>CM046670.1:44829008-46175258 GCA_025594165.1 Tamias sibiricus
TGTGGGGAAATGGTTGAATCATGTATGGTACTGAGAAGATGGGGAAAAGTACAAGACTATTAACAAGGATGAGATGGATTTACACGTTCTTACCTATTAAGTTAAAGGCAAGCTGCTGAAAAATGTGTCATATGTCATGTATGTTGAACAAAACAAATGGTTATGAATGCACAGAAAATCTCTAAGTATACCTAAGACTCCCTGGATGATTTCCTTTGGTCAGGAAAAAGGATTGGGGTATATATGAATGGGACTTTCACTTTTTACTATAGATACTTGCTTCTCTGTGACTGGATTGTTAACCATGATCACACATTATTTTTAAATTAAAAATAAAATTTAAAAACAGAAAAAAAGGTTTTATTTTTGATGAGTATTACCATTTTATAAGATAACATGAACTACAGAGGGGTGCAATGGCAAACGCTTGTAATCCCAGTGAGGCAGGAGGATGCCAAATTTGAGGTTAGCCTGGGCAACTTACTGAGACCCTATCTCAAATTTAAAAAGTGTCTGGTTGAGCCAGGCATGGTGGCGCACGCCTGTAATCCCAGCACTTGGGAGGCTGAGGCCAGCCTCAGCAATGGTGAGGCACTTAGCAACTCAGTGAGACCCTGTCTCTAATAAAATACAAAAAAGGGCTGGGGATGTGGCCCAGTGGTCAAGTGCCCCTGAGTTCAATCCCCAGTACCAAAAAAAAAAAAAAAAAAAAAAAAGGGTCTGGTTATGTAGCTCAATGGGAGAGCATCCCTGGGTTCAATTTCCTTTACTGCCTGTCTCCACAGATAAGAGAAAAAGAAGAAAATAATTATGGGGTAAAGTGGGCTTGCATATGTGTGTGTGAGATGGGGAGAGACAGAGAGAAATGCAAAATAATAACTATTTTTTAGGACTGTGAGAATTCAATAAGAACATTGTACAAAAGGTCTCCAACACCCTACTAGATGGTAGGCAGGTACTCAGTACAATTTACTCACCCATATTCTATTTCAAAGTTTGAAATCTGTTTGCTTTCAAGGAATGAAGGCAATGAAAAAGTATTAAGACACATGGTATGTCAGACTTGTGTTCTAAATTTGATCCTGAAAATACAGTGGTCATATCATGTGTCCTGTCACTGCTTTTTTTTTTTTTTTTTTTTTTTTTTTTTGTGGTGCTGGGGATCAAACCCAGGGCTTTGTGCATGGGAAACAAGCACTCTACCAACTGAACTATATCCCCAGCCCCCTGTTACTTCTTTTTACAGTTGCTAATAAGTTTATATGAAATACTTAAATTTAGCTAATTCTAGGCAAAATGGATGGGTCAAATATTTGCATCTGATTAATTAAGGTCAGAAAGATATGTGTGGGGATATATGATTTAAAGATGGCCTAAAAAAACATCCAAGAGGGGCTGGGGTTGGAGCTCAGTGGTGGAGCACTTGCCTAGCATGTGTGAGGCACTGGGTTCAATTCTCAGCATCACATATAAATAAATAAATAAAATAAAGGTCTATCAACAACTAAAAATAATTTTCTTAAAAAGTCAAAGGGGATTGCAAACCCGGACTATTTGACTTTTACAATCCACGTGGTACTTTAATGGGTTACATTGCTCCTTTTCATCCATTTGGTCTTTAACTCCAACTTGTGAAATAGGCATGAAGGATATCAGTCCCATATAAACCATAAGAGGGAACCCAACACTGAAAAAGGTAGCAGTGATGTGTTGAACATCATACTTTGAGCAAAGCCAGGTTTTACTCCCAGTTTTTTTTTTTTTTTTTTTTTTTTTTTTTTTTTTGTACTGGATATTGAAACCAGGGGTGTTTTAGCACTGAGCTACATATCTGCCTTTTTATTTTTTCTTTTCACACAGGGTATAAGTTGCTGAACTGGTCTCAAACTTGAGATACTCCTGCCTCAGTCTCCCAATCTCTGGAATTACAGGTGTGTATCACCTTTTGGTATGGGGGATTGAATCAGGGTGCTTAACCATTTAACCACATCCCTAGTCCTTTTTTTTTTTTCCTTCTAATATTTATTTATTTGCTTTAGTTGTACACAATGCCTTTATTTTTACGTGGTGCTGAGGATCGAATCCGGCCACGCACGTGCTAGACGAGCGCTCTACCACTGAGCCACGACCCCAGCCCACATCCCTAGTCCTTTTTTTCATTTTGAGAGAGTCTTGCTAAATTGCCAACGGCCTTGCTAAATGGCTGAGGCTGGCCTCAAACTTGCGATCCTCCTTGTCAGCCTCCCAAATTGCTGGGATTACAGGCGTGGGCCACCCCGGGCCCAGGTGGTTTTCATTCCCATTTTTCTTCTATCCCCTAAACCGGTGTGGCTTGGTCCAAGGGCTAAAAATGGGGGAGGGGGACTTGTGTCCTATTTTTTAAAGAAATATTTATTTATTTGCTTTAGTCGTACACAATGCATTTATTTTTACGTGGATGCTGAGGGTCGAACCCGGGCCGCGCACGTAGTAGGTGAGCACTCTACCGCTTGAGCCACAACCCCAGCCCCTTGTGTCCTATTTTTAAGAAATAGGACATCTTGTGTTTTCTCGTTATAAGAATCCAAGTATTTCAAATGATCACTAATATGTCATACACATTATACATCATAGTTTGATATTACTCAGGCAATAAATCAAAATCTTAAGATCTGAAAGCCAATCATCCTTTAAATAAATCTAAGCATTGGAGTCGTCACTAGGTTTTTATTTATTGGAGGGAGAAAGTTATCCTTAAGTGGTGCTTTCATATTAATTGTCCATTGAGTGAGGATTTGCTGAAGAAAATTGTGTTGCTTTAATAAGCCATTTGTCTGCCTCTTGGTGGCACAATGGGCCTAGTAAATTTTGCAGCTTGCACTTTCTTAAGAACAATCTATAAAGCTGATTTGGAGGACACTTGGGAACAAACGAGAGGCAGCCATGTGAAAGGCCATGTGCGTGACTTTCAAAGAAAATACTATTTGGTAATGATCAAGTATGAAGGGCAGCTAAAACTTTAAAGAAAAAAGTGTGGCAGATCAAGGGCACCAAGTGGGACTTTAATTTAGACTACAAAACTCAACCAGAGAAAATTCGCGTTACAGTGTTTCAGTTTTTAGGAATAGCGAGACAGTTAAATTTTAAGGATATCTTTCCCAGGACTCTCGAGATCACGAGTCATCAAGATTGCACATCCCGCAGCACACCGCCAACCTTTTCCCCGTGTATTCTCATCCTAAATTCCTGGGCCCCAAACCTTGGCTTCGGAAATTGATTAGAGTTCCGCGGCCTACAATCAGCCTCCGATGTGTGCTTTCCACTCTTTTCTCCTCCTCAGCCCCCTCCCCGCATTTACAAACAACAGGGTGTGCCCTCCCTTTCCCTAGCGCAGTCCCCATCCCAGGGGCGGGTCCTGGTCCTGGCGGGCTCAAGTCTCCGTAGGTTGGCGGGAGCCGATGGGGGCGGACCAGCACGGATCCGGGTAAAAGCCCAGAGAACACTGCCGCGCGCCGCGCTCCGCGCTCAAACTCGCGCCGCCACCAGTTCACGAGTGGCGCCCCACCCTCCCCGTCACCAAAGGCGTCCAACCAATGAGCGGGCGGGAAAGGCCTAGCCAGCGAGCCAAGCACCGGGAGGGGGAAAGGCGGGAGGGGGAAGGGAAGTCGAGGGCGGGCTGCATTTGATTGACAGTGCGCTCGAGCCAATCCTCCAGGAGGCTTCTCTTCGCTCCCTTCTCCACTCCGCTCAGTTCTTGGTCCCACCTCCTCCTCCACCCCGCTCCTCACTCCTTTTTGACCCGCCCCACTTCCCCTCCCCCACTCTGCGGGCAAATCGCTGCTGGAAAGAGGCGGGGGCCGAATCAGCAGGCTTGTGTGGAGCTTTGAGGAGGGATTGACAGGCATTGCAACCAATAAAATATAGGCTGATGGCGCGGCTGTGACTGGAGTCGGCCAATGGGCAGGCAGGCTGGGGGCGGAGGCCCAGGTTCCAAACGCTCCGCGGCGCCATGGGCTGAAAACTCAACCGAGATGGAATCTCCCAGTCTGAACCGGTTTCAACCGGTTCCGAGTTTGAGGCACTAGGAGGAGGGGGAGAAGCGGCTGCAGCGGCCGCGGCAGGAGCAGCGGGAGCTACAGCATCAGCAAGAGCAACAGTAGCTACAGCCCCGGCGGCGGTGCTTGTTCCAGTCTTTGCTGCTGCAGTCCGTGCAACCACCCAGAGGGGGAGGGGGGAACCACCAGTCGCTGAGGAGCAAGAGAAGGGGGGAAAGTTTAGGCGAGCCGGGGTGGGGGGGCCCAGCGCCGGAGCCGCGTGAGAGTAGGAGCCGTGTTTTGGTAGGGGGGAGTCGGACTGCAACTGGCAGCAGAGCGTTACCCCCGACCGTGTGGACTCTACACCCCCTACTCCTGCCGCTCCTGCTGCCGCCTGTGGCTGGAGGGTCCCCCTGGGGCTGAATCTTTGGGACTTGACCCCGTTCCCCTCCCCCTTTGCTCACTCCCCAGCCGGGCGGGAGCATTTGTCCCTCAGATTAATTCCCCTTCTTTTTTGGGGGGGGCGGGTGGGTGTGTGTTGGGGGGAGGTGTCCCTGGAATAGTAAATATTGAGCTTTTTTGCCCTTCTCTCCATTTTTTAATTTCCTTTTTTTAAGGTGGGAAAACTGAAACCCACCTTGATTTCCTCCCCTTTTCCCCTTCCCCACCTTCCCTCGCCCTAAACCCCGACAAGGAAGGAAGAAGCAGTTGGTTCAATTTCTGGGTAAGTCGACTGTGTCTTCGGGGCCGAGGGTCGGGCGGCGGCGCGGCCGGGCGGGAGGAGGCCGGCGTGGGGCGCGGTGGCGGCCGCGAGAGGCGAGCCCGGGAGGCGGCGGCGGCGGCGGGCGCGACGGGCCCACGGCGGAGCCTGCGATTGAATGGAGACGCTTCTGCCGCTGGGGGATGGAGGCGGGGAGGCGGCCGCGGGAGGGGAGCGCTTGCTGGGTCATTTCGCGTGTGAGGGTGGCGGTGGAGGAAAGCAAAGAGCATGGTAGTGAAGCGAGGCCCGGCGCGGGGGTGCAAGGGCTTCCCCGACCCGTTGGGCTAGAGAGAAGTTGGGGTGATTTGGAAACATCTCTGTAAATTATGAGGAGTGGAAGTTTCCAGAAATATTTAGTGCAGCAGCATTGAAACGTCCGCCTGCATCACGTGGCCCCCTCGGTGAAGAGCTTGGGATGGGGGAGGGAGGGGCTGCCGAGTCCGTGCTCCTTCTGCAAGGAAACTCTAAAGCTTTCTTGATTTTGTTTTATTTTATTTTTTTTGCAAAGTAGTATGAGAAGTAGGAAAGATGATGAGTTTCAGGGATCTGCAAATGGGGTTCCGAGTTGTATAGTTCTTTTCGGGGATTTGAATGTTTTAAGTTGGTCGAATCTTTTAGACTGCTAGCAATGTATGATAGATGATGCCCTGATTCTCCTTCATTCGGATGTCTCTGGAGTTTGGGGTGGAGGGGTGGAAATGGTGTAGTAGAAGAAGCATTAATTACATGCCCAGTCAAGGCCGCCTGTGATCGCGCAGAGGCCGTGCTACAGAGAGAATGAGGCGGTGAACTTAAGGCGACTGGTCTAAATGCCTCCTCCGAGTAGGGGCGGGGTGAGTGCGTGCTCCTGTGTGCTATAGTTAGAAGTGCCGCAAATCGGTTCGAGTGGGAAGCGAGGGGAGGGCGGGCCCTAGTGAGGTGTGTTTCTCTTGAATGGAGCAGGCGATTGCCCACACACCTAAGTAGCAGTCTTTTGCCTTGTAGCGACTTGTTTTTTCACATACTGTGAAGTTGCCATTAAGCAACGGTTGTGATATTTTTCTGATTGGGGGTGGGAACTGGTACTGTGTAGTTGTTGCCTGTTAGGTTGAAGTGGCAGTGAAGGTATTTTGGTAATTGCTTGTAGAGTCACCGCATTGCTGGATAATCCCCTAGAATATGTAGTCCGGTGAGTGGATTTTAGGATTGAAGGGATCCAACGAAAAAAGCGTTAGTGCTTACACCTCTCCCGCTATGGCTTTTGCTGTCTGCCTGATTGTATATCTTAAGCGTGTGGTAGTGGAGAGAATGTTTTGGAAAAGGTTTGATTTGGGGGTACTAAATGCTTGGCATTGACCACAAAGCCGCCATTTCTGTACTACATACAGTTCAAGAATAGGTAGGTCATTTTGAAGATAACCACTAGTTCTGAGGATTGCAAATTACTGTATTTAAACGTTTATATTCTAAACCTGATTTTTCATTTGGACTCTAGCAAGGAAAAGTCTAAGGACAATGTACTTGAAAGTAACTTTTATGCAGTCTATTAATCCCTTTTTGTTTGGAATATAAATTATGACAAGTAGGTGAAAAGTTTAAATTTTAACCAAAAAAATGATAACTTGATGTGTTGGTAGATCTCCGTGCTTATTGGATGTTCGTTTTAAGCTTTAATTTTTGAGGTTTTACTCTTAAAATTAAGGCACTTGAAAGTAGAGGTAAATTATATGCTTTTTGTGGAATATACATTTTGTTAGTACTAAGATCTAAAGTGTTTTGCTTGACAGGTATTTTGCTGTTTAAAAACTCTAAACATTACTGAAAACGTTGAAGTTTTGTCATTTATAATTTGTCAATAATGGACCAAAAGACTGAAGGATTGGAAAAACCCTGTGTGCTGAATTTCTTGACTTTTACATTACATTATGTAATGTAGATATATTTTTACCATATTTCTAACCTAGGCTACTCATCTTTTGGACTTCTGATTTATTGTAATTGATATTTGATGTTGACATTATCTAAGACATTTATACTAAAATTGAAATCACTGTCCTTATTAAGGACATTATCAACTGCTGCAAATAGCCAAGAAACAACTTTCCTTTCAAACTGATTTGCCCAGACACATGTAATCAAATAAACCACTCATTTCCTGATCCTAGAAGGTCTCTAAGAAGGGGAGAAGTGAAGGTCTGACCTTGTTCTAAACATTTAAGGGTTTTATAGATGGGTTTCAAGGTGTCTTGTATCCTCTTTAATTCTATTCAAAATTGTGGCTTTATAAAATTTGGACTAGAATTATCATATTCCTCTGATTCGATGGTATCTTGATCACCTCTTCCTCAAAAGGTTAAGAACTATTGCCTCAACCAGTCAGATTTGAGTGGCATTGGTTGTTTGTTACTTTTTTTTTTTTTTTTTTTTGGTTCTGTGGAACTCAGGACTTGCACTCTATACGGAGCTATCCCCAGCCTTGAGTGGCATTGTTTTTTTTTCTTTCTTTCTTTCTTTTTTTTTTTTTTTTTTGGAAAAACAGGAAAGAATTTTGTAATTCTGGGCAATTAAAAATGTGAATGTGTGCCAGTATTTTAGAGTAGAATCCTCTTAGAAGGATAACATTGCATATAAACCCCAGTAGGTTTTAGCCAGTACATTTGAGTTGAAGTAGCTTTTACCCTCCTGGTGACTACATACCTGAATTAATATATATATATATATATATATCAAATTTTGACCTATTGCCATAGGATTTATTTTTTTGACCATATATTCAAGGAGTGTATATGTTCATAAATGTAATTTTAATCCCCAAATTCATGGAGAGTTGGGAGAAACATTTGAGTATAGAAACTTAATTTTGGAGAGGTTAAGAGAATTGTTAAAAAGATTTGTTGACACTTGTTACTGCTAATTTACAATAGGAAATCTTGTATGTTCGTATTTAATGTTTATCATCGTCCTGTCTTTTCAGCATATCTTAAGAATTAAGATATTTGAAGGGAGCTTATACTGAGCTATCCTGAAGATCCTTAGAAGAAAAAAGCCATGTCTGCTAATCCATGCTTAAAAATTTGCCATCAAGACTTGTTAACTGTATCAATTTTTAGGGCTATAAAAGCCTAATAATGGATTCTCTTAAAAAATAGGTTAGCATACTTTATAAATGTTAGTAGTTTAGTAAAATTTTTCTGGGATCTAAAACCACTAGGAAAGTTAAATGGACCCTAATAACTAATATCTTTACGCATTAGCTAAGTTCAGTTTTTGTTACTTGGCTGTCATTAAAGGTTGTTTTGTGATAATTAGGTGGTCTCTAAAGTTCACTATTTAAAATATTTGTAAGAATATGACTGAAGTAAACTTAACTTTAGAAAGGTTTTTTTTTTTTTTTTTTTTTACTGATAATATTAATTTCATGGCCAGCTTCAATTTTTTTTTCTTTCCTTTCAGTAATCTATGCCAGCAATTATGACAATGTTAGCAGACCATGCAGCTCGTCAGCTGCTCGATTTCAGCCAAAAACTGGATATCAA
The DNA here is from genome assembly GCA_025594165.1 of Tamias sibiricus. Taxonomy (NCBI): domain Eukaryota; kingdom Metazoa; phylum Chordata; class Mammalia; order Rodentia; family Sciuridae; genus Tamias; species Tamias sibiricus. The sequence goes on from CM046670.1 coordinate 44,837,297, forward strand.
CCTTTTAGACAATGTGGTGAATTGCTTATACCATGGAGAAGGAGCCCAGGTAAAGTAGCTGACCAAAACTTAGTTATTAAAATGTAACAAAGTTGATAGATAAGTTATCAGTTTTTTTTTTTTTAAAAAACTCCATTTTAAAAATATGAATTTGGAATTTTATATTAACTATAATGAGAATTTGGACTGGAGAAAAGAGATTTCATGTTTGATATGGCTACGAGTAGGATACTGTAGAATATTATACTTATTATGTTGATAACTTTAGAAACATTCACTGTTAGATATTAAAGGTTAGTTGGGCGTGGTAGAACAAGCCTGTAGTCCCAACAACTTGGAGGCTAAGGCAGGAGGATGGAAGTTCCAGGCCAGCCTTAGCAACTTAGACCCTGTCAGCAAATAAGTAAATGTATGTCATGTGTATCTTTATATGTATTTATTATGTTTGGATGAGTGTGGTTTATTTTGTTTTGTTTTTTGTGGTCCTGGGGATTGGACCCAGGCCCTCTCGTGTGCTAGGCAAGTGCACCACAACTGAGCTGCATCCCCAGCCCTCTGATTCTTTTATTTTTAAATATGAAATTGCAGAACTATTTCACAGGTGTTTGTTTTTAAAAATGCAGTAATGAGTTAGGGTTGTGGTTCAATTGCAGAGTGCTTGCCTTGCACATGTGAGGCCCTGGGTTCCATCCACATAAAGATAAATAAACAAAATAAAGATATGGTGTTCATGTATAACTAAAGATATTTTTAAAAATCTAGCAATGACCATTTTTACATAATTTGAATTTTGTGCAATTGTAGTAATGTGGAGAATTGTCTTAAATATAAGCCATGTTTTCATTAGTTTAAGTTTTTTTTTTAAACACCCAATTTAAAACAAAAACAAGTGAATTGGGTATGCTGGAGCCTGTAATCATAGCAACATAGGCTGAGGCAGGAGGGCAAGTTTAGGGCCATCCTGGGCAATTTAGCGAGACCCTGTCTCTGAATAAAAAAATAAAGGTCTGGGAATGTAGATAAAGTACCTTGGGTTCAAGTTCTAGTACCAAAAATAGACACAAGTGAGACAGGCATTATAAGTTTTCAAATTGTATGACACAAATTAGTCAGTCATGAATCTTGTGGAATGAACCAGTTTTGAGTGAGTAAAAATTTCTGCAGTTGTACCAAAAATCTTTAATGTGATAGGGCATATATCTCACAGTGCAAGTTATATTGCTGAAACAGATTCCTGGTTGAACAATGTATGTTTTGCTAGTAGATGGAAAGTTATTTATATTGTCAAGATATTTATATTTGCATAGTTAAGAGACTCTGGGTGCTATCTTATTTTTTGGAAACCTGAAAAATGGCTAAGTAGTTTCTTATAGGTAGCCCAAAAGAATGATATGTAAACACTAAGCAATCATAAGTATTTTCATTACCTTGTGAAATCCAACAGTACTGGTATCACTATAATAAAGAGAAACTTCAGAAAGGAAAGAGGTTGACGAATCTTTAAGACTGGAAAAATGGTACCATGGAGTGATTTTGTGTTAGTCCATGTTAATAATCCCAGGGGCTTTTTGATAAGTATGTTTATATCTCCAGAAGTGTTACTGAAAACTGCTAGTTGAGTGTGTATTAAACATTTTTTTTTCTTACTCTGTACATTCAACATGGAGCTTAAAGCTTCAGTTCTGTAACATGGATGCATGTAAAGCAGCAGCTTTTCAGAGTATTAAAGTAAGTTTGAAAAGCATGAAGTAAAGTTAGGTTCAACATCAAAGTCACTAATGGAAGCACAAGTCTATAGCAATTAGGAGGAAGAAAACCATTTACTTTCACATTGATTCAGTTGCTAATATCACTTAACCTTTGCTCCTTGGAGGGGGGACCAGAAATTGAACCCAGGGGTACTAAACCACTGGGCAACATGCCTAGCCTTTTATTTATTTATTTTATTTGGTTTGTTTTTTGGGGGGGGCGGTTTACCAGGGATTGAACTCAGAGGCACTTGACCACTGAGTTAAGTGCCTCCCCTTTGCTGAGTCTGGCTTTGAACTCAACAATCCTTGTGCCTCAGCCTCCTGAGCGCTGGTTAACAAGCATGCCTGGCTATTTTCTATTGAGACCTGCTCTCACTATGTTGCTTAGGGCCTTGCTAAATTGCTAGGCTGGCTTTGAATTTGCAGTCCTCCTGCCTTAGCCTCCTGAGCTGTTGAGATTACAGGCATGTGCCACCAAGCCAGCACATCTTTGCTCTTTTTAACATTTAAAACTGTGATGACTAAACCAAAACAGAGAAGTGTCTTTAAGACTTGTTTACCAAGAAGTAATGGTAGTGATGGGTTTTTGTTTGTTTTTTGTTACGTTTTGTTTTGCTTTTGGTACCTGAGCTTGAACCCAGGGGCACTTAACCACTGAGCCACATCCCCCAGCCCTTTTTCCTATTTTATTTAATCACAGGGTCTCACTAAGTTGCAGAGACTGGCTTTGAACTTGTGAACCTCTTGCCTCAACCTCCCAAGCAGCTGGGATTACAGGAAGTGCCACCATGCCTGGCATAATACTCCCCACCCCTTGTTGATGAACCTTTATTTATTTATTTATTTTTTATTTATTTATTTATTTATTTATATGTGGTGCTGGGAAACAAACCCAGTTCCTCACACATTCCACGCAAGTGCTCTACCACTGAGCCACAAACCCAGCCCTGATACTAGTTTAAAAAAATTTTTTTTAAATATGTTTTTAGTTGTAGATGGACACACAATGTCTTTATTTTTATGTGGTGCTGAGGATCGAACCCAATGCCTTACACATGCTAGGCAAGCACTCTACCACTAGGCCACAACCCTGGCCCCCATACTACTTTTAATGTTTCATAATATTAAGAGATGTATGTTTTATTATGTATTTTGATTTATATCGATTGTAGATGGACAGAATCCGTTTATTTTATTCATTTTTAAAGTTGGGTTAGCAAGCAGTAGATTTAGAAAAGTGTTTCTAAATATTTTTGTAAGGGCAATGCTTTTCCATGAAGTATTTTTTCTATATTATGTGACAATTCAGTAGCATAAATAATCTGCAAACTATTATAAAATAAATAAGGAAGCTGAGGTTTAGAGCTTAACACCACTTAAAAATTCCTTTTAGCCACTAAGAGTCAAATCTTTAAACTACGAGGTCAGTTTACTTTTCATATAGCACCTCCTTGGGGATCTTATTCAAAAGCAAAAAGAGTTAAGAGACCTTTAGTGGGGTACATGTTTTAGTGTAGATGTTTTATTTGGCATGAAGGAAGTTCTCTATTCACTACCTGTAAAGTCTCATTTGTATAAAATAACCTATCTTCCAAGAGATTGAAAAGTTAGTAGTAATGGTTTGTTAAAGTGTAATACGTAGAAGTTCTTAATACATAAAAGACACTGTGTAAAGGGCACATTTAGAAATTTGTGTAAAATATTTAGCGTGTTTTGGTTTCTTTAATTTATTTGCTAATGTCAAAATAACTACTAATAATATGGCAACAAATTTTTCATGCTAATTAAAATCAACTGTAGTATCCTAGTGGTTTTTGAAGGATGAAATGACATGTGTGGGTGGGATTGAACCCTGGATTTCACACATTGCTAGGCAAGTGCTCTGCCAGCAGCAGAGCTATATCACTAGTCCTCAAGGATGAAATAACTTTAATTTTTTTTTTTTTTGTGGTACCAGGGATTGAACTCAGGGGCACTCGACCACTGAGTCACATCCCCAGACCTTTTTTGTATTTTATTTAGAGACAGGGTCTCACTGAGTTGCTAAGTGCCTCGCCGTTGCTGAGGCTGGCTTTGAACTCGCGATCCTCCTGCCTCAGCCTCCCAAAGTGCTGGGATTACAGGCGTGCGCCACTGCGCCCGGCAAATAACTTTAATTTTATCTTCCCTTTTAGCTGGGTGCATTGGTGCAGTCCTGTAATCTCAGCTAAATTGCTGAACTCATCTCAAAAAAGACTGGGGAATGTAGCTCACTGGTAAAGTGCCCCTAGATTTAATTCCCGGTACCTCCCCTGACAAAAATGTTCCCTTTTAATCTATAGACAGTACTTTTGCCAAGATGGTAATATAGTAAGATATTTAGCATTGTATAAAAAGAATTTTTCTATTTTTAGCTTAAGTAGACAGTCAAGAAAAGAAAAAGATGGAAATGATGGATGTTTTCTGCAATCTCGTGTTCTTTTAAGTAACTTGAACTCTATTACTTAGCAACTAAAATGCTGGTACACGCCTGTAATCCCAGCACTTGGGAGGCTGAGGCAGGAGGATCCAGAGTTCAAAGCCAGCCTCAGCAATGGCATTTAGCAACTCAGTGAGACCCCGTCTCTAATAAAATACAAAAAAGGGCTAGGGGCAGCCGGGCGCGGTGGCCCACGCCTGTAATCCCAGCACTTTGGGAGGCTGAGGCAGGAGGATCGCGAGTTCAAAGCCAGCCTCAGCAATGGCGAGGCACTTAACAACTCAGTGAGTCCCTGTCTCTAAATAAAATACAAAAAGGGTCTGGGGATGTGATCCAGTGGTCGAGTGCCCCTGAGTTCAATCCCCGGTACCACAAAAAAAAAAAAGGGCTAGGGATGTGGCCCAGTGGTCGAGTGCCTGTGAGTTCAGTCCCTGATTAAAAAAAAAAAGTAAATGAATAAAATAAATAAAAATGAATAAAAAACGAATAAAATAAATAAAAGCATATCTAACAACAACAAAAACCAACAATATTCTGCTAGTAATGAGCTTTCCACACTTAAGCAAAGCAAATACTTCCTATACTACCATCATTCCTTTCAATCTTACCATACATCATGTTCTTTCCTATTAGTTGTAATTTACTCTCTAAAGGTATTTCCACCAGTACTTCCATCCTAATATTTTTATTTTATCCCAATTCCATCATCCTCACATATTTTTATTATCTTAAAATGCTAGTAGGGGTTTAAACAACTAAGAAACAAAAGTAAACTGAAGAGGGAGAAAACCAAACATCTCCATGTGCTACTAACTGAATGGGTGAAAGAAAGCATTTGAGAGCCTTCTGTATCAGCCTCCTGAGTTAGGGCACCAGGTATACACACCACCACACTTGGCCTATTATATACAATTTAAAATTTGACTTTAATAAGGGACTAATAGCTCTAACAAGGTATTGTGTCATATAAGAAATCATAAAGGGCAGAAAGAATAATGATATGGGACTGGGAATGTGGTTTAGTGATATAGTGCTTGCCTAAGATAGTACAGACCCTAGGTTCAATCCCCAGCACCACACAAAGAGAGTAATGATAGTAGTTACCTAGGGTCAAAACTCACTTCACTTGTGTTTTCACCCTCTATTTTAGAATAACTAGTTATCCATATTCTAACTAGAGATATGCACTTACACACAGAAAATACTGAGAGAATAAGATCTGCCAAAGATCCATACCAAATAAATATTACTTGGTCGGGTTGGGGTTGTCACGGCTCAGTGTAGAGCCCTCGCTCACCTAGCACATGCGAGGCACTGAGTTTTGGGTTCCGTCCTCAAAACACATAAAAATAAATAAAATAAAGGTATTGTGTCTTACTACAACTAAAAAATAAATTTTTAAAAATTTACTTAGTCAAAACAATATTCTGGGGCTGGGGTTGTAGCTCAGTGGTAGAGCGCTTGCCTCAGATACGTGAGGCCCTGGGTTCAATTCTCAGCACAACATAGAATAGCCATGCTCTCAAGTAAGCCTGTGTAAATTAGTGAGACCCTTTCTAAAACTTTTTTTTGGGGGGGTACCAGGGATGAAACCCAAGGGTGCTTAACCACTGAGCCACATTCCCAGCCCGTTTATATTTTTATTTGGGGGCATTACTAAGATACTGAGGCTAGCTTTGGACTTGGGGTCCTACTTCCTCAGCAACTGGGATTATCCCGGCATTATGTTTTATTTTAAGACAGGGTCTCACTAAGTTCCTGAGGACCCCACTAAGTGGCTGAGGCTGGCTTCGAACTTGAAATCCTTTTGACTCAGCCTCCTGAGCTGCTGGGATTATAGGTGTGTGTGTCACCATGCATGACCTAAAATAATGAAGAAACGGGGAAGGGCAGGGGATGTAGCTTAGTTGTAGAGTGACCCTAGATTCAATCCCTAATACTGCAAAGAAATAGTAAAATTGAAAAGCAAACTAACTGGATTTTAAAAGTTTATACTTTAATGACTAACTTCTAACTCCACATCCTCACAATGGAATGCAGGCTACTGTGATTTTAATCTTTTAAATTCTGGTGGGATTTAGGGTAGAAAAAAAACACTGTAAGTTCTTGCTTACGTATCTTTTAAAAGTTTTTAAATAACAAGCAGTGGGTATTGCTGATTAAATAATAGGATAATTATGAATGTGTTATATTTGCTATTTGAGGAAAAGATTATTGTTAACATTTTTTTAAAGTTGAAATCATAAAGCCAAGCTAGTGATTATCAGGAAATCTGTCCATTGAAGAAAGAATATTTCCTCTACCCCCCCCCCCCTTTTTTTTTTTTTTTTTTTTTTTTTTTTTTTTGGTCATCAGTGATTGAACCTAGGGGTGCTTTACATCTGAACTGAGCCATATCCCCAGCACTTTTTCCTTTTTTGTGTATTATTAAGAGGCAGAATTTCACCGAGTTGCTTATGGCATCCCTAAGTTGCTGAGGCTGACTTTAAACCCATGATCCTCCTGAGCCTCCCCAGCCACTGGGATTACAGGCATGTGCCACCTTGTTCCTGTACCCTTTTGATACTTTGATTATAATCCATAAAATTAAACCATTGATAAATATAGAAAAGGGTAATTGACAATTGGGGAATGGACTGGGGATTGAACCCAGGACCTATTATATGCTCATTGATAAATTCTAAAACCGTCAAACTTTAGTATTTTTCCTTTAATAAGTTTAACAAAATAAGAAGCATCCAGTTGAGCCAGGTGTACTTTCTGCGTCAGCCTCCCTAGTTGCTGGTATTACAGCCATGTGCCATTGCACCCATGGTAGATGTGAATTTTTATGTTACTTTTGGTTGATTGTAAGTGTTTAGAACTAGTTTAACAGTTCTAACAGAGTAGTAGGAGCAATTGCTAGGATTTATTTTATGGGGTGGTGGGACTAAACCTAGGTCTGTGCCAATAAGCACTCTACTACTAAGCTACATCTCCAGCTCTGCATTGGTTGAAGTCATATTTAGTTTTGAGAATGCCAAAAAAGGCTTTTTTTTTTTTTTTCAAAGTATTCTTTTTATTTTTTGCTATCTGAGATTAAACCCAGGGGTGCTTAATCACTGACACACATCCCCAGTCCTTTTTATTTTTTATTTTGAGACAAGGCCTCACTAAGTTGCTGAGGATGGCGGCCTCAGTCTTTGATTTTCCTGCCTCAGTCTCTTGAGTCCCTGAGATTACAGGTGTAGAGTACTGATATTTAGAACATTTTTATTACTTTCTCAAATGTTTCCAAAATTAATAGAATTACCATTCTATTAGAATGTGTGACTTCTTTAATACTTAACATTTAAATGAATGATTCAAAAGAACAAGTTAGCTTAAAATTCTTTTTGCTTAATATTTTAGCAAAGAATGGCTCAAGAAGTATTGACACATTTAAAGGAGCATCCCGATGCATGGACAAGAGTCGACACAATTTTGGAATTTTCACAGAATATGAACACGAAAGTAAGCAAGTGGTGGTTTTAAAATGCATTATTTCTTTTCTTTCAGTCATAAACTTTGAGGAAGGTATCTCATTTTAGAATTAGCATTTGTTATCTCAAATCATTTTATATTGTAAACTTATTTCAAAATTTAGTCTTAAACATAGAATTAATTCTTGCACATAGTCCTAAGAATTATGAATGGAGTTTTGTAATTGGGACTAGTATGCAAGGTGGCTTTTTCTTTCTTTCTTTCTTTCTTTTTTTAATTTTTTAATTTTTATTTTTTATTTTCTTTTTAGAACATGCATACAGGTCTAAGTAGCATAAATTCTGAATGTTATTCAGAGATGAAATAACATCTGAGGAATTATTTGGGCAAGTAATCAATATAATACAGGCTAGGCATGTCCACCCAAGTTGTGTGGACAGCTTAAAACCCTACTCCGTGGTATCAATGCTTTTAATGGGACAGCACTCAGTTTTCATTTGCAATTGAAAATGTTATGGTCCTTTTTTTCTTAAGTTTGAACAGAAGGGTTGATCAAAATGTGTTTTGACTGTTTTAGGCTTGATGATTCACGCTTTCTCTTTAAACTGCCTTAAAGTAATAAAATACCATGGCATTCTGTTTAATACACAAAAGGTTTCAACTTGATATACCTTGTGTTAAAACAGAAAATAGTCATGTTCACATCTGTTTCTGAAATCAGACTGTGTTAATTAACAGTTTTAAAATATTAATTAGTTTTGACATCTTGTAAATTTTAGGGAAAAATACAGTCCAGAACTTCCTCAAAGTGCTAACCTTAAGTAACATAACAGTGTTTGCCTGTTTGCTTGCCTGGTAAATTTTGCTTTTTATACTGACAGACATTACTAATGTTTAAGTTGATTTATCAACAGTATTTTTAAAAACTCAAATTTGTCTTGTGAAAAATGAGATGATTAGAGGAACAGAAAGAAAGCAACAGGTAAAGAATTCTTCAATTTACATAAATTACAAATGATTTGGTGCTAAATTTATGCACTATGGCATTTGGCTTTTATGCAATCATTTTTTTTTTCTTTAAAGATGTTAACACTACCTGATATTAATCATAATGTTCCATTATGTTGATTGCTTGTAATAGGAAGAAAAGGGGTGTCTTCCTGTGCAACTGACACAGCTAGGCTTTGACGGCAGGCCTCCACAAGGTCTACCCTTTTGATTCCCTTTAACTGAATTCTGTTCATCAATTGTTTTTGTTTCATGGGTGGTGGGAGGGGAAAGGGGAATTCAATGCATAAAATAAGTATTTCTAAGGGCTCAGTAGAAATTTCTACCATAGGGATCATTTCATGCATTTATTTTTTCATGCAGTCTTTGCTGTTATCTGTCCCTCATCTTCATAAATCAGCAGTGGATTTCTCAAGTTCTGAGATATAAAACAGAAGTGATTTTTAGAATGTATGGGTTATTATGGACATTTCTAAAGTAGCCATTTATCATTGGCTTTCAGATTTGACTGCCAGTTCAGATTTTTGAACCGAAATACATATTTCCCCTGTAAGGGAATGTGAATTTTTTTCTATGTGGAGTCTTTTATGTCTAGGAGGACTTTGATGTTAGGAGATTATGGTGGTGGATGGATAAAATAGATATAGAATGATTGATTTCCTTTGACCTAAGCTGTGCCAAGCTTTTGTTAGAGTCCCTGCCTCAACCCATTTGGCAGAAAGATGAGATATGCATTCTGTGTTCAGCAAGCTGATACCTTTTTACCCTTGGAGAAAGAATTAGAGGTTAGTAAATAGGTATTTTAATTAATAATGTATTGATCAATAAAAAGTAAGTAAATGGATGTAATAAAAATTTTGGTCAAATTAAGATGAAATTTTAAAGATTTTGATTCTGATACATTTATGGTGGATTTTGTTTCTTAGTATTTTAAAGGTCTTTTGCTTATTAGCAAGAAGCATTTTGTGTAGTTAAGTACATTGCTTTGACTTTCTAAGTCTCTTGACAGTCTGATTTTGTGCTTGAAAAACTGAAGGGAAATTTTAATATGTTCTTAAAAGCTAATTTAGAATTTCTATTAATTGGGACTTTTTTTTTTTTTCTTCTTCTTCTTCTTTTTAGTTAACACTGTTCTGAGACCTAGGGGGTAGCTGTGCCCTTAAATATGAACAGGATAGAAAGCTTCACTGTTTACTGCTGATTATGAAACATTTTAATGGCTTCAAATTTGTAATTTCAGAATTTTGCTTTGGCCTTGTTTTTATTCTGGAAGTCTGTAAGGAGGGTTTTGCAACTGTAGGATTTGAGTTGAGATGGCCAAAATTTCCTGGAAAGTGTGAAATGTTAAAATGAAAACAGCAAAAACATTAACTGTTTGAGCACAATGTAGTTTGGGACAGTCTATATTGTGCTTTGGATTTAAAAGCATTCGCATGATCCCTTTGGTTGAAAAATACTAATGCTCCTATTTTATTGTTTAATGACTAACCGTTTTAAAGATGAACTCTTATTCTCAGCCAAAACTTGCAATCTGAGGTTATACGTCTATGTCTGAATGAGTTTACCTTTCAGGTATTATAGGTGATTCTTCCAATTAAAACATACCACGTTATTTTTATCCCTTTTCTTCCTCCTGCATGTCCACACTAATTGGTCATCATAATAATTTTAGGTAGTAGCTCTTGGAGCATTATAAATTCTGAAAAACACGTTGACTATTTTAGAGTGTGTTAGCAGGAGGGACAAAATGGCTTGAAAGTGGTATCTTTTTAAACTTGTACAGTATTTTTCATAACTTTTTTATTAAGTAAGGAATACCTGAAAGGTAGATGCAGATTGCAACATGTATTTGTATATTTTTTTTGACTGTGCACAAAAGTTTATCTTTAAATTAGTAGAAATAGCAATTATAAGGGTGGGGTTAAAATTGAAAGTAAACCCATGGGTTGTCTTGCTGCTCCTTAAGTAACACACCAGTGATGCTTAAACCGTTTGTATAGAAAGTATCTGTGACAATACTTTAATATTTGGCCAAAAGTTTACAACTCTTAGAGGATGGTAGGAAGCTTGATAGCATCCAAGCTACTAAATTCTTAGGAGCCTGGTGGTGTTAAAGTATGTGAGCTTATGAGCAGTCAGTTATGCTGTGAATTCATATCTGGCTGCTATTTTTCCTTCTACAGATAAGCCCATTTGGCTGTTAAAGAGGGCTTTTTATTTGGTTCTTTCCTCCTGGTGTGAGCATGTATAAACAGCAGGACTTTACATAGTAAACAGTAAAATGAGGAAAATGCATGAAATCTCAGTGTATGGGTGAATAGGTCTTTGTTTAATATATGTAATTAAACTTGGTAGCATAATGTTTTTGAAGCTTTAGATGTAAATGTGTGAATGTCTGTCCATTTGTGAATTCCTAAGAGTAACCAGTCCTATGGCAATATATTCACATGCTTCTATTCTCCAATTTTCAGTATTATGGACTACAAATTTTGGAAAATGTGATAAAAACAAGGTGGAAGATTCTTCCAAGGAACCAGTGTGAAGGTAGGGAAATATTTTAAAAAATTATAAATTTATAGTTTTATTATTTCTGGTGCTTTTATTTCAGTTGAGTGTTTTCTGGAGGAACGAAGATTATTGTAGTTTATTTTTCCCTAATGGAAATTATACTCTTTCCTCATGTTGCAAGGCAGGTTTTGTTTATATTGGGAAAGGTGGTTAGGTTAACCTTTGTAGAGACCATTCTGGTCAAACATTTTACAGTAAATATTTGAAAGGTAAGTGTAGGGCTGGGGGTGTATCAACATGTATGTCATGTATCATATGTTTGCCTCACATGTGCTGCTTAGCATGTGCTTTGTTTGACCCGCTCCCCCCCCCCCCCCCCCCCCCGCAACACAATATATACATATAAATCTGGAACACATCTGACAGTGAAAGAAGTTTGAAAATGTATTCTTAAGTTTGCAACACAGTAATTTTAAAAGTAAAAAGTACTTTAACATGGATCATAATGCTGTGGGCTAAGGAAAAACCAAGTATGAAAAATCATAAGTTTTTTTTTAAACCTTTTACATGTTTTTGGTTGCTTTATATATAGAAAATGAAGATGTGGTGGTGATAACCTGGCATTGATAGTTAACCTTTCTCCATTACATTTGGAAAAGTAATCTTTTAAGAAACTTGAGGAAAGTTTGGAATTCTTTGCAGTTCTAGTTGTCACTGCCTTTTTTATGGGTTTGTTTTTATTTATTTATTCATTTATTTTTGTTGTTGTTGTAGATGGACACAGTACCTTTATTTTATTTATGTATATATGGTGCTGAGGATCAAACCCAGTGCCTCACATGTGCAAGGCACGTGCTGTACCACTGAGCCACAACCCCGGACCCCATCACTTGTTCATTTAAATAGAGCTGAGCATGGTGACACAAACCTGTAATCCCAGGCTGAGGCAGGTGGATCACAAGTTCAGACTACAGCAATTTAGTGAGACCCTGTTTCAAAATAAAAAGGACTGGGATGTATGTAGCTCAGAGGTTAAGCATCCCTGGGTTTAATCCTGAGTCCCTCCAAAAAAGTATGTACATACACATTTGTCTGGACTTTGTAGTGGGGAATATATTATATCTGTCATTTTCATTTAATTACTCTTTATTTTTAATTTATTTTTGTGCTAGGATTGAACCTAGAGGCACTTTACCTCTGAGCTATATCCCCTGCATTTACTATTTTTTGAGACAGGTTCTTGATAAATTGCTTAGGGCCTCACTGAATTGCTGAGGTTGGCCCTGAATTTGTGATCCTCCTGCCTTAGCCTTCCCAGCAGTTTACACCACTACACCTGGGTAGATTGATGTTTATGGTGCTTTCCTTCCCCTGCTTTTTAATGGGGTCATTATAGTGCGATAGTGGCCTGGAATTTACTCAGCCAACCTGGCTTAAACCTTGATGTCTTTTAGCTCATTAAGAGGTAGGTGAATGGGGCACAAATTTTAGTGGCCATATCCTTAATTCACCATAAGGCATAGATTAAGAATGGTGGTAGTCCTGTGCGGTGGCACACACCTATAATCCCAGTGGCTGGGGATCCTGAGCCAGGAGGATTGCAAGTTCAAGGCCAACTTTAGCAGTTTAGCGAGGTCCTAACTAACTTAGTGAGACCTGCTTTAAAATAAAAAATAAAAAGTACTGGGGATGTAGTACCTTTGGGTTCAACCCTAGTATGAAAAAGAAAGAATGGTGATGTAGGAGAATAGGGTCCTTAAAAGACGTTCTTTTTAAGTGTTTTATCATGGTTCAAAAACGTCATATTCTTGACCTGAGAAATTAATAAGCATAGTTTGGCTATTAAGTGTTCTTTAACATTTTACTGAAGTATAATTTAAACCCCCTCCCCCTTTGTTCAAGGATTGAGGCCAAGGTCCTTTAACCACTGAGCCACATCCATCCCCAGCCCTTTTTGTTTTGAGACAGGGTCTCACTGATTTGCTGAGGGTGGCTTTGAACTTTTGATCCTTCTGCCTTAGCATCCCTAGTTGCTGGAATTACAGGCATGTGCCACCATGCCCCCCTGCAAGCCCTCTTTTTTGTTTTTGTTTTTATTTTTATGGTGCAGTAATGAACCCAGGCTGCCAGCATGCTAAGGATATACTGCACCACTCAGCTGTATCCCTAGGCTGTCTTTGTTTTCATACACTTTCATCTCTGCTTCATATTACATAGGATTATAATAAAGCTTTTCTAGCTCTAAGTGTTAAACACTTAGATTGAACTAATTTATCAATGTCATATGTATTTGTTACTTAAAATTAGGCACAAGGCTTCCTTGAGTTTTTTTTTTTGTTTGTTTTTTTTTTCAATTAATAGTAGTATGTTTTGGTTTTGTTTTTTTCATAAAGGCACTGTAGCTCCCATATATTCATATGTTAGTATCAAACATATTATAAAGCACACAAGACTGTTTAAATTAGATTTGCTTTGCTTATAAAAGGGAGACAGGAAGGAGTAGTGACTGCTCAGCCTGACTTAGAAATTTGTTTTCTTTGCATGTTACTGCCCACATTGCTGACATGAATTACTTAATTTCTCTGCAAGCACTCTTTTTCATTTTTAGTTGTTTTTTTTTTTTTTTTTTTTGGTGTGTGTGTGTTGTATGTGTGTGCGCGCGCGTGCGCCAGGTATTGAACTCTGGGGCACTCAACCACTGGGTCACATCCCCGGCCCTTTTTTGTATTTTATTAGAGATAGGGTCTCCCTAAATTGCTAAGTGCCTCAGCCTCCCAAGTGCTGGGATTACAGGCGTGCAACACCACGCCCGGCTCACAAATATCTTTTTGAAGCATTAGAATCACTTTTCTAACCTCCCATATTTCTTTCACAGTAGTAATGAGATTTGCTGGGGTATAAAATTTTATTCTTTTATTTTTGGTGTGGTGCTGGGGATTGAACCCAGGGGCACTTTTTACCACTGACTTAATCCTCAGTCCTTTGCATTTTAAGACAGGGTATCCCTAAATTTCCAAGGCTGGTCTTAAACTTTTGATCCTTCTGCCCCAGCCTCCAGAGTTGCTAGCATTCCAGGCATGCATCATTTCTCCTGACAATATGTCATTTTTAGAAAAAGCATTTTAATAAAAATTATTTGCACTTCATAAAACTTGTTGCATTGCTGTGACTCTTAAGTATTTCTTTAGTTGTAGTTGGACATAATGACTTTATTTATTTTTCTATGTGGTGCTGAGAATCAAACCCAGTCCATCGCACATGCTAGGTAAGCGCTCTACTACTGAGCCACAACGCCAGCCCTGGTTTATGTTTTTTTCTATTTTGGTTTTTGCTTCCCCTTCCCTCACCATAACATACCACACTTGGGTGCCATACGTTTTTTTTTTTTTTTTTTTTCACTTCTCCATCGTTCCAAAGCAATAAGAGCTATAATTTTAAAGGATCAGAGAATGTTTTTGTGGCATTTTTATTGCTTGGTAAGTTTATGCTCAATATATGATTATTCAGATGAGTTGCCATTAAATACAGTGATTGTGTTCCCCAGGTTATTACTTTAACAACCTAAAGGGTTTCCTTTAGGTTTTTTGCTTTCATATTTATGGTGTGTGTGTGTGTGTGTGTGTGTGTGTGTATAATTTAACTTTTTTTTTTTTTTTTTTTAATGTATATATTTTTTTATTTTTCCATACTGGAAATTGGGAACTGAACCCAGGGATTTGTACATTCTAGGCAAGCATTCTACAACTGAGCTACATCCCCAGCCTTTTTTATTCTGGGATGGGGTTTTGCTGGCCTTGGACTTGTGATCCTCCTGCCTAGCATCTGGAGTAGCTAGGATTATAGGCTTTTGTCATTGTGAAACCCCCCCTCCCCCATCGGTTGTGCTGCCAATGCTGGCCTCCAGATTGGAAACCTCTTGACTCAGCCCCCTGAGTTGCTGGGCTTACAGGCATGTGCCACCAGACCCCAGCTAAAAGGAATATTTCTTTAGATGGTTTACTATACACTTAAAAATCCTTAACAAAAGTTGAAGAAAAGTGAAGGGGAAATTTTAATATGTGAAGCAGAATAATTTCCAAATAAGGAGTGGTTACTATTCAATGAAGTCTCAAAAGGAACTGTGACTGCAAGTAATACTAATTATCTTTATCTTAGCTGTACATGAGAGTCATGATTCACTACCCTTCCTTTTTTTTTTTTTTTTTTTTTTTTTTTTGGTGGGGGGGGGCGGCCACCAGGGATTGAACCCAGGGGTGCTTAACCACTGAACAACTTCCCCAGCCCTTTTTTAAGACAGGACCTTGCTATGCTGTTGAGGCTGACCTTGAACTTTTGATCTTTCTGACCCAGCCTCCCCATTTGCTGTGATTTTAGGCACCTGTCACCATGTGTGGCTTCCTTCATTGTTTACTGAAAAAAATTATTGACTATTTAATAATTTTTTGTTGTGGTATAATATATGTATTTTTTTTTTTTTTTTTTTTTTTTTTTTTTTGGTACCGGGGATTGAACTCAGTGACACTCGACCACTGGGTCACATCCCCATCCCTTTTTTGTATTTTATTAGAGATAGGGTCTCACTGAGTTGCTAAGTGCCTCGCCATTGCTGAGGCTGGCTTTGAACTCGCGATCCTCCTGCCTCAGCCTCCCAAAGTGCTGGGATTACAGGCGTGCGCCACCGTGCCCGGCTATATATGTAAATTTTTAAGTTGCATCTTGCTGTTTTGCCAGGATGGCTCAGTCTTTCTTTTCTTATCCTCTTATTAAGTAGTTGGGAATACAGGTGCATGCCACCACAGCTTGCTTTCTTTAAAGATATTTTTGCATTTGACTTTTTTTTAAGCTTCAGTGAAGTATAATTGAATATACAACAAAAATTGTATTTATTAAATTGTATAGTATCATAAATTTTGACTTCTTTATGTATCCTTGAATCCAGTACTATAATAAATATCTACCTTTGATTATATTCTCTTTCACCACACTTCTTTCCTGTGCTTTTATCACACTCTTTTTTTTTTTTTTTTTTTTTTGGGTACTGGGGATTTTTAGGGGCACACCACTGGGCCACATCCCCAGCCCTTTTTTGTATTTTATTAGAGACATCACTGAGTTAGAATTGCTGGTGCTGGCTTTGAACTCGCGATCCTCCTGCCTCAGCCTCCCAAATATGCTTCACACTCTTGATTCATCAAGAAGGTGTGTGGATCATATGGTAGGGAGTGTTTAACTGCCCAACTGTTTTCCAAAATGGCTGTATTCTCTTATGTTTCTCTCTAGCCATATATGATTATGCTTCACATTCTGGATGACACCTGATATGGTCAGTGTTGTTTTGTTGTTGGTTGTTTTTTTTTTTTTTTTTTTTTTTGGTACCAGGGATTGAACTCAGGGACACTCTACCACTGGGCCACATCCCCAGCCCTTTTTTGTATTTTATTAGAGACATGGTTTCACTGAGTTGCTAAGAGCTGGCTTTGAACTCTCCATCCTCCCAAGTGCTGGGATTACAGGCGTGTGCCCCCGTGCCCGGCTCGACTTGGCGAATTTTGACAAAAATTTTGCTTTAGGGGGTTGGGGTTGTGGCTCAGTGGTAGAGCGCTCAACTAGTACATTAGCAGCCCCGGTTTGATCCTCAGCACCACATAAAAATAAACGCATTGTGTACAACTAAAGCAAATAAATAAGTATTTAAAAAATATTTTTGCTTTTAATTTACATGAAATTGCATTGGATATGTGGATCAGTGTGGAGAAAATTAATATCTTAAAAATATCTGATTTATGAACACAATTTATCTCTTTTATATAATTTTTAGTTTTTTAGACTCCTAGGCCTTATGTATAAAACAAGTCATGAAAATTCCAGAGAATATAATGTTTGAAAATGGGCCAAACACTATCACGTTAATGAGTTTGGCAGTCATTCCTATTCATATTTCATATTTTTTGCCAGTATTACACCATGAAGGGATAATAAAGGAAATAAAATCAATCTTGATAAAAATATATTTTTGTCTAAAATAAGGGTGGGGGGATATAGCTGAGTGTTAGTGTACTTTGTCTAGTATATAAGAGTTTACTAGGTTTGCACTTGTACTGCAAAAAGTGTGGGGGGGTAATATTTTCAAGATATATATTGATTCAGTATTGTGTATAATTGACAAGCTTTCCCTCACCCCTGTGCTGGGAATCAAATCCAGGGCCTTGTGCATGTTTTGCAAGACCTCTACACTGAACTATGTCCTCAGCCCCAAAGCAGTTTTCTTAATACTTCTAGTTATTATTTGGTCTGTACTTCATTGCTCAAATATCAGCTTGCATCCATGTAGCAAATATGAGCCAGGAGAGTGTGTTTTGTTCAGTGGTCATAAGAGTCTTGATTCCTTTGTTATTTGTTTTGTGTGTATATGTGTGGTGCTGGGAATAGAACCCAGGGATGGTATCTGAGCTACATCCCTAGCCCTTTTTAAATTTTCTTTTTGAGACAATGTTTTGCTGTTGCACAGACTGGCCTCAAACTTGGTGCTTGCTCTTCCTGAATTGCTGGGATTATAGGCATGTTCACCACATGCAGTTTATTATTTTATGGAAAAATTATTGGATTTTTAAGTACAGAGATTAGTGGCACTGAGTATAGTGACAGTGTTATGTAAACATCATTATCCATCTCCACAATTTGTTTTCATTAGCCAAATCAAAGATATACTCATTAAACAGCTAATTCCCTATTACCCTCTTCCTTCAGCCCTGGGTGGCTAACCACTCTTCTTCCTCTCTGAATTTGCCTCTGTACCTCTTGTAAATGGAATCATATAATATTTGTCCTTGTGTCTGATTTATTTTACTTAGAAAATGTTTTCAAGGTTAATACATGTTACAGCATATATCAAGAATTCATTCTTCCTTGAAGGCTGAATAAAACTCCATTGCACATGTATACCAATTTGTTTATGTATTTTTGCATTGATGGAAATTTGGGTTTTCATTTTTCACTGGAGTGAATTTTGCTGCTGTAAGCTTTAATAAAATGTGCCTTTTAGTATTTTTTTTTTCCATATCTGTTTGTGGTTATAGACCTTTTTTTTTTTTTTTAAATATTTTTTAGTTGTCAGTGGACCTTTATCTTATTTATATGCAGTGCTGAGAATCAAACCCAGGGCCTCACCCATGCTGGGCAGGTGCTCTACCACTGAGCCACTACTCTAGCCCCCTATAGACCTGTTTAGATGGCTGGGGTTGTGGCTCAGTGGTAGAGCACCTGCCTAGCATGGGTGAGGCACTGGGTTCGAACCTCAGCACCAAATATAAATAAATGAATAAAACAAAGGTCCAGCAACATAAAACATATTTAAGAGAGAGAGAGAGACCTGTTTAGAATGGTGAATGTTGCTGGTAATCCCACTGGCTTGGGGAACTGAGGCAAGAGAATTTTGAGTTCAAAGCCAGCCTCAGCAGCAGGGCTCTACGCAACTCATCAAGACCCTGTCTGTAAATATAAAAAAAGTGCTGGGGATGTGGTTCAGTGGTTTAAGGAAAAAAAGTGAATGTTAGTGAAGTACCATGGTGTACATCTGTATTCCCAGATATTTGGGAGGCTGAGGGAACATCTTTTGAGACCAGGCATTCCAGGCTAGCCTGAGTAACACAGCAGGAAGACCCCATATACAAACAAACCAATGATGAATGTTTGTAGAGGTCCTTTTTCTTTTTTCTTTTTTTTTTTTTTTCTTTTGTGGTACTGGGGATTGAACTCAGTGGCACTTGACCACTGGGTCACATCCCCAGCCCTTTCTTGTGTTTAAAGAGACAGGGTCTCACTGAGTAGCATGCTAAGTGCCTCACCATTGCTGAGGCTGGCTTTGAACTCTGATTTTCCTGCCTCAGCCTCCCAAAGTGCTGGGATTACAGGTGTGTGCCACTGCGCCCGGCCCATTCTTCTTAAAATGACTAAACATGTAGGCCTAAGTTACAGTTTGATTCTAGTCCTATTGTGGAGCCCTCGTTTATTAAGCCCTTTTGAGAATTGTATAACTATTTTTCTCCCAGTTGGCTGTTTGTTCTCACAAATATTTCATTAAGTGGAACAATAATCTGCATTCCCTTGAACATGTAAAGAAAGAAAACAGCTGTCTTTAAGTGATCATCTTTCTATCAGTCGGGGAGGTTTGAACAGGTGTTTGTTATATATATATATATATATATATATATATATATATAGATATATATATAGATATATTTTAGTTGTAAACAGATAGAATACCTTTATTTTTATGTGGTGCTGAGGATCAAACCCAGTGCCTCACACATGCTAGGCAGGCACTCTTATCTCTGAGCTACAGCCCCAGCCCTGCAATAAATATTTTGGTTTTATAATAGGCATTGATAGAGAAATGTACCAAATTTACATTTTTATCTCTTGTGAATAGGGTGAGAGAGGTGTTTGCAACTAAATTGAACTCATCCTCTCCTATACTCCTTTGTATTATGCTTTTGTTTTGACTTGGTACTAAGGGTTGAACCACCCAAAGACACTATACTATTGAGTAATGTTCTTTACATTTTGAGATAGGATTTCAGTAAATTGGTCAAACTGGCCTGGAACTTTGTGGACCTCTTCTCAAACTCCCCAGTAGCTGGTGTTACAGACAAGTGCCACCTTGCTTAGGGCAATGTGTAACTTTTTATTCACACCTTTTAAACAATTTCTCAAAGAACATGTTTTCCCTCTTAATAAATGGAGCCCTTTATTTGTTTAAATGCTTACACTGACTATATGCGAATTTATGATTTAAATGATTTTAACTTTTTTGGTGGGGGGGTGTTGATGCTGGGGATTTAACCCAGGGCCTTGTGCATGCAAGGCAAGCACTCTACCAACTGAGCTATATTCCCAGCCCTCCTTTTTTATTTTTTATTTTGAAACAGGGTCTTGCCAAGTTGCTTAGAGACTCAATAAGTTGCTGAGGATGGCTTCAAACTTGTCATCCTTCTGCCTCAGCTTCCCAAGCTGCTGGGATTACAGGTGTGTGCCTGTGTGCCCAGCTACGCTTTGAATTTTGAAAGTTTTGCTTTCATAGAAATAATGGCACCACAGTATGTTGTATTGATTTCTTTTTTTTTTCCAATTTTTTTATTTTGTTGTTGTAGTTGGACACAATACCTTTATTTGATTGATTTATTTTTATGTGCTGCTGAGGATCAAACCCAGCACCTTGCTAGGTGAGTTCTCTACTGCTGAGCCACAACCCCCAGCCCTTTAGTGAATTTTCTACATATAAAAAACTCTGGCAAATAGTCTTTTTATTTTTTATTATGTATTTATTTATTTCTACATTTTATCCTGCCATTATATATATCCAATATTTTGCAAGGCAATTCTAAGGACTAATTATTTTTGCTGTGCCATTTGCAAGATGATATGCATGTTCTAAGCCACCATGGGATTTATTTAATTCTTATCTTTTTGCCAAATTAGAGTTGACAATATTCAGTTGCATATTGATATTGAATAGTTGAAATTTGTTTTTCCCCCTGTGCTGGAAAGCAAGCCCTGTGCATGGTAAGCATGTATTCGGCAGGTAAATTATTAGCCCAGCCTCAAGTTTTTTTGTATTGAGAATAGTCTTTTTGGGCCATTTGCTTGTTATAACGTCAGTAACCAAAGGATTTACTGTTTGAAAATATAGATACCTTTGAAAATACAAATGATAATAGCAAACATGGGAAGGTAATTATACTTGTGAAGACATTAAACCTCGATGAGAACTCATTCTTCATTTTACATTTTTGGTGCTGGGGATCAAACCCAGGGCTTCATGCATGCTTGGCAAATACTCTACTGCAAGCCCCCATTCTTGATTTTCATGTCAAATTTTATACCGAATTTTTCAAAGAAGAGTTAGAAAGCTACTGGAAGACATCCTAGGTTTATGTATACTTTCTGTGTAGTTGGAAAAGAAATTCCAAATTAATGCAGTTTTTACTGAATGATGTCTACAAAAGTAGTCTAACCTTGGTTTTGCATAAGTTAACATTTTATAACTCACAGTCTACTTCATTTGTCAAATTTAATAATTATTTGTTTAATCTCACACACTGAACTCTTTCTGCTACTTAGAAGCATTTGGATTTTCTGTCCTATGTATTGTATCATTAGTTTTGGTGTGGGGCCCTCCCCCTTGAAGTGTCATTCATAGTATGTAAAGTTAATTTTTAAATTAGATGGCTTTACCTTTTTAATTTTGGGCAAATCATGATGAATTTAAGACATGCTTTATGGTACTTGACTAAGTAAGATTCTGAATAGATAACTTGTAGTAGTATTGGATCAAAAAGTTGTTAATTTAGCTGGGTCCAGTGGGGCACATCTGTAATCTCAGCAATAGCAAGACACTAAGCAATTTAACAGGACCCTTTTTCAGAAGGACTATCTCTAAATAAAGAACACTAAATGGCTGGGTATGTAGCTCAGTGGTAGATAAAACCCAGGTGTGGGTTAATCCCAAATACTAGAAAAGAAAATTGTTAGGGACTGGGGAAGATAAGAAAAGTGTTGTTATTGTATGTATGGCTTCACATGTGAGGACTGGAAGTACTGAATTATAGAATGACATGATTGAGATATTTTTCTGTTTAGGAACCTTAAAATGTTTTACTGTAGTCAACTCACTATTTTCAGGTTTGTATCTGTATTGAATATCGACCAACTTTTCATTTTGTCCTTGTACACTGAAGAGTATATTATAGCAGCTAGGTGAAGTGGCACATGACTGTGATCCCAGAGACTCAGGAGACTG
Organism: Tamias sibiricus; assembly: GCA_025594165.1. Classification (NCBI taxonomy): domain Eukaryota; kingdom Metazoa; phylum Chordata; class Mammalia; order Rodentia; family Sciuridae; genus Tamias; species Tamias sibiricus. Next base: position 44,859,282 of record CM046670.1, read on the forward strand.
AGGTATAAGGATATGCACATGTTCAAGGCCAGCTTGGGCAATTTAAGAAGAACCTGGTTCAAAGTAAAAAAAAGAATAGAAAAAAGGCTTGGGAATGCAAGTCAGCAGTAAAGTGTCACTGGGTTCAATGCCCAATTGCCACACACACACCCAAAAAAGCCAGTATAACACCTACATGCTTAAATTTTTATTTGATATTGTAAGTATTTAGAGATGATTTTCTTTCTTTTTGGTATGCAGGAGTGCTTAGCCACTGAGCCACATCCACAGCTGGCCCCTCTAATGTGGGATCCTTCTGCTACAGCCTCCCTAGTAGCTGGGATTGCAGGCATGTGCCACCATGCCAGCTCTTCTAGAAATTTTTTTAAAATGATGAGGGTTGGTGCTGGGGTTGTGGTTCAGCTGTAGAGCGCTCGCCTAGCACATGTGAGGCCCTGGGTTCAATCCTCAGCACCACATAAAAATAGATAAATAAATGTATTGTGTCCAACTATATCTAAAAAACAATAAATATTAAGAAAATGATGAGGGTTGATTATATGCAAGTACTGCAGCATTTTTAAAAAAATATTTATTTATTTGTTTTAGTTGTACACAATGCCTTTATTCTTACGTGGTGCTGAGCAGTGCACCTGCTAGGTGAGCGCTCTACCACTGAGCCTCAATCCCAGCCCAAGTACTGCACCATTTTAAAGAAAATAGTTGATCATCCAAGAACTTTGATGTCAGAGGGCATCCTGTTGATATTCAGGGGTACCTTTACTTAATTGACATTTTCCAATTTTCATCTTTTGTGCTTTACCTCAAGTAGCAGTGAATTTTAGAAAACCGTGAATCATGGGGAAAGTTACCTAAATTAGTAACAGTGGAGTTGAAGGATTTTATTCCCAGAGCCTGAGAAAAGTATCCACCACATCTTATCTTAACATAAGCCAAATAGAGGCTGTACTATTACTTTAAGACATTGTCTTGTGAATTATGCAGATTTAAAGTACTGAATTTCCTATAATATGGTATTGTCAGTTATTTAATCACAGAATAAACTAAAATATTTTAGAGGACAATTTACTACTCTTTTATTTTCTTTAGATCCCCACCCCTTTTTGGGGGGGTACCGGGGATTGAACTCAGGGGCACTAGACCACTGAGCTGCATCCCCAGCCCTGTTTTTTTTTTTTTTTTTGTAGCAGTGATTGAACTCAGTGGCACTCTACCACTGGGCCACATCCACAGCCCTTTTTGGTATTTTATTTAGAGACGGGGTCTCACTGAGTTGCTAAGTGCCTCAGCCTCCCAAGTGCTGGGATTACAGGCGTGTGCCACTCCTGGCTGTATTTTATTAGAGACAGGGTATCACTGAGTTGCTTGGAGTCTCACTAAATTGTTAAGGCTCCCTTTGAACTCAGGATCCTCCTGCCTTTACCTCCCAAGTTCTTAGGATTACAGGTGTGCATGGCTGCACCTAGTGGCCCCCCCCCCCCTTTAAATCCCTATTTTATTGATAGTAACATCTGTGAAGAAGAGAAAATCAAGATTACCAAAAATTATTTTAATTTGATTTGACATGTCACATGGAGCTGGTTGTGGTGGTGCATCCTGTAATCTGAGCAACTCAGAAGGCTGAGGCAGGAGGATGGCCAATTCTAGGCCATCCTTAGCAATTTAGCAAGATATCCCAAAATAAAAAAAACTGGAGATGTGGTTTTAATAGTAAAGTATACTAGGTTCAATTCCAATCCCCTGCCCCTGGCCGGGGGGGGGGGGGGGGGACAAAAAAACATGGAAGTTAATTCAGAAAGTGTTATGTAAGAATGAGATTATTGTGTGGATTAATTCAATTAGTATAGTTTAATTTTTAAAATTGATTCCCTAATTATTATTATTTGTTTACATTTCTTTTCCCTTTACATATTTATGTGGTGCTGGGGATTGAACCCATTATCTCATGGTGGGGTGGGGGCAAGTGCTCTACCACTGAGCTACAACTCCAGCCCATGAGTCCCTAATTTTTTAAGAAATATTTATGTATTTGCTTTAGTTGTACATGATGCATTTATTTGTACATGGTACTGAGGATCGAACCCAGGCTGCGCACATGCTAGGCCAGCTATCTACTGCTGAGCCACAACCCCGAGTCCCTATTTTTTTTTTTGTCTTAAAAATCTCATATTTAAAGGCATGCTGTCCATCTACAATTACAAAAAAAATCTCAGTAAAACCATACCTATTTTGCCAGGTATGGTGGTGCATAATTGTAATCTCAGCTGCTTAGGAAGCTGGGGCAGGAAGATCACATGTTCAGGGCCAGCCTGGGCAACTTAACACAAACGTATCTCAAAATAAAAAGCAGTGAGGATGTGTTGCTCTGTGGTAAAGCGCCCCTGGGTTCAATATCTAGTATCAAAAAAAAAAAAAAGAAAAAGAAAAGAAAGTAAAACAACACCATTTAGTGTCTACATGAAATTACTTTCTGTTGTAAATTTATAAGTTATTGTAGAATTAGAGGAAAGTCTCCAAAGAGAATTGTATTTCCTTAGAATCCTTTGGGTTATTGTAATGTTGACGACTGGGCCTTGGTACAAATATAAAAGCCAAGAAAAATTAACACTAACTGAATACTGAATACTTCTAATAATAGATCTTATATTTCCTCCATAATGTCGTTTTTTTTCTGTTTTGCATTATATTTATCTGAGTCTCCTTCTCTGAATTTGATAATTTTTTTCCCCCTGGTGTGATGCTGGGGAATGAATTCTGGGGTCTCATATATGCTAGACAAGTCACCTACACACCCTCTGGTCCTGTTATGATAGTGCCTGCTTGTGTCTTATTTATATGATTTATTTTCTCTTTATAACCAGTGTATATCATAGAATGGAATATGTGTCAATTTGAGACTGTGCTGGTGACTTTTTTCCCCTCAAAGGTTTACTCATTGGCTTTAGTTTTTTATTGGTGTATATTGTTTACAACAGTTATTGTGACATTTTCCTAATGTTGATGGAACTTTTTTAAGGTTTTGTTTTTATGCTACTGGGGATTGAACCCAAAGGCACTTTACCACTGAGCCATATTCCCAAACCTTTTTCTTTTGAGACAGGTTCTGGCTAATTTCCTTAGGATCTTCTGAAATTGCTAAGGCTGGTCTGGAACTTATAATCCTCCTGTCTCATTCTACTGACTTGCTGGGATTATAGGCATGTACCACCACTCCAGGCAACATTTTAATGGGATATTTTTTTATTCCCCTTTCTATTGTATGTGTTTACAACATAATAGTTCAGAAAATTTGGTACTTTGCAGGCAGTTCATCTTATACCGTATACATTCATACTACTTTCCATTGAATTTTTCATTTGCTATATAGCCCTTATTAGTGGCCTATTTTATTAGCAAAGTTTTTCCAAGATGAGGAAAGTGTTTTTGTGATATTTTTTAAATGTATTTATTTTGTTTTTATTTGAGACATTGGGGGAAATTGCTAGTTCCATCATAATTAAATAGAAATTGTATTTTCAGGTGCCAGTGAAGGGGAACCATGGTTTAAGTGGTTGGCTGCATTTTCTAATTCTAGTGTCACTTTCTTAGCAAATTAAATTTCCATGTTCTGAATTTGTTAGGTGAGGCTTGAAGACACTACATTTCAGTTAGCTCTGAAAACTGTATTGAAAATATTTACAATGCTTACAATATTTACAATTCCATGTTGTGGAAAATATTCAATTGCTCACTTAGGGAACCTGCCTCAGATCTGTTGGGTACATTATATTATAGATTTGCCACACTGTTTGTAAAAATTTCAAATAATTGCAGCTACTCAGAAGGCACAGGTAGGAGGATCACAAGTTCAAAGTCAGCCTCAGATCCTTAGGGAGGCCCTAAGCAATTTAAGAGACGTTGTTGCTAAAAAAAATAAATAAATAAATAAATAAAGGGGCTGGAGATGTCACTCAATAGTTAAGCACTCCAGGGACTAAAAGTTTCTGGTACCAAACATTCTAATACTTGATTAATTTTTGTGTAAAGGGGCCTATAGAGATGTTTAGAAAACTGTTTAATATTGCAAATTAAGATCAGAGTAAAGGTTTTTAATTGTTTAAAGAATATATTTTACTTTTAAGGGGAAGCGTTAGAAAAGTTTTCTCCTGCTCATTGTGGTGGGCTATCTCTGAGGATCACAAATTTGAGGACAGCCTGGGTAACTTAGTGAGACCCTGACTGAAAAGTAAAATTTTTTTAAAGGACTGGGGTTTGTAGCTGACTGTTAACAGGACTTGCCTAGCATTTGAGAAATCCTGGGTTCATTCCCCTGCACAGCCTCTTCCAAAAACATAAATAAATAAAACAAGGAAGGAAGAAAACAATTTTCTACTAGATTTTTGTACACTGTAGTATTGAAAGGTTAATAAAATATTGCTAGTATTGGCCTAATGTTGTAATTAAACTTTGAAGTGATAATGTGATATATTTTACAAAAAAAAAAATGTTGAAACTGTAAAAATTGGTTGATGAATGTATTTAAGTCTATGAACTTAGTTCCTTAGGTTCCTTGAGGCATTTTTTTTTTTTTTTTAATTTAAAAACTACAGGTTGATATATTAAGTCATAGAGTAAGAGTATTCGCAAGCTGGCTCTCCCCTGTAGTTCTTAGGGAGGCCAAGTGAGGGAGAACAGAAAGTTACAGGTCAGCCTTAGGATATTGTGAAATACTGTCTTAAGGTTTAAGAATGTGGGGGGCTGTAACTGGGTGGTGAAGCATCCCTTGGTTCTCTTTCAGCTTATGTTGGTAAAGATTGAATCCATGGCCTCTTTTCCATGGTAATTTGGCAGAGGTTCTATTTACTGTACTACATCCTGAGCCCTAATTGGCTTGGAGCAGAAGGGACCTGGGAATTTAATCCAGGGGCATTTACCACTGAGCTACATCTCTAACCCTTTTTCGAGATAGGTTCTTGCTAAATTGAGTCTCAGCAAATTGCTGAGGCTGAGACTGGCCTCAGACTTAAAATTTTTCTACCTCAGTTTCTCTAGTTGTTGGGATTACAGTCTCATTGTTTTTTACTCTGTCCTCCCCTAGGTCTGCGAAGTCTATTAGCATGCTATAAAAGGTCTTGTTTTTACACACACACACACACACACACACACACATACGTATACACATTTTGTGCATTTTTTTTTTTTAACATAGGAATAAAAAAATACGTTGTTGGCCTCATTATCAAGACATCATCGGATCCAACTTGTGTAGAGGTAAGAGAGCTTTTTTTGGAGATTATTTTTGAGAATGTAAAATCATGTAAATATTCTTGACTAGAATTTACAGATACATAAACATAGGTATATTATACTATAGTAAAGGTATAATCATTATCTCCCAGAAGGATTTTTTATGTTTATGTTCTTTTTGACTATTATAACTTCATTAGGCTCTTACTTAATCTGTTCTTTTTCCCCCTCCTCAGAAGGAAAAGGTGTATATCGGGAAATTAAATATGATTCTTGTTCAGGTGAGTTTGAACTTTTTTCATCAAAAAAGTAAAATGTTTTTCTTAGGCATATTATTTGACATAGTTTAGTATTGCTTTATGAAATAAAGTAGATAGATATTTTACAGAAATAGCATTAGTAACCTAATAAGTATAATAATTATAATTTACTGCATGACTTTTGAAATGCTTAATTTGATGTGGTAGAAAATATCAAGTTCTTTCAGTTATATTACTTCGTTGTGTATTAGACTCTATTTTTTTTTTTTTTTTTTTTTTTTTTTTTTTTTTTTTGGGTACTGGGGATTGAACTCAGGGGCACTTGACCACTGGGCCACATCCCCAGCCCTTTTTTGTATTTTATTAGAGACAGGGTCTCACTGAGTTACTAAGTGCCTCGCCATTGCTGAGGCTGGCTTTGAACTTGCGATCCTCCTGCCTCAGCCTCCCAAAGTGCTGGGATTACAGGCGTGCGCCACCGCGCCCGGCTAGACTCTATATTTTAAGTCTCTGCAGCTTTTCATATGACTGATGTAATTTTCTCATTTGCTGGGCACTGCCTTTCCCCTTTACATGTGACATATATCAAACTTTATGTCCTTTAAATTTTTTTTATTCTTATATTCTTGCCTTGTTTTTTGACCTCTTTCTTTTTCTAACTTATTGTCTAAATGTAGAATTTTTATGTTGACCTATTTTTTACAGTATTGTCACAAGTATTTACCACTTACCAGGTCATGTTAGAGAATATTTAGAAAATCCCTAGCCTAATTAGAACAAATTATATCCCATGCTTTTTTTTTTTTTTTTTTTTTAAGTTGTAGAGGGACACACAATATCTTTTGTTCATTTATTTTTTATGTGGTGCTGAGGATTGAACAGCCCAGCTCCGTATTCCATGTTTTTATAATCATGTCAAAACGAATCCAGTGTTGTTACAACTAAAAAGACCCAATTTTAAAAAATATAAAAGGTGCACTTAAAAAATATCTCTAGCGGCTAGGGCTGTAACTCAGTAGTAGAGCACTTGCCTAGGACATGTGAGGCACTGGGTTCGATCATCAGCACCACAGAGAAAATAAATGGATAAGATAAAGGTAATGTGGGCTGGGGTTGTGGCTCAGCGGCAGAGTGCTCACCTCGCATGTGCGCGGTCCGGGTTCGATCCTCAGCACCACGTAAACATAAAATGCATTGCATTGTGTACAACTAAAGTAAATAATAAATATTTTTGAAGAAAAAAAAAAGATAAAGGTAATGTGTTCATCTACAACTAAAATTAATAAATAAATAAAAAAAACCCTGACTTATTACATACACAATACAAACTTAAATCTAATTAGGCTTTCTTAAATTTCTCTCCCTGATTGTGAATTTTCTTTCTTTCAAATTTATAAATTTGAACCCTCCTAAAATTCAAGTATCAAGGGCCTGGGTTATGGGTTACAGATACAATGCTTGCTTAGTATGTCCAAGACCCAGATGTTGTATATCCCCAGCATAGCATGGAAACAAAAGTTTAAAAATTTTTGGACTGGGATTGTGGCTCAGAGGAAGAGCATTCGCCTAGCATGTGTAAGGCACTGGGTTCGATCCTCAGCACCACATAAAAATAAAATAATAAAGGTATTGTGTCCACCTACAACTAAAAAATAAATGTTTAAAAAAACATTTTAAGGCTCACATTCCGTAAGAGGAATCTTTTTGTTCTCATTTTGGGAAATGCACCCAGGAACTCCACAAATCTCCCAGGCAGTTAGTTACTCCACCACTGAACTACACCCCAGCATAGAACTATGCCTTAATCTGTACATCTTGGAGTCATCCTAAGATGACTTAACACGTGTATTTGTTCAAATATTGATTTATACACATAAGAGACAAATGAGACCATTAGTTAGAATAATTGAGTGCAGTCTTAGAATGTTTAAGGCAAAGAGGACTTTTATCTGTATTTTTGCACTCAGTATGTGGTCATGGGAGTGGCACATTTCCTGCTTTAATAAAGAAAAAGTGATTAATATTTAATCTCTGCTTTTTAATATACTTCATGTAATTTCTTTTTAAAGACTTTACTTGTGTTTGACAAATGAGATGAAATTCACGTTTGTTATTTTAGATACTGAAACAGGAATGGCCCAAGCATTGGCCCACTTTTATCAGTGACATTGTTGGAGCAAGTAGAACCAGTGAAAGTCTTTGTCAAAACAATATGGTGATTCTCAAACTCCTAAGCGAAGAAGTGTTTGATTTCTCTAGTGGACAGATAACGCAAGTGAAAGCAAAGCATTTAAAAGACAGGTAAGTAATACTTTTTTGATATTGGGGCTTGAACTCAGGGGCACTTGACCAGTAGGCCACATCCCCAGCCCTTTTTTGTATTTTTATTTAGAGACAGGGTTTCCTTGAGTTATTAAGGGCCTTGCCATTGCTGAGGCTGGCTTTGAACAGTAATACTTTTTATACGTAATTTCTCAAATTATTTCAAGCAGGTCAGAGACAACTATATCTGCAAAGTGTTTTATTACTTGAGGTAGTTTTTTAATATAACTTTGAACAGGTCCTAAAGTATGTGAAATGTTACAGATGTTGTCCTCCAAGATTCGTTTTATGTGATAACTATTCAATCATAAATTCCAAGGGAAATGATTTATGTCCACTGTCAGCTGAATATTTAACTGTCCCCACTTCTGTGAGTTCCACTTATAATTCGCTAGGAACACATCAAACATTCCTTTAGGAGTAAACAGCCTGGATAAATTATAGATATACCTTATTCCTTCCATTTAGTACTTAAAAATTTGTTCTTACTTGTAAGAATGCAGCAAAATTTTACTTTTAGATATTGAAAGAGTGATTGGCTACATTTTGATGGAATTAACTGATATTTTAGAAGTGTTCAAGTCACTAATGCCTTTAATTACCACATTGCTAAAGGTGTTTCTGTGTTTTCATTGCTATGAAATAATTATGATCCTTTTCTCTTGGTAATAAGATTCTCTCCCTTCTCCCCTTTTTTAGCATGTGCAATGAGTTCTCACAGATATTTCAGCTGTGTCAGTTTGTGATGGTAAGTGCTTTTAATTTTGTTTTTAAATGAATTCTGATAGGAAAATAATTACTTACAGAACTGGTTTTATTACAGGAAAATTCTCAAAATGCTCCACTTGTACACGCAACCTTGGAAACCTTGCTGAGATTTCTGAACTGGATTCCACTGGGATATATTTTTGAAACAAAGTTGATCAGCACCTTAATTTATAAGGTACACTGAATGAATATATTTCAGTTAAATTTGTTTAAATAATCACATATATGTCATTATTTTAAACCTTAACGATCAAACTTACTTGAGAAGAAGGGAAGGAACTGCTAAGAAGATGGGTATGGTTGCACAAACATTTGGTTCCATCAATTCAAGAGGCTGAGGCAGAAGCATCACAAATTTGAGGCCAGGCTAGGCAATTTAGTGAGACCCTGTCTTATAATAAAAAAATAAAAGGGGCTGAGGATGTGGCTCAGTGGTAGAGCCATCTCTAGGTTTAGTCAACAATACCGCCAAAACAAAACAGCCTCAAGAAGAATTCCTGTGTACTTAGAGCTAAGAATTGTTTGACATCAGTCTTAAAGTCCAGTGATTCTGCCACTTATCCACGGAATTTTGTGAATTTAGTTCGGCAAACTGTAATGTTGTCACCTGTGTTGGGGGCTGGGGTTGGACTTGGGCATTCAAGCACTAAATGACATCCCCACCCCTGTTTTGTATTTTATTTATTGTCAGAGATAAATGATATTTCAGTGACATGAAGAGTATATTTTATTTTACCCAAAGATTTTTAATGAATTACATGTAATTCCTTTTCACATTTATTCCTCCATTATTGAACTCTGTAAACATAAGAGTATATTATTTGATAGATGTGATAAATACTGTATTTAATTGGACCTCATAAAAGCAAATTTTTCTGTGTTATTTGAACTTTGTAGGTTAGGGTATATCCTTTTTTTAGGCTTCTAGTGCTTGCTAAAAATGGTGTGCCATTCATACCTTCTCAGCAATAAAGACTAGAGGTTTTTCTATACCTTTACTAAATTACCTAGTTACATGTTGACCAACACCTAAAATGCTAAGAAATCCAAAGTGCTGGGTCCTATTTAACTACACAGGAAAGATTTCTGTAAATGTCATATAACAGGTCCTGAAAAGTTCCCCCATTGTTAATTTTAAGTGTTTTTGTGCTATTTAATTTTATGATTTCCCCTTCTTTTGAAATAGTTCCTGAATGTTCCGATGTTTAGAAATGTCTCTCTGAAGTGCCTCACTGAGATTGCTGGTGTGAGTGTAAGCCAATACGAGGAACAATTTGTAACGCTGTTTACACTGACAATGATGCAGCTAAAACAGGTAATGTGCCACTATCTGCAAAATAGACTGAACAATTTCAGTATCTTTGAAAACGTCTTAGGAGAGTGTGTATAGATCAGCTATAATGAGATTTCATATATATATGAAATATTGTCATCCCCAAACCAAATGCTAAGCCATTTATGCTTTCTCAACAATAGAATATAAAAAAGATTTTATGTACCTTTACTAATCCTGGTTATGTTGACCATCACGTGAAAGACTTAAGAAATGAAGTACTTGGTTCTATTTGAACTACAGGTAAAATATAATATTTGTGTAAAATCAGTAGTAAGGTAGAAATTGAGCATTCTGAAAATTCCTTGAAATAAAGGTTTTAGGAATATTATTGTAATCTTTTTTGTAGACATCTGAGCATGCAGTGGGAAACCTGGGAATTGTTTCCAGCCCTGGTTGGATTAGTTATCTGATAGGTGGTCTAAGAAGTCAGTCATATAGTATGTTTTGATATTAGCAAATGGGTGTGAGAATCTTAGAACTCTAATGTCTTTTGTTGTTGATTTAGAAATTGTATATTTTTCAACTTTCAGATGCTTCCTTTAAATACTAATATTCGACTTGCATACTCAAATGGAAAAGATGATGAGCAGAACTTTATTCAAAATCTCAGTTTATTTCTTTGCACCTTTCTTAAGGAACATGGTCAACTTATAGAAAAAAGATTAAATCTCAGGGAAACACTCATGGAGGTAGGCTTTATGGAACCTTGGTTCCTGAAGTTCTCTACATAATAAAAACAAATTTTAAAAACATGTGCCTTTCTTCTAAAATGTATGTACCTTTTGAGATTTCTTATCTGTTACTTTACCTCTACGTTACAAATGTTTTCAATTCTGAATTGTTTATGAGGCATTATGCATTACATCTTATTTTGTGTTCTACATGAAACAAGAACTAAAAATAAAAATGAGATTCCTAAAGGTTATTCTACATATTGCTTCTAAGATCAAAAGTCAAAATCCTTTTTAAGTAATTGAGGTGATTAATACAACATAATTTCCTTCTTTTACAAAAGCATAAAGTTTGGACTAAGTGGTTAGAGTGTTTGCTAATAAGTATGTGTAAGACCCAGGGTTCAATCCTCATCGTTGCCCTCCCCCATAATTTTTTTTTAAAATACAGTTGTACAATTTCATGGCAGTTTAGTATATTCAACGTGTTGTGCATCCTAAATATTATTTAGTTCCAGAATATTCTCATCATCTCCAGATGTTGTTTCCTCTAACCATGAAACAGTCTTTACTCCATGTTCTGGCAATTGCTTCATAACTTTCTGTTTCTATGGATTTACGCTAGTCTGGTTATTTCATATGTGGGGCTTTCATATTTTAAAGATTCCTGTAAACTTTACCTCATTTTTCACAATAGAAGATTATTCCATTGTGTGAATATACCAAATTTTTTTGTTTTATCTATCCAGTTTTGATGGACATTGGACTTTATATGTACCTTTTGGTTATTGATTCCGAAGGCATTTTTAAAGGGCTTGAATAAACTGTGTATTGATTAATAACTACTTAAAACATTTTTAAAGCATTACAGGGCATGTGTTAAGCAGCATTCTTTGCTTCAGAGAGGTTATTCAATTTGATGCTTAATAAAATCTGAGATGTGCTTAAAAGATTATAGAGATAGGTTAGTAATGTTTAAGGATTTATTATTTTAATAGTGTTGGTCTTATATATAGGCCCTTCACTATATGTTGTTGGTATCTGAAGTGGAAGAAACTGAAATCTTTAAGATTTGTCTTGAGTACTGGAATCATTTGGCAGCTGAACTCTATAGAGAAAGTCCATTTTCTGCATCTGCTTCTCCGTTGCTATCTGGAAGTCAACATTTTGATGTTCCTCCCAGAAGACAGCTATATTTGCCCGTGTTATCAAAGGTAACAATAAAGTGGTTGGTCTAGTGCTTTTTTTGTTTATTGTAATTTCAAAGACTACATGGAAATACTTTGCCAAATCTATTTAATAAGCCAGCCACAAAAAGAATCTTGACTTCTCAATGAGTGTTGAAAGCTAAAGTAAGACAGGGATTGAGAGCTTGCAGTTCTAAGCCAGGCCCCATGGCAAAAGCTTGTGATATATAGGTAAAGGCAGGAGGATCCCAAATTTGATGCCAGACTTGGCAGTTTAGGATACCCTGTCTTATTCTTTCTAAAAGTGATTATTTTATTTTAAGTGGTGGTGATGTAGTTCAGTAATGCTCCCCGAGGTTCAGTCCCAAGTAGAGGTGGGGTGGAGGATGTACTTCTCAAAAGCATGGTCTTTCCAATAGCATTAGCATCACCTATGAATTTATTAATACTGATTCATTACCTACTACCATTCTAGGGAAAGAAAACAAGAAACATTTGTAACAAAAAGTTTGATATATTTTAAATTTTTTAAAACACATGGTTAATATGGTTTTGAAAACCATTATTGTAGGGGCTGTGGTGGTGCTGTGGTAGCTCAGTGGTTGAGTACTTGCCTAGCATGTGTGAGGCACAGAGTTTGATCCTAAGCACAACATGAAGGTATAAAAATACATTAATGTTATTTTAAAATCTATTCTAAGAGATGCATTTTATATGTTAATAATTTAGTATTGTATTTTTTTTCTGGTACAGTAATTTAAGTCCATGCTTTTATTTAAGTCCATGCTTTTAAGGTTTTCAATTTCTATATTTGAAGTTTATTTCAAATGTCTACTTTTTTTTGATTGGTTTATTGTTCAATAGGTTCGTTTATTGATGGTTAGTCGTATGGCTAAACCAGAGGAAGTATTGGTTGTAGAAAATGATCAGGGAGAAGTTGTGAGAGAATTCATGAAGGATACAGATTCCATAAATTTGTATAAGAATATGAGAGAAACATTAGGTAAGTTACCATCAGTTTCATCATTAGTTTTGTGAATGTATTCTTGGGTGGAAAAAACTAGGAAAAGTGCTACACTTTCTGATTCTTTTAGTAGGTGTTTATTCATGAGTATTGTTACTAATGAAAATCCTTTGGTTTGTGGAGTTTTCCTCTTTAAACATTGGAACTTTTTCTTTTTTGTAGTTTATCTTACTCATCTGGATTATGTAGATACAGAAAGAATAATGACTGAGAAACTTCACAATCAAGTGAATGGTACAGAGTGGTCATGGAAAAATTTGAATACGTTGTGTTGGGCAATAGGCTCCATTAGTGGAGCAATGCATGAAGAGGATGAGAAACGATTTCTTGTTACTGTTATAAAGGTATGCAGCACATAGGTGTGAAGTAGAACTATTTGATGAGAATATTTTTTTTGGTAAATGACTAAATTTGTCTTGTTTTACAGGATCTATTAGGATTATGTGAACAGAAAAGAGGCAAAGATAATAAAGCTATTATTGCATCAAATATCATGTATATTGTAGGTCAATATCCAAGGTTTTTGAGAGCTCACTGGAAATTTTTGAAGACGGTCGTCAACAAGCTGTTTGAATTTATGCATGGTAAATCCGTTCAACTTTTCATGTTTGATTTAGGTTTTACTTTTGTTGAACAAAATAGATGAATGTTTTTTGTCTCATTAGAGACCCATGATGGAGTCCAAGACATGGCTTGTGACACTTTCATAAAAATAGCTCAAAAATGCCGCAGACATTTCGTTCAGGTTCAAGTTGGAGAAGTAATGCCATTTATTGATGAAATTCTGAACAACATTAACACTATTATTTGTGATCTTCAGCCTCAACAGGTATGTAATGGGCAAATGAACATGTTATTTTTAGAAAGTAAGCACTGTCTTCATCACAACCTACTAATGGGTTTAGAAGGGGTACCACTGTTGAACTCAATTCAAGTGTTTCTGTGGTTAAATTTTCACAGTGAGACAGAAACATAACAGCAGATTATTAGGCTTTGGCCTACATAATATAATCTGCTTCAGTACATTTGTAAATATACTGCTTGCATGTGGTTTTCCTCAGTGGGCTAAATAAGAATGGGAAAGTAAAAATGTTTGCTTTATAAAACAGGTTCATACGTTTTATGAAGCTGTGGGATACATGATTGGTGCACAAACAGACCAAACAGTCCAAGAGCATTTGATAGAAAAATATATGCTGCTCCCTAATCAGGTGTGGGATAGTATAATCCAGCAAGCAACCAAAGTAAGTTTTTGTTTATTTTTCTGTAAGTTCAAGTGGAATTGAAGATGACTGATATTTGTATTAGCAATGATTTTAGTACTTTTGACATATTCTTATCCAAGAGATTTTTACATGTACATTTAAAATTTTATAGTGTATTTTTGGGCCTGGGGTGTAGCTTAGTGGTGGAGTGCTTGTCTCCATTGTATGGGGCACTGGGTTTGATTCTTAGCACCACATAAAAATGGATAAAATTAGGGGTATTGGGCTGGGGATGTGGCTCAGCGGTAGAGCGCTCGCCTAGCACGTGCGTGGCCTGGGTTCTATCCTCAGCACCACATTAAAAAAAAAAAAAAAAACACATTGTGAAGAACTAAAGCAAATAAATAAATACTGTAAAAAAAATTAGGGATATTGTATCCATCTATAACTAGAAGACATTCAAAAAAAATTATAGTGGTTGTTCCCCCCCCGTACCGGGGATTGAACTCAGGGGCACTTGACCACTGGGCCAGATCCCCAGCCCTTTTTGTGTATTTTATTAGAGACAGGGTCTCACTGAGTTGCTAAGTGCCTCGCCATTGCTGAGGCTGGCTTTGAACTCGTGATCCTCCTGCCTCAGCCTCCCAAGTGCTGGGATTACAGGAGTGCGCCACCACGCCCGGCTTATAGTGTATTTTTATCCTGTTTTGATCACAAGAGGAGAAGATTAAGTAATACTTTTGGGGGACTAGGGATTGAAGTTAGTGCCTATGGATATAAAGAACAATCTCTGCCAGTTAGCTGCGCCCCCATCCCCAGTAATGAAGACTTCTGAGTTTTTAAATTATTATTATTATTATTTTGTAGTTAGTAATTAGCAATAGGATGGTGCTTTTGCATAAAGGAAGTGTTGTGTATTTGTGTGTCTGTACTTTAAATCTTAGTAATTACATGGACAATTCTTCTCTCCACCTACTTCAGAATGTGGATATACTGAAAGATCCTGAAACAGTCAAGCAGCTTGGTAGCATATTAAAAACAAATGTGAGAGCCTGTAAAGCTGTTGGACATCCCTTTGTAATTCAGCTTGGAAGAATTTATTTAGATATGCTTAATGTATACAAGTGCCTCAGTGAAAATATTTCTGCAGCTATCCAGGCTAATGGTGGGTAACTCTGAATTATTATAGAATAATGGAATGCTATGTAACAAATCAATTCTTTCAGTGCTTTAGGTTGAACTTCATTATTTCTCTCAGACCTGTATCACTTTTCCCAAGTCCTAGATGACCCCAGACATTTTCTAAACAATTGTATAGCCTTTGCTCTTTTAAAATTGATATTGGGACTGGGACTATAGCTTAGTGCTTGTGCCCACATGGCATGCACAAGGTCCTGAGGTGATCCTTAGTGTTCCCTTTCCCCATCCTCAGCCATTAACCTTGTCTTAAAAGCTTATTTTTCCATTAAATTCTGTACCTTTGGCTTTATTTTTTTTTGCTAAACAGAAAATATGGCATTGCAAACACCTAATTATTAATTTCAGATTAGATTCTAATATATCATATTTTTTTTAGGCGAGATGGTTACAAAGCAACCGCTGATTAGAAGTATGAGAACAGTAAAAAGGGAAACCTTAAAGTTAATATCTGGTTGGGTGAGCCGGTCCAATGATCCACAGATGGTAAGTAAAACTTGTTTTGATGACTTTTGTGTTACAATACTATGCCCTACCTACCCCAAAATCTGTTCATCAGTAAGGGAAAGTATGAAAGAGTGGTGATAATATATAATAAGATAACTGAGAGTGGATTATTGTTTGGTTCTCACAGACAGGGAAGGTTTGATTGATGAAGCTAGGATGCAGTTTTTGTATACCTCATGATGGAGCAATTTATAAAGCTGCAGAACTATCATTTTTTTATAATTGTGTATGTACCTCAAAGATTTAATCTTATGTGATTTCCAGGAACTGAAATAGCTTTGAGAAACTAAAATCAGCCTGATATGCCTCAATTTGGAAATATGTGAATGATGTTTAGGTATTATTATGTGTTTTTGTTTATTTGAGCCTTTGGAAATTAACAAACATCTCATCCTGTTACAATTACTATTTGGGATGGTGGGTGGTTTGTTTGTTTGTGTGTTTTGGTACTGGGGATCAAACCCAGGGCCTTGTGCATGCAAGGCAAGTACTCTACCACATGTAACTGTATCCCAGCCCTGCTATATGTTTTAATACTTTTTGAAATTTCATATTGTTCATGAGGATTTATTTTTCAGGAAACTTACTTGAAACAATTCTTAAGTGGCTAACATAATTTGAAATGAGTATTGTGTAATCAAAACTGTATTTAGTGCTCAGGATGTATAGCTCAGTGTTAAAGAACATGCCTAGCATTGGCAAGCCCTTGGCCTTAGGTACTGTCACCAACAACAGAAAATTGCAGGTTTAGGATGAGTTGAAAGAAATTGTTAAGATTATAATTT
The DNA here is from genome assembly GCA_025594165.1 of Tamias sibiricus. Lineage (NCBI taxonomy): Eukaryota > Metazoa > Chordata > Mammalia > Rodentia > Sciuridae > Tamias > Tamias sibiricus. The sequence continues at coordinate 44,875,770 of CM046670.1, forward strand.
ATAGTAGCTTGGGCAGATTTCAAGAGCACAGTGCAAGTGATGTTATATAATACTGTAAAAACTTGGCAGGGCCTGGCATATCCTAGGCAGCCAGTGCTGAACTTGGAACCGTAGCCTCTTTTTTTTTTAAGATTAGGTTTGCTAGGTTGTCCAGGCTTCCATATCCAGCACTTCCAAATTTTAGCAGACTTGTATTTTGTATTGTAGGACATGAATAATAGTCCTTTAGTCATTTGGGGGGTGGGAGGGATGTGTACCTGGGATTGAAGCAAGGGTGCTCAACCACTGAACCACCTCTCCAGCTGAGTTTATTAGGGCCTCATGCTGAGGCTGGCTTTGAATTCATGATTTTTCTGCATTACCCTCCCAAGCCCTGGGATTACAGGTGTGCACCAACCACTGTCTTCGATTTACTAACAGTCTTGTTAAATGAAAAATGATTTATTTATTTTATGTATCGTACAGAATGTGTGTGTGTGTGTGTGTGTATGGTGGGGTAGTGTTGGGGGTTGAACCCTTCAGGGCCTTGTGCAGTCATGACAAGCACTGTACCAACTGAACTATATCCCCAGCCCCCAGAATCTATGTTTTTTACAAAAAGAAAAGTTAACATGGTTTTGGCACAGTTACAGGATTTTTTTTTTTTTTTTTTTTTTTTTAAGTATTGGGGATTAAACCCAGGGGCATTTAGCCACTGAGCCACATCCCCAGCCCTTTTAATTTACTTACACTGCATATATATTATTCCTAGAAATCCTGGTCCTATCCTGCAAACATGGAGCCAACTACTAAATTTTCAGCATCACTTTTCTTACTATAGAATAGATTTGAACCATGCTGAGTCCAAGAGCCTTCTCAGTTTCGATTTGATTTTTCTGGTCTCTCCTGCTATAAACAAAAGGGAACAGGTATATCCTAGTGGTAGAACATTTTTGTATCATGCTTAAGGCTCTGGATTCAACACCCTTGCTCCCTCCCCCAACACAGCTTATCAGAAAGATTTTTAATGTAGGAAAACTTACTAAAAACACAGGATTTCTATTCTCAGCAGATAATCAACCTAAATCTTAAAAGTTTTTTATATATACTAGATTAAAACTTGAAAGTTTTTCCCCCCCAACAGGTAGCTGAAAATTTTGTTCCTCCTCTGTTGGATGCAGTTCTCATTGATTACCAGAGAAATGTTCCAGCTGCTAGAGAACCAGAAGTGCTTAGTACCATGGCCATTATTGTCAACAAGTTAGGGGGACATATAACAGCTGAAATACCTCAAATATTTGATGCTGTTTTTGAATGCACATTGAATATGATAAATAAGGTATGTGATTTGTATTTTAATTAGATAATTGAAATACTGGAATATTTCTTCAGTTCTTGAACATATAAGTGGTATCTCTGAGTGTAGCATCATTATCAGGACTCAGAATTAAACATCTTTTCAGGTTTTTTTTTGTACCAGGGATTGAACTCAGGGGCACTCTACCACTGGGCCACATCCCCAGCCATTTTTTGTATTTTTTATTTAGAGACCGGGTCTCACTGAGTTGCTAAGTGCCTCAGCCTCCCAAGTGCTGGGATTACAGGCGTGCGCCACCACGCCCAGCTCCCAAGAATATCTTTATTTTAATTTATTTTTATGTGGTGCTGAGGATAGAACCCAGTGTCTCACGCTTGCCTTGCAAGCTCTACCACTGGGCTACAACCCCAGCCCTAGTTCAAGGTAATTTTTTATTGTTATCAAGACAACCAAAGATAGGCCTGGTAAGGTACCTTAGTAGTACAGCTCTTAATCAACATGCATGAGGTCCTGGGTTTGCTTCCTCAGCACTACCAAAAGAAAAATGCCATGTATGTGGAAAGAGGTGGGTGAGGGCTGGGGCTGTAACTGTAGCTCAGTGATTTAGCGCTTTCCTAGCACATTTGAAGCACTGGGTTTGATCCTCAGCACCACATACAAATAAATACAGGTATTATGTCTGCAAAATATATAAGGGGTGGATAACCTAGGAATGTCTGATATTCTTTAAAGAATGTATTAACCCCAAAAGAAAAATCGGATGGAAGTGCACGAATTTGCATAATAGGTCACAGATATTTTTTCATAATCTGTTTTAGTGGTCTCAAAGCATAAGAAAAATGAAAGTGGCAATAATGATGTCAGAACTATTTAAAAAAATATTTGCTCATTTTGTGCTGGGGGTGTGTGTATGCTACCCAGGGATGTTGAGCCATTTAGCCACTTGACCAGCTCTTTTTTTTGAGACAGGGTCTCACTAAATTGCTATGGCTGGCCCCAAACTTGTGATTCTCTTCTCAGCCTCCCAAATTGCTAGGATTACAGGTGTATGCCACAATTTCCTGAGGCATTATATCTTTTGGGATCAACTGGTAACTCAGCAATTATACTGAAGTAAGGCTTTGCCTTTCCCTCCCATTTCACATAAATAAAGTATTAAAATCTTACTTTATTCCCATCATTTATTTGTAGGACTTTGAAGAATATCCTGAACACAGAACGAACTTTTTCTTACTTCTTCAGGCTGTAAATTCTCATTGTTTCCCAGCATTCCTAGCTATTCCACCTACACAGTTTAAACTTGTTTTGGATTCCATTATTTGGGCTTTCAAACACACGATGAGGAATGTTGCAGATACAGGTAAATACCCAGAAAATGTATACTTAGATTTGTGTAATTGCCAGTCCAAATCCTGTATAGGAGAGTCCCCTTTGTCCACTGTTTCAGAGCCTGAGGTTTTAGTTTACTGAGGTCAACCAAGGTCCTAAAATATTCAGATTTTTCAAAAATAAATTCATTAGGTTTAATGAATAGTTTTAACTATTCTGCATAACATAGTGCAATCTTGCTCTGATCTGCATGGAATATTGTCCATCCCTAAGTACCGTATATTCATACTCCATACTAAAGTGTCTGGTAATATGTTGATATTATTATTAATATCTTACTCTGCCTGATTTTTTTTTTTTTTTTTTGTGGTACCGGGGATTGAACTCAGGGGCACTCGACCACTGGGCCACATATGGGCCACATCCCCAGCCCATTTTTTGTATTTTATTTAGAGACAGGGTCTCACTGAGTTGCTAAGTGCCTCACCATTGCTGAGGCTGGCTTTGAACTCGCGATCCTCCTGCCTCAGCCTCCCAAAGTGGTGGGATTACAGGCGTGCGCCACCATGCCGGGCTTTAATCAACTATTTTAAAGCAAGTCCCTAGGGAAAATTGAGTTGTGCAAAGAAGGGCCTATGTAGGGTAGGCAAAAAACTATCTCTTAGACTTAGTCCCATATACTCACCAGTAGTTTTTTACTTTTTTCATATATGCTTTTTCTCTGTAACTTAGGATCAGCTAGGGATAAGAGGAAAAGAACATTCTGGCGATGTAGGTTTTATTTGTTTTTAAATAATAATTATTTCATATAGCAGTAAATTCCGCCTAACTTTGCTGTTTTAGAAATATATGTGAATTCAGCTGATGTTTCAGAAATAGTGAGAGGGTTAGGGATGGTCTTAGTTTATAGTCTCAGAGAGTAGGGCAGCTTTTGTTGTAATTGTACTCCATTGCTTGTTCACAATTAAATTGAAGCATATAATTTTTAGTCAGTAGAAGAGGCGAGAATAGATTTTGAATGTTTTCAGTTTGTAATGATTTTGTATTGCTCTTTCTCTTTTAGGTTTACAGATACTTTTTACACTCTTACAAAATGTTGCACAAGAAGAAGCTGCAGCTCAGAGTTTCTATCAAACTTATTTTTGTGATATTCTTCAGCATATCTTTTCTGTTGTGACAGACACGTCACATACTGCTGGTACGAATTTAAACTTGTTTAAATGTTAAGTGTTCTATTTGTTCAGTTTCATCTGAGTTAACGATTTCGTTCTCATCAACAGGTTTAACAATGCATGCATCAATTCTTGCATATATGTTTAATTTGGTTGAAGAAGGAAAAATAAGTACACCGCTAAATCCTGGAAATCCAGTTAACAACCAAATGTTTATTCAGGAATATGTGGCTAATCTCCTTAAGTCTGCATTCCCTCATCTACAAGAGTAAATTATTTTTATAAACATATTGTTTGAATTTTGAAAATTATTTTGGTTGGATATTAGGGATTACAAGTTAAGGCTGGGGTTGTAGCTCAGTGGTAGAGTGCTTGCCTAGCATGGGCAAGGCCATGGGTTAAATCCCAGTAAATAATTTTAAGAGTAATTTTGTAAACTCTAAATGCTTACGAGTTTGGGTTTTTTTTGTTGTTGTTATTATTCTTGTTTGTTTGTTTTAAGATTATTAATGATTCTGTCTCTTTTGGTAGTGCTCAAGTAAAGCTCTTTGTGACAGGGCTTTTCAGCTTAAATCAGGATATTCCTGCTTTCAAGGAACATCTAAGAGATTTCTTAGTACAGATAAAGGTATGTAATTATTTGCAGTTAAATATTAATGCTTAATGCAATCATTGTATCAGAATTAATCACTGAATTCATAATGTAAAACGGGAGCTTTTTAAAAATATGCTGCTGGGGCAGGGTGCGGTGGCGCACGCCTGTAATCCCAGCACTTGGGAGGCTGAGGCAGGAGGATCATGAGTTCAAAGCCAGCCTCAGCATTGGCGAGGCACGTAGCAACTCAGTGAGACCCTGTCCCTAAATAAAAGGGCTGCGGATGTGGCCCAGTGGTCGAGTGCCCGAGTTCAATCCCCAGTCCAATAAATGAATGAGTGAATGAATAAAGGTGTTGTGTCCATCTACTACTAAAAAAAAAAAAAGAAAATATATGTGAATCAAATAAAATGACGAAGTACATTTAATCATTGATCATGTCAAATACTTTTTATTAGATATGGAGGAAACACCTTTTTCTTTTTTCTTTTTAAATATTTATTTATTTGCTTTAGTTGTACACACTCCGTTTTTATGTGGTGCTGAGGATTAGAACCCCGGGCCGCGCACTTGCTAGGCGAGCGCTCTACCGCTGAGCCACAACCCCAGCCCAGAAACACCTTTCTTGATATTGTTTCATCTGAAGAATATTTGATATTTGGGATCATGCCATACCTACTTTGTATCCTCTTATTCCCAACAACATTGGTTGTTTTTTTTTTTTTTTTTTTTTCCCCTTAGTTGTACACTGTGTGTGTGTGTGTGTGTGTGTGTGTGTGTGTGGTAATGGGGATTGAACTCAGGGGCACTCAACCACTGGGTCACATCCCCAGCCCTTTTTTGTATTTGATTTAGAGACAGGGTCCCACTGAGTTGCTAAGGGTCTCGCCATTGCTGAGGCTAGCTTTGAACTCGCGATCCTCCTGCCTCAGCCTCAAAAAGTGCTGGGATTACAGGCGTGCGCCACCGCGCCCGGCTATGTGTTTATTTTTACATGGTGCTGATGATTGAACCCCAGGCGCACCGTGCTAGGCGAGGGCTCTACAGCTGAGCCACAACCCCAGCCACAACATTGGGTTTTAATTCACCTTTATAGTATTATATCAATATACTGGAGTTTAAAACCCAACTAATGTATTATGTTAATGTTTCCGCTTTTTTCCCAGGAATTTGCAGGTGAAGACACATCTGATCTCTTTTTGGAAGAAAGAGAAACAGCCCTTCGGCAGGCCCAGGAAGAGAAACATAAACTTCAAATGTCTGTCCTGGCATCCTCAATCCACATGAAATTCCAGAGGAAATGTGCGATTAAAATCTGAAGTCATGCTAGGTTTTTTTTTTCTCTGCAACTCTTGTTGGCAGACAAGAATAGCATCTGGATATTTGTCGACCAAAATGATGCCAATTTGTAAATTAAAATGTCACCTAGTGGCCCTTTTTCTTATGTGTTTTTTGTATAAGAAATTTTCTGTGAAATATCCTTCCATTGTTTAAGCTTTTGTTTGGGTCATCTTTATTTAGTTTGCATGAAGTTGGAAATTAAGGCATTTTTTAAAAAATTTTACTTCATGCCCATTTTGTGGCAGGGCTTGGGGGGAAGATACAAATTCAATTTGAACATATACTTGTAAATTCTAATGCAAAATTATACAATTTTTCTTGTAAACAATACCAATTTTAATTAGGGGGCATTTTCTTTTAGCCTGTATTTCAGTCTAGAAGAAAAGGTAATGAGTAAAACAAATTGCGTTGTTAAAAGGATTATAGTGCTGCATTGTCTGAAGTTAGCACCTCTTGGACTGAATCGTCTGTCTAGACTACACGTATTATAAGTCTGTATGGCAAGTTTGCAGCAAGATCATGTGCATATCATCCCATTGTAAAGCAACTTCAAAAATATGGGAACACAGTTAGTTATTTTTACACAGTTCTTTTTGTTTTTGTGTGTGTGTGCTGTCGCTTGTCGACAACAGCTTTTTGTTTTCCTCAATGAGGAGTGTTGCTCATTTGTGAGCCTTCATTAACTCAAAGTGAAATGGTTAAAAATATTTATCCTGTTAGAATAGTCTGCATCTTTTTAACAACTCATTAAAAAAAACAAAACAGAACTCTGGCTTTTGAGATGACTTATACTAATTTACATTGTTTACCAAGCTGTAGTGCTTTAAGAACACTACTTAAAAAAAGCAAAATAAACTTGGTTTACATTTATTTTCCCTTTATTGACTCAAAATTATTATTATATTAATGGATATGGTTTTGTTTACTCATCAAAGTGAAGTTCGATCCCTGACTTTCAAATAAGATTTCTAAGTAGTCTTGAGGGCTGTGGTTGTGACTCAGTGGAAAGTAGTCTTGAACCTTTTTTTTTTTTTTTTTTTTGTGGTACTGGGGATTAAACTCAGGGACACTATGACCACTGGATCACATCCCCAGCCCTTTTTTGTATTTTATTAGAGACAGGGTCTCACTGAGTTGCTGTCCAAGTGCCTCGCCATTGCTGAGGCCGGCTTTGAACTTGCGATCCTCCTGCCTCAGCCTCCCAAATTGCTGGGATTACAGGTGTGCGCCACCGCGCCCGGCTTGAGCCTTTTAAAATGGTGGGAGAGGAGTTGCGGTTGTGGCTCAGCAGTAGAGTGCTCACCTAGCACGTGCACAGCCTATGTTCAATCCTCAGCACCACATAAAAATAAACACATTGTATACAACTAAAGCAAATATATATTTTTTAAAAAATGGTGGGAAAGGTAGGGTTAGGGTTAGCAGTGGCTCATGTTTATAATCCCATCATTCTCCATTCTGTCTTATAGAGGATCAGAGATGCTGGGTGCTGTGGTCTGTAATCCCAGCAGCTTGGGAGGAAACATCTCTGGGTTCAATTCTTAATACCCCAAAAAATGGGATGGGAGATTATTATAACATTGAGCCAACATCGAATTAGGTTTAGTATTTTTTTTATTTTGCATTTCTTATTGCATTGTTGCAAAGAGTGGTTTTCCATTGGTGGATCTGATGATCACCTCCTCAAATTTCAGCCTCCCTCCTCAGCCTCCAGTATAGACCAGCATCTGGTTGATGACAAATAGCTGACCTATCCTCCAGCTCCTGGACTCTTGCGTTCTGTGTTGAGAGAGAAAGCTTTGGCATGAGAACCACAATGGTCAATATTAAAATGGAAAGGATAAGCACTAGCAACTCAACAATGTGCTAAAAACAAGTTAGTGTTTTTTCTTTCTGGTTCTGAAAATCCAACCCAGGATCTTATCCTGGGGGAAAAAAAAGTGCTCTACCTGAGTTAACACCCCAGCTCCAAGTGTGTACATTGAACACCACCAAGGTGATTGAAGTTACTGACAAGATCGGAATCATTAAAGTTGTAAGATTTTTCAAAAAATATTTGTCTTAGTTGTACACAATGCCTTTATTTTCAAACCTGGGCCGTGCTACCACTGGGCCACAACCTCCGCCCAGTTATGAGATTTCTAAGATAGCTGGGCTTTGATGTTTGCATCTTTATAATCCCAGCTACAAGAATGACAAATTTAAAGTTATCCTGAGACCCTGGCTTAAAGTTTAAAGGAAAGGATGTGGGATGAAGCTCAGTGGTAAAGTGCTTGCCTAGCAGGCTTGAGGTTCTTGGTTCAATCCCTAGTTCCAGGGACAATGAGGTTTGCTGGGTGTGGTGCTGTGGGCACAAAGCCCTCTTCTTGGGAGGCTTAGAACAGAGGGAATCATTTGAGCCTACCAGTTCAAGACCAATCCAAGCAACAGACTTACTGCCCAAAAAAAAAAAAAAAAAAAAATTTTTTTTGCTTTTTCCTAGTATTTGAAGAATACTTACTAAAGATAGTGTGTCAGTTCTCGTTTTGTCAGGGCTTTCCCCCCCCCCCCCCCCTTGTATTGGGGATTGAACTCAGGGGCACTGGGTCACATCCCCAGCCCTTTTTTGTATTTTATTTAGAGACAGGGTCCCACTGAGTTGCTAAGTGCCTCGCCATTGCTGAGGCTGGCTTTGAACTCTCGATCCTGCTGCCTCAGCCACCCAAGTGCTGGGATTACAGACTTGTCAGGTTCTTAAAATGGTATTGGCAGTCAAAGCCATCCTAGGTTTTTTCACTTTGTTTTTTAAGGTACCGCGTCGAACCTAGGGGGTGTTGAGCCACATTGACTCACATCCTCAGTACTTTTTATTGTTTGAGACAGGGTCTCACTAGGTTGCTTAGGGTCTTGCTATAGCTGACCTCACACTTGCAGTCCTGCCTCAGCCTCCCAAGTCAACTGGGATTACAGGTGTGCTCCACCACCACATCCATCCAAATAAATAATAAACAGGGCTGTTGGTATAGATAGAGCATATTTACCCTGGGTTCCATACTCCAAAGCTCAAAGAAAAAAATTGGGGGTCAGGAATTAATTGATTGAATTTGGTGTGTATTATAGGTTATCCCCCACAAAAGTTGTCAGCTGAGTGGTGGTGTGTTTGTTTTGGTATTTTATTGGTGATTGAACCCAGGGGTGCCCTACCACTGACCTACTTCCTCACCCCTTTTTATTTTTTTTGAGACAGAGTCTCACTTGAGTTGCTGAAGGCCTAACTAAATCACTGAGGCTGGCCTTGAATTTGTGATTCTCTGTTTCAGCCTGGTGTGTATCTGGGATTTTAGGTGTGTACCACTGTGCCTAACTTAATTCATTCTTCTAACATTGTGAAGATACATGTCAGGATGAGAAACCTTTATGGAAAATTTCAGGCATGTTTTGACTGGTATTGGTTGTGCTTAGAAGCTCCAGAAAATTTTATGAAGCTGGAGGTGTATAGCTCAGTGGTAGAATACCTGACTAGTTTGTCTAAAGGACATAGAAGGAAAAACAAATGTAGTTAGTTATTAATTTGTAAATAGTACTTATGTACTCATCCCCATTTATTCCATTTTTTACTTTGAGTTACATCCTCTGTAAGTACAGAAAACTAGCAAAAATTCCATAATATATAGTTAAGATTTTCCTAGTTATGAGAATATCACTTGTTGCTTCCTTTCCATCCAACTGGAAAACCCCTTTAGGTTCATGCTTTACATTTATACTCATTTGTATGAGTTAACTTTTTTTTTTTTTTCTTTTTGTACTGGGGATTGAACTCAGGGGCAGTCGACCACTGGGCCACATCCCCAACCCTTTTTTGTATTTTTATTAGAGATAGGGTCTCACTGACAACATTGTTAAGTGCCTCGCTATTGCTGACCTGGCTTTGAATTCTATCCTCCTGCCTCAGCCTCCCATGTACAGAAAACTAGCAAAAATTGCGCCTATAAATATATGTAGTTTAAGAGTTTTCTCCTAGTTATGAGAATATCAACTGTTGCTTCCTTTCCCATCCAACTGGAAAACCCCTTGAGGTTCATGCTTACTCTGTATACTCTTTTTTGTATGAGTTAATACTTTTTTGTGTTTTTTCTTCCATTTTGTACTCGGGGATTGAACTCAGGGGCAGTCGACCCCATCTGGGGTTGGCCTCATACCCCACACGCAGCCTTTTTGTATTTTTTATTTAGAGATAGGGTCTCACTCGACAACATTGGTTAAGTGCCCCTCGCTATTGACTGACCTCGGCTGTTTGACTATAGATGTGTCATATCCTCCTCTGCACTCTAGCTCTCTCCCACTGCTGCTGGCAATTAATAGGCAGGCCACCCACACATTTGTCTTTTGTTAATAGGTTTGTATTTGGGTTTAGTTTATTTTTCATGAATTTATTTTTTTGGGTGCGTCTCGATATTAGTCAGTGTTTTGTAGCCAGAGGTGTGTAACCACAATGAGCCACAAATCCTCAGGCCTTTTTTTACTTTTTATTGTTGAAGTGCTTTTCACTATTCTTCGCCCTTTTTTTGGCCTGTAGTGGCCTGTGCAACTTGATGATCCTACTCGCGGATTACAAGTGCTTCAGCTACGTCACACCATGTACCCAGCTCTAGATCAGTTTTTAAAAAAAAGGATCTAGATGTGAGATAGAGGCCCAGAGGCCACTCAGCGGGTAGCCGGCTCAGTGTCACCTCCTGTCATCAAATTGTTGGTAATGCGCACCTGGGTATATGATCCTTCATGCCCCACATAAATCAAAAAATCAAGGTATGTGTGTCCTATCTTACATCTAAATACCATAACAAAAAAAAAAAAGTAATCTAGAGCACTGCGACGGACTTGTGGCGTAGATGCCGTAGACAGATGTGCTCACTCACTTTGACATGCATGATGGCATTGGATTACATATCTTCAGTCCCCCTTTTTTTTTTTTTCTTTTTGTACTGGGGATTGAACTCAGGGGCAGTCGACCACTGGGCCACATCCCCAACCCTTTTTTGTATTTTTATTAGAGATAGGGTCTCACTGACAACATTGTTAAGTGCCTCGCTATTGCTGACCTGGCTTTGAATTCTATCCTCCTGCCTCAGCCTCCCATGTGCTGGCATTAAAGGCGCCACCACACTGTCTTTGTAAGGTTTGTATTTGGTTAGTTATTTTTCAGATTTATTTTTTGGTGTCAGAGATTGAACCAGGGTGTGTAACCACAGAGCCACATCCTCAGGCCTTTTTACTTTTTATGTTGAAATGGTCTCACTATTTTGCCTATGGCTTAGTGGCTTTGAACTTGAGATCCTCCTGGGATTACAAGTGTGTGCCACCATGCCCAGCTCAGATCTGTTTTTAAAAAAAGGATCTAGATGTGGCTGAGGCCATGGCTCAGCGGTAGAGTCCTTGTCTCAAATGTGTAAGGCCCTGGGTTTGATCCTCAGCACCACATAAACAAAATTAAGGTATTGTGTCCATCTACAACTAAAAAAAATAAAAAAAAAAAAAGTATCTAGAGCTGGGGTTGTGGCTTAGAGGTAGACAGAGTGCTCACCTAGCATGCATGAGGCATTGGATTCAATCCTCAGCATCACATAAAATAAAAAAAATAAATTGTGTCCACCTGTAATTAAAAATTTTTAAAAATAGTATCTAAAGCTAGGTTTAGATAAAATTAAATTCCAGCAACCCAAGATTCTGAAGCAAAAGGACTGAAAAATTTGAGGCCAGCTTTACCCTCTTAATCTCAAAAAAGGAAAAGAAATGGAATGTAAGTTCACTCCTGCAAGTTCAAAGCCAGCCTCAGCAAATTAGACTGTTTCTCTGAGGAGGTTTTTCAATGATAAAGCAGGTCTGGGTTCAACCCCGGGTACCCTAAATAAATAAATGAATAAAAATAAAAAATTGGTCTTCCATTAAGGAGGAAAAAAAATATATGAACTAGCAGTCTCAACCACAAGTTGGACAAAATATGTGAAAACAAAGGAGAAAAGGCAGCTGACTCCAGGGAAGAGTAAAATAAGTTTTCCATTAAGACTTAAGTGCTGAAAATGCCAATGAACTTGTGTGGTAGTGATGCCTGCCTTTATTTATTTATTTGTTTGTTTATTTTTTTGGTACCAGGGATTGAACTCAGGGACACTCGACCACTGGGCCACATCCCCAGCCTTTTGTATTTTTTATTAGAGACAGGGTCTCACTGAGTTGCCAAGTGCCTCGCCATTGCTGAGGCTGGGTTTGAACTCAGGATCCTCCTGCCTCAGCCTCCCAAGTGCTGGGGTTACAGGTGCGCGCCCAGCCCTGCCTTTATTATTCAATTACTGTCTACAATGCCTAGAATCTCACCTGTTCAAGAGGCAGTTTTCAGGCCAACCTAGGCAAGTGGTCAAACTCTTTGTCTCAATTAAAGGATTGCGGATGTAGATCAGTGGTTGATCCTACCTGGGTTCAATCCCAAGTATTAGGAGAGAAAATATGTGTGGTGATAAACAAAACTATTCAGCAGTCATCTTTTGTTATTAATTGCTGCATGGATTATCAAGTATAAAAATTATTGAAACATTCAAATTTAATAAATGACGGCTGGGGTTGTGGCTCAGTGGTATAGTGCTTGCCTTGCATGTGTGGGGCACCGGGTTCGATCCTCAGCACCACATAAAGTTATTGTGTCCATTTACAACTAAAAAAATTTTTTTTTAAATAAATGAAGCTTAAAAACCTAAAGCCTGGGAAAATTTGGAGATTGAGGAAAGGGCCTAAGAGTTGGGAAAGTTCATATGTGGACCTGTCATTTGGTTGCAACGAGGTTGTTTGGGAAAATGTGTATCTAAAATTCCAATTATTTCCTTATCCTTTTTTTGGGAGTTGGGGGGATAGTTACCAGGGATTGAACTCAAGGGCGCTCAACTCACTGAATCACATCCCCTTCCCTTTTTGTATTTTATTTAGAGACAGGGTCTCAGTGAATTGCTTAGTGCTTCACTGTTGCTGAGGCTGGCTTTGAACTCAAGATCCTCCTCCTTCAGCCTCCAGAGCTGATGGGATTATATGCATGCACCACTGGGCCCAGCTCCTTTATCCATTCTTAATTGGGCTAATGCCCAAACTCTACCAATGCTCTCATGTCTTAGGAAACATCTTTTCCCTAAAGTGCTGACCAAACTAGTCCTTTTTTTCCCCTCCCATTGGAATAGAAGCGTTTGTTCTACTCTCAAAATCTTTCCTCTTGTGGGCCAGGGTTATGGCTCAGTTGGTAGAGTACTTGCCTTGCATGTACAATCCCAGCAACACACACACACACACACACACACACACACACACACACACAAAGACATTTCCTTAAGCTTGGTATGGTGGTGGCATACACCTAAAATCCCAGCTACTCAGTAGGCTCAAGTGGAAGGATTGCTTGAGCCCAGGAATTGAACACCAGCCTGGACAACATACTATGATACCATACCATACATTTTCTATTTTAATAGTTTAATAGTGTAAATAGTCTTCAGTATACTGTAATGAGGCTTTAGTATTCATAATTCCTTTTCCCATGACCTCCATGGTACTAAATCCAAAAATATTTTGTAGATCTCATTTTAGTTGACTTCTCAGCACCATTCAATACTTATCATCTTCTTTTGAGTTATTTTACCTGGTTTAAATGGCATCAAAATCCTCCCAACTTGATATTTTTAAATTGTTTTGGGGCCTCTTACATTTATTTTAAGTGTTAAGAGTGGTGAGGCCAGGTGCGGTGGTGCATGCCTGTAATCCCAGCACTTGGGAGGCTGAGGCAGGAGGATCGCGAATTCAAAGCCAGCCTCAGCTATGGCGAGGCACTTAGCAACTCAGTGAGACCCTGTCTCTAATAAAATACAAAAAAGGGCTGGGGATGTGGCCCAGTGGTCAAGTGGCCCTGAGTTCAATTCCCAGTACCAAAAACAAAACAAAAACAACAACAACAACAAAAAAAAAAAAACGGACTCCAGAAGAACAAACCTGAGAAACCAATAACGATGGAAAAAATTGGGAAAGTTGCCAAAAAAATATCATCCCTCACACCACCAGGCTCAGCTGGTATCACAGGTTAAAAAAAAAAAAAAAAAAAAAAAAAATCCATCATGAAGAAGAAAGAACTTAAGGAACATGATGGATTCAGAAGCTCATGAAAAGAGGACACCAATCCTTACATCTTCAAAACAGTATGTCTCACCTCACATTATAAATGTTGGTGAGATGATGCATTACTTGTGGCTGCTGCTCAGATTTCAACTACATAGCCATCACGTTTTCCATTCAGAAGATCCATTTCCGATAGCAGCTCTATGTAATCAAAACCAGGGATGCTGTACTTCATTTGAGGGGGAAATGGATTTAGAAAACTTGTTCGCGTATGGTAAGATCTTGTATGTATGAGTATTTGTTTTTCCTTCTCCAAAAGCACATCAGTGTCCCAGTTTGCAACCTGTGGCTTGGCGGCTGTACTTGCAAGCACAACACAAGCCATTTTCACTCTGCTGAAGAGTTCAGGGCCAGGAGCCTTGGTGCACACCTGTGACCCCAGCAGGCTCAGGAGGTTGAGACAGGAGGATTGCAAGTTCGAAGCCAGCTTTAGCAATTTAACAAGGCCCTAAGCAACTCAGCGAGACCCTGTCTCTAAATAAAAAACAAAAAAAGGGCTGGGGATGTGATTCAGTGGTTGAGTGCACCTGGGTTCAATCCCCAGTACCAAGAAAAATAAAGAGTGTCAGGCGCAGTGGTGCACGCCTGTAATCCCAGCACTTGGGAGGCTGAGGCAGGAGGATCACGAGTTCAAAGCCAGCCTCAGCAATGGTGAGGCACTGTCTCTAATAAAATACATAAAAGGGCTGGGGATGTGGCCCAGGGGTCGAGTGACCCTGAGTTCAATCCCCAGTACCACACACACAAAATAAATAAATAAATAAATAAATAAAAAAATAAAGAAATGGGCACTTTTGCCCCCCAGTACTGAGAACTGAAACTAGGGCACTAGTTCACTGACCTACATCCTCAGCCTTTTTAAAAATCTTTGAATCAGGATCTTGCTAAATTGGTCTTGAATTTGGGAACCTCCTGTCTCAGCCTCTCCAGTAGCTGGGATTACAGGTGTACACCACTGTGCCAATCTAAATGGGCATATCTCCTATCCCGTTGTGCAAATCACAAATCTGGAGACAGTCCTATGTTTTTCCTCTTTCCCCATATCCATTAACCAAGTCTTATTCTTTTTGTTTTAAAATATTTAGTTTTCAGTTGTAGTTGGACACAATACTCTTATTTTTATTTAGTTATTTATTTTTTTAAATATTTATTTATTTATTTGCTTTAGTTGTACACAATGCGTTTCTATTTTTACGTGGTGCTGAGGATCGAACCCAGGGCCGCGCACATGCTAGGTGAGGGCTCTACTGGTGAGCCACAATCCCAGCCCCATATTTATTTATTTTTTATGTGGTGCTGAGAATCGAACCCAGGGCCTCACATGTACTAGGCAAATGCTCTACTACTGAGCCACAACCCCAGCCCCCCAAGTCTTATTCTTTTCTCCTGTAAAGTATTCTTAGGATTTAGCAGGGTGCGGTGGCGCTGGCCTGTAATCCCAGCACTTGGGAGTCTGAGGCAGGAGGATCATGAGTTCAAACCCAGCCTCAAGCAACGGTGAGGCACTTAGCAACTCAGTGAGACCCTGTCTCTAAATAAAAAATACAAAAAAGGGTTGGGGATATGGCCCAGTGGTCGAGTGCCTCTGAGTTCAATCCTCTGTACCTAAATAAATAAATAAGTAAAATAAAAGGGGCTGGGGATGTGGCTCAGTGGTAGAGCACTCCTGGATACAATCCTTAGTACTTAAAAAAATGTTTTTATTTTTTTCTCAAATTCTCTAATCTTTTTTTTATCTATTATTTTTCTCAAACACAATTCTAAAAACATTTCAAAGTTAACCATAAATATTTGCTCAATTGAAGTTTTTATAGGTGTCCTATATATAGTTCAATAGGACATAATGGACTAAAAAGTAGAGGTCAGATATGGTGGCCAGTATATGTAATTCTAACTACTTGGGAGGTTGAGGCAGGAGGATCACAAGTTTGAGGTCAGCTTGGCCAATATAGTGAGATCCCATCTTAAATAAAGCAGAAAGATAAATTAGGGAAGGGCCAAATTGAAGAGTATATTCTAAAAGCAACAGGATTTTTTTTTTTTTTTTTTTTTTGGGTACTGGTGATTGAACTCAGGGGCACTCTACCACAGGGCTACATCCCCAGCCCTTTTTTTGTATTTTATTAGAGACAGGGTCTCACTGAGTTGCTAAGGGCCTCGCCATTGCTGAGGCTGGCTTTGAACTCGTGATCCTCCTACCTCAGCTTCCCAAGTGCTGGGATTACAGGCCTGGCAAGCAACAGGATTTTTTTTTTTTTTTTTGGTGGTACCGGGGATTGAACTCAGGGGCACTCGACCACTGGGCCACATATGGGCCACATCCCCAGCCCATTTTTTGTATTTTATTTAGAGACAGGGTCTCACTGAGCTGCTAAGTGCCTCGCCATGGCTGAGGCTGGCTTTGAACTCGTGATCCTCCTGCCTCAGCCTCCCAAGTGCTGGGATTACAGGCGTGCGCCACCGCGCCCAGCTTATATGTTGGAAGACGGAACCTGCACCTGCATGGCCCGGGTTCGATCCCCAGCACCACATAAGAATAAAGGCATTGTGTACAACTAAAACAAAATTTAAACAAACGAAAAAAATAAAACTGTATCTCAGTATGGTTCAAATGTACATTCCTCTAATTTAAAATGAAATTAAACATCTTTTTATGTTTAAAGTCTATCTGTAATTTAACTATGAACTCTTTGCTGTCCAGTCTTTTTTTGTGTGTGTGGTACTGGGGATTGAACTCAAGGGCACTCGTCCACTGGGCCACATCCCCAGCCCTTTTTTGTATTTTATTTAGAGACAGGGTCTCACTGAGTTGCTAAGTGCCTTGCCATTACTGAGGCTGACTTTGAACTCGCGATCCTCCTGCCTCAGCCTCCCAAAGTGCTGGGATTACAGGCGTGCGCCACCGCGCCCGGCTAAGCAACAGGATTTTTAAGGAAGGAAATGATGTACTCTAATTGATGTTTAAAAATAATCATTCTAACCCGGGCGTGGTTAGAATGTCTCTAAAATAAAATAAACAACAATAAAATAAAATAACCCTGTCTCTAAAATAAAAAAATACAAAGAAAAGGGCTGGGGATGTGGCCCAGTGGCCGAGTGCCCCTGAGTTCAATCCCAGTACCAAAAAAAAAAAAAATTATTCTAGCAATTTTAAGAACCATGCCATGATTTGCTAAGCTTGCGTTCAAAGCACTGAGCTAGGTAGTGTGGCAAGAATAAAACAGTGTACTTGTGTATTAATAGTGCATAAAATATTAGCTGATGTGTGGTATGAGAAGAGTAAATTCTTATTTATTTATTTATTTTTTGGTACTGGGGATTGAACTCAGGGGCACTTTTTCACTAAGCCACATCCCCAGACCTATTTTGTATTTGATTTAGAGACAGGGTCTCACTGAGTTGCTTAGCACCTCGCTGTTGCTTAGGTTTGCTTTAAATTCAGAATTCTCCTGTCTCAGCCTCTGAGCTTCGGTGTTTAAAGGCATGTGCCACCACACCCAGCAAATTCTTATTTTTAATTGAACCCAGGGGCACTTTACCACTGAGCTACATCCCGAGTCCTGTTTAGTTTTTGAGATAGGGTCTACTTTACTAGGATGGGTCTCAAACACTTCTGATTCAGCCTCCTGAGTTGCTGGGATTACAGGCATTTACCACTGCACCCCGCTAAGCGTAAATTCTACAGTAACTGGTTTGTAATTTTTTTTTTTAAATTATTTTGTTGGAACTCATCTGAACATCAGATATACCTGGTGTTGGTTAGCAAGAACCGTTTGTACAAAGGATATTGATGGTGCCAAAACCAAAACAGTGACTGGACATGATGGGGAGAGAAGATGTTTAAGAACAAAAACCTGATTTCAGAGAGGAAAATAAAAGCCAGTCAGATTCATTTAAGATGCAAAACCTAAGCTGGTCGTGGTGGCGTATGCCTGTAATCCCAGCACTTGGGAGGCTGAGGCAGGAGGATCATGAGTTCAAAGCCAGCCTCAGCAGTGGTGAGGCACTTAGCAACTCAGTGAGACCGTCTCTAAATAAAAAAAAAATAAATAAATAAATAAAAAAAATAGGGCTGGGGATGTGGCTCAGTGGTCGAGTGCCCCTGAGTTCAATCCCTGGTACCAAAGAAAAAAAAAAGAGGTGCAAAACCTGGTACAACAAAATCTTTTTACAAAATATAAAATTTTATTTACAAAAACCTGGAAGGATAATCTGAGAAAGGTAAAGAAAGAGAAAAGGAGGCCAGCAGGAAGGATGGTTTGTAATATTAATACCAGGTTTTAACACCAATCTTGAGCAATAAGAAAAAGATAAGCCGGGCGTGGTGGAACACTCCTGTAATCCCAGCACTTTGGGTGGCTGAGGCAGGAGGATAGCGAGTTCAAAGTCAGCCTCAGCAATGGCGAGGCACTTTGCAACTCAGTGAGATCCTGTCTCTAATAAAATACAAAAAAGGGCTGGGGATGTGGCCCAGTGGTCTAGTGCCGCTGAGTTCAATCCCCAGTACCAAAAAAAAAAAAAAAAAAAAAAAAAAAAAAAGATAAAGATCAAATTCTACATTCAACAATAGCAACCAGGTGGGGCACAGTGGTGGACAGCTTCAACCCCAGTGATTTAGGAGGCCAAACACAGAAGGATTGCAAGTTAGAGGTCAGTCTCAGCAATTTTTGAAACCCTGTTTCAAAAAACAAAACCAAAGGAAACTAGGAATGTAGCTCAGTGTTACAGAACCCCTGTGTTAAATCCCCAGTACTGCAAAAAGACAAAAAGTATAACCCCTGTGTTAAATCCCCAGTACTGCAAAAAGACAAAAAGTATAACCACGGCGCGTAAAAGTAGCTCAGTGTTACAGAACCCCTGTGTTAAATCCCCAGTACTGCAAAAAGACAAAAAGTATAACCCCTGTGTTAAATCCCCAGTACTGCAAAAAGACAAAAAGTATAACCACGGCGCGTGCCTGTAATCCCAGCAAGTAGAGAGGCTGAGACAGGAGGATTACAAGTTCCAGGGCAGCCTCAGCAATTTAGTGAGGCTCCCCACCCCCTTTAAAAAAATTTTTTTTTTTTTTTTAGTTGTTGATAGTTTTATTTATATGTAGTGCTGAATCGAACCCAGTGCCTTACACATGTCAGACAAGTGCACTATCGCTGAGCCCCAGCCCCAGCCCCGAGACCCTTTTTTTTTTTTTTTTTGGTTACTGGGGATTGAACTCAGGGGCATTCGACCACTGGGCCACATCCCCAGCCCTTTTTTTAAATTTATTAGAGACAGGGTCTCACTGAGTTGCTAAGTGCCTTGCCATTCCTGAGGCTGGCTTTGAACTTGCGATCCTCCTTCCTCAGCCTCCCAAGTGCTGGGATTACAGGCGTGCGCCACCACGCCCGGCCCTGAGATCCTCTGTTAAAATAAAAAGAACAAGTTCTGTGATGTAGGGCACCCCTGGGTTCAATCCGCAGTACAAAATAAATGAATAAAAGCAACCAGAATGTTGAGAAAGTTAAATAAGTTCCACAGAACTATTAATTTTCCAAAGTTATTTAGTTTTTGTACCAAGGATTAAACTCAGGGGCACTTGTCCACTGAGCCACATCCCCAGCCCTATTTTGTATTTTATTTAGAGACGGGGTCTCACTGAATTGCTTAGCGCCTCACCATTGCTGAGGCTGGCTTTGAACTTTGAATCCCAGCCTCTCAGCTGCTGGAATTACAGGCGTGTGCCACCACGACCAGCTATGTGGGGTTGGTTTTGCAAATATTTAGGTGTTATAAATATGCTATAAATTGGAAAATCAAAGTTCAGATTTGTATAATTGTATAAAATGTAATTCCACCACTAGATGGCAATATGTAAACAAAATATTGAAAACAGTCATCCTTCAAGCTATCACAGGTAGTATGGTGATAAATCCAGACTTAAAAGAATTTAGGATTTATTTGACCAGGGATTCTGCTTCACTATTCTTTGAGACTGCACACCTTACAGGAACTTTAAAAAGTCTCAATACATTACTAAGGCAATAGTGAAGAGTAAGGAGGCAGGCAACCTTATATTTACAGGCTCGTGTCTTTATTATAACAAGCAGTTAAATAGATAAAGGGTTGGCAAATAATCAACCATAGGCTAAGTGAGACCTGCTATGGTTTTTACTTTTTAAGAAAATGTGGAGGTTGAAGCAGGATTGTAAATTCTAGGCCAGCCTCAACAATTTGGCGAGACTGTCTCAGAATAGGGCTGGATCTATAGCTCAGTGGAGATGTAGCCCTCTGGGTTCAATCTTCTGAACACATACAGACAGATGAATTATCATCCTGTATATCATTTCCTCTTGCTTCCCAATTACTGGGGATTGAACTAAAGGGTTCTCTACCACTGAGGTACAGTTTCAGCTCCCACTCTTTTTCCCCCCTAGTTTTGAGTTGGAGCTCATCAAGATGCAGAGGCTGGCCTGGAATTTTTTTTTTTTTTTTTTTTTTTTTTTTTTTGGGTACTGGGGATTGAACTCAGGGGCACTTGACCACTGGGCCACATCCCCAGCCCTTTTTTGGATTTTATTAGAGACAGGGTCTCACTGAGTTGCTAAGTGCCTTGTCATTGCTGAGGCTGGCTTTGAACCTGCGATTCTCCTGCCTCAGCCTCTCAAGTGGAATTTTTTTTAAAAAAGTATTTATTTACTTTAGTTGTACACAACGCATTTATGTTTACGTGGTGCTGAGGCTCAAAACCAGGCCGCTCATGTGCGAGGCGAGCACTCTGCCACTGAGCCACAACCCCAGCCCCTGGCCTGGAATTTGTGATGCTTCTGCTTCAGCTTCCAGAGTAGCTGGGATTACAGGTATGTACCTGACTTCTATCAGCTTTAAGGTGCTTCCTCCCCAACCCCCGCCCCCAACTTGGGGTTAAAATCATGATAAAAATGGATGCTGTATTACTTTGTGTATCAAGATGTTTCAGGAGGAAAAGAAAGCACAGGGCAAGGTGGCACAAACCTGTAATCCCAGTGGTTGAGGAGGATGAGGCAGGACAATCACCTGCCTCAGCAATTTAGTGAGGCCCTAAGCAACTTAATGAGACCATGTCTCTAAATATATATATTATATATATATATATATATACATACATATGTATATATATATATATATAAAAGAAGGGCTGAGGATGTGGTTCAGTGATTAGGCCCCCCTTGGGTTCAATTCCTAGTAGGAGGAGGGAGGGAAAGGATCATGTTTCAGACAGAAGTAAGAGTTATAAGGCATGTTAGCTGAATTTATCATTGCCTTTTGAGGTACTAGGTATTGAATCCACTGGGTGCTGTATCAGAACTACACCCCAGCCTTTTTTTCCCCTACTTTTTGAGACTGGCCTTGCTCAAATTTTCAATCTTCTTGCTGCAGTCCCTGGAGCTTCTGGAATTTACAGGTTTGTGCTAAAACAAGCAGTCATCCCTCCTCCCCCTTTTTTTGTGCTACTGGGGATTGAACCTGGGGCCTTGTGCATGCAGGGCAAGCACTCTAACAACTGAGCTATATATCTCCAGCCCTCTCCGCCTTTATTCTAATTAAAAAAAAAAAAAAAAAAGAGTAATTGTTCCCAACAGACTTACCCTATGAATTTCTGGTTACATTTCATGGACAAGTATTCAGTTGTATGGCCAGTCCTAAAGAAACTAGATTACCATGATTTTTGGCTAAAACAATTCAGAAGTACTCCTTGGGGTATACCTCCGTGAGATCAAGAGCTCACTGATGCCACCTACAAAAAGTTGGGTTCCTATGCCAGGAAAGGAGTGGGTGGAATGAATGTTGAATGGACAATACTGGTAGCAGAAACCCAAGTGTGGAGGGAAAGCTAGGAAGATTATGTAAAATAGCTTTACAGCTTCTAAGGATCATCTACTCACATGAAACTTAACATCAGTAGGGCACAAACTTTTTTTTTTTTTTTTGTGGTACCAGGGAATTAAACTCAGGGACATTCACTGGGTCACAGCCCCAGACCTTTTTTGTATTTTTTTTTTTTTGGTACCAGGGATTGAACTCAGGGGCACTCGACCACTGGGCCACACCCCCAGCCCTTTTTTTTGTATTTTATTAGAGACAGGGTCTCACTGAGTTGCTAAGTGCCTTGCATTGCTGAGGCTGGCTTTGAACTCCTGATCCTCCTGCCTAGGCCTCCCAAAGTGCTGGGATTACAGGCTTGCGCCACCAAGCCCGGCAGGCACAAACTTTTTTTTTTTTTTTTTGGTACCGGGGATTGAACTCAGGGGCACTTGACCACTGGGTCACATCCCCAGCCCTTTTTTTGTATTTTATTAGAAACAGGGGCTCACTAAGTTGCTAAATGCCTCGCCATTGCTGATGCTGGCTTAGAACTTGTGATCCTCCTGCCTCAGCCTCCCAAAGTGCTGGGATTACAGGCGTGCGCCACCTCACCAGGCTAGGGCACAAACTTTATAGCACTAACAGAAAGGCATGGCACACAGGGCAAGGTGGTCTGTGTATGGAGAATTTGTGTGACGTAATCTCGACAAAACCTATAAAAAATTACTACCGAGCCTTCCCTCTTAATTTTTTATTTTTTACACACACATAATTTTTCTATTTTTTTTTAGGGCATTTCTTAGCATGTGCAAGGAAAATTTTCCAAATGCTAACTAGTTAGCACAATACCATTCAGTTGAGGGTCCCCTTCACCCCATTCTTCACTCCTTGTTCATTTTTTTTTAAAAATATTTTTTAGTTATAGATGGACACAATATCTTTATTTTGTTTATTTTTACGTGGGGTTGAGGATCGACCCCAGTGCCTCACATGTGCGAGGCAAACGCTCTGCCACTGAGCCACAACCACAACCTTGTTCATCTTAATAGCCTAGCTACTGCACTCAGCTCAGAAGCATAATACACTCTTGCAAATAAAGAGTACACAGGCAGATCGTGAGTGGCCTTCTTGCGTTAAAACGAGATGCCAAGCGAACACCGTACCCGCCATGTCTAGTACCGTCAAGGTGTCTTATTGCCAGAGACAGATGGGCCTCAAATTGCAGGGTAGCAACAAACGCGGATGCAGGTTAAGGCGGGCCCCGGGCTGTTCCATTCTCATAGAACCCCGTGGGGAGAAGGCCGTGTGCCAGAACCTAGCCTACTCAGTCGCCTCTGCCTGGCACCCCCGTCGACCCACTACTTTGCTCGCACCAAAAGCACAGGCCAAAACCTTCATTAACTTCCCTTCGTGGGCTGGGAGGAAAAAATGGCGAAACGCAGGGGCGGGGGTCAAGGTGGCACGAGTGACCCGGCGCTCGTCAGGCCTTGGAGCCCGCGGCGTGAGCCACGGTGGGCGACGCCGCGCAAACGCGACCCGCTCGGCGCCTCCGCCATCTTCGCCTACTCACCCGGACTCCCCCCGCGGCCGCGCCGGCTTTGCGTTTCCCTTCCGGCCGCTGACAGAGATCCGGGCTGGGAGGGGTGGGCGAGCGCGCGGAGGGGGTGGACCGAGGGCGGGGAGGCCGGACGGAAGAGGAAAGGGAGGGCGGCGAGCGGCCACGGCGGGGTGTGGAGCGTGCGGCGTGTGTGCGGTGGGGAGGGCAGGAGAAGCGGGGGGTGGGGGGAGGCGGAGTAATGAGAGCGCGAGGCGCTTCTCGTCGGCTCCTTCGCACGGGCGGAAAGAGCCGAGCGCAACCCGAGCGCCCTATTAAAATGGCGGCGGCGTCGGCGGTGGCCGCGGCGTCTGGTCGGTGAAGTGACTCTGCTGCTTCTCTCCCCACCCGCCCCCTCCCCTCTCCCCTCCCCTGTCCTTCCCCCCCTTCCCCCGCCGCCGGCGCCTCCGCGCCCCTCCGGCCTGCGCACCTCCCCTCGCCCCCCTTCTCTCCCCCGCCCGCTCCGGGGACCGCCGGCCCCCTCCCCCATTCTCCTGCTCCCCGCCCCGTCCCCGCCGCCGCCCGCCCTCATCGCCTCCCCGCCCCGCCGGCCGGCCGGCCCCCTCCTCCGCCTCTCTCCCCTCCCCCCGCCGGTCGGGATCAGTCAGTACGATCCGAAGCGGGGGAGGGGGGGGCGGCGGCCGAACGATGTGCGAGAACTGCGCAGACCTGGTGGAGGTGTTAAATGAAAGTAAGTAGCCGGGGTGAAGGCTTGTCGGGGTGCAAGGTTTGGGGTCCTCGCGGCGCTTTCCGGCCTCACCAGGCTTCCGCGGCCTGCGGGAGGCGACGGCTGGGCCCGGCGGCGTGCGGGCCTAGCGCCCGTGGAAGGTGCGCGGTGGCGCGGCCGCCTCGGCGTCTCGGGCCCGGCCGCCCGGGTTACCTGGGCGCTTGAGAGGCGGCGGCCGCAGCCGCGGAGCTCCAACCGGGCCCAGCCTGGGCGCTCTCAGAAAGTTTCCTCATTACAGGTGTCAATTAACGCAGGCACTAATGAGCCCCTCGCCTCCTTCGCTCTGCCGGGAAGGTGAGGGGAGGTGGGTTCGTAGGAGAAGGATTTCCTTCGCAGTACGAGCGCTCGGGCCGCCCTCTTTGATTTCCAGCGTGCTGTTGAGGCCTCTCTCACCTGCTAATCTTCATTAAACTCCCTGGGAGGAGGGTGGTGGATTTTCCCTCCCTTGGGGGTGTGTGGGCGTATTAAACCCATCTGCTACTCCTTAAATAGCTGAAAATGAACTGTGATAGTGATGACTGGAACCTTCGTACCTTTTTTTTATTTAATTTTTTTTTTTTTTTTTTACTGTATCATTAGTCGTTTTAATGGTAAATTCTGTTAAGGAGAGTAGGTGCTATAGATACCATCCCGGTATAGTCATGGCCTGTCTCCTGGAAGGAAAGACCTCATTCCTTATACTTTTTTATTGTTAACTAGCATATGTTGATCATTTCTGGCCAGATTACTTTATTCCTGACCTTTGAAAGATGGTATTTCAGTTTAGAGATACTAGCTATATTGCAAGCCAACTACTTCTGGGCCCAAGGCCTAGGTTGGAAGAGGAAAAATTCGATGAAAAGATCAATTTACAGAAACTGGATTGATGAGAAAATGCTTATTTATGAACAGTTTATGTGGGAATTGAACTTGTATTTTGTGTGCGATATTTCCACACTTCCAAATTTCATTTTTTCTAATATCATTCACTTAAACATCTGATACTTGAACAATTGATATGCAAAATGAGCCATCGTGTTTGTGTTTGAATTTCACATAAATGACCAAACGTAAGAAAAGTGGAAGAGTTTTTGTTTGCCTTCAACTGCATATTCAAATGTACTTCTAGCATTTGTGTCATGCTAAATTTTTGTATAATTTTAAGGTTATTTGTATTTTGAGATACTCTTGTTCTTGGTGCAGGTGGTTTCTGATATGAAGGTAAACATAAGTCCTTAGCACTATTTTTCAGTGAAATTATTCTGTGCTCCAGGAGGAGTGTGTGACTTTATTTTGCAGTACTGAGGATTGAACCCAAAGCCTTCATGCTAAGCAAATACTCTACCACTGAGCTCCCAGCCCTTTAAAAAAAAAAACAAAACAAAAAACTTGTGTTTTGAGGCAGAGTCTTCATAAATTGCCCAGGTTGGCCTTGATCTTATGATCCTCCTGGCTCAGTTTCCACAGTCTCTGGAATTACAGTAGAGGCACGAACCACCATGCCTGGCTGATTGTGATTTAATTCTATATTGGAAAAGTAATAACTTTGCTGTTTCATGCGTGTTAGGAAAAAAAATAATTTCTTTTATTTTTTTTTATACTAGGGATTGAACTCAGGGGCACTTGACCACTGGGCCACATCCCCCGCCTTTTTTTGTATTTTATTTAGAGACAGGGTCTCACTGAGTTGCTAAGTGCCTCGCCATTGCTGAGGCTGGCTTTGAACTCATGATCCTTCTGCTTCAGCCTCCAAAGTGCTGGGATTACAGGCGTGTGACACCTGCGCTCACCTGAGTGAGTGTCTCTCATTTTACTCATGAGTTAACCCCCACCAAGGCCTGCTAAACATTTAAACAATAATCTTACAGTGATACTTCCTTTTTTTTTTTTTTTTTTTTTTTTTGGTACTGGGGATTGAACTCAGGGGCACTGGACCACTGGGCCACATCCCCAGCCCTTTTTTTGTATTTTATTAGAGACAGGGTCTCACTGAGTTGCTAAGTGCCTTGCCATTGCTGAGGCTGGCTTTGAACTCGTGATCCTCCTGCCTCAGCCTCCCAAGTTCTGGGATTACAGGAGTACGCCACCGCGCCCGGCCACTTCAGCAATTTTTTTTTTTTTAAAATATTTTTATTTATTTGCTTTAGTTGTACACAATGCGTTTTATTCAATGCATTTTATTTGTATGTGGTGCTGAGGATCGAACCCAGGTCGCCCACGCGCTAGGCGAGCACTCTACCGCTGAGCCACAATCCCAGCCCCTTCAGCAATTTTTTAAAAAATAGTTTTTTAGTTGTAGGTGGACACAATAACTTTATTTTATTTGTGTGGTTCTGAGGATCGAACCCAGGGCCTCAGACATGCCAGATGAGGGCTCTATCCCTGAGCAATAGCCCCAGCCCCTACTTCAGCAATTTTATATGTAGTTTATATAAGGCTATTGCCAGTTGCTTTTGTTTTCTTCTGAGCTTGTTACAAGATTATTTTTTTCCTTGGTGTAATTCCTATATCCAAAACTTTAACATAAAATTGTTAAATTCCATTGAGCACAGTTACACACTCCAGTAATCTCAGCTATTCTGTGGAGCCTGAGGTAGGAGGATCCCAGTTTGAGGTCAGCTTGGGCAATTTAGCAAGGTTCTGTCTTAAAACTTTATAAAGGGCTGGAGCTAGGTAGCTCAGTGGTGGAGTGCTTGCCTAGAGTGGTTGGGGCCCTGGATTTAATCCCCAGTAAAACACACACACAGGGATTGTTGAATTCTCTGAGAGCAGAAGGTATTGCTGTATCTCACCATATGAATATTTGTCCATGGATATGATGACTGCAGTATGTGCTCGCCTGGCACATAGGCGACCCGGGTTCGATCCTCAGCACCACATACAAATAAAATGCATTGAATAAAACGCATTGTGTACAACTAAAGCAAATAAATAAAAATATTAAAAAAACTTGGTATAAGTCCGTAACAGTTTCACCAACAAGAAATGTAATTATTTATTTTTTGGTGGGGTGTTTTGAGTTGATGTTGAAGAAGCTATTAGAATTATTAAAAAAGCCAAAAGTCTATTTCTGTTCAAATTTACAAATACTGACCCAATTTAAAGACATCTGCTTGAAAACATTGGTAATACATAATCTAAAAATTTTGTGTATGTGTTTTTTTTTTTTTTTTGGTATGTGTGTGTGGTGCTGGGGATTGAACCTAGGGCCTCAGGAATGCGAGACAAGCACTCCATGAGAGCTGTATCCCCAGCCCAAATTTTTGAAAGAATACAGATGTGGCTGGGTGCACGCCTGTAATCCCAGTGATTCCGGAGGCTGAGGCTGGAGAATCTCAAGTTCAAAGCCAATCTCAGCAATTTAGCAGGGCCCTAAGCAACTCAGTGAGACCCTGTCTCAAAATAAAAATAAAAAGGGCTGGGAGCCGGGCGCGGTGGCGCACGCCTGTAATCCCAGCACTTTGGGAGGCTGAGGCAGGAGGATCGCGAGTTCAAAGCCAGCCTCAGCAATGGCGAGGCACTTAGCAACTCAGTGAGACCCTGTCTAATAAAATACAAAATAAAGGGCTGGGGATGTGATCCAGTGGTCGAGTGCCCCTGAGTTCAATCCCCAGTACCAAAAAAAAAAAAAAAAAAAAAAAAAAAGGGCTGGGGATGAGGCTCAGTGGTTAAGAGCCCCTCAGTTCAATCCCTGGTACCAAGGGGGGAAAAAAATCCACCTGTGGATAGTATGTCAGATAGTTACAGAAGGTAAGAGTTTCATATAGAACATTATTTATTTATTTATTTTGGGTACTGGGGATTGAACTCAGGGGCACTGGACCACATCCCCAGCCCTTTTTAATATTTTATTAGAGACAGGATCTCACTGAGTTGCTAAGTGCCTCGCCATTGCTGAGGCTGGCTGTGAACTCTTGATCCTCCTGCCTCAGCCTCCCAAGTGCTGGGATTACAGGCGTGTGACACCGCGCCTGGCTCTTATTTTTTATTTTTACTTAAAAACTTTTTAGTTGTAGATGGGCACAATACCTTCATTTTATTTATTTATTATTATATGGTGCAGAGGATCCAACCCACTGCCTCACATGTGCCAGGCAAGTGCTCTCTGCCATTGAGCTACATCCCAGCCCCCAACCTTTTTTATTTTGAGACAGGGTTTCACTCAGTTGCTCAGGGCCTTGCTGCTAAGTTGCGGAGACTGGTCTTGAACTCTTGTCTCAGCCTCCTGAGTTGCTGGTATTATAGATTGTGTCACTGCCCAGCAATACATGTCCTCTTAAAACAATGTTTGAAATACTGACTTTCCAGGATAATAGTATTCATAATTTCAGTGTAAGTATCTTTATTAAGTAACTTCTAAACCTTTAAATACTTTTCAGCATATTACATGTAGGCTATCAGCATTGTGTAATAACCATTGATAACTAACTTTAGTACTTTTTTTATGAAACATGCTAATCTTGTATATTTAATAGTGATAGTATGTGTATGTCTATAGGTATTTCTTCTGTGTGAAGTGTGATGTACTAATAAAAATTTTTATATTTTCAGATAAGTGCTATATCACTGAACTATATCCCCACCCCAAATTTTTATATTTTTATTAAAGAAAGGAAGTTTACCATAATGACTTGACCAATGTGTGGGATAGATCTTAGCCAGATGGACTACCTTTTGCTTTTTTACTTGCTACTCCCACCCCACGTTATAAGGTTGCAGATGCTCAATGCAGATAAATTAAAAACTTTAGATCACCCGTAATTTAACCACCTAATGTTAACTCTTGTTGATACTTTGAAATATTTTTATTATTTGTATAGTATACTTTTAAAATTTGAGAATGAGATGAATGTAGCTTATTTTCTACCATGTTTCATCTAATATTGTTTGACCATTTTCTTTATTAAATCCCGCCCCCCCATCTCCCCCAGTACTGGTATTGAATCCAGGGGTGCTCTACCAATGAGTTCTATCCCCAGACCTCCTTTGGTTTTCTTTTTTCTTTTTTGGTTTTGGGAATTGAACTCGGGTGCTTCACCACTGAGCCATGTCCCTGGCCCTTTTTAAAATTTTATTTAGAGACCGGGTCTCACTGAGTTACAAGTGCCTCACTAAGTTTCTGAGGCTGGCTTTGAATTCGTGATGCTCCTGTCTCAGCCTCCTGAGTTGCTGGAATTACAGGCATGCTCCACTATGCCCAGCACTATTTTTTTTTTTTTTTTTTTTTTTTTCCCTTGTAAGACAGGGTCTTGCTAAGTTGTTTAGTCTGGCCTGAGTCTTGTGATCCTCCTGCCTCAGCTTGTGTGTCGTTGGAGTTACAAGTGTTCCACTGGGTTACTAGAGATTTAACCAAGGGGCGCTTTACCACTAAGCTAAATCCCTAACTCTTTTTTTGATTGTTTGTTTTTTGGTGCTGGGGATTGAACTCAGGGGCACTTGACCACTGGGCCACATCCCCAGCCCTTTTTTGTATTTTATTAGAGACAGGGTCTCACTGAGTTGCTAAGTGCCTCGCCATTGCTGAGGCTGGCTTTGAACTTGCGATCCTCCTGCTTCAACCTCCCAAAGTGCTGGGATTACAGGCATGAGCCACCGTGCCCGGCTTCTTTTTGTTTTTTATTTTGAGATAGGATCTCACTAAATTGCCCAGGGACTTGCTAAGTTGCTGAGGCTGATCTTGAACTTGTTATCCTCCTGTCTCAGCCTACTGAGTCATTAGGATTATGTTGCAAAATTAGGTGTTTTTTTAATATTTATTTTTTAGTTCTAGTTGGACACAATCCTTTATTTATTTTCATGTGGTGTTAAGGATCGAACCCAGGGCCTTGCACCCCAGGGCTGTGCATGTGAGCACTCTGCCGCTGAGTGCCACCAAGCCACAACCTCAGCCCCTTGTTTTTTTGTTTTTGTTTTTTTTTTTTTTTTTGGAGGGGGGATACTGGGGATTGAACTCGGAGTGCTTTACCACTGAATTGTATCCTCAGCCCATTTTGAAACAGTCTATTAAGTTGCTTAGGGCCTCGCTAAGTTGCTGAAGCTGAACTAGAACTTGTGATCCTCCTTCTTTAACTTCCTGAGTTGCTGGGATTATAGGCATGCACCATTACACTTGGCTTCTTTTATTAGCTTTTTTTTTTTTTTTTTTTTTTTTTTTTTTTTTTGCGGGGGTGGGGGTGGGGTGGGAGGAGTACCAGGGATTGAACTCAGGGGCACTTGACCACTGAGCCACATCACCAGCCCTATTTTGTATTTTCTTTAGAGACAGGGTCTCACTAAGTTGCTTTGCACCTTACCATTGCTGAGGCTGGCTTTGAACCTGCCATCCTCCTGTCTCAGCCTCTAGAGCCACTGGGATTACAGGTGTGTGCCACCATGCCTGGCGCTTTATTAGCTTTTGAAAACATGTTTTTGTCTTAATACTTCATCTTATGTAGAATTAAAAAAAAAATATTTATTTGCTTTAGTTGTACACAATGCCCCCATCTGTATGTGGTGCTGAGGATCGAACCTGGGCAGTGCATGTGCTAGGCAAGCGCTCCACCGCTGAGCCACAACCCCAGCCCCCTTACGTAGAATTTAATATTTCCTTATTGTATGTTTTCTTATTCTTCCATACTATGAGTAATGCTGTAATGAGCATCCTGGGACATAAATCTTAATTAAATCCCTGATTCTGAAGACAGATTCCTAGAAATGTTATTACTGTGTCAAAAATATAAATATTTTTCTTTCTAGCTTTTTTTTTTGACTGTGCTGGGATTGAACTTGGCTTCCTGGTAAGAAAGTGTTCTGCCACTGAGCTACACTCCTAGCTCTAGTCTGTTTATCTTATCCTCCCCCCCCCCCCCCCCCCCAAAGGATATTGATTTCCATTCTTTCAGCAGATTCTATGTAACTTGGGCATTCTCACCTGTGGTGAATGTTGTCTTCAAAAAATGTGCTTTTTTTTTTTTTTTTTTTTTTTGTACCGGGGACTTAATTCAGGGACACTCGACCACTGGGCTACATCCCCAGCCAATTTTTGTATTTTATTTAGAGACAGGGTCTCACTGAGTTGCTAA
Organism: Tamias sibiricus; assembly: GCA_025594165.1. Classification (NCBI taxonomy): domain Eukaryota; kingdom Metazoa; phylum Chordata; class Mammalia; order Rodentia; family Sciuridae; genus Tamias; species Tamias sibiricus. Next base: position 44,906,867 of record CM046670.1, read on the forward strand.
GTGCCTCGCCATTGCTGAGGCTGGCTTTGAACTCGCGATCCTCCTGCCTCTGCCTCCCAAGTGCTGGGATTACAGGTGTGCACCACCTTGCCTGGCGGCTTAAAAAATGTTTTGACAGATTAAAAAAATTTTTTTAAAATATTTATTTATTTGCTTTAGTTGTACACAATGCATTTACGTGGTGCTGAGGATCGAACCTGGGTCACGCACGTGCTAGGTGAGCGCTCTACCGCTGAGCTACAACCCCATCCCCTAAAAATTTTTTTGTAAATGAAATTGTCATTTGCAGGAACTTGAGACTGTTCTGTTAAGTGAAATAACCCAAACTCAGAGGGTCAGGGGTTGTACGTTTTCTCTCATGTGGAAGCTAGAGAGGAATAAGGAAAAGGAACGTGGAGGGGATCTTATGAAAATTGGAGGAAGATTAGTAGAATAGAGAAGAGGGACCAGTGGGAGGGTGGGGGAAAAGGGAAATGCTCCTCATGATATTGGCCAAATTATATTGTTATATTGTATGCCTGTATGAATATGTAACAACTCCCACCTTATGTACAACTATGATGTACTAATAAAAAAATGGGGGGAGGAGGAAATATTTTGGCAAAAAAACTAATAGCCAATTATTAGTTTAACCACGCTTTTTGTGTGTGTGTGTGTGTGGGGGGGTACCTGGGGTTGAACTCAGGGGCACTCGACCACTGGGTCACATCCCTAGCCCTTTTTTGTATTTTATTTAGAGACAGGGTCTCACTGAGTTACTAAGTGCCTTGCCATTGCTGAGGCTGGCTTTGAACTCGCGATCCTCCTGCCTCAGCCTCCCAAGTGCTGGGATTACAGGTGTGCGCCACCATGCTGGCTCCATGCATATTTTTATTAGCCATTTATTTTTTTTATTTGATGAATTGTCTGTGTTCTTTTTAGGTTTTCATGTTTTATGTTCTAACTTAATAAAGTTGTGATAGGAATGTTAAACCTTCTAAGAGGACTTAAGTATGGTCAGCCCTCTGTATCTGTGTTTTAACCAGCTGAAAACTGGAAATACTTGAAAAAAATTGGGTCTTGTATTGAACATTTATAGACTTCTTTTCCTTATCATTCCCTAAATAATACAGAATAACTATTTATATACATTTACATTGTATTTGTTATTATTAATAATCTAGAGATGATATAGAGTTATGTAGGAGCATGTATGTAGCCCGTGTGCAAATGCCATATACCATTTTATACAAGGGACTTGAGCAACCTAGGATTTTGGTATTCAAGGGGGATCCTGGAAGTCCCCTTTCCCCCTATACTAAGAAATGATTGTATTTTAACCTTTTGGTTATATTTACCACATAGATTTTAGTTTGCCTTTTTATTTATTTATGTTTTCATGTGCTGCTGAACACACGCTTTACAGCCCAACTACATTCTCAGTCCTTTTTTATCTTTTTTTTTTTTTGGTTCCGGGGATTGAACTCGGGGGTACTTGACCACTGGGCCACATCTCCAGCCCTTTTTTGTATTCTATTAGAGACAGGGTCTCACTGAATTGCTAAGTGCCTCGCCATTGCTGAGGCTGGCTTTTAACTCGTGATCCTTCTGCCTCAGTCTCCCAAGGTATTACAGGCATGCGCCACCACGCCTGGCCTTTTTTTATCATTTAAAAAATATTTATTTATTTTAGTTGTACACAATGCCTTTATTCTTACATTGTGTGCTGAGGATCGAACCCAGGCTGCATATGTGCTAGGCGAGTGGTCTACTGCTGAGCCACAACCCCAGCCCTTTTTTCTATCATTTAAAAAAAATATATTTATTTTTAGTTTTAGGTGGACACAATATCCTTATTTTTATGTGGTACTGAGGATTGAACCCACTGCCTCACGTATGCTAGGAGAGCACTCTATCACTGGAGCCACAACCCCAGCCCCTATAACTTTATTTTTTTTAAAAAAAAATGACTATTATTATTATTAGTCTGGGAATTGAACCCAGGGAAACTTTACCATTAACCTATGTCTAGCCCTTTATATTTTATTTTTAAATTTTGAGACAAGCTCTTGTTAAATTGCATAGACTGGCCTAGAATTTGTGATCCTCTTGCCTCAGCCTTGTGAGTTGCTGGGTAACAGGCATGTGCCACTGTAGCTGGCTACTTATAGTTTTATAGTTTTTTTTTTTAAAATATTTATTTATTTACTTTAGTTGTACACAATGCAATGCATTTATGTTTATGTGGTGCCGAGGATCGAACCCGGGCCGTGCATGTGCGAGGCGAGCTCTCTGCCGCTGAGCCACAACCCCAGCTCCTAGTTTTATAGTTTTCAGTATTTTTTTAATGCGTACAGCAGCAGCTTCAGAGTTGCCTGTCTAAAACATACATATGAACATCATGTTTCCCACTTAAACCGTCATAACTCTTCACTGTTTGAAGAATAAAATAATAAAATCTTAAATCTCCATCATAGCAGTTTGTCCAAATTTACCTTTCCAGCCATCTCACCTTTTTTGTGAGGCTTCTCAAATCTCTTTTACCTTTTCTTAAAATGGCTTATAACTTAGAGTATACTTAATTTGTGGCTCCCCCTCCTTTTAAAAATACTTTAAAATTAACAGCAGCTTCTTTTGAGCTTCCTTTGCTGGATGATGAGCTCCTTACTGTGGGGGGCCACGTTTTACTTTTTCTTCTCCCAGTCCTAACATATTGCTTTGTAGAGAGTAGAGCTAAGTAAACTTTCTTTCTTTTTTAATTTTTAAAAATTTTTTTGGTTTAGGGATTGAATTCAGGGGCGCTCTACCACTGGGCCACATCCTCAGCCCTTTTTTATATTATTTTATTTTATTTTATTTTATTAGAGACACGGTCTCACTGAGTTGCTAAGTGCCTCGTCATTGCTGAGGCTGGCTGTGAACTCACGATCCCCTGCCTCAGCCTCCCAAGTGCTGGGATTACAGGCGTGTGCCGGCTTAAACTTTCTTTTTTTTAAAAAAATATTTGTTTTAGTTGTAGGTGGACACAGTAACCTAACCTCTATTTTATTTTTATGTAGTGCTGAGGATTGAACCTCAGTGAGGATTGAACCTAGTGCTAGGTGAGTGCTCTACCACTGAGCCACAACCCAAGCCCTAGGTAGAGAATGCAGTTGTGGGGACTGGGGGTGGAGTTCATAACTTCTTTGTGGTACCAGGGATTGAACCCAGATTAACCACTGAGCCACATCCCCAGCCCTTTTTTATATTTTATTTAGAGACGGGGTCTTGGTAAGTTGCTGAGGCTGGCTTTGAATTCACAATCTTCCTTCCTCAGCCTCCTGAGCTGCTGGGATTTCAGGCCTGTGCCACTTTTCCCGGCAGGCCCTTTTTATTTTGAGACACCGTCTCCCTAGTTGCTTAGGGCCTTGCTAAATTGCTGAGGTTGGCTTTGAATTTGTGGTCCTCCTGCCTTAGCCTCCCGAGTTGCTGGAATTACAGGTTTGCTATTCCATGCCTGGCAGAGGTCCTGTCTTTCTTATATCCCCTGGAAGAGTGTAGTTCCTAGCCATTGCACATTAGATTAGAGATTGACTCCTGACTTGATGGATTGATGTGGTTTCTGTTGACTAATCAGATTTTTCCTGTAAAAGAGTGTTTTAATTAAATAGCTAGTTGGCTCTAAGTAACCAGAGTGAGGGCTTTGGCAAGCTGACGTAGGGGAGCAAAAACATTGAGCTACCAGAGGAGACTGTTTGCAGAAAGAATTGGAGCAGATTCATGGAAACAGTTGACATTGAAGCTGTATGAAGAGACAGAAGAAAATACCTGGTGGTTTTCCAGTGCTGAGGCTGGAACTCCTTTTGAGCTATCCTCCTCTTGTACATATCATGATTAGCATTCAGCCAAAAGGATTTTATTCCAATATTACCCCTTGATGGGTTCTTTTATTGGAGAGTCAGTGTAATTTTTACCCATGAGTGCTTCATTATAATTTTCTTTAGGTTCTTAGTAAGGTCTTTCTTTAGGTTCTTAAGTGTGTGTCATTAGTAGCGGTCAGTGATGAGAAGAGCCCCGTCAATTGATATGTGAGGGTGATGAGTTTTTTTTTTTTTTTTCCCAAAAGAATGAAAATAGCTTTGTTGTTTCTTACTCTAGAAAAGAGGTCAACTTTTGTAGAAGAAAGTAAAATACAACAGAAAACTTATAATCTGAAACTAAGTTTAATAAAGAAATCTCATATTTTGGCAAACATCTCTTTCAGTCATTTTTTTCCCTTTGCTCACACAAGCTATTTGTATAAACTAATAACTACATATTACTCTGTTATTGGTATTACTACTATTTCAGTGCTGGTGATCAAACACAGGTCCTTGCTTATTACTATGTAAGCACTCTATCACTTAGCCAAATCCCTAGTCCCCTAATATTATTAATAAGATGTAGGTGTCTTTCAGTATGAGCTTAATTATAATTATCATAGCTTCAGTGTTGTTTTCCATTATTTGATCATATTGTGACTTAATCAGCTCTCTTGAGGGTTGTGGTTGTTTGTCATCTTGAATAAAGTCTTTGAAGTCAAATCACTGAGTATTTTATACAGAAAATCTGGAAGAAAATCTGACAATAAGAGAAAATTAGAAGCCAGGTGCCACACGCCTGTAATCCCAGGGGCTCCGGAGTCTGAGACAGGAGAATCACAAGTTCAAAGCCAGCCTCAGCAATGGCGAGGTGATAAGCAACTCAGTGAGACCCTATCTCTAAATAAAAAAATACAAAATAGGGCTGGGGATGTGGCTCAGTGGTCAAGTGCTCCTGAGTTCAATCCCTGGTACTAAAAAAAAATAAAATCAGAAGAAATAAATGTATGCTCCCATAATTATAATGTCAGGCTTTGTAGTAGGAAAGTAATTTTTTTTTTTTTTTTTTTTGGACTGCTGGGTCTGTGGAGGGTTTTAAATTCTAACATTGTACCAGGCATGATGGCACATATCTGTAATACCAGTGACTTGGTAGGCTGAGGCAGGAGGATCACAAATTTGAGGCCAGCCTGGGTAACTTAGAACCTGTTTCAAAATACAAAGGGTTGGGGATGTAGCTCAGTGGTAGAGCGCTCCCAGGTTCAATCTCAGTACAAGTAAGAATGCAAGGTACTGGTTCTAAATCACAACAAGACAAAATGGAGGAGTACTTTTTATTTCTGGTACCTTTGCTTTAGACTCATGAACCAATATTTTAATTATTGAGAAAGGTTCATTACTTGACGGTGGATTTAGAAGTGTAAGAGTAATAGTAAACACTAAAGCTCAGAATAAACTACTTAAGAAAACTCCTTAAAGGCTGGGGGTATGTAGCTCAGTACTGTCAAGTGCTTACCTAGCCTGTGTGAGACCCTGGGTTTTTATCCCTAACACCCAAAAAAAAAAAAAACAAGAAACGAATTTAAAAAATGTTGACAATAGGGCTTTTGAAGTTGTGTTCCAAGTAAGAAGATCAATAAAGGAACAATGGACCTACAGCTTAGTAGAGTGGTATAATAGAATGATCAATGGAATTGTTTTACTCGAATAATATTTTATTTCCATCTTCCCTTCTACGGGGATCCCTAAACTAGCAGAATAAATTATATATTAAGTGGGACTCTAAATCTCTAATCAGAGATTAAAGTCCAAAATCCAAGTGTTTTGAGCTAACATTCACATTTTAGCTTTAAATTTTGGATTTTCAGATTGGGTGTTCAACCAGTACAGTCTATGCCAGTATTCCAAGTTGTGAAACCCAAGCATTTCAGATAAGGGTGAGAGATTTGCTAGTGTTGGTCAAATTTAAAATCTCCAAGTTTTTGCAGATTACAGCCAGTGAAGGTTATAGTGTTTATGGTTAGGATTGTGAAGCTTTAATTGGTAAATTTCCAGAATAGCAGAAATTGGCAGATTTCTTTCTTTCTTTTCTTTTCTTTCTTTTTTTTTTTTTTTTTTTGTACTGGGGATTGATCTTGGGGGTGCTCCACCACTGAACCACATCCCCAGCCCTATTTTGTATTTTCTTTAGAGAAAGGGTCTCACTGAGTTGCTTAGTGCCTTGCAGTTGCTGAGGCTGTCTTTGAACTCACAATTCTCCTGTCTCAGCCTCTCAAGTCGATGGGATTACTGGCGTGCACCACCATGCCTGGCAAATTGGCAAATTTCTCATTTTGGAAACTACAAGAGAAATTTGCCACCACTAAATAATTATTAAGGAAAGAAAGAAAGCTTAGTAAAGAATCATCATGGCAGTAATAAGTAATTTAAGCCAATCTCATTTTCATCTTTGATTTAGAAACTAATGTGGCAAAACACCGGATTAATATTTTGTATTTATTTATATGTGTGTAACATTTGATTATATCAAACACTTGCTAGAATCTGACACTATCCTTGTAGAAAAGATGAAAAAAAAAAAAAATCTTCTTAACCTGGAGGGATGTGACTGACAAAAGTATAGAACTTTGTCCTTATTTCCTTTTCAAGATTTTTAGTAGTGATCCTGGTTTAGAAAATGTTTCTTAGAATGGAATTGTTCCTCTTTGGGGGCAGTGAGGGATACTTGGAGCCCCATCTATTGCTGCAAAGTTAAAAGCTCAATTTTATTTGGTTTGTGTTGTAAGATTTCTTTTGGGGAGAAAAGGGTAATAGTTGATGTTATAAATAAGTTTGAAAATTATTCATCTGTGGACACTCAAAAAGGTAATACAAAACTGGGCATAGTAGTACACTCCTATAGTCCCAGCCGTTTGGGAGGCAGAGGTGGGAAGATCATGAGTTTCGGACCAGCCTGGGCATAGTGACACATCAGCTTTAAAAAAAAAAAAGAAAAGACTTTAACAGTCTTTAAGTGTTGTGCCCAAACTACAGGAAGTAATAGTACCATGCTTGTACAGTTAGAATACTGTTGAATTACATGTAACAGTGGTAATACAGATGCTCCTGGATTTATGATGGGGTTGTCATGATTAAACTCATCGCAGAGGGAAAATATCCTAAATTGAAAATTTATTCAACACACCTAACCTACCAAACATAGTTTAGCAATACAGTACATTACAGAGTGTTGTTTTTGACCATTGTGATCAGAAGATGTGACTCTGTCACTGTGGAGCATTGTAAAAGTGTATTTTTAACAGCATATCAGAAGCCTGGGAAATTGGGGTGGTAGAGTATGCCTGTAATTCCAGTGACTCTGGTGGCTGAGGTAGAAGGATATTACAATTTCAAGGCCAGCCCCAGCAACTTAGTGAGACCCTCAGCTATTTATGGAGACCCTGTCTGGTGGGGGACGGGGGAGGAAAAAAAAAAAAGGGACTGAGAATGTAGCTCAGGAGTTCAATCCCCAGTACCACACCCCTGCTTCCAAAACAAAACCAACAGCAAAAAAGGGAAAAGCTCAAAATTTACAATTAGAAGTACGGTTTCTATTGAATATGTATTGCCTTGACACTATGGTAAAGTAAAAGAATCATAAGTCAGGGACCATCTGTATACTTCTGTAGCTATTTGAATACTATGATTTCACGTATCTTCATTGAACCTCAAAAGAATCCTGAGAAATAGATTTGGCTAAAATGGCACAGCTAAAAATTAGCCAGGCTAGGATTGAATTTAGTTCTTTTTTCTATTCAGTGTACTTCTCATTAACCAAGTTTTTTTTTTTTTTTTTTTGTAAGAGGAAGTTGGGAAACCGGAATCTGTTAAAGGAACTGTGGGGAGATTAATTTTGGTTAAAGTTGGTTAGACAAGAAAGTTTTAAGGAAAATGGAAGACTGAATTGGGCCTTTACATAATTGGAATAGTTGTTGGCAATGAGGGGAGTAAAATGGCTTACTTTTCCTGATTTGAGAGGCTCTGCATGACAGCCCTGCTAAACCTTGTCCACTTGCTTTGTGTTGCCACCTTTCCATCATGCAGTTCACTGCCACTGTGCCTTTGTGTATACATTATGTCTTCAAGTCTTGTTTTTGTTTGTTACTGGGATGAACCCAGGAGTGCTTTACCACTGAGCTACATTCCCAGCTCTATTTTTATTTTGGGACAAGAGTTGCAGTTGCTTAGGGCCTTGCTAAGTTGCTGGGCTAGCCTTGAATTTGTGATTCTCCTTCTCAGTCTCAAAATCATTGGGATTACATGTGTTTGCCATCCTGTCTAGCTGCCTTCAAGTCTTAAGTGTTGATTTTGTTTTTTACAGAGGCCAGTCTGAAGTTGTTTTGGTTCTTTTCCTTCATAGTTTATAATTACATATTTATAACTGGTTAACTTTTTACATGCCTTTTTATTCCATGAGGTTATCAGTTATATGATTGTGGCTATCTGTTGTAATTAAGTTTCACAGTGCTTGCTCATGCTAAAATAAGTACTGCTGGAGATTGTATCCATGTATTCTTGGCAAGTCTACCACAGAGCTTCATTCTAGCTGTGGTTTTTTCCTGTTTTATTAGTATTCTTGGATATTTTGAATACTGTCAATATATGGTTTTGTGATATTTTGCTTACCACCCCTTTCATAAAAAGGTACTGTATTGATTTTTCCCACCACTTAACCACTAGATGAGATGGGATATATTGATTAAAAAAAAAAAAAAAAACAACTCATTTGTCAATGATTTGGGGTGTTTAAAAATTTTCCTTAATAGCTCTTGATATTAACACACATGGGTTAAAGATTTTAAGATTGGGAATTTTTTTTTTAATTGTTTTTTAGTTGTATATGGACACACAATATCTTTATTTATTTTTTATGTGGTGCTGAGGATCGAACCCAGGGCTAGGCGAGCGCTCTACCACTGAGCCACAACCCCTGTCCCAGGAATTATGTTTTTTTTTTTTTAAAATATTTATTCTTTTTAGTTGTATACAATGCTTTTATTTTTACGTGGTGCTGAGGATCAAATCTGGGCCACGCACAAGCCAGGCAACCACTCTATCAACGAGCCACATCCCCAGCCCCCGGAATTATGTTTTGAATCAGTTAGGATTCTGTGGCAAAGGCCAGCAAAAGTAACACCTTTGAACAGAAATGAAAAGTAGTTATTTTTAAAAATTTTAAATCTTTTTGTTATAATTGAAGCATTAACTAAGCACTCTGGGTGTGTGCTGTCTTCAGGCATGGCTTACTTTTAATCCATACATTTATAATATCAGGACTTCATTTTTCTGTGTCTTGCTATGCTGTCCTTTCTTGTTTTTTTTTTTTTTTATTTTTATTTATTTGGCATAGTTGTACACAATGTGTTTATTTTTACTTGGTGCTGAGGATCGAACCTGGGCCACGCACGTGCTAGGAGAGCACTCTACCGCTGAGCCACAACCCCAGCCCCCTTTCTTGGTTTTGACCTTACTTTGACCATTCCCCTGTTAGCAAAAATTGCTACTGAACTATGTTTATACCACACTGTTTAGATATCACATATTGGTATACAACGAAGGTGAAAAGAGAATCTTTTTTCTGGAACCTGCTGTACAAGAATAAGTAAGCATTTTCTAAAATCTTTCCAGCACATCTTACTTTACATATCATTGGCTCATACATATTTGGCTCTATTCCTGAAATACAGTTCAAAGAGGATGAACTTTGGTTTAAACTAGTCAGGATCCGTTTCTGAAGCTGATTCCATCTAGATCTCATAAGTTAAAAGTATGGGCTTCTCCAAAAGAAATTTGGGGGACTGGGGTTGTGGCTCAGCGGTAGAGCGCTCGCCTAGCACATGTGCGGCCTGGGTTCGATCCTCAGCACCACGTAAACATAAATGCATTGCATTGTGTACAACTAAAGCAAATAAATAAATATTTAAAAATATATATTTAAAAAAAAGAAATTTGGCATGTTGTTACCATAAAAGAGGTGAAATTGCTTCGGATAGCAAGCACACAGATACTAATATAATGCTATGCTGAAAATCATTTATTAATATTTACTGAATTGGTTATTTTGAATGTCTCACCTTTTTTTTTTTTTTAATATTTATTTGTTTTAGTTGTACAGAATGCCTTTTACTTTTTACGTGGTGGTGAGGATCGAACTTGGGCCGCGCACGTGCTAGGCAAGTGCTCTAACGATGAGCCACAACCCCAGCCCTCACCTTAACTCTTCATGTTTAAAAATTTGTTTTTTCAATGTATAAAATATATATTTTTTATTTTATTTTATATTTTTGGTACGGGAATTGAACTCAGGGGCACTCGACCACTGGGCCACATCCCCAGCCCTTTTTTGTATTTTATTTAGAGACAGGATCTCACCGAGTTGCTAACTGCCTCGCCATTCCTGAGGCTGGCTTTGAACTCATGATCCTCCTGCCTCGGCCTCCCAAGTGCTGGGATTACAGGTGTGCACCACTGCGCCTGGCTATAAAAATATTTTTTAAAAAATACCTTTTAGGGGCTTGGGGTTGTGGCTCAGCGGTAGAGTGCTCGCCTAGCACGTGTGTGGCCCGGGTTCGATCCTCAGCACCACGTAAACATAAATGCATTTTATTTTGTACAACTAAAGCAAATAAATAAATTTTTTAAAAAATATTTTTTAGTTTTACATGGACACAGTATTTTGTTTATTTATTTTTATGTGGTGCTAAGGATCGAACCCAGTGCCTCACATGTGAGGGGCAAGTGCTCTGCTACTGAGCTACAATCCTAGCCCCCATATAAAAATATTTTGAATGTTGAATGGTTAAGGCATTTTTTTCCCCCATTACTGGGGATTGAACCAGGACCTTTTATCACTTTAATGAAGATAGACTGTGTTAGTTGCCAGTGATAAAATTTGAACTTTCAAGCAAAAATTGGGATTTTTGACAGACTTGTACCTGGTAGTGTGAACATGACAGCTGCCCAATGCTTATATAGATTTTTCTTTTTCTCTTTTTATTCTTTTCTTCCTTTTTTTGGGAAGGGTACTGAGGATTGAACTCGGGAGCGCTTTACCACTGAGCTACATCCCTAACCCTTTTTATTTTTAATTTTGAAACAGGGCCTCACTAAGTTGCTTAAGGCCTTGCTAAATTGCTGAGGCTGGCTTTGAACTTGTGATCTTCCTATCTCAACCTCCCCAGCCTCTTGGATTACGGGCTTGCGCCACCCCTCAGCTAGAGTGATTTCTTCATGTAAAATGTTTGACATTCAGATTTTCCAAATATCAGGTTTAAAATTTTTAATTTTTTCTTCTCAATTTGGTCAAGATTCAGAAATGGTCTTATAATAGTTACTAATTATACTTAACTTGGTCTGTGTATAATTTACATACGATAAAATGCATCTACTTTAAGTGAACATTTCCATCCATTTACCCAGGTAGAAACTACAGTTGTACTTTTGCATTAGCCCATTTATCCCTTGTGCCCATTTGTAGTCATATGCGTCACCAAATTTGTATCCTTGTTAACTACCAATGTGCTTCATGCCACCTAAACTTAGAATTTTTTTTTTTTTTTTTTGCTGTAATTTCATTGTATGTATTTTTTTTGGTGGTACTGGAGATGGAACCCATGGCCTTACACATGCCTGGCCAAGTGCTGTACTACTCAGCTACAACCTAAGCCCTTTTAATTTTTCATTTTGAGACTGGTTTTCATAGGTTGCTGAGGTTGTCCTTGAACTTAACTCTTCTGCTAAAGCCTCCCCAGTAGCTGGGATTGCAGGCATGCACCAAATGTTATCAATTTAGAACACTTTAAGAACACCAGTCTTTATTACTGCCATCTTGCACATTGTTTAGTATTTTAGTTGGCTTTAAAAGCCCCCAAACTAGTATTTTATTTTGTTAATTTTTTGGTTAAACTTGCCGGTCGTGGTGGCGGACATCTGTAATCCCAACACTTGGGAGGCTGAGGCAGGAGGATCCTGAGTTGAAAGCCAGCCTCAGCAATGGCGAGGCACTTAGAGTCCCTGTCTCTAAATAAAATACAAAAAAAAAAAAAAAATAAGGGCGGGGAATGTGGCCCAGCTGTTGAGTGCCCCTGAGTTCAATCCCTGGTACCAAAACAAACAAACAAACAAACAAACAAAACAACAACTTTTTTGGGTCTGGGGTTGTGGCTCAAGCAGTAGAGCGCTCGCCTAGCATGTGCGTTGCCCAGGTTCGATCCTCAGCATCCACGTAAAAATAAACACATTGTGTACAACTAAAGCAAATAAATAAATATATTTTTTTAAAAAACTTTTTACTTAATCCACATATTTATTTCCTTTTTTATTTACTATTTTTTTCTTGCCTCTTGCCCTTTCTTTTTAATGTTATTGTTGCTAGGTATTGACTCTAGGGCCTTGTGCATGGTAAGCATGTGCTCTACCACTGAGCTTTTTTCTCAGTCCTCTGCCCACACTCTTTTCTTCCTTTTCCACTCCTGGCTTTTGTGGTGAACTAATATATTTTATTTTTTTAAATTTTATTTCACCCTTCCCTTTGAGGTGTTGAGTTCTAGATAGGTACATATTTTAACATTTTGAAGTTCTGTTGTATTCCTAAGATCATAAATCTGCCTCTGATCTTTTTTTCTTTTATTACCATTACTCTATGAGCTTTTAGTAAAAGTTTGTTTTGACAAATTTCAAATATGACAAAAGAAACAAAAGATGTTAAGACTTGAGCTTTTAGGCTGGGCGCGGTGGCGCACGCCTGTAATCCCAGCACTTTGGGAGGCTGAGGCAGGAGGATCATGAGTTCAAAGCCAGCCTCACCAATGGCGAGGTACTTAGCAATTCAGCGAGACCCTGTCTCTAAATAAAATGCAAAAAAAGGGCTGGGGATGTGACCCAGTGGTCGAGTGCCCCTGAGTTCAATCCCCGGTACCACCAAAAAAAAAAAAAAAAAAAAAAAGACTTGAGCTTTTTCTGATAATAGCTCATTTTATCTAAGTTCATAACTAAATGATAATTTTGTTAATTGGCTTGTATTTGTTAGTCTTTTGGCTAGTCTTTTGAGTATGTTTGTAATTCCAGGTCTGGTAGTGGTCATTTACACTTTATCACCACACAACACATTTTTTAAAAATATTTATTGTTTTAGTTGTAGTTGACATAATACCTTTATTTTATTTGTTTTTATGTAGTGCTGAGGATCGAACTCAGGGCCATGCACGTGCTAGGTTAGGGCTCTACTGCTAGGCCACAACCCCAGCCCCACACAACACATTTTAAAATATTTAGGATTTTCTGCATACTGTATTATAGTTTCGTGAGTCAAGCCTTACTTAGTTTCATTAACTTTTTATTTTATTTATTTTTGCCATGTTGGAGATAGAATTCCAACATTCTTACCTGGCACATGCTAAGTAAGAGCTCTAACACTGAAATATTCCTCTAGTCCAGTTTTATTATTTTTTTTGTGCTGGGGATTGAACCCAGGGCTTTGTGCAAGCACTCTACCAACTGAGCTGTATCTCCAGCACACTCCCCCCCCTCCTCTTTTTCTTTTTTCCAGAGATTGAACTCAGGGGCACTCGACCACTGGCCTCATCCCCAGCCCTTCTTTGTATTTTATTAGAGACAGGGTCTCACTGAGTTGCTAAGTGCCTTGCTATTGCTGAGGCTGGCTTTGAACTGGCGATCCTCCTGCCTCAGCCTCCCAAGTGCTGGGATTACAGGTGTGTGCCACCGCGCCCAGCTCCCGCTCCTCTTTTTGTACCAGTGATAGAACATTAAAGTTGGGGCATTTAACCACTGAGTCACATCTTCAGCTCTTCTTATTTTGAAATAGGGTCTACCTAAGTTGCTTAGGGTCTCTAGGCTGCTAAGGCTAGCCTTGAATTTATGATCCTTCTGTTACAGTCTCCCAAGTCACTAGGAATATATAGTTGGCTTTTGGTTTTATTAATTTCTTCAACAGCTCTCTCTCTCTCTCTCTCTCTCTCTCTTTCTCTCTCTCTCTCTCTCTGTGTGTGTGTGTGTGTGTTTGTATTTGGTGTTGGGAATTGAACCTAGGGCATCCTGTATGCTAAGCATGTACTCTGTTACCTCGGCCTGCTTTAATGGCTTTATCTTACCTTCTTTTTTTTAGTTGTAGATGGACACAGCACCTTCCTACCTACCTACCTACCTTCCTTCCTTCCTTTCTTTCTTTCTGAAATTTCTTTCAGTTGTCAGTTGACTTTATTTACTTTTTTTTTTTTTTTTTTTTGGTACTGGGGATTGAACTCAGGGGCACTTGACCACTGGGCCACATCCCCAGCCCTTTTTTGTATTTTATTAGAGAGAGGGTCTCACTGAGTTGCTAAGTGCCTGGTCATTGCTGAGGCTGGTTTTGAACTCGTGATCCTCCTGCCTCAGCCTTCCAAGTGCACACAGGTGTGTGCCACTGCTTTATTTACTTTTATGTGGTGCTGAGGATTGAAGCCATTGCCTCACTCTACCACTAGCTAGGCACACCCTACCTCTGAGCCACAACCTTCCTATTCCCTTATGCAATGGTTATACAGTCCATTATATCTGTCTGTTTCTCTTAGTTCTCTGAATCTTTGCACTTGACAATACTCTGGCTGTGATTCCATCCCCATGTGGCTTCTCTGTCCTTTCTCCTTCTTCCTGTGCCTTTTCTGCTCCCCTTCTTCCATTTGTCTTTCAAATTGTTACCTTTTTTTTTTTTTTTTTTTTGATACTGAGGAGTGAACCAGAGGGGCTTTTATCACTGAGCCACATTCCAGCCCTTTTTATTTTATTAAATTTTGGGACAGCATCTCACTTAAGTTGTTGAGGCTGGTTTTGAATTTGTGATCTTCCTGCCTTAGCTTCTCAAATCTCTGGGATTACAGGTATGCACCATTATATACTTCTTTTAGAATTTTTTTCTTCACCCTTTCCAAGATTATTTCAGTGCTGGACTGTGCTTTTTTAGATTAAAAAAAAAAAAAAAAAAAAAAGCTGAAAGGAGTTGAAAATAAGCAGTTGGATAAAATACTCTTAGGTTTGAGCAAGACAGGAAAAATTGGGGGATGGGAAAGGAGAGGACTGTGGAATGAAATTGACCAGATTATGCTATATGCATGTATGACTATATCACAATTCCACTTTATGTATTAATAATGCACCAATTAAAAAAATAAATAGAAGACTAATAGAAGAGAGGAAGGGAATTGGGGGCAGAGGGTGGGTAGGGGAGGAAGTAGTGCTGGGGATTGAAATGGAACAAGTTATGTTATGCATTTATGAATATGTCAAAAATGAATGCCACAATTATAATGTACAACTGTAATGCATGCATAAAAAGATTGGGGAATTAAAAAAATCTAGAATGATTTCTTAATTGCTGTATACATGGTAAAGTGTCCAAATTATATTAGAAAGCTGAAATGGAAGCTGGTTGTGTAATCCCAGCCACTTGGAAAGTTGAGGCAGAAGGATTACAAATTCAAGGACAGTAGCCTCAGTGACTTTAGTAGTGAGGCCCTAAGCAACTTAAATCTTGTGTCAAAGGAAACAAAACAGAAGCAAAAACAACCCCTCCCCCAACCAAAAAAACCCTGAGGACATAGCTTAGTGGTAAATGCCCCTGGATTTAATTGCCTATACCAAAAGAGGGGAGAAAACAAAGCTGAAATGGAAATTATAGAGAACACATTTGTTTCTTTTTAAATGCAAAAGAAAATGCCAGACTCATCTGTAGATTAAATAAAATCCACAGAAATGTCCAATGTCAAAAAATTAAATGTCCATTAATTGGTTGTATTATCAAGTCTTAGTTCATCAATTTCTGTGTTATACTTAAGGGATAACTTGGAGTGGTGGCCTGTCCCAGTCTCCTTGTGCTGTTTGTACTTAACTTTAGACATTTTACCCATGTTAGTTGGCCTAAGTGGATAAAACCTTGGTTCTTGCCAGGCTTATGGATAGAGCCTAGCTTCCTGTTTTTAATTCATGTTCTTTTGGAGCTTTGCTGAATGAAAGTGCCTCTCCTATTGTGATTAGGAGGACCCTTGGGATGGGCATTTTCTGGGCTTGAAATATATGGGGTTGTTGTTCAGCACCATTGGCCTGTTGTTTTTTTGTGTGTGTGTGTGTGTGGGTGGGGGGGTGCTGGGGATTGAACCCAGGGCCTTGTGCATGCCAGGCAAACACTCTACCCACTGAGCTATAGCCCCAGCCCCATTGGCCTATTGTTGACACTTAACAGTATTTAGTCTTTCAATCAGGAATGTTTTTTTTTTTCCTATTTGTTTTTTTTTTTTTTTTTTTTTTTTTTTAAGCAACATTTTACTATTTTCAGCGTTAGGAATCTTAATTCCTGGGTTAAGTTTATTCCTAGCCTTTTATTATTTTCCATGCTATTGCAAATGGAATTGTTTCCTTGATTTCTTTTTCAAATTGTTCATTGTTGGTATATATAGAAATGCACCCAATTTTTGTGGGTTGATTCTGTATCCCGCAACGTTTTTGAATTTGTTTTCTTTTTGTGGGCTCCTTAGGGTTTTCTGTGTGTTCATTTTATATGTGGACATAGATAATTTTACTTCTTTCCTTTCCAGTTTTTTTTCCTTGTCTAATTGTTCTAACTAGAACTTATGTTAAGACTTCTATTTAACAAACACTGATAAGTGGCCACCTTTTCTGTTCCTTATCTTCAAGGAAAAGGTTTTAGTCTTCACCATGTAGTATGATGTTAGGTGTGATTCTGGAGAGTGCTAGTTTGTCTGGTTCTGACAAGACATCCTTCTCTTTACTTTCTGGTTTTCGGATGAAATGTAAATAAACAATAGAAAACTTGTATTTGTTAGGGTACCAGTGTCCTCTGGTGAAGATGATTATCCGGACATACATAATTTTTTGAGAATGTGTCCCCTTTGATTTTATATTAGACAAGGTTATGATGGTTGCAGCTACTCTGTTCATTGTTTTTAGGCACTGTTATGACTGAGATCAAAACTGGCATTGTGTATTATGGTCCCTTCTTTATTCCTTGTTGATAATTCAAGAGCTTGTTTCTAATAAGTGCCTCAACTTATCCCCCTACTATTTCTTACTCTGTCCTGGTTGCTAGGTTTTGTTATCAGATTTTTCTCCCTAATGGTTGGTAATATCTTTTGCTTCCAGGGCCTCTGATGTGAACCAGGTCCCAAAATCCTCATCTTAGTTAGTGCTGTTACCTTACGATCCTTTGTTTGGCATATATTTGGTTGTCTTGTGCCTTTTCCTTCTCTTGCTAATCAAGAAAATCTTTTTTTAAATTTTTATTTATTTGCTCTAGTTGTACACAATGCATTTATTTTTACGTGGTACTGAGGATTGAACCCGGGCTGCGCACGTGCTAGGTGAGTGCTCTACCTTTGAGCTACAACCCTAGCCCAATCAGAAAAGTCTTGAATCTCCTACTTGTACTGCCAGCATTTCTGAAGCTGAATATAGGAAGAATACTGTTGCTGAATATAGGAAGAATACTGTTAAGTCTCACCATTAAGTATAGTTTGATTAAAAAAAAATTTTTTTTCTTGCTTTTTGTACCAGGGATTGAACTCAGGGGCACTCGACCACTGGGCCACATCCCCAGCCCTTTTCTGTATTTTATTTAGAGATGGGTCCCAGTAAGTTGCTAAGTACCTCACCATTGCTGAGGCTGGCTTTGATCCTCCTGCCTCAGCCTCCCAAGTGCTGGGATTACAGGCATGTGCCACCACGCCCCGCTATATATTTTTTTTAAACATAAATTTTAAAAGTAGTTGGGAAATAGAAGAAAAATATTGATAGAATGGAACATCTCATTAGTTCATATGGGATTTTTCCCCAATACATGAATGTTTTATGGTGATCCAGGCAAACTTTCTTGGGATTCAAGAGAAGACCCTAGTATGTATATAAAGAAAGAGTAAAAAAAGCTGACTATTCTCAGAAATATCTTATTATATATATCATGATCTGTTTAATGGATTCAAGGACCCATGTTTTCTATTGTGTAAAGCTATATGTGGAAGGTGAAGGTAGGGAAAGACTTTAAAATCTTGGGTTCATGAGAGTGGTTATGACCAATTTTTATATTGAGGAAATAATCTTCTAATTAGAACTGATGGTCATCAAGCATCTTCATATTAAAAGAAGAAGCATGAACCTTATGGTTTACAGGTTGAAAGTGCCCATAGTTTACCTGTGTTGGGGCTGGGGTTGTGGCTCAGCGGTAGAGCATTTGCCCAGCACTTGTGGGGCCCAGGTTCGATTCTCAGCACCACGTTAAATAAATAAACAAACAAATAAATAAATAAATAAAGGCATTATGTACAGCTAAAACAAAACATTTACCTCTGTAGGTACTTCTCAGTACTATTACTTTTTATTTTTAGTTGTAGATGGACATGATATCTTTATTTTGTTTATTTGGTTTTTTATGTGGTGCTGAGGATCAAATCCATCGCCTCACACATGCTAGGCAAGAGCTCTACCACTGAGCCTCTACCCCAGCCCCCTCAGTACTATTATTGATTTTTGTCAGTACTTTGTATAAAGTTTCATAGGTTTTAAGTATATTGATTCTAACCATGCTTTTTTGTTAGTCTTGTTGTTATTTCATGCAAGATTTTGCACAACAGCCTTCTCAGGAATGCTTATATGACATAGTAAGAAATGTCTGTACAGGGTCATTTACATCTTTTCATTGTGATACTTCTGACTTTCAGTTGCATGATTTTTCAAAGACTAGATCTTTGTGGTTCAAAAATCTCTAGAATGGGGGCTATAGCTCAGTGGTAGAGTGACTGCCTCACACATGTGAGGTACTGGGTTTGATCCTCAGCACCACATATGAATGAATGAATGAATGAATATATTGTGTTCATCTACAACTTAAAAAAAATCTCTAGAAGGTCTGGGGATATAGATCAATTGGTAAAGTGCTTGTCTCACATGCACAAGTCCCTCGGTTCAATCCCCAGCAAAACATACACACACACACACACACACACACACACACACTAACTCAAACCCCCCCCCCCCCGCAAAAAAAAAAAAAAAAAAAAAACCACACACACACAAATCTTTAGAGAGGAAACAGTCTTTTAGGAATTATATGTGTGGGTGTGTGTATGTGTATGGAGGAAATGAAGGGGTGTTTAACTGTTCCCTGCCCCCCTGTATTGGGGATTGAACAGAACCTCACATATGCTTGACAAGCACTCTACCGGCTTTTAGAAAGAATAGAAATTCAACGGGGCGCGGTGTTGCATGCCTGTAATCCCAGCACTTTGGGAGGCTGAGGCAGGAGGATCGCAAGTTCAAAGCCAGACTCAGCAATGGCGAGGTACTTAGCAACTCAGTGAAACTCTGTCTCTAATTAAAAAAAGGGCTGGGGATGTGGCCCAGGGGTTGAGTGACCCTGAGTTCAATCCCTGGTGCCAAAAAAAAAAAAAAAAAAAAAAAAAAAAGAATAGAAATTCTAAAAGCACATCCTTATCTTTTAGCTTTATCCATTTTCTTTGATGTAATCTTTGTTGATATTGATGTGCATTGTTATAGTGCATTTGTACTATAATTGTATATGTGTAGGTAACATTTGTGCATGTATTAAAAGTTAACAAATGATTTACTGTGTATTCATAGGCGACTTTTTCATTCATCATTTTGAAATTGAGTACTATGCTGCTCTTTGATTTATGATAGAATCATTTTCTGATAAACCCATCATTTTTTAAGATATCATGAATTGAAAACACATTTAATAATGTTTACCCTACTGAACATAATGGTATGATTTCTACTGACCATATATTGCTTTTGCATCATAACAGTGGAACATTTCTAAGTTGAACCTTTCGAAGATGGGGACTATCTGTCTTAGACATTTTTTTTTTTTTTTTTGTACCGGGCACTGAACTCAGGGGCACTCGACCACTGGGCCACATCTCCAGCCCTTTTTTTGTATTTTATTAGAGGCAGTGTCTCACTGAGTTGCTAAGTGCCTCGCCATTGCTGAGGCTGGCTTTGAACTTGCGATCTTCCTGCCTCAGCCTCCCAAATGCTGGGATTACAGGTATGTGCCACCATGCCCGGATCGGATTCTCACTTTTTAAATTTTTTATTTTGAAATGGGGTTTCCCTAAGTTGCCCAAGCTGCCCTGGAACTCTAAATTTTCCTGCCTCATCTTCCTGAGTTGCTGAGATTACAGATGTGCATCACTGCACCCAGCTGGTTTGATATTTTAAATGTCTTAAGTCTTAGTCCCTGAATAGTTGTAGTTTGAATTTTGTTTATAAGAAATAACTTTGGAGTTGGGCACAGTGGTGCATGCCAGTAATCCCAGTGATTTGGAAACTGAGGCAGAAGGATCTCAAGTTCAAGGCCAGTTTGGGCAATTTAGCAAGATCTGGTCTCAAAAAGTAAAAAAGGCTGGGGATATAATTAAGTGGTAGAGCATCCCTGGGTACAGTCTTCAGCATTTCAAAAACAACTGCCCCTCTCCCCTCAGGGGTGGAGGGCTGAGGCTATGGCTCAGTGGTAGAGCGCTCCTCTCACATGTGTGAGGCCCTGGGTTCGATCCTCAGCACCACATAAATAAATTATTGTGTCCACCTACAACTAAAAAAAATATTTAAAAACAACAACACCCCCCCAATACTTGAATAACAGGCTATATGTCTTTTGTGTTTTGCATTAGTTTTTATATAATAATGTATATTGTTTAAAAAGTTAAACAGTGTACAAGCCTTGTCAGCAGCTGTTGCTGCACCCCCAGTTTTCTCTCTTAGGAGAGAAAACTTTTAGAGGTGATCTAAAACCTTTAGAGGTGATCACTTTCTATTTTACCTGATTTTCTCCCCAGCCTTTACCTGCCTCAGTATACATAGTATTATATTGTGTGTACTTTCTCTCTTTTTATGGTGCTAGTGGTGGAACCCAGGGCCTTATGCAAGGCACTTGCTTTACCACTGAGCCCCTTCCCTTCCACCTTTTATTTTTTTCTTTCTACCCCCCACCCCCGTACCAGGGTTAATTCAGGGGTGATTTACCACAGAGTTATATCTTCAGCTCTTTCTAAAAATATTTTATTTTGAGACAGTTTTGCTAAGGTGCTTAGTTAGGGCCTTGCTAAATTGCTGAGGCTGGTCTTGAAGTTGTGATCCTCTTGCCTCAGCCTCTGACATCGCTGGGATTACAGGTGAGCGCCATCATTCCCAGTTTATTTCTTTTCTTGGTACTGGGGATTGAACTCGGGGCATTCTACCACTGAACTTTATCCTCAGTCCTATTTTGTATTTAAAAAAAATTTTTTTTTTTAGTTGTGGGTGTACACATTACCTTTATTTTATTTATTTTTATGTGGTGCTTAGAATCTAACCCAGTGCCTCACAAGTAGGCTAGCACTCCACCACTGAGCCCAAATGCCAGCCCACATATTTTGTATTGTATTTAGAGACAGGATCTCACTGAGTTGCTTAGTGCCTTGCTTTTGCTGAGGCTGGCTTTGAACTCGTGATTCTCCTGTCTCAGCTTCCCGAGCTTCTGGGATTACAGGTGTGCACCACTGTGCCTGGCCCGTTTATTTCTTGATATATATTTTGACAGATGACCCCCTCTGCCTCCTTTGTTGGTCTGTTGACTTTGCTATGGAAGTAGATTAGCTCTTTTATCATTGACACATCCTTCTTATATTTTCCAAATAGGTATGTTTTTGTATTAGGATGTTATAAATATTGTTCACTGCTGAGCCAGGTAATTATAAATTAATATATATCTCACTTGTACTGTTTCATTTTCTGTAATTAATTGCTACAGTCGTGTGTGTATGTTCTGCATTTACTAGAATTCCTCTGAAAGCTTGACACATTTAAAACTGTTCTGAAAGAGTAAAACTTTTACTGTTCATTTAAATCATATATGTATATGTTCAGTTGTCCCTATCATTGTCCCTCACCATACAGTGATAAATATAGGATCTCTTTTCACATATCCAGGGGTTTCTTTTTAAACTGTGAACTTCTTTACCTAGAATGCTTTAATTTCTTTTTTTCTTTCCTTTTTTTTTTTTTTTTTTAAATATATAACTTCTAAAGCTTTCAGTATTTGCTTAAAAATCACCTCTTCAGAGTGCTCCTGACTTCACATTCTGAGGTGGCTTATCCTGTGTTAATTGCTGCACAGCATCCTACTTGGTTTCTTCTTGGAAGAATATGTATGTATGTTTTTATCTATTTACCTCTTGTTTTCTTCCTCTTCATCACTGGATTAAGTTCTATGAGATGGGGACTGGTATTCTTTTATTCACCATCATGTATCTAGTAATTAACACAGTGCTCAACAAATATAAATGAATGCAGAAGTGATTACATCCAGACATAGGGAAGATTTAAATGCCTTGTGTTCTGTAATCTTGTTGGCTTTTATTTGTCTAGCAAGAGTTGGTAAACTATAACCTGTGGGCTAAATCTGACCAGCTGTTTATTTCTTGTAATATGTGCATGCTCATTTATATACTGTCTCTTCTTTCATCATACACAGCAGAGTTACATAGTTGTGACTGATATCTTATGGCCTACAAAAGCTAAAATATTTACTTTCTGGCCCTTTAGAGAAAGTTGCTGACCCTGGATCCTGTATTATCAAGCATTTTACATTAGAAGACTAATCTGCACCACTTTTAGCCAAAATGCATTTAATTTTTTTTTTCTTTAGTTTTAGGTGGTCACAGTAGCTTTATTTATTTTTATATGGTGTTGAGGATCGAATCCAGTGCCTCACAGGTGCTAGGCAAGTGCTGCGCTCTACCACTGAACCACAACTCTAGCCCTGAAATGTATTTTTTTTTTGGTACCAGGGATTGAATTCAGGGGCACTTGACCACTGAGCCACATCCTCAGCCCTGTTTTGTATTTTATTTAGAGACAGGGGCTCACTGAGTTGCTTATCACCTTGCCATTGCTGAGGTTGACTTTGAAATTGTGATCCTCCTGTCTCAGCCTCCCAAGCCGCTGGGATTACAGATTTGTGCCACCGTGCCCGGCTCCCAAAATGCATCTTTTAATGCAGTTTCTTTTCTCAGTTTTACTTTAGATTTTATTTATAGTAGTGCATGTTCTATATGAAATGGTAATGTGTCAGTCAAGGTCCAATTAGAAAATTGAAAGAGGAGTTTAATAAAGGGAGTGTATTACATATATGTTGGATGTGGTTTTTTTTTTTTTTTTTTGGTACCAGAGATTGAACTCAGGGACACTCAACCACTGGGCCACATCCCCAGCCCTTTTTTGTATTTTATTTAGAGACAGGGTCTCACTGAGTTGCTGAGTGCCTCGCCATTGCTGAGGCTGGCTTTGAACTCTCGATCCTCCTGCCTCAGCCTCCCAAGTGCTGGGATTACAGGCGTGCGCCACCGCGCCCAGCTTATATGTTGGAAGACGGAACCATGAGGAAATCCGGAGACTGCAGGAAGCAGCTGACTTTTTTCTAAGATTGTATAAACAAAGGCCAAAGAAAGTTGTCAGAATCTAGTACCTTTTTAAAGGAAGGCATGCTCTTTGACTTCTTCCGGTATCTCTTAGAAGGGTACCAAGAGATTGGTTCTTGGAATGCTAAGAGAAGCTGGAGGCTGGAGTCAGTGCTGCTGCTGGGTGATGCTTTCAGAGATAGCAAGCTAACAAGTCCATTTTCTGTCCTACCTTCTACTCTTCTAGTTCTTCATAGGCACTGGAGAAAGAAAGATCTTAATAGGAAGACAGCTGGAAATGAAAAATGTAGCTTGCAGGGTCCCAGCCCCATCATCATAAAGCATAGAACAGAAGGGGGTGGGTTTTGAGTTGATAGATAATAGTAGAATAACTGGCAAAGTGTTCCCCTTTCCTCTAGTTGCATCTGTTAAAAAATCTGTTCCTTAGCTTAAATTAGTCAGTAATTAAATAAATTAAGATTTATTTTTTTTGTTGAAAGCAAAAGAATTAACTGAAATATTTGCTTTTGTAAATTTCAGCTTCACTTTTGAATTATTGGCTTTAAGATTGGTTTATCATTTCATAATTAACTTTTTTTTCTTCTTTATTTTAGTATCGGATATAGAAGGTGGTGATGGACTGCAGCTCAGAAAGGAACATACTCTCAAAATATTTGCTTATATCAATTCCTGGACACAGAGGTATGTATCTTTAGGTATTTTGTTTTTTTCTTTAGGTATTTTGAAGAATCACTTTTCGAGTTGTATTTTAAATTGCCATTATATGTCATCAAATTTTCTTTTAGGGATATATTGGATTGGATAACTTTATTAATTTTTTTGCAATACTGGGAATTGAACCCAGAAGCATTCTACCTGAACCACATTCCCAGTTGCTTTTTGAATTTTTAAAAACTTTATTTTGAGACAGGGTTTTGGTAAATTTTGGGGACTGACCTTGAAATTGGGATATTTTTACCTTGGATTCCTGAGTCACTGGGATTACAGTACTATGCTGCTGTGCCCTGCTAGATTGAATGCCTGTAGCATTGTGACAATTTATCAATATTTGTTAAATCTCCTTTTCTTCTTCTTCTTACTCATAGGGCTGATCATAGTTTCGTTTTAAAAACATGAACATAATAATTGATTTCTTTTACCTCACCTTCACTATTTAGGAATATGGGAATGACTCACATTTTGAAAAATAACTGTTTTGAGAAGGCTTCTAACAAACTTAATTCTTTTAAAGAATACCTGAGCTGGCACGGTGGCACACCCTTATAATTCCAGCAGCTGGGAAGGCTGAGACAGGAGGATCGCAAGTTCAAAGCCAGCCTCAGCAACTTATTGAGGCACTAAGCAACTCAGTGAGACCCTCTCTCTAAATAAAAATACAAAATGGGGCTAGGGGTGTGGCTCAGTGGTTCAGTGCCCCTGAGTTCAATCCCCAGTAAACCCCCCCCCCCAAAAAAAAAAAATCTGCAAGCCATGGTGGCACATTCCTGAAATTCTAGTTCCTTGGGGAGGCTGAGACAAGAGGATCCCAAGTAGGAGACCAGCATTGGCAATGTAGCGAGACCCTGTCTCAAAGTATATCCAGGTGCAGTGATGCAAGCCTATAATTCCAGGCTGGTTTCATTCTTTCTTTTTTGTACTTGAAATTGAAACTAGCGTTCAATTTCTGAGCACATCCTCAGCCCTTTTTTTTTTATTTATTTTGGTACCGGGGATTGAACTCAGGGGCACTCAACCACTGGGCCTCTACCGCTGAGCCACAACTCCAGCTCCTCAGTGTGATTTTTTACTGGCCATGACTAATAATCTGTTTTGCAATACTGAGATTCATAGTCGGGGCCTTGCATATGTTAGGCAAGCGCTCTACTACCAAGCTACATCCCCATCCCAATAATGAACTTTTCACTTTTGTGCTTATACAGTTTAAATTTGTTCTTCAACAATTTTTATGGGTAAGAATGTTTAAAGCATTGTGTTCAGTGATCAATGAACATATTAAATACATTGATACATAATGAATGTTGTGAGGCATAGTCAAGGTTATAATGAATTTATCAGAGTAGTTTAATGTGAAATATCAGTTGCTGGATAGTAGTATCCCCTACTGGTACCAGGGCTTGAACCCAGGATGTGTGTAACCACTGAGCCACATCCCCACTCTTTTTTATATTTATATTAGAGATAGGATATCACTGAGTTGCTTAGGGCCTTGCTGAGTTGTTGAGGCTGGCTTTGAAATTGTGATCCTCTTGCTTCAGTCTCCCAAGTTGCTGGGATTATAGGTATGTGCCACTGTGCCTGGCCAGTACCCCAACCTTAAAAACAAAACAAAACAAAAAAACCAAAAACCATTTTTCACTCTATCAATAAATCTGGTAGATATATTTGTTCCATGAAAATTTGTATGTTTTAATTATTTAAAACTGATACCTGGGGCTGGGTTTGTGGCTCAGCGGTAGAGCGCTCGCCTAACACGTGTGCTGCCCTGGTTTGGATCCTCAGCACCACATAAAAATAAATGTATTGTGTACAACTAAAGCAAATAAATAAATATCAAAAAACAAAAACAAGCTGGGTGTGGTGGCGCACGCTTGTAATCCCAGCACTTTGGAAGGCTGAGGCAGGAGGATCGCGAGTTCAAAGCCAGCCTCAGCAAAGGCGAGGCACTTAGCAACTCAGTGAGACTCTGTCTCTAATAAAATACAAAAAAAAAGGGTTGGGGATGTGGCCCAGTGGTGGAGTGCCCCTGAGTTCAATCACCGGTACCACCAAAAAAAAAAATCCAAAAACTGGTACCTGCCATTATTGGCATTTTTTTTTCTGAATATGAACCATATATTTCTTTTGACTAAGTTTACAGTGGTTGCTATTCCTTTCATTATAAGATGAATGGATATTTCATGATACTAATATGTTAATGACTTAAAATTAACTAATAATCAAAAGTGATTTACTGAGAAATGTACTTGTCATAATTTGAATCACAACTACAGCCCAGTGACAATATGTTATACTAGGAAAAACCCACACTTCTGATTTCAGAATCTGTGAGTATGCCACTGATTATAGTGAAATTGAGAGAAATGAAATTGACTTCCCAGAGTTTTAGCAATAGTTATTGGTGGAACTGAAGTGGGAGTTATGTTTTGCTATTCCCATTCCACTTTTGTCCTAGATATATATTCTTAAAAAATATTTTTAGTTGTAGATGATTGGAATACTTTTATTATCTTTATGTGGTGCAAAGGATTGAACCCAGTGCCTCACATGTGCTAGGCAAGAGCCGTGCAAATGAACTATAGCCCCCTAGGTGTGAATTCTTCTTAATCCCTATTTTAGGACTTTTTAACCCAGAGCATGTAGATGGCAATTAAATTATAAAGGAAATTGTGATATGTATAGTATAGACAGTAGTTCATAGGTTTTCATCACATTAATTTTTTTTTCCTGCTTTATTTCAAACTGCCCAAGAAGAATATAGTGGTTGCAACATGATTTTATAGCCAGATATACGTGGGTTAAAGTCTTGCTTCATTACCTATGAACTTAAAAAAATGTGTTGACAAGGATGAAATGTTCATAAGCAGTTCAAATAATATTTTTTTTTTTAATTTATTTATTTGCTTTAGTTGTACACAATGCAATGCATTTATGTTTACGTGGTGCTGAGGATCGGACCCGGGCCGCGCACATGCGAGGCGAGCGCTCTGCCGCTGAGCCACAACCCCAGCCCCTCAAATAATATTTTTAATCTTTTATTTATTTATTTATTTTTGGATATTGGATTGAACTAGAGGTGCTTTACCACTGAGCTACCTCCTTAGTCCTTTTTATATTTTTAGGTACCGGGGTTTGAACTCCGGGGCACTTGACCGCTGAGCCCCATCCCCAGCCCTATTTTTTATATTATTTATGCTCTTGCTGTTCCTCCAGAATAACAACTAGTAAGTTTTTATGAGTGTCCTTGGTATAATATTGTGAGTAAAAAAAAAAAAGCAATTCTTTATCCCCTTTTTATTTTTGTGGTCCTGGGGATTAAACCTAGGGCCTTGAGCGTGGTAGTCAAGTGCTCTAACACTGAGCTAATTTAAAGAATGTTGAATAAAAGGGAGAATAAATTGAAGAATATAAATTGGGGAAACAGCATATACGAATAGAAGGGACTGGAGATGGGGTTAAGGGGTGGAGCTTGGGCTTGGCATTTGTGACGCCCTGGGTTTCTGGGTTTGATTCCTCAGCACCACACACACACACACACACACACACACACACACACACACACGTATGTAAGGATTTAAAAAGAATATTGTGGGGGCTGGGGTTTAGAGGGCTCGCCTAGCACATGCACTACCTGGGTTCGATCCTCAGCACCACGTAAAAATAAAAAATGCATTGTATACAACTAAAGCAAATAAATAAATATTTAAAATATTGTGAATGACAAAAGCATTGATATCACAGGGTATCTTTCATATTGGAAATGTTGCTAGTTTTGTTTTGTTTTAAGCTTATTACAACATAGGCTTAGTTTTATATCTTGTAAATACCACATTTTTTAACAGGCATTCAGAACTCTTTGCTCTTTCTTGCCTATCTACTTTTTTACTTTATTTCGGGATTTTTTTCTTAAAAGAACTCTGGTGAGGTTCTGTCAGATCTTTGTATTTTCAAGCTAAAAATAGGTTAAGGGGGGGGGCTGGGATTGTGGCTCAGTGGTAGAATGCTTGCCTAGCACGTACAGGGCTACATGGGTTTGATCCTCAGCATGGAATAAAAAAAAAAAAAATGAATGGAATAAATGTAGCGTGTCCAACTACAACTAAAAGATAAATATTAAAAATAGGAATGTATGTATGTATTACACTCAGAGGTTCTACCTTTTATTTTGGCATTGAGAAATTTGTTGACTAGTGGATTATTGATACTTTTTATTCTTTGTAGTTAGTTATATATGACAGTAGAATGTATTTTGACATATCATGCATACATGGAGTATAACTTCCCATTCTCGTGGATGTTCATGGTATGGAGTTACACTGGTTTTGTATTCATATATGAACATAGGACAGTTATATCCGATTCATTCTGTTTTTCCCATTCTCCTTTCCTTCCCCCCATGCTCTCCCCTCCGATATGTTGAGGACACCTTGCCCCCTTATTGTGAGTCAGCATCTACATATCAGAACATTCACCCTTTGGTTTTTGGGGATTGGCTTATTTCACTTAGCATAATAGTCTCCAGTTCCATCCATTTACTGGCAAATGTCATAATTTAATTCTTCTTTATGGCTGAGTCATGTTCCATTGTGTATATGTACCATGGGATATTGACCACTATTTAAAAGTGCATTTCAGAAATTAGCTCATTTATAAAACAAGTTTTTTTAAAAAATATTTATTTATTTGCTTTAGTTGTACATTGCACACAATGTCTTATTCTTTACGTGGTGCTGAGGATCGAATCCAGGATGCATGCATGCTAGGTGAGCGCTCTACCGCTGAGCCCCAACCCCAGCCCTATAAAACAAGTTTTGTTGAGGCTGAATACTATAACTCCTTTCATGCTTTCATTAGCACTAGGCTAGGGAAAATGATGTTAGATAAATGCCTTGGGGAAAAAAGTTTTTTTTTTTTTGGGTACCAGGGATAGAACTCTCAGGTGTGTTTAACCATTGAACCACATCCCCAGCACCCTGCCTTATGATGAGGGTGACTTTAAATTCACAGCCCCTCTGCTTTAGTCTC
The DNA here is from genome assembly GCA_025594165.1 of Tamias sibiricus. Lineage (NCBI taxonomy): Eukaryota > Metazoa > Chordata > Mammalia > Rodentia > Sciuridae > Tamias > Tamias sibiricus. The sequence goes on from CM046670.1 coordinate 44,935,947, forward strand.
TGGAATTGCTGGGATTTCAGGCATGTGCCACCATGTCAGGCTGGAATGTATTTTTTAAAAATTTATTTTTATTTATTTTACAGTAGAATGCATTTTGACATATTGTACACAAATGGAGCACAACTTCTCATTCCTCTGGTTGTATACGGTGCAGAGTCACTCCAGTAGTGCAGTCATACATGTATGTAGGGTAATGATGTCTGTCTAATTCTTCCGTCCTTCTCATCCTCACAGCCTCACCACCCTCCCCCTTCCCCCACTCCCTCTACACAAACCAAAGTTCCTTCATTCTTCTTCATCCCCTTGCTCCACTGTGGTTCTGATAAGTATCTGCTTATCAGAGGAAACATTTGGCATTTGGGTTTTTTAGGATTGGCTTATTTCACTTAGCCTGATATTCCCTAATTCCATCCATTTACCTGCAAATGCCATAATTTCATTCTTCTTTAAGGCTGAGTAATCTATTGTGTATATGACCACATTTTCTTTATCCATTCATCTGTTGAAGGGCATCTATGTTGGTTCCATAGTTTAGATATTGTGAATTGAGCTGTGGAATTTTTTTTTTTTAGTTGTAGATGGATAACTAAAAAAATGTTTATTTACTTTTATGTGGTGCTGAGGATCAAACCCAGTGTGTCACATATGCTAGGCAAGCACTCTGCCACTGAGCTACAACTTCAGCCCCTGGGGGGGGGGGGAAATATATATATATAAAAATAATAATTTTTTTTTTTTTTTTTTTTTTTTTTTTTTGGTGGTACTGGGGATTGAACTCAGGGGCACTCGTCCACTGGGTCACATCCCCAACCCTTTTTTGTATTTTATTTAGAGACAGGGTCTCACTGAGTTGCTAAGTGCCTCGCAATTGCTGAGGCTGGCTTTGAACTCGCGATCCTCCTACCTCAGCCTCCCAAAGTGCTGGGATTACAGGCGTGCGCCATCGTGCCCGTCCTGGAATATATTTTGATAGAAAAAATTTTAGAACCCAGCTTGAAAATAATTTCATTTTGATTTATAGGTTCTTCATGAATATTTTATTTCTATTTTTTGTGATACTGGAGATTGAACCCAGTGGCACTCTTCCACTGAACTGCATCCCCATTTCTTTTTATTTTTTATTTTGAAATCAGGTCTTGCTAAATTGTCCAGGCTGACTTGTAATCCTCCTGTCTCAGCCTTCCAAACCACTGGGATTGCAAGTGTGCTCCACCTTGCCTCACTCAGGTGTATTTACTTATTAACAGTTTTAGTAATTGTCACTACGTATTTTGTGCAAGGCATTTACTTTTTTTTTGGTTATAGCATGCTTTTAAATGTAAACACTCAAGTAGGCAGCATATAAGTCTACTTGAGTAATAAAGTCTTGATTAGGCCAGAAATAATAGGTGTAGGAGTAAGAAGAAAGAATGATATGGATGGTGGAAGGGTATATATGATATTGGAAAATAAATGCAAGTAATGTATACAATTCAAAAAGGCAATTTTGGGGAATAAGCCTATTAAAAGAAAGAAAAAAGATGGCGGGCACGTGGGTATAGGTGTGTAATCCCAGCAGCTCTAGAGGCTGAAGCAGGAAGATTGTGAGTTCAAATCCAGTCTCAGCAAAATCTGAGCACTAAGCAATACAATGAGACCCTGTCTCTAAACCAAATACAAAATAGGGCTGGGGATGTGGCTCAGTGGTCCAGTGGCCCCTGAGTTCAATCCCTCCCCCTCGCTCCCCCCACCAAAAAAAAGACAAGGGCTAGGGATTACTCCATAGTATTCTAGCTTCAAATATTGCTGTGGAGAAGTGTTAGCTGTTTTTATTCTTGAACTTTTCCCTTTTACTTTTAGCATATTCCCTGCAAACTTTTAGGATCACTGTCCTTCTTAAGCTTCAAAAATTGCATGATGGGGGTTGGAATTGTCACTCAGTGATAGAGTGCTTACCTTGCACGAGTGGGGCACTGGATTCGATTCTCAGCACCACGTATTAATAAGTAAATAAAATAAAGGTCCATCAACATCTAAAAAGTATTTTTTAAAAAATTGCATGATGACATGGGTATGGTGGCATATGATCATAATCCCAGTGACACTAGAGACTGAGGCAGGAGGATAACAAGTTAAAAGATACTCTGAGTAACTTACACCTTTGTAAGCAACTTAGACTCTGTCTCAAAAAATAAAGTGTACATTGGATGTGGCTTAGAGGTAAAGCACTTCTGGTTCAGTGCCCAGTACCAAAAGTAAAAAGAAGGCATGATATATATATTCCCACCCCCCCCTTTGGTGCTGGCATTGAATCCAGGGCCCTGTGCATGCGGGTTAAGAACTTTACCAACTGAGCCCAGGCCTGATTTATACATCTTTTGCTGGGCCATTCTGTTGTAAAAAATTTTATTTCATAATGCATATTTTCCATTTTGTCTTCCTAGAAGTTTTTAAAATCTTGATTGATTATATGCTTTTCTTTTTCTCTTCATTATCAATCTTTGTTCTACTTTCTTGACGATTTCTTCATTTTTACCTTCTGGATCTTCTTTTGAATTTCATAAATTGCTGTAATTTCAGTTAGTTTTTAAATTATAAATGCTATAGTTATAAAAAGATGTAAATGGAATGTATATTTGTGCAATTAGAGAGATGTCCCCTGTCCCTGTCTCCCCCCACCCCCCCGGCCCGTGTTGCTGGGGATCAAACCCAGGGCTTCAAGCATATTAGGCAAGTGTTCTACCACTGAGCAAAACCCCAGTCTCAAACTTGTGTTTTTATAACATTCCATTTTTGTTTCAGCAATTCTAGTATCTGTTACCATCTCTCAGATTGTAAATTCCAGTTAAAATCTTTGTTTTTCTTTCTGCATCTTCTTATCTGAATCTTCATATTGTTTTTATCTGCCTTTGGTAATGCAGGTCTCCCTACCCCAAAAGAAAAAAAGACTTATCTTTGACTATACTTTTTTTTAAAAATATGGTTTTTTTAGTTGTAGATGGACACAAATACCTTTATTTTATTTATTTTTATGTGGTGCTGAGGATCGAACCCAGTGCCTCACATGTGCTAGTCAAGTGCTCTTCTACTGAGCTATACCCCAGCCCTACCCTTGACTATGCTTTTATGATTAAGAGAGAGATACTAAAAAGTGAATTAATTGGAAGTTCTCTGTGGGTGGGGCATCTCAGATGTTCTGTATGATACTAAAATGAGCAGACATTCTTACTGGCTTTTCTCTTGGGCTTGTTCTCCAACAGAGGAATCTGTTACTGTTAGCCTTGCACCATGAGAGATGTCAGTCTGGTGATTAGGAAGGGAAGGGAGTTTGGTATTAAGCCCTGGATTTATTTATTTATTTGTTTGTTTGTTTGTTTATTTTTGTGGCATTGGGGATTGAACCCAGGGCCTTGTTGCATGCAAGGCAAGTACTCTACCAACTGAGCTATATCCCGCAGCCCAAGTCCTGGATTTTGCCCTGTGTTTCATCTTTGCCTTTATAGATACCTGGGTGCTCTTGAGTCCTGGGCTTTTCAATGTTCCTTATGGTATGTTTTCTTGTTGTTGATACATTCCACTGTAGCCCTTCCATTTTTTTTTTCCACTCTGTTACTTCTTATTTCTCCATTTTATATCATCAAAATATGTTGATATGTGTCATCTTTTGATTTCATTGTTTCTGTATTTATGGAGACTGAAAGTCTTTGTTCACTTTAGCATATTTGTGGAGGGATTTGAAACAGAAGAAAAATATGTTTTATGTGAAATCAAGCTGAACTTAACAGAAAGTGGTGTTTTTATTTAAAAACATCTTTACCCGTTATACTGTACATATAAATAGGGAAATGCTCTATTAGCAATTCAGAAACTTGTGCTTCTCAGAATTGAGAGATACAAAATGTATGATTTATGTAATATTATATACAATTATTTTATAAAATAACATTTTGTGTGTATGTATGTATATGTCCCCACTTTAGCTCTCCCCGAACTTATGTATTTATTCAGGCACCTGCGTTCACTTTTCCATATTAGTTTCTTTATAGTCTTGTCTTTGAAGATTAGTTTCCTTGTCAGTTTTTAACAGTTAATTTTTAAAGTAAATTTAGCTTTCCTAATCCAAATCTGACACCAAGATCTTTTTCCTGGGAAAATGGAATCTCACCTATGCTAAAGAAAAATACTTAAGTTTATGACCTTAATGGAAGAAGCTGTTCATCAAAATAAGTTTAGAATAACCCGGGCACAGTGGCGCACGCCTGTAATCCCAGCACTTTGGGAGGCTGAGGCAGGAGGATCGTGAGTTCAAAGCCAGCCTCAGCAATGGCGAGGCACTTAGCAACTCAGTGAGACCCTGTCTCTAATAAAATACAAAATAAAGGGCTGGGGATGTGATCCAGTGGTCGAGTGCCCCTGAGTTCAATTCCCGGTACCACAAAAAAAAAAAAAAAAAAAAAAAGTTTAGAATAGCTAGGTGTGGTGGTATATGCCTGTAATTCCAGCTACTCTGGAGGCTAAGGTAGGAAGATTATAAATTCAAGGTCAGTCTGGGCAACTTTGTAAGAAGTTGACTCAGGAAAATAAAAAATAAAAATGGCTAGGGATCTGACTCAGTTCAGTCCTCAGTACCTGGAGGTAGTGGTGTGGTACTTTTGTAGTAGTATATATTTTTTTTTATAGAAATTGTAGCCAAGGGGGCTGGGATTGTGGCTCAGCGGTAGAGCGCTCACCTAGCACGTGGGCGGCCCGGGTTCAATCCTCAGCACCACATAAAAACAATGCATTGTGTACAACTAAAGCAAATAAATAAATATTAAAAAAGAAAGAAAGAAAGAAAGAAAGAAAGAAAATGTAGCCAAGCATTGTGATGCACACTCACATGAAATCCCAGTGACCCAGGAGGCTGAGGCAGGAGGATCACAAGTTTGAGGCCAGCCTCATCAATTTATGGAGACCCTGTCTTTTTTAAAAAAATTTTTTGGTACTGGGGATTGAACAAACTGAGGGGCACTTGGGCACTGAGCTGCATCCCCAGCCCTATTTTGTATTTGATTTAGAGACAGGATCTCACTGAGTTGCTTAGCACTATGCTTTTACTGAGGCTGGTTTTGAACTCCCAATCCTTCTGTCTTAGCCTCTGGGCCACTGGGATTATAGGCATTCACCATCACACCCTTTGAGACCCTGTCTCAAAAAATAGGGGCTGTGATGTGGCTCAGTGGTTAAGCACCCATAGGTTCAATCTCTGGGATCAAAAAACAAAGCAACAAAACACAAACAAAAACAACATAAGAGAACAAGGAAATTTTAAATATGGAGGAGACCTTAGAAGCAACAATCTGGGCGTTATGGCACATACCTGTAATCCTAGCAGTTTGGGAGGCTGAGGCAGGAGGATCCAAGTTCAGAGCTACCCAATTTAGCATTTAGTGAGACCCTATCTCAAAATAATAAAGGGCTGGAAATGTGGCGTAGTGTTTAAGTCTCTCTGGGTTCAATACCAGGTACCAACAAAAAAGAAGTAAAAACACTTTCATTTTGCAACTGAGAAAATAGGCATGATATTACTTATCTATTTCTGGTAGCAGATTACTCAAAAGTGATATCTTAACAGCAATAAACATTTACTATCCTCAGAGTTTCAATAAGATAAGAACTTGGGATTTGTATAGCTGGTTGATTTTGACTTGGTTTTAAGGTTTCAGTCAAGATGTTAGCCAGGTTACAGTCATCTGAAAGCTTATGTGGGGCTGCAGGATCAGCTTCAAAGTTGGCTCACCAGAAATGGTTGTCAAGTTAGTGCTGTTAATGGGAGGCCTATTTTTTTCTCATGTGAATCTCTTTGCAGGCTGCTAGGTTGAGCGAAATTACAACATGTGGCAATGTCTTTTATGACCTAGTGTCAGATGTCCTGCATTGTCATTTCCACCACATTCCATTCATTAGTCCAGTCCTTGTTTAAAGGGAAGAAACAGGGCCTTCACCTTTTAAATGGAAGATTATTAAAAAATTTGTGGCCATACTTTATGTTCACCACAGTTGTAGAAGTGAAATTGTTTCTATGTGGTAATACAGGGAGTTGGTGATCTATTTGGACTACAATTCAGATGTTTTGATAATATTACAGGTACATTTACAAGTAATAGCTGCTTAACTGTCATCCGCCATTGGACATCAATATTGTTAGAACAGGTACTTAGGGATTCATCAGACATTATCTACAGTATGCCAGACATTATGCTATTAATTGGACGTGTCTAAGAGAACTGGATTTGCGTGTTACTAATTTTTTCTCCCACTTTTCATTTTTACTGGGACTGAAGTTACACACACATGCATTTAGTGTTTTTTTTTTTTTTTTTTTTTTTTTTTTTTTTTTTTTTTTTTTGGTGCTGGGATTGAACCCAGGGTCTTGTGCATGTGAGGCAAGCACTCTACCAACTGAGCTATATCCCCAGCCCTCATTTGGTGTTTTTAAACACATTTGATCTCCCAAAGAATCTTAATACACATCCCAAGTAGTCTTCAAGCATATTGTTAATTTAAAAAAGTAGATGTTTCATTAGTTGATAACAAAACCCCATATATTAAATAACTAGCTGTTTTACTAAAATGTATTTTATTATAGCCAGTTTGCTAGTGCTACTAAATATATAATGAGTGTTCAGTCTTGAAGAAGCAAAGAAATATAATTCCTATTTCTAAATAGTTCCTTATGTAGAAGTTCAGATAAATAAGTACATAAAACTGAGGATGATAGCAATAACCCCAACAAGGTGACTTTTACCAACTGAAATTCCAGTTGGTGTGACACTGTCTTTGTACGTTACTAAAGTGCTTCTCCAGCAGGAAAGAAATTAAAGTTTAGGAAAGAAGTATTTTAATATTTGCTTGTTTTTTTTTACATTACTTATTAAAAATATTGTTTCCTCTCTAAGAAACATTTATTTATCGAATTTTATTTTCTCTTATAGGCAATGTCTATGCTGCTTCAAGGAATATAAGCATTTGGAGATTTTTAACCAAGTAGTGTGTGTGCACTTATTAACTTAGTGATTGCCCAAGTTCAAGTGCTCCGGGACCAGCTTTGTAAACATTGTACTACAATTAACATAGATTCTACGTGGCAAGATGAGAGTAATCAATCAGAAGAACCATTGAATATAGATAGAGAGTGTAATGAAGGAAGTACAGAAAGACAAAAATCAATAGAAAAAAAAATCAAACTCTACAAGAATTTGTAATCTGACTGAGGAGGAATCTTCAAAGAGTTCTGATCCTTTTAGTTTATGGAGTACAGATGAGAAGGAAAAACTCTTACTATGTGTAGCAAAAATTTTTCAAATTCAGTTTCCCTTATATACTGCTTACAAGCATAATACGCATCCTACTATAGAGGTATGTAAAAGTAGGTATTGTGAATTTTTCATATTACCAAGAAAAGAGCTTGGCAGTCTATTTCTTACTTATGAATGAATATGAAGGCAATTATTGTTGATTCAAATATTTATAAAAATCATTGTGATGAAAGTTATTTCTTTTTTTTTTTTTTTTTTGCCCCCCAGAAAATTTCTGTAGCAATTTGTGTTGAAAATTTGGTCTGCCCAGTCCTGTTAAGTAAAGATTTGTAAATTGAACTCATAGAAATTAAATCACTACTGATATCAACATTTTGCTCATGTATACATAAGCTCTCTGTGTATTGTGACTCCTTGAAAAAATAATGGTTGAGGAAAAAACATAGAATTTTTAATTTCATTCCTAGAAACAGATGACAGGTTGGAATTCCCCTTCATCCAGAAAAAAAGCTAAACAAATTATCTGTGTTGTTTTAAATAATAATATTCTCTTTTGTAATTCAAGCTGTTTTAACTGTTAATGTTATTTTACAAGAATTTTTAAGTGTGGTAACTCATTAACATAATTAAGATAATGGGATTTCTTTCTATAAAGAAGGATTTGAGACAGCTATGTGATAATGTGTTAGTGTCTTAACACAATAGTTATTTATTATTTCTCAAAATTCTGGAAGTTGGTTAGGCAATTCTTTACTAGTTTTGTATGGGCCCAATTATGCAGCTGTATTTACTTTGAGAGTGGAAAAGTCCAGGTCACACTTGATGTGTCTAGCATTTGGTGCTGGGTGCTGACTGGAACTTTCAGTGTTTTTTCCCATGGCTGCTGCTCTTCAACTAGGCAAAACTGGGTTCCTTACACAGTTTAGCACTACTGAAGGAAAGCAAAAGTAGAAGCAATAAGGTCCAGTCTCTGAAATGGCACAAAATAAATTCTCCTATATTCTTGTGTTTGAGGCAGTTCACAAGGGCAGCCCACATTCAAAGGGGTAGTGGAGAGATGAAAGGTCAAGTTTCATTTTTATATTTTTGATGATGTGTTTCCTGTGTGTAATGAGATGAGAAGAATTGTGGCTATTAGAGAATCTACCAAATGCCTGTTTTTTTTTTTAACATTGGTCTTTTCTCCACCAAAATAAATAATATTCTGTAATCTTCATACATGACTTCTAAACTTTTCTTTCTTCATCTGGAAAATAATAAATGTTTATTGGAATATTTTCACATTGAATTGAGATGGTTCAGGGAGTAGATATTTTCCCTATTAGAATTTGCCATAGATTATTTTAAAATCAAATTATGTTCTCTTTTCTAGAATTCTTAACTTATTATATTCCCATATAGAAACTTTTCCAAGAACCTTTTATGTAGGATATGTTTAGCATTTTAAAAAAAGTCATCAGAATCTTTTCAACAAAAAGGGGGGATACATCATATAATACCGAATTTTTTGGGGGGTGGGGTGATGGGGATCAAACCCAGGGCTTCACTTGTGGTAGGCAAGTGCTTTATCACTGAATTAAACTCCCAAGCCCCCAAAATTTAATCTTTAACACCATGTAAATAGTCTTTGAAAGTCTTAACTTGGTTATTTATTTATTCATTTATTTTTTGGTGCCAGGGATTGAACTCAGGGGCACTCAACCACTGGGCCACATCCCCAGCCCTTTTTTGTATTTTATTAGAGACAGGGTCTCACTGAGTTGCTAAGTGCCTTGCCATTGCTGAGGCTGGCTTTGAACTCGTGATCCTCCTGCCTCAGCCTCGCAAGAGCTGGGATTACAGGTGTGCGCCACCCCGCCTGGCTTAACTTGGTTATTGAAAGATAATAGAAATAGTTTGGTTAGGGGACCTACACCTGGAATTCATACAGAAATAAAGTTTTTCTAGTTAAAAATTTCCTGATAGAACTAAAATCAATTTGCTCATCAGAAATTTTTTTCTTTTTCTATTTTCAAAAGAGCTATTTTTAAGTGAACATTATTTTAAAAATAGGAAGAGCCGGGTGTGGTGGTGCCTGCCTGTAATCCCAGCTGCTTGGGAGGCTGAGACAGGAGTATTGTGAGTTCAAAGCTAGCCTCAGCAACCGCGAGGTGCTAAGCAACTCAGAGAGACCCTGTCTCTAAATAAAATACAAAATAGGGATGGGGATGTGGCTTAGTGATCGAGTGCCCCTGAGTTAAGTCCCTGGTACTCCGTCTCCAAAAAAATAAAAGCGCTAATCTCTAAATGTAGTCTGTTAGACACCTCTATGCTTTTTCTTTTGGAATAAAACACCTCATTATTACTGTTCTTAAAGATCATTTCATGTGACTAAGTATTTGTTCAAAGTGGTTTCACGAGGTCTTTGAGGTAAAATTCTAATGAAAACACTCATGAAGGACCTTTTTTATACAGCATTCTTTATTGGGCATGTGCTTCTTTAGTTTTGTGTTTGTAATAGTTGTTTCCTAGGTTTCTAATATTTTAGCAATGATTTGTTATAAATACTGTAAAATTTCTGGTTTTCTATCCTTGTTGCCCTGTAATTAAATATGTTAAGGGTCAGCTATTTCAGAGAGTCTTAGATCAAAGCCTTTGTGTAGTATACATATGTATATTATAACATATACAAAGAACATTTTGTATATTTCCAAATGGTATGTATGTAGATACATAGCAATTATTTTAAAGGAGGCTACCACTTATTATACAGTGGAATAGGTCTTATAGATTTCTTTCTCACTTTCGAGGACACAGTTCATCCGGTCTTCCTTTGCATTGATGTGCCATTATTTCTTTTTTTTTTTTTTGTGGTACCAGGGATTGAACTCAGGGGCACTTGACCACGGGGCCACACCCCCAGCCCTTTTTTGTATTTTATTAGAGACAGGGTCTCACTGAGTTGCTAAGTGCCTGGCCATTGCCGAGGCTGGCTTTGAACTCGCGATCCTCCTGCCTCAGCCTCCCAAAGTGGTGGGATTACAGGCGTGCGCCACCACGCCCGGCTAATGCCATTATTTCTTGATTGAGCCTTTGACTTTGAGGCATTTTTTAAAAAGGAGGCACAACTAGGAGAAGATTCAAGATTTATGTTAGTATTTTGATAACTGTGACATTAGAAACCAAAAAACTGCTCATTTTATAGAAAAGGGACGTGGCTTCTGGAGGTTCAAAGATTTGGTCAGGTTTCTATGGCATCTTGCTGAGAACGGTCTTCAAATCCCTGGGTCTCTTACTCTACTAACTCTCTTACTCTCCATACCTTACTCTACTACTTCTTTATCAGTTTTAACTAATTTCTGTTTTGTTGCATGTGTTGTCAATACTGAATAAGATGGTAACATGGAGCCCCTTTATTTCTCCCTCTCTTCCTCCCTCTCTCTTTGTCATCACTATCAAAGTTGATTTTTTATATACATATACTTTTATGAGGCAAGGTCTCCCTATGTTACCTAGTCTTGTTTCAAACTTGGGTTCAAGTGACCTTCCTGCTCCAGATCTCCCATTTAGCTTGGGACTACAAGTGTGTGCCACTATACCTAACTTTACTCTTGCTTGTTTATGTTTGTGATACTAGGGATTGAACCAGGAGTATACTACCACTGAGCCCTTATTAATTTTATTTTGAGGTAGAGTTTTATTAAGTTTCCTGGGATGGCCTTAATTTGTGATCTTTCTACCTCAGCATCCCCAGTAGCTGAGATTACTGGCATTGTTCACTGTGCCTGGCTTTATTGACTGGTTTTTAAGCAGAAATTTTATTCTCAACCTAGTGATCTTCAGTTCTTGGTTAGACCATAGATTGGTATTTGCTTTAATAGATATAAAATTTCCTTTATTTATTTCCTCATTTATTCTCTTTAAAAATTTAATAGCCAAATTTGTTTGCTTCTAAAAATAGGGTGGTATCATTTAGTGAATGTGAGATTTGGGGCCAGGGGTGGAGGGGTGGGGGGGAGGGAAACCCAGAACGTTTAAAATCACTAAGGTTTGTTTGTTTTGTGTTTTTGGTACTGGGATTGAACTGAGGGTCACTTGACCACTGAGCCACATCCCTGGTTCTTTTTTGTATTTTATTTAGAGACAGGGTCTCACTGAGTTGCTGAGCACCTTGCTTTTGCCAAGGCTGGCTTTGAAACTTGTGATCCTACTCCCTCAGCCTCCCGAGCTGCTGGGATTACAGGCGTGCACCACCATGCCTGGCAAAATCACTTAAGTTTTTAAAATCCTTTTCCAGAGATTACCTAAAATTAGAACTTGTGAAAGAAGAATATTGTGGATTCAGCTTTTATAATGAGATTTTTTTTTAGCATCGTTTCTTATAGGTCTGTGTTAATTCTTCAACATAATTTATGTGTCCACAGTAGAAATATAAACAGGCAAAACAGTTTGTAGTCTCCAAAGTATGTAACCAAGGCCATGAGTAACATGTTGCACATCAGGATAACTATGTTCAAATAAGCACTAGAAATGTTGACTCTAACCTAATATTACAGCATAGTTCATCTAGTCCATGATTCTGTACTTAACAATACAATAGAAGTTCTTATTCTGGAGTTCTCTCTCTCTCTCTCTCTCTCTCTCTCTCTCTCTCTCTCTCTCTTTGTACTGAGGATTGGATTCAGAGGTGCCACATCCCCAGTCCTTTTCATTTTTTGAGGTAGGATTTCATTAAGTTGTTGAGGGTCTTGCTAAGTTTCCAAGACTGACCTCAAATGTGGAATCCTTTTGCCTCAGCTTCCTGAGTCACTGGGATTACAAGCATGTATCTTTTTTTTTTTTTTTAAATATATATATGTGTGTGTGTGTGTGTGTGTGTGTGTGTGTGTGTGTGTATTTGCTTTAGTTGTACACAATGCCTTTATTTTTACGTGGTGCTGAGGATTGAACCCGGGCTGCGCATGTGCTAGGGGAGCGCTCTGCCGCTGAGCCACAACCCCAGCCCCTGACAAGGCTGTATCCTTATACCCAGCCAAGTTCTGGATTTTCTGAATACAGTAAAAAGTAACTTGAAGAGTAACTTGAGAAAGTGACTTGAAACTTTAACTTGTGGCCCTGGCAATAGAAACTTGGAAGCAGATTAAATTTACTATACTTAAATTGATAGGTATTCAACCTATCTCTGCACAATATTTGTTTATTTTGAAATATTCTGTCAGTTCTGTGTGATTGTTTTCAGTCAATAATTTTTAAACTTTATTTTGGCAGTAGAAATAGGTAATGGCAGTGAATGAATGACTTCTTTTGGCAGCTGTTTTTCAGATGAATGTATCTCACTTTTTTTTTTTTAATATTTATTTATTTACTTTAGTTGTACACAATGCAATGCATTTATGTTTACGTGGTGCTGAGGATCAAACCCGGGCCGGTCACGTGCGAGGCGAGTGTTCTGCCGCTGAACCACAACCCCAGCCCTGTATCTCACTTTTTTTATTGCATTTTTTATTGCATTTTCAGTGTGATAAAAAAATACCCAGCCGGGCGCGGTGGCGCACGCCTGTAATCCCAGCACTTTGGGAGGCTGAGGCAGGAGGATCGCGAGTTCAAAGCCAGCCTCAGCAATGGCGAGGCACTTAGCAACTCAGTGAGACCCTGTCTCTAATTAAAAAACACAAAAAAGGGCTGGGGATGTGGCCCAGTGGTCGAGTGCCCCTGAGTTCAATCCCCAGTACCACAAAAAAAAAAAAAAAAAAAAAAAATACTCAATCTACAAAATATTTTTAAAACTTTGAATCTCTTCTATTTCCTCAAAAAACTTTTTATCTGTTAGTTTTGATTTTTCTAAATAATTAAAAATAACCGTCATCAGATCCTGGTTATAAATCCTGTTCTTAATAATTATAATACAAGGGCTGGAATTGTGGCTCAGTGGTAGAGCACTCACCTAGCATGTGCGTGAAGCCCGGGTTCGATCTTCAGTACCACGTAAGAATAAAGGCATTTTGTACAACTAAAATAAATAAATATTTAAAAAAATATTTGTAATACAAAGGGATATCTTTTTCTGCTTATACATAGGGATCTATCTTGTTCATACACACACACACACACACACACACACACACACACACACACACACACATATATTTATAGCCGTTGATGGACCTTTATTTATGTCCAATACTTAACAGGTTTTTAAAGGCATAACCTCTATGTCATAAAAATCACTTGTTTAAGGAACACAGTTTAGTTTTAGGAAATCTACAGAGTTGTTTAATCTTTGCCATATCCAATTTTATAATATTTCATCTTTTTAAAGATTGCATAAAACTGAATTACCAAGCCACTAGTTATTTAGCCTCCTGATGATGAGTGTCTATTCTAACTCAAGGGTGGTATGAGTAATTTCAGTGAGCATTATTATATCTATATTTTCTAACACTTCTCTGATTATTTTTTTTAAATGTTTTTTATTTGTAGTTGGACACAATAACTTATTTTATTTATTTATTTTTATGTGGTGCTGAGGAGCTAACCCAGGGCCTCAAATGTGCTAGGCGAACAAACGCTCTACTGCTGAGCCAGCCCCCAGCCCCTGATTAGTTCTTGAGGATAAGTATCCAAAAGATGAATCACTGGTTCAAAGGCAGTGTAAAATAAACGCCTTGTGTACAACTAAAGCAAATAAATAGATATTAAAAAAGGGGGGGGGGGCTGGGGATGTGGCTCAGCGGTAGAACGCTCACCTAGCACGCGCGGCCCAGGTTCGATCCTCAGCACCACGTAAAAATAAATAAAGGCATGGTGTACAACTAAAGCAAATAAATAGATATTTTTTTTAAAAAAACTGTAAATTTTATATTATTTGCTTTAGCTTTTTGTAGGCATGGGGATTAATCTCAGAGGTGCTATATCACTGAGCTATATATCAAGCCCTTTTTTTTTTTAAATTTTGAGACAGGTCCCACTCAGTTGCCCAGACTGGCCTCAGCCTCTAAGTAGGTGGGATTTCAGGAGCATAGCACCTGGTTGGCAATGTGCATTTTAAATGTTGATTGATACTGCCTACTTATTTTACTCTCACCAACAACAAATGTACTTCCAGGCAGTTTAGATATAATGGATGGAAAGGACATTGTGGAGAACTCTTTATATTTAGAGAATTCCAGAGCACAATTTCAAAATCACTTAACTAAGTTATATTTTTATTAAAATTACCCCATTTTAAAGGAAAGGTTAAAGTAATTGTGTGTGTGTGTGTGTGTGTGTGTGTGTGACCAGGGATTGAACTCAGGGGCACTTGACCACTGGGCCACATCCCCGGCCCTTTTTGTATTTTATTTAGAGACAGGGTCTCACTGAGTTGCTAAGTGCCTCGCCATTGCTGATGCTGGCTTTGAACTCGTGATCCTCCTGCCTCAGCCTCCCAAAATGCTGGGATTACAGGCGTGCGCTACCGCGCCCCGGCCGGTTAAAGTAATTTTTGTTTAAAAAGGAAAAATAATGTGTAATACATACTCCTGAAAGATTTCTTTGAAGAGGGTTGAAATATACTTTAGAGCTTAGTCATATTAGCTTAAATTAGGAATATCGGGCTGGGGTTGTGGCTCAGCGGTAGAGCGCTCGCCTAGCACGTGCACGGCCTTGGTTCAGTCCTCAGCACCACATAAAAAACGGATTGTATACAACTAAATCAAATAAATAAATAAATATTTTTTAAAAATTAGGAATATCACTGTTGATGATGTTTAAGCAATTGCAGAATAAACTGTGAATTTTTACAAAATCAGTTTTTAGAATATTTATACCTTTTAGATTGTCATTTAATAGTAGCAACTTAATTTTATTTACTTTTCTTTTTTCATTAGGATATATCAACTCAAGAAAGTAACATATTAGGGGCATTCTGTGATATGAATGTAAGTGTTCCTTTTACCATTTTTAAGATTTTTGGAAAATTTGTTTTTTCTGTTTGTCTTTTAAGTGTATTTATATGTTTCAATATCTTCCTAGTATTGCTAATAAGGTGAATTTTTTCTGATAAATTTTAAAATAATGACATATTTTCTTCATTTTCATAGGATGTAGAAGTACCATTGCATTTGCTTCGTTATGTATGTTTGTTTTGTGGGAAAAATGGCCTTTCTCTCATGAAGGATTGCTTTGAATATGGAACTCCTGAAACTTTGCCATTTCTTATAGCACATGCATTTATTACAGTTGTGTCTAATGTAAGTATGATTTGGAATTGATTTTAATCTTGGGAGTGATTAAAATCAATTCAGTAACTTGAATTTTATGTCCAGAAAAAGTAGGTTTTAAATAATTTGCATGTCAAATAACATTTCTTTATTATATTTTGAAAAAATGGAATATAGAAACCATTTTTTAACATTTCTTGGAAAATTTTTGGCTTCCTTAGCGTCTTAGGTTATTTAAATATTGGATAACCAATGATACTACTAGTATGCCTGATGTCTCTTTATAAAGGTGTAACATTTCTTTTTACCTTTGTAAAGAAGCTAAGTCTTTTGTTTGTTGGGAATGTCAGTCCTGTGAAGCATAGTAAGTATGGTACCAGAGATAAATAATTTTACTAACTGTTTGGAACATATTCTGGTCATCATTTAAAAAATGGATATAGCAAGTTAAATGTAACTTTATAAAAAACTGAACTCTTGTGCAATTATTTGAATAAAGTAAATAAAAAATGAAAACATTGAGTGAAAAATGACTCAACCAAATATTTTGTTGCATACTCCACTGATACTCTGTAGTGAAATAGTGCACCAGAAAGAGTGCTGGTATAACTCAAACTTACTGATTATTGGGATCTGCATGTTTCCATGTTTAAAATGAATGATCTCTAGCTGTTTGCAGTGGTCCACACCTGTAATCCCAGTGGCTCGGGAGGCTAAGGCAGGAGGATCGCAAGTTCAAAGCCTGCTTCCTCAACATATTGAGGTCCTAAGAACTCAGTGAGACCCTGTCTCTAAATACAAAAAAGTGCTGGGATGTTACTCAGTGGTTAAGTGCCCCCGAGTTCAATCCCTGGACCAAAAAAGAAAAAAAAAAAATCTAAAATAAGTGATCACTATGAAGGCAACTTCCAGTTCTAAAATCCTATGGTTTCTGATAGTTTAAAAATATTACATGTAGTTGGGCATGGTGGCACATGCCTGTAATCCCAATGACTCAGGAGGCTAAAGCAAGAGAATCACATGTTTGTTGGAGGCTAACTTCTCAGCAACTTATTGACACTCTGTCTGGGAAGAAAAGACTGGAGTTGTATCTCAGTGATAATCTTTTCAAGCCCCAGTACAAAATACAACAAACAAACAAAACTATACATAAATGGCAAGTATACTTTAGGTTTCAGATTTATAGTTGCATTTAAATCCTGATCCAATCCTTAACTTTTTATCTATAAAATGGGAATGATGATGGTATATACCTTAAAGGATTGTTGTAAGGCTTAAAATTAAACAGTAAATTTTTCAGTTTGGATGTGGCACTTGATAAGTACTTGGTGACACTCAACTGTTGCTCATTTTGGCTATTTTCCTGTCCTTATTGTACTGGACCCTGAACCCAGAGCCTTGCTAATGATTGGTAAGCACTCTTGTCACCAAGCCATCCTCAGCCCTTTTTAAAAATTTTATTTAAAAATTTTTTTTCAAAATTTTTTATTAGTTGTAGTTGGACACAATACCTTTATTTTATTTGTTTATTATTCTGTGGTTCTGAGGATTTAACCTACCACTGAGCCACAATCCTAGCCCCCCCAAAATTTTATATTTGACAGGGTGTCATTAAGTTGACCAGGCTGGCCTCTAACTTGCAATCCTCCTTTCTCAGCCTCTGAGGTAAGAAGGATTACAGGTGTGCATCACCTCACTTGGCCTTGTTTCTATATATTCATGCATAAGTGTTGTGTATCTTTGTTAGATTATTCCTAGGCATAATTCATGGGATTTTCTGATGCTATGGTGAAAAATCTTTTTGAAAAGTTATGTACTACTAGTTCCTGGCATAAATAAAAATAGAAAAGTTATGTATGTGTATGTGTTTCTTTATAAACTTTTCAGGCAACCATCTTGCTAAATTCACTAAATTGTTTTGGATTTTTCTCTTTACATAATAATATCATCTTAGAATGATATATTTTAATTTTTTAATTCTAGTTCTTAGAGTTTTTTTGCCTTATTGTCTAGGATCTTGTCATTTTACTAATTGATGAAAGAAAAGTTTTAACATTTTATCAGTAGTGTAGTATTTACTGTAGGATACCTTTTCGATTAGAGTGAAGTCAGATTCTATATATTCCTAAATTTGTTTTTAATTTGCCTATTAGTATCAGAATTTATTGTTTGGTAGTTTGGTTTAGATCTTTATTCTTAAGACAGGTAAAGTACTATTTGAATATTATAGTGTAACCATATTAGATTTAGAAATGGGTTGGAATACCTCATGGAAAACAGTAATGAAGCAGATTTATTATAACTTTTATTATAACTCAGAAGAAGGATATTGTCAGTAATAGTTTATTTCAACAAATAGTTGGTGATACTGTAATCAGTGTGTAACTGTAATAATATACTTGCCTTATGGATGAAGGGACTAAAAATCTTGTAATTTGATGTATTCAAAACGAAGGATGGTAAGATTTATTAAAAATCTAAGATGGACTATTTCTTGGCTCTTGAGATAGTTCACATTCTGTCACTTTTTTCCTTGAATGTTCCTTTGCTTTCCTCCCTAAATCTTTTGCGTCTCTTGGGGAAGAAAAAAAAACAAAAACAACTAAGATGGTTTATTAAAAAACTGAAATAGGTCGCCGGGCGTGGTGGCTCACGCTTGTAATCCCAGCATTTGGGAGGCTGAGGCAGGAGGATCGCGAGTTCAAAGCCAGCCTCAGCAATGGTGAGGCACTTAGCAACTCAGTGATACCCTGTCTCTAATAAAATACAACAAAGGGCTGGGGATGTGGCCCAGTGGTGGAGTGCCCCTGAGTTCAATCCCCAGTACCCCCCCCAAAAAAAAACAAAAAACAAACAAAAAAACTGATTTAGTACTTTGTGTTGGAGTTTCTGTCATACAGAGAGAAAATGGTAGAATAAGAAGATACTAAAATAGATGGTTTTCCCTTTCTGGCAAGAAGCTAATGTTAATTCTTCAGATGGATTTTTTTTTTTTTTAAACCTATGTGTGTAGATTAAGTTATCTATATGATACCATTTTGTAGCTTATACTTTTCAAAATTGATAATAAAATGCAAATAATTTTATAGGAAGCAAAATAATACTATTATTTTTAATTAGTTGAAGATACATGTTTCACATATTTGTTATACAGTAATGTTATCTGTATATTTCTTTATAGATTAGAATATGGCTACATATCCCTGCTGTCATGCAGCACATTATACCTTTTAGGACCTATGTTATCAGGTACGTTTATAAAATTTCTTCCCCCTTGTTACTAATTTAATATATTTAAACAGTTTATAAGACAGAATTATGTTGTTTGAAAGTCCCTTATTATCCTCTAGAGAAAATACTATAACACTTTGGTGTCTAGTATTTTTTTATGCATACGTATGGGTTTATATTTAATGTTTACTTTTTAGCAGTTTATTTTGGACTTGTTTTATGAGTATATAAAGAGAATAGAAGAGATTAAGAATGGTTCTTCTACTGCATTTAGTAAAAAAATAGATAGTATTATGTAGTAGGCACTGAGGAGCAGAGAAAAAAAAATAGTTTTCCCTGTGGTACTAGTGATGGAACTCAGGGCATGTTAATGCATGTTAGGCAAGCATTATCATTGAGGTACATACTTAGTCCTTTTTTCCCCGCTCTTAGTCCTTGTTTGTTGTTGATCTTTTTTGTCTGTACTTGAAATGGAACCCAGGGGCGTTCAACCACTGAGCTACATCCCCAGTTGTTTTTATTTTGAGAAAGGTTCTCGCTAAGTTGCAGAGCCTGGCCCTGAACTCGTGATCCTCTTGCCTCAGTCTCCTGAGTTGCAGGGATTCTAGGCATGTATCACTGTGTCAGACTCTCAATTTTTTTCATTTTACTTTGTGACAAGGTCTTGCCAAGTTGCTTAGCCTGGCCTTGAACTTGTGATCCTGCTGCTTCATCCTCCTGAATAGCTGGGATCATAGGCATGTGCCAGCATGCCTGGCCAAAAAAAAGTATATTGTATTTTGACAATAAAGAAGTATATAATATAGTTCTTTAGGAATTGTCAAGTACTACAGCATAAATAGCAAAGATTAAGAGTTCTACAGGGTGGGTTAGAATTGTAAATAATGAGGACAAGGAAGATCTACTTGAGGAGTAGGTGTCATTTGAGTTTGTAAGTCTGTCTCTCTCTCTCTCTCTTTTGTTTCTTTTGTGGTACTGGGGATTCAAGTACTCTGCCGAATGAGCTATATCCCCACCCCTAGTTTTGTAAGTCTCAACCTAAAAAGATAACTTAAGAAGACGATGAAAAAAAGAGTTGTATTAGCCCGGCGCGATGGCGCACGCCTGTAATCCCAGCACTTGGGAGGCTGAGGCAGGAGGATCGCGAGTTCAAAGCCAGCCTCAGCAATGGTGAGGCACTTAGCAACTCAGTGATACCCTGTCTCTAATAAAATACAAAAAAGGACTGGAGATGTGGCCCAGTGGTCAAGTGCCCATGAGTTTTAAAAAAAAAGGGGGGGGGTGCTGGGGATGTGGCCCAGTGGTTAAGTGCTCCTGAGTTCAATCCCCAGTACCAAAAAAAAGTTGTATTGATTAGATTTAGTATATGAACTCTCAGAATCTAAGAATTTTGTTGGGGGGGAACAATACCCAAGGGGTACTTTATATTTGTTTCCTCATTCATTTATTTGCAAAGTTTTGGGTGCCTGCTATTTTCCCAGTACTGTTTTGAGTTGGTGGAGAAAATAACCATGGTACAAATAGTGACAATATGATAGGTGATGTCTGAAGGACACAAAGCAGCCAGTCAGGTGATGATCAGAAGATAAATTGGACATATGAACTATACAGAAGGAACATATGTGCATAGGCTTTGAATTTAGAAAGAGTATGATACATAAGAACCCGAAAGTATACTGTTGTAGCTCGTAATGTATTAGGGAGAATAATTATGTATGAAATTGGAGTGATAAGCAGGGGCAGATCATTCAGGACCTTTCAGGCCACTGTAAGGAGTTTGGATTTAATTTTAACAATGGGAATGTATTGATATGCTTTTTAGCATGAGTTATGATGGTTTTTAAAAAATCACTTTTGGCATTTACGTTTATAGTAAGTCATGGGAGGGCTGGAGAAAAAGGAGACCAGTTAAAAGTTAGTGCCACATTCCTCAAAAAGGTTGTTAATGGAGATTTTGAAAATCAGATGGATTAAGTAAAAATAAAATCACAAGACTGGTAATTATGTGGTATAAGGGAAAATGTAGCATTGTAGATGACATTAATTAATATTCCCAGATTTCTCTTTTGTATTGTGGATGTCATTAACGGAGATATGAAAGACTAGAAGAACTTAGAGATTAAGACTTTGCTATATCTGTGGGATATTTAAGTGATTGATGCTGGCAAATTGAGAATGTGAGCCTGTAGTTCAGAAAAAAATAATTCAGAATTATCAGCATAAAGATAGTATTTAAGAAACGACTGGAATGAATGAGGTTGCCTGGGAAAAAAGATATATAAAGAGAATGTACGAGAATTTAGAATGGAACCTGTGTCAGTTGCAAGGGAAAAAAACCCCTGAAAGGTTAGTGTTCTAAAACAATAGCCATTTGTAATTTCTTAATAGTTCTCCGGTTGACTAGACATTTCTGATCTGGGCTAACCTGGCTGAAACTGGGTGGTCTAGGAGAGCTTCCCTCACACATTCTGATTGGCAGGCTGATTGGTATTGGGAAATAGTGGACTCACATACATCTTCCAGTTGACTTGCTGTAATTGGGGTATCAGCTATTTCTCTTTCATACAGGATGCTAACCATATGTTAAATGACTTGACTCTTTACAGTTGCTCATTCAGTTGGACTCTCAACAAGTTAGTCCTTTAAACATCACTTAGAAATAAGTTGGCAGTATCTAAGGATGCTGGGTTCTACTGTAGTGAATATTATGGAAATATGGAGCAAAGGAATGTTATTGAATTAGTGGACTTTAGAAATATTATATGATCATTTGCATTTCATATTTTTTAATCATTTAGGTATTTATGCAAGCTCTCTGATCAGGAGTTAAGACAGAGTGCGGCTCGAAACATGGCTGACTTAATGTGGAGCACAGTGAAAGAACCATTGGATACAACATTATGCTTTGATAAAGAAAGCCTAGATCTTGCATTTAAGTACTTTATGTCACCTACTTTGACTATGAGGTTGGCTGGATTGAGTCAGATAACAGTAAGCTATATCAGCATAATATTTTATTTTTGGTCATTTTTTTATTTGCCAGACTATGATCATATTGCTTATTACCATTAATTAGCAGTTAACATTAGCCATTCCTGCTGTTTTAAATACATTACTTTGTATTGTCTTTACAAATAATTTCTGTTTCTTTTATCTTAAATATGATGAGACTAGGCTTAGATTTATAGGATTTATACCTTCAGTCTATTTGATTTTAGGTCCAACTTTTATTTTTTGAGCCAGGGTCTCATTATGTTGCCCAAGCTGACTTGGAACTTCTAGGCTTCAAGTGATTATACTGCTTTAGCCTCCCAAGTAGCTGGAACAACAGGCATATACCACTGTGCCTGACCACCATTTAAAAAAATACTGTTGGCTTTTCGGCGGGGAGGTGTTGGGAAGGTGGGGGTTACCAGGTACAAGGGATTGAACTCAGGATCACTTGACCACTAAGCCACATCCCCCTCCCTACTTTGTATTTTATTTAGAGACAGGGTCTCAGTAAGTTGCTTAGCACCTCGCTTTTGCTGAGGCTGGCTATGAACTGGCAGTCCTCCTCCCTCAGCCTCCTAATCCACTGGGGTTATAGGTGTGCACCACTGTGCCTGGTGACTGTTCACTTTTTTACACTTAGAAAGCAATGTTTTGGGAGGAAAAAAAAATTGAAGGAATTATAAATGGTTACTTAAATAAATTTGCCAGGCAGAAGCCACAGAATTTGGGCCTTAGATTGTATTTGACCAATTCTAACAAGTTGTTTTGCACACTATTAAGTAGTGTTTTACATAAGGTAGAAATCACATAAGAATCTAGTCTTGACTTCTCTTGGGGAATGGAGAATGGTCAGAAGATATCCTTGGGTTGGCTTTTATTTTTTTGTTGGTGTTAGAAATAGAACCTAGGGCTTTTCACATGCTAGGCAAGCACTTTACCACTGTGCTAACTGAACTACACCCCCAGCCTGGGCTTGTGGTCTTGCATGAGAATAATTTACCCAAGATAAGTAGTTAGCTGAGTTCTTTAGAGTTGAAATACCTTTCTGTGGTTTGCTACTGATCCCATTTGTTTTACTTATTTACATTTTTTGTCTGTTTATACTGTAGGTACAATGAATATCTAAAGTAGCTTAATTTTATTCTTGTACTGGACTTTGGAAATAAAATGCTTCTTGACATTTTCCAAGATAAATCTCATTTGAGTTTATCTAGGGAGACTTTCCTGAAACTTTCTGTGATATGTTACTTGTTTGCCTTACGTTGTTATTGGTTTTTTTTCCTCCTTTCTTCCTTGTTCAGCTTTATTTTCTCTAATATACTTAATGTAATAAAGTATAAATATTACTTATGAATTTTAGCATTTTATTATGATAAAGGAAATAGTTACATTAATTGGGAAGCATGTTTATCTGATTATTTGTCATTTTAGAATTTTATCTGGTTATCAGTTATTAGTTTGTATTTCTTGACTTGCTAATATATATAAGGATTTGGAAAAAAAACTTTAATATCTTTTCTCTAATCAGAATCAACTTCATACCTTCAATGATGTGTGTAATAATGAATCACTGGTATCAGACACAGAAACGTAAGTAGGAATGTTCATTTTTACATAAATATGCCATTTTAATGTGTAGCTGTTAAACAGTAAATAATTGTGAGTTTTTAAGATTTGAAGTGTTTTCTAGAAATTTTTTGCCTTATGGCTTTAATTTGTACAATCTTTAGTAAGCTTTCAGAATAATATGTTAAAATATTTATGTGGTAGTTCTTTTTGTGTGTGTGTGGGCAGGGGGCACTGGGGATTGAACCCAAGGCATGCTAGGCAAGCTCTCTACCACCAGAGCCCCATTTCTGTAATTAAAAAAAAAATACACTAACATGTAATCCTAAACACTAACACAAAATCCTAAAGGATAATGTTTATATAGAATAGAATATAGTAGTGAATATGGTACTGATAGCTTTCAGATAGTTTTAAATTCAGGTTGATTGTGACAAAGTACCATAAATTGGTGGTTTATAAACAAGAAAGAAGGAAAATCTCTTGTGTTCGGGAAGTTGAAAGTCTATGATCACTGTGCCAGCATGGTTGAGTTCTGGTGATTTGAAAATTGTTGTTTTCTTGTTGTATCCTCACGTGGCTGAAAGAGAGCTCTTATGGGTGTGTTTTATACGGGCACCAATCCTATTTAAGAAGGTTCCACCCTTATGACTTACCTTCTGACATTACCCCGGAATCCTCCTACCATCAACAAAAATTAAAAGTCTTGGAATTTTCAAGTAATGCTGCAAATGTAAGGTAGGGCTTTATGGTAGAGGAACAGTGCATATGGAATAAGAAGGAATTCCATTCAAAAGAGCTTAAAGAATATATATTCTAAGGACATGGTTAAGAAAATAGTAAAAAATTTGAGGACTAGTTCATAAATTCACCCCCTTTCCTAATATTGGAGATTGAAGCCAGGGTTCTTTACTACTGAGTCACATCCTCCCCAGCTTTTTTTTATTTTGAAACAGAGTCTTGCTAAGTTGCTAAGACTGGTCTTGAACTTGTAATCCTCATGCCTCAGCCTGTCAGGTTACTGGGATTACAGACCTGTGTGTTGTATATATTTTAAACGTATAGTTCAACCCGGGTGCGGTGGCGTATGTCTGTAATCCCAGCACTTGGGAGGCTGAGGCAGGAGGATTGTGAGTTCAAAGCCAGCCTCAGCAATGGTGAGGCACTTAGCAACTCAGTGAGACCCTGTGTCTAATAAAATACAAAAAAGGGCTGGGGATGTGGCCCAGGGGTCAAGTGCCCCTGTGTTCAATCCCTGGTACCAAAAACCAAACCAAACCAAAAAAAAGTGTAGTTCAATAAATTTTAGTAAACATTACTGTCATTTCACAATGATCCCTTTTGCCCATTTGTAGTCAGTGTTTATTCCCAGTCTCATTAATCTCCTTTCTATATAATTTTGCCCACTTTTGATGTTTCATATAAATGAAATTATATGATACTGATCTTTTTTATCTGGCTTTTTTTTGTCTGTGTGGTGCTGGGGATCAAAAGCAAATTCTCTGCATGCTAGGCATGTGGTCTTCCCCTGTGCTATGCCTCCCAGCCCTCATATAGCTTCTTGCACTTAGTATACTCACTCACTTTTTCTTTCTCTCCTCCCTCTGTCCTTCCTGAGGTTCATTCATATTGCATATGTATTAGTACTCTCCATTTCTTTTTATTGCCAAGTAGTACTAAATCATGTAAATATACCACACTTGGTTTTACCCATCTACCAGTTGATGAATATTTGGATTGTTTCCACTATTTGGTTAGTGTGAGTAATGCTGCTATACACTTTCATGTACAGGTGTTTTTTTTTTTTTTTTTTTTTTTTGTTTTTTTTTACTTTAGTTGTACACAAAGCAATGCATTTATGTTTACGTGGTGCTGAGGATCGAACCTGGGCCGCACACGTGTGAGGCGAGTGCTTTGCCGCTGAGCCACAACCCCAGCCCTGTACAGGTGTTTTTTTGTGGGTAGATATTGAGGAATAGGATTGCTGCTTCATATGATGTTTAACTTTTAAAGAAACCATCCAAGTTATTTTCTCATATACTTGCATGATTTTACATTCCCACTGACAATGTAAAAGGATTCCACTTTCTTCCCGTTCTCACCAGTACTTGTTATTATATTTTTGATTATAATTCTTCTAGTAAGTATAAAGTTGCATTTCTTTTTTAAAATTTTTTAGTTGTAGATGGACACACAGTATCTTTATTTATTTTTAAAATCTGTGTGTTATATTTTATATTCGTATTTTCCCTAGGGTGAAGGGTTTATTATTAGTTAATTCATGGTTTTGCAGGGACTCTATAGAATATTCCTGTTGTGAGCAAGAAGAATTGATTGTCCTATTGAACTGTTTCTTTGATTCAGTTTTTGTTTCATGTATTTTTGGGCTCTATTGTTAGGTACACATTTTTGCAGTTGTTATGTGAGCCTGACAAGTTGATCCTTCTATCATTAAAAGATATCCCTCTTTGTCTTTTTAATACTCTTTGATTTAGTCAGTATTATTTGATATTAGTATAGCTACTATAGCTTTCGTTTTTTTTTTTTTTTTTTTTTTTTTATTGTTTGACGAATATTTTCCCATCCTTCGATTTCGTCTGCTTTTTTTTTGGGTACCAGGGATTGAACTCAGGGGCACTCAACCACTGGGCCACATCCCCAGCCCTTTTTCGTATTTTTATTAGAGACAGGGTCTCACTGAATTGCTAAGTTCCTCAACATTGCTGAGGCTGGCTTTGAACTCATGATCCTCCTGCCTCAGCCTCCCAAGTGCTGGGATTACAGGCGTGCGCCACCATGCCCAGCTTTCTTCTGCTTTTTAATGTAAAATATGCATCTTGGAAATAAAATGGAATTGGACTTTAAAAAAAAAAAAAATCTAGCCCTATAATCTCTCTGGAGTTTTTAAACCATTCACTTTTTTTTTTTTTTTTTTTTTTTGATACCAGGGATTGAACTCAGGGGCACTCAACCACTGGGCCACATCCCCAGCCCCTTTTTTTTTTTTTTTTTTTTTTTTTTTTTTTTGTTAATATTTATTTATTTGTTTTAGTTGTACACAATGACTTTTATTGTTATATGGTGCTGAGGATCGAACCCAGGCCACACACGTGCTAGGCGAGCGCTCTACCGCTGAGCCACAACCCCAGCCCTCCCCAGCCCTTTTTTGTATTTTATTAGAGACAGGGTCTCACTGAGTTGCTAAGTGCCTCACCATTGCTGAGGCCGGGTTTGAACTCACGATCCTCCTGCCTCAGCCTCCCAAGTGCTGGGATTACGGGTGTGCGCCACCACGCCCGGCCCACCATTCACTATTAATGTTATTTTATAGCTGGTTTTACACCTGCCATTTTGCTATTGATTTTGTCTTATGTTTTATATTCTTTATTGCCTTGCTTTGCAGTACATAGGCATATTCTAGTATGGTACATTAATTACATTTCTTAAATATTTAAAAAATTGTTTGCCAGGTGTAGTGACACACACTTGTAACCCCAGCAATTTGGGAGGTTAAGACTGGAGGAAAGCAAGTTCAAAGCCAGCCCATCAATTTACCGAGACTCTGTCTCAAATAAAAAATACATTAAAAAATAAAATAAGTAAATATGCAAATATTAACAATGTAAATATATAAAATATATATAAGAAGTAGAAAGGACAGGGATGTAGCTCAGTGATAAAACACCTCTGGTTTCAATCTTCAGTACCAACAATCTAAAACAAAAACAAAAAAAAACAGGGCTGGGGGTGTGGTTCAGTGTTAGAGCACTTGCCTAGCATGTGTGAGGCACTAGGTTCAATTCTCAGCACCACATGCAAATAAATAAAAATAAATAATTAAAATAAAGGTCCATTAACAGCTTAAAAAAACAAAAACATGTTTTGGTGGTTTGCTTTAAGGGTTACTACTAATTTAATAATAATATAAGAAATTTGCTCCAATGTATTTATTTTACTTTGTTCTTCATAAGAACTCAGCTCTTGATCTTTTTTAAAATATTTTTTAGTTGTCAATGGACCTTTATTTTTATTTATTTACATGCAGTGCTAAGAATCAAACCCAGTATCTCACACATGCTAGGCAAGTGCTCTACCACTAAGCCACAACCTCAGCCCTGCTATTGATCTTTTTCTTGTTTGTATAGTTGTTTTTCTTTAACTACTTTTGAGAGTTTTCTCTTCAGATTCCCCTGCCTTCTTGCCCCACAATGTGGACTCTTTGTGATCAATTTCTTTTTGGTTATTCTATTTGGACCCCCCCCCCCCCTTTTTTAATGTGTAAATGTTTTAAATTCAGTTTGGGAAGTTTGGGCCATTATTTTTTCAAATATTGTTTCTACACCTCCCTGTCCTTGAAATACACACACACACACACACACACACACACACACACCCCTATATATACATATAAACACATATAAACACACACACACACCCCTACATACAAATATAAACACATATAAATATAAATAAGACTTATATATAATAAGTCTTTATTTTTGTGTATTCATACACATACACATCTCCAGAGTCCTGAGTAGTTGTTATTGATAATATAGTTGATACTTGTTGTTCATCCAGCCATTACAAAAGTAATTGTGTATAAATCAGAGTTGAAGCTTGTGGATCATTACTTCAGTATGAACACCCAAAAGTAGGTAAAATATATTACTAGTAGTTTTATTTTAACATTTTGCCTTTTGTGGCCCATATGTCTAATTCTCTTTTTAAAAGAAAATCTTTAGAACTTAACATAAAATGTAATTTTTGAATAAACAATAAGAAATTAAAATTATGCAATCTTTGTAGTTTTTCTGTATATAATTAATACAGACGAAAAAAATTGGAAAACTTTCATTGCACTTGATGGTTTTTTTTAATATTTATTTATTTGCTTTAGTTGTATAGAATGCGTTTTATTTTTACATGGTGCTGAGGATCGAACCCAGGCCGTGCACGTGCTAGGCGAGCGTTCTACCACTGAGCCACAACCCCAGCCCCTGTACTTGATGTTTTAAAATCTGTTTACTTCTACTTTTATAATTTACCTATCACTTCTGTTTTAATTCATTAATGAAATCTTCATTAGTATCAGGCAGTGACTTGCAGTTTGGCTTGGAAATAATTGTTCTTTGTTCATACTCTTGGTAACCTACTTTCTTGATGTTATCTCACTATAAGAGGGTATATTGTGAAACGTACTATGGAAATTAAAAAATGAGAATAAATTACCAACTAGATGTTATACTTGGTATTCTTACTTGGGTACCTCATTTTAGTAGTTAGGAATATCCTAGCTTTTCAGTTACTTGTTTGCAAAACCAGGGAATATTAGCATTTGTTACAGTCCTTCTTAGTTACATTTTAGAGTACTAGGAACAATTAATTGTATATAATCACTTCTTTGTAGTTTGTATGGGATCAAATTTCAGTTTTCATCAGAGCCTGCCTTTTAGACATGGGGAAAGGATGATTTTAAAGAAAACATTTTTTTTAAAAAAAATGTACTATTTTTATTTCTTTAGGTCCATTGCAAAAGAACTTGCAGACTGGCTTATTAGCAACAATGTAGTGGAACATATATTTGGACCAAATTTACATATTGAGGTTTGTGAACAATTAAATGGTTTTTTGTATTTTGTAGACAGAGGAACATGTTTTAAAATTAACTACATTAAGGTTTTCTTTTCCAGATTATCAAACAGTGCCAAGTGATTTTGAATTTTTTGGCAGCAGAAGGGCGACTGAGTACTCAGCACATTGACTGCATTTGGGCTGCAGCACAGGTAAACTTAATAGTTCACATTTATTGAGTAATTCTTTATTATATGTTCTAAGCGCTTACTCCCTTTTGGGGTAAATTCTGTTATCATTCCTGTTTTATAGCTAAGGAGACCAAGATATGGAAAAGCTGGGAATGGAATTTCTGAGGTCTGGCTTCAGAGTCTATATTTTACTATGTTACTGATAGAACTGAAGGAAATCAGTGTTGATTAATTAAAACTTCTTCACAAACAGTTTTGGCCTTAAAAGAGACCTTTTCCTGTTGTTCTCCTTTATACCATTTCCCCTTGTATGTTGAATATGGTATGTTTCTTTTCTATTGTACCAGTTTTTTTTCTTTAATTTTTGAATGTATTTAGGAATGTATGTGTCAATATGATTTAGAATCCTAGAAGTAAATATAAAAGGTTATATTAAAAATTTTCTCCTCCACCTCTGAAGCATATAGTTCTTGTCTTAGTTGCATCAGAGATTTTTTTTGTTCAAACAGCAGATCATATGTTTTTATCTTTTTTTCCTCCACAAATGTAGCATACATGGCTTTTTTGGCCTAAAATTTTATTCTGGCGAGTTGAGCTCATCATAAAAAATGCTTTCTTATTTATTTTTGTTGTTAGGGATCAAATCAGGGCTTCACACATCTAAGCAAGTGTTCTATAACTGACTCGCATCCCCAGACTCCCTTTTTTTTTTGGTACCGGGGATTGAACTCAGGGTCACATCCCCAGCCCTTTTTTGTATTTTTTATTAGAGACAGGGTCTCACTGAGTTGCTAAGTGCCTCTCCATTGCTGAGGCAGGCTTTGAATTCGCAATCCTCATGCCTCAGCCTCCCAAGAGCTGGGATTACAGGCATGCACACCGTGCCCAGTTGCCTTTATTTATTTTTACGTGGTGCTGAGGATCAAACCCAGGGCCCTATACATGCTAGGCAAGCGCTCTACCACTGAGCCACAACCCTAGCTGTCTTCAGACCTTTTAAACACTGTATGGTATTTAATTATTTGTATTTAATTTATTTAACTAGTTCTCATTCATGGACATTATTTTTTCCCCAGCATTTTCTTATAAACAGTGCCATAAATAGTGGCCTTTTTTTTCTTTTCTTTTTAGACAGTCATGAGTTTATAGAAGGGATAGAATGGGAAAATGGGAGAGAGTGGTCCTTTCAAGAGTGGAGAAGGATGGCACTCCCTCTTGCCCTCCACTTTTTTTTTTTTTTTTTAATATTTATTTATATGCTTTAGTTGTACACAATGCGTTTATTTGTACATGGTACTGAGGATAGAACCTGGGCCGCACACATGCTAGGCTAGAGCTCTACTGCTGAGCCACAATCTCAGCCCTTGCCCTCCACTTTGAGTAGGGTCCCACAGAGCCACGTCACCCCTTTTTTCCTACGTTGCTGAGGCTGGCTTTGAACTTGCAATCCTCCTGCCTCAGCCTCCTGAGTTGCTGGGATTTTTTTTGTTGTTGTTGAATCTTAAGCATTGTCATGTATCTATACATAGGACATAATCTATAAACATAATTTTTCTTCTTCCTGTTTTTTTTTTTTTTTTTTTTTTTTTGTGGTACCAGGGATTGAACTCAGGGGCAATCGACCACTGGGCCACATTCCCAGCCCGTTTTTTGTGTTTTTATTTAGAGACAGAGTCTCACTGATTTTTCTCGGCATTGCTGAGGCTGGCTTTGAACTCGAGATCCTCTTACCTCAGCCTCCCAAGTGCTGGGATTACAGGTGTGCACCACCATGCCAGGGGGATTTGGATACCTTTTATTTCTTGTGTGATAGCTGGGATTTTCTATTCTAAGTTGAATGCAAGTGGTAAATTGGGCATCCTTGCCTTGTTCAGGATCTTAAAGAAAAAAAAATTAGTTTTTACCCACTGATTATGATGGCAGCTGTAAATATGAGCCTTCTTATGTTGGGTAAATCTGTTTGTCGTATTTGTAAATTTACTATTAATATTTTAATTTAATTTTTAATATTTTAATTTAACTTACATGTCCCCCCCCCCCCCAATTCTTTTTGTGGTGCTGGGGATTGAACCCAGGGCCTTGTGCATGCAAGGCAAGCACTCTACCAATTGAACTATATCCCCATCCCTCCATCCCTTCTCTGTTTTTCTTTTTTTTTGGGTGGTTGTTGTAATTTTTTTTTTTTTTTTTTTTAAGTAAGTTTACCCAAATGTTTGTCATCTTTAAAATCTTTTGGAAGAACCCATTTCTGTTTTGTTGGATTACCCCCTTCCCTGCCACCCCCATTTTGTTTTCATATATATATATATATATATATATATATATATATATATATATTAGTTGTAGATGGACACAATATCTTTATTTTATTTATTTTTTTCTTTTTTACCAGGGATTGGACTCAGGAGCACTCGACACCTGGGCCACATCCCCAGCCCTTTTTTGTATTTTATTAGAGACAGGGTCTCACTGAGTTGCTAAGTGCCTCACCGTTGCTGAGGCTGGCTTTGAACTCTTGATCCTCCTGCCTCAGCCTCCCAAGTGCTGGGATTACAAGTGTGTACCACCGTGCCCAGCTTATTTATTTATTTTTATGTGGTGCTGAGGATTGAACCTAGTGCCTCACGCATGTGAGGCAAGCGCTGTACCACTGAGCTGCAACCCACCACATTTGGTTGTCTATTTTCTATTTTGTAAATTCTCTAATTCTTTTTTCCTTCTTTCTGCTATCTTTGGATTTATTTATTTATTTTAAATATTTATTTTTCATTTGTAGTTGGACATAATACCTTTATTTTATTTATTTTTGTGAGGTGCTCGGCCCCAGTTCCTATTTGGATTTATTTTGTTTTTTTAGTTGCCTGTGTTTTAAAGTTTTGTTTTTCATTTGATATCTTTATTTTTAATGTATTTTTGCATTTGTAAATATGAACTTAGATTTATAGATATACATTTCCCTCTAAAGGGGCTGGTGGTATAACTCAGTGGTGGAGTGCATGCCTACCATGCATGAGGCCATGGGTTCAATCCCTAGCACTACCCAAAACAAATCCTCTGAGCTTTGCTTTCTCTGCATCCTGTTATTTTTGTTGTGTTTTTGTTTAAATTGATCTAAGTATTTTCTAGTTTACCTTGAGATTGCTTCTTTGAACCATTGGTTATTTTTATTGTTTAATGTCTACATATTTTCCAGTTTTCCTTTTGATATTGATTTTTAGATTTGTCTTGCAATGGGTCAAAAAGTTTTGTATGACAGCCTTTTTTTTTTTTTTTTTTTTTAATTTTTGGTCTAACATGTAGTCTTTCTTGAAGACTGTCCCATGTGGTGAAGATAACGTTTTTTTCTCCTGTTGTTGCATGGGGTGTTCTCTGTGTATTAGGTTTATTTAGTTTATTGTGTTGCTTAAGTCTTCTGTTTCTTATTCATTTTCTGTCTGGCTTACTTATTTTCTATTTCTGTTAGAAATACCATTGGTATATTTTTCTTTTTTTTCCTGTTAATTGTTATTTTATAATGGTTATAATTGTTACATTTTCTTGGTATTGAACCTTTTATTAATAAATAATCTGTTTTTGTCTTTGGTAATGTTTTAAATTTTTTTAAAATTGTGGTTAAAAAATCGTACAATTCAGTTTGTGAAGTATATTCATATTGTTGTGTAACAGATCTCTAGAACTTTTTCATATTACAAAACTGAAACTCTGTACCCACTAAATAGTTCCTCCTTATTTCTCCCTCATTGTACCCCCCCGTACCCTCCTTTCTACTTTTTGTTTCTGTGATTTTTAAAATAATATTTATTTATTTGTTTTAGTTGTACACAATGCCTTTATTTTTTTAAGTGGTCCTGAGGATTGAACCCTGGCCGCACCCGTGCTAGGCAAGCGCTCTATCGCTAAGCCACAATCCCAGCCCCGTTTCTGTGATTTTTGACTAGTACAGATGTATACTACAAGTGGAATCATGATGCATTTGTTTTTGTGACTTGCTTTACTTAGTGTCCTCAAGATATGTCCATATTGTACCATGCGACAAGAGTTGCTTTTTTTTTTTTTTTTGGTAAGGCTGAATAACATTTTATTTTATGTATTTAATTCATTTTATTCATTCATTTTTAAATTAATTCATTAGGTATATATGACAGCAGAATGCATTTTGCAATTGTACACAATTGTTATTCATTCATTTTAAAAACTATTTTTAGTTGCAGATTGTCACAATAACTTTATTTCTTTTTATGTGGTGCTGGGGATCCAACCCAGTGCCTCACACGTGCTAGGCAAGTGCTCTACCATTGAGTGCCAGGCTCATTCATTCATTTTTTGATGTTTTGATTTCTTCTACATCTTGATTATTGTGAATAATATTCCAGTGATTTTGGGATGCAAGTATTGCTTTGAAGTTCTGTATTGAATTATTTTGGATATGTACCCGAGAGAAATTCTTTTTTGGTACCGGGGATTGAACTCAGGGGCACTCAACCACTGGGCCACATCCCCAGCCCTTTTTTTGTATTTTATTAGAGATAGGGTCTCATTGAGTTGCTAAGTGCCTCACCATTGCTGAGGCTGGCTTTGAACTTGTGATCCTCCTGCCTCAACCTCCCAAGTGCTGGGATTACAGGCGTGAGCCACCGCGCCTGGTGTCCAAGAGAGAGTCTTAGATCAAAGCGAATTCTATTTTTCTTATAATTTTTTTTTTGAGGAGGTGGGGTGTGTGTACCAGGGATTGAACTTAGGGGCACTCAACCACTGAGCCACACCCCCAACCCTTTTTTGTAT
Organism: Tamias sibiricus; assembly: GCA_025594165.1. NCBI lineage: Eukaryota > Metazoa > Chordata > Mammalia > Rodentia > Sciuridae > Tamias > Tamias sibiricus. The sequence goes on from CM046670.1 coordinate 44,969,742, forward strand.
ATTATATAGAGACAGGGTCTCACTCAAGTTGCTTATTACCTTGCTTTTGCTGAGACTGGGTTTGAACTCGTGATCCTCCTACCTCAGCCTCCCCTACCATGGGGATTACAGGCATGCGCCATGGTGCCCAGCCTGTTGTTGATACTTTCTATTGAATTTTATTTTCATTATGTTTTATACTGCGATTTATGATATTTGGTAATATTTTACTAACATAAATATACTGGCGCATTAACTAATTTCTTGATCTTTCAAGCTGTGTAACCTTTTTCATCTGAAGTAGTTTACATAGGGCAATTATTTTTAACTATTGTCTGTACTTCTATTTTGTAGTTGAAACATTGTAGTCGGTATATACACGACTTATTTCCTTCACTCATCAAGAATTTGGATCCTGTACCACTTAGACACCTCCTTAATCTGGTTTCAGCTCTTGAGCCAAGTGTTCACACTGAACAGGTAATATATTCAGGACATAATAGTGATACGATCCCCACCTTGCCCTCCCTGATGTAAAATGACAGCTTATTTTGAGATTCAGGTATTTTACTTGTCACTTATTTATTGTTGACCTTTCAGTTAGACAAAAATGCTTTACGTTTGTTACAATGTTGCATAAAGCCTTTAAATTAATTTATCTCTTTTTTTAGACACTGTACTTGGCATCCATGTTAATTAAAGCACTGTGGAATAATGCCCTAGCAGCTAAGGCTCAACTGTCTAAACAGAGTTCTTTTGCATCTTTATTAAACACTAATATTCCTATTGGAAATAAGAAAGGTTAGTAAAGCATATGGTATTTTAAATTTACTTGTCCAAAGTTATTGAATGAAACTTGAAGTGTTTTCTGCTATAGGTTGAGCATCCTTAATCTGAAAATCTGAATTTTTTAAAAAAATATTTATTTATTTGGTTTAGTTGTACACAATGCGTTTTTTATTTAGTGCATTTTATTTGTACATGGTGCTGAGGATCGAATCCGGCCGCACACGTGCTAGGCCAGTGTTTTACTGCTGAGCACAATCCCAGCCCCTGAAAATCTGAAATTTGAAATGTTCCAAACTCCAAAAGTTTTTGAACATTATGGCACAAGTGGAACATTACACACCTTGCATCATTTGAGAGGTCACAACCAAAACATAAATATACTAAAAGTATTGAAAATAATCGTCAGGCAATGTGTATAAACCTAAAGATGGAAGTGGTATAAAAAGCATATATGAAGTAAAAATTGGGATTTTTGTGTTGATATTTTAGTCACATGATCCAAATATGTCATGTATGTGCAGATATTATAAAATATGAGTACATCTGAAATCTGAAACACTTTTTGTCTTGAGTTTTTCAGATAAAGGTTACTTGATCTACATTCACAATTCAGTTTTAATTACAAGAAAAATTTGTGGTGGGACGTATATTGTATATAAAAGGATTAATAAATTGTCTTTGGTTCCTGTTTTTGGTTTATCCTTAAAGTAAAGTATAGTACGTTTTGGTTGGTATGGATATTTCTCATCTTTAATAGTGTTTCCTTTAAAAAATAAAAAGAATTTGAATTAGAACTAATTTTTTAAAATATTTACTTATTTTCTTTAGTTGTACACAATGCGTTTATTTGTACGTGGTGCTGAGGATGGAACCTGGGCCGTGCATGTGCTAGGCAAGCGCTCTACCGCTGAGTTACAACCCCAGCCCTAGAAATAATTTTATGAGTAGAACATAATAGTTTTCTTTTTATGTTTTTCGCTTGAATATTTTTCTGCTGTGTCAGGTACTTTATCTTTCACATACATAACTCTTCAGAACTTCCTAAAATTTTATGTACTTACACCCAATTTTTGTTTCTTGACATTATATACTACTTATTCTTTTTTTCTTAAGCTTTCCTATGTAGGTACCCACAATAGCTATTTTAGGTTTCCCTGTTCGTATTTTGATTGTGTAATATGAACAACTGATAAGCTGTCCCCCTCAAGCTCAGTCACTTAGAATGTTTTCCTCCTTTCCCCCCCCCCTTTTTTTCTTCAGAGGAAGAAGAGCTCAGAAGAGCAGCTCCATCACCTTGTAAGTTGAGCCTTAGAAATGCATGAAAATATGACTTACAGTTTTGTTTTAGTGGTCTTCTGGAGTAAATTGATTTCATATAGCAACATCAGTAATAAAGTTCATTTTGAGAAGACAACCTTAGAAATCCATCTTAAATCCCCCCCCCTTTTTTTTTTAAACAGAATGACTTTTTGTTGTCATTCAGCTTTTTTTTTTAATATTTATTTATTTGCTTTATTTGTACACAATGCAATGCATTTATGTTTACGTGGTGCTGAGGATCGGACCCAGGCTGCGCATGTGCTAGGCGAGCGTTCTACCACTGAGCCACAACCCCAGCCCTCTCCCCCCTTTTATTTTGAGCAATGTTAGGATTTGAACAAATGGCCTCTCACATGCTATATAGGTGTTCTACCACTGAACTATACCCCTGTCCTCCATCTTACCTGTTTTGCTTCAAACCATTTGTATCTTTTGACTTTTAATTGAAATTGTGTATATCCATTTTTATTTTTTGGCACTGGTCACTGTACCCAGGGACACTTTACCACTGAGCTATAAAAACTTCAGTCCTTTTCATTTTTTATTTAGAGGCAGGGTCTTTTTAAGATGGTGAGGCTTGCCTTGAATTTGCCATCGTTCTGCTTCAACCTTCTGGGTTTCTGGGATTGCAATTTTGCGCCACTATTCCTGGCACTGTGCATCCACTTTAGAAGTAATTGCTGAATGTGAGCAAATTTAGAGATTGTATTTTTGGCTACTTAGCATAAAGCTGTGGCAAATAACTCATAATTTTTCTGTTAGGTCTATGCTAGTACAAATTAGAACTAAAAATAAAAAATCTGCTTTCTAGGGTCACCTGCAGCAAGTCCTCAAAGCAGTGATAACAGTGATACACATCAAAGTGGAGGTAGTGATATTGAAATGGATGAGCAACTTATTAATAGAACTAAACATGTGCAACAGAGACTTTCAGACACGGAGGTATGAAATTATTTTTTCCTAACTTCAAAAATTTCTCTTAAGTGCATGTATAAAAACTCAGATGGTATGAAAATATTTTGTGTAAAACCAATGACTTGGAAAACTGTGCTCTTTATATGTAATATGAAAGGAATTGCACTCTAAAAGCATGTATAACAAATTAATTAAATAAAAAAATTTCTGTTTCTGCCTTGTTTATCATTTGAATTGGGAATATAGATGTAATCCATGTTGTTCTCTCCTTTTAGTATTTTTGACATCCTTTTTGAAAATTCTGCTTTGTATTATTCAAAAGAATATGGCAAGGCTATGGCCATCCTTTTAAAAAACACAGTGTTTCCATATCAGTTACTTTTTTTCTTACTAGTTTGACCATTTAAATCTATTTGTTTCCAAATATAGGAATCCATGCAGGGAAGTTCTGATGAGACTGCAAACAGTGGTGAAGATGGAAGCAGTGGTCCTGGTAGCAGTAGTGGGCATAGTGATGGATCTAGCAATGAGGTCAATTCTAGCCATGCAAGCCAGTCTGCTGGGAGCCCTGGAAGTGAGGTGCAGTCAGAAGACATTGCAGATATGGAAGCCCTGAAAGAAGACGAAGATGAGGATCATGGTCATAATCCTCCCAAAGCCAGTTGTGGTACAGATCTTCGGAGTAGAAAGTTAGAAAGCCAAGCAGGCATTTGCTTGGGGGATTCCCAAGGCACATCTGAAAGAAATGGAACAAGCAATGGAACAGGAAAGGACATGGTTTTTAACACTGAGTCGTTGCCATCTGTAGATAATCGAATACGAATGCTGGATGCCTGTTCTCATTCTGAAGACCCAGAACACGATATTTCAGGGGAAATAAATGCTGCTCATATAGCACAAGGTTCTCAGGAGTCTTGTATCACACGAACTGGAGATTTCCTTGGGGGAGACTATTGGGAATGAATTATTTAATTGCCGGCAATTTATTGGTCCACAGCATCACCACCACCACCACCACCACCACCACCATCACCACCACCATGATGGGTAAGCCTGCTTAAAAATAACTATTCAGCTTGCATTTGTTGTAGGGAAGTATTATAGCTACATTTATTCGTAAAAATTTATTGTAGATTATTGCTATTAAATAATATGGTGCAAACTATAAAATATTTATAGCTCGTCATTTATAGTGGACACATTTAAAACAAATTTAATGGGTATAATTAATTTTAATTGTATATTTAAATGAGTTTAATCTAAAATATCATTTCTAAATTAAACAGTATAAAAATTAAGATACTTTGCATTTTTTCATAAGTAGTCTTGAATACTTAGTGTATATTTTATACTTTTTATTCATCTCTGTTTAGACTATCCGCTTTTTACGTGTGTGTAGTGACCATAAATGGCTAGTGGATATCGTATTGGAGAGCATAGATTTAGATCTTTAGCTCTTTGTATTGCCCAAAAGCAGATTTGAGATTGCTCATGCAGTGGATCTGGGCGTGTAGCTCAGTGGCAGAGCATTTGCCTTGCCTGTGTGATGCTGTGGGTTTAATCTCAGTATTGCCCCCAGAAAACCCAGCAAGAAACAAAAACAAAAACAAAAAACCCCCACAAGATTACTTTTGGAAACTGCTGCTAAATTGTGATGATGAAAAGGGAAATTAAATCCATTTTCTAATTAAATCCTAATTAGGAAAACATCTAGTATAAATTTTTTTATTATCTTTGAAATATACTCAATAGTATTTAATAATGATTCTTACTATTGGTATTATATTGAGCCAAATATTTATTTTTTTCTTTAATTTTCTCTCCTATAAAATGGGAAAAATAGTAATAGTACCTCTCTCATGGGCTTACCATGAGAATTTTGTGGACTAATGTGAGTGTTGCAAAATAAGTGCTCAGTAAGTATTAGCTGCTATTTATTATTGTCATTACAAATAGTAGGTTTTTTGTTTTTTGTTTTTTTTTTTTTTTTTTTGGTACTGGAGATTGAACCCAGGGCACTTAACCACTGAGCCACATCCCCAGCCCCAGCCCCCTTTTATGTTGTATTTTGAGACAGGGTCTTGCTGAGTTGCTGAGGCTGGCCTTAACTTGTGATCTTCCTGCCTCACCCTCTTGAGTTGATGAGCTTACAGGCATGGGCCACCACCATGCCCATCCAAATAATAATATTTTGAGTTGATGATGAAATGTGAATATGTGATTTGTCAGAATGAGTTTTCTTAGTCATGACAGTTTGCTAGATCTTCCAGAATTCAACTGAGTTGTATGAGTGCATTATATATTTGTACTTACCTACTTTGTTTCCTTTTTAGTTTATTCTATTACTAACATATCTAAATTGAGGGCAGTGTTTCTCAGTCTTGACACAGATGACATATTGGGACATATAATTTTTTTGTTTTGAATTCTCAGCAATGTGAATGCTGTTTTGTGCATTGTAGAACTTTGAGCAGTTACATATCTCCTATCTCTAGAAGTATTTTTAATAATAATAATAATAAATCCTTTCATTTAGAATAACAAAAATGTCTCTAGATATTGCCAAATGGCCCTGTTGGAAGGCAGAATCACCTGGTTGAAATTCTTTGTTTTAATGTCTCACATTAAGGGTGTGTGCATTTAAAATTGTCCTTAGCACTGTTCATGATGAAAACAGAACAGTTTATTATAAAGCTGAGGTGCAATATATTCTGTTTAATATGTTGCATATTTATTGGTCTTGATACCCACCCTAACAATAAGTTAAAAAGTAAATCATTAGGTATTATAAGTCTACCCCACAAGATATAATGATTTAATGTTTTAGGCTCTTTCTATATTCCAGGTGTATGATACAACTTTGCGAGTCTCTAAATTAACCCTGAACTTTTCTTCTTGTTATTTTTTTCATCTTCTTGTTTTTACATTCTTTTGAGTATCCAGTACAATGTTTTAGAAGTGAGTGCTTGTATATCTTGTGCAAGCTGGCCTGGTAAATAGGTTTGGGGATATATATTATAATATAAGTAAATTGATAATTCTGTTTCTGCTAAAATTTCCTCAATTTATTTTTGCTGTTGTCGGGGATTGGACCCAGGGCTTTGTGAATGCTAAGGATGCACTCTAACTTCGTCCACATCTCCAGTACTCCAGTTAATCTTATCTCTATCTAGATTGCAGCCTTAAATTGAAATATTTCCCTGGTAGTTATACCGTTTGATTCTGAAGATGTACGAACAAATGTAAAAAAAAATTTAAGGTTTCACATTGTGGTTTTATGAAATAATACATAACTGTGAGTATTACTGATCTTGCCTAAAATAGTTCTGTCTGAAGTTGTTATAGCAAGGTATATATATTAATTTGTACATATTTTAAAGTATGATATGCCCATATTGTTAAATCACAAATAATAGTTCTAACATGGGGGTCTTTGTAGTTTTTATAAAGCTCATTAACATTCTTTTTTTTTTTTAAAGAAATCTTCAGATCCTGGCACTGCAAAATAGTAACAACAGCAACAAAAAACAGTGTTGCTTTGTTTTTTTTTTTTTTTGTTTGTTTTTTTTGGTACGGGAATTGAACTCAGCAGCACTAGACCACTGGGCCACATCCCCAGCCCTTTTTTGTATTTTATTAGAGACAGGGTCTCACTGAGTTGCTAAGTGCCTCGCCATTGCTGAGGCTGGCTTTGAACTCTCGATCCTCCTGCCTCAGCCTCCCAAAGTGCTGGGATTACAGGCGTGCGCCACTGCGTCCGGCTGTTGCTTTGTTTTTGATTGTGTTGTAATTTCTGTAAAATGTTTTAAGACAGGTTTTTTTTTTTTTCCAATGATTCACAAAATGTTTAATTTCTTAAGTACTAACTGTGCTTTTCTTTGTATTATAGGCATATGGTTGATGATATGCTAAGTGCAGATGACGTCAGTTGCAGTAGCTCGCAGGTCAGTGCAAAATCAGAAAAAAAAATATGGCTGATTTTGATGGTGAAGAATCTGGATGTGAAGAGGAACTAGTTCAGATTAATTCGCATGCAGAACTAACATCTCATCTCCAACAACATCTTCCCAATTTAGCATCTATTTACCATGAACATCTTAGTCAAGGTAAGATTCTGTAGTAAGTAAATTACCTTCTTCAAAGTAGAAATAATTTATATTTTTTAATGAAATTGTAGTTTTATGTTTTAGAGAATATATGGCTGTGTGGATTGTAGAATTCATTGGAGCCGGGCGCGGTGATACAAGCCTATAATCCCAGTGCCTCGGGAGGCTTAGACAGGAGGATTGGGAGTTGATAGCCAGCCTCAGCAATGGCCAGGCACTAAGCAACTCAGTTAGATCCCATCTCTACATAAAAGTACAACATAGGGCTGGGGATGTGGCTCAGTGTTTGTAATCATAGAAGATTGCTCAGTGATTGCCTAAGATTTGGCGGGTAATGTCTGATTGTAAAGGATCATGAGGGAACTTTCTGGGGTGATAGAAATATTTTCTGCCTTGATTATTTATGCATATTATTTAATTAATTAAAGAATGTTTAATTAAGTGGCGCTGGGGTTGAACCCAGAGCCTTAGGCATGCTGAATATATGCTCACCACTGAATGAGACCCCTAGCCCATATTCCATATTAATAAAATCAGTTTTAAACGGTAAATAACAGCCCCCCCAAGACAAGTCAAGACTGGAAGAAATATTTAGTAAGTATATATCTAATAACATGTTCATATCTACAAATATAAGAACTTTTATAACAGAAGACCACTGAATTAAAAATTGGGGAAGAATTTATTTTACCAGAATAGGTATGGGAGTGGGTAATAAGCATGAAGATACTCAGTGTCATTAGTTATTAGGAAAATACAAATTAAAAACCCACAGTGAAAATCCACAATACACCTAATCAGAATGGTTGAAAATTACAACTGACCTTAACCATAGTCTTGAGAATGTAGAGAAACATGAACTGGTACTCTCCCATGTCATTAGTAGGCATGTAAAATGGCATAACCACTGTGGCCTCTGGTTTAGCAGTTTCTTAAAATATTATACATATATATACCAAGACACAGCAGTTCCACTTAGCATGTGTCCATCCAAAAATTGCTACATAGATGTTTATGGTAATATTATTCATTATGATACTAAAAACCTAGGAGTTATGTAAATGTCCTAACTGGAGAATGCATACTTTTTTTAAAATAATTTTTTTTAGTTGTAGATGGACACAATACCTTTGTTTGTTTATTTATTTATTTCTGGTGATGAGGATGGAACCCAGGGCCTCACATGTGTGAGGCAAATGCTCTACCATTGAGCTACAACCCCAGCCCCTGCATACATATTTTCATAAAACAATATATTAGTTCTTTTTTAAAAAAATATATATTTATTTTTTAGTTGTAGTTGGACACAATACCTTTATTTTGTTCATTTATTTTTACGTGGTGCTGAGGATCGAACCCAGGGCTGTGCACATGCAAGGCGAGCACTCCACTGCTGAGCCACAACCCCAGCCCCAATATGTTAGTTCTTAAATAAGGGACATACTACTGATAAATGTGTGTTAACATGGATGATCCTCAAGAACATGTTAGTAGCAGAAGCCACATATAAGACTATATGTTATATGATTCCAAAATGAAATTTCCAGAATAGGCTATTTGTGGGGATGGTGAAACAATTTAGGACTGGGAAGTGATATCAGGGTTTAACTGGGAACTATGGAACATTGTGGAGTGTTGGCAAATGTTCTAAAACAGGATTGTGGTGATAGTCACACTGTTCTCAATTTAAGAAAATCATTATACACGTACAATTCAATAGGTTAATTTCAGCAAAACAAAGCACTAAAACGTTTTTATTTAATATAACAGAACAAGTAATTATTTAGCCTAGCATTCAAAAATTCTGAATTATTATAATAGAATCTTCTAATTTAATTGAATGTTTTGGGATAATCTTTTGATAAAAATAATTTGCCCCCCCCCCCCTTTTTTTTTTTTTTTTTTTTGGTGGTACCAGGGATTGAACTCCGGGGCACTCGACCACTGGGTCACATCCCCAGACCTTTTTTGTATTTTATTTAGAGACAGGGTCTCACTGAGTTGCTAAGTGCCTCGCCATTGCTGAGGCTGGCTTTGAACTCGTGATCCTCCTGCCTCAGCCTCCCAAAGTGCTGGGATTACAGGTGTGCGCCACCGCGCCCGGCTAATTTGCCATTTTTAATCATAAAAATTAGAATATACAGAAGGTCATCTAGAGGAATGCCCATTGGTTACAGTATTATTTCAGATACCCCATCTTCTTCATACCTGAGTTTCAAGTATTTATAAATAGATGACCTTGATATGTGAAAAACACTAGTCATATTTATTAGAAAAAATAGAGGGCTGGGGTTGTGGATCAGTGAGCACTTACTTGCCTAGAGTGCGTGAGGCACTGGTTTCAGTTCTCAGCACTGCATATAAATAAGTGAATAAAAGAAAGGTCCATCAACAACTTAAAAAAAAAAAAAAAAGAACTAATAGAGTGGAAATGGAGTAGTTAGTTCACTTTAGGCTTAACTCTAAACATTTGTTGCCATTCATAAGTAAAGTAATTATGTTAGTGTATTTTTACTTTGTGATCTAAGAAGAGCTTTATTTTTATACTTTTCTTTGGGTTTGTTAACCTTATGAATGAATGCTGTAATGCTAATTTCAATCAGTTGCATTGGTCTGTTGTGTGCTCTGTTTGTCTGTTAAGGACCTGCAGTTCATAAACATCAATTCAACAGTAATGCTGTGACAGACATTAATTTGGATAATGTTTGCAAGAAAGGAAATACTTTGTTGTGGGATATAGTCCAAGACGATGATGCAGTAAGTCATTTAATAAAACTAAAGAGTACAAAATTATAACAGAATGCAATCAGGATAAATAATAACTTTATGCATGTACTTTTTTGTAGGTTAATCTTTCTGAAGGATTAATAAATGAAGCAGAGAAACTTCTCTGTTCCTTAGTATGTTGGTTTACAGACAGACAGATTCGAATGAGATTCATTGAAGGTTGCCTTGAAAATTTAGGAAACAACAGGTAAAGAGGAATTAAATTTTTAAATATTTTTTTGTGCTTTATTGATGAGGTGTGGTCTTTTCATAGTTTTTAATGTACTGTATCCATTTTTTAATTACTATGATTTTCATATTAGGTTTAAAGATTTTTCCCTCAAAGTTAATATTTTATCACTTTACATTTTTTATATACTTTTTAGCATTCTTGGTTAGATCATCTACAACAGAAACAAATAATACTTATTCTCTTCTTGATTCTGGGAACTCAGTGATGATTACTTTGTTTTCAAATTGCAGTTAAATATTTTTTGTTTCTTTTTAACTGTCCCATGTTGTATAAAAGGAACCTACAAAAGAAATTAGGCTTGGGCTAAAATATGCACATTTTAGAAGTAGCATTGTTTGTACATGTGAATGGATCTTTTTTGTCTCAATTTCTTTTTTGGGGGGAGGGGGGTTACCAGGGAATGAACTCAGGGGCACTTGACCACTGGCCACATCCCCAAGCCCTTTTTTGTATTTTATTAGAGACAGTTTCTCACTGAGTTGCTAAGTGCCTCACCATTGCTGAGGCTGGGTTTGAACTCGCAATCCTCCTGCCTCAGCCTCCCAAGTGCTGGGATTACAGGCGTGCGCCACCACAACCCAGCTCAATTTCTTTTTTATTTTATTTTTTTTTACATGTTGATAGACCTTTATTTTGTTCACCTATTTATATGGGGTGCTGAGAATCAAACCCAGTGCCTCACACATGCTAGGCAAGTGCTCTACCACCGAGCCACAGCTCCAGCCCTTTCGTCTCAATTTCTATAGTGTGTAAAAGCATTAGGTTAGTAACTCAACCAGTTGAGTACATTTAATATATATAGTTTACAGATATCACTCATACTTTAATTAAATGGTTTAAAAAAATAAAACAATGTGCCCAGGTATGGTTGCACATGCCTGTAATCCCAGCGACTTGTGAGTCTTAAGACAGGAAGATCACAAGTTTAAAGCCAGTTTCAGCAATTTAGCAAAGCCCTAAGGAACTTGGTGAAAACCACTGTCAAAACAAAAAATATGAAAGCTCTGGGGATTATGGCTCAGTAGTTAAGCACCTCTGTGTTCAGTCTCCTTCAGTACCCCAAACCTTCCAAATAAAATAAGGGAGCTATGGATGTAGTTTAGTGGTAGAGTATTTGTCTATGCATGATGCCTTGGGCTTAATCCCTAGGACTGCAAAAAAATAAAAAACGGGTGGCTGGGTGGGGAAGAAAGAAAGTTACCCTCCCCACAAAAAGGAGAAAATACATGCAAACTATATATATGATAGTGGGTCAATATTCAGAAAATATAAGGAACTACAAAAATTAGCAAAAATAAATAAATAAAAAATGTAAAGCTATTGAAATATAGGCCTGGGCCTGGGGTTGTGGCTCAGTGGTAGAGCACTTGCCTACCATGTGTGAGGTACTGGGTTCGATTCTCAGCACCGCATATAAATAAATAAAAAATAAAGGCCTGTTGACAACTAAAAAAAAAAAAATGTACGTTAAAAAAAAAAAAAAAGTAGGCTGGGCACAGTGGCTCATGTCTGTAATCCCAGTGGCTCAGGAGGCTGAGGCAGGAGGACTGAGAGTTCAAAGCCAGTTTCACAACAGCAAGGTGCTAAGCAACTCAGAGAAACCTTGTCTCTAAATAAAATACAAAATATGGCTGTGGTTGAGTATCCCTGAATTCAACTCCCAGTATTCCCCGCCCCCCCAGAAAAAGGTAGGCAGTAGATTGTATGCGTATAGATGTTTCTTTTTTTTTTTTTTTTATTTTTTTTAAATTTTATTTTTATAATTTTTAATATGTACAACTCATAGTGCATATATTTAGTATCTTTTTACATACAACTGTTTGTATACAAAGGATATTCGTACAATTCAGGTCTTCAGCGTATAGATGTTTCTTAAAAGAAGATTTATAGATGGTCAACAGGTATGTGAAAAAATGCTCAATATCACTAATAAAAAGGGAAATGCCAATCAAACCACAGTTAGATGATCACCTCACTCCTGTATGTTTGGCTGTTACCCAAAAGACTATAAGGTAACAAGCACTGGCAAGGGTATAAAGGAATGGTTACCCTTTAGTGTTGGTGGGGATGCAACCATAAGCTTGAACAATCCCATTCCTGGGTATACATCCAAAGGAAATGAAATCTATGTCAAAGATGTCTTTACTTCCATGCTTATTGCACCTCTATTTCACAGTAACTAAAAAATTGAAACAAGTGTCCATTGGTGGGTGAATTGATGAAGAAAATGTGATAACATATGTACAAAGGAATACTACTCGACCATAAAAAATAATGGAATCTTGTCATGTTTGACAACATGGATGGAACTGGAGATTATTACGTTAATTGAAATAAGCCAGGCACAGAAAGACATGAACTTCATGATCTCACTCATATTTGGATCTAAAAGTTGATCTTGCAGAAGTCAAGAATATAATGGTTTTTATAAGATAGTAGAATAGTGTTTACTGTGGAGAAAGCAGGGGGAAAGGAGTGATGGGAAAGTGCACAGCAATGAGTACTAAATTACAGTTCTGGTGTGCTGTTGTGCAGTAGTGTTTCTTTGGGTAACAAGAATGAACTGTACATTTCAAAACCGAGGTGAAAATATATTAACCTGATTTAAACATTATATAATGTTTTGAAATGTCATATTACTGTATTTAAATTTAGTTATTACGTGTCAGCTAAAAACATTTAATTTTAAAACTTAGACTATTTTTTCTATGATTTTTCTGTATTTTGTTCCCATGGAGGCTCAAATGATTACAAGTTTCATGATGCTTCTGTGCTTTTCCATTGATATAGTGTCAAATTTCCTTTGATTTTCAGTGTTTTGAAAATGTTCCATTCTCTGATGCAGTGAAAACATGGTTTGTGTGTATGTATGTTGACAGTTAAGTTATAAATACATTGTTTTAATCTCACCTATGCCTGCTGTGAATGTCTAATTTTATTGAATATCTAAGTGCTGCAAAGTATTATTTTTCTTTTATTCAATTAGCAAAAAATACACATAATGTTTTGTCCTTGTGATTCTTCAAAGGGCTATAGTTTTAAAAGGAGAGTAGAAAAATTGCTGGTTTGTTCAGGTATAAGAAGCACCTAGCCGGGTGCGATGGTGCACGCCTGTAATCCTAGCACTGGGGAGGCTGAGGCAGGAGGATTGTGAATTCAAAGCCAGCCTCAGCAATGGTGAGACACTTAGCAACTCAGTGAGACCCTGTCTCTAAATAAAATACAAAAAAGGGCTGGGGGTGTGGCCCAGTGGTCGAGTGCACCTGAGTTCAATCCCTAGTACCAGAAAAGAAAAAAAGAAGCACCTAATAGAGTTCTGCTATTGGATCATGTGTCTTCTTTGGTGGTATGTGAGTGTGTATGTAGCAAATATATCCAGATAGTCCACAAAATACTTAAGAATATGCATTGCAATACTTTTTAACTGAATATTCTTTGTATAGCTATCCAAATGCCAAAAACCAGTAGAGTGAGTAATTGGGGTCTTTACTACTGAGCTTCACCCTCAGACTTTGTTATTTGTGAGATGGACTCTTGCTAAGTTAGGTTATCATGGCAGGCTGTGAACTTGAGATCCTCTTGTCTCAGACTCCTGATTCACTGGGTTATAGGCATGCCATTCTAAAAAGAATAATTTTAATGGCTGGATGTTATATCATCATTTATATAGGTTTTATAACAATTATAAAATGTTGATTGTTTTTATAAGCCGTTTTGAAAGCACCAGTTCAAAAAAATGATATAGTATTGATTTACACTCGTGTTTGTTTTTATACCATGACCCAGCAATTCCACTTCTAAGTATGTACCTAGCAGATATATTCAGATGGTCCACAAAATACTCAAGAATGTGCATTACAATACTATTTTAAATAATTGAATATTCTTTGTATAGCTGTCTAAATGCCAAAAAATGAGTAGAGTGAATAAATGGGGATTGTTCATAGAATGAAATGCTATGTAGCAATAGCAATCAATGAACTATAGCTGCTTGAAAGAATGTGCACAAATCTAATATGCATAATGTTGAGTGAAAGAGGCTAGATATGAAAGGGTATCTATATTCAATTTAGTTTAAAAACAGGTAAACTTTCACTGTCTTTCCGTTTATGATTGTAAGGGCACAATGGAGGCTTATGGAGGGTGATACTGCACAGCTATATTTACATCAGAATTTTGAGTTGTGCACTTAGATCTGTACACATTTTGCATATGTGGTATATTTTAATAAGTAAAAAAAGTGAAAGATGGGGCTGGAGTTGTAGAGCATTTGCCTCACAAGTGTGAGGCACTGGGTTTGATCCTAGCACCACATAAAAACAAATGCAATGAGTTAAAAAAAAGTGAAAGATGCAGCCATTTAGAGTACTGTTTTCATAGATTACAAACGATGATATAGACATATCCTTACATATCCACTTTTATAAAAAGTATTTTTTTTTTTTTAGTTGTATCCAATGCTTTTGTTTTTTATTTTTTTTATATGGTGCTGAGGATCGAACCGGGGCCGGCCACACACATGCTAGGCAAGTGCTCAACCGTTGAGCCACAACCCCAGCCCACATATCCATCTTTTTTTTTTTTTTTTGGTACCAGGGATTGAACTCAGGGGCACTTGACCACTGGGCCACATCCCCAGCCCTTTTTTGTATTTTATTTAGAGACAGGGTCTCACTAAGTTGCTAAGTGCCTCGCCATTGCTGAGGCTGGCTTTGAACTCGCGATCCTCCTGCCTCAGCCTCCCACCTCAGCCTCCCAAAGTGCTGGGATTACAGGCGTCCGCCATCGCGCCCGGCTACATATCCATCTTTTAAAGAGAAAAACAGTGCAATAAATAAGCAAGAGTGTTAATCTCCGAATTATTTTCTTCCTGTGAGGTGGTATTTTTTTCTTCTTTATGTCTTTCTGTCTTCCATTTTCACCAGTGAACATGTACTTTTTTTTTTTTTTTTTTTTTTTTTTTTTTTTTTTTTTGTGGTACCGGGGATTGAACTCAGGGGCACTCGACCACTGGGCCACATCCCCAGCCCTTTTTTTGTATTTTATTTAGAGACAGGGTCTCA
Organism: Tamias sibiricus; assembly: GCA_025594165.1. NCBI lineage: Eukaryota > Metazoa > Chordata > Mammalia > Rodentia > Sciuridae > Tamias > Tamias sibiricus. Next base: position 44,984,933 of record CM046670.1, read on the forward strand.
CTGAGTTGCTAAGTGCCTCGCCATTGCTGAGGCTGGCTTTGAACTCGAGATCCTCCTGCCTCAGCCTCCCAAAGTGCTGGGATTACAGGCGTGCGCCACTGCGCCCGGCTATTTTTTTTAATTGTAGATGGACACAGTATTTTAATTTTATTTATATATTTTTATGTGGTGCTCAGAATTAAACCCAGTATCTCATACATGCTACATAGGCACTCTACCACTGAGTCACAACCCTAGTCCAACACGTACTTATTTTTTGAATAAGGAAACTTAACATATTCAAAAGGAAATATTTGTGTATAAAATAGAAAAATTGTCAGTCTAGAACTTCTTTCTTTTTTTTTTTAAACCATTACTTTCTCCTTCCTCAAATTGAGAACAAAATATTATTCATTTGAAGCAACCCATATACCATAATTATAATTATTTGTTTATTGAATATGTAGTAAACATATCTACTTGTAGATATATCTGTCTTCAAACTTTACTCAATTGGTTGCTGTATCGTGGTATCCTTACTGTCAATAGAATTAGTCATATGTGACAGTGTTTGTGGTATTTTCAGCCTGTAAAATATGCACTATGTCCAATGTATAGCAGCTAAAGTAAGTGAACTTTTTATGTAAACATTAATTTGCATTTCCATATGAATCTGATTCTTAGTGGAAGTGATTATTTTTCCTTAGGCAATGTCTGGAAGCACTTTTTGTTGTCACAACTAAGTGGAGTTGGGATTATTATTTCAAGTCAACAATGCTCTTATACATACTGCAATGCAGAAGACAGTTTCACAGAACAAACAGTTTTCTAGCCAGAACAAAAAGTTTCCAGCCCAAAACCTCACTAATATTAGAATTAAGAAACCATATTCTAAACACAAGATTCATTTTTCCAAACCTAGCCTTCTGAGTTACTATGATGGTAAGAGAGCACGTGGCATAGGGTGCTACTGTTAATTAATAGGAAACAAATCGGCCACTGCAACCTCCCCTCATTTACCATAATTCTGACATGTGACCAAAATATTATTTTCAGTTCTTTACTTGCTATGATTGGTACACCTGCCAGTATTTTTTCCCCTTCCCATCAAACCCAGAGGTGAGCACTCTACCACTGTACTATATACCTCCAGCCTGCTTTGTCATAGTCCAATTTATACAGTGAACTTAGGTGTTTTTTCTATGGTAACATAAACTCATTTCTTGTGCAATACAGAGATCTGAAAACGAAAATTAAGAGTCTCCCATAAATCACCCATTATTCTACCATTTATACAAAACCACTGTAAATGCTTTTCAAAAATACACCTATGTGCCCTGCATTGTGGTCCATGCCTGTAATGATCTCAAGTTTGAGGCCATACTCAGCAACTTAGTGAGACCCTGTCTCAATAAAATAAAAAGGCTGGTGATGTAGCTCAGTGGTAAAACAGTTCTGAGTCAATCTATAAGATGGGTGTTGTAGTGTAGGCCTGTAATCCTAGGGATTCCTGTAACAGGCAGGAGGATTACAGTTTGAAACCAGCCTGGTCAGATTAGTGTGACCCTGTCTCAAAGTAAAAATAAGAGCTGGGGATATAATTCCCTTGGGTTCAATCTCCAGTCTTGGGGAAGAGGGGGGGGAGGGTCTCTATAATTTTTCTGTGATATGTGTACCTATATCTTGTGCATATTTAGCCTCAGGCAGATTGTTTTGTAAGGCATAGAATAAGATTTCAGCAGTGCAGAAAGTTTAAAGTTATACACAGAAATATATAGTAGATAGGCATTTAGAATAATTTCATACATTGAGCGCATGAGGCAGGTAGCAGTTCCCATAATGAAAATTCTGTTACTTTTCAGCTTAGTCTTTGTTACCAAGAATGAGTAAGATAAGACTACTTCCTAGTGAATAGAGTTGAAGTCAGCATTGGAGGTATTCCTGAAATTCTCTGTTTGCCTAGGAACTGAGATGAGATTTTTCTGGGAATCTATCCATTGAGTTCCTTTTTAAAATTTTATTGAGCTATTTGTAGATAATTCATGTGTTCAAATTTCTTACCTATGTGTACAATTCATTTCTTAAGTAAAATCATTGCATGTGACAGGGATCCCTTTTACTAACATAGAGATTCGGATCATTTAGAAATGGATGGCACTTTTTTTTTTTTTTTTTAATGGTACTGGGTATTGAACCCATGGGCATTCTACTACTGAGCTATATCTGCAGACCTTTTTATTTTGATACAGGGCCTTTGCTAAGTCCCCCAGGCTGTCCTGTAGCTTGAGATCCTCCTGCCTTAGCTCCCCAAGACTCTGGCATTAATAGTACACTACACACTCAGTGGCTATTTTTTTTTTTTAAGTGCATTTCATGTCAACTTTTGATAAATTCTGTAATTTTTTAATTTATTGGTGGTACTAGAGATTGAGTCCAGGGTGTTCTCTTACTGAGAGCTATAACCCCAGTCCTTTTTTTTTTTTTTTTTTTTTTTTTTTTTTTTTAATTTCCAGAAAGCATCTTGCTATTTGCTAAGTGGTCTCAGATTTGCAGTACTCCTGCCTCAGTTTACTGAGTAGCTTGAATCATAGGATCGTGCTACTGTGCCTGGCCAAGACAGTGTGCTTTGTTTGTACAAAGATTCATCTTAAAATGTTGAGTTCAGAACCAGACACAATGGCACAGACCCTGGGTTAAATCTCTACTATGACCAAGAGAAAAAAAAAGGTGTTTATATAAATGTATCTCTGTGTCTGTGTGTTTTTATGTATGTGTGTTCACACAGACACAGAGATAGAGTCTGTCTGTGTGTGTGTGTGTGTGTGTGTGTGTGTGTGTGTGTGTGTATCTGCCTGTCTCTTCAGGCTGGTATGGAATTGTCTGTACATGACTTCAATTGTTCTGCTAAGACAATAAAACTGCATTAGTTCAGTGGTTTTTGGTTTGTTTTCTGGAAATGAGGATTGATCTGGGCCTTGCACATGCTAGGTATGTACAACCCTACCTCTGAACTAAACTACTGCCCTATTTTACTTTATTTTGAGACTGTCTTGATAGTTGCCCAGTCTGGCCTAAAATTTGGGAACCTCTTATGTAGCTGGGATTATAAGCCTGTACCACCATGCCCAGTGTATAGATGACTTTTTTTCTTTTTGCTACCAGGGATTGAACTCAGGGGCACTCGACCACTGGGCCACTGGGCCACATCCCCAGCCCTTTTTTGTATTTTATTTAGAGACAGGGTCTCACTGAGTTGCTAAGTGCCTCGCCATTGCTGAGGCTGGCTTTGAACTCACGATCCTCCTGCCTCAGCCTCCCAAGTGCTGGGATTACAGGTGTGCGCCACTGCGCCTGGGTTGTTTTTTTTTTTTTTTTTTTTTTTTTTTTTTTAATTTGGGATTGTCCCAGAGATCTTTTACCACCTGAGCTACATCCCCAGCCCTTTGTATTTTTTTTTTTTTTATTTGAGAGAAGGTCTCACGTGTGCCATGTGTCCAGCTGTGATAGTATTTTTTTCCCCAAACTTTTTTTTTTTTTAAATATTTATTTATTTGCTTTAGTTGTACACAATGCAATGCATTTATGTTTACGTGGTGCTGAGGATCGAACCCGGGCCGCGCACGCCCTAGGCGAGCGCACTACCGCTGAGCCACAACCCCAGCCCCTTAGATCTTCTTTTAAAAAATTTTTTATTTATAGTAGTATGTATTACAGTTCATACTATACATATATAGCATCTTTTTACACAAAAACAGTTTGTATACAAAGAATATTCGCAGCATTCAAGTCTTCAATCATGGATTTAGAATAATGATATCCGTCTTATTCAACCACTTTTTTTTCCCCCTTCCTCCCTTGCTCCCTCCTTTCCCCTCCCTTCCCTTTGACCATTATAGTGTTCCTCTAATCCTCCTATGTACCCCAACCCAACAATACTGTGAACCGGCTTCCTTATATCAGAGGAAACATTCCGTATTTGGATTTTTGAGATTGACTGATTTCACTTAGCATTATATTCTCCAACTTCATCCATTTACCTGCGAATGTCATTATTTTATTCTGTTTTATTGCTGAGTAAAATTTCATTGTGTATATATACCACATTTTCTTTATCCATTCATCTACCGAAGGACATCTAGGTTGGTTCCACAACGTAGCTATTGTGAATTGTGCTGCTATAAACATTGAGGTAGCTGTGTCACTGTAATATGCTGTTTTTAAGTCCTTTGGGAATAGACCCAGGAGTGGGATGGCTGGGTCATAGGGTGGTTCCATTCCCATTTTCCCAAGAAATCTCCATACTGATTTCCATAACGGTTGTACCATTTTGCAGTCCCACCAGCAATGTATGAGTGTGCCTTTTTCCCTACATCCTCTACAACATTTATTGTTGTGTTCTTGATAGCTGCCATTCTGCCTGGAGTGACATGAAATCTTAGAGTAGTTTTGATTTGCATTTCTCTAATTGCCAGTGATGTTGAGCATTTTTTCATGTATTTGTTGATTAATCATGTATCTTCTTCTGAGAAGTGTCTTTTCAATTCCTTAGCCCATTTATCGATTGGATTATTTGTTTTTTTTTGGTGTCAAGTTTTTTGAGTTCTTTATATATTCTAGAAATTAGTGCTCTATCCGATGTGCATGTATTAAATATTTGTTCCCAGTTAGTTGGCTCTCTATTCACCTTACTGATTGTTTCTTTTGCTGAGAAGAAGCTTTTTAGTTTAAATCTATCCCATTCATTAATTCTTGGTATTAATTCTTGCACTGCAGGATTCTTGTTAAGGAACTTGGAGCCTAATCCGACATGTTGGAAATTGTAGCTTACTTTTTCTTCTATTAGGCGTATTGTCTCTGGTCTAATTCCTAAGTCCTTGATCCACTTTGAATTGAATTTTGTGCATGGAGAGAGATACAGGTTTAATTTCATTTTGTTGCATATGCCTTTCCAGTTTTCCCAGCACCATTTGTTGAAGAGGCTATCCTTTCTCCACTGTACATTTTTGGCGCCTTTGTCTAATATAAGATAGCTGAAATTATATGTATTATTCTCTGTGTCCTCAATTCTGTACCATTGGTCTACTAGTCTGTTTTGGTGCCGATACCATGCTGTTTTTGTTACTATTGCTCTATAGTGTAAATTAAAGTCTGGTATGATGATGCCACCTGCTTCACTTTTCCTGCTCAGGATTGCTTTAGCTATTCTGGGTCTCTTTTTTTTTCCACATGAATTTCATGATTGCTTTTTCTATTTCTTTGAGAAATGTCATTTGGGATTTTGTTGGAATTGCATTAAATCTGTATAATGTTTTTGGTAGCATGGACATTTTGACAATATTAATTCTACCTATCCAAGAACAAGGTAGGTCTTTCCATCTTCTGAGGTCTTCTACAATTTCTTTCTTTAGTGTTCTATAGTTTTCGTTATAGAGGTCCTTCACCTCTTTCGTTAAGTTGATTCCCAGTTTTTTTTTTTTTTAATGCGATTGTAAATGGAGTAGTTTTCATCATTTCCCTTTCAGAGGCTTTATCACTGATGTACAAAAATGCCTTTGACTTATGGGTATTGATTTTATATCCTGCTACTTTGCCGAATTTATTTACTAGTTGTAAAAGTTTTCTGGTAGAGTTTTTTGGGTCTTCTAGGTATATTATCATGTCATCAGAAAATAGTGCTAATTTGAGCTCTTCTTTTCCTATCTGGATCCCTTTAATTTCTTTCGTCTGTCTAATTGCTCTGGCCAGAGTTTCAAGTACTATGTTAAATAGCAGTGGTGAGAGGCGGCATCCCTGTCTTGTTCCAGTTTTTAGAGGGAATGCTTTCAATTTTTCTCCATTTAAGATAATGTTAGCTTGAGGTTTTGCATAGATAGCTTTTATAATGTTGAGATATGTTCCTGTTAGTCCTAATTTTTCTAGAGCTTTGAATATAAAGGAGTGTAGTATTTTGTCAAATGCTTTTTCTGCGTCTATTTAGATGATCATGTGGGTTTTTTTTTTTTTTTTTTTTTTTTTTTTTTTTTGTGGTACTGTGGATTGAACTCAGAGGCACTCGACCACTGGGCCACATCCCCAGCCCTTTTTTGTATTTTATTAGAGACAGGGTCTCACTGAGTTGCTAAGTGCCTCGCCATAGCTGAGGCTGGCTTTGAACTCGCGATCCTCCTGTCTCAGCCTCCCAAAGTGCTGGGATTACAAGCGTGCACCACTGCGCCCAGCGATCATGTGGTTTTTATCTTTAAGTCTATTGATGTGATGTATTATGTTTATTGATTTCCGAATGTTGAACCAGCCTTGCATCCCTGGGATAAACCCCACTTGATCGTGGTGCATTATCTTTTTGATATGTTTTTGAAACCGATTTGCCAGAATTTTGTTGAGGATTTTTGCATCTATGTTCATTAAAGACATTGGCCTGAAGTTTTCCTTTTTGGCTGCGTCTTTGCCTGGCTTTGGAATTAATGTGATATTGGCCTCATAGAAAGTGTCTGGAAGAGCTCCCTCTTTTTCTATTTCTTGAAATAGTTTGAAGAGCATTGGTATTAGTTCTTCTTTGAAAGTCTTATAGAACTCAGCTGTAAACCCATCAGGTCCAGGACTTTTCCTTGTCGGTAGCTTTTTGATGACGTCTTCTATTTCTTCACTTGTAATCGGTCTGTTTAAGTTGTGTATAGCCTCGATTTCCAGTTTAGGCAAATCATACGACTCAAGAAATCTTTCAATGTTTTCAATATTTTCTGTTTTATTAGAATACAAGTTTTCAAAGTAATTTCTAATTATCTTCTGTATATCTGAGGTGTTTGTTGTGATATTCCCTTTTTCATCACGAATGTTAGTAATTTGAGTTTTTTCTCTTTTTCTTTTTGTTAGCATTGCTAAGGGTCTGTCAGTTTTGTCAATATTTTGAATGGTTTCCTTAGTCTCAATTTCATTAATTTCTGCTCTGATTTTAATTATTTCCTGTCTTCTATTGCTCTTGGTGTTGGTCTGTTCTTCTTTTTCTAGTGCTTTGAGGTGTGATGTTAAGTCATTTATTTGTTGGTTTTTTTTCCTCTTAAGGAATGACCTCAGTGCAATGAATTTTCCTTTTATTACTGCCTTCATAGTGTCCCAGAGATTTCTATACAATGTATCTGTGTTCTCATTTACCTCTAGGAATTTTTTAATCTCCTCCTTGATGTCTTCTTCAACCCCTTGTTCATTCAGTAGCATGTTGTTTAGCTTCCAGCTGTTGGAGTAGTTTTTTTAATTTCTTGTATTATCATTGATTTCCAATTTCATCCCATTATGGTCTGATAGAATGCAACGTAGTATTTCTATTTTTTTATATTTGCTGAGAGTTGCCTTGTGACATAATATATGGTCAATTTTGGAGAAGGAGCCATGTGCTGCTGAGAAGAAAGTGTATTCGCTTACTGAGGGATGAAATATTCTGTATATGTCCGTTAGGTCTAAGTTATTAATTGTTTTAACAAGGCCTAATGTTTCTTTCTTTAGCTTTTGTTTGGATGATCTACCCATTCGTGAGAGAGGTGTGTTGAAGTCCTCTAGAATAACTGTGTTGTGGTCTATTTTACTCTTGAACTTGAGAAGGGTTTGTTTGATGAATATAGGTGCTCCATTATTTGGGGCATATAGATTTATAATTGTTATATCTTGTTGATGAATGGTTCCCTTAAGTAGTAAGAAATATCCATCTTTATCCCTTTTGATTAGCTTTGGCTTGAAGTCTACCTTATTTGATATGAGAATGGAAACCCCTGCCTGCTTCCGCAGCCCATGTGCATGATAAGACTTTTCCCAGCCTTTCACCTTCAATCGCTTGATGTTTTTTTCTATGAGGTGTGTTTCTTGTAGACAGCAAATTGTTGGGTTGTTTCTTTTAATCCAATCTGACAATCTGTGTCTTTTGAATGGTGAGTTTAGGCCATTAACATTCAGGGTTATTATTGAGATGTGATTCTTATTTCCATCCATTTTTAAATGTATTATGGTATTTAGCTTGATTTGGATTCTCCTCTGGTTGATAATTCCTTTAGTTTACTATCTCCCTTTGTTGGTTTTCATTGTTATTTTTCTCTTCTTCTTCATGGAAAATTTTGCCCAAGATGTTCAGAAGTGCTGGCTTTTGAGTTGTGAAATCTTTTTTTTTTTTTTTTTTTTTTTTTTTTTTTTTTTTGGTACCAGGGATTGAACTCAGAGGCATTCGACCACTGGGCCACATCCCCAGCCCTTTTTTTGGTTTTTATTAGAGACAGGGTCTCACTGAGTTGCTAAGTGCCTCGCCATTGCTGAGGCTGGCTTTGAACTCGCGATCCTCCTGCCTCAGCCTCCCAATGTGCTGGGATTACAAAGTGCGCCCGGCAAGTTGTGAAATCTTTTAACTTTTGTTTGTCGTGGAAGGTTTTTATTTCATCTTCGAATCTAAAGCTCAGTTTTGCTGGATATAAGATTCTTGGTTGACATCCCTTTTCTTTCAGAGCTTGAAATATGGTATTCCAGGATCTTCTAGCTTTTAAGGTCTGGGTTGAAAAATCTGAGCATAGTCTGATCGGTTTTCCCCTATATGTAATCTGCTTTCTTTCTCTTGTGGCTTTTAGTATTCTCTCCTTACCTAGTATATTAGGCAATTTCATTATAATGTGCCTTGGTGTGGATCTGTTGTGGTCTTGTATGTTTGGTGTTTGGTAAGCCTCTTGAACTTGGTTTTGCCATTCGTTCCTCATGTTTGGAAAATTTTCTGCTATTATTTCATTGAATAAATTATTCATTCCTTTGGTTTGAAACTCTGCACCTTCTTCAACACCAATCACTCTTAAGTTTGGTCTTTTTATGCTGTCCCATAATTCCTGAATGCTCCGTTCTTGTTTTTTTACTACTTTTGCCGTGTCCTCTAGATTTTTCTCCAGGATATATATTTTATCTTCATTATCTGAGGTCCTTTTCCAGGTGATCTAATTTGTTGGTGATGCTTTCAATTGAGCATTTAATTTGGTTTATTTCTTCTTTCATTTCCAGAATTTCTGTTTGGTTTTTCTTTAGAATCTCTATCTCCCTGTTGAAGTAATCTTTTGTTTCTTGTATTTGTTTTTGGAGTTCTTTGTCAAAATGCTCTTTTACCGCCTCTATTTGCTCTCTCATTTTTTAGTTCATTCTTAAGATCCATAAACATTTGGAATATGTAATTTCTAAATTCCGTCTCTGGCATTTGACCAACTGTGATTGCCATGGAATCTGCTGAGGGGGCATGTCGGTTGGTTTCAGCCATTTTCTTCCCTTGCTTCTTCATAATGCTTGTGTGTCTATTCTCCTAGCACTGTGGGACCTTGCCTATTTTGATTTCACCTTATAGCCTTATGTTTCTCCTGTGGTATAGTGCTGTGAGGTCCCCTTATAAATACCTTACAATTTAAGCTCTAACACTTTCTTTACAGCAAATCCCAGTTTGATCACAATGTACAGATTTAGTTAACTCAGGAGGTATTCTTTCCAATTTACTCTGTATGCTTGTGTTGGGGTTTACAGTTTCAGTATTGGACAAAGAGATGATATGTTTAGGAAGAAGCGAGTGAGGTTACTGAGATGTTCTTTCTTAGGAAATATAAAAATAGAATTCTATGGAAGTGGTTTAATATCAGCAGACAGGAGAGAAAAGAGAATGGAATGAGCGATTTAGAGGAAAGACAATTTATATATAAACCAAACTTATTTAACCTTTGAGAGAAGAAAAATAAAGAAAGATGGAAAAGAAAAAAAAAAAGGAACAATGAGAGATAACAAAGAAGAATTAGTGTAAGAGAGAGGAGAGAGAAACTGAGTCAAGAAAAATAGAGAGTAAACTATATATAACACCGCTTTTCTGTATATTTCATTTGCCCCAGGCCTAGAAGTCCCAATTTCTGTGTATACCTCGTTTTCACCTCTAATGAGCACACAATGACAGGGTGTAAATAGATAAGGGCAGAAGAGACTAAAGTGAGAAGGGAAGAAAGGAAAGAGGAACACAGACACACAAATAATCACACTATCAAACAGAACAAAAACAAACAAACAAAAAAACCCAGAGTCTAACCCAGGAACAAATCTCAAATAAACAGGACCCTGGAAAGCCCTTCCAGTTTAAGCCAGTTGTCTTGGTCCACGCCCAGACAGTCACAGTGGAGTCTAGTCTGCAGCTTTGGCCAGTGGCAGATTGGCACAGAGGAATCATGGCTGGAGGGTGGGAGGGTGTCAGTACGTGAATAGCACCAAGAAAGCGTTCATCCAGAAGGCACGCATTCCCCACGCCTGCCCCCAGTTATAGATCTTGTGGTTGCTGCGCTGGCCTCAGGCAGGCCCTTCCCTGCGGGCTGCCTGCGTGCGTCTCACCCAGGTGTGTGCTGTTCTCCGGTCCCTGGACCGATCCTTGGATGTCTGCAGTCAGCCACAGCCCTCCTCCAAAATGGCGGTGCCTTCCCCGGTCCCAACAGCAGTACCCTGGACCTGTGTGTCACTCTGAGGCGTGCAGGTCCCATTCGGCAATTTACGCGACAGAATTCTGTCTGTGAGGCCACTGCTCGTGTCTGGATTTCTTTTTATTCTGCGCTGTTCGAGGCCGTGGTCTGTACTTCCCGTACTGCAATGTTACCAAGGCAGCTGCGCCGCTGATGCTGGTTCGGTTTGTGGGCCGCTGGCACTGGACTCCGTGTGTCAGCGGTCTGGAGTTCCTTGTATTTCACCATCTAGATGTGCACGGATATCTCAGTTCCCTTTCAGTTGCGGGAGTGTTGCTGGCGCGTTCAATCTTCCTGGTAGCCTCTTTTAGTGCCCGTCTCCCGTGAGTGCTTCTCTGCTGTCCGCCATCATTTTCCTAAGTCCCCCCAAACTTTTTCTTTTTTTAATTGTTGCATAATAGTTGTATATACTGGTGGGATTTGTACATATTTGCACATGCACACTTTAATAACATGATAGGGCTAGGGTTGTGGCTTAGCGGTAGAATGCTCGTGTAGCATGTGCGAGGCCCTGGGTTTGATCCTCAGCACCACATTAAGAAGTAAATAAGATAAAGGTATTGTGTTCAACTACAACTGGAAAAACAAACAAACGAACAAACAACCCCCCCCCCCCCCCCGATTTTACCAGTGTGGCATTTTTCCTCTTGCCAACTTCTTTTTTAAAAAATATTAATTTATGGGGCTGGGATTGTAGCTCAGTGGTAGAGCGCCCACCTAGCACGTACACAGCCCAGGTTCGATCCTCAGCACCATGTAAAAATAAAGGCATTGTGTACAACTAAAACAAACAAATATTTTTTTAAAAAAGTAAATGCCTTGCCCATCCACTTTTCAAAAATAATTATTTGTTTTAGTTGTACACAATGCCTTTATTTTTTCTTAGTTTCTTTTTATGTGGTGCTGAGGATCGAACCCCAAGCGGAGCACATGCTAGGCGAGCACTCTACAGCTGAGCCTCAACACCAGCCCCCCCCCACATTTTTCCTCTTCTGTTCTTCTAACATGTAGTTTTTCTGTCATCTGGTAGTGCTTTTTTTGGTCATATCCTTTATTTCTTTTCTTTCTTCAGTATTGTTGTTTTCCTTCTTTTGATAATTGTGGATTGAACCCGGGGACATTTTACAACTGCACTATGTCTCTAGCCCTTTTTATTTTTTGTTTTTTGATAGGTGTTGTATAGTTGCTCAGGTTGGCTTTGAACTTTCAATTCTCCTGCCTTAATACTCTGAGACGGTGGGATTACAGGTGTTCCCTACCATACCTGGCTCTCATTCTTTATTTTTGTTATGTAGCATTTTATACTGTTGGTCTTGCTCCCTCTTCGAAAACCTTGGGTTTAAGTTCTTTGATGTTTCCTTATGTTAGCAGATATATAGTCAGCAAGTACTATAAGCATTATTTTTAATTGATAAAATAAGGGTGTGCTCTTTCTTGTAGAGCACATACTGGTGGTAAACATGTTGAATAAAAAATACTCATTTAGATAATGGTAAATGAAAGAAGTAATCACGGCGAGATGAATAACAGGTCTGTTAGACAGTGGAAGGGTTTCACTTAATATAGAGTTTTTTTAATGAGAGAGATGGGAAGGAAACATGGAACTATTTAGACAAAAGTCTTTCATAGTAACGCATTATTAAAGGCCTTAAGGCAGGAACAGCTTGTCTGTGTTGAAGGGGTAGCAAAAACAAAGATTGGGAGGAAGTTAGACTGGTGGTTGGAATGGAGGTAGTTCATACAAAGATTTGTATTCCAACTTAAGTACTTTGGATTTTATATTCAGAAACAATATGTTTTTTTTTTTTTTCTCTCTTACTGAGAATTTATTCACCACTGTTTGCCTCCCATTACAAAAGCACAATCCTATGTTTTGATGTTTGTTTGTATGTATACACATACATGCATAAACACAAACACATACATTTTTACAAATACGCTTTTGTTGGTCATATTGTGTGAAAATTGGGGGGGGAATTGTAACAATAACTTGTTAAAGAATATTTTCATGGAAATAAAATACCTTTAAATGTTTTTCATTTGTATTTTTCCCACACACTTATGGTGTGTTTTCTTTTAAATGTCTTGGATTGTAATTTTAAAACTTGGATTTCTTGCCCTGCCATATATATAAAATGAGTTTATACTTTGGAAAAAATATGTATCGTGTGTAGGGAATATATTAGATGTAAAATTCATTAAATTCTTTTACATTTAAGTGTTTAACTGAATTTCTGTTTTTTTAAAAAACAACTAGTCACTCATAGTTAACCTTATTTCATTCTGTAAATATATTTTTGCTATTTCAGATCAGTAGTAATTTCACTTCGTCTTCTTCCAAAACTGTTCGGTACTTTTCAGCAGTTTGGGAGCAGTTATGATACACACTGGATTACAATGTAAGTAAATAAAAGAATAATATTTTAAAGTTCTTTTTTTCCAAATTGTAGTTATCTGTTATGGTTTGGGAATAACTTACTGACTTTGTACCAGAAAAATTGAGTTTAATATGACTTAAACATTTTCTTAGATTTCTCTGTCACAACCCTGTGAAGACTGTCTCTCTCTTAGTAGAAAATTCAATGAGTTTTGTTTGCTTTGAGAATAATACTGAAGCAACAAATATTCTAATTTTAGAGAGAAGACCTAGTACATGTGCTCACAGCAGAAGATGATCCACAATAAAATAAAACATTCTTTGATATTTACTTGTGAAATTTCTTTGAATTTATTCTTGAAATATTTTTGAATTATTTTTGAATTTTTTTTTTCCTTCAATAGAAACTGGTTCTAGACATAAGATCATGTTAGGGAATTTTGTTTTGGTGTTGCGGGTGTGGAGGTGTTGGGGTGTGCTATAGGTGGAATCCAGGCTGTCATGCATGGTAGACAATGCTCTTCCACCGACCTACATCCTAGCTTATTTTAAGACATGGTCTTGCTCAGCCTCTTCTCCAGTTTGTGATACCCCTGCCTCAGCCTCACGTAGCTTGTATAACAGACCTGTGTCTCTGTGCCCGGTTTAGGGATAATTTTGACAGGTTACCTTATTGCTCTTTTACATTTATAGAGAATTTACAGTTAATGTTAAAAGGATTCTTTCAAGGTTAATATTATGATGTGAAAGAAATATGAGCTACTGTGGTTTTAATGTTGTCATTAGTAATTAACAAAAACCTCCCTTTTGCTGGGCGTGGTGGTACATGCCCATGATCCCAGGGCCCTGGAGGCTGGTTCAAAGCCAGCCAGCCTCAGCAATTTAGGCCCTAAGCAAATTAAGGAGATCCTTTCTCCAAATAAAATATTTTAAAAAAAAGGACTGAGGATGTGGCTGAGTGGTCAAGTGCTCCTGGGTTCAATTCCTGGTACCAAACAAATAAAACAAAACCACATCCCTTTGTTGTGAATATATTATGTATTGCAGTATTCAGCATTTTGTACATATTATCTTTTAAACTTCTGTAATGGCCCATATTTTAAAATTAGGGACATTTATCCCTAAAACTTTTATCAAATATTCAAGTAACCAGTAAATAGACTTGAACAGATCAGGTTACTTGACTGAAGCCATACATCAAGTGTTTTAGAACTGATTCCATGTTTTGTTGTGTGTGTGTGTTTTTAAGCTGATTTTAAACCCAAGTGTTACTAAATGTTTTCTTCTTTCTAACCTTTGCCTTCATTGAATGATTGGCAAGAGTAATGTAAATTGAAAATACAGGCCAGTTGCTGTGACACACGCCTGTAATCCCAGTGATCCAGGTGGCTGAGGCAGGAGGATCATAGTACCATGACCATCCTTAGCAACTTAGCATCACCCTAAGCACCTTAGCAAGACTTTCTCAAAATAAAAAGGGCCAGGGACTTAGTGGTAAAGTGCCCGTGAGTGAAACCCCTAGTACCCACCAATATCCCCACCCCCCAAAAAAAGAAAGAAAATACAGCTATGGCAAAGAAATGATATAATTTATGTTAGAACTTTTGAACTTTAATAAAAAATGTTTTTGGTGTGTTGCTGGGGTTTGAATCCAGTGCCTCATAAATTCTAGGCATATGATTTATCACTGAGCCACAAACCCAACCTGGACTTTTGGGATTTAAATTTTTATTTATTTATACATTTTAGCAGATTCATTATTACCGAATGTAGTGTGAAATAATTTGTTAATTATGTATTTGTCAATGTATTTGTCACTCAATATATTTGTCACTCTTTAAATTTTCTAGTATTTCTAGATTTTTTTTAACAAGTAACACTGGGGCATTTTTATTCCTTTTTAAAAATTTGTTAAAAAATGTAAGCATAGCCGGGCGCCGTGGCGCACGCCTGTAATCCCAGCACTTTGGGAGGCTGAGGCAGGAGGATCGCGAGTTCAAAGCCAGCCTCAGCAATGGCAAGGCACTTAGCAACTCAGTGAGACCCTGTCTCTAAATAAAATACAAAAAAGGTCTGGGGATGTGACCCAGTGGTCGAGTGCCCCTGAGTTCAATCCCCGGTACCACAAAAAAAAAAAAAAAAAAAAAAAAAAAAGTAAGCATAATTGGCAATTCAAAAGAGATTAATTAAATACATTTTTATATTATCTGCCTTCTGTATGCCAGGTATACTGCAAAAATCTGTTGCATAACAACTGAAGGACACAAAATGGAATAGTATATTATATTAAATGTTAACTCATAATAACAGTCTGCCAGGCATTTTACCCATTCATAGGTATTGAATACTTGAGATTTGAAAAATATTAACAATATTTTAAATTTGTAGAAATTAACATGCATTGCTTTATGTATTTTCATCATTCAGCTGTGAGTAAAACTTGAAAAATTTTGATTATTTCACATTTTTACGTGCAAAGATATGTTAGATAAACTTTTTTTCTGTAAAAGAATGCATTTTATTATGTTGCTCTGGTCTCTTTAAAATTATTGTTTTTCTTTAATTGGGCCAGGTGGGCAGAAAAAGAACTGAACATGATGAAACTCTTCTTTGATAATCTGGTATACTATATTCAAGCTGTAAGAGAAGGAAGACAAAAACATGCACTGTAAGTACTTTTCAGCGAGGTTACATATGAGTTTAAATCTGGATTACCTTTCCTGTGAAGGATATTTTTCTAGTGTTTCTATTTCTTCTCTTTCACACAGTAAATAAATGTAACAGAAAAGTTTATTTATGTAAAATTGTAAGAGAAAGAAATTCTAATTAGCATGGCTTTTTAAGTTAAAAAATTATGATGTTCCTCTTAAAAGTCTTAGTGAAATTAGCTTATGTAACTTTTGTAGGTTGGTTTACTTGTACTACTGAGATTTATTGAAAATAATTGTTTTTAGGAATAAAAACTAAATATTCTCTAGATATCTTCAGTATCCTTGTCTTCATGTATTAGTGCATTGATTCTAAAATTTGTAAATATTTACTTCCAAAAAATAAACTTAACATATAGTTTAAAAACATTTACATTTTTTCTCTTATGATTGAATTATGTATGTTTTTTAGTGCATGTAATGGTTTCAAAACTGGTGGTATTACTGAGTATTATTTTACTTTCTCTATATATCTATGTATAGATATATCTTCCCCCCCTCCCATCTTGAGTAAGTGACTTGGGTAGAAACCAAGTAGTAGCATTTAAAACTTTTTTAAGGAGATGCATCTCTAAATGCTTAGCAGGAGATATGTGCAATTCAGATTTCTGCTGGTGAACTTACTGTTGTGGCATTATGTCTAAGTCAGAGGCACCATCAGTTCAGTGTTAGTACCAAGCATATCAGTGAATAAGAGAAGGAGTTAAATCTGTTTGAGAAAACCTCCATGCGGGTGGAAAGTGGACCAACTGTAGAAGTGTTCTAAAAGTTGTAGGCTTTTATTCACTTCCTAAAATGAATTCACTCATTTTCCCTCAGAAATAATTTCCTTGTGTAGATTTTGCAATGACCTTTAGGGTACCACTATTCTGTTAGTAACCCGAAACTCTTAAATTTGGAGACTTGGGGGCTTTTTATTGTTCTTTTATTTTGAACCATTGATGATGGTAATGGTGATTAATAATAGCTAGTAGTATGGACTGATGTCCAAGTGAAAGGTTAAGCATTCATTGATATTTACTATGTGCCAGGTACCATTTTAAGTATTAAAGATACAGAGCAATCCATTTGAGGTTGATGGTTTCATTTTTCAATTGCAAAAACTGAAGTTATGAGACAGTAGCCACACATTTAAAACAGAATGGAGCCAGGATTTGTATCCAGCCAGTCTGTTTTTAGAACTCAATTTTTTTTTGGGGGGGGGGAGAGGGCGAGGGAGGGGCAGTACTGGGGATTGAACCCAGGGTTGGGGAAGGCTCTCTACTATAGAGCTACATCATCAGCCTTTTTATTTTTTGATTAAAAAAAAAAAAAATCTCACTAAGCCACTAAGCCTGGCCTTCAACTTCTGATCCTTCTGCCTTAGCCTCCTGAGTAGCTGGAATTACAGGTGTGTGTCACTACACTATACTTGGAACTCATTCTTAAGTGCTATATTATATTATACTGCCATCAGTATCTACCTATTTTTGTACCAAAATATATCCATGTCTTTTCACAAATTGACCCTACTAATTACTGTTTTTGCCCTGATAACCAGCCTCTGGGTCAGACTTTTTACTTCAGTCTCCTCCTGTGTAAGTTTCTTTCTTATCCCTGTCAAATTAGGCAGGTAGCATAGTATTAGAAGAACGTATATGGGCTTTGAATGTCAAGACAGCCATGGGTCGAGATTATGAATGTATTATTTTAATCTTATTTCAATTATCTTTCTAATAAATTCCAATTATTTTAAAGTATTTATAAGAATGAAATGATGTGAATTGTATCTGGCATATAGCAAATTATTTATTTTTAAGTTGTGGTTACCTGGCTAAAACAAAACTGTTTATAGCCTACCAAATTATTTTTGAGGTTTTTTTTTTTTTTTTTTTTTTTTAAATCTTAATTTACTTCATTTCATAGCTTTTCTTGCAAAGTTCTTTGTACTTTGGATATGTTCTTTTAAGACCTTATTAAAATTCTATTTTTCAGAATCTGTGTCTTTCTTTAATTATTTCTCCAGGATATGAGGATAATATTGGCCTCCTTAATCTAATCATCTCCATACATCCTCTGTAAAAATCATAATATAAGCAAGGAGTACAAATGAAACCATCCATGATCCACGTCTTTAGCATTTTTAGGAGACAGAATCGAAATTACCTGTCAAGTGGAGAAATACACAGAGTTATAGTAGACCCAACATAGTCACAAGTCAGGGGATTTGAGGAGTAGGAACAAGAGACTTGAGAGCATAGAATGGGAGACATAGATTAATTATCCTCAGAAAGGCAGAGTCCAGCACTCAGTGCCCAGAAAGGAATGCAGGTCAGAGATGTGGTTGTTCACTGTATTGACTACACGGGGTTGGTCACTTTGTAATGGAGCGAGAGATGGGACCTCATTAAAACATTCCTTGTATGTGAAAAGTTAAAGGAATGGTGCTCCTCAGAGATGAGTTTTGTATTTTCACAGAGCATGTTACTGTATCCTCAAAACTCTCTGATCTGCCTTGTTTCATGGCATTTTAGTAGAAAACCCCAGAACAGAGAGCTGTTATCTGGATTGTTTTACTATGCTTCCTCTGTTCTTTCATGCTGAAAAACAGCGTTGTATGTTTGTTTCTCTTTGTTAAAGCATATTGATTTCACGAATTTTTGCCCCCTTCCATCCCCATGGGGATTATAGTTGGAAAATACTGAGATTTTCACCTAGGAAAAAATAGTTTTGCACATGAAAGCTAGTATTTCATTTCTTAAAAAGACATGTTCCAGGCAGGGGTTGTGGCTCAGTGGTAAAGCACTTGCCTAACATGTTGGATGCGCTGGGTTCAATCCTTAGCACCACATAAGAATATATAAAATAAAACAAATGTCTATTAAAAACAACAAAAAAGCATGTTACGCTGGGCCTGGTGGCGCATGCCTGTAATCCCAGCACTTGGGAGGCTGAGGCAGGAGGATGGTGAGTTCAAAGCCAGCCTCAGCAATGATGAGGCACTTAGCAACTCAGTGAGACCCTGTCTCTAATAAACTACAAAAAAGGGCTGGAGATGTGGCTAGATGGTGGAGTGCCCCCGAGTTAATCCCCGGTACCAATACAAAAAACAAAAAAAACCCAACATGTTAAATAATTTCTTGAATGTTAGACAAAACTGTTTGTTTCAACATTGAGGCTACAAATAGAATTTTTTAAAAAAGCATTAGTTATGAAAGATTCATTCCTAATGGGAGACTATTAATTGCAGTGTATTCTTTCTAATGTCCAAAACCCATGCAGTATTTTTCAGTATTCATTTCAGTTATAACATTCCAAATAATTTTCTTGGATAATGTTTTCAGTAGGCAGTAGGTCTCTGATGTAGTGGGCAAAAAGTCCTGTGAAAATAGTTAAGTGCTGGACGGTGGGATCTGTACATGAGAGAACAAAGAGACAACCCATGATTTCTAGGGTTACGAATCTCTTATTCTGAAGTGCAAGTGTAGGAGAATGAGAAATATGCAGTACACAAAGGTACTTTGTAAATGGCAAACTTCATTCCTGATCTATCTGGGATTGTGTCCTCTACACTCAGGTTTAGAGGATGTATTAACTCAAAATAATAGAACTAATGGGTGATAGACTCTTTTTTGAACCTGTACTCCTACGCCTCTGCTATCACTATACAGTTGTGATAAAGGAACAGAGATATGAAACATGAGCTTTAGATAGAAATATGGATTTTTACTTGTTAACTTCTAATTTTTTGGCATATTACATAATGAAAAATGATATATCTTGTTTTGCTGTTGAAGTTTTATGTATTATCTAATTTGAAAATCAGTTTTGTTATAGTTTGAAGATATTTATGCTTAATAGCATAAGTTTTAGACACTTGTCATTATATATATTTTCTGTAATCAAATTTATATAATTGAAATAATTGCTAATTATGAATTGTTACAATGAATTTATGCTGTTTTAGTTATGGTTGGGACCATTAAACATTTAAAAATAAGAAATAGGATCTTTTATTTAATTATTTTAATGACTTTTTATAGGTACAGCCATAGTGCCGAAGTTCAAGTTCGACTTCAATTCTTGACTTGTGTGTTTTCAACTCTGGGATCCCCTGATCATTTCAGTAAGATTTTTAAACTGTATATTTTAAAATGTTTGGACACTTGGAAGAGTCCAGTTGAATTTACTCAATGCCCTTCAATTTTGGCAGTGATTATTCTCAATGTATTTATAAATTATGTCAATATTTACAACTTTATAAATACAATTGAAATTCCTGTTTACATTTTAAATACATTTTTCCAGGGTTTTGTTTTTGCAATATCTTTTATAATAATTTTCAAGAGTTGGTCTCAGATCATTGAATAAGCGCATTACCATTAATGTTTTCTTGGAGGCTTTATGATTTATTATAATATTGAAAATAGTTTCCTTTTATAAAACACAGTATTTCCTAAGTTCTCAAACACTATCTTTTTATTAAGATGAGCATGGCCCTCACATTCTCTTTCTGGCTTTGATCTCTGAAAATGGTAGTTTCTCAATGTATTAAGAACCCATTTCAAGAGCTGGGGTGGTAGCATGTGTGAGGCATTGGGTTCAATTCTCAGCACCACATATAAATAAATAAAATAATGGTCCATTGACAACTAAAAAATATTTTTAAAAACCATTTTAAAAACAAAATATTTGTGAAAGGACAGGTGACTGCATCTTTTATTACCTTTTGTAGAATCTTAATGTCACTAACATTATAAACAGCCACTGTTTATTATCATCAGTGTTTTATAATTTGGGTTAATAGGTGATACATTTGGGGGCCTTGGTTTTCTTTAAATTAATTTTATCTCATTTTCATTAGTTGTTGTTTTTTTTTTTTTTTTTAAGTAGAGACTGTTCTGAGATATTGGAGTGTGTGGACCAAACCTGCATGTTAGTGTTCTCAGAAGAGGAGATGAAAGCTTGATTTTTTTTTTTTTTTTTTTTTTTTTTTTAAGTACCAGGGATTGAACTCAGGGGCACTCGACCACTGGGCCACATCCTTAGCCCTTTTTTTGTATTTATTATTAGAGACAGGGTCTCACTGAGTTGCTTATCATCTCGCTGTTGCTTAGGTTGGCTTTGGACTCGTGATCCTCCTGCCTCAGCCTCCCAAGTGCTGGGATTACAGGCGAGTGCCAGCTGAAAGCTTGATTTCTGTTGACTGAAGTTCCTTATCTTTTGCAATGCTGATTTTATTGTCTTTCACATGCTGTATTCTTTTTTATCTGTGTGCCTGTGCTAAACTTCATTTGTTAGAAGGCTGCTTTTTCTTTTGCTGTGGTTAATACAGTTAAACTGATGGTATCTTGCTAGCCTAAGAGTATTTATCATCACTCTTTCAAGTCCATATCTGTGCTTAAGATACATTGTATATTTCTCTTGTGATACTAACAAATTCCATCTTGTTTGGATACTGAGGATTGAACCCAGGGCTTTACTACTGAGCAACATCCCTAGCCATTTATGTATTTGTTTGTTTGTTTAATTATTTAATTTTGAGACAGGGTCTCTCTTAGTTGCTGAAGCTGGCCTGAAAATTTACATCCTCTTGTCTCAGCCTTTTGAATTGCTAGGATTACAGGCATGTGCTACCACACCTGGCAAGGCACCTGTTTTTTTTTGTTTGTTTGTTTGTTTTGTTTGTTTTTGTTTTAATTATTTTTAGTTGTAAATGACAAAATACCTTTATTTTATTTTATTTATTTATTTTTTTGTGGTACCGGGGATTGAACTCAGGGGCACTCAACCACTGGGCCACATCCCCAGCCTTTTTTTGTATTTTATTAGAGACAGGGTCTCACTGAGTTGCTAAGTGCCTCGCCATTGCTGAGGCTGGCTTTGAACTCGCGATCCTCCTGCCTCAGCCTCCCAAAGTGCTGGGATTACAGGCGTGCGCCACCGCGCCCGGCTTATTATTTTTTTTTTTTTATGTGATGCTGAAGATGGAACCCAGTGCTTCACCCGTGCTCTACCACTGAGCCACAACCCCAGCCCCAAAGGGCACCTGTTTTTGATAGGAAATCTCTATTCCTTGTTATTTTTTCCCCCAATATTTTTTAGTTGTAGGTGGACACAATACAGTTATTTTCTTTATGTGGTGTCGAGGATCGAACCCAGTGCCTCGCACATGTGAGACAAGCTATAGGTCCAGCCCCTGTTCCTTGTTATTAAGTCATTTGTTGTGCCCCATTATGACTAATAATGTACAAGAAATATATAAAATATAACAAAACCAGATTTTTTTTTTTTATAACTTTATTCTTTTTTTTTTTTTTTTTTTAATGTGGTTCTGGGATTGATCCCAGTGCCTCACGAATGCTACCACTGAGCCACAACCCCAGCCGAACAAAACCAGATTTGTGCAGGAGACATCAAACCAAAACACATGGGATCAGTATAATTACAGCTAACCATTAACTTTTATTATGTTTATTTTATACAATATAAGTTCTCTGTATGAGTTTATAATAGCTACTGTCTAGACCAAATCAAATACAAAACCATTTCTCCCACAATATAGTTGTAGTTTTTTTATTGGCACAGTACACATTAACTATAATGTGTTTATTTCAATCATATGTAATTGCATCAAATATGTTAATATAGATTTTCAGCATTCCAATAAGTATTGTCTTTTGAAAAATTTAGAACATTGACTCGGTGTTGTGGCACATACTTTATTATTCCAGCTCCTTGCTCCTAATTCTAGTCATGTGGGAGATTGAGGCAGGAAGGTCTCAACTTCAGGAATATGATTTTTTAAAATTTCTTTTTCTTCCTCTCTTTTTGGTTTTTACCTGGGATTGAATCCAGCGGTACTCTACCACTGAGCTATATCCCCAACCCTTTTTGTTTTTTATTTTGATATGGGCTTTTGCTCATTTTCGGAGGTTGTCTTTTGACTACAGTTATCTTGCGTGAGTCTCCCAGGTCCTTGTGATTAAAGGGGTGTGCCACCATACCTGGCTTCAAAATAAAATTTCATTAATTCATTTTTGATATCAGAGATAGAATCCAGGGACACTCTACCACTGAGGTATATCCCAAGTTCTTTTTATTTTTTATTTTGAGACACTTTTGCTGAGTTGCTGAGGCTGGCATTAATCTTGTGGTCTTCTGCCTCAGCCTCCCAGATGACTGCGATTAAATGCTTCAGCCACTGTGGCTGCCTGAAAACAAAATTTAAAAATGGCTAGGATGTATCTCAGTGATAGAGAGCATGCCCATTTTGGGCAGGGCCCTGAATTCAATTCCCTTTGTGTGTATTCTTTCTCTCTCCCCCCCCCCCAATTCCTTCCCTCTCTCTCTCCTTCTCTCCCTTGCTCCCTTTCTCTTCCTCCTTCCATTTCCCCACCCCAACACCAATTTAGATCTACAGAAGCTAATATGTGGCTTATTTAAAGTGGATTAGTTGGACAGCCTGTTATGTATACAGTTCCGATTTGTTCACTAGTTAACTAACAGGATACTTTTTATTTTGAAGACTCCTGTATTTTCTTATTTTGTTCTTTTTAATTACCTAGTGTGTTTTAAGTTGTAAAGTACATTATGGGTTGTTTGTATTTTATTTTTGTTAGCTCTTTGGAGCATTTATTCTTAGAATTATCTGCATATTAGCAGTTCAGGATAACTTCTTTCAGGTGTGAAATTCTTTAGATTGATAGTGCTATTAGTTCAATATTTTCTGAGTTGTTTTCCATATTCTGGCATTTGTTTTCTTTGTTTAAAAAAAAAAAAAAGAGTTTGTGGTGATTCTACCATATGTCTATGTCCCTTTATATTCTGGGGAACCATGCTAAGCTTTGAAATGCTTCGTGATTTACATTTGAAATCCCTGTGATTCTTTTTTTCTTTTTTGATTGTCTTAATCCATATCCGACTTGTAATTCCCTCTAAACCTCTGTTTCTGAGTGGTTCCTCATCTGTATTTCTTCTGTCATACTTGGGTCAAAGTACCATGCAGATTTTATGTCATTAGTCTGCCTCCCTTCCTACTGTTGTCCTCTGATGTATTCTGTTGTCTCTTTTACACAGTTCCCTATAGTTTTGCTTTGTTCATCATAGAATTCATTTTTTATATTTTATAAAAATTTATTTTGTTTGTCTTCTGTGTATACATGAGAATGGCCTTTGAATATTGTATCTACTGTATTTGTAGTTTTTTTGTAGTCTTTGAACCTTAGAACTAATGCTTCAAAATTTGGTATTATGTGCCCCAGTCTTTTTTTTTTTTTTTTTTTTTCTCCTGTGGTGCTGGGGATTGAATCTAGGGCCTTATAAGTGTGATGCAAGCATTCTACCAATTGAGCTATATCCCCAGCCCTATCACAGCCATTTTTTTTAATTTGAATTTGTTTTATATGACAGCAGAATGCATTGCAATTCATATTACACATTTAGAGTACAATTTTTCATATCTCTGGTTGTACAAAGTAGAGTCACATCATTTGTGTCTTCATACATGTATTTAGAGTGATGATGACCATCACATTCCACCGTCTTTGCTAACCTCATGCTCCCTCCCTTCCCGTCCCTCCCCTTTTCCCCTTTGCCCTATCTAGAGTTCATTTAATCCTCCCACCCCATACCCCTACCACAGTCATTTTTACATTGTAAAATGATATGTTCATATTTTAGGAAGAATGATATTTTAGACCAGTTGGCTCTTCTCAAATACTTTGGTGTGCTTTCAAGTGATTCTATATATAGATTATATTTATATTTTGAAGGCATCTTATAAAATACTTTCTATAAAATGCTTTAAGAGCCAGCTGTGGTGACATGTTTCAAAGACTGAGGCAGGAGGATCACAAGTTTGAACCCAGCCTGTGCCATTTAGTGAGATTCTGTCTTAAAATTAAACAAAGGAGAGGTAGGAATGTAGGTCAGAGGTAGAGTGCTCCTGTGTCCATCTCCAGTACTACCACCAAAAGGGGGAGGGGGGCATATTTCCCTTTAGATTTTGGCTAAATTGGTGCTTCTAGAACATTGTATTTTGAACAAAATGTTGTATATGTGCCAAATAGGAAGTCATAAAGAATTGTGATTCAGATAGTAAATACTACGTACATATTTTTATCTAGGGTTAAGTTTAGAGCAAGTCGACATTTTATGGCATTGTTTAGTAGAAGATTCTGAGTGTTATGATGATGCGCTCCATTGGTTTTTAAATCAAGTTCGAAGTAAAGATCAACATGCTATGGGAATGGAAACCTACAAACATCTTTTCCTGGAAAAGGTAATGTCCTTTCCTGGTAGTTTTATTGTTTTTCTATATTCCCTTTTCATCTTTTGAAATACGAATTCTGTAATGTTTTCTCTTTTTGTTATTTTTTGAAAAATTTTTTTAAACTAGATAAATGTACTGTGTTTTGGCAGTCATTATATAATTTTTTGCCACTCAGATTTTGATGTAACTTTTTTCTTCATTTGTAATTACATGAGTCCTTAGACCATACTTACAAATATCTTCTATTCCTTAGATAAAGTGCTTAAACTAATAATAATCTTGTGGGCAGCACTAATTATCAGTGGGGGATATATTTATTTTTTTAAAAAATTCTTATTTTTAAATTTTAATTTGTCATAGATGACGGAATGCATTACAATTCATATTACACATATAGAGCACAATTTTTCATATCTCTGGTTGTACACATATTTGTTTTTTAAAATGATTAATAACATTGTCCAGTTTTCAAAGTTGTTGATAACACAAGTGTGAGAGCTGTGTTCTGTGACTCTCCTTTAGTTAGATAGTAAAGATGTTCCAGTTCTTGTTCTCCTCCATTAGATGCCTCAGTTGGTCTAGATGTTAATTTTTCTATATGAACTATTCCTATTCAAATGCTAAAAATGAAGCAACAAACTTATTGTTCTTATGTTTAGTTTTGTGATCTCTTACATTGTTTCTGTGGTAGAGTAAATATAAATGAGTTTTAGAATATAAAGATTAAATCACATAATAGATTCAGGACCAGGCTACAAATAGAACATAAATTTCAAGTTATCTTAAATTTTATGCACTGACTTTAATACAAACTGTAAATGTTGTTACCTGACTCATAAATGTGTACAATATAGAAATTCAGTAAATGACATAATGTTTTTTATTTTTTCAACTTTGTCTGATTTGGGTCTCTTAAAAGTTGAAACATATGTCATACAGGTAGAATTTCATTTAATTGTGTGTTTTAATTTAAAATTATACTACAATTATGAATTGGTATTGTCCTATAATGTTTTCAGTAAAATTAAATTTGTGAACTTATATATAAAAAGACTTTTATACTTAATTATCTCACTTATCTAGATTTAACGTTTTTTCCCCAAGATGCCCCAGCTAAAGCCTGAAACAATCAGCATGACAGGCTTAAACCTGTTTCAGCATCTCTGTAACTTGGCTCGATTGGCTACGAGTGCCTATGATGGTGGTTCAAACTCTGAGGTATGGTTTTATAGTTACTGTTAGAATTTATTAAGCAAATATGTGGAATTTTCCTTGTCTTCAAATTAGATTACAGTATAATCTATTTATTAATTATCATATAGACTGTTATTGTAAGTTTGAAAAACTTTATCTTTTAGTTTTTAAACCAAATGACTTTTTTCATTATCAGAGATAACCTTACAAAGTGCTTAATGAAAACCTATTATACTTTGATCAATTTATACAAAAGAGGCCATATGAGTGCTTTTTAGTCTCTTAGGAATTCCTGGATAATCAACTACTTTATTTGATACGGTAGGTTAATTTGTTTCAAATCTGATTTTTGAGCTATTTGGTATAGCTAAGCTTTTAGCTTCTCTTAGGCAGTTTCACTGCAGAGTTCCTCTTAGTAGCCTCTTTTCTGGAATAGAGTCTTCATAAATCATGACTTTACACTGAAGCATTATATTCAGTTCATTAATTGAATATACTATTCCAAATTGCTAATATTGTTTTTGACTTAGTAAGGTTATATTTTCCTAATTTCGTGGGAGTTTGAAATTGTTGACTTCATTTTCCTAATACAGATTTTTACTTGGAAAGCCTTCCTTTTTGGAATTTACTAGTTAATAATAACTTCCGTGTTTAGTAGTATTTATGTTTTTCTTCAGATTTTGGTGTTGTGTTAGGAAGAGAAACATAAAGAAAACCAATGTTAGATGTTAGTCTGTATGGTTAATAATAATTGTATCTAGAATGTTTTCTTGGCATCTTCCTACATTTCTTGTTTGAATAATAGTGTGTGGTTTTCTTCACTTTTGGTTTTTTAATTTTTTGTGACAATTCTTCTTTGTATCACTATAATAAGTTTCATTTTGGTAACTTCAGACAGTCTACTAGATTTGATTTACTTAAGAAGTAGTCATACTTTAAATAGTAAAGGTATTTAGTCATCTATTGGATCCATATTTCTTTACACTGTGCATATGTTGGGCTTTTACTTCTAACTTTATAATGCTATTTAGTTTGTAGATGGACACAATACCTTTATTTCATTTATTTATTTTTATGTGGTGCTGAGGATTGAATCCAGTGCCTCACATGTGCTAGGCAAGTACTCTACCACTGCGCTCAAACCCCAGCCCAAAAAATGTTATTTTTGTCATGTCATAGTTAAAGTAAATTTGGGTAGTTTATCTTTTAAATGTTTTGTGTTTTGAAAGTGGTAGTTTTATCAGTGTAACTTGGATGAAAACATTGAAACATTGTTCTAATTACTCCATGTGTTGATTTTATTCCTTTGTAGTATGATGTGAGTTTTTCTAATAATATATATATATATATATATATATATATATATAAATTTTTTTTTTTTTTTTTTTTAGTTATAGGTGGGCACAATATCTTTATTTTTATGTGGTGCTGAGGAACCCAGTGCCTCACGCATGTTTTTATGATATATTTATAATATATTTTTATATTTTAACATATAATATATTTTTCCTAATATATAACTTAAGAGATGAATGTTATTATTAGTTGCTTTAATATATTTTTTAGAACCAATACAATTAGTTTCAAAAATTTCTCATCAGAAATATTTCAAGACTTTTATCACATTATTTTATTTAATAACTGAATAATAGTAATTATCCTTTTTATACTTTGTAATAAAATTCTTCGGTGTTGTGTGATTTAAGTTAGATACTTCAGTCTTCTGATAAGTTTCAGCATTTGACAAATAAAATGCAAAATATCCTCATTTTTCTTCCCTAGCTATGTGGTATGGACCAATTTTGGGGCATTGCTTTAAGAGCACAATCTGGTGATGTGAGTCGAGCAGCTATTCAGTACATCAACTCCTATTATATTAATGGTAAGTGATTTGCAATATTAATAAGTAATCATTTATGTGAGAACGTTTGGTTAAACTACATTTCATTTGATTTTCTTTAATGTATCTAAATAAGACTAAGATTAAAACATGTAAACATCTGGCTTTCAGGTAAAACGGGTTTGGAGAAGGAGCAAGAATTTATTAGTAAGTGCATGGAAAGTCTTATGATAGCTTCTAGCAGTCTTGAACAGGAATCACACTCAAGTCTCACAGTTATAGAAAGAGGACTGCTTATGCTGAAGACACATCTGGAAGCATTTAGGAGAAGGTAATTTTTTAATGCTACACTATTAGAATGAATTTCAGTATTTCAGTTCTTTTATTGCTGACAAGTCCAAATGTATTCTTAAACCAAAATTTTTGGTGAGTGTAAGGAAAGCATAATTTAGCAAAACCAGAGGGTCAGTAATAGGTGTAATTAATTTTTATTCAGAATTTGTACCTGTTTCACCTTGGAATAGGCAATGTAGTTTCCTGAAAACAGTTGTAAAGCTTTAAAAATCATTAGACTCTGAGCAAATATGCATGAACAAGAATCTCTGGACAAAACTCCATTTCTAAAAAGGTATTAATTATGATTAAAAAGGCAGAAACATCACTACTAAAGAAGGTTACACGTAAAACTCTCACGAAGAACATCAAATTATCTTTCATAGTTGAATCAAATTGAGTCATTTGTTTCATTTGCTGTTTTTTTTTCTTCCTGGACTAGGAGACAGTATTTTAATTTTGAATTTCCATTTACCATGGAAACATGACCAAAAAATTCTGTGTTAATGAATATCTGTATAATTAATTTAGACATACCCTGTGTAATACAGAAATAAAGCAAATTAACATTTATGAATATATCAACTGAAATGAAAGGTGAGTAGATAGTTTTAATTAAGAAATTTTTCGTTAAAAATCATTAACTATGAGTAAATGTAAAAGTACTAAGAACTGTGTTGAAAAATTGTTAAAGTAACTTCTTTCAACTTCAGATCTTAGATAATGAAAGTTAGATATTACAAGTAATGTTTTATTAACTTTTTTTTTTCAAAAATATCAGGAAATATTGAATAAGAAAGGTACCCAACACATTCCTTATAAATAACATGATTCCATGGTTTGAAACATTTGACCATTGCAGAATTCTTTGATTATGATTACAGTTTGTAAAAATAGCACTTAAATAATTTCTTGTTTTCAGTGAATGTGTGAGAGAACTTTTTGTTTCTCATAGAACCTTCACCGTGCCTTATTACTTTCATCACTTTAAAAAAATCAAGCAAATGTGGCAAAGTCTCAAATCAATAAAAACTCAATATATTTTTTCATCATAAAATTCAGATATTAAACTAAGATACTATGTAGCAAATGAAAGTTTCATCTAATTGCTCTCTTCCTATTAGAGGTAGTTACTGTTAATGGTATAATACCAGTTTTTTTTGTGTGATGCAAAAAAACAGTTAATACCTATTGATTGAAACTGTTAAAACTTACACAGTGTCACTAGTACATTAAAAAATATATAGTCTTTAGGAAGTACATTATTTTCTGTTACTTAAGTAGTACTTTTTGTATTTTAATGAATCCAAGCCCCAACGTTCCTTCGTATTTGTTTTATGCTAAAAGTTAATGTTGGTGTTAATTTATGTATATACTCATTTTGTGAGTAACTGATGAACTAAGAAATAGGCAAAACTGAAGATTAGAAAAGCTAAGCAGTGTTTCTAAAAGTTTATCTGCATATTTTCATAAAACTTTTGTCCAGTATCATTGTAAAATATCAAGTGCTTAATATGTTTAGTGGTAATTGAAAATTGCCTAAAATTTAGATTGAAACTATAAAATAAGTATTGTTCATGTATTCTTTATATGAAGAAAGTAAATAGTAATAATGTCTTCAAGGGTTTTTCGAAAGAGATAAGGTTATAATATTAAATAGTGGTTTTCAATGAGAAGTAATTTTTGTTTCCCAAGGGAATGTTTGGAGATACTTTTCATTACTACAGCTTGGGAATTCTTTTGGCATCTCATAGGCAGAGTCCAGAGATGCTGCTACACATCTAGAGTGCACAAGACAATCTCTCTTCTGCCTTCTAATGATAGTAAATTACTATGCTCAAAAATGTCAGTAGTGCCAAGATTCAGAAATCCTGGTCTTGAAATATGCAACTGAAAACATTATTTTAAGATTACTCTTTTGCTCAGTCATAAAACCTAGACATTGGATCACATATAAGTAATAAGATCAGTCCATTTATTCCTTCTTTTCTAAAACTCCTGGTTAGTTTTAGACATTGATAAATTTTTTCTTAATTAAATTCAGGTACCTGCATTCTGTCTTCACCAACTAAAAATAAGTTAGAAAATTGACAAGCATTTAGTGTGTGTGTTTTGCTAGCTGCTTCTTTCATTTGAAATATTTGTCTATTTTATTATTTTAGCAGTCATGCATTTTGTTAGGCTGGCTACATAATTACCAGAATATATTTCTGTGGAAAGTATTTTTTGTATCTTCTTATAAATGTTGGAATTATAACTTGATATTTCACTTACCCAACTTTTTTTTTTTTTTTTTTAATTCCTTCAGGTGCTTATGTTTCCCCTGTCTCCCTTTTACCTTACAAACCATTTGTAATAGGATTTTTTTCCTCCCAGTAATTTTTGTTGGAGACTATGTTGTTAGGATCTCTTGGATATATTCATTTAAGTCTGATTTAACATAGTGACCCTAAGCCTAAATTTAGTGTTTATAAATTGGCATGTGCTGGAACCTTCTGAGAACTTTTCCAGTTTGTAAACATTATAAACTTCTATGACATTGAAATGGTTTAAAATTGTATGCTTCCTATGTGTGTTTTTGTCTTGTCGTAGGTTTGCATATCATCTGAGACAATGGCAAATTGAAGGCACTGGTATTAGTAGTCATTTGAAAGCGCTGAGTGACAAACAGTCTTTGCCCCTAAGGGTTGTATGCCAGCCAGCTGGACTTCCTGACAAGGTAGTTACAGAATTTTAATTTCCAAATTGATCCCATTTCTCAGTTCAAATATCTCTGTGGGTTTTGTTTGTTTGTTTTGGCTTGTTTGGTTTGGTGGTGGTTGTTGTTTTTTGCTTTTGTATTTTTAAATTGGTTGCATCTCATATTTCAGATGACTATTGAAATGTATCCTAGTGACCAGGTAGCAGATCTTAGGGCTGAAGTAACTCATTGGTATGAAAATTTACAGAAAGAACAAATAAATCAACAAGCTCAGCTTCAGGAGTTTGGTCAAAGCAGCAGAAAGGGAGAGTTTCCTGGTAAGTTTAACAGTTAACATTTTTATCCCCCCCCCCCCCCCCCCGCCCCCAAGTTCTATTGTATAGAAACTGAATTAGTCGATTTTATGCTACAGTAGCAGAATCTCCTAAACTGGATAATTTATGAAGAACTGAAATTAATTTCTGTTCTGGATATTGGGGAAGTACAAGCTCAAGGTGCCAGTAGCTGGCAAGGAGGGCTGCTCTGTTTCCAACATGTTGCCTTGAATTTTGCTTCCTCACATTGCAGAAGGTGGAAGGCCTAAAAGAAACACACTTCCTTTGTCAAATCCTTTTGTACAGCTATTTATCCATTCATGAGAGAGGAGCTTTTGTGACCTAACAACCTTCAAGAAGGCCCCACCTTTTAACACTAATTACATAGGTGATTAAATTGCAACAAGAATTTTGGTACAGGGCAAATATTCAAACCATAAGAGCAACTTAAAACCTTTAAAGGTTCACCAGATATGTTCCCCTCCCCTTGGTACCAGTACCTTTTAGGTTTAAAATTGCTGAGAGTTGTTTGCAAACATTCTTCAGGTTACCCCATTTCACCCAGCAAAAATTTTCTGCCTTTTTGATGTGTTTTATTTTTATTTTTTTCTGAGCACAAGAAATTAATACACCTTCAAATCTCAACCATGCCTCTCTCCTTTTCTTCCAAATACGTATCATGTTAGGAACTTTTTCAGGAGAACCTCAAATACATATATGATTCCTCCATTACTGTTACCAACTAGTGGGTTTTTACTGTCTTTCCGCACCACCTAAAATATCAACTACTCAGAAATGACCATGAAAAATAGTCATGAAAAATGTTTTGTTTTACTTCTAATTCAACGGTCTGAAATCATAACATGTTGAATACAGGTTGAGCATAGCTCATATGAAAATCTGAAATGTTCTGAAATCTAAACCATTTTGAGCACCACAATGAACCTCAAAAGTTTTGGATTCTGGATTTTGGATCTTGGATTTTTTTTTTTTTTTTTAAATTAAGTTTGCTCAACCATTAAAGTCTGTGCAAATTTTCCAAAATATGAAGATTCCTGAAATCCAAAGCACTTTTGGATAAGAAAGTAGTCAATCTATATATAATTAGAAAAAAAAGATATAAAATGTCTTAAAGGTACTTTGGGGACCTTCTTAACCTGGCTATGCATCCTTCAGTAAGGAGCATCTTTACATTCTTTCAGTAAGGAGCAAAAGATCTGACTACAAGATGTATCATATAACCCGGGCATGGTGGCGCACGCCTGTAATCCCAGCACCTGGGAGGCTGAGGCAGAAGGATCGCGAGTTTAAAGCCAGCCTCAGCAATGGCGAGGCACTTAGCAACTCAGTGAGACCCTGTCTCTAATTTAAAAAAAATACAAAAAAAAAGGGCTGGGGATGTGGCCCAGTGGTCGGTCGAGTGCCCCTAAGTTCAATCCCTGGTGCCCCAAAAAATAAAAAAAGATGTATCATACATCTTCTCTAAAGTATCAACTCTTAGTTTTTTTCTTCAATAATTACGTTTTTCGTAGAAAATAATAAAATGTGGAAAAGCCTCCCTCTTACCTCCTTTTTTTTTTTTTTGGATACCTCCTTTGGTCTCCTTTCTTTCCTATCTGTTTGCTTCCTTTCCTTCCTTTCGTTCTTCCCTTCTTGGGTTCTCTGCCACTGATTTACAACTGCAGTCATTTTTAATTTGTGACAGGGTCTTAATAAGTTGCATTCCTCCTGCCTCCACCTCCTGAATAGTTGGGATTATAGGCATATACCGCCTTGCCTGGATTTTTTTCCTAAATTTTATTTAAAACTTTGCGGTGCAGGTCTTTGACTGATGTTCAAGCTTTGTCTGTCTACTCCAACAAAAAAATAAAAAAATGTGTGTATAGGGAGTATTCATCTTGTCTTTAATTGTTGAAGAATACTTTGCATTAGACATAAAATTCTAGTTCAGAAGTTCTTTTAAGACTTTACAAATATTATTACCATTTGACTTGCAAAGTTCTTGACCAACCATCTGGATTTTTCCCTTTGTATCCACTGTAACATTTTAAAATTATGATTGGTTTTAAATATTTTTATTTAACATTATTTTTAAAGCATTTTATAGATACACCATCTATTTTTCTTCGTCTTTATGTGGTTTAAGTTTAATTCAGCTTCTTGGATACGTGAGTTTGAAATTTTTATCAAATTTGGACCTTTGTTTTATTTATTTATATGCGGTGCTAAGAATCCAACCCAGTGCCTCGCACATGCTAGGCCAACGCTCTACCACTGAGCCACAACCCCAACACTGCATTTTTTTAAATATTTACTTATTTATTTTAGTTGTAGTTGGACACAATACCTATTTATTTATTTATTTATTCATCTATTTATTTATTTATTTATTTATTTATTTATTTTTATGTAGTGCTGAGGATCGAACCCAGGGTCTTGCACGTGCTCAGTGAGCACTCTAGTGTTGAGCCACAACCCCAACATCCAACCTTATTATTTATTTATCAAATCTGGAAAAGCTTAGCATTGATCTTTTTCTTTTCCCCAAGGTTTTGTTGTTGTTGTTGGTGGTGGTGTATTTTAGTTGTACATAATGATGGAATTTGTTACATATTCAGACATGTACAGCAGTTTTCTTTTTTTGTGTGTCTGTGTGGGACTGGGAATTTCACCCAGGCGTTTACCATTAAGCTAAGTTGCCCAGGCTGTCCTCATTCTGCTTCATCCTGCTGAGTTGCTGGGGTTACAGCTGTGCACCACTGTGCCCAGCTATTTTCTTCTTACCTTACCCATTTAATATCTAAGCCTAGAATTAAAAGTGCCTAGACTGTTAATGCCTCACAGTTCCCTGAGGCTTTATTCATTTGTTTTCTCTCTGTCCTGCCTCTCCCCTTCCTTCCACCCTGGCCTTTATAGGGTGGGAATGTCCAATGTTGATATTAACTGTGCCAAACCATTATAAAACATAGTATAGAATATATGAGGTTCTCTCTCTGGTTTAGAATTGATCTTTTGAGAACTTGCTAGTCATTAAGTTTTATTTGGTTTACTTCTTACAAACTTTGGTATGATCTCTTACATTGTTTTCCTGTCAATTTACATAAAAATTTTTTAATTCATATTTTTCATAGAGTTTCAGAGGGAAAAAATGTGTTGTTCCATTTATCATCATAACCAAAGAGTTTAAAATTTTTCTTCTTTTTGTTTTTGTTTTGTTTTGTTTTGAAACATTCATTATATTAACATTTTCTTAAAGCTAAGAATGCTTTCCTGAACTGGAATAAGCAAACTTTTTTTTTTTTTTTTTTTTTTTTGGTGGTAGTAAGACCTGGGGGTTGAATGCAAGGTCTCAAGCATGTTAGATAAGCCATATATCACTGAGCTGTATCGTCTTCAGCCCTTTTTTTTTTTTTTTTTTTTTTTTAATTGAGGTATGGTCTCACTAAGATGCTGAAGCTGGCCTTGAACTTTTCATCTTATGCTTTAACGTCCCAAATAGCTGGGGTTTTAGGTGTGCACTAGGAATAAGCAGTTTTTATATTAAAAAGTACCTGCTCAAGGCGACTACGGATTATAGTTGGTAGAGCGGATATAGTTCATTGATTAGAGCCTTGCATTGTGTGAGGCCCTGAGTTTGATCCTGAGCACCACAGACAACAACAAACCCCCACCACCACCACATACACACACAAAAACAAGATGCCTGACATGGTGGCACAATCCTGTAATCCCATATATTTGGGAGGCTGAGCAGATGGATCATAAATTCAAGGCAAGCCTAGATAACATAGGGAGACTCTTCTCAAAGAATTAGTAAAAGATAGAAAGTGGTATAAAGTATTATAAAATCCAATTTGATCATTATAGTCGCCATTAACATGTCATAGTCCATCCAGGCTCCCTCAGCAAAATACCACAAACTGAATGGCTTATAAACAGCAGATATTTATTTTACAAATTTTTGGAGGCTGGGAAATCGCAGATTCAGGTACTGGCAGATTCAGTGTTTAATGAAGGCTTATTCTCTTAGGTGTTTCTCTCTGATTGTGTTTTTATATGGTGGAAGGAGCAAGCATGCTTCCTTAGGCCTCTTTTAAAAGGTCACTAATCCTATTTTTTAAGGCAGTACCCTCATGACTTAATATCCTCCCATAGGCCCCACCTCCAACTAGCATGACCTTGGTGATTAGGATTCAGTATATGAATTTATGAGGGAAGCAAAGATGCTCAGATCATAGCATAGGTCATACCCATAAACTATAGACACATCTCTCATCAAACAGAATCTGAGTTCTCTTTTGGAAAAAAGTCTTTCATTTTTAACATAGAGTATCAGAGTAGGAAACAAATCAATATTGTATTATCTTAGCAGTTATCATGATCACAGGTAAGTTTTATTTTTAATTATATAAAGATCAATGATGATATGCTATATTTGATTATTTTAATAAGATGGAAAATTCATTTAATAAAATATTACTAAATCAATATAACAATGTAGAGTTTCTATCCATCTGGTGACCATAGTTTTGCTTAATAAACACTGCTCTTTACTAGCATTCCTTTTTTTTTTTCTCTCTAGTTTTGTATTATACAAACTGATTAGAGTAAAATGTATGAAATATAATTTTTGGAAGAGAGAACTTAGTTTTAATTAGGGAATAATGATGATGATGAATTGGAAACTAAAGAAGTACACTACAGCAATTTAAAAAACTATGGTAGCGCTGGGATTGTGGCTCAGCGGTAGAGCCCTCGCCTAGCGCGTGGGCGACCCGGGTTCGATCTTCAGCACCACGTACAGATAAAATGCATTGAATAAAACGCATTGTGTACAACTAAAGCAAATAAATAAAAATATTTAAAAACAAATTATGGTAATAATTTGTGTGTGTGTGTGTGTGTGTGTGTTGGGGGATGGGTGGGTACTAGGGATTGAACCCAGGGGCACTTAACCACTGAGCCACATTTCCAGCTTATTTATTTATTTAATTTTGAGACAGGGTCTTGCTAAGTTGCTGAGGCTGGCCTTGAGCCTGCTATTCTCCTGCCTCAGTCTACTGAGTAGTTGGGATTACAGACCTGTGCCACCAAGCCAAAGTTTTTTTTGCATTATAGTTATACATAATAGTGGGATTTGTGCCCCCCCAAAGTTTTTTTGCATTATAGTTATACATAATAGTGGGATTTGATGTTATATATCATTATTTTTTTTTTAGTTATAGGTGGACAGGAATTGTTTTTTTTTTTAATTTTTGTTTTTTTTTTTTAATCTGGTGCTAAGGATCGAACCCAGGTGCTTCATATATGCTGGGCAAGTGCTCTGCCACTGAGCTGCAGCCCAAGCCGCTCATTATGGTAATCTTTTTTTTTTTTTTTTTTTTTTCTTTCTTTTTTTTTTTTTTTTTTTTTGTTACTGGGGATTGAACTCAGGGGCACTCGACCATTGGGCCACATCCCCAGCCCTTTTTTTGTATTTTATTAGAGACAGGGTCTCACTGAGTTGCTAAGTGCCTCACCATTGCTGAGGCTGGCTTGGAACTCCTGATCCTCTTGCCTCAGCCTCCCAAGTGCTGGGATTACAGGCGTGTGCCACTGGGCCTGGCTTTCATTATGGTAGTCTTAATGTGTGTTATTTGTGAAATATATGAGGATAAAAATTTCTGAGATTTTTTATATATATGTGTACACACATGAACAACTGATTAAATAGATACCTCGCATGTCCATCTACTGAATATTGTGGAAATGTCAAATTTATTTTTTAGTATTTTACCTAAGATTTCAGTAGAATTTTTGTTTAGAATTTGAAATTACTCTGACGTCTATATCAATAAATCAATATCAAGTTCTGTGAGGAAAGCACACAAGAGTAATCATTGAACATGTAAAGTACATGATTTTTGTGAAAAAATTTGTTGGTAAATAATATAGAGTGGAGATTCTGAGAAATAATTTATTCATACAAGTCTTATTCAATTTGAAAAAAGAAAAAACCTATTTCTCTCTTATTTAGGGTATGTTTGAAATGTAATGTCTGTATTGATAAACGTAAGCAAATTCCAAAGAAAGTATGATTGAATATTTATCAATCCCTCAGAGCCAAGATTTCTTGGCTTATAATTAAAGAGAAAGAAAAGAATCATAGATTTACTGCAAAGCAGTCGTACTTAAGGGAATTGTTGAGATAAATGTTACTGGGGGAAAACCATTTTTCTACTCTGTTTGAAATAGTTTTCTGTAGAATTTTCTTATTTGAGGAGAAAGGGTAATTTTTAAATGTCATTATAGGAAGTATTTGTCCTGCTTCAGTCATTATAGCTGAAGTTTTTTTAACATTAAGTTAGGAAAATTCAACAATATTTTTAATGTTAATTCAATATTATTTCATAATTTTGCTTAATTTTCCTATTCTAAGCATTTCCTTTTAAAAACATTCATGTATCATACAATAATTAATTTGAGTGTTAACTGTTTTTAGTGCCTGGAATACATATGTATATATAAAATGAAATCTCTGCATGAGGAACTGGGAGGAATTTTTTTGTTTGGTTTTTGAGGAGAGACAGATGTAAATAAATGCTTTAAGGAAAGATAAAGTGGAATAAAGGGCTGGTAGGGAAATGAGGCCCTTTAGATTGAGTGATTAAGAGGAATTTTCTTAATGAGAGACTTGAAGGAAATTAGGGAAGAAAACCCTGTGAATTCCTGAGTAGGAACATCTTACTTCTTGAGGTGGGAACACGCTTTCAAAAAAGGGCAAGTAGATCTGATCAAGGAAACACAGTTTTGAGGTAAGGAAATTAAGTTAAAGGTGGAGATAGCAAAAAGAACTTTATACATTCTAGAACATAAATTGCCCCTGTTGAGTTTATTGAACAAAGTAATTAGCCTTTTAAATAAACTAATTTATTGAATAAAGGAATAGATATTAAATGTTGTAGCTGGTATTCCTATGAGATTTTTTGTTTGTTTTGCACTTGTTTTGTTTTTGTGGATAATAACTGGGGAGAGAGAACTTAGTCATTATCAATACATGCCATAGTTTGCCCAACTAAGGCATTAAAGGATCAGTGTATATTTTTGTATATATTTGTGTTTTTCCTCTGTGTGTATTTTTTGGAGAGATGCAGTAGATTCCCTGAAAGTTCCTGTAGTGTTTTCTAATGTATATAACATTTTTCATATTGTTAAGGAAATAAGAATTGATCTAGTTAGACTGGTGCTAATAGAGAACTTCCTTGTAATCTTTATTGCCTAAGAGCAACTTCAAACAACTGAAAACTTGTTACAGAATGCTTAGTTAGTACTGTCTCCAATTTGCTTTAGTTATATTTATGGTCAACACATAGTGGACTTAATTACTAACCTATACCCTTGTATTCTTGTCAGCAAATGAATTAACTCTTATACAATTTTTTAAATTTTCTTTTGTGCTGTTTTTAAGGAGGGCTCATGGGACCTGTAAGGATGATTTCATCTGGACATGAGTTGACAACAGATTATGATGAAAAAGCACTTCATGAACTTGGTTTTAAGGATATGCAGGTACATATATAAATCATGGTTTCTGTTTTAATTGTTGCTTTCATTTTATTAAAATTGTGACAAATTACTTTATAGTTAACTGTTTTGTTAAACAAAAAAAACTTAATGAGTATAATCCGCGCCCCTCCCCCCCAATCTTATTTTTGTAGATGGTATTTGTATCTTTGGGTGCACCACGAAGAGAGCGGAAAGGGGAAGGTGTTCAGCTGCCTGCGTCTTGCCTACCACCCCCTCAGAAGGACAACATTCCGATGCTTTTGCTTTTACAAGAACCTCATCTAACTACTCTTTTTGATTTATTAGAAATGCTTGCATCATTTAAACCACCCTCAGGAAAGGTGGCAGTGGACGATAGTGAGGTAACCATTTCAGACTTCATTTCCACAAATCCTATTTTT
The DNA here is from genome assembly GCA_025594165.1 of Tamias sibiricus. Classification (NCBI taxonomy): domain Eukaryota; kingdom Metazoa; phylum Chordata; class Mammalia; order Rodentia; family Sciuridae; genus Tamias; species Tamias sibiricus. Next base: position 45,024,071 of record CM046670.1, read on the forward strand.
GTTTGTGATACTGAGAATTGAACACAGGGCCTTGCACATGCTAGCAAGTGATCTACATTACCCTCTCCCCTCACCCCACTTTTTTTTTTTCCACTTCTCCATTATTAAATTTTGAGATAGGGGCATGCTTATTTACTTACTTTGTACGTGAACTTGAGATCCTTCTGCTTCATACTCCGAAGTAGCTATGGTTATTTAAGTGCTTAATATGATTAGACATTCTGTTTTAATGAAAGTGTTATTTATAAGAATGATCAAAATAGGTATGTTTCAGTCTGAGTCAGAGTTGAGTTGTGAAAGGCAAGTTTACCTTGAAACTTCAGTTGTAAAATTCCCTCGCCTTTAAAGTACAGTTAGCCGTCCATATCCGTGAATTCTGCATTTGTTCTTTGTTCATTTATTTTGCATTTGTAGATTCAACCACCTGAGGAATGAAAATATTTGGGAGGGGGAGGATCTGTTCTGAACATGAAGATCCTTAAATAATACAGTACAGCAGCTGTTAATATAGTATTTACAATTTTTGATATTTATTAAGTAATCTAGAAATGGTTTAAAATTTATGGGAGGATATGCATAGATTCTTTTATATAAAGGACATGAGCATCCACATATTTTCGTGTCCATGTAGGGGCAGCAGGAATCCTGGGACCAATCCCAGATAGATATTGAGAGATGACTGTATCTTAGTTGTATAAAGTCCTTATACGAAAATAGTTAACTAAGTTGCTTTTTATTGACTTACAGAATATTCCTTTGGCATCCCCTAAGAGTGTATTACATCAAAGAATTATTAGAATAGGAGCAATAATAGTATAATAATAAACAAAATTATACTATATGGAAAATGCCCAGTGAACTTTAGCCTTTGATGTATATTGTCTTCTTGGGTGGTATTTTAATTGAAATTTTAATAACTTATTTTTTATGCTTTTTGAAACATCATTTAGGATACTCTTAGCACCTTGCTGAGCTAAGTTTAAGAAAAGATAATAGCATAAAGAGTCTTCTTTTTATTTCCAAAAGTATTTTTTAATTGTAGATGGACACAATACCCTTATTTATTTATGTTTATGTGGTGCTGAGGATCGAACCCAGCGCCTTACATGTGCTACGCAAATGCTTTATCACTGAACTACAACCCTAGACCATAAAAAGAGTATTCTTTAAAGTTGCTCTCTCCTCTTAATGTCTGCTCATCTGAGATTGTAAACTAAGATATGCAGGGCTGGGGCTATAGCTCGGTTACAGTGGTTGCCTAGCATGCATGAGGTTTTGGATGTAATCCTCAGCAACAAATAAATGCATTATATCCATCTACAACTACCAAAAAAAGAAGGGGGGAAAAAAAGACATGCATTAACAAAATAAGAGAAACAGAAAGATATGTTCTTTCTTCCAAATGGAAGTTCAAAGATTTAATTCATAAAGTCTTTGGTGTGCTTCAGATAGTGACCTGCAAAAGAGAAATAGATAATAGTCTTGAAATTTACTAGTGGTCATATGAAACAGGTGACTTCAGTTTTATTTCACATTTCTTAAGGAAAGGCTATTCTGGGGAAATGTTCATCATCAGTTAAAAAAAATCCCTTTTTTAGCCGGGTGCGGTGGCGCACGCCTGTAATCCCAGCACTTTGGGAGGCTGAGGCAGGAGGATCGCGAGTTCAAAGCCAGCCTCAGCGATGGCGAGGCACTTAGCAACTCAGTGAGACCCTGTCTCTAATAAAATACAAAAAAGGGCTGGGGATGTGGCCCAGTGGTCTAGTGCCGCTGAGTTCAATCCCCAGTACCAAAAAAAAATAAAAATAAAAAAATAAATCCCTTTTTTATGCCTATTCATTGTCTTAAATATATTCTATTTCCCATGTTAAAACTGTCTTATTTTCACTACTTGAGTAAATTTGGTTATTAATAATTTTTATGTCAAACAATTGAATTTGTTTAAAATTTTTTTCCTGATCTGTCTTGATAAAGCAGTTGTTCTTATTTTGTATAGAGCTTAAGATGTGAAGAGCTTCATCTTCATGCAGAAAATTTATCTAGGCGTGTCTGGGAGCTGCTCATGCTACTTCCGACCTGTCCTAACATGTTGATGGCATTCCAGAATATCTCAGATGATCAGGTAAGCCTACAAAATCTTTTTATTCTCCTTGAGGATGTTACTCATTACATTCCTGCTGGCAGTAAATTACTTTCTGGATCATACCTCAGCAAATCTGAATATAATTTTTACCTGTTTAATAGAAAAAGTCTATCATTTTATTTGTTTAGTGAGGTTGAGTAGCATAGTAAATAGAAGGTAAGGATGCTTTCTGAAATTGTCTCTAGAAAATAGGGATTTGTCTTCATATCAGTGGTTTGGTTTGGTTTTTTAAAAGAAATTACTGTACGTTTCCAATATTGCTTTTTGACAACAAAAAGTAATGTGTACGGAAAACATACTAGAGTGAGATGACATGCATCAGTCATTTCATGCTTGTTTTGGAGGCTTATATAAGTCAGCTAACTGACCAATATGTATTTAGTAATCTTCCAATGGGGTATAACTTTACATGTGTTGAATATCTTGGTAAAGATTTTTTTTTTTAAATTAAAGATTATTATTATTATTTTGTACCTTTCTTTTATTTATTTTTATGTGGTGCTGATGACCAAACCCAGTGCCTCACTTCTGTTACGCAAGCGTTCTCCTACTGAACTCCAACCCCAACCCTAAAGATTATTTTTAAAACCTTTGTAACAGTGGTTTCTTTTTCTAGATTTCCAGTAGAACTCCATGAAATGATTAAAATAACAAATGTACCGATGTTATGCTACCAGTTTGGCACTTGGGTGTGATTATGGGTCTTATGTCTCATGATTTTTATGTAAAAATGATGGGCTTTAGAAAATGATGAATGATGACCCAGAGTAACTGTAATGATAACATTTCAAAGATACATTTTTAGTGTGAATAATGTTATTTCACATATTGATCCTAGAAAATAACAATGGTTTCAAATTAATAATTTTCCCATGCTTTTTTTTGTATTTTAATGGTTTTATTTGAACAAAATTTAATGAATAATTTGTGTTTTAAAGTATGCTTTTAGTACCAGTTATTTAGTTAGTCTTCATATATTTGAATATGTTTCAAATTATATGTAATATTAGTATTTTTATATAATGTCTTTCTATAGCTTTTCATTTTGGAGTTCCATTACTAAAGTTAACTTGAGAAATCTGTTTTTCCTTTTTTAAATTTAAGAGTAATGATGGACTTAATTGGAAAGAACTTCTCAAAATTAAGAGTGCTCATAAGCTTTTATATGCTCTGGAAATTATCGAAGCACTGGGAAAACCTAACAGAAGAATAAGGAGAGAGTCAACGGTAATTGCACTTCCAATATCATCATTAAATGTCTATATTTTCTTTTTTCTTTTTTGGTACTAGGGATTGAACTCAGGGGCACTAGACCACTGGGCCACATCCCCAACCCTTTTTTGTATTTTATTAGAGATAGGGTCTCACTGAGTTGCTAAGTGCCTTGCCATTGCTGAGGCTGGTTTTGAACTCACGATCCTCCTGCCTTAGCCTCCCAAGTGCTGGCAGTACAGGCATGTGCCACTGCGCCCAGCTAAATGTCTGTATTTTTGTTGGAGCAAAATGCTTAAATGTAGTATCTTTTCATTCTAGAAAAGATTTTCTATCACTACCTCCTCTTATTTTGTTTTTTATTTTTCCCACAGGGAAGTTACAGTGACCTTTATCCAGATTCAGATGATTCAAGTGAGGATCAAGTGGAAAATAGTAAAAATTCCTGGAGTTGCAAGGTTTGATCATGTTTTGTGATATATTGATGATAAAATTTACATTTTCACAAAATTAGGGTCTATAAATTCTTACTTTTAAAATTAATTTATTATTTAAAAGAAAGCATCGTTGAAATGTACAGTAATCTCAGTTGAGATTATGTACTGCCTTGGCACTCCTATTTTAGCTCTAATTCCTAACCCCATTGAATTCCTGTGTTGAGACATCCTAGTGTCTGGGATTAAGTTGTTTAGGGCCTCACTACATTGCTGAGTCTGGCTTTGAGTTTGTGATACTCCTGCCTCAGTTTCCTGAGTCACTGGATTTACAGGTGTGCACCACCATGCCAGACGTAAGAATATTTTTTTTAATTTCTTGAAAATAAATTTTATTTTATAGAAGTTACTTTGTATTTAAATGAAAGTAATTTTCAAAATGAAAGACCTAATATTTGACATATATTATTGGTGGATCAAGAAGTAGCTTATCTGCTTTTCTCTAACCATTATCCTCACAATTGCTTATAGTTTGTTGCTGCTGGAGGCCTTCAACAGTTACTAGAAATTTTTAATTCTGGAATTTTGGAGCCTAAAGAACAGGAATCATGGACTGTGGTAAGTGAAAAATGTAGTGTTTCAACTTGTTTACATAGTTAATCTTATTTGAAACACTTCCATTTCCATTAGCAAAGTGTAACTTTTATACATACTTCATTGTAATAAAAGAAAGCCTGGCATGTAGTAAATTTTAAAGTATAGAGTTCAGTAATCTATAGAATAAAATTTTTCTATATTAGTTGTGTTAAAAATTTTTCAGTGGTAAAATTAGTCTGAACTATGACAGATTTATAATCTTTTTCTTTCAGGTTGTTTAAGTTATATGTTAATACGTACATGGACTTGTATGGACAAAAGTTTTGTTACTTTTTCACATTGTTTTACATCTTTTAAACCTTTTTCTTTTTTCATTGTTGTATTTTGTTTTGGCCATTTCTTTTATAGCAGTAATATTAAAAAAATTTTGGTCTGCTGGGGGATAGATACAGAAATTGAGTGAAGCTTTTGAAATTTTCATAACACTTGGACATTGCTGCAATATTTTTATAATATTCAACAAATGGATCAGTTCTCATAACAGAAAAATTTTGAAATGGTACTTTATCACTACTAATTTGAAGAAGCACTGGTCTGTAATATTAGTAAAATAGCTAGGCACGGTGGTGTACCTCTCTAATCCCAGCAGTTTGGGAGGCTGAAGCAGAAGGATTACAAGTTTGAGGTAAACCTGAATAACTTAGACCAAATCTCAAAAAAAATTAAAAGGGCTTGGGATATAGCTCAGTGGTAGAATGCTTTGGACTCAATCCCTTGTACCATACAAACAAACAAACAAAACCCTAAAAAACCCAGCTTCATAATGATATCTAAAATGGTGTAGATGTGCTGGGATTAAAGCTCAGTGGTATAGCACTTGTCTAGCAAGTTGGAGGGAGGTCCTAGGTTCCACCCCCAACACTGTAAAATAAATAAAAAGTGCACAGACCCTATTTGAACTGAATGTAAAGTAGATTAGCATCCTCATACATTCCATTCAACTATTAATTTGTTAATACTTGATTTTTAGATTTACGTTGGAACATACGATTTATATATTAATGATTTCATTTCAGATATTACTGTGTTCATGATGAGATAAAATATATTTGGAGAGAGCATTGTTATATACCAAGCTTTTGTTAATCTTGCCACTATTTTCAACTTTTCTTTTATATATTTTGCTTCAGGTATCTTCCTTTTGAAAATATCCCCATCTACAGCAATTAATTACTATAGTGCTATGCTTATTATTTGAAATTTATTTTTGTTGCTTTTTAAAAATATTTATTTATTTTAGTTGTACACATGCCTTTTTATTTTTACATGTTGCTGAGGGTCGAACCCAGGTTGCGCACGTGCTAGGTGAGAGCTCTACCGCTGAGCCACAACCCCAGCCCCTTTTGTTGCATTTTATTGGTAGTCATTTCTTTGTTGTCCCATGAATATCTGAGAATGAGGAGGTACATTTTGGTTCTTTGGAGCTGTAGGACACTTAAACAAATATTATTAATGAGTAATGTTTCATGTATAGGAATTTAGTGTATAAGGTGTTATATGTTCTTAGTAAATTTTACATGAAAACCTATGTTATCAGTTTCTCTGTTTCCTTTAAAATTGTTAGTACTTTTATGAAGCATCAGTAAAGAACATTTGACTTACTTTTGTGACACATATTATCCTTATAATGCCTGAGGTACAAAACATGCTTGAATTACCTACTGGTTTCAGGTAATCTGACTTCTCCTATTCATAATACATCTCTCTTAGTATTATGGAAATGCAAATTATCATTCTTTTTACTTTATCAACTCATTTCCCTTTAAAAATGAAATTAGTTGAGGTATGCTTCTTAATGAAAACTGTCTTTCTTCTTCCTCTCCCTTCCTTCCATTATTTCTTTGCTGGGGCTGAAATCCAGGACCTTGTACAATCTAGGCAAGCATGCTACCACTAACCTATATTCCCAACACCAAACTTTTTTGGAAATATAATTCACGTATAATAAAATTTGACTTTTTTTTAAAAAATATTTATTTGCTTGTTTTAGTTGTACACAATGCGTTTATTTTTACATGGTGCTGAGGATCGAACCCGGGCCATGCAGGTGCTAGGCCAGCGCTCTATCACTGAGCTACAACCCCAGCCCAAAATTTGACTTTTTTTTTTTTTTAATATTTATTTATTTGCTTTAGTTGTATACAATGTGTAATGTGTTTTTTAGTTTTTTTACGTGGTGCTGAGAATCGAACCTGGGCCGCGCACGTGCTAGGCGAGCGCTCTACCACTGAACCACAATCCCAGCCCTGACTTCTTAACATGTACAGTTCCATGGCTATTAGTATAGTCACAAAATTATGCAACCATAACCACAATCTCATTCCAGAACAATTTTTTCACCTGAGAAAGAAACCCATACCCACTGGTAGTTGTTTCTCCTGTTCCCCTAAATACTTTAGCCCTAGACAACCACTAATCTAATTTATTCTCTATCTCCATGGATTTGCCTATTTGGGACCTTTTATAATTAAAACTATACAGAGTGTGGTTTTCTATGATTGGCTTCTATTACTTAGTGTAGTGTTTTCCAGGTTCATCCTTGAAAGCATGTATATATAATTCCTTCATTTATATGAATATGAGAGTTTTGCCACCTGAAAGGCATTTGGGTGGTTTCACATTTTGGCTGTTGTGAACACCTGTGTTCGTCAAAGCTTTCAGTTCTTTTGAGCATATGCTGTGTAGACTGGTATACCTTGCCAATGCCTGTTATGTCTTTTTTATGATAGCTCGCCTAGTGGGTGATAAATTGTATCTTTTTGTGCTTTTTTTTTTTTGAACTTGCATTTTTCTAAAGTTAATGATCTTAATTGTGTTTTACTGTTTTTATTAACCATTCATAAGAGCAAAGAAGCACACGTGTGGGGGGTATGTATGTGTTTATATATTTTTCTCAGGTGAAATATCTTTTCAGTCACAGCTAAATCCAGGGAGGATGAGATTTATCTGTTGTTGAACCTGGTGGTGTTTCCATTTCAAATTCATTCCCCCTTTTTGTTGTTGTTGTTGTTTGGTTGGTTTTTTGCTTGTTTGTTGTTATTTTGGTACCAGGGAGTAAACACAGGCCACTTAACCACTGAGTCACGTCCCTAGCCCTTTTTATCTTTCTTTTCTTTTTTTTGGTACCAGGGATTGAACTCAGGGGCACTCGACCACTGGGCCACATCCCCAGCCCTTTTTTGTATTTTATTAGAGACAGGGTCTCACTGAGTTGCTAAGTGCCTCGCCATGGCTGAGGCTGGCTTTGAACTCGTGATCCTCCTGCCTCAGCCTCCCAAAGTGCTGGGATTACAGGCATGCGCCAACGCGCCCGGCTTCTTCTTTTAATTTTGAGACAGGGTCTCACTAAGTTGTTTAGGCTCTTGCTAAATTGCTGAGGTCGGCCTCAAATTTGAGAATTTCCTGTTTTAGCCTCCAAGCTGCTGGGATTACCGGTGTGCTACCATACTCAGTCATTCGTGGTTTTTAATTGGGTTATTTTTATTATTGATTTATGAGAGTTTATTAGATTGGATGCTAATTCCATAGCAGACATGATTTACATATATTTTCTGCCAGTATATGGATTATTTTCCCCCCTTTTTTGCCCTGTGATATGCAAAAGTTTCTAATTTTGATGAAGTAAATAACTTTTTCTCCTTTGGTGCTTGTGCTTTTGGCATTGCAAGAAACCACTACCTAATCTGAGATTGCAAAGATTTGATAACTGCTTTCTTATGAGTTTACTAGTTTTAGCTCTCACGTTTAGGTTGTCGGTTTGTTTTATTTATTTTTTTTTAAATTTATTTAATTTATCATACATGCTTTTAGAGTGCAATTCCTTTCATATTACATATAAAGAGCACAGTTTTCGAAGTCATTGGTTTTACACAAAGCATTTTCATACCATTTGAGTTTTTATACATGCAATTACTGGTTTATTTTATTTTATTTTATTTATTTTTTTTAAATAAAATATTTATTTATTTACTTTAGTTGTACACAATGCAATGCATTTATGTTTATGTGGTGCTGAGGATCGAACCCGGGCCGCGCACGTGTGAGGCGAGCGCTCTGCCACTGAGCCACAACCCCAGCCCCTTATTTTATTTTTTTAAAATTTATTTTTTTGAGTTCTATATGTCTTATAGTTCCTTTAATTATTTTGTTTATGATACATTTTGAGCTTTTGTGTGCATGTAAGATTGAGTTTTTTTCCCCCCCTTCATGTTGGTATTCATTTTTTTTTTAATTTTCCACAGAAAGAATTTATTACGTTGCTTTCTTTTTTTCCCACTCTTTATTTTTTTTTATTTTTATAATTTTTAATATGTACAACTCATAGTGCATATATTTAGTATCTTTTTACATACAACTGTTTGTATACAAAGTATATTCGTACAATTCAGGTCTTCATCATGCATTAAGGAAAATGGTATCCGTCTCATTCAACCACCTTTTTTTTTTTTTTTTCTCCTTTTCTCCTCCTCCCTCCCCTCTTGCTCCCTCCCTTACCCTCGACCATTCTAGTGTTCTTTTAATCCTCCTATGTACCCCCATCCAACAATACTTTGAAATAGCCTCTTTATATCAGAGAAAACATTTGGTACTTGGATTTTTGAGACTGACTAACTTCACTTAGCATTATGTCTTCCAACTTCATCCATTTACCTGCAAATGCCATTAATTTATTTTCTTTTATTGCTGAGTAAAATTCCATTGTGCGTATATACATTTTCTTAATCCACTCATTTACTGAGGGACATCTAGATTGGTTCCACAACCTAGCTATTGTGAATTGCGCAGCTACAAACATTGAGATAGCTGTGTCACTGTAATATGCTGTTTTTTTTTTTATTTTTTTTATTTATAATTTTTAATATGTACAACTCATAGTGCATGTATTTAGCATCTTTTTACATACAATTGTTTGCATACAGAGTATATTCATACAATTCAGGTCTTCAATCATGCATTTAGGAAAATGATATCCATCTCATTCAAACACCTTTTCTTTTCTTTTTCCTTTTCTCCCTCTCCCTCCCCCCTTGCTCCCTCCCTTACTCTCCCTTCCCTTTGACCATTCTAGTGTTCTTCTAGTCCTCGTATGTACCCTCCCATCCAACATATACTATGAACTAGCCTCCTTATATAAGAGAGAACATTTGGTACTTGGATTTTTGAGACTGACTAACTTCACTTAGCATTATGTCTTCCAACTTCATCCATTTACCTGCAAATGCCATTAATTTGTTTTCTTTTATTGCTGAGTAAAATTCCATTGTGCGTATATACCACATTTTCTTAATCCACTCATTTACTGAGGGACATCTAGGTTGGTTCCACAACCTAGCTATTGTGAATTGCGCAGCTACAAACATTGAGATAGCTGTGTCACTGTAATATGCTGTTTTTAAGTCCTTTGGGAATAGGCCCAGGAGTGGGATGGCTGGGTCATAGGGTGGTTCCATTCCCAGTTTTCCAAGAAATCTCCATACTGCTTTCCATAACGGTTGCACCATTTTGCAGTCCCACCAGCAATGTATGATGGCTATTCAATTTTTCTAGCACCATTTGTTGGAAAGACTTTTCTTCCTTCTCTGAATTATCTTTTTTTAAAATACTTTTTTAGTTGTAGATGGGCACATTATCTTTATTTTATTTATTTATTTTTATGTGGTGCTGAAGATTGAATCCAGTGCTTCATGCTTATGAGGCAAGTGCTCTACTACTGAGCCACAGCCCCAGCCCCTTTTCAATTATCTTGATACCTTTCTCCAAATTTAGTAATATTATTGAGGGAAGAATACTGTTTACTGAAATATGGATATAGGAATATTGGAATCAGTAGAACAGGAGGCTAAAGATTTTTGTAGTGTGAGCTCTGAAACTATCATCTTGTATATAAGTGATACTTTAATTTACTTAAAGAAACTTGAGTTCAAGATCTTGAACTCAGATATAAATTTTATTTTTCCATACCAAATACTTAATATTTTACTAGAGAGATACTTCTTTTACTTTATTTAGCACTGCCAAGTTACTGAGGTTGGCCCTGAACTTGCAATCCTTGTGCCTTAACCTCCCATGTCACTGGGATTACAGGCATGTACCACTGTGCCTACTTTTTATTTTAAGTTTAGACATAGAAAGTGCAAGATTTTCATTTGAATTGTTTTCTTGAGGTATTGAGAATTTCTTTCGTTTCAAAACATTAAGAATATATATGTCTCTTGTGGGGAAACTGCGCAGTATTTTGTCTCCAAATATTGATAAGTAAATTATATCTTTATATAATTTTCAAAAATTGTATTATATTCTATGTTGTATATTTTCCCAAAAGTCCTGTATGTGTCTGTTGTATACATTTTTATGATAATTTCATGAAAGAAATGAATGTGTCATTTCCATTTCTTTAAATATACTCTGAATATTTTCCTGTTTTCATTTTTGTATGATTGGATTGTTACCATAATATTTGAGCAGCAAGATTTCTATAGCACATTAAGTACTAACTATACTTATTTTTATTTCCTGGTCTTTTAAATTTTTCAGAATTTTATTCTGGCCCCGTTATATTAATGAAAATAGGGGAATAACTTTTTTTTCTCATCCACAGTGGCAGCTAGATTGTCTTGCTTGTTTGCTGAAGTTAATATGCCAGTTTGCAGTAGATCCCTCCGATTTGGATTTAGCTTATCATGATGTCTTTGCCTGGTCTGGTATAGCAGAAAGCCATAGGAAAAGAACCTGGCCTGGTAAATCAAGGAAGGCTGCTGGTGATCATACCAAGGGCCTTCATATACCACGATTGACAGAGGTAAAGTATAGAAATTAACACTAAATTGTAGTTTTAATTCTAATATGTTTTGAGAGTGTTTTTGTTTTTACAAAGTGAAGAAATACACATTAGGCTAAGAAATGTAATCCTAGATAACTGATATCACATTATAGCTAAGGTGATACCATGGTTTCAAAGTGGTAGTATTGATGAAGTAATAATTCTTTTCAGTTCATTTTCCAAAATGAAAGCATGATGTGCTGTTTTAATGGTATCTAACTGTAGGGTTGTATTCATTACTTGAACTCAGTAATTTACATACCAAGTATATCAGGCTCCATTCAGGAGAACAGAAACCATAGTAGGTATTTCACCATTGGAAATTTAAAAGAGGAAGATGATTTTACATGTCCATGTTGGAGTGCTGAAAAGTAAAAAAGGGAGTGGTGAGGCACCATTCACCATCCCTAAAGATTGAGATAAGAAAGTGTTAGGGTTATGAAGTAATTAGAAGCTTACAGAAAGAATCATGTTTAACCGGGTTTTTGGCCTCTAAGATGTAGGGGGTCTTCTCAGCAGTAGCTGGATTCTCAGAGGAGACTGAATAAAAGCTGATTATAGGAGTGCCTAAAAATTCTGCAGCCTGAAACTAGCTGCGTCTATTAGATAAAATACTTTGGGAACAGTGCTGGGGGGAGGGGGGCAAACTGTCTAGTTTCCTGGGTTGGCAGAACCTAAAAGGAAACCAGTTGGCAAAGGAAGAGTTTGGTTTCTGATGTACTACCCCTAGTACTCTAAGAAAGATTGTGTAAACATGTTACTATTGTAGAGAAAGTATATAAGAGGTGATTTTTTTTTTTTTTTTTTTTTTTTTTTTTTTGGTACTGGGAAGTGAACTCAGGGGCACTCGACCACTGGGTCACATCCCCAGCCCTTTTTTGTATTTTATTAGAGACAGGGTCTCATTGAGTTGCTAAGTGCCTCACCATTGCTGAGGCTGGCTTTGAACTCATGATCCTCCTGCCTCAGCCTCCCAAAGTGCTGGGATTACAGGCGTGCGCCACCCCGCCCGGCATAAGAGGTGAATTTTGAGCAGAGAGAAAATAGTGTAATAATCAGCAGTTCTTTTTGACTGTTGATTTTGCTCATTTAATCAGATTTTCGCCCTTTCAGCATCTCTGTCAGTGAACTGGGGAGTGGGGAGATTTTAAGATTAATTTTTAGTAATATCTTTCTCATCCTGTACCTTTTGATGATAGTACCTCACTTCATACCTTTCTAAGAAACAAGAGTAATTATTTGTTACATATAGATGAATATCGTGATGAACATAAAGTTTGGGAACTACTGGTATAAATGGAAAGCTGAAGCATATTTCCCTTTTGCAATATTAGAGAGTAAGCAGGAAAAGTGATCTCTGCCAGTATAATAGATCATTTATATCAAATAAAATTTAACATGGGAAGTACAATGTAATCTAATACATTGCACAGTGTTGTACTTTGGAAAGTATAACTTAATAGTAACCTTTCGTTGTTATAATTTTCAGTAATGTGTTTTTCAAGGATAAACGTTTCAGATTATAATATAAATGTTTAAATTGATTATGACCTTTTCCATCCATCATCTCACTTAATTACATTTTTTTTGGTACCAGGGATTTGTACCCAGGGGTGCTTGACCACAGAGTCACATCCACAGCTCTTTATTTTCATACAGTGTCTCACTAAGTTACTAAGGCTGGTCTCAAACTTGCAATCCTCCTGCCTTAGCCTCCCAAGTGCTGAGATTACAGGCATGTGCCACTGTGCCCAGCTCCTCACTTAATTGCGATGTTTGTTGATGTGTGTTTGTAATTTCCCTTCGGGATTTGAATAATATAAATATATGTAACTCGGGCTGGGATTGTGGCTCAGCAGTAGAGCACTCGCCTAGCACGTGCACGGCCCGGGTTTGATCCTCAACACCATGTATAAACGCATTGTATACAACTAAAGCAAATAAATAAATATTTAAAAAAATATATATGTAACTCTAGATTAATATGTACACACGGGTGGAGTTTTTCATTGCTTTGTTTTTAAAATACACGCATCTGTGTGCTTGCTTGAAGTAAGTCAGAATATTCAACTGAACCTTCCGTAAGTCTCAAGTGACTATAATACTACAATTAATATCTTTATATGTTGCTTTTCAGAGCTTCCCCCCCCCATACATATACCAGTTTTATTTTTGTTTTGTTTTGTTTGTAACTGGGATTGAACTCAGAGGCACTAGACCACTGGGCCACATCCCCAGCCCTTTTTTGTATTTTACTAGACAAAGGGTCTCACTGAGTTGCTAAGTGCCTCACCATTGTTGAGGCTGGCTTTGAACTGATAATCCTCCTGCCTCAGCCTCTCAAGTGCTGGGATTATAGGCATGCAGCACTGCGCTTGGCCAGTATTATCTGTATTATCTATCTATTTATTTATTGGTACCAGGGATTGAACTCAGGGGCACTCGACCACTGGGCCACATCCCCAGCCCTTTTTTTTCCCCCCCCCCTGTATTAGAGACAGGGTCTCACTGAGTTGCTAAGTGCCTCGCCATTGCTGAGGCTGGCTTTGAACTCTTGATCCTCCTGCCTCATCCTCCCAAGTGCTGGGATTACAGGTGTGCGTCACCACGCCCAGCCTCAGTATTTTTTAATAGTTTAAAAAAGATGCATAGTATCAATTATTTGCATTAGCTTGTTTGCTAAAATAATTATTTAGCTTATTTGCTAAAATAATTATAGCTTAGTATGTATATAAAAGCTCTTTAGAAGCTGGGCGTGGTGGCACACGCCTGTAATCCTACCACTTGGGAGGCTGAGGCAGGAGGACCGTGAGTTCTAAGCCAGCCTCAGCAATGGCGAAGCACTTAGCAACTTGGACCCTGTCTCTAATAAAATACCAAAAAGGGCTGGGGATGTGACCCAGTGGTCCAGTGCCCTTGAGTTTAATCCCCGGTACCAAAAAAAAAAAAAAAAAAAAAAAAAAAAAAAAAAAAAAAAAAAAAAAAAAGCTGTTTAGAGGTAAATATTTTTTTTGTATTAATTCTGGAGACTAAATCATCTAATATTGTTGTACCATAGGTAGTAAGAAAAAACACTTAATCCATTTAACAATGTACTGTTATACTTCGAAATTGTTTCCTTACTGTTCTTTTAGAAAGTTGCTTTGAAATCTCAGACTAAGCCAGTTATGGTGGCGCACACCCGTAATCCCCGTGACTCAGGAGGCTGAGATAGGAGGATTGAAATTTCAAGGCCAACCTGGGTTTTTAGCAAAACCCTGTCTCACAATAAAAATATAAAAAGAACTGGGGATGTAGCTCAGTGGTAGAGTTCCCCTGGGTTCAATCTCTAGTACTGTGGAACGGGTTGGATGGGGGTACAAAAAACAGAAAACCTCAGACCATGTCCCAGCCCATTTTTATTTGGCTTTGAATTTGTGATCCTGCTTTCTCAACCTCCCAAGTTTCTTAGATAGATCACAGGAGTATACCACTATGCCTGGCTGTGGAAACTTTCTTGATTCTGCTAATAATTGCTCTTTCCTTTTTTTTGGCTGGTTTAGCACATTGCATGTACTGATGTTTTAGTGCTCTCTGCAATTGAGTACACCACTGAACTAAAAATGTTCCCAGAATGAGTTCTGACCTGCAGAAGGGATTTAGTACTTCTTTGTTAAATTAGTGAATTAGTTTTTCCGAATAAACGGTTAAATAACTAAAATTTAGAAAATAACTGTTTGGATTATGTGCTTTGAAAATTAACAAAGTAAATGTTGGCTCTCAGGATTTTGAATCCATAATATATAGCTTTTTAAAAATATTTCTTTCAGGATGGTTGAGGAATCTGGCACTGCTTGAATTTCTATGTATATTTTCTTAAACTTTAAAAACAAATGTTTAATTCTTCACTTAAACTCTCCTCTACCCTCACTGCAAAACTCACTAACATTTGAACTCTCTGTAGTATTTTTTTCTTTTTACACTGTTCTGTGACATTAGAAAACTTATGGATTAAATGTAAAGAATATTTTTGTCTCCCATTTCTGAATTTTTAATGTTCGTTTTGCAGTTATTGCTCTTAAGTGTGGTTTTTTCTAACATTTATCTCTTTATGGTAGTTTCGAGTAATTTTATGGATTTTTTTTGTCTTACCATAGATAAATGTCAAAGTAATTTGCAATCTTGAGTTATGAATATGCTTTGTGTTTGACCATATTTAAAGGTTGATATCAAATATTTTTATTTTGAAGGTGTTTCTTGTTCTTGTCCAAGGAACCAGTTTGATTCAGCGACTCATGTCTGTTGCTTATACATATGATAATCTGGCACCTAGGTATGCATTTTTCATAAGTTTTATATGTATGATTTTGTAATAAGAATGTAGTGTTTAAAACCTCCATTTCAGAAAATTTTAAAACTAAATGAAAATTGTTATTGGTTTTATAATGAACTGTGTTAACTTTCACCTAGATTGGCATAGGTTGTCAACATTTTGCCAGGAGTTATCATGTATTCATAAACAGGTACTTTCTGTTTATGTTTGCATATTTTTCTGAATCTTTTTAGAGTAAGTTGCAAACATCATGACTAAGTTTACATGTAAACGCTTTGTTTTTCTCCTAAAATCAAACTATTTTCCCTGCTCCAGGATCATGTATTATCTTTTGTTGTCACGTTTCTTTCTTTTCATTTAATCAGATACTTTCTTAACCTTTCTCTTATGAAGAGAATACAGGCTTTTATAAATTTTTTTCACTAGGGATTTGAACCCAGTAGTGCTTAACCACTCAGCCACATCCCTAGCCCTTTAAAAAAAAAAAAAAAAAAAAATTGTTTTCAGACAGTTTTACCAACTTGCAAAGGCTTAGCTAAGTTGCTGAGTCTGGCTTTGAACTTGCGATCCTCCCGCCTTAACCTCTGGGATCACAGGCACCATGCCCGGCCCAGATTTTTTTTTTTTTTTTTTTTTTTTTTTTTTTTTGGTACTGGGCATTGAACTCAGGGGCACTGGACCACTGGGTCACATCCCCAGCCCCCCCCCCCCTTTTTTTTTTTTTTTTTTTTTTTTTAATAATTTTTAATGTGTACAACTCATAGTGCATGAATTTAGCATCTTTTTACATACAACTGTTTGTATACAAAGTATATTCGTACAATTCAGGTCTTCAATCATGCATTTAGGAAAATGAAATCCGTCTCAACCACCTTTTCTTTTTTTTCTTTCTTTTTTTTTTTTTTGGTACCAGGAATTGAACTCAGGGGTACTTGATCACTGGGCTACATCCCCAGCCCTTTTTTGTATTTTATTTAGAGACAGGTTCTCAGTGAGTTGCTAAGTGCCCTAGACATTACTGAGGCTGGTTTTGAACTCGCGATCCTCCTGCCTCAGCCTCCCAAAGTGCTGGGATTACAGGCGTGCGCCACCGCGCCCGGCTCAGATATTTTTTTAATAAAGCATTTTTTAAAAATATTTATTTATTTGCTTTGGTTGTACATAGTGCATTTATTTCTACATGGTGCTGAGGATCGAACCCGGGCCAGGCACGTGCTAGGCGAGTGCTCTCCCGCTGAGCCACATCCCTAGCCCCTAATAAAGCATTTTCAGTCTTGGTTTTCTTGATTATTTCTCAAGATTACACACTTAAAACAGGAAAACCCTTTAAGTAATATTGTGTCTTTCCCAATGATCAGTTAATTAGTTTGCTTCGGGTATTCTATTATAATGTTTGAATTTTTTTCTTTTGTTAAAAATCAGTCTGTTGGAAAACATTTGAAACTACAAATTTCTTGCTTCTTATGAAACTTTCATTCATTGGTTTTAGCTTTTATTGATTTTCACAAATCTGTGCCTGATTTAAATATTGATGCAATACTGATTTTTCCGTTAATTTTGTGTTTATTAATATCCTATTGTGAGCAAAAGCTTTCTCCCTTTTATTTATATTGTCAGTATCAATTTGGATTTATAGATCTCCCCTGCCACCTTCAGTATGTAGTAGTGTTCATTACTGTCATTATTCCCTTTGCTCAAAGTGTATCAGAGTTGGCTGATGGAAGCCTCTCAGAGCTTGTTCATGTGACCTTTGCCATAGTCTTATGGTTTGGGGTGAGGGTAGGGTGTCTTTTTTTTTTTTTTTTTTTTTAATGTTAGTACAATACCTTCTACGCTTATTTTGTAGCTTTTCTGCCGTAGTCCTGAAGTCAGCCATTTTAAAAAGAAGTCCTAGTGCCAATTAGTAGGGAACCTTAAAAATGTGGGTCCTTGGAGCCGGGCGTGGTGGCGCATGCCTGTAATCCCAGCACTTTGGGAGGCTGAGGCAGGAGGATCGTGAGTTCAAAGCCAGCCTCAGCAATGGCAAGGCACTTAGCAACTCAGTGAGACCCTGTCTCTAAATAAAATACAAAAAAGGGCTGGGGATGTGACCCAGTGGTCGAGTGCCCCTGAGTTCAATCCCTGGTACCAAAAAAAAAAAAAAAAAAAAAAATGTGGGTCCTTGGTGTATTCATTTTTACTCATATCATTGCTTCTAGATTCACAGTGGACAGAGTTGGAAATATGTATGGAAATATAAACATTGATACCTATTTGGACGACTTTGGAGATTTTAATAATGTAGAAAAATTTTTAATATAGAAATCCAAGCAAAGCAATTGCTAATTAATACATGGGGACTTAACTGTATGCTAGTTATTTAGTCATATAAATCATGTTAGACATTATAAAATTAATTTTTAAGTATTTCAGAGTTGTTATGTTGGGCTGAACTTGGCAATTGTACTCAGATGATTTACAAAGCTAATATAAACACCCTTAAAAGCTTTTAACCCTGCCAGGTGCCATGGCACACACTTGTAATCCCAGAAATTCAGGTGGTATGAGTATTGCAAATTCAAAGCCAGCTTTAGCACTTTAGCGAGCCCCTGTCTCAAAGTAAGAAGTAAAACAAACTGGGAATGTAGGTCAATGGTAACGTGTCCCTGGGTTAAATTTTAAGTACAAAAACAACAACAACAACAAAGACATTCCTATAGAGTTCATTATAATCTTCACTGCATTCATTTGTTTCCCCTCCCCATCTTTGGTGGTTTCTCAGGTTCTGTTTCTTTGTCACTGTGATCTTTTCAGAGGTCCACACGTAAGACAGATAGAATGAACTTTTTTCCTGTATTAACAAAAATATTTTAATGGTTATATGAGCATTAAAAATGAAAAGTACAGATATGCATGGCGGCACACACTCAATTCCAACTATGTGGGAGCTGATGCTGGAGAAACGCAAGTTCTAGGATACCCTGGCAACACAGTGAAGTGCTGTGTTTAAAAAAAAAAAAAAAAAAAAAAAAATTCAAAAGGAGATGAGTTTTCTGCTCTTGGTTTAAAAATGTTTGCGTGTGTGTGTGTGTGTGTGTGTGTGTGTGTGTGTATGGTACCAATGTGATTAAAACTAAATGTTAGATTTGATTATTCAATTGAGACATTAACCTAATTGATAAATATTGATCTCTTTAAATTGATGAGTGAGTTTTGAGTTTCAAAACTGAGAAGTGGTCAATGATTTTTTTTTTAAAAAAACAGGTTTGTGGGGCTGAGATGTGGCTCAGTGGTAGGGCGCTCGCCTAGCACGTGTGCGACCCGGGTTCGATCCTGAGCACCACGTAAAAATACATGCATTGTATACAACTAAAGCAAATAAATAAATATTTTTTAAAAAAACAGGTTTGTAAAGCAAATAGATCTTATTTATTGGTTTTGTTAAAATAAAAAAAAAATCTGCATTTACCTTTTAAAATTGAGGACATAAATTTTCCATTGAAATGACTAAAACTATCATAAGGAAAAGTAGTGCGAAAATAATAGTAGAGAAACGATTCAGTTTTTTTCTACCCTCCCCCCCCTTTTTTTTTTGTTGTTAACAGGGATTGAACCCAGGAGCACTTACATGCCTAAGTCCTTATTATTTTTTATTTTGAAACAGGGTCTTGCCTACTTGCTTAGGGTCTCCCCAAGTTGTTGAGACTGACCTCAAACTTGAGATCCTCCTGTCTTAGCCTCCTGAGTTGCTGGGCTTACACATGTTGCACCACTGTGCCCTCTTTTATTCAGTTTTTTTCTACGTTCTAGCAATTTGCCTTTGATGATTCCTGAGAGACACTGGCAATATAAATATAGTGGGAAGGATATCTTAACATGAATTTATTTTAGTTTCTAGATTTTTTAGTTTTTAGTGTCTTTATAATACACATCTTTTTTTTTTTTTTTTCTTTTCTTTTTTTGGGGGGGTGGTGCTAGGGATTGAACCAAGGACCTTGTGTATGCGAGGCAAGCACTCTACCTACTGAGCTACATCCCCAGCCGTGTAATACACATCTTTTTTAAAAAATTTTTTTAATTTTGTTTTAGTTGTAGGTATACATAATACCTTTATTTTATTTATGTGGTGCTAAGGATCTTACCTAGGGTCTCACACATGTGAGACTGCTGTTGAGTCATAGCCCCAGCCCCTTAAAATTTTTTTTTAATTTTTCTTTTTTGGTATCAAGGATTGAACCCCAGAGCACTGAACCACTGAGCTCCATCCCTAGCCTTTTTTGTTTTTGTTTTTGGTTTTGAGCCATGGTGATCTTGTGAAGTTGCTGAGGCTTTGAACTTGTGATCTTTCTCCCTCAGCCTCCTGAGTTGCTGTCCATACCCAGCTTTTATTTTTTTTTAATTTTGAGACAGGCTTTTGTTAAGTTGCTGAGCCTCAAACTTTGGTTCCTAGCTTAGACTCTTTGAATTGCTGGGATTATAGACATGCATCTCCCCACCTGACTTGACTGCTTCTATGAGCTTGATTTACTAATGATACTTTTAATAATAATTATAGAAAAATAAATACATTATTCTTTTAGAAATTATTCTATTTGGGCGGAATTGTAAATCTTAAAGGACATATGATAAGTCATTTTTAATTAATTGCTGAGTTTAATTAGTGGTGGTGATGTTTTTACTTTACAGAGTTTTGAAAGCCCAATCTGATCACAGGTCTAGGCATGAAGGTAAGGGTTCCACAAAGTTAATTTTTAGTAAATAAAGATGTTAATAATAGGTACAAGATTGTTTTGTCTTTAATAATGAGCATGTGTCTTTGTTTTATCAAAAACCTTTGTATTCATAATTTTTTCCTTTTTTTAGTTTCACATTATTCAATGTGGCTCTTGGTGAGTTGGGCTCATTGCTGTTCTTTAGTGAAATCCAGCCTTGCTGATAGTGATCATTTACAAGATTGGCTGAAGAAATTGACCCTCCTCATTCCTGAGGTAAGATAATGATTGGAGATTAATACTTTTCACATGTTTTTCTGTTATTACCTTTGACAATTTAAAAAGAGCTACTGGAAACAAGTGTGCATGATTACATAATTATATCACGTTATCTAGTTAATCCTTTAAGGTATAGAATGCTTTAAACAATGCACTACATTTAAGAAGTGTGAATTTTACATTGTAGTATCCATCTTTTTTGAATACTGGGAATTAAACCCAGGGGTGCTTTATCACTGAGCTATACCCCCATCCCTTTATATGTTTATTTCAAGACCTGGTCTTGCTTAGAGCCTCGGTAACTGCTGAGGTTGTCTTTGAACTTTCAATCCTCCTGCCTCAGCCTCCTGAACTGCTGTGATTACAGGTGTGTGCCACTGCACCTGGCCATATTTGTCTTTTTGAAAGATTTTTTTATTGAGTGATTATTTTGCTTTGGATTTTTAAAAAATTGCCTTTTCCAAGAGGTGGGAAGAACTTGAGCATTTATTTGATAATTCATGTCTTAGAAAACTTGTTTGCTTTTTCTATTTAATAGAGGTAGGAGAAACTAAAAGTCAATAAACCAAATATATTTTTACTCTTAGGTTGACACAGAGACCAGTGTAATTTTTAATATCTTTTTCTTGGTATTCACTGACACAGCATTCCATACTGAAATTATAGAAACATATTCTTACTGATAAAGTTAGCCACAGAATTAGATATTTTTTTAAATAAACACAGGAGTTGTAAATGGACATGATAACTTAATCTAATTTATTTATTTACACGTGGTGCTGAGGATGAAACCCAATGCCTCAAACATGCTAGGCGAGTGCTCTACTACTAAGCCACAACCTCAGCCCAAGTTATATATATTTTTTAGGCAGCACTGTCTACTGCTGTTAGCTATGGATTGAAAGTCATGTGTCTTCTTGTTCTGGCTCTGTCTTAGGTATCTATTATGACATTTGGCCATTCCCTTGGGATCTGGGAAGTGTTCTGATTTAAGTACTTTCAGGGTTGTTTCTAGTTCTGAAACTGTTGTATTGTTATTTATTTACCTTATAAATAACTTATTAATATCCTTCCCTTAATCCCTTTTTCTGTTTGTTGTCATTATTCTTATTTGATTTTCTGATTTTCTGGACATACTTAGGAGTTTCTAAGAAAAAAATGTATTTTTATATTACTGGATAACTTGTATTTGATTATCTGTTAATTATATGCATTTGTATGTGATCAGGATATTGTATTTGAAACACATTACTGAAGAAGAGATCTAAAGTTATTTCTGCTAACACTAACATTAGTTTTTTAATAGTGACTTAGACTGTCTCTGAAACTGACTTTTTTGTTTAGACTGCAGTTCGTCATGAATCTTGCAATGGTTTGTATAAGTTATCTCTGTCAGGCCTAGATGGAGGAGATTCAATCCATCGTTCTTTTCTGCTCTTGGCTGCCTCAACATTGTTAAAATTTCTTCCTGATGCACAAGCACTCAAACCTATCAGGGTAAGATTTTACTGTATTCAGGGGAGATTTCTATTTCTCTAATTTCCTCTCCCCAAAGTTTATTATTGTACTATATCTCTGTGGTTACTGCATGCGGTTTTTACCTAGAGGATAGTAGTAATATTGTTCTTAAAATGGCAGCATTTTGACACATTGTCTCCATGTTACAACTAGTTAGAGAGTCTGTATTTGAATTTTAGCTCTTTGGGCTCTCTCATGGGTTGGCATTCGTTCTTAACTAGGTCTGAGCCTTGTGTGTTAATAAGTTAAATGATAGAAATGTCACAAATGTAGCTTCCTTCTTTATTCATTCACACATTTTTTCATCCTCCGTGTATTCTAAATTTTTAATTTACTTTCTTGCCTCAATGTATATTTTAGCCTTGTAACAGTTTCTACCACCCAATAAATCCAGAGCCCATTAATATAAGATTTTTAATTATCTCAGAAATATAATGTGTTGTAGGATGTATATTATTTTGTCTTTTGCAGGTATAAGTAATTTGAGACTGTTTTTCTAAAATGTTTTGATCTTAGACATTTAGTGTAGTGTATCTATTTATTTATTTAAACCCCGAGTTACATTCCAGCCCTTCTTAGTTTTTATTTTGAAATAGGGTTTCCCTAAGATGCTGAGGCTAGCCTTGAATTTATAGTCCTCATCCCTCAGCCTTCCTAGATGCTGGGATTCCAGGCATGTGCCACCTTGCCTTGTAGTTATTCTGATTTTTCCTGATTATTTGATTTTACAGGAAGTAGGAGTGTACCTCTCATTTTTGTTTAGATTTTAAACACTGTTGGATTTCTGAATTTAATTTGTTTCATAAATCTGTATTTTCTTAAATATATTATAATTTTAAGCTATTTTAAAAATGTTTTCACAAAATATAATTTTTTTTTAATAGATAGATGATTATGAGGAAGAACCAGTGGTAAAACCTGGATGTAAAGAGTATTTTTGGTTGTTATGCAAACTAGTTGACAACATACATATAAAGGATGCTAGTCAGGTATGTTCAGAACATTATACATTGTCAATAGATATGGATTACGTACAGGGATGTGGATGATTTTGTTAGTCTTTGTACTTAAGGAAAGACACTTTAATTATACGTGGTACTTTCATAATTTTTCCATTGTATTTGAACCTTCTGTTCTGCTCTGTTACCTTCTTATGCAACTTTCTTTAATAACAAGTAGATTTGGAATCTTGAATATGTAAAATAATATTTGAATTAAAATTGAAGTTATTTTAAGGTAACAAAACTGTCAATTTTGGCTCAACTATTAATTTTCTTTTACTAGACTAAAATGACATTTCCATCCAAACAAATAATTTTCAAAAGCAGATTTGCCACCTGAAGACTTTCGGTTTTTCCCCTTTGTATAAATTTAGTTAAGCTAAAAATGCATCTGTTAATTCAAAAGCAATGAGAAATGTGAGGATGTTTATATCTGGGTTGTCAAATTCTTCTACTTTATATTTGAGAAATAATTATAAAAATTAATATTGAACAAGTTTTATTTATTGATAATTAAAATATTGACACCAGGGAATTCTTTTCCTTCCTTCCTTCCTTCCTTCCTTCCTTCCTTCCTTCCTTCCTTCCTTCCTTCCTTCCGTCTCTCTTTTTTTTTTGTTTTGTTTTTTTTTTTTTTTTTGTTTTTTTGTTTTTTTTTTTTGTGGTACCAGGGATTGAACTCAGGGGCACTCGACCACTGGGCCACATCCCTAGCCCTTTTTGTATTTTATTTAGAGACAGGGTCTCACTGAGTTGCTAAGTGCCTCACCATTGCTGAGGCTGGCTTTGTACTCACGATCCTCCTGCCTCAGCCTCCCAAAGTGCTGGGATTACAGGCGTGCGCCACCACACCCGGCTCTGGAAATCTTTTTCTTAAATCCTTGATTTGCCCATTTGAGCTAAAGTACAAATCTAATCATCCTTGCACAAATTATTTTCCTTCTTAAAGATCTAGTTTCTTTGAGATACTCATGAATTAAATTCAGTTTGGTGAAGTCCGTTTTGATTTTGTTCCTCAGTTATAATGAAAATTAAACCTTTTTAAAATTAACTATAGGATTTTGTTTATTGTTCAAGCCTAGTGTGAAAGTGGTATTAAAAATAAAACTTAGTGGCTATGAATAACATCTTGGTAAAGTTGTTACTAAAACAACTAACTAAAGTATCATCTCAGTAGGTTACCATGACTATTATAATTTATTGCCAAACATTCATTTGATTCTTTTTTCTGTAAGACTATTAATTCTGCACTTTAAA
Source organism: Tamias sibiricus (assembly GCA_025594165.1). Lineage (NCBI taxonomy): Eukaryota > Metazoa > Chordata > Mammalia > Rodentia > Sciuridae > Tamias > Tamias sibiricus. Next base: position 45,048,395 of record CM046670.1, read on the forward strand.
CTATAATTTTATTGACATGCGTAAGAGAGGCATAATAAATTTATAATTTAATTAATAAATTTGGGATAACCAAGCTGTTTACTGTTAGGAAGTGATTTTCTTCATTTTGTTTTAGTACTGTGTGTACTACTAAACATAGACATCTGTATTTGAATTTTGTTTTCTGTTTTTGTATTAAGACAACACTCCTCGACTTAGATGCTTTAGCAAGACATTTGGCTGACTGTATTCGAAGGTAAAATTTTATGTGACATTGACAATTCTTGAGAACAGATAAAGGTTGTGATTAGGCAAACTATCTTGATTTGCTTTTGTTTTTGTTTTTTTGTAGTAGGGAGATCCTTGATCATCAAGATGGTAATATAGAAGATGATGGGCTTACAGGACTCCTAAGGCTTGCTACAAGTGTTATTAAACACAAACCACCCTTTAAATTTTCAAGGGAAGGACAGGTGTGTATTAAAATATCCAAACGTCTGTTTGAAATCTGATCAACATTTGGTTGTTGATCATGTGTGGATATGTTAAATTTTTAATTTTTTAATCCAAGCATAAAGAACTTAATTGTTGGCAGAAAAAGCGAACATTGAGTAAATAGAAGCCTAGAAATATAAAACTTGGGTTTGTTTTTTGAATGTAAAAGCTAATTTTAATTCCTGTTACCATACATAAAAAGATAATCTTATACCTGAGATCTCCTGCCCTGTTTCAAATTTTAAAAAGTACTGAGGATGTAGCTTAGTGGTAGAGTGCCTCTGAGTTCAGTTCCAGTATGACAAAAAGCAGTCTCTAACAATTTGGTTTCTGTAATACTAAGTATTTTAAATTAATAGTTTAAATTTTGAACTCTTGTCTTTAACTTACACAGTGGAATTAATAAGTGGTCATTTGTACACTGTATCACTGTGCCCAGCTATGTCCTTAATAGTTGTTCAGCTGCTATTGGCACTTTTTCATTTCCTGCATGGAAGGAATTAGTTCTGATTTGGAGAGTTGTTACCTTGAGGTTTCCCATTGTGTTAAAACAGTAACCAACAGAATTTCATATCCTCATGGGCATAGACTAAGGATTCTTGTGTTAAATTTAAGGTGACAGCCTTAATCTGTTTTAAATCTGTTCCACATTCTGAAATCCACTCTGTTTTCCCTGGTTACTGGATTTTTTCCCCAATAACTTTATATTGACACAATGTTTATAAATTTTTATGAAATACAGAATAGTATTTTGTGGGGCGGGCTGTAACTGGGGATTGAACTCATGGGCACTTGACCACTGAGCCACATCCCCAGCCGTATTTTGTATCTTTATTTAGAGACAGGGTCTCACCGAGTTGCTTAGTGCCTCAATTTTGCCAAGGCTGGCTTTGAACTTGGGATCTTCTTTCCTCAGTCTCCTGAGCTACTGGGATTATAGGTGTGCATTTTCTTGCCTGGCTCAGTATGGTGTTTTAATTCATATGTACATTGGGTAATACTTAAATTAACTCAGTATAATTAGCATATCCATTTTTTTAAACATTTATTTATTTGCTTTAGTTGTATACAATGCAATGCATTTATGTTTAGGTGGTGCTGAGGATCGAACCCGGGCTGCGCACGTGTGAGGCGAGCACTCTGCCGCTGAGCCACAACCCCAGCGCAGCATATCCATTTTTATCATTCTTACCATTTCTTTATGGTGACTACATTCAAATTCCTCTCTTGTACTTTGAGAGATATGATGCATTGTTGGTAATGATATTTACCCTGCTGTGCCATAGAACACCAGAAGTTATTCCTCAAACCAAACAATAACTTTGTACTTATTGATCAACTTCTCCCCTACCTTACCCATTCCAAGTCTTGAAGAATTTCCCTTATGTTTTCTTATAGTTTAGTTTTAGTTTCAGGTCTCATAGTTATTAAAATCCATTGTGAGTTGATTTGGGTAACTTTTGAAAGATATGGGGTTAGTTTTATTCTTCTGTGGTGGACATCTAATTTGCCCAGCACCATTTAATGAAGACTGTCCTTTCTATAATGGATGTTCTTACATTTAGCACTGTTGTTGAAAATCAGTTGGCTATATATTGAGTATACTGATGTTGCTTCTGGGCTCTCTGTTCTGTTCCATTGGTCTGTATATTTTGAATCCAAGTAGTATATTGCCTCCTGTTTTGCTCCTTATTGTGGAAGGGTTTGGGGGTTTTTTTGGGGGGTGGGGCAGGGGCAAGAGTTCTAACCTTAGCTACATCTTACCTTGCTAAAGAATTTTTATGTAAAGGAAATTATTCCTTTGAAATATGAGTTGCAAGTTCTTTTTTGTTTGTTCATTTTGCAGTTTTTGTTTTATTTATTTTCTAAGTAGAATTTCTTTTATTTTTATTTGGTTCCAGTTATTGATCTTTCATACATTTGGTGATGAATGAAAGGCCAGCACAGTGTAATGATCAAATTTTATTATTCATATATTCCTCAAAGAATGTTGAGTAACATAAATAATCTTCTTACTGTTTAAAATGCTGTATTACTGCGTTATTCCCATCCTTGCCAGCATCAGCTTTTTCATTTTTCCCTTTGAGTACCTTCTCTCCCTTCTTTACATGGGCTTTTTAAAGATGGGGCCCTTGCCTTGCAGATCTCCTGTGGTTTGTCCTTCACTGTGTCTTTATCTCCTTTAGCACCTCTTTAGCCACCTTCTTCAGAATGATGGAATGGGCACTGGAAGCAGAGATGCAGTAGCATGTGATTTTTGTCAGTCCAGAGGTTCTCACCTCTTCTGCTACATTTTTTCTTAATTCTCCCACAGTATTTTCTATTTGGCTTCTCCACAGAGTATTGTTGTAGTATCTTGAACATATTTTTAGTAGTATCTTGAACATGTTTTTATTCACCTATTATTACTTCTGTGCAACAAAAGCATAAATTAATAAAAATGTTTCTTGTAACCATACGGTGTTATTTTAAATATTTTCTTTTTTATCATGAAATTATATTTATTTGTAGGATGTGGCAATCAAAGCAACATAAATATACATTAAGTTTTGACAAATCAGTATGAAATATTTTAAAATGAAGTTTCATTAAAAATACATGCATTATTAAAAGGGAGGCTTATTCATATACTTGGGTGAATAACTTTAACTTGGCTAATGTGACAAAGTATTTGTTCATTCTTTTTCTACGTTGTTTTTATAGATTTGAATTCTGATAAATTTTATTTATACAATATTTACAGTCAGAATAGAATTATGTTTTAACAACCCCCACCCCACCCCCCTCTTTTTTCAGTGCTGGGGACTAAACCCAAAGCTTCCTCCATGCTAGGCAGGCATTCTACCACTGAGCTATCTCCAGCCCTGACAGTGTTTTTTAAGTATTTGAAAAAAAATTTTTTTTTTTAGTTACATGTCAAAATCACACTATGATCTATTGCCAAAAATTATTTTCAATATTCTCTCAGGCAACAGTTTGAGTAAATTCTTTCTGTGGTGCATGCTAAAATAGATTTACCATGATTTATCAAATGGATGTGTTTATGTAAGTATTATTATTTTCACCTAGAGACACCTGCTTTACTGATGAACTCAGAATAACAAAATAAAAAATATTGTTCATTTTATTGTTTACCAGCCCAGTAGTTCTGATAAAATGCTTTTATCACGGGCTTTTAAATTCCACAACCCCATCCCACCCCCGACAAACCACCACCACAACAAAAAAAACATTGAAGCTACTGGTAGGTAGCTCATGTAGTTCCTGGGTCTGTACTGGTGAGCAGAAATAGTTCATTGTTAAATTACTTATTAGACAATTGAGACTTTCTATTTGAATATTTGACTTTATTTTCCAAATGAAATAAGTGTTTTCTTCATTTCTGTCTTCGTGACAATCATCTTTACTGAATTCTAATATAAGTAAGAAGTCTTACCTGTGTGTCAACAACATAAACTAAACCCCTATTTACTTTCTCTATTTCTTAGCTATACCTGCTTTTCTTTGCAAAGTCAAACTATGAATTTATATGTTCTTTGTCTCACAGAACTCAGAATTTAGTCGTAGTCATGGCTAAGATACAAAAACAAAGTGAAATTAGAAGGAAAAGATGTATGGGGCATAGTCTAGAGAAAACCAGATGCAGACTCCCAGGAGTCATCTTAGTGGAGGTACACAGACAATGCTTCCCTTAGCAATGAGTGGGTCAAAGTATATGAAGTGTAGTCTACGAGGGAAGTTTGTTTTGTTTTTGTCTTTTTCTTTTAAACCAAGAATTGAACCCATGGGAGCTTAACCATTGAGCCACATTCCCAGCCCCCTCTTTTTTAATTTTAGAGACAGGGTCTCACTGAGTTGCTTAGTGCCTTGCTTTTGCTGAGGCTGGCTTTGAACTCAGGATACTCCTGCCTCAGGTTCCCAAGCCAGTGGGATTACAGGTGTGTGCCACTGCACCCTGCCCAGGGAAACTTTTTGAGCCTTAGATGTCCAGGGTTTTGTCATGGGGTAGTTCATATGGACACAATGAATGGTCATTGAACTTCCAGACTCCCAAAAAGGAAAACAGAGATTCAGCATTAATTATATACAATTAGGCACAGTGAGCTACCTTTATCACATAGGGGAAATTTTATATCATTGAAGGAACCTGTTTATAAGTGAATTTACCAAACTGTAGCCACAGGCTAGCCTTACTAAGGGCTAAGGTAGGAATATTTCAGTCTTTATTATATTACCTTTATTCTGCAGCGTACCTTGGAAGGGTACCCCAGAGAATGTGCCATAGTAGTATTTGGAAAGCTTGAAGGAAATAACTAAGTAAAATATAGCAAAGGAAGAATACCAGTTTAGAAAGGACAAGTGGAAAGATGACCTAGCACCTCTTTCCCAAGCATAATAAATCTATGTAAAAGCATACCTAGAATGATGATATGGATTGATTTCCTTAAAACAATTTAACTCATGGTAAATCTTCTTAGTTCAGTTTGAACTTCACTGGTATAGAGGTTAAGACTATAGTGTCTTGAATTCTGACTGGCACCTACCTGCCCACTGTATGACTATTGGCAAAGTTCCTAACCTTTGTTGATTTTCATTTTGGGGCCTCTTAGAGTGACTAGCACTTAAATGCTCAATGTGATGAATTTGCTCTGTTTGCTGTTGTTGCTTTTATTAGTAGTGTGAAATAAGAAAGTTAAATAAGTACAGATGTATCTAGCTTATAAGGCAAAGTAGGGAGTTATGAGCTCTTAACAAATTTCTGATCACTTAATGGAACAGAAAAGAATAACATTGTGCATAGATGTAAGAAGGAGCTGTTAGTTATTAAGAGGAAGGTAAGAGCAAAGGAACTGAGTTCAATCCGTGGTATATCCACCCCCCCCAAAAAAAAAAAGAGCAAAGGAACTGAGTGTATTCCATTTTCTGTAAAAGAAGTGAATATTAGAAAGACTTTCAGATAATATTACATAATACCATTAAGATTTAGGATAACTTTTTTTATAAATTGTAGCTAGTCATATAATCCTGTTTATTCCCTTATTCCTTGCTTTTAGAAAGTAATATCTACATTTAGATAACATCTGATGTTTCTGTTTTTCTAGGAGTTTTTAAGAGATATCTTCAATCTCCTGTTTTTGTTGCCCAGTCTGAAAGATCGACAACAGCCAAAGTGCAAGTCACATTCTTCAAGAGCTGCTGCTTATGATTTATTAGTAGAGATGGTGAAGGGGTCTGTGGAGAACTACAGGCTAATACACAATTGGGTCATGGCACAACACATGCAGTGTAAGCATTCTTCTTTGCCTTTCATCTTTATAAATTTTAAATGCAGAAATGAGATTTTGGAAGGCATCTTTTTCAGTTCACACACTTTAACAACATAAACCATTATTGATGGAATAGTAATGTTACAAAGTAAACATTGGTTTGAAAAAACATGTTTGAAAAATTTTTTTATAAATATTTTAAATACTTTCACTTTTTTGGGGGAGGCAAAATAATTTAGTGTCACATAAAATCAATTTTGGACAATCAAGTTTGAATTTTTAAGAGAACGAGTCTTAGAATATATTCTAACATAGTTTATAAAATTATGAGTTTTCGTATAAACTAGATAACTAGTGGAGGTCATGGCTGTTAATAAAAGCAAAATATATTGAGTTTAATAGTTTGGTGGTGGGGGGGCATCTTTTCTTCCCTCTTTTCTTCAGCAGCCCATGCACCTTATAAGTGGGACTATTGGCCTCATGAGGATGTCCGTGCAGAGTGTAGATTTGTTGGCCTGACTAACCTTGGAGCTACTTGTTACTTGGCTTCCACTATTCAGCAACTTTATATGATACCTGAAGCAAGACAGGCTGTCTTCACTGCTAAGGTAGAGTTTTTCTGATTTTTTAAAAGACTTTAAAAGACCAAATTTTAAAGTTTTATTTATAAATCTCAGTTAATTTGGTGTACCAAAATAGTTTTTGAGGAATTATGAGTAAAAATATGAGAGAGAACCTGATTATGTAAGTAGTTAATATGTATATTTTCGTTGTTTTTAACCCTTGAGTAGATGACTCAGTATAATTGATTTCACAAAGGAACACAGTTGTAGAATATACACATTCAGTATATACAATAAATATTTTCAGTAAAAATAAATACAAATTCTAATTATGAAGAAAATAAGCAAAACAAAATAGGGAAATATTACCTGAATCATTGAGTATGTTTCTTTTATGTAAATGAGTTTGTGGGTCCAGTTTGTTTGGATAAGTTCTACTTTATGTTATTTTTGTTCACTTTTTCTTTGTCTTCATTTTTGTTAATCATGGATTATTTTTTAGTTTGCCTTAATAAGTTATTGGCAAGTTTTTATGTGGGGCTGAGAATCAAAGCCAGTGTATCACCCTTGCTAGGCAAGTACTTTACCACTGAGCTATGACCCCATCCCCTTGCAGATGTTTTTTACAATTGCATCTTTACTTTTGTTTTCCTCCATCTTGTCATCTTTATCTCTTGCCCCAGCCACTGAAATATTATGATGCTTTATATGCCTTCAGTGAATTATTTAATATGTTTAAATTACTCTTTGAGGTCTCCAACTTACAGTATACTCCAGAAGGTTTGGGTTTTGGCTTTGGTTATATGATTTTTTGGGGGGATACTAGGGATTGAACCCGGGGTGCTTTATCACTTAGCCATATCCCCAGTTCTTTTTGTTTTTTATTTTGAGACAGGGTTTTTGTTTGTTTTGTACCAGGGATTGAACCCAGCGCCTAACCACTGAGCCACATACTCAGTCCTTATTTATATTTTATTTAGAGACAAGGGTCTCCACTTGTTTTAGGGCCTTGCTAAATTGTTGAGGCTGGCTTTGAACTTGAAACCTCCTGACTCAGCCTCCTAAACCACTAGGATACCAGGCATGCACCATCATGCCTGCTATATGAATATTCTTAAGTTTATCAGCTCTGTAGATTGAATATAACTAAAAAGTTAGCGCAACAAGAGTTTCCTTTAGCTTAAAGAAAATTTTTATGATTAAAGGTGGGTGGACCCATCTTCATAGTTTTATAAAATCATTAGTTATCAGAGAAGCATATTTTCAGTGTTTTTCATTTTTGCTGGTGACTTGACCATATTTCTTGTTGTCTCTTCATATTAATAACCACTTTTAAGTAACGGAACACTCAGATACACTAATTAAGACTCTTAAGTGGCGTTTTAGATTAAAAACTAAACAGAGCTGAGCATAGTGGCACACACCTAAAATCCCAGTATCTTAGGAGGCTAAGGCAAGAGGATTTCTAGTTTGAGGCCAACTATAGCAACTTAGCAAGACCCTGTCTCAAAATAAAAATGAAAAAGGGCTGGTAATGCAGCTCTGTGGTAGAACCTGCCATGTGTGGGATTGAATTCCTAATCCCACGCAAATACCAAAACAACAAGAATAAGATCACAACAAAACATCAATAAAATACCATGAGAACTGGGCGCAGTGGTAAAGGCCTATAATCCCAGCGGCTCTGGAGGCTGAAGCAGGAGAATCGTGAGTTCAAAGCCAGCCTCAGCAAAAGCGAGTTACTAAGCAACTCAGTGAGGCCCTATCTTTAAAAAGCACAAAATAGGGCTGGTGATGTTGCTTTTAATAGAATTTGACATGACAGGGGCTGGGGTTGTGGCTCAGTGGCTGAGTGCTCGCCTCGCATGTGCGCGGCCCGGGTTCGATCCTCAGCACCATGTAAACATAAATGCATTGCACTGTGTACAACTAAAGTAAATAAATAAATATTAAAAAAAAAAAAAAAGAATTTGACATGACATTGGAAAGTTGATGCTTTAATACCAGAACTTCAGTTGTTTTTATTATTCCCTTTTCACAGAAAGATTGAACAAAACTACATGTATTCTGATACAAAAGTGTAGAATTTTACCATTTGTAAGTGTACAGTTTGTGGCATTAAGTCCATTCACATTATTAATCTTACTGTTTTTTATTCTGAATTAGCACTTTGTATATATCAGATATATGTTAGAAAATGTCATTTGGTATGACTATCCTCATAATCTCATGAAATATTAAGCCTCATATGTCAGGAGTACACTACAATTATTTTTGCTAATTATTACTTAAATAATAATTGGCTGTATCTAGCAAGTGTCCAGCATATATATGGGTCTCTCTCTGGTAAGCTCAGTGTTTTTGTCTAAGTCTTTAGCTAGATTCCTGAATCTCAGTTTTTGGCAATTTAGTATTTAGATCGTTGTCAAAGATGTTGATCGGTATTCCTCTTTAGTTTTCAGAATATGCCATTCCCCAAAAAAGTAAAGTATGATTATATGATGGTGAAATATCACTTGTTAGTATATTTTTCCTGCACATAGCTAAAAGGATTGAAACACACATAGTGTTGAGCACTTTGCATGACTGCTAGGATGTCCAATTTACTACCATCAATATGTTTTGATAAAAGTTTTCTTTTCATTTTCAGTATTCAGAAGATATGAAACACAAAACCACACTTCTAGAGCTTCAGAAAATGTTTACATACTTAATGGTAAGTTCCAGAATTGTGGTGAGAAACTAATTAGATATGCCCTTAGACAAAAGCTAAAACAACAAATGGAGTTTTAATTTTTTAGTTACCTGTCTTCTTTGTCATAATGACTTTTAAGAGTCCTTTCTCAGTTGTCTGCATGCTGTTAATTTGTCCTTGTGTCTGATTATTTTCCCATCACAGGGTTACCTCTTTAATGCCTAGAGCTTTCTAACTGATTTCTCATTGCCCCTCTTAATTCTTATCCTCAAATGTATAAAAACAATCAGTTATCAAAGGTAAAAAGAAAGCAAATCTCACAATTATTAATCCCCTGCTTAAAACTTGTCAGTGGTTCTTCATGATGAACAGAATGATATTCAGGGTCCTCTCCCATGGCACATATTGTCTATGATTTTCAACTTTCTCTCCTATCCCTCCCCATATCCAGACTCAACCTACAGTAACTGTACACCCTTTGGAATCCATTACCCTGTTGCTTTCTTACTTGTATAGATATTTATGCTTTTCTACCTGCCTGTGTCACTCCTCCATTTTCTTCCTGTTGTCAGCCTTGGTTTTCAACCCCTTTAACAGAACAGAGATTCCATAGACTCACCACAGTGTTTCCAGGTCTCCATGCCTTTTATTTTTACCTTTTGTATTGAAGTTACCCATCTTATTAGAATTTTGAGAACAGATACTATGACACAATTTATTTCAGTTACTAATACATAACAGGGACTGAATAAATAGTTCTTTTGTTTTTGAATTAGGGATCGAACCCAGGGGAGTATTACCATGGAGCCACATCCTCTGTCCTTTTTTATTTTTATTTTGAGATGAGTTCTTGCTAAGTTGCTATGACTTGTCTCAAATTTATAATCCTCAGGCCTTAGCCTCCGAGTTGCTGGAACTACAGGCATGTGCTACCATGCCCAGCCTGAATTTAAAAGTTTTTTTTTAATTAAAAGATTTACTAGTCATCCCTTGATTTTTGTCTTTAATACCCCTCTTAAGAGAGCAGGAATGTGCCATTTGCACTTAGATACAGAAAACTACTATTTTTAACGTGTGTGTGTGTGTGTGTGTGTGTGTGTGTGTGGTGCTGGGGATTGAACCCATGGCCTTAGTGCATGAAGGCAAGCACTCTACCAATCGAGCTATATCCCCACCCAAAACTACTATTTTAAACTATTAAAAAAAAACTATGGAAAGAAAGTGCAATCTGTAGAAAGACTAATTCGACCTGGCATGATTGTAGTGGTACATGCCAATAATCCCTGTAATTTGAGAGGCTGAGGCAGAAGGATTGAAAGTTTGAGCATAGCCTCTGCAATTTAGTGAGACCATGTCTCAAAAATTAAAAGAGCTGGGGATGAGCTCAGTGATAAAGAGCCTTTGGAGGGCTGGGGTTGTTGCTGAGTTGTAGAGCACTTGCCTAGCATGAGGGCTTGATCCTCAGCTCCACATAAAAATAAATAAATAAATAAAGGTCTTGTGTCCATCTATAACTAAAAAAAAGTCTTTGGTTTCTGTTCCCAGTACGCCCTCACACTCCACCACCCCCACCCCCAATAAAGGTTTATTTACTGCAAATGTTTTGTATTTTATGCTTCACAGTACTAACTGGAGTCCTTTGAGTCACGAATTTCTTCCAGAAATTCCTATACCTAAAAACAGTACTTTCATAACCTTCGTTTAAACATCTTTTGGCCCTGAAACCATTAAATTTAAATTAGTATGAAAACGAAACAAAAATGAAGTTAGAAGAACATTTTAAAACTTTATAGCTTTACCGCCTGTTTTATTGTTTATGTTCATTCAGTTAAGAAGCTGTTGTGGCTATTTTCTTTGTATTGTTTAACAAATTCTTTTGCTTTGTAGGAGAGTGAATGCAAAGCATATAATCCTAGACCTTTTTGTAAAACATACACCATGGATAAGCAGCCTCTGAATACTGGGGAACAGAAAGATATGACAGAATTTTTTACTGATCTGATTACTAAAATTGAAGAAATGTCTCCAGAACTGGTTAGTACTAGAATACTGAAAAGTTTCTTTGACGTTATAAAGATTTGCCTACATTTCCTTTACTGACTTTTTTTGTTTGTTTGTTTTATATTAAAGAAAAATACCGTCAAAAGTTTATTTGGAGGTGTAATTACCAACAATGTTGTGTCCTTGGTAAGTGTGTTACCTGGATTTTGCTTTTGGACATCTTAATGTATTTTAGCTTATGACAGTAAAAATTACTGATTTTTGACTGTTGATCAATCAGGATTGTGAACATGTTAGTCAAACTGCTGAAGAGTTTTATACTGTGAGGTGCCAGGTGGCTGATATGAAGAACATTTATGTGAGTACTGTTATGTATATTTTGGACCTTTTATGTTTTAATTATTTTGATACAGAAGGTTTGTTATCTTGAAAGGAAATTAACATTTTTATGTTTTCATGTATATTATTTTTGTTCTGCTGATCGCATAAAATTAAAGGTAGGCCACAACAGTATTTCTTGTCCAATCAAAATGTAAATGCTTAGCCCTTTGAAAATTTTAGTAGCATTCATGAGGGGGAAAAAATGATATTCTACTAAGCATTCACTATTTTAAAACAAATTTATTTGACTTTGTTTATTCTGTCCAAATTATAATTATTGCTTTTTTTTTGGGGGGGGGGTGTCGATGGACCTTTTAATTTATTTATATGTGGTACTGAGAATCGAACCCAGTGCCTCACACATGCTAGGCAAGTACTCTACCACTGAGCCATAACCCCAGCACCATTTATTGCTTTTTGTATGTTTACATGCTGTAAACAATAACAACATGAACTTTTAAAATGTGGTTTTATACACAGGAGTCCCTTGATGAAGTCACCATTAAAGACACCTTAGAAGGTGACAACATGTATACCTGTTCTCATTGTGGGAAGAAAGTACGAGCTGAAAAAAGGTATGCTGTTTGAAATATGATTTTTATCCATTTTATGTACTGGTGATGAAACCCAGGGGTGCTTTACCCCTGAGTTGTCTCCCTTCCCCAGGTGCGGCCCACCCCCACCACACCCCAGTCCCCCTTTCGAGACATGGTTTCCTTAAATTGCCTAGGCTGGCTTCAGACTTGTGAATGTCCTGCCTCAGTCTAAAGATACTGGGATTACAGACTTGTGCCACTGTACCTGGCTGATTTTTATCATTTTGATAAAATCATCCAATGGAAGTAAAAAGCAAACCAGGGATAAAATAAGATTAAACTCTTGTGAAAATTATGTGTTTAATGTAAACTCAGTTGCTTGGATCTCAATCTCATGCTGTAACTTTTCATTCATTATTCTGTGAATTATAACTTGGTATATAAATTCAGCTATAGAAAGAAAGTGGAGCCAGGCGCTGTGATGCACGCCTGTAATCCCAGCACTTTGGGAGCCTGAGGCAGGAGGATCGCGAGTTCAAATCCAGCCTCAGCAATGGCGAGGCACTTAGCAACTCAGTGAGACCCTGTCTCTAATTTAAAAAAAAAAAAACATACACACACACACACACACACACAAAAGGGCTGGGGATGTAGCCCAGTGGACGAGTGCCCCTGAGTTCAATCCCCAGTACCACACACACACACACACACACACACACACACACACACAAAGAAAGTGGGACTCAATAACCTTGTGCAAGAAATCTAGTTTTTAGAAGCAGATACAAAAAGGTAAGGAAAGTAACAATTTTTATCATAATATACATTTATACTGGGTGTGGTTGTGCACACCTGACAGCAGCTCAGGAGGCTGAGGTAGTTGGAGCACGAGTTCAAAGCCAGCCTCAGCAAAAAGTTAGGCACTAAGCAACTCAGTGAGACCCTGTCTCTAAATAAAAAATACAAAATAGGGCTAGGGATGTGGCTGCTCAGTAGTCAAGTGCCCTTGAGTTTAATTAATCCCTGGTAAACACGCCCCACCAACCCAATCATATTTACTCTCAGGTATCTACTTTTAGTGACTTATTTGTTAGATACTTTTTAGTATTTTCTGTTTAGTAGGCACTACTCTCATGACTACTTGATTTAATTCCTTTAATCCTCATAGCATTCTTTTTAAGTAGTTTCTATTATTATTCCCATTTTTATAGTGAGGACACTATAAAGAGACTTTCCAAATGCTGGTCTATAAAATAGTGCAGATGAGCCGATTTTAGGGAGATAGATAATATAATAGAATTTGAGTTCTCTTTGCAAGGTATACAAGGTATAGTATACAAACAGTTGTATATTGTTATATGACCTTTGAAAGAGGTCTGGGTTATAATTAGATTTAGAAGTTAGTTAACTTTTGAGTTAAAAACTGTTGTATACGTTTTTTATACTATATTCAAGCTGGTTTTTTTCATTTTATGTATTGATGTTATTTTAAGTTTTTGTACACAGTTCAAAAATACTTTTCCTCAGTGTAAATTTTTCAGAGGATTACCTGGAAAATAATAGTTTATCTATTTTCAAATAATAAATTGATTTACTTTACTAATTTATGTCAAACATTTCATGATTTTTTTTCATTTTTTATTTCATGGTTCGTATTTATATTGATTTCTTTAATCTTTGAAGTACTATTTTTTCAAAGAATGTTCTTATGAATTAAAATATAATAGATTCATTGGCTTAAAAGATTCCTTTCTTTTATTTATTTTTTGGTACCAGTGATTGAATTCAACCACTGAGCTGTATCACCAGCCTTATTTTGTATTTTATTTAGGGACAGGGTCTCACTGAGTTGCTTAGTGCCCTGCTGTTGTTGAGGCTTGCTTTGAACTCGAAAGCCTTGCTAGCTGCTGGGATTACAGCCATCACACCTGGCATAAAATATTTTTAACGTACCCTTATATTTTCTCAGATTTTCTTTTTGACCTTTTAATTCATCAAATATTTGCCAATGTCATTCTGATTTGGTTACCTTTCTACTGCATGCCCAGTAGAATATGATAGATTATTTACAAACCAAAGATGTACTCCTGTCATTTTCTATAGTGAAAGTTTCTGAAGGGCCATAAATTGGTAGTTTCAGGTCAGAGTAATTAGATACAGGTTTCACATTACATGTAATCATTGAATGGTACATAGAAATTGGATTTAAAGACACTTTATGCCATGTATCATTTAGGAATAAAGGGAGAGAAAGAGATAAGACCTTGTTATCTGAAAGAAGTCCAGAGTTAGAGCTGGTTGTGGTGGTATATACCTATAATTCCAGTGACTGGGAGGCTGAAGTAGAAGGATCTCAAGGTAGAGGACAGTTTGACCAACTTAGGGAGATCCTGTTTCAAAATAAAAATGACTGGGAATATATACAGCTCAGTGGTAAATTGCACTTGGGTTCAAGCCCCAATACAAAAAAAATTAAAAAAAAAAATCCAGGTTTAGGCCAGCCTGTGTCAAGTAGAGGATTCATATTAATTACTAGTGGAAAGTAAGATTGGTAACATATCAGTGACATCAAATGGAATTGATTCATTGAAGCCATCAACATATCTTCCTACGAAAGAACATAACTGTTGCAAAGAACCTCAGTTAAGTATCACCTTCTATGTCTATGTCTATGTTTCTCTTGTCTATGTTTATTTATAAATAAATAAACCATCCTAAAAGTGCAGAGAAAAAAGTGACAAAAGCAAGGGAAAATAGAAAATTGGGATGGTAATCTAAAACCTGGGAAGGAATCTCAAAAATAATATATTAACATAGTTTACAAAGCAGTATAAAAATATTGGGTTTGTGAGCAAAGTAATTATTCATTTTTCACATTATGGGAGTAGAAGCAGGATTGTTAGGGTACATGGCATTAGGTATAGACTATTCATTTTAGAAATTTGACAGTAAAAATAACAGCAGGGAATATAGAAGCTAGAAGGAACTTTGGGACCACAGAAATTTTTTTGAGATGAAAAGATCTATGTATGGCTGAAGACAGAAAATGAGAAGTGTCATCAATTAGGTTAAGAAAAGTTTTTTTTCAGGCCGGTGTGCATTTGAATGGAATGCTATTCTTTTGCTAAATCTCCATTAACAGGTTGGTTGCAAGAGAGAAAAGCTGTCCCTAGAACTAAACAAATGGCAGCAGAGCTATGCAGGCAGTTATAAAAAGAAGACAAATTCCTATAATGAGAATTAGGAGTAGGGTAAGAAGGACTTAAGCAGAATGAGAATCAATCTAAAATTACCTACTATAGAGAAATATAATGAGTCACTTATAGATAATTGAGGGGCTCACTAAATTGCTTAGGTCCTCCCTAGATTGCTATGGCTGGCTTTGAACTAATGGCCTATCCTCCTGCCTCAACCTCATGAGCCACTGGGATTATAGGCATGTACTACCATGGCTGATTCCTGTTATTTAAGATGGAAAAGAAAACTTAACCAAATACCTCCTTGGTGCTGGAGTATGATATGCTCTTTTTCATACTTCCAATGCATGCATTGATATCTTTATCATTATTTGTTGTATTCTACTATAATTTTTAATTTTTCTTACCTAGACACAGAATATCCCTTTCAGAACAGGGGAAAAAGTCGTGTAAGTGGGGGATGTATACTTGCAGTAAGAGTGTGATATAGAATACTGCTGTTAATAATTGAAGGTAGGGATAGTGTAATGTAAATGAAACTGATGGTCATTTTGTTTTGGTTTGTTTTTATTTTGTTACTTTGGCGGGGGTGGGGGGTAGGGGGTGCGGGCACTAGGGATTGAACCCAGGGCGCTTTACCACTGAGCTACATCTCCCACCCTTTTTATTTTTTATTTTGAGACGGGGTTTTGGTAAGTTTCATTGGGCTTTGCCAAGTTGCTGAGGCTGGTCTCAAACTTGCAGAACTCTTACTCAGCCTCTTCTGAGTCACTGGGATTATAGGCATGCCGCTGTACCCAGCAAACTAAAGTATTTTTGCATGACAATATTTAGCAAGTTTGTTTTTTACTTTTCAGGGCGTGTTTTAAGAAATTGCCTCGTATTCTGAGTTTTAATACTATGAGGTATACATTTAATATGGTCACTATGATGAAAGAAAAAGTGAATACACACTTTTCCTTCCCATTACGTTTGGATATGACACCCTATACAGAAGATTTTCTTATGGGAAAAAGTGACAGGAAAGAAGGTAATTTTTTATCTCTTTCTCTTGTCTATGTTTAACAAGGAAATCATAAATCTGTTATCAACTACATAGTTAACAAAATTAAATTGAATCTTAGAAATGAAAATGTTTTTAAAAACAACATAGCACATTAATTAGCTAATAAATATCTAGTATTCTAGTAGAACCATGATTTAGGTATTGAAGACATAAGAATGAAACAAAGTAAATATGATTGCTGCCCTTGAGGAGCTTATATCTAAGTGGGGTAAGTCTTATGTTAAATATGAAATTGAAAGTATGATGTGTTAACAATGGGGAGAATCAAGGCTTTCATGAGAAGGTGATATTTAAGCAGAGATAGGAAGTTCAGTAAGAGTTCAATAAGAAGTTAGGAGCTCCTGTGTGGGAGGGTAGGGAAGTGCTGGTTAATGAGACATGCAAAATATAGTGGTCATAACATTTTTTTGTGCTATTCTTAGGCCATATTGTGATTTTTATTTACTATGTAACCATTAAAAGAATTTTAAGCAGTGAGCTGACAAATAGGTGGGCATTTGGGAAAGGTTATACTAAAATGGATTAGAGAATGACAGAAAGTATGTAGAGAGGCCATTCTTACAAACCACAGTGAAGGTTGTGGCTTAAATAAGAAAGAGTACCAAGGAAGATGAGGAGAAGTATATGTAGTTAATAAGATGTCATGACTGAACAAATGAATCCAATAAAAAGTTATTGAACATCTATGTACTATGTAATTAGTGAAAATACAGTGAACATCTGTTCCCATGAAGCTGCTTATATTTCAGTTGGTTGGCTTCTAGTGGGTGGGGATGGAAGAGAGGACTCAAGATAGACTCTTGTTTCTATTTTGAGCCGCTGGATGAGGGATATTGAGGTCAGTATTTCAGGAAGATCTCAAGAATAAAGGAATGTGGTCTTAAGAATTAAATACTAAGGAAAAAGAACTGTTCTAATAAGAATAGGACTAAAAATAACAAGTTGAAACTCTTTGGTTATCTTTATTAGAGTAATTTGGTTTGCATGTTGCAATAGGAAGGCAGATTGTATTGAGTTAAAGATGACACTTGGTAGCTTGGTGCACAACTGTAATCCCAGTGACTCCTGAGGCTGAGAGGAGGATCACAAATTCAAGGCCAGCCTCAGCAACATAGACTCTTTGCTCAAAAAACAAACACACGCTAATAAAAAAAAAGGGCTGGGGATATAACTCTGTGGTACAAAGTACCCCTGTTTTCAATTCCTCCATACCATAAAGGGGGAGAAAACAAAAGAAATTAGTACTTAGTTCACAACTAGATAAGCACCAAATTATTCATGAGACCAATAGTTTTTAAATTAGTAGACGTGTACCTCAAGGACTATAGGAGTTAGGAAAGGAGATCAGTAAGAGAAGAAAATTGAAAGCATCTGGGTGTTATCTTTTCCATTTTTCTTTCTACTAGAAATTGAAGCCAGGGGTGCTTAACTACTAAGTCACATCCTCAGCCTTTTCATTTTATTTTGAGACAGAGCCTTGCTTAGTTGCTAAGGCCGGCCTTGAACTTGCAATCCTCCTGCCTCAGCCTCCCAAGGCACTGGGATAACAGACAGGTGCCACCATGCGTGCCTTGCATTTTCCATTTTTCCTTAGCAAAAAGTTCCCTTGGCAGCATATTATTTACATTTTAAAGATATGAGGAAGCCACCTTACTATGCTAGCTTTATAAAAGAGAACTAAATTTTAATCTGTAACTCCAGTGCTTAGCACTTCATGAGCACTCAGTAAATCTTTTACCGTCACTAATTGGGAAATTAGAGATGTAAACAGTGAATATAGGTTGTTCTATCAAAAGAACATATTGTTTGTTTGAATTGGCAATTAAATTGTGAATGAATATGGAATTAGGGAATTCCCTTAGGATATGTGTATGTTGAGTTTCAGGAAATGGCCCAATAAAGATAAATTTGAAAACATTGGTAAAGTTAAGAAGCAGACTTTGTTTATATACATCCTACTTTTTACACCTCTTATCAAACCATTTGGAAAACTGTAGTAGGACTTTGCAATATCTGTGCTTCATTGTATTGTTCACTGATGGCTCTATGCTTATAGGGAGCAGAAATTTATGCCAAGGTAAAGTATTTTGCTAGGCTACTAGTGATGTATTCAGATTCTACACTGCCTAAATAAATTTATCCATGCTCCTCAGCCAGTGCTTTGACACTGTCAGCCATTTTCTTCTTTTTACCTAATTGGAAATTCACTATCTAGTGTATACTATGTACTCAAGTTAACCAAATCTGCTCTTACTTTCTTGCTCTTAATTCTACTTTTTCCTGTGTGGTGGTGGGAGATATGTAAAATAAATAAAAAATCTTCAAACTTTTAAAACAATTTTGTGATTTATTTTTTCCTTTGTGCCTTTTTATAACTAGATTTTAAATGTTCAGTGATACAAAGTGTATATTGTGTTTTGTTTCTAAGTACACCGACCTAATACATTGTGCTTTCTATTATCTGATGGATATTTGGAAACATAATACCAGTACAGTGCTCTATTTACCTTGAGACTAAAAGGCAAAAATATGCTAATGCTTTTTAAAAAATATTTATTTATTTATTTATATTTTAGTTGTACACAATGCAATGCATTTATGTTTACGTGGTGCTGAGGATCGAACCCGGGCCGCACACGTGCAAGGCGAGCGCTCTGCCGCTGAGCCACAACCCCAGTCCCTGCTAATGCTTTTTTAGGTCTTATGTTTGCCAATTCCTAATACAGATAAAATTGAATGAAACATTATGTACTATGTATTTCAAAAATCTGGTCAGATTATATGAACATTTTTATATTTAATATATTGTGGTTTCCTATAATTATGTGCTAATATCTGGTTGTTTCCCAGTTCCTTAGTTGGCTATGAATGGTGAATTATTAGCAAATAGTTGCTTTTATACCTATTTAATATATAAATTAGTTGTGCCTATTTTATATACATAGAGTATAAAATGTGATCCTAAGATGTCACTGTTAGGCAGTTATCAAAATTATTGCCATGTTATGTACATTATTTCAGGTTTTAAGGAAGTCAGTGATCATTCAAAAGACACAGAGAGCTATGAGTATGACTTGATAGGCGTGACTGTTCACACAGGAACGGCAGATGGTGGGCACTATTATAGCTTCATCAGAGATATAGTCAATCCACATGCTTATAAAAATAATAAATGGTGAGTTTTAAATGTTTTTTTCTTTGAATTTTAACTTTTCCCCCCTCCCCCCCTCCTCTTTTGGTGTGTGTGGTGATGTTGTCCCCCCCCGCCCCATTTTTAAGGTACAAGTTTATGGTAGTTTTCAGATGTATTTTCAGTTCTTAACTTTCTGAAATGAATAAGGAAAAGAAAAATTTAAAATGAGAATGACTTTCAAAAAAAACTATGAATCAGTTCTTAAATTTACGGATTTCTGAACTCTTAAGCATTTGCTGAATCCTTTCCTCAGAAGAATACGTACAGATTTTTACACACAGTCTTAGGAGATTCACAGTCAAAATTGCTCACCCTAAATCTTACTTTCTCCATATTCATTCAGTTTCCTGAGTGCCTACTATGAGGTGCCATAAAGTCCTCATGTGTACCAGTTGCAAGTTGCAAGTTGTTTCCATGTTCTACTCTAGTTACCTTGCCTTTTCCTACCCACACATTTTATGTTTTATGAAGTTAATAGTTGGAAATTATTAAATGAGTACCAAATAACTGTTTTGTGGTCTTTGGATATCATGTGTAAATAGTGTGTGTGTGCCTAGGCATTGTACTAAGTTTAAGGGATATTGCTTTGAACACATTAGACAATTGTTAAGTGATTTGTTGTTAACAAAATAGTTTCATTCAGCTGATAATTCTCACCCTTTCAGTCATTGTGTCTATGGTGTCTTTTACTTTTCTTATCCATTTCCATAAGTATATTTTGAATCTTTTTGGGTGGTTGTTATCTTTTTCTATTCCTTGTTTTTGTTAATATTAAGTTGTAAATGGATTTATCAGTATTTTTTTCTTTTGTGGTGCTAGGGATTGAAGCCAGGACTTTGCACAGAGTAGGCAAACACTATACCACTGAGCTACATTCCCCAGACTCATCTATCAGATTTTAAATTGGTTATGACTATTAGGAAATTATATTCCCAATTTCTAGGAGTGTCTAGTAGTTATAAAATCAAGAACTTGTTAGGATTTATCTCGTGAAATAATAATTTGATGAGTATTTGCAACATATTAGTACATAATCTAAATATTGTGAGAATACTGGCAAATACAGAGATTTATTACATACATGCATATTGATTAATACTGTGTGCTCTGTTTTAGGTACCTTTTTAATGATGCTGAGGTAAAACCTTTTGATTCTGCTCAACTTGCTTCTGAATGTTTTGGTGGAGAGATGACGGTAAGATTCATTTAGAAATTATAAATGGTTTGTGACTTTTCAGGTATCATAAAATCCAATAGCAAGGTTTCCTAACTGTTTTGTAATTGTTATTATTAAATCCAAAGTTTAATTGGTTGTTACGTATTGGAAGTTTAGAACATTCATAATATACATGAGACACTCAGGAAATATTTAAAAATTACTGTTTTTGCCCTCCAGAAGTCTGATCAAAAAGTTAAGTCTTAAAAATAGAGATAAATAATAGTACAGAAATTAAATTAATAATGCCAAGAGCATTGTGGTGGAATATATTGTTTACTCAATGCATTCTGTGGAATTAGAGCAAAAAGAAATTATCATCTGTTGATATAATCTCAAAAATCTTGCCCAAGGAAGTCTTTTGTTATTTTAATGCTTTTTGAAAGGTAGCAGCAATCTTATTAACACTAGTTATGGGGTAGAAAATGAACTCCTTTGTTAAATAATTTATAATAGAACATTAAAAAGACAGTTTATTTATTCATTGGCTATTTATCCTGGTATAGTACCAGTTTCCTGAAAGCAGTTTTAATAGGAGTGTTATTGGGCTAGGGATATGGCTCATTAGTACAGTGCTTGCCTAGCATACGTGAGACACTGGGTTTGTCCCCAACACCAGGGGCAGGGAATTAAACACAGAAATAAACCTGTTGATTCTCACAAGTCAGTATTAGTAATTTTCTAATTTCTGTTTCATACATAAGCCCAGATAAGGACTCTTTTTTAATTTTTTTATTTTTATTTTTTTGAAAGCTCTACTGTGAAATAATTTCTGGTTGTAAGCATTCTAGATTTTAATGAAAGTTCTTCCTCACTGCTTCTTGGTCTACTGTTCTGAATAGAAAGCATAGTCCAGTTGCTAAGATTTGGAAATATGTACGAAAGGAAAGTTATTATTTACTTACCATTCTACCTGTCACTAAATCAAACATCTCTAGATGTTATTTCTAGGACTTTTACATATCTTTGATAATGTACTTTGAAAAAAAAAAAAAAAATGTTTTGAGTCTGTTTTCAGAAACAGATTGCCTCTCTTACCATCATCATGCCCATAATCCTACTTGTCTGTCTGTTCCCTGCCCCTTTTTGCCTTTTTAAAAATCTTTTCTGTCACTATCTATAGTTCTGCAGAATTTCCAGTAGAACTTTAATATATTTAATGATTTAGAAGCCCCACCACTGGACTCTATATTCCACATGTGCAGTTTTCTCCATATCCTCTGTCTCATGGTCTTTCTTCTTTTATTTAGACCTCATCTCTTGTGCCTTCACTCTTCTCTTTCCCTCTGTTTTTCATTGCTGTTTTACTTTCTTTTCTCTGATTTCTTTTGTGATATCTTTGGTTGACTGATGCCTTTTTCTGGTACTTAGTTCTCTGTCACCTGTCAGTTACATTCCTTATGTATATACTGACAAATCCATTTTATCTGCAAAAAGTCATTTATAACTCTTAAGGCTCAATATTTTGAGTACATATGGATAATATTTTGAAATCTCAAAATATATCACAACATTTTGCCTATAAAGTATTTCAGTAATGTTTTTCTTGCAACTATTTCCTTGCCACACCTTCTTTTGTTTCCTTTTTTACACTGAAATTTCTATCTCAATTTTACAGTACTCTCTATCTAAAAAGATATACCAACTGTGATATCAGGACGCACTACCCAAATTTGAGAAATACATATGGTTTTTTTGTTTCGTTTTGTTTTTTTGGTACCAGGGATTGAACTCAGGGGCACTCGACCACTGGGCCACATCCCCAGCCCTTTTTTGTATTTTATTTAGAGACAGGGTCTCACTGAGTTGCTAAGTGCCTCGCCATTGCTGAGGCTGGCTTTGAACTCTCGGTCCTCCTGCCTCAGCCTCCCAATGTGCTGGGATTACAGGCGTGCGACACCGCGCCCGGCTAATACATATGGTTTTTATAAATGCAATATAACTTGAGAACTATTTACACGTTACTTTGAAGTATTAAATAGCTGTTTATGAAATAATTTTTGTATAAATATAGCTGAATAAATTCATTGTGTAAAGCAAAATTTTTTTTTTTAAACAGACGAAGACCTATGATTCTGTTACAGATAAATTTATGGATTTCTCCTTTGAAAAGGTAATCATTTATTTCATGTATCATAATTTTATATTGTTTTCTTCCATAATGTCTAATTTTAGAGTGATATATTGTCAAAATGAAACTATACTTTTTTTTTTTTTTTTTTTGCTGCCTCTGAAAGACACACAGTGCATATATGCTGTTTTACAAGCGTATGGAACCAGAAGAAGAAAATGGCAGAGAATACAAATTTGATGTTTCATCAGAATTACTGGAGGTATATGTTCATTTGACTTTAGTAATAGTTTGAAATATTTAAATGTTTATGCAAGGAATTCTACAGGGTATACAACATTGATATCTGTAGTTCCAAGTAGATTTTTTCCTTTTTTTTTTGCAGATTGAACGCAGGGGTACTCTACTGCTTAGCTATATCACCAGCCCTTTTTTTTTTTTTTTTTTTTTTTTTTTTTTGCTTTGTTTTGTTTTTTGGGTACCGGGGATTGAACTCAGGGGCACTCGACCACTGGGCCACATCCCCAGCCCTTTTTTGTATTTTATTAGAGACAGGGTCTCACTGAATTGCTAAGTGCCTCGCCACAGCGGAGGCTGGCTTTGAACTCGCGATCCTCCTGCCTCAGCCTCCCAAGTGCTGGGATTACAGGCGTGCGCCACCGCGCCTGGCTGCCCTTTTTTATTTTTTTGAGGTAGGGTCTTGCGAAGTTGCTGAAGCTGACCACAAAATTGTGATCCTCCTGCCTATACCTACCTTAGCTGGGATTGCAAGCATGTGCCACCATGCGTGGCTTTAAGTAGATTTCAAGAATATTTTAATCAGTAGTCTTGGTAATACTAACATAAGACAGGAGAATAAAAAATGTATGGGATTAAAGGAGGTAGAAAATAATTATCATTGAAAGTGAAGAAAAATTAGAAAGTTGAAAGGATTAATGGAAGAAGGATATGCTCACAAATAATTCATGTAGTTGATAATTTTTTGTCTCTTGGATTGGGTGGTTTATTCCATCTGTTAATGCTTCATGAATCAGATAACATTTAAGTATGTGCTTAAGATTTGTGGGGTTTTGGTTTGGTTTGGGTTGGGTTGGGTTGGGTTTGGGTTTGGTTTTTGTGGTGTTGAGTATCAAATTTAGGGCTTCAAGAATACTAGGCAAGCACTCCACCACCGAGTTGTATACCGATCCTACAGTGCATTTGAAATAAATTTAAATTTTTTTTTATGTATTAAAAGATGTCTCATTTGCGGTAACTAGGCTTTTTCTTTGTTTTTGGTGGTGGTGGTGGTGGTGGTGGTGGTGGTGATAGTACATTATTGGTTACATAATGCAATGTGTATCATGTCCATGTTTATAAACATAGCAAGCCAGAAATATAGAAAGTATATCTTCTCCAGAAAGGGATATCTGATTTAAAATTTTTCATCTAGATTTTTACTACTAGGAATAAAATAATTGCTTTTTCACTGTTGGAATCAAGTCTTAAAATAACTCAGTGGGGGCTGGGGTTGTAGCTCAGCGGCAGAGTGCTCGCCTCACATGTGCACGGCCCAGGTTCAATCCTCAGCACCACGTAAACATAAATGCATTGTATTGTGTACAACTAAAGTAAATAAATATTTTTTTAAAAAATAACTCAGTGGACTTGGATGTAACTCAGTTGGTAGAGGTCTTGCCTTGCATGCACAAAGCTTTGGGTTCAATCCCCAGCAACACACACACACACACACACACACACACACACACACACACACATGAAAACAGTGGACTTAGTGTGAACATAGCTCGATGGTAGATTGCTCTATATGAGGACTCAATAATATTTAATGGCTGTTAACCCACATGTGAAATAAAATGAAATTTTAAGGAAAACCTTATTGATGTATGTTGTTTATTTACATCAATGGTTCTCAAACTTAGTGATCTCAGGATTTATTTTTAATTCTTATTTTTTTTAATTTTTAGTTGTAAATGAACATAATACGTTCATTTCATTTCATTTATTTTTATGTGGTGCTAGGATTGAACCCAATGCCTGATATGTACTAGGCCAATGTTCTACCCCTGAGCTACAACCCCACTCCTCCTTTGTATTCTTTTTTTTTTTTTTTTTTTTGGTACCGGGGATTGAACTCAGGGGCACTCGACCACTGAGCCACATCCCCAGCCCTTTTTTGTATTTTATTAGAGTCAGGGTCTCACTGAGTTGCTAAGTGCCTTGCCATTGCTGAGGCTGGCTTTGAACTCGCGATCCTCCTGCCTCAGCCTCCCAAAGTGCTGGGATTACAGGCGTGTGCCACCGCGCCCGGCTTCCTTTGTATTCTTAAACGTTATTGTTGATATTGCCATGCCTGGTCCTCAGGAGGATTGCAAGTTCCAGGTCAGCCTCAACAATTTGGTGAGACTGGAGGTGTGGGGGACTAGGGATGCGGCTGAGTGGTAGAGTGCTTGCCTAGAAAGTATGAGGCCCTGGGTTTGATTCCCAATGCCACCACAAATAAATAAATAAATAAAAGGCTACTGGATGTGTAGTAGTTTACAGGTAAAGCACTCCTGCATTTAATCCTTACTTACCTCCACACACCCATTAGAGAACCTTAAAATTACAATTTTATAAAAATATATCTTTCCGCCGGATGTGGTGGCGCACGCCTGTAATGCCAGCTTCAGCAATGGTGAGGTACTTAGCAACTCAGTGAGACCCTGTCTCTAATAAAATAAAAAAAAAGGCTGGTGATGTAGCCCAGTGTTTAGCACCCTTTTCCAAGAGTTTACATAGAAAATTTCAGAGACATACAAGAGATTAAATAAACTTATTAAAATTGTAATGACAACACAAAATATAAATGAAATTCTCAGAAAGGGTAGTTTATAGGGATTCCTGGTTAAGAGTCAGTTTCAGGAGGTTAACTGTAAATTGGGACTTGAAAGTTTAAGAGGAGGTAATTATGTGAAGCATCCATAGGCAAAGAGAATATTATGTATGAGCTGGCCTATGCCTTAATCCTAGCACTTGGAAGGCTGAGGTGAGAGGATCGCTTTAGCCCAGGAGTTCAAAGCCATCCGGTACAGTATCACGACGTTTCATCTCCTTTTTTTTTTTTTTTTTTTTTTTTTTTAAATTTGGCAGTGCTAGGGATCAAACCCAGGGCCTCATGCATGCTAAGCAAAGTATTATACTATAGAGCCACATCCCCAGGCCCATGAGATTCCATTAAGATAAAGGCCTATAATCCCAGCAGCTCAGGAGGCTGAGTCAGGAAGGTCACGAGTTCAAAGCCAACCTCAGCAAAAGCAATGTACTAAGCAACTCAGTGAGACCCTATCTCTAAATAAAATACAAAATGGGGCTGGGGATGTGGCTCAGTGGTTGAATGCCCCTGAGTTCAATTGCTGGTACCCCCACCCCTCCCCACCCCACCCCCCACACAAAGGACAAAATTTGTAAGCATGCTCTAGGAGCTGAAAGGTGAACTATTGGGCCGTGATATTTAGTTAATTGAAGGATGATGACCAAGATGAAATTGGATCATAATATAGAAAATAGCTAGGGGATTTCTAATATCCCAGTGCACTGGTTTCACACTTAACCTTGCAAGTTGTCCCTAAACACATTATTGATAAAATATAAAAAGTAGAATCTAAGAAAAAACAAAAATGGAGCACAACTAAAAGCACTGGGTTTGGTGGAAACCAAGAGACTACGTAGGTGTTAGGTCCAGAAGCAGATGATGGTGACCAAAAAAGAGGATCACATGGGTTAATGGGGACAAAAATTATGACCTGGATCTAAAATTGACTTTATGACTGGAAGGACCAAGTTTGGAATGGGGCTCCCTTGCTCTGAAGAGGTATGTAATGAGATAGACTGTAATAAGACTGTCCTCCAGTCTACAGCAGTGTAGATAGCTGAAGCCTGGAAATACTCAAGAACTCTAAAGCAGACTGTTGAATGACTGTGTCTACATTTCTCAAATATCATTGTGGATCAGGAGCCCTAATACATGATTATAAGACCTGCTTCTAGACCAATATAGTAGGCTGGGGAGGCGGGTAGAAGCAATTGAAAATCTTTAGGGGGAGAATTAAAGATAGGGTTGGAGCCCTCAACAAAAGATGAATCTGCCATCTCAAAAGCCAAAATACATACAGAAGTGCAGTGCTAAGAAATACAACCAGTAAGACAGGAGTGGTGGCACACACCTGTAATCAAAATGACTCAGGAGGCTAAGGCAGAAAGACTGTAATTTCAAGGTCAACCTCAGCAACTTAGGCCCTAAATGAAGTAGTAAGACCCCATCTCAACATACAAAACAGGATGGGGATGTAACGCGGTGATAAGCCCCCTTGCATTTAATCTCCAGTACCAAAAACAGAAAATAAAGAAATGCAGCCAGTAATATCAGTAATCAGAACATAATTTTGTTATAGATAAAAATAATTTTTATTGGGCTTGGTGAGTAGCTAAGGGTAGAACACATCTTTTAGCATGCACAGGAAATTAAGTTCAATCCCCTGAGCCAGAATTTTTTTTTTTTTTTTTTTTTTTTTTTTAAGGAACTGTCTACAAAGATGTTTAGGTGTTTTGAGAGAGAAATGAACACAAAAATAGAGTGATCCTGTTTCCCTAATATAAAAATAATTGTTTCGTGGTTTACAGTATACAAATAAATCACTTTTTATTTAGGTTTGCCAAACTTAGATTGATTTTTTTTTTTTTAATTTTGCCATTTAAACATAAGCCTTCTCTTATAACCTGTTCTTAACAAAATGTAACGCAACTTAGGTATTCTTGAGTTATATATTTGATATTCAGATGGACAGAATTTCAGAATCTTACTTTCAAAATAATTATAAAATACATTAAAAGCCCACGATTGCTTGAGGTAGCTAGATAAAGGACAGTAGGTTTGGACTGGGGTTGTGGCTCAGAGGTTTAGTGCTCACCTAGCACGTGCACGACCAGGGTTCGATCCTTAGCACCGCTTACAAATAAAGGCATTGTGTACAACTAAAACAAATAAAAGATTTTTTTTTTAAAAAAAAAAGGACAGTAGGTTTAGTAATTAATTTTTTATTCTTTTTACCAGGAAAAACATGAATTTTAAGAGCACATACTTTTTTCTTTTACAGTTTTTCAGTTTTTGTTGTTTTTGTTTTGGTCTAAGAAAAGTATTAGTGAAGTATAATGAAATAAACTTATCTTCTGGTACCTAATGTTAACATTTTCTTCCTCAGTGGATTTGGCATGACAACATGCAGTTTCTTCAAGATAAAAACATTTTTGAACACACATATTTTGGGTAAGTTAGGTAAATTTGGAGTAGTATTTTTTTCATTTAATTTTTAAAATGTTTTCTTCTGTAAGAATTTTTTCTTTTTAAATTCTAGGTTTATGTGGCAGTTGTGTAGTTGTATTCCGAGTACATTACCAGATCCTAAAGCTGTATCTCTAATGACAGCAAAGGTAATATATAAACTTCAGATAACTTTGTCAAATTTGTCAATTTAAAATAATTAAAAACTTTTTTTCCTTAATTTTATCTTTTCTTACAGTTAAGCACGTCCTTTGTCCTAGAGACATTTATTCATTCAAAAGAAAAGGTATGTGTTCTGTTTTGCAGATTTTTTTTTTTTTTTTTTGTCATTGTATTATCAGTTATCTTGGTTTTGGCTTTTTGGCTCAGAAGTCCCTGTGCCTTGACTGCTTTCTTTTATTTTCTTTTTTTAGCCTACAATGCTTCAGTGGATTGAACTACTGACCAAACAGTTTAATAATAGTCAAGCAGCTTGTGAGGTGAGGTGAATAATTCCAATAATACGTAGTTTAAAATTTTCTTTTTTGTTTTTCTTTTGTTCTTAACGAAAATACTATAGCAAAATTGTTTTATCTGTTATAAATCATAGGGAAACTAGTCAAATAAGCTTTTCCTATATTAGATAGCTAAAAAAGTTAGAATTTTTGTATGAAATTCATTACACAGACTAAATAATCAGTTATTTTAAAATTCTTGAGGTTTTTTCCCCCTTCTGTTATAAAAGGAAAAAATATTGAAGACTTAAAAGATGTTCCAGAATTTTTTTTTTTTTTTTTAATTTGCTTTGATGGTGCTGGGGATTGAACCAAGGGCTTCATTCCAGCCCCAGATTTTTTTTTTTGTTGTGTTTTTGTTTTTTTCTGGCTTTATTGAGGTATAATTGACAAATAAAAATTACATACATATTCAAGATTTTCAATGTATATGTCATGAAATGTATACCACAGGCTAATTCATATATCCATTACCATTTAAATACCATTTGTGTGTATGCACAAAGACATTTAAGATCTACTGCTAGCAAAATTATAAAATCTACTCTTAGCAAAAAAAAAATTTATTATTATTTTTTTTGGTACTGAGGGTTGAGCCCATGGCGTTTAACTACTAAGCCACATCCCCAGCCCTTTCTGTATTTTTAATAGAAACAGGGTCTCACTGAGTTGCTTAGGGCCTCGCTAAGTTGCTAAGGCTGGTTTTGAACTTGTGATCCTCCTGCCTCAGCCTCCCCAGCTACTAAGATTACAGCTGTGTACCACCGCACCCAGATTATTCTTAGCAATTTTTTTAATTTTTATTTTTAGTTGTAGATGGACACAATACCTTTATTTTATTTACTCATTTTTATGTCGTGCTGAGGATCAGACCCAGTGCCTCACACGTTTCAGGCAAGCACTCTGCCATTGAGCCAAACTACTTTAGAATGTTATTAGAAAAAGCTTTAAAACACCTAAACCCCACCCAGCCTTTCCCAATATGTATCTTATGTCCAATTTTAGTTTCCCCAATTTTAAGAGAGATGCATTCCTCAAGGTAATCTACTTAGTTGATGACAGCCATATTACCATCTTGATATAATAACTTTTGATAAGTAGAAATGCAGATTTTAGGATTTTCTAGAAGTGAGAGATAGCAACATAATGTGCAATTGATGAAATTGGGTTTAAAACTTATTTAGACTAATTTTTAAAGGTCATTTAGAAAGTCATTTAATTTTACTGTGTAGTAAGAAAATAAGAGGATCTGATCAGAAGAAATTTCAAACACAGTATATGACTATTAAAAACTTGGTAGTGAAGCTAGGCTCAGTGGTGCATACCTATAATCCCAGCAACTTGGGAGAGTGAGGCAGGAGGATCGCAAGAATGAAGCCAGTCGAGGCAGCTTAATGACATCTTCTGCAAAAATTAAAAGGGGTGGTGAGCACCCTAGATAACTGCTGTATCTAAGAAATATTTATGGTCAGTAGTTCCAGTACTACAAAAGCAAATAAACAAACTTTATAGTGAAAATTTGGAAACATGCACAAAAGTAGAAAGTCATAGTGAACTCGCTGTACTATTACCTAATTTAAACAAATAATATTCTTTCATTCTGTTTCATCTGTTTCTACATTTCCATGCCTTTTTCAGCTGAAGTGTTTTCAAGCAAAACCAGATAATTATTTTCTGTCTATAAACACTTAGTATTTATGTACTTATATCATCTAGCAGATGATAACTTTTTAAACTATCGCTAGAATTCCATTTAATCCTAGGGAAATTAGAAATGATTCCTTAATGTCGTCTTTTTTTTTAAACTTTATTTACTTATTTTTTTATGTGGTGCTGAGGATCAAACCCAGTGCCTCACACATCCTAGCCCATGCTACCACTGAGATTCAAACCTAGCCCAATGTCTTTTAATACACACTTTACATTCAGTTTTCTTTTCTTTCTTTTTTTTTTTTTTAATATTTATTTATTTACTTTAGTCGTACACAATGCAATGCATTTATGTTTACGTGGTGCTGAGGATCGAACCCGGGCCGCGCACGTGTGAGGCAAGCGCTTTGCCGCTGAGCCACAACCCCAGCCCACATTCAGTTTTCTTTATTTAGAAATTTTTTCCCACTCAGTTTGAATTAATTATTGAAAAATGTCTGCATTTTGCATTTGTCTTTTTAAAATTTCTTTCACCTGTAATAGTTATCATCTTTTTTTTTTTTTCTTTCTTTTTTTTTTCCCTTCCATGCCATTTTGTGTCATCTCTTCTGCAGGATTTTCCACATGCTGACTTTGATGAATTATATTTTTTTCATATTATTCAGCCTATACCTTTGTTCCCCTACCTCCTGATGGCTGTTTGATAGATCCAGAGACTCATAATTAGTCATGATTTTTGTTTTGTTTGTTTCATACTGAGATCCTGTTATTAATAGAAACAAAAGATTGGACAGTGTTACATTTATGAGGACTAAGAGGAAAATAGCATTATGTTTTATGTTAACTAACTCGGGTTGCCATCATGCAGGTTATGTACTAAGATATAAATGACATCCTTGGAGTTGTATAATGAGGTGAACCTTATTTTAGATCTAGACTTTGTAACAATTAGAGAACTTGTTTCAGTAAGAAGTTAAAATGATTAAAACATCAACTAGAAGTAAAATCCTTAATGATTTTTCTTTTTTTTTTTTTTTTAATCTCATGTTAACAAGTATTGCTTGAATGTTGAAATAATGTTGTTTTATTACAGTGGTTTCTAGACCGCATGGCTGATGATGACTGGTGGCCAATGCAGATACTGATAAAGTGCCCTAATCAAATAGTAAGACAGGTAAGAAAAAATTTGAAAATGGGAAAGCTTTCAATTTAATTCTAAATTTGCGTGTGAATTTGTCTTAAGTTAGGATTGATAATAGTTTGAAAAGATCTGCCTTCTCTCATAAAAGTAATTTTGCTTTTGTTTTCTCAACATCAGCTATCACTAATTGAGGGATTAAAACCATAAATATTTCCTAGATACAGCAAGATAAGCTCTAATTGCCTTTCTTTTTTTCCAGATCCTATCCTGGATTCTTTTTGACCTATACTAATCTTTTTCACATCCTTAGATGGTCTAACCATGATAGAGTACTATAATGAGGATTGAATGAATAGGATGTTATTTATTTCTCTGACAGAGTCTAAGTTGTCAAATGAATCCATTTATGTCCCCTAGATCATAAGGGAAAACTATGTAATGACAATTTAAATATTACTTAGTAGACTCTTGTGACACAAAACCAAAAACTTAATCTATATTATGCCACTTTCCAATTGTAATTGAAATAGGATTCTTATACCATAAAATTCATCCAGACCTTTCAAAGGGTAAAATTTAGTGGGTTGGGTTTTTTGTTTTTGTTTTTTTTTTTTTGTATATTTACAGAGTTATGGAACCGTAACCACTGATTTTAGAACATTCATTCCCCCCGCCCCCAAAGAAACCCCATTTTCATTATCAGTTAGTCCCTATTTTTTTTTTAAAGTTGATTTTCAGTAGCCTTTTTTTTTTTAATATTTATTTATTTACTTTAGTTATACACAATGCATTTTATGTTTATGTGGTGCTGAGGTTCGAACCCGGGCCGCACACGTGCCAGGCGAGCGCTTTGCCGCTGAGCCACAACCCCAGCCCATATTGCTTGAATGTTGAAATAATGTTGTTTTATTACAGTGGTTTCTAGACCGCATGGCTGATGATGACTGGTGGCCAATGCAGATACTGATAAAGTGCCCTAATCAAATAGTAAGACAGGTAAGAAAAAATTTGAAAATGGGAAAGCTTTCAATTTAATTCTAAATTTGCGTGTGAATTTGTCTTAAGTTAGGATTGATAATAGTTTGAAAAGATCTGCCTTCTCTCATAAAAGTAATTTTGCTTTTGTTTTCTCAACATCAGCTATCACTAATTGAGGGATTAAAACCATAAATATTTCCTAGATACAGCAAGATAAGCTCTAATTGCCTTTCTTTTTTTCCAGATCCTATCCTGGATTCTTTTTGACCTATACTAATCTTTTTCACATCCTTAGATGGTCTAACCATGATAGAGTACTATAATGAGGATTGAATGAATAGGATGTTATTTATTTCTCTGACAGAGTCTAAGTTGTCAAATGAATCCATTTATGTCCCCTAGATCATAAGGGAAAACTATGTAATGACAATTTAAATATTACTTAGTAGACTCTTGTGACACAAAACCAAAAACTTAATCTATATTATGCCACTTTCCAATTGTAATTGAAATAGGATTCTTATACCATAAAATTCATCCAGACCTTTCAAAGGGTAAAATTTAGTGGGTTGGGTTTTTTGTTTTTGTTTTTGTTTTTTTGTATATTTACAGAGTTATGGAACCGTAACCACTGATTTTAGAACATTCATTCCCCCCGCCCCCAAAGAAACCCCATTTTCATTATCAGTTAGTCCCTATTTTTTTTTTAAAGTTGATTTTCAGTAGCCTTTTTTTTTTAATATTTATTTATTTACTTTAGTTATACACAATGCATTTTATGTTTATGTGGTGCTGAGGTTCGAACCCGGGCCGCACACGTGCCAGGCGAGCGCTTTGCCGCTGAGCCACAACCCCAGCCCAGTTAGTCCTTTTTTTTTTTTTTTTTGTGGTACCGGGGATTGAACTCAGGGGCACTTGACCACTGGGCCATATCCCCAGCCTTTTTTGTATTTTATTTGGCGACAGGGTCTCACTGAGTTGCTAAGTGCCTCGCCATTGCTGAGGCTGGCTTTGAACTCGCAATCCTCCTGCCTCAGCCTCCCAAAGTGCTGGGATTACAGGAGTGCACCACCGCGCCCGGCAGTCCCTATTTTTAACCCCTTCTTTCTCAACTCCTGACATTTACTAAGCTTCCTTCTATATCTTGCTACTATTATTTATTTCAGCTATCCAGGTAGATGTGAAGTGGTATCTCCTTGTGGTTTTGGTTTGCATTTTTATTATATCTAATGAGGTTGAACTACTTTTCCTGTGCTTATTTGCCTGTTTTATATCTTCTTTAAAGAATACCCAGCCACTTAATATAACTTTCCCGTGGATGAACTTAAATCATATTTCCTTCTTCAAGCCATTGACCCTCTCTCTTATAAGCAACAGTTCTGCCCTACTCCACTATTCTGAAAAAGATAGTGGCTAAATTTCATTTTTACGTATCTTTACCAACTTAAGAAGCTTTTGTGAAATTTTGATTTTGGGTATCTGTATTATGTTTATCTATAGTTAATATTTTCTCCTTGTCATAAAACTCTTTTTTTTTTTTTTTTTGATTTTTGGTTTTGGGTTTTTTGTTTGTTGTTGTTATTGTTGCTGTATTTGGTCCTGGGGATTAAATCCAGAGCATTCTATGTACACTTACAAATTCTACCACTGAGCTACATATATTCCACCCCGTCAACCTCAACCTTTGAATGTTGTGGGGTTTTTTTTGTTGTTTTGTTTTGGTTCTGAGGATTGAAGGCAGGAGTGCTTAACCACATCTCCAGGCCCCCCCCCCCCCTTTTTTTCTTTTTTTGGTACCAGGGATTGAACTCGGGGACATTCGACCACTGGGCCACATCCCCAGCCCTTTTTTGAATTTTATTAGAGACAGGGTATCACTGAGTTGCTAAGTGCCTCGCCATTGCTGAGGTTGGCTTTGAACTTGAGATCCTCCTGCTTCAGCCTCCCAAGTACTGGGATTACAGAGGGGCATGTGCCACCACGCCCATCTCCAGCCCTTTTTTGAGACAGGATTTTTCTAAGTGTCTTAGGGCCTTGCTAAGTTGCTGAGGCTGGCTTTGAACTTGTGATCCTCCTGCCCCAGCCTCACAAGTTGCTGCAATTACAGGTGTGTGGCAATGACCCTGGCTTGAATGTTTTTCATACTACCTTTGCCTCATATCTTCAGTCTGTAATTGAGATTCTAAGAAAACCTTAAAAGGTCAAAAACTCATCTGTTGCCAACTTACAATTGAGCAGCAGAGAATATTAATTATGTTAAATTTTTAGAATCCTTGTTACATGATATGAATTGACTTTTAAGTTCTCACAACTTTTCCTTTATAGATGTTTCAGCGTTTGTGTATCCATGTGATTCAGAGACTGAGACCTGTGCATGCTCATCTCTATCTACAGCCAGGAATGGAAGATGGGTAAGAAGTACTTTTTAAACATTTAATTTTTAAGCTTTTTTGATCATCTGCCTGTGAAATATTTTTAAATATCCACAGGGAGATATTTAGGTGGTTCTGTTTAAACATAATCTGTAATAATACAAATCAAGAAGGGAAGACTATTTTTTAAAATAAAGTGCATTTGCAAAATCTCTACAAATAACTTTATGACTTAGTCTTTTTGTTTAGATCCATTTAGTCACAGTAATTGGAGTATAACTCCTTACGTTATTGCAGTTGGTATCTAGTATCTCAAAAATAAATGAGATAAATTTAAGTTTTTAAGAATATTTTTTTCTCCCAGACAGTATCTGTCCTCAGACTTATATCATTATCTAAAGTAAATTTAATTGGCATTTCAGGTCAGATGATATGGACGCCTCAGTAGAAGATATTGGTGGTCGTTCATGTGTTACTCGATTTGTGAGAACTCTGTTATTAATTATGGAACATGGTGTAAAACCTCATAGTAAACACCTTACAGAGTATTTTGCCTTCCTTTATGAATTTGCCAAAATGGGTGAAGAAGAGGTGAGACTTAATTGTGTTTATTTGTTTGATTATGGACTTATTTTCAGTATTTAAAATTTGTTTTTAATTTAAATTTTTAAATCAATTTTTTTTAGAGCCAGTTTTTGCTTTCATTGCAAGCCATATCTACAATGGTTCACTTTTACATGGGAACCAAAGGACCTGAAAATGTGAGTAAAGTTCTGTCTTATATCAGGGATTTAGAGGCCATGTTTCCAGTAGTTTGCATTAGGCAGTCATTAGATATGAGGATCTTTTAAAAATCCCTTCTATTAGGTAATGTTAGGGGTCTAAGTTTGTTTGGTATTAATATATAATATAAAGAGTTGAGTACTAAGTTTCACTGGTAAGGTCCTAGAACAAAGTAAATAAATGTAGTCAAAGTAGCCACAACCTACTTTGAGGTCTTAAAAGCAGTGCATTGTTTTGGTGCACATATTTTGTTTATCAAATTTTTAATACTTTATTTTTATTTATTTATCTATCTATCTATCTATTTATTTATTTATTTATTTTTGGTGCTGGGGATTGAACCCAGTGCATCACATGTGCTAGGCGTGTGCTCTACCACTGAGCCACAACCCCAGTCCCCCCCGATTTTTTAATTCTTTGCTGTTAAGTTTGTCAGAGTCTTCTAAAACTTTTAAATAGCTGGTCCATTGATGGTATTAAAGTATCATATGAATTTTATATTGTCTGTGAGAACTACATTGAATTGCATCATCTATTTTCACTATCTTAATCTTTTTCTTGGTCCAAAGTGATATATACTGTTTTTATCTCTTGCTTTTTAAGATCTTAATATATTCTATTCTCTTGCATTTCAGAATTCTAGTGAATATCCCTTTGAAATACATACTATTTAGATTATCTGGAAACTGTATAAATAAGGATTTTTTCTTTTGTGTGACTGGCATTTTTATTAAATAGGACATATGGTTTTATCATACTCTGTAATTTTTTATCCTGACTTAGCTTCCAAGGGGCTTGCTTATAAGTTTAAAAAAAAATTATTAAAGGATTTATCCCTTTAGTTCAGTGTTGAGAACCATATTCATTACAGGTCTACAAAGGTCAGTCTAAAGTTGTCCTGAATGTGGTTTAGACTGTTTTGAGTTAGGATTAAGCCTTTGAGTGGTGGTTTTTCACCATACATGCTCCTGACACTGTTTGCCTTGAATGGTTATATAAAACAAGTCAGTGGTTCTCAGAATGATATTAAAATCTAACACCGTATTAAAATGTGATTTTGTTCTCCTTAGCCTCAAGTTGAAGTGTTATCAGAGGAAGAAGGAGAAGAGGAAGAGGAAGAAGAAGATATCCTTTCTCTGGCAGAAGAAAAATACAGGCCAGCTGCCCTTGAAAAGATGATAGCTTTAGTTGCTCTTTTGGTTGAACAGTCTCGCTCAGAAAGGTGAAATGTTTCAACATTCAAAATGCTTAATGTATATTTGGTTTTAATCTTCTCATGTAATTGTTTTATCACTATTAATTTGTTTTTTTTTATTACATAATTCCTTTTAAATAACACCACTATTCACAACTCTTGTGGTTTTAAGAATTTCAGTCCTTTCTACCAAACTCTTATTTTGTTTGAGTCATGTTAGAAGTAACAGTAAAATGTTTAGCAAAATTATATATGCATTCATTCTTTAACCTAGCAACTCTACTTGTAGATATCTATCCCAAAATACAGAAAGATACATACACACACACACACACACACACACACACACAAAGCTATTTATTGAAACAGTACTTCTTATAGCAAGAGACTGAAAATAGCAAAATGTCCATCAAAGGGGGACTAGCAGTTAAACAATGATAGTATCCATTCAGTAGTGTCCTCTATAGTTTCCTATAGCTTCCCCTATAAATTTCATATATATGGAATTTCTCATGGATAAAGTTTGATACACACACATATCTCCTTATTCCCCACTATCAACCTCCCCTTTCTTTAAAAAAAAAAAAAAAAAAAAAAAAAAAAAAGCGTATTTTATACACCCAAACAAATTAGGTGGAAAAAAGTATGTGGTATCTTCTTCTTAAGAAAAGGGAGACTAAGAATGTGTGTATATGTAGCTGATCGGTATTTATGTATTTCATATTTGCGAATTCACCTGCTTGCTATATTGTAATGCCAAAATCAGCATTTGAGAAACTTTCAGTCATTTGCAGATGTGCATATGCAGAGCAATGAAAAATTTTGAGTTATTTGACACATACTTTCCCAGTCTAAGTCAAACAAGGCAATGCTCTGCCGTCTCGTTTCAGTTTTAATGTTGTAAACAATGTACTTTTCATGATGTATGCCACGTTTTTCAGATGTTTATGCTTTCCATTGGTGATTTCACTGTTTTTAAATGATTCCCAAGTGTAGTGCTGAAGTGTGCTGTCTAATGTTTTTCCTAAGCTCAAGGAAGGTTGCAATGTGCCTTAGGGTGAAAATACATGTGTCAGATAAGTTTCATTCAGATATGAGTCATAATGCTGTTGGCTGTAAGTTCAATGTTAGTGAATCAACAGTATATATTAAATAAGCTGTGTTTAAACAAATACTCATAAACAAAGTAATATATTGATTAATTGATTAAACTATTGTGACCAAGTCTCACAGGAACCTAATTCTGTATTTTCCATAAAAACAATGATTTGGTTTTTGTTAATTCAGTGTTTGTAGCAGTTCATAGGCATAACTACCACAAATATCAAGAACTAACTACAAAAATGAGAAACAATTTTTAGAAAACTGAGTAACAATGGGAGTGGGAGGGAAAACAATGTGGCGGGTACAGAAATGGAAGCTTGACATACAAAATTGTTTTGTAGATTTAACTTTGGAATTATGTAAATGTTTTGTATAATTATAAATAAATAAATAAATAAGAAGCAATCCCTAAAAATCAAGAGTATAATGAAATAAGTGATCCTTACTATATATTAAGGAAGTGGTATAGCCACTGGAGAGGAATTAAGGTACTTTTAGATCACATTAACTTTAAATTTCTAGTGGGATATAGAATGAAAGATAAAAAGAATTGCAAAATTGTCCTAAACTTTTCGAATTTATATTCTTAGTTATCCAAATGGAATTATTATTCTGAAACTATGTGCCTTGGTTTTGGGCAAGACATGAATGAGAATCTTGGAAGTTTTTATATATTTTTTTATCATCATGTTAAAAGACATCATGTTAAAAGGATTCAACAGCTGGCTTAGGTTTCTGCTGGTCATAGACTGTACAACTTGAGCATCAAAAATAAGAAAAATTAGTGTGGACTGTGAAACACATCAGAGATGTTTAAATCTGTTAAGTTCAAAATGATACCTAGAAATTTTGAAAGACTTGTTGGCAACCTTTGGAGTGTACTAGGAAATCAAATCATTATTTTGAAAACTGATAAAGGAAAAGGCATCAAACATTTTTTTTTTTAATCATACCTGCAAGAAGCAAACCTCTTCTCAACCAAGTGACGCATAAGGGAAAGTTCATCATCATAGAGATATCCGAGCTAATAAATGAGCAAAGACTAAAATATGGAACTAAAGTATCACTTTTTTGTAACTCTGAATGAAATAATGGATATAGACAAGGTATCTTCATTGTTGGAAAATGTTACAAAAAGAGTAACCCTTCATTGTGTGCCTCCTGATGAAAATCCACAGTACCACATACAAAATATCCTTGATTAAAGCGGCCAGTTTGCAGGAAATTCAGGGACAGAGGACCATGTTAAAATACCACCACCAGAATGCAATTAATAAAATATACATGTGGGAAACTCTACAAAACAACCTGTTTTCTTCAACAGATAAATTACAAGGAACAAAAAAAAGCAGATGGAGGGGAAACCAGTAGATTAAAAATTGAAGAGACATTTCAGCCAGTTGCAACAAAGGACTTTACTCAGACCCTAATTGAAACAAAATGACTATAAAATTTTTTTTAGAAACCTAATGAAATTTGTCCACTGGATATCATAAGATAGTAAGGAATTATTGACCACTTTTAGACCTGATTAATGGTACTGTAATTATGTTTTTGAAATTTATCTGTTAGAGGTATGTACTGAGATTTACAGATTAAATGATAAAATACCTGGAGTTTGCCTCAGAATAATGCATATTGAATGACTGGTGGTCAAAATGATACAACACTGGCTAGATTTTGGTAAATTTGAAGGTGAATGGTAAGATACTTGTGCATTATTCTATTTTTTATGTCTGAATTTTATCTGTAATAGGTTTAAAAAGAAATATACAGTAATTTTAAACTGGAAGGTAAAAACTCGAATATGTATAGTCTATTTGGTTTTAAAAGGTCTGAAGTCAAAACAGCAGCCCTCTAGGTAATATTAGACCCATTCTAGCATTTTAATACACATTTTAAAATATTGAGTTAATTAAATGGAAATAAAGTAGATTGGGGCTTCCATATTACCAATCCTGGAATCTTGGAAAATTCCCAAAAGATGCTTAACAAGCCAGTCTAGCTATCAAAAATCTAAAAGTCATTTTATGATGGTGGGTTGGTACAGTTATAATAGAATCACCAATTTTGATGCATGTCATTTATTAATAACTCTATAGTAATACACAGGGAAAAAAATTTATTTCCACTAATATTTTCTTTTAGGCATTTGACCTTATCACAGACTGACATGGCAGCATTAACAGGAGGAAAGGTAATGCCTTCTGTAATATTAGACAGTTTGATCATCACAAAAATTGCAACAGTTCTTAAATGGGCAACTTTTACTTTTAACAGGGATTTCCCTTCTTGTTTCAACATATTCGTGATGGCATCAATATAAGACAAACTTGTAATCTGATTTTCAGCCTGTGTCGGTATAATAATCGACTTGCAGAACATGTAAGTGTTAAAAAGAAGTCTTTCATTTGTTGTAATCTAAAAAAGAATATTCTGAAATTCTCTTTTTTCTATTATAGATTGTGTCTATGCTTTTCACATCAATAGCAAAGTTGACACCTGAGGTATGTAAATATTTGTTACTGCTTTCAAATGAACCTTTCACGTTGTTCAGGTTTCTCCCTTAATATGATAACCTATCTTTTAAGTATATAATTTGAGTAGACCAAATTACCTCTTTGCTTTATTATCAAATATGTTTCCCAACTAATTATAAATATATAAGTAAATTGGATGGATCAAGGAATTCAGCCTAGATGCTAAGCTTTGAAGTTGTTTAGTTTGAAGCATAGTTGCGTCCAAAGAAAAAGAAGACTGGCTAGAGTTCGATTTACAGGGACAAATATGTGGGAAATACAATAAAGTATCATATGAAAGTGTTTTTATAAAATGGAAGCATAAATACTTTAAAAATACACGTCAAACATGAAATAAATTACTCCTCAGGAATCAAAGATTGCTACAGGAAACTTTTAATTTAAAAATTTCAATAGGCCATATTTATTTCGATAACAGAACCTAATTTGGAAGTTGGGGATATGGTGATTGAAGGATTAAGAAATTATAAATGAGATCTATTGTACAATGTAGTGACTGTAGTTAATAATAATGCACCATATACTTGAAAATTGCTTAGAGTTTGTGTTCCTACTCCTCTCCCCACCAAAAAAAAAAAAAAAAAGAGATAAATGTGTGAGATAATGCATATGTTAATTAGCTGGATTTAGCCCTTCCACAATGTGTGCATATTTTAGAACATCATGATGTACACTGTAAATATGGACAATGTTTTTCAATTTTAAAAATGTGTGTTTTTTAAATTACATTTTTTCAAAATACATTTGACATTCAGAAAAATCTGTTAACTTGTACATCTGACACAATTAATTTTATATCTCCTAGCTGATCTTGCTGTTTTATGGTAGTTCAAATTCACATTAGGGAGTATTGACTGAGCTGTGCTGACGTAACACAGATTTAAATGTTATGTGTAGAAGAGTGTATGTTTCTTTTCTTCTGAAAGACATGGTTTCAGAGTGATCTAAATATGGATGTTTATGGATCTTATAGGCAGCAAATCCTTTCTTTAAATTGTTGACTATGCTAATGGAGTTTGCTGGTGGACCTCCAGGAATGCCTCCCTTTGCATCTTATATTCTGCAGAGGATATGGGAGGTAAGTCTTGCAGCAGGTGTTTTCAGTATTTATTTTTCTGAGGATTTTACTTTTACAATACAGTCTCTACCATCTTAAATACCAGTTACTTCTTATTTGGGCATCCCAAAGAAGTTTCACTAAGTCACAGGTCCATAGAAGCAAAAGAGTTTTGGTCAGAAGGCTTGGGGAGAACTGAGTTCTTAGATAGTCTTCCAGGTGTTTTAAAAATTTCTTGTATAGTCAAAAAGCTTCAGGCAATGTGAAGGTATCATTTCTATACCCTCAAGGATTCCATAAAGGAACTAGATACCCCAAAAATTGAAACCAAGTATTTTCAACAGTTGACAGAAATGGTAGAGGAAATCCAATCACTTCTTTTCTTCCAAAGATACAGCTGTGGTCACAGATTTTCTCCTTAGTGACTATTGGAAAAGCTGTAGCCCAGGGGTCAGGAAACCTTTTCACTATGGGACCAGGTAGCAAATGTTTTAGTGTTTGTGGGCCATACAGTCCCTGTTGAAATGTCTTAGATTTGCTATTTTAGCCTAAAATTAGCCATAGACAATAAGTAAATGAGTGGGCAAGGCTGTGTTCCAATGAAATGACAAGATATGCAGCCACACAATTTGTCCTGCAAGTCAAAAGTTTGCAAACCTATGCTCTAGATTCCGAAGATTCTATTCTCTCATTTGGGGGTGGGGAGAGGGGGAATCTCCACAGCAATGGGATGAGCTACTTAACATTTCTCACATAATAGTAATAGGTTGGACATGGAATAAGGAAAGTAAAGATAAGAAACTTTACAGAAGTAAAAGTACTTTAAACAAATTTACAAACTAAAGAGATCCAAAAGTCACTGAGTTCTCATATTTGTCCTTTTTTATAGTTTGTGGTTATTTTAAATTTTGTCAACTAATGACTTTTTCCTATTTCCCACTAATAAAAGTAAAGAGCTTTAAAAATATTGGTGAAACTTTATTTAGGTTCTAGTTTACCAAAAGCTTCTTTGGCTCTAATAGCATGTACCAAAAGTAAGTAAAAAAGTAACGACATTCAATTAACCTTATTTACTGTTCTTTTCATTTTACTTATAGGTGATTGAATACAATCCTTCTCAATGTCTGGATTGGTTGGCAGTACAGACACCCCGAAATAAACTGGCACATAGTTGGGTCTTACAGAATATGGAAAACTGGGTCGAGCGGTTTCTGTTGGCTCACAATTATCCTAGAGTCAGGACTTGTAAGTCAAATGCTCAGAATTTAGCAAACCATTTATCATTATTGTTCATTTTGGGGTTTTGTTTGTTTTTATGGCACCTACCATATGCCTATTGTATAATACAAAGTTCTTGGAAATGTTGTTCTTAAAGGCCAGAGTTATATTGGTATTGGGAAATCTGTGTCAGTGTTTTACAAATATCTACAAAATATCTATAGTGGTTGGGCTTGTGGTGATGGTGGTGGTGGGTTTTTTTGTTTGGTTGGTTCTTGTTGTTGTTGTTGTTTTTAGCATTTTAGAATAGGACACCTTGACCAGATGTGGTGGCACATACCTGTAACCCCAGCCGCTCTGTAGGCTGAGGCAGGAAGATCACAAGTTTGAGGTCACCTACAGCAATTTAGTGAGACCCTATCTCAAAAAGGGTAAGGGTGTGGCTCAGAAGTTAAGTGCCCCTGGATTCAATCCTTAGTACCAAAGAAGAAAGAATGAGAAACCTTGTTCTTTCTTGGTGATATCATCCCTACTATCATTTTTGTTTCCTTGCTTGACAGATTGATGAAGCATGATCAGCTTTAGTGAAGGAAGTAAAAGATCAGAAAATCCTGTCTTAAAAGTGACTTTCCAGGAAGCTAAGAGTAAGGTATTAATAAAGTCAGGAAATACTGACTGGAATTATGAGAGTTAAATGATAAACACCTTTGTTGTGCATAAAGTCAATAGAAAATAAAGACATTGGAAGACAGACCAATAAATTTCCAAAAATAGACATTTCACAGTAGGAAATTGCTTATAAATATAGAATGTATTCACTTGAATTGAAAGAAATGAAAATCAAAGTAGGTCATATTTGAATTTTTTTACTTTTATTCATTAAAATCCAATTTCCTAGCTGTCCACTGAGAGGGCCTCAAATCAGGTATACTCAGTTAACAGCAAGCACATCCAGTACCCAGATGTCAGATTCTGACCACTATTTCCCAATAAAAGATTGACAAGGGGTTTGTCAAAAGGGCACAGAGCTCCCAATAGCTAAAGCAGGAACAACTTGAGTAAAAAAGGAAATAACAAAACACTGTTATAACTCAAAGTACAAAATAAATATCCTTAAATTCATACTGATATAAATACATGGTCAAATAAATAAAGAAGAAACAAATCCATGTAGAATTTCAAAAACTTGATGTATACATCCCAGAAAGTGGAGCTTAACTCTTCACACTCTGAGTATGAGCTCAGTGACTTAAAAATATGAGTGTGTAGAGATGAGGGAAATAACTATGGGGAAGAAAGTTGATACTCAAGACAGGTGATTAAGGTTAACATCATCACTACGTTGATAGTGCATAACTTCGATACGTTATATAGTGCTTCATTTTTCTGTGATCTTCCCCAAAGTCCTTTATTCTGAGTCAAACCATGGTGGGTACACATTAAGCTGAGTTTAAAGAACATTTTATAACCTACCTGACAAGTAAGTACTATTCAAAACTATCAACATCATTAAAAATAAGGATGTCTGAGAAATTGTCACAGCCAGGAAGACCTTAAATGATGATTAAATGTAATATATCCTAGGACTGGGGCATAGCTCAGTTGGTAGAGTGCTTGCCTGCCTTGTATGCTCAAGGTCCTGGGTTCAATCCCCAGCACCACACACACGCACGCACGCACACACGCACGCGCACGCAAAGATAATATATCCTAAATGAGATCTGGGAACAAACATAAGACCATTAGGGTCAAACTAGTAAAATGTACATAGTAAAGTGCCAGTCTTGGTTCCTCAGTCCCAACAAATATAACATAGTAGTAATGATCGACGTTAACAATGAAGGAAACTGGGTGAGAGGTGTGGGAATTATCTTCTACCTATTCTTAAATAAAAGGTTTTATTTGAGAG
Source organism: Tamias sibiricus (assembly GCA_025594165.1). Taxonomy (NCBI): domain Eukaryota; kingdom Metazoa; phylum Chordata; class Mammalia; order Rodentia; family Sciuridae; genus Tamias; species Tamias sibiricus. The sequence goes on from CM046670.1 coordinate 45,092,816, forward strand.
AAACACCTTTCAGTGGTGGGTACACATGGATTGCTCTGTTCATGTTTTTCCTGCCAGTTTAGTTAACCTCACAATAATGCAATGTTTGTAATAGCTAGCATGACTACTGGTTGGCATTTGTTTCCTGACCGTTGATCATAAAACATATAAAATAAGTATGCTGAACTAAAAGAATTTAACTGGCTTTCAAATTAATGTTCATGACAGTACTAAGGAAATGGAAGTTTTTTATATTGCAGTGACATTATAATGTAGTTATCCCTGCATAAGGCAGTTTAGCTATATATACCATGACCCCTAAAAAAAGTTATTCCCTTTTTAACTTCATTTCAGGCATTCTGGTGTAAGTAAGATGTTTAAAATATGGATTTCCAGCAATACTCATGATTGTGAAAAATTAATAACTGCTCAGTTAAGAACCTGGTGTGGCTGAGCACGGTGATGCACACCTATAATCCCAGAGAATTGGGAGACTGAGGCAGGAGGATTGCAAATACAAAGCCAGCCTCAGCAATTTAGCAAGTCCCTAAGCAACTTAGCGAAACCCTGTCTCAAAAAATAAAAAGGGTTGGGATGTGGTTCATTGGTAAAGCACCCCTGGGTTCATTTCCTGGTGCCAAAAAAAAGAGAGTTTCCTCTGGTGGTACATGCCTGTAGTCCCAACTACTCAGGGCTGGGGCAGCAGGATCATTTGAGCCCAGGTGTTCAAGGATAGCTTGGGCAATATAGCAAGATCCTGCTTCCCATAAAAGCAAAAATAAAATCCCAGCAACTCAGGCAGACAAAGCAAGAAGATCTCAGGTTCAAGTCCAGCCTTAGCAACTTAGTGAGGCCCTTTGCAATTTAGTGAGACCCTTTCTCAAAATAAAAAAGTAGAAAGGACTGAAGATGTGACTCAGTTGGTAAAGCACCTTGGATTCAATCCCCAATACCAAAACGACAGCAACAAAAGAACAAAAACAAAAAACTTGCTCAGTGAGAAACAAATTATTGTGTACCATTTCGGAATTACAATAGTAAAGACTGTGTGGTAATATAAAAGGTTTTTTTGATATATGTAACTTGAAAGGAGGGTCCAAGCTGGGTGCAGTGGTACATGCCTATAATCCCAGTGGCTCAGGAGGCTGAGACAGGGGGATCACGAGTTCAAAGCCAGCCTCAGCAAAAGCAAGATGCTAAGCAACTCAGTGAGACCCTGTCTCTAAATAAAATACAGAAAAGGGCTGGGGATGTGACTCAGTGGTTGAGTGCCCCTGAGTTCAATCCCCCAGTATGAAAGAAAGAAAGGGAGGAAGGGAGAAAGAAAGAAAGACTACAGAAATAGTTACCTCTAAATACTAAAAAGTAGTTTAAAGAAGTGAATAAACATTTAGAAGAAGAAAAATAGAGACAGTTGCTGAAGAGTTGCCATGTAACTATAGGAAATTTGATCTAATAGTTCTATACTATAAAACTAGAATTTAGAGACTCTTAGGTTATAGCAAGGCAGTTTTTAACCAGGTGGCCTGCTCTTCAGAATTAACCTTCCTAACTCTTCTGAACAATAAACTACAAGTTAAAAGTTGTATTTTCTCCCTGACAGAATTTATTTTTCATTTAAAAGCAAATAGCTTTTATAGAAATGAAGGGATGGGCCTGGAATTACATAGTACGTGTGAGGCACTGGGTTTGACCCTCAGCACCACATAAAGTATTGTGTCCATCTACAACTAAAAATATTAGAAAAGATATGAAGAGATGGTTAAATAATGTGGCAAAGCAAAGCAAAATGTTAATTTTAGAATGTGGGTGGAAGGTTCATGGGTCTTCAGTTGATTTTTTTCCATCCTTTAAGGTGTGTTCAAATTCTCCCCTCCGCTCTTGGGGATTGAATGTGGGTCATCATGAAACATTTTCTTGATAAAATATTAGAGTGAAGTATAAAACTTAAACTGAATGCCTTCTTAAAATCACAACCTACTTCTCTTAATTGCAGTTTTATGCAATAATTAATCAGGATGATACTACATGCCAAAAATTTACATTCAAAATGTAGCAAACTCTGCCTTAAAAAATTAGACTAATCAGAAGAGCACATAAGGTAAAAAAATAATGTAGAAAATGAAGTATTGTACACAATATTCAATTTGAAATAAGTTTGTGACATAGACTACTATTAATTTTTCTTTCTTTATGCAACACTGGGGATTGAACTCAGGAACACTCTACCTATGAACTACATCCCCAGCCCTCTTTTACTTTGTGATAGGGTTTCTCTGTGTTGCCTAGGCTGGCCTTGAACTTGGGGTCCTCCTGCCTCAGCCTCCCAAGTAGCTGGGATCACAGGTGTGTGCCACCTAGCCTAGAAACTATTAATTTTAGAAATGCTTATTTTATTTGCTTTGGAGATATGGTGTAAATTACCAAATTGTACAGAAATGGTAAAATATTTAGCATATTGAAAAGAGTATACCCTCATATATTAGAGTCTTACAAAGGCTCCGTAGCAAATGTTAAGAACATTAACCCTGAGCCTGGGTTTGAATTCTACTTCTCCACTAGCTGTGTAATAGTGTTACCTTTTAAAGCCAGAGTGAAAGTGGGGATAATAAAAGCGTAGTGGCTTTTATTATCATAAAGCTATGATGTCACATAGTATATTTCCAGGAAATGTTATCAATTTTTGTTATTGTTGTTATGTTTTACTGTTATTGTTCTTGTCTTCATCATTGTTTATCAAGGCTAGTCTTCTTGTTTTCACCTCTTTCTCTGTGTGAACTTGGTATTTGCTTTTCCACGATTCATAATTTCCACTGTATCATCTACCTCCAATGATGATTGTGAGGATTATATGAGATATTTATAATATTTATAAAGTATCTAGCTCAAAGCCTTGCTCATAGTAACTGCTTTTACAGTTTTTAGTGGACTCAACTAATAAGTCATTAATCTCAGAATTATAAAATGGGCTTAATGACAGTTTTCAGGTATGTTGAAGGAGGAATTCTTCAGATATGAGGGTTAGCCTTAGAAAACTTAAATTACTTTCCAAAAAATTAAGGTCTTATAATTAGCTCATACAATTTTATTTGTTACAAACTTTTTTTTTTTGGTACCGGGGATTGAACTCAGGGGCACTCAACCACTGGGCCACATCCCCAGCCCTTTTTTGTATTTTATTAGAGACAGGGTCTCACTGAGTTGCTAAGTGCCTCGCCATTGCTGAGGCTGGCTTTGAACTCGCGATCCTCCTGCCTCAGCCTCCCAAAGTGCTGGGATTACAGGCGTGCGACACCGTGCCCGGCTTGTTACAAACTTTTATATAGATTGCATTCTATCTTTATTACAAATTTTATACCATTATCTGTAAATTATTACAAAATACCATTATTTTTTAAGTAACAAAACCAAGACCATAAAACCTTAAATGGTTTGAGCATTCAGGAACTTTTTGGTAGGTCTTCTTGCTCCCAAAGCTATTTTTCTTTATTTAAATCATACTATTTTCTTAGAAGAAATAATTGATAAAGTAAGCGAGAAAATTCTGCATCATGGTAAAGCTAATAAACAAAAAGAGGTTTGAAAACTGTTCTCTTGATGGTGATTGTTGTTGCCAGTTAAAATACTCAGTGGCAGAATGGAACGTATCTGTTTCTGTTCCCCCTTGGGAATCTTCCTGTGGGGTCAAGGGTAAAGCAGAAAGATATTAAAATAGAGATCCCTCTGTTTTTATTTTCATTTTTAAAGGGAAGAGTGGCTTTGTGTTTAATGACTGCTCTTCAGTCTATTTTATATCTTATGAGGATCTGACAGTTTTGTTTTACATTTTATAGCTGCAGCTTATCTTCTGGTGTCCCTTATACCAAGCAATTCATTCCGCCAGATGTTCCGGTCAACAAGGTCTTTGCACATCCCAACCCGTGACCTTCCACTCAGTCCAGACACAACAGTAGTCCTGCATCAGGTCTACAACGTGCTCCTTGGTTTGCTCTCAAGAGCCAAACTTTATGTTGATGCTGCTGTTCATGGCACTACAAAGCTAGTGCCCTATTTTAGCTTTATGACTTACTGTTTAATTTCCAAAACTGAGAAGCTGATGTTTTCCACATATTTCATGGATTTGTGGAACCTTTTCCAGCCTAAACTTTCTGAGCCAGCAATAGCTACAAATCACAATAAACAGGCTTTGCTTTCATTTTGGTACAATGTGTGTGCTGACTGTCCAGAGAATATCCGCCTTATTGTTCAGAACCCAGTGGTAACCAAGAACATTGCCTTCAATTACATCCTTGCTGACCATGATGATCAGGATGTGGTGCTTTTTAACCGTGGGATGCTGCCTGCCTACTACGGCATTCTGAGGCTCTGCTGTGAGCAGTCTCCTGCGTTCACACGACAACTAGCTTCTCACCAGAACATCCAGTGGGCCTTTAAGAATCTTACACCACATGCCAGCCAATACCCTGGAGTGAGTAAAATTGATACTCTTATATCTGTAGCCTCAAATTGATAAGCAGTATCTGTCTTTCCCCTTGTAATGAGGGATGGCAAAATACAATCTAACTTTAAACATTCTTTCTTAATGACTTAACATGTTTGCTTTCTTGAATATACTTGTATAATTCCTTATTGTTATAAAATTGATAAATATGTGGATGCTTTCTCAAATTGCAGTTAAAATTTTTATCTGTGGCAGAACTTACTTTTTTAAAATTTAGCTTTTGAAAATATGTCTTTCATATATCCCTACTGAAAACCCTAGCTTTGTGACATAGTTTTAGGAAAGTAAGTGCTATTTAAAAATTCAATACTCATTATGAAGATCTATGTGCAATACTAAACTGAGCTATGTAATCTCATTTTAAGCTAGTAGCATTCCCTAGTGGTGCTTCTCAAGCTTACCTCCAAATGAATGAAATGATTAAGAGATCCTTCAGAACTGAGTGTTTTTTGTTACCTTTTTGTTGCTGTCACCAGAACACCTGACAAGAAGAATTTAGAGGACAAAGGTGTATTTGGAGCTCTTGGTTTTAGATCTTAGTCCATAGACAGCCAACTCCATTGCTCTGGGCCCAGGGTAAGGCAGCATATATATCGTAAGGGAAGGACCCAGCAGAGGAAAGCAGCTCAGCTCATGGAGGGGTCAGAAAGCAGAAAGCCAAAGAAAGGGCCAGGGCACTCACCCAGTGACCTACCTCCTCTAGCCATGCCCCATCTTCTTACAGTTACCTCCTAATCAGTCCATTCAAACAAGAAAGAACTGATTACGTTATAGCTTTCACAATCCAATCATTTCATCTCTGAACATCCTTCCAGTTATAGCTTTTGGGGGACACCTCATATCCAAAGCACAATTCCAAGTGTGTTGGTATACACTGATAATCCCAGAGACTTGGGAGACTGAGGCTAGAAGATAGCAAGGTAAAGGCCAGCCTCATCAACTTAGCAAGGCTCTGTCTCAAATTTTAAAATTTTTAAAGAATGGAGGTATATATAGCTCAGTGGTAGAGATGCCCCAGGGTTAAATCTTCAGTACAAAAAAAAAAAAAGATTTATCAGGATATAAGTGTATACAGTCTAAATCTTCACAGAATATTTGTAGGTTTCATATTAAAATTCTCCCCTGTATGTAAGACTATTATTCCTAGATATTACTTTTCAGTGTTGCGTCTCTCTATAGTAAACCATTTTTTAATATTTTTTGTTTGTAGATGGACACAATACCTTTTTATTTTATTTATTTATTTTTATGTGGTGCTGAGGATCAAACCCAGTACCTCACACATGCTAGGCAGCCAAGCTTTGCCACTGAGCTACAATCCCAGTAAACTCTTCTTTATAGATGGTATACTGCATTGTTTTTAGAATTTCTCACCCAGAAAAAAGCCAATTTCTAGTTGAGGTATAGTTAGTGCCTCTAATGTAGGAAAGAATGTGAAGATATTTAATACCAAGAAGTTGAAAGTCAAGGGTTTAGGAATGCAGAAGGAAAAGAATGAGAGTCTAACTCTGAAGGAGTCATGACAGGATTTATGTTTCAGTGGATTTGTCTTTATCACAGATCATGTGAATAACATTTAATAGCTAAATATGATATCTTTGAACACTAAATGTGAGTTAGAATGCCCATCTCCCCCTTTGTCTCTTGTCCTTGCCATCAGTGAAATGTATTGCTTTTTTATTATAGAATTTACCTACTACAGATTTTTTTTATAAAAATGGTGTTAAGTAAAACTTCACCATGAAAAATATAAAGCGGTATTTCAGTTCATTGACAAGTATATATTAGAAGAGCAACCCTTATCCAACATGCTTTATAAGTAAAGAGTTTATAAAATCACAGCTAGTGATTTTACTGAAATATTCACTGCATTTCATCCATCGGGAGCTTGAAAGGTCATTCCAAATGTTGCCACAAAGGGTTAGTCAGAAGTGATATTAATTCAAGTGTAATTTCCCTGTTCAAAATCTTCATGACAAAGTAATGATGTATCATTTATTAAAAGGGAACAGGGAGGGGCTGGGGGTATAGCTCAGTTGGTAGAGTGCTTGCCTTGCATGCACAAGGCCCTGGGTTCAATCCCCAGCACCAAAAAAAAGGAACAGGGGACTGGGGTAGTCTTTGGACTTCTTCAAAGTTATAAAACTAGTGCTTTAAACAATATTAACACTAAATATTTATTTTAATCTTTATGAACTATAGAATTCATTACTCATTTTATAATGATAACTGTTTCTGAATAGTAGTGTAATCCAACTTGTGTAATTTTAAGAGTTAGCTAATGAGCATAACATTCAGAAATGAGAAGCAGACATTCTGAAATGTTGTAGGGTTAAAAGAATATCAGATTGTTTATTTGCCTTTTCAGGCAGTGGAAGAACTATTTAACTTGATGCAGCTGTTTATAGCTCAGAGGCCAGACATGAGAGAAGAAGAATTAGAAGATATCAAACAGTTTAAAAAAACAACCATAAGTTGTTACTTACGTTGCTTAGATGGCCGCTCCTGCTGGACTACTTTAATAAGGTAAAAAAAGCTTTTTGATGTTGATTTTGCTTTGGTTTTCCAAGAGAGGGAATAGGGACTATACTTTTGACAGAGAAATAATTTACCTTGTTTATAACTAAAAGTTTACTTAATCTTTCAGGTTATTGGTGAAACACTTAGTAACTTGTATTTTGAAAGTTAATGAACTTCTTTTAAACAGTTTCTCTCTGTTTTTTTTTTTTTTTTTTTTTTTGGTACCGGGGATTGAACTCAGGGGCACTCGACCACTGGGCCACATCCCCAGCCCTTTTTTGTATTTTATTTAGAGACAGAGTCTCACTGAGTTGCTAAGTGCCTCGCCATTGCTGAGGCTGGTTTTGAACTCGTGATCCTCCTGCCTCAGCCTCCCAAGTGCTGGGATTACAGGCGTGCGCCACCGCGCCCGGCTAACAGTTTCTCTTTGAGATTGGTTTGTTATTTGTGTGTGTGTGTGTGTGTGTGTGTGTGTGTGTGTGTGTGTGTGTGTTTCAGAATCAGAGTCTTAGCTCTAGAAGGAACCTTACAGTCTCCTACTTAGAGCTTGAATCCTTCTGACAATTCATCCTAACTTATACTTGGGTAGTTCAGTTCTAGAGGTCTCCAAAAACAGGTGTCCTTTTTTGTATGAGTCTGATTGTTAATATGTTTCATTCTGTTTAGCCCAGATCTCTTTATATCTGGCTTTCTTATGGATATGAATTGGCTAAAATAATGAAGGAATCTATATGATTAATTGAAAGCTATAGAATTTATTGAATGCCTACAAAGGAGCTGCTACACATTACAATTAATTCCCATTACCCATAGAAATAAAGTTCAGGCTAATTTCTTTCTTTCTTTTTTTTCCCCTGGGGCAGAGGGTTACTGGGTATTGAACCCAGGGGGCTTAATCATAATCACTGAACCACATCCCCAGTGCTTTTGTTTTTTGAGACAGGGTCTTGCTAAGTTGCTGAGACTTAGACTGATGTCAAACTTGCAATTCTTCTGCATCAACTTCCCAAGTCACTGGAAATACAGGCATGTGCCTCTTCCCCTGGCTATGCTAATTTCATCAAATACTTCCAACAACAACAAAGCTTCTATATATTATCTCTAAGACTTGAAGGTGTGTCATTTATTAGGCACACCTTTTGTTTTTTTTTGTTTTATGGTACCGGAAATTGAATCCAGGGCGTGGCATATGGTAGGCAAGCTTTGTATCACTGAGTTATATTCTCCACCCATTTTATTTTATTTTATTTTAGACAAGAACTTACTAAGTTACCCAGGCTGGCCTTGAACTTTTAATTCTTCAGCCTCCCAAATAGCTGGGATATAAGCGTCTACCACAACTCTGTTTAGGCATTTCTTTTTCCTTTGCAGTACTTTCAGAAAATATCACTGTAGTGACAGGCCCAAGATAAGATTTTTTTCAGATTATCTTACCCCAAAATCAGAAAGCTTTTGAATTTGAATCTTCATTAGTCTGTAAAGTGAAATCAAAAACATCTTTGACAAGACTCTTTAAAGGAATTCTTTAAAAATTCAGGAGGCTGGGGCAGGAAGATCGCAAATTAAGGCCAGCTTCAAGAATTTGGCAAGACCCTGTCTCAAAATAAAAAGGACTGGGGATGTGGTTCAGTGCCCCTAGGTTCAATCCCCAGTAAGAAATTATCTTTTTTAATTTTGGCATTGGGGTGGGAATATAGCTCAGTGATAGAACACTTGCCTAGCATGCTCAAGACCCTGGGTTCAGTCCCTAGCAACAGGGGGGAGAATTTTAGCAATAATTTGAATACATTGTTTTCTCAAGGTTTAGTACTTAAAACTTATTTTCTTTTTTGGGTGTAGGGAGTAACCCAGGATTGAACTTGGGGGTACTCAACCACAGAACCACATCCCCAGCCCATTTTTGTATGTTATTTAGAGACAGGGTCTCATTGAGTTGCTTAGCGTCTTGCTTTTATTAAGACTGGCTTGTGTGTGTGTGTGTGTGTGTGTGTTACCAGGGATTGAACTCAGGGATACTCGACCACTGGGTTACATCCCCAGCCCTTTTTTTTGTATTTTATTTAGAGACAGGGTCTCACTGAGTGTCTCGCCATTGCTGAGGCTGGCTTTGAACTCGCGATCCTCCTGCTTCAGCCTCCCAAAGTGCTGGGATTACAGGCGTGCACCACCGCGCCAGGCACTAAGACTGGCTTTGATCCTCCTGTCTCAGCCTCCCAAACTGCTGGAATTTCAGGTGTGCGCCCCCCAGCTTAGAAAGCTTATTTTCAAAAAAAAGATTTTCTTAACTCTTTATTGAAAAAAGGAAGCATCATGATAAAATCTCATGATTTCTAGTTCTCTATAACAGCATTTTCTGGTACCTAATGAAATATGGTCTGTTAACACGAGTAACCCAGATACTTTGATTTTTTTTTTTTTCCCCCCCCTTTGGTACTGGAGATTGAACTCAGGGGTACTTAACCATGGAGCCATGTCCCTACCCTTTTTTATTTTATTTTAGTCTTTTTCTCACCCGTTTTTCTCTTTCTTCCCAATAACCAACTGATGAGTGCCTCGATAATACAAGTTTTTTTTTTTAAATATTTAGTTTTTAGTTGTAGTTGGACACAATACCTTTATTTTATTTATTTATTTTTATGTGGTGGTGAGGATCGAACCCAGGGTTGTGCACGTGCTAGGCGAGCGCTCTAACACTAAGCCACAACCCCAGCCCCAAGTGGTTTTTTTTTTTTTTAATATATATATATATTTTTTAGTTGGACACAATACCTTTATTTTATTTATTTTTATGTGGTGCTGATAATCTAATCCAGTGCTTCTTCATGCTAGGCAAGCACTCTACCACTGAGCCACAACCCCAGCCCCCACACATGTTTTTTTATTAGTCAGAATTTTCAACAATTTAGAAGATAAGCCCATTATCAAAATCAGCATTGTTTATACTGTAACTTCAAAAATACTCTCATCACACATTTCTTCTGCTATTGTGGATAATTAAGAATTGTTTGATATTAATACACGTTTCTCTAAGTTACTTGGAGGCTTTCTTATTTAATGTTATTTCCTTTTACAGGTTGAGTATCTGTTATCCAAAGTTCTTAGGAGCAAAGGTGTTTCAGATTTCAGGGTGGTTTTTATTTATTTTTACTATTTGACATTCTGGTTGAGCATGCCTGATCTAGGAATCTAAAATGCTACAAAACTATAATTTGTTAAGTGTCAGTATGATTCTCAAAAACTTTCAGAGTATTTTGGATTTTCAGGTTTGGGATACTCATCCCTTCTTGTATTAGTAAGAAACAGATATAGTAGTCTCTTTTCTATAGGTAGGGAAGTAGAAAGCTTAAGTGACAATTTTACTTCTGTTTATCTTTTTCATCACCCAAATGTTGTGTTTTGATTCAGAATTCTCAAACTGGACCTTATGTATTCTTTTTTTTTGAGTTCTTTCTTTTTTTTTTTATTAGTTCTAATCTAATCAGTAGAAAGTTCTTCAATTCATTGTACACAAATGACAGTACAGAAAAGTTCGTGCATTCATTGTACACAAATGGAGCAGAATTTTTCACTTCTCTGGTTGTACATGAAGTAGAGTCACACCATTCGTGCAGTCATACATGTACCTAGGGTAATGATGTCTGTCTCATTCCACCATCTTTCCTACCCCCTTGACCCCTCCTCCACTCCCCTTTGCACCATCCAAATCTCCACCACTCACCCCATACTGTTCCCCCACACCCATTATGGATTAGCATCTACTCATCAGAGAAAACATTTGGTCCCTGGTTTTGGAGGATTGGCTTATTTTGCTTAGCATGATGATCTCCAGCTCCAACCATTTACCTGCAAATGCCATAATTTTATTTTCTTTTAATGCTGAGTAATATTCCATTGTGTATATGTACCACAGTTACTTTATTCATTCATCTGTTGAAGAGCATCTAGGTTGGTTCCACAGTTTAGCTTTTGTGAATCGAGCTGCTATAAATATTGGAGTGGCTGTATCACTGTAGTATGCTAAATTTAAGCCCTTTGGGTATAGACTGAGGAGTGGAATAGCTGGGTCAAATGGTGGTTCCATTCTAAGTTTTCTAAGTAATCTCTGTACTGCTTTCCAGATTGGTTGCACCAATTTGTAGTCCCTCCATCAATGTGTGCTTTTCCTCCACATCCTGGCCAACACTTATTGTTGCTTATATTCTTTTTTTTTTTTTTTTTTTTTTTAACTTTTTATACATGTTTACAGAGTACATTTCATTTCATATTACATATAAAGAGCACAATTTCTCAAGTTGCTGGTTTTATATATAGTATCTTTACAACAATTGTGTCTTCCCTTATGTATTCTTCTAGTGCCTTCAGAATACTATTAGAATCTGACGAAGACAGACTTCTTGTTGTATTTAATCGAGGGTTGATCCTGATGACTGAGGTAAATCTTTTATTGGATTTTACAGTGGATTTATCTCATTTTAGTGTTCTCACCAAGATTTCTTGTTTAATGGATAGAGTTTATTTAGACTGTTACAGGTAGCAAGATTTTAATTATATAGGTTAGTAAATGCTAATTTATATTCCGAAAATAAACAGGTCACAATTTTTAGGGTACTGTTTCTTTTCTGTATTAATTCCATACCTTTACCCTCTTTTGTATCAGAACAGCCACTTGAAATAGACTAATTTTATTCATTTCATTTGTAAGAACAAACAAATTTCATATTATTATTAATTTCATATCATTATTATTAAAGGGCACATGCTGTTTCCCAAGAACCCACTTGTTTGACACAGTTCAGAAACTAAGATTAGCATCATCAGAGGAAGCCAGTGAGATTGGTACAGGTGAAAAAAATCATGCCATTCTTCCCATAATTCTTTATAATACAGTGTGATATGGTTTTTAAGTCACCAGCGGTTCATTTTACCTTTCCTCATAATGGAAATAAGAAAACCGTACATGCCAAGAGTACCATAAGAATTGAGAAGTAAGATTGTTTTTGCAGTTAAAGGTATTACAGAATAGGAGCCAAACATGTTTGAAACTGCACTTTGAAGAATTTGGACTTGGAAAGGTAAGTTAGGGAGCAGTTAAATAAATCACATCATGAACACAGAGTCAAAGAAGTATTGGCTCTGTTTGAGGAATGCCAAGTATTTCTGTTTTGGTTAAAAGAAAAGGTATGTGAAGAGGAGTAAGAATTCCATTTGTTCAGCAGATACATGAATGTTTACTCTGTATCAAGCACTACCCTAGACACTAGAGATTCAGCAGTTCATACCCTTACAGTTTACAGGATAAAAATATTGTATGTTGTTTGCTGAATATGGCAATATTCGGCTCAGAATTTTGATCTTTGAATTGTGAATAGAATATAGACTTTGGTGACGATTAAAGAGGACTAGAAGATGGATGCTTCATTATAAAATGAAGTAGGGGGAAAAAAACAAGGATTTAATTGAGCTAATATAATTAAAGGAATTAAAAGGCTTGACAATACAGTTTAAGGAATTGAATTCTTACCTTTTGGAGCTCTTACACCTCCTTTCAGTCATGCTACAATTATGGCTAATAGCCATTTCACATTGTCTATCAACAGAGGCCCTGGGATGTTACTTAAAACAGTTGTCTATTCTCTCTAATCTTCCTCTTGTTGCTGATGCTTTGTAATTTTTTAGTACTGGGGATTGCACCCAGGGGCATTTTGCCACTGAGCTACATCCCTAGCTCTTTATATTTTTTATTTTAAGACAGGGCCTCACTAAATTGCTAAGGCTGGTCTTAAATTTGGCAGTCCCTCTGCCTCAACCTCCAGAGTCACTGGGATTATAGATGTGCGCTACTGTGCCTGGCTATTTTGTAATTTCTGTGGCTTTTAGTCTTAGAACAGATAGATTTTTTTGTTCATTTGTTTTAAGAAATACGAATTAAAGTATTTCTTCAGAACAAAATTATAAAATATCTGAGCTCGAAGGTGAGGACTACTTATGTATGTTAAAAGAGCTAAATGGGAGAGATTTTCTTGAAATTTGAAAAGAAAGCAAATTTGCTTTGCACACATGTGCATACATACAGTCTTGAGTCTGAAAACATCTATCAGAGAAGATGAGCACTACCATCTTGTGGCTCAATAAAGTAAAAATGAAATTAAGTTTTCAATCTTTTTAAATTACTTGTAGTCTTTCAACACATTGCACATGATGTATCATGAAGCTACAGCTTGCCATGTGACTGGAGACTTAGTAGAACTTCTGTCAATATTCCTTTCGGTTTTGAAGTCTACACGCCCATATCTTCAGAGAAAAGGTTTGGTCATTCCTACTTCTTATTTTTGTTAGTGCTACTATTAAATAAAGATAAGATTTTTAAATCACAGGCCCCAGAGAAATTGTCTTTACCTCTAGTTTATGCACAGAAGATGGGGCCTAAGGTAGCTAACATCCTGATGTGAAGCTGGAATGCTCCCAGGATTTTTCTTTATGACTGCCTGAAAAATAGGTAGGCATATTATAAAGTGTCAAGGTTCAGGAGACTGGAAAACATTTCTAATCACAGTAACAAGTTGGGTATTTTTGAAAGTTCTCCAGCTGGAAACTTCCATGGCTCAGATTAGATCATTTTTAGTTTCAAGAGAAGTTACTCTTAAAAACATAACTCGTGTCCCTATAAGATAGTTGAACATGGAACTTTATATACTCCTAGGAAGTGGGATATATTCACCACTGAACTATGTACTATTTATTAGAAATCTAGCAGATTTAACAATAGTAGCCATCTCATTAAAATGATCACTTAGCTTTCACCAAAGATGTTTTTATGTAATTAATTTTGATCTCTTAGAGTTGGCATTCTTTGATCTCTTAGAGTTGGAAAAAATGTGAGGAATTGTGTTCTCTCAAAAGCATATTTATTTATGCTTTTATATTTGCAGATGTGAAACAAGCATTAATCCAGTGGCAGGAGCGAATTGAATTTGCCCATAAGCTGTTAACTCTTCTTAATTCCTATAGCCCTCCAGAACTAAGAAATGCCTGTATAGGTAAGTTACCTGAAAAATACACTTAAGTAAAAACCTAGTAGAAGAATGGTTTTGTGAGTTTTTTAATGATAAGATGTGATGTTAGGTCTCTAGAGTTTGGAAGGCATTTACACTTTTTATGTGTAGCTCATACTGGCTAACAGGTCCTAAGAAAATCAAGTTCTGTTTCTTTCTTTTTTTTTTTTTTTTTTTTTTTTTTGGTACCAGGGATTGAACTCAGGGGCACTCGACCACTGGGCCACATCCCCAGCCCTTTTTTTAAATATTTTATCAGAGACAGGGTCTCACTGAGTTGCTAAGTGCCTCGCCATTGCTGAGTCTGGCTTTGAACTCGCGATCCTCCTGCCTCAGCCTCCCAAAGTGCTGGGATTACAGGCGTGCGCCACCGCGTTCGACTAAGTTCTGTTTCTTATTCTCTGGTAATCACCAATGACATCTGGGTTATTTCACCTTTGTTTATATGTAGGTTTCTTGCAGCTCTTCTTTTGATCTTCTGATCCTTTGTAAGCAAAGTGAAATCATGCAGAGTTCATGAGGTGGAAGTGACATTGTAAAAGATTGGGATGGTCATTTCACTATGAATTCTTTTGCCTAAAGATAATTCTGTAACTGTTCTTAGGTTCTGAATATTTCACCTTTTTATGGATTGTATATTTATTAAAAAATAGTGGTCGTTGAAAGATAGCCCCTTGTTTTGAATTTAAAACCTAGAAACCTCTTAATATCATAAACTTTAGAGACTATTACTCTTTGTTTACAATAGAATTACATAACTCAGGTTATCATATGTGAGCAATTTTGATGTTCTGTATAATTCTTGGCCTCCTCTTTCTATACTTCTCCAGTAAAAGAGGAAAGGCACATAGCCTTTCTGGTGGCTTTACTTATCATCATATTTTTTGGTAATAGTGCCTGATCACCAGAAACTGCCAGTAGCCTGTCCTCATGAACTTTATTCTTCTAGGATTAGAGGGTGAAAATCAGTCCCCTTCACATAAAACTTTTAATGTTAAATTATGGATTATCAGTTACCCCTCAGATCCACGGGACTTTGAATATTAGTTCCTTCCTAAACTGTTGTAGTTGATTTTATAAAGACAAGTAATCATTGTGCATTAAATATTTCTCACTGTACTTCTTTATGAAGGTTCTCTTGTTGAAATAAAATACTAATATATGGTGCTATAAACTTTTGTTTCTAAGGCTAGACTTTGGCATATGCTTATAATCCCAGCTACTGGGTAGGCGGATTGTAAGAGACCCAAGGCAGCCTAGACAATTGAGCCAAGACCCTGTCTCACAATAGAAATTTTAAAAAGGACTAGGAATATAGCTCAGTAGTAGAGCACTTGCCTACCATGTACGAGGCCCTGGATTTAGTCCCTAGTACTACCCCCCAAAAAAATCTCTTTCTAAATATTGGCCCTATTTTCTGGTTACTTATTCTCCTTATCCAGATTTGATTGAGCATCAGACAGAATTTTTCCCAGTGTTAGGAGATAAAACAGTTTGTAATCCTGCAACTCCATCAGAATTTATGAGTTTGAAATTAGCAGGAAGATAAAATTCCAGTGTTTTAATATCTAAATTGTGTTTTAATTTTCAGATGTCCTCAAGGAACTTGTGCTTTTGAGTCCCCATGATTTTCTACATACTCTGGTTCCATTTCTACAACACAACCATTGTACTTATCATCACAGTAATATACCAAGTACGTATTCATCTAGCTCAGTACTTGAATATGGTTGGTATTTAATCATTCTGCACACTGAAGCTTGGAGATTTATTTTTCCATTTATTCTTATTGTACACTTTTAATATCTTAGTGTCTCTTGGACCTTATTTCCCTTGTCGAGAAAATATCAAGCTAATAGGAGGGAAAAGCAATATTCGGCCTCCGCGCCCTGAACTCAATATGTGCCTCTTGCCCACAATGGTGGAAACCAGTAAGGTATGTTGGGATGCCAGGAAAATCATGTTTCTGTAGTTTGAAGTAATTTGAAATTTTCCCCCTGGCAGTTATGAATACTTAAGTGGTCATGTTATGGCTCCTAAGACGATTAGTCTCATTTGGACTTTTTCCTTTTAATGCTCAAAATGTTGGTTGAATATTTGCAAAATTAACAGTAAGCACAAATAAGAAGTTCCCTCACCCAAAGAGCTTAATAGTAAGTCTTAGTATTTGTTACTAGGCTAAATTTTACCTGGGTCATACATCTAAATCTGAAAAGTCAAGTTAGGTACTTATTATTTTTAAATTTGTCCATATAATCAAGACTTCTTTTACTGCCCTTAAATCACATTCTTCACCTGTGCATAATATCATTGATTGATAGATTTATCATTAATTTTAGCCTGGTTCCTGTCCTTCTAAAGCTTATTCTAAAATAATGCCAATTCTAAATTATAGAGCCAAGGTACATTGACACAAGATAATTTTTCTTAGTTTTAATATTTTTTAAACACTTTTCCCCCTTTATATTTCTTCACTCACACTTCATTCACACCCTGTCTTGCCAACCCTCTTTGGATCTTAAGTATACTTGAGAAATTCTCATAAGATAAAATATTAAAAACAATTAACACTGTTATCCTTACAGAAATAACTCAGATCTCTTTCAAAAATCAGATTTAATCCATTCTTCTTGATGATATGTCTCTAGAACTAAAGTGTCACATGTTAAAATCTTATAGTAATTTTACTTTATTAAAGTATATAGAAATAACGGGTAATTTTAATCTATAGCATTTGCACACTGAAAATAAACTTATGACAACTAAGATCTTAACATTATTCGAAATTTGGAACTTAAAATTAGGTTCTTTAGAATTTAAAGATTTAATCAGATTTTTATTACATTTGCACAAAATATGCTCTTTAATTTATTATACAATTTAAGTGCAACCATTTTATCATCTTTAACCTTCAGGGCAAAGATGACGTTTATGATCGTATGCTGCTAGACTACTTCTTTTCTTATCATCAATTCATCCATCTATTATGCCGAGTTGCAATCAACTGTGAAAAATTTACTGAAACATTAGTTAAGCTGAGTAAGTATAAAAGATGAGCAGTAAATTCCACTGAATTATTTTAAGCCCCTAGCCATTCAGGAAGGGGAGAGAAAATATGAGACAATTCTTTTTTTTCTTTTTTAAAGTGAATGTTTAAAAATATTAGTATTCTTGGGAACATTTTAATTTTTATTAAGAAAACACCAACTTACTGGTTTCCATTGAATAGTTTTGCTCACAGTTTCAGCTGGCCTATAAGGAGGGTAGAGTAGGGCTAATCACTTTTCTATGTAGAAGCCCACGTCCTCCATCATCTGCCCAGCAGAACTTTAAAAAAAAAGGCAAAACAAACAACAACAACAACAACAACAAAACTGCTCTGCCTAGGGAGACAGGCTTAGAGATGACTTCCCCGTCCCTGATCTTGAGGGTAAGATAAGATCTATAGTGCCAGCTGTGCTTGGTGCTGGCAGTGCAGAAACAAGCTGTGTGGGCTCGCCAGAGTGAAGCAGAGGTGCATATATGAGTAATTAGGAGGTAAGTCTCATAAAATAGGTGAGTGAGAAGAAGAGAAATTTGAAAGGGGAAATAACAGAAATATTAAACAAAACCACCAAGGAATTATGTAGGGAGAGAAAACTGTTTCAGATTATTTAATAGTAACATTGTCTCTTCAAGGATGTGCCCAAGAGCTGTTAGAGAACTGTTTCCTTTTGGTGACTTTCCTCTTAAGTCTTTAGAAGACATGTAGCTCAGAGACCACCAAAATAGCTCAGTTGGGAGAGTGTTAAACTGAAGATGACACATAGCCCTCCTTCAAATGTCACTTATTTCAGGACCTCCAGAGTTCTGGGGCTTTGTGTACTCTATCCCCTGACTTTATTAGGGATGACCCAGGGTCCTCTCCAGTATTCTATAGTTTTGTTTTAAAGGGTGGGAAATGAAATATTCATGGAACCACGACTTAGATCAAGAGATAGACTATTACCATACCCTAGAAGTGGTACCCCTTGTGCTCCATCTCAACCACAGCTCCCTACTTTGTATGGCAAAGATTCTGATTCATTCTAGATAGGGCAAAAGATGTTATCCTGGGCTGGAGATATAGCTCAGTCGGTAGAATACTTGCCTTGCAAGCACAAGTCCCTGGGTCCAATCCCAAGCACTACCAAAAAAAAGGTGATTCTGTCTTAGATTTTCATTATCCAAGAAGAAGGAAATGGTAACATCTGTCAGGGATAATTCCTCTTCAGAAAAGCCATCTTTTATTGGTAAGTGATTAGAGCATATTCAGATTCAAAGGGTTGTTTGTTCCACATCTTATCATTAGCTGCTTTATATGTATATATGGATCTGAAGTCCCAAGATGTGGGGGGCAAGGATACCTTTAGATTGGCTGTTTTAGAATTATGTATCTGGGTTGTGGCACTTGTCAAGACTAAAACCTAGCAATGGTAATGACCAGGTACAAGAAAATATCTAGTCCTAGGAGTATAGCTTTGCTCCTAGGTAAGGAGCGGGACATAGAAAGAAACTTACCTTTGAAAAAGTTCCTGGTGATTGTGTTCTAATTTATAACAAAAATTATGTTAGGGGCTGGGATTGTGGCTCAGCAGTGGAGTGCTCGCCTAGCACGCGCGCGGCCCGGGTTCGATCCTCAGCACCACGTAAAAATAAACGCATTGATAAACTCATTGTGTACAACTAAAGCAAATAAATAAATATTTTTTAAAAAAAAATTATGTTAGGAACTATTCTAGCTATTTAAACAGCTTCAACCAGCTTTGAACAGCTTTGCTGTCTTCCACATCAACACAAATACACTTTTAGGGAAATTAAAAATGGAGTGGGGAGGGAAAAGAGGTATACAGTCAGCTTTTGTGTTCATGATATTTTAAATATCACTCTTAAACTGCGAAGCAAGATGCCTTAGTGTTGCTATATATAGCAGTGCTATTTTATGGAACTTCCTATGAAAATGGATTTATTCTCTAATCACATTCCTTTCTATAACATGATAGCCACTAGCTACATGTGAGTGTTGAGAACTTGAAATATGACTACAGAACTAAGTTTTAATTTTTAAAATTATAACCAAATTAAATTTAAATTGCTGAATGTGGCTGCCAAAGCACTAGATATAAACCAAAACCTTTATAAATTGAGCAGGATAGCCGGGCACAGTGGCTCACGCCTATAATCCCAGTGGGTTGGGAGGCTGAGGCAGGAGGATTCCTGAGTTCAAAGCCAGCTTCAGCAAAAGCGAGGTACTAATAAGCAACTCAGTGAGACCCTGTCTAAATAAAATACACAATGGGACTGAGAATGTGGCTCAGTGATGGAGTGCCCCTGAGTTAAATCTAAATCCCCAGTACCCTAAATAAATAAACAGAGTGGGATGAAAATTTCCTTGGTTACATCTTATATCTTTGTTAAAGCAGAAAATCAGATATTATCTTAGATGTGAGAAGTTAGGTAAAGATCTGAAAGTGCCACTATGCTTGTACCTTTCTATAAATGGAGAGATTGATGTTAGCTCCTTATTCTAGCTAAAATGACTGCCCAAGGAGAGGCAACTTCAAGGAAACTTGATAAAGAAAACAAAGCCTACATTTTTTAAAAAGCCCACATTAATGACTACCATACTAAGCAGAGTTGATAGAATTTTAATTTATATGATTCCTATTTTTAGTCCATAAATATAAATGCAAGAAATTATATTTGGTAACAGGAAGTGGAAAGAGGGTAAGTTTAAATTGATTTGAACCTCATTTGTTCAAACCTTGAGGTTAAATAGTCCAAAGGCCAGAATATTAAAATACTGTGACTATAGATGAGATTGTCTGAAATTGGATTGCAAATTATTTTCATTTTTGAGGAAAAGTCTTTCTGGTGGTTTTATATTAGTAACTGAACAAATTTTAAGATTTTTTAGAGGATAGAAGGAATTTATTAATAATTGTATATTAGAATTGCAGAAGATGGCAGAGCTGTAGGTAACAAGTAGTAAACAAAAAGGAATTTGTGGTACTTTTCAAATGAGTACAATCCAGGATGGGGTTAGAAAAGAGAAGTCAGGAGAGAATTCAGGGAAGTGAGCAAAGCTGCTAACGACCATCAGAAAGCACAACGTGTGTGAAATCACAGATTTTTGATACTTGAAGATAGCATAGTTAAAAATACTTATTAAAGGTACAGTAATGTTTTATGGCTTAATACCTATAACAGATTACAATTTAAAACAGTATCATGTTTTAAAGGTACATGTATCACTCAAAGACTTGTCTCCCACCACTTTTTATTCATTTTTTGGTTTATCCTTTTATTTCCTTTTTGCAAATGCAAGTGTATTTTCTCCCCTTTCTTAAAGAAAAGTAAAGTATAATGATTAAAACCAAGTGGTACAGGTATAGAGATAGGCAGAACAGTGGAAAACAGCCCTATAAAACATAAGGATTTGGTAGATCCTAAAGATATCAAATTAGTAGAAAATGAGATCATTGGTTAGCTCCAGGGCAGGGGTGCAGAGTGGGGAATGCAAGTCTTTAATACTTACTTTACTCATTGGACCAAAATAAAATCCAGGGGGATTAAAGATTTGCTTGGAAAAAAAAATCTTTGAAATATTCAAAACATGAGATCATGCTGATAACACCTTGAGAGCTCAAAGGCCATAATGGCAGGACATAAAACCCAGAAATAATAAAATAAGAAAATGAAAATTTTAACTACATAAAAATATCAAAACTGCTACACAGTTTAAAATGCCTTAAATTGGATTAATATGTACAAACTAATGGGAAAGTGTTTGAATACTGTCAGATAAATAAGATATCTTATAATGGAATTTGACAATTTGAGGATGAAATTTGGCATTATGACTTAAAAGTTTAGGATATTCTTACTTTAACTCAGATACAGGAGTCCATCCTACTCTACTCATAAAAATGTAAAAAAACACAAACATACAGAGGTTGTTGGTTGTTTTCACTTTGTAGTGGGTGAAAATTGGCAACAACCCAGATGTTCTTCAGTGGGATTTTAGTTAAGTAAACCATACTCCATCTGTTTTGTATAGACTTCAAACAAGATAGGAAAGTTCCTTGAATTACATGGGGAAAAAAATTTGAGAAATGGACTGGGTAGGTATAGCTGTATGTCTCATTGGTCAAGCGTGGCTGTGGGGTTTCTCCCCAGCACCACAAGAATAAAAGAAAACAGTATGCAGAATATAATCACATTCTTATAAAGGAGGGGATGGAAATCACCTTTTGAGCATGCACGGGAATAAAGGATAATACCTGCAGTTTGTAAAAATACAATTATGAGATGCTTTTATTTTCTGTTAAATGTAACTATAATTGTTTAAATTCTTTATAATACTCATACATTGTTTTGGAATTAGAAAAAAAAATTTTTTTTAAATTTTAAGTAATATGGAAAACTGATATTGCAGACTTCAAATCATACCACTCCTTTTTACTTATTTATTTTTTAAGGTTCCCTAGTTAACATATAAAAGCAGCAATGGGATGGTCAAATAAAATTAAATAAATCCTTAGATTTTGTCATCATCTAATTAAATTTCATTTGCAGGAACAAAACAAAGACCTTTATTACTTTTGGTATTTAACTTTGGAAAATTTTCTTAAGACATTAATGAAAGTTAAACTGATTTTGCAAGTAACTGATACACTTAGAAAATTCAAAAACTAGAATCATAAAATGAGTATAATTGGCAGAAGTAAACAGTTTAAAAATCACATTACAGAAAGCACAGCACTGATTCATGTTGCTGCTTTTCAGGATATCAGGGTAGTACTGACTAGAAAAATGACTGGTTACCTGCTTCCCAAAAGGCTTCAAAGGGTGAATATACTCTAGGCATCCATTGCAGATCAGAAGTCATCTTGTACCAGCCCACCAAGAGCAAACTGCTATGCTAAGTGTCTCGCCATTGCTGTGGCTATCTTTGAACTTGCAATCTTCCTGCCTCAGCCTCCCAAGTTCTGGGATTACAGGTGTGAGCCACTGAGCCCAGCTTCCCTTTTTATTTTTTGTTTTGAGACAGCATCTCACTAAGTTGTCCAGGCTGACTTCAAACTTGGGATTCTCCTGTCTCAGCCTCCTGAGTAGCTGAGATTACAAGTGTGAACCACCATGCCTGGCCTGATTTTTTTCAGTAACCTACAAGGGAAGCCAGATAAACAGTAATTTGCATAGTGGGTATCAAAACAGAACAGAGGAAATCAGATCAAATATGTGGCATTTTTAGTCTTGATGATTTAGTCTGTGGACTAAAGCCACCCCTTCTCCCTGATGGTATAAATGCTCCTAGAAGAAACTAGACGGAGAACCAAAACAATCAGGAGAAACCATAACTAGTTAATTTATATAAGAAATATTTCCTCCTCCTAGCAATCATGGAAGTATAAAATAATCTAATGCCATTTTACCAACAAACGGGTTTTGAAAAATGTTGCTTTTAATGATATCCCAATGGCTTCTACATTATGAAGTATTACTAGTGAGGAAGATATATTTGGAATAGTTTATTGACTTTGTATAACTAGTTCTTGGACAGGGATGGGACAGAATGGACCTTGCTTGAAGATACCTGAAGTTACAGCATGAAGAAAGATAAGTGATAGAAAAGCCAGTGTGTTTTAGATGTGACTGTTTTGTTGACTGAGACAAAGCCTTAGACATGTGTCTGAGAACTTCAGTGATTGCAGTTCCCCATGCCTTGTATCCAGTAAGTTGAGACACTGGGTGCAAAATAAGTACTGCAGAAGGTATTGGAGGAGTATGTGGAGTTAAGAGAATATTGGCCTCTAACTTGAGTCATAGAGCCAAGAGGCTTCTCATCCTGAGCGAATATACTAGGAAAAAACTGAAACCCTTGTTCTGAGGAGATTAGCATGCCTTTGTAGAGGCAGCACAGCTTGAGAAGGAATATATAAAACTATGAAAGGTGTCATTAGCTCCTCTAGGCAACACAGTGTTTTCCAGTTGTACTCTACTGTGTAAGGAGGTCCCAGAAAAATAATTTTCATATTACTAAATAAGTATGGTACTTACTGTATAACAAGCAAATACATCAAATGAATGATTTCCTAGATGTGATGTCGCCTAAAATAAAGCTAATTGTGTAGTATCAGGCTGAAGAAAAGTATTAAGCATATGGGCAAATGTGAAGATGATTATGAAAATGATACATGACTGACTGCTATTTGGGTAAACATTGATTACTGGAAAGATTATGGGCTTTAGAGTCAGAAAAATTGGGGGTAAACTCTTAAATGTATTACTTACTGACTTTGGGATGAACCTGAGCAGATTATATAATCACTGGGCCTAATTTCCTCATTCAAGAAAATGAAACAAATGAGTATAAAATACCTCCTAAACTGGATGAGAAAATTAAATCTGATTATCTGGTATAATAGCACAGTAAATGTTTATTTTCTTCTTGTTACAAAAACAGACATGCATAAGGAAACCACTTGGAGGTGTTTTCAGCTCATAAAGGTCCTCCATGGTTTTTGTTTGTTTATTGTGTTATCTACAGCCAAGCCAATGGCCCTGTCTAGATCCCAGCTGGCCAGATTCGGCCACTTGCCCACCAAGTAAAAAGCAAATACTGTAAAAAGTAGAACTGAATTTTATGCAGTTTGATTAAACTGGGCAGAAATAGCTAGGTTCCCTGGCTTGGCTCCCAGAACAATAGTACTAGCTTTTTGTTAGCTATGGAAAAGAGGAGTAAAGATTGTTTTGCTTTGGGGAATAACCAGGGATTAAAAAAACAGAAAGGCTTATAGTGAACAGTCTTTCCCATGAGAGTGTTTGTGTAGAACAACCTTTTAATTCAAGGATTAGCAGACTCTTTTTACAAAGAGCTAAATATTTCAGACTTTGCCGCCTACATGTGGTCTCTGTCACATATTGTTTGTTTGGCTCTTTAGATATTTTCCCCCCAAGCTTAATTTTTAAAAGTCATTTTTAGCTCATTGGACCATACAGAAACAGATTATGGGTCATACTTTAACCCAAGAACCATAGTTTACCAACCCTCTCATTTGATGGGTAAGATTAAAGAACATGGGGGCATAGAAACACTTTCCCTATAGGCACAGGGTTGATGACTGTTCTTCCTTTGCCTATGTGTGTGTGATGTTACAGTAGGTAAATTCTTCCAAGCAGATTAGGTAAGAGTAAAGGAGAAAGACAAGAGAATTTCCTTGAGTTTTTACAAAGGTAATGACTGATCTTGACCGGGGGGGGGGGGGGGGGGGGGGGGGGGGGGGGGGGGGGGGGGGGGGGGGGGGGGGGGGGGGGGGGGGGGGGGGGGGGGCTAACCCAACCCACAAAAGGGATTCTAAGTGTCCTTGGTAAGTTGAATAACTGGCTGTTCTAATTTGCTTTTTAAGACTTCTCAAAATCCTTAGTGTAGTAAAGGGACTGGCGAACTATTTACTCACCTGTTGTCTATTTTTGTATAATCAGCATCTACCTACTAGATAAGAGTAGGTTTTATATTTTTTAATGGTTAAACAAATAAATAAAATAGGATAAGTGCTTGTGGCTCATGAAAATTATGAGATTCAAATTTCAACATGCATAAACTTTTAAGTCAGCCACAGCCATTTATTTAGTGTTGGCTGTGCTGCTTTCACACCACCTTGGCAGTTGAGTAGTTCCCAGCAGATATCCTGTGGCCACAAAGCCTAATTTACCATTTGGCCCTCTACTGAAAAGTTTGCCAACTCCTGATCTAACCCATACTTTTTACTCACGTGGAGGAGGATAGCTTGTGTTATATGTCTTCTCTACAATTATACTTTCTTTGGGGGTGGAGAGATGTGGAGGATGAGAAATTTATGTAGGTCTATGACATTGCAATGTCTTGTAGTTAAAGAGGTAGGAGGGTAGGAGAAATAAATCCCATAGAAATATATTTGACATCTGGAAGAGTCAAAAGGAAGAGAGGTTAAAATCACAAAAGTTCCAGGGCTGGGGTGTGTGTATAGCTCAATGGTAGGGTGTTTGCCTAGCATATGCACGGTCCTGGGCTCCATTCCCAGTACCACCACCACCCCCCCAAAAAAAAATAGAAGATTCAGATTAGAAACTCTGACAATGTCCGATGTGGTTCACCCAAAAGATCATGGGGACAAGGAAAAAAAAAAAAAAAAACCTGGTAGACTCAGAGCAGTATTTGTTTAAATATACCACAAAGATAGTTCTCCCTATCTTTGGTGAAACACAAGGAGGAAATTATGTCTTCTAATTCTCCACATCTCCCATTTGGCCTTTCTCTTCTGTCTCCCCTGAAATTAAATATTCTATGGAAATTTTCTAATATGCAGAGTAGTACCTTTAGTCAAAGAAACCTTTGGAGGGCTGGGATCGTGGCTCAGTGGTAGAGTGCTCGCCTAGCAAGTGTGCAGCTCGGGTTCGATCCTCAGCACCACATAAGAATAAAGGCATTGTGTACAACTAAAACAAATAAATAAATGTTTTTGTTTTTTAAAGAAAGCTTTGGAGACACCTGCAGTAACTTTTTCAATACTCAAAAAAGGGAAAGTTGGGGGCGCTGGGGTTGTGGCTCAGCGGTATAGCGCTCGCCTAGTATGTGCGCGGCCTGGGTTCGATCCTTAGCACCACGTAAAAATAAATGCATTGTGTACAACTAAAGCAAATAAATAAATTTTTTTTAAAAAAGGGAAAGTTGTTTAAGTTGCTCAGATCCTTCTGGGAATAAAGTATGGGATATAAGTAAATTCAAAGTACTGCTAAATACTTCACTGGTTAAAACATTGGAATGAATTCTTCCCCTATAAGTACTTTATGTATTGTTGTAATTATAGAAAATATGTGTAGTTATAACCAGAAACAGCCATAATATTGTACCTGCAGTTTAGTATCTCAGTAGTGTAATTTATAACCTCTTCTGATTTCTTTTTAAATATTAGGTGTCCTAGTTGCCTATGAAGGCTTGCCACTTCATCTTGCCCTGTTCCCCAAACTTTGGACTGAGCTATGCCAGACTCAGGTAAACCACATAAGTTTTAGATTTGGTCTTATCTCATCTAGCCAAGTGGTCAGGAATTTTAGGAACAATGGGTTGAAAACTGGAAACTGGTTGTGTTTTAGAATTAATGGAAATGTTTCCCTTTGAGGTTCATTCTTTTATACTTCAGTAGATTTGTATCACAGAGAATATTTCAAATAAGCTGAATTTCACATCTGTAGGTCAGTATCTACATTTGTGGGAAAAGTCTAAAACAGGGAGATACTGGGGGAAGGAAGCTTATGTCCCTGCTGGCTCTCCTGCCTCTCCCCTATCTGTCTCTCCTCTCCACCATTCCATAATCTTTTAGCAGAATCCATATTAGCTGGTTAGCTCTTCCTGATCTGCAGGTTTTCAACGGTTTCATGTACTGTTTTCTTACCAATAGTCTCATGAGAATAGTAAAGCTCCTACCTCAAGTATCTTTAAGAGCCAACTTCTTTTTCTTTTTTAATTATTTTTTATTCTAAGTTGTTATAAATGACAGCAGAATGCATTACATTTCATATTACACATATAGAGCACATTTTTACAAATCTCTGGTTGTATGCAAAGTATATTCACACCATTCGTGACTTCATACATGCACTTAGGGTAATGATATCCATTTCATTCTACCATCTTTTTTTTTTCTTTTCTTTTTTCTTCACCCTTTTGCCCCCTCCCTTTCCCTCCCTTCCCCATCCCCCCCTCCCTCCCCATTGGCCATTCTAATGTTCCTCTAATCCTCCTATGCTCCCCATCCCAACCCGACTGCGAATTGGCCTCCTTATATCAGAGAAAACATTTGGCATTTGGCTTTTTGGGATTGGCTAACTTCACTTAGCATTGTATTCTCTAACTCCATCCATTTACCTGCAAATGCCATGATTTTATTCTCTCTTATTGCTGAGTAATACTCCATTGTGTGTATATACCACATTTTCTTTATCCATTCATCTACTGAAGGGCATGCAATTAAGAGAAATGCAAATCAAAACCACTCTAAGATTTCATCGTACACCTGTCAGAATGGCAGCTATTAAGAACACAAACAACAATAAATGTTGGAGAGGATGTGGAGAAAAAGGCACACTCATACATTGTTGGTGGGACTGCAAAATGGTGCAGCCAATATGGAAAGAAGTATGGAGATACTTTGGAAAACTTGGAATGGAACCACCTTATGACCCAGCTATCCCACTCCTTGGTCTTTACCCAAAAGACCTGAAAACAGCATACTACAGGGACACAGCCACATCAATGTATATAGCAGCACAATTCACAATAGCTAAACTGTGGAACCAACCTAGATGCCCTTCAGTAGATGAATGGATAAAGAGCCAACTTCTTAGAATAAAGTAGGCACATAAATAATGTTTGTTAAATTGTAGAGAAAGAACTGGGAAGATGAGCGAAGAAGCCAGATTGATTCTAAGGTTTGACTCAGTTCTTGGATCTGTCCTAAAGAATCCCTGCTCCCTTTAAAGCCTGAAAGAAATAATCATTTTTCTTCTTGATTGCATATGCCTTACCCCAGTGGAAGAGATGAGTTTCTTGATCTTCATCGGCATAAATCTTTAACCACATTATAGTTTTACAAGTATGGTCCAGCCTCCAAACAGGGATGTTCCTACTAGATGTTTGTCATACAGTACTGTAATGATTGTTACTCATTATGTCCTTTTCCCAAACTCTGGGATCTTATATGGTGTCATATCTGTTTCTTCTGGTGAAATGTTACTTTGTTTTCTTCAGTAGGTCTCCTTGAAAGGCATGGGTCTCATTTAGCTCACATGACTTAAGAGTGTGGTAGGCATTCAAAAAGTGACTTTGTGAGCCAGGCTGATGGCAAGCACCTGTATTCCCAGCAGCTTGAGAGGTTTGGGCAGGAGGATTACAAATCCAAGGCCAAGCCTCAGCATTTTAATAAGATTCTGTTTAAAAAATTACCGAAAAAAAAAAATGGGGATGTAGCTCAGTGATAGAGTGCCCTTGGGTTCAATCCCTAGTAACAAAGGAGACTCACTGGTTGGTTTTTGAGCTGAGTGTTTTGTTCAGTATATTGGAGCAGATCTTTGCTTCCCTCTGCTCTATTGATGCTGTTGCCCTTTTCATGGAAAAGGCAGATTTTCCTAAAACTAAAGATCTAAAGACCTAGGTCCTGTTCCTACTCTTATTTGTATGTTTTTATGGCAGTTGATTACCCTAATTAAGTATACACATATGTATATTATCGAAACTTTATCCAACTTTTTAAAAAGTCCTTTTAGTACATTAAAAAAATCAAATACAAATTAATAGATGAGCAAAATAAAAGTCTATTATAGAGTACAGAAAGGAGGAGAAACAGGAGGGAGGACATGAACTAAAATTGATTTCCATGCATGTGTGTTTGTCAGGTTGAACCCAAACTACTATGTATAACCATAAAGCTCCAATAAAAAAAAAAAAAAAGTCCTTTTGTTTTCCATATATATCATTTGATTAAAGCACACACCTAGGGAATATATCTGTTTAAAGATAATACTTGTGTATAAAAGACAGGACAATTTGCAAACAGGAAAACCAAATTTTAGTGAAATTTCTGGGTACTGGGAACTACTAATTCTCTCAGGTAACTATGGAAAGAGGTTATTGTTTACCTTTGCAGTACAAGGTGGGGAAGTAGTTACCAAATTACAGTTGCTAATGAGATCAGATAATAAAGTTTAGCCTATATTTTAATTGTTAAAAATTTGTCTTTTCTCTAGATGTGGTTTTGTTATGATTAATTGGTAACAACTGGTTTCCTGAAAACATTCTCATCCTATTCCATTAGCTTTATCTTTCCAGTCCTTGTTAGTTCTTCTCAGTGCTAGATAGTAAACCAACATTTGTTCTGTTTTGTTTTTAACCAGGGATTAAACCCAGGGGCACTTAACCACTGAGACACACCCCCAGGCCTTTTTATTTTATTTTAGACAGGGTCTAAGTTGCTTCGGGCCTAAAGTTACTGAAGCTGGCTTTGAACTTTCAATCTTCATGCCTCAGCCTTCTTTTAAAGCATATTCAGTTTTGCTGTTCAGTTTCTTTCCCCTACACTCAGGTATATAGTCCAAATTAGTAATATTTTAATGTTTTGTGAGGACAGTTGGTATAACTGCAACTTGCATAGACTGAGTTGGAAGTGTCTTTTCAACAATGATTTAAAGTGACTTTAAATGTCCTGTCATACATGGCATTTAAGTCCCCAGGATTACTTCATTGCTTAACCATCAGTGCTTCTTCTCTCTACTTTAGTCTGCTATGTCAAAAAACTGCATCAAGCTTTTGTGTGAAGATCCTGTTTTTGCAGAATATATTAAATGTATCCTAATGGATGAAAGAACTTTTCTAAACAACAATATTGTATACACATTCATGACACATTTCCTTCTAAAGGTGCGTAGAACTTTAGAAACATTCACTTCTAGTTAGTTAATGCATGTTTTCATTATGTTGGTCTTTTGGGAGATGTTTTTTTATACCATCTTTTTCAGGTTCAAAGTCAAGTGTTTTCAGAAGCAAACTGTGCCAATTTGATCAGCACCCTTATTACAAATTTAATAAATCAGTATCAGAATCTACAATCTGATTTCACCAACCGAGTTGAAATTTCCAAAGCAAGTGCTTCTTTAAATGGGGTAAGAACTATGTAAAAGAGTGGGCATGTACTTAAATTCTCCTTAAATCAACTGTTTGGCCTTTGTATGATTTTATACTATCATGATTTACTGTTCAAGTCACAAGCACTGAAAAATTTTTTAAAAATGTGTTTGCTGTGCCTTGTATGCACATAGGACAGTTTCTGTCACCTTAAAAGATGAGCTAATGGCATGAAGTATTTTAAGAACAGTAAAACTACAAAGAAATATTCCCTTTATCTCTGCTTTTTTATACTTTTTGAAACATTACTTATGTTTCTTTTATTGCCTCTGGCTCCTAAGTAACCAGAACAGTTTAATAATCTTTTGATTATAAAAGGCAGTTAA
Organism: Tamias sibiricus; assembly: GCA_025594165.1. Classification (NCBI taxonomy): domain Eukaryota; kingdom Metazoa; phylum Chordata; class Mammalia; order Rodentia; family Sciuridae; genus Tamias; species Tamias sibiricus. The sequence continues at coordinate 45,122,933 of CM046670.1, forward strand.
AATTAGAGAATTAGTTGCCTTGTGTAGATCCCCACAACAGCTATGTCATAGAATGGAACCTGGAAATATGTGGAAGAATATCACTCAGCAGCCTCGTAAGTAACAAGATGCTTACAAACCAGAACAGATTATGAAGCTAAGTGAGCAAGACCTTTGTGACATTCACCAGAATTTAGCTTGAGAAACTGTGACTTCTGTATTAAGACCTAAATTTCTCATGGATCACTCAAGGTTTGATTTTAAAAATATTATATTAGTCTGCCTAGGTTTTTTTGTTTTGTATTTCTATGTTTGAAAAATACTGTCTTGGGCTGGGGCTGGGGCTGGGGCTCAGTGGTAGAGTGCTTTCCTAGCATGTGTGAGGCAGTGGTTTTGATTCTCAACACCACATATAAATAAATAAAATGTCCACTGAAAACTAAAAATATTAAAAAAAGAAGAAGAAGAAAAATATTGCCTTAAGTCTATCTTACTTGATATGGGCTTTTAAATAATGAAATTAGTGACTTAGAACTGATGAAATACAGTAGTATCCCAATGCTGGCAGATTTTGGCTTTGGCTTTTTTCTTCTTTTTGTACCAGGGATTGAACCCAAGGCACTTAACCACTGAGCCACATCCCCAGCCTTTTTTATATTCTATTTTGAGACAGGGTATCACTAAGTGGCTGAGGCTCCTTTGAACTCGGGATTCTCCTGCCTCAGCAACCCAAGTCACTGGGATTACAGGCATGTACCACCAAGCCCAGCATTAGCATTTTTTTCCAAAAAATATCAGAGAAACCAAACCAGAATGGACTTTTTGGAAAGTAAATAATCTGCATTTACCTAGAAACGGTTATGTCAAAATGTTGGGCTTTAAAATTTGAAATGTTCCTTTCTGGGTTTTTTGTAGGACCTGAGGGCTCTTGCTTTGCTTCTGTCAGTACACACTCCCAAACAGTTAAACCCAGCTCTAATTCCAACTCTGCAAGACCTTTTAAGCAAATGTAGGACTTGTCTGCAACAAAGAAACTCACTCCAAGAGCAAGAAGCCAAAGAAAGAAAAACTAAAGGTTAGCTTTATGGATATTAATACTACCTTTAGGGTTGGGAATGGGAAGACTTTATAACACTGTCTATTCTGTTGAATCTCCCAAATATAAATGTTGATAACAAAATTGGCTCCCCACAACTACTGCCCTATGTGATCTTATGACCACTTCCAGAGAAGTTTCCATTTTAATGTTTTGTCTTCACAGATGATGAAGGGGCCACTCCTGTTAAAAGAAGACGTGTTAGCAGTGACGAGGAGCACACTGTAGACAGCTGCATCAGTGACATTAAAACAGAAACCAGGGAAGCCCTAACCCCAACTAGCACTTCAGACAATGAGACAAGAGACTCCTCAATTATAGATCCAGGAACTGAGCAAGATCTTCCTTCCCCTGAAAATAGTTCTGTTAAAGAATACCGAATGGAAGTTCCATCTTCGTTTTCAGAAGACATTTCTAATATCAGGTCACAGCAAGCTGAAGAACAGTCCAGCAATGGTAGATTTGAAGATTGTAAAGAATTTAAAGACCTCCACTGTTCCAAGGATCCCACCCTCACTGAGGAAGACTCTGAGTTCCCTTCTACTTCTATCTCTGCAGTTCTGTCTGATTTAGCTGACTTGAGAAGCTGTGATGGTCAAGCTTTGCCCTCCCAGGACCCTGAGGCTGCTTTATCACTCAGTTGTGGCCATTCCAGAGGACTCTTTAGTCACATGCAGCAACATGACATTTTAGATACCCTGTGTAGGACCATTGAATCTACAATCCATGTGGTCACAAGGATATCCAGCAAAGGAAACCAAGCTGCTTCTTGACACTAGATGTAGCATGTCTACTTTTAAGTACCCCCCCCCCATGCTGTTTGTATAAGTTTTGCTTATTTGTTTTGTGCTTCAGTTTGTCCAGTGCTCTCTGCTTGAATGGCAAGATAGATTTATAGGCTTAATTCTTGGTCAGGCAGATCCAGATGAAAATTTGCATCTTCAGTATACTTTCTAAAGGGCAATCAGATAATGGATATGTTTTATGTAATTAAGAGTTCACTGTAGTGGCTTTCATTTAATATGGCTGTCTGGGAGAAACAGGGTTTCCTAGCCCTGTACAATGTAATTTAAACTTACAGCATTTTTACTGTGTATAATATGGTGTCCTCTGTGCCAGTTTTGTACCTTATAATAGAGGCAGATTGCCTCCGATCGCTGTGGTTCTTATTATCAAAATTAAGTTTACTTGTATACGGAACAACCACAAGAAATTTGATTCTGTAAAGAATCCTCTTTAGCTGTGGCCTGGCAGTATATAAATGGTGCTTTATTTAACAGAATACCTGTGGAGGAAATAAAGCACACTTGATGTAAAAATAATTGTTTTATTTTTATTGACATGACTGATTGCTATTCTGTGCACTCAATTAAACTGATTGTGATGACTTTTCATTTGTTTACATACGTTGCTTCAGTCTTCTCAGATGCAAGTACTGAGGAAACCGTAAATGGGAGAAGCACTTATCCACTCCATTCCGTTTCATTACAAGTCTTCGTGGCAGTCCCAAAAAGCAATTCAGCCCATCAGCTTCTTAGTCCTCTCTACCCCAAAGTGCATAACTGCTGCAGGGCTAACCAAAGAGGACAGAGGCATGTAATAGCATATAGTCAACTATCCCTCGTGTTAGCAGGCTTTTGGAATGTAACGTGCCACTGTTTAATTACCTAAGAGCTACATACCCTAAAGTAAACAAAGGAGTATTATAACATGCCATTTATTTTTTATCTTCTTTAACTTAAACTACATCTGAGAATAAGCTTGCTAGGACTACCTTTACCTTGGGAAGCTTCAACTATCTTCACGCAGTCTATTTCCAGAGGAACATTTATGGAAGGTGGGGTGAACAGACCTAATTTCAGGTTGCTTACTATTTTCAACTGAAATTAGTCAAACAATGCTTTTTAATTCTGTATAAGTTCATGGATTTCATCCAATATCAAATAAATTAAGATTTGAGGGGGGGGGTGTTTTTTTTTTTTTTTTTTTTAAGGAAAGACGGGAGAAGTGAAATATGACACTTTATACTACCAAAAAAAAAAAAAGCTCTTATAAAACCTAACTATTCAACCATTTAGGGTGGGCAGCTGGAGTAAACCTTTTATTTCTTCAAAATGCTGCTTCTGCCAACAGAATTTCATGTTTTCTTCTTTACAGACAGGAACTCCTTTACAGTCCAATTGTAATTCCGTCTGCCCTAGAGTAGGTACAAAATTCAGTGCAACTGTTGCATAGTGTTCTGGAAGAAAAATAGGAGCCTTATTACTGCATTAAGAAAAGGAAAATTTATCCATACCAATGTTAGTGTTGTTAGACCTTTATACACAAAGATCATATAACATACCTTCTGGCCAGTTCCTACACCTCCATTTCATGACAATCTTGCTGTTTTTTAACTGAAAACAAAAGGAAATTCCACTGAAAACGCCTTTTAAAACCTCCCTCAGTACAACACAGAAAAAGTCAATCCTTTAGGTTAAAATCTGTAAGTACAAGAAGAATCAGTGAATAATACCTTTCAATTTTATGTGCTGGCATGACCAATAATCCATTCTTTACTGCTAACAGCATTAATATCAAGGACAGAATAGTAAGTAATACCAGTAGCCACAACTGAGAGCCAATGTCAAGGATGAAGTAAGTAACATTAGGCAACACACTCTAATGTCAGAAGTGACAGAACCAGAGGAGGAGTTGGGGATTAGATTTAGACCTTTTTTTCCTCTTCCCATGCTAGGATTAGATCCTCAGCCCAAGACCTGTTTTTTTTCAAAAATCATGAAGCATCTGCATGATAAACTCTATTATAGCTTTATCATTAATATACTTAATGATGTCTGTATATATAGCCACTTTTAAAATGTTTTACAACTATAAAATTTTCAAGATGATATGAGCTCAAGTAAAAGCCCAAATCAAATTAAAACAGCATAGACATAAAGAGCAATATTAACCAAAGAAAGAATTAAGTTCCAGCTAACGCTGTGATTACTTACCAATTCTATGTATTCACCAGTGATGTTCCCATCAAACATTTGGAATTTCCCTCCCTTTTCAGCTTCTAATACAGCAGGAGATTTGGAAAATTTTTGCACCAACTAGCCAAGCAAAACACAACAGACATGTCATTCCAACACATGCTGTTACCGTGTGTGTGTGTGTGTGTGTGTGTGTGTGTGTGTGTGTATCAAACTCAAGGTGTTGGGCATTCTAGGCAAGCAGTTGACCACCAAGCTACACCCTCAGCCCTGCTATTACCTTTTTAATCTAAATTAAAAGTACATTTTTTAAAAATATTTATTTACTTTTAGTTGTACACAATGCAATGCATTTATGTTTACGTGGTGCTGAGGATCGAACCCGGGCCGCACACATGCAAGGCGAGCGCTCTGCCGCTGAGCCACAACCCCAGCCCCTAAAAGTACATTATTTAATTGTGGGGTTTTTTTTTTTTTTTGTTTTGTTTTTGGTTTTTTTTTTTTTTTTTGGTACCGGGGATTGAACTCAGCGGCACTAGACCACTGGGCCACATCCCCAGCCCTTTTTTTGTATTTTTATTAGAGACAGGGTCTCAGTGAGTTGCTAAGTGCCTTGCCATTGCTGAGGCTGGCTTTGAACTCGCGATCCTCCTGCCTCAGCCTCCCAAAGTGCTGGGATTACAGGCGTGCGCCACAGCGCCAGCTTTGTTTTGTTTTAATCCTGGACACATCTTTTGCTTAAAGATGATAAAAAGCTTTCTTACCTAGAGGGAGAAAATTTGGTTAACTACTATATCCTCTAATTGCTGATATAGGCCCCCACACTATCCATCTTTGTCCCCTCAAATTATTCAGAAGCCATTCTCCTTCATTTCCATCACCACTGTCCCATAGCACTTCAATCAAACCTACAGCCACAAGGGAAAAAACACCTCCTGTTCTTTGTGGCACATTTTCCCCCAGTGTCAGCATTTAGGACACTAGCTTAGGGAGTTAACTTACATCCTTTATGGTGAAGATGCCATATAGCTGCTCTACTGTTGTGTCAAACAGTTCCGTCATGTGCAGAGCCACAGTGGGAATCTTCACGCCCAATGCTACTGGAGATGAGGCATGAACCTCAAGAAGAGAAGAGGTTTCAGGGAATAGTGAAGCACATCAAGAGAGAACAATACTGGGATTTAAGTCAATCTTCTCAATAAAACCATCCCAAATTCTACCTATACCTTCCAAACACATGAAAGCAGCAAGAAAAGCCTTTTTCTTTCTTCGCTCTATCAGGTATTCACTTTGGAAACAGCTTACTGTTCCTATGAGCTCTTAAGCTCTGTTCCAATCCCAGGCTATGGCTAAACACCCCTTAATCCAGTTGGACATACAAATATGGCCCAGGGGGTATAACAAATGGGATGAAAGATGATCACACTTAAAGGGTGACACACACATTCCCCAATTCTAAGAAGAGGACCTAAAATCTCCCAGCCCCAAAGTCAAGAGAAAAGTTTCTTCCACTGTGGTATGTGAGCCTCAAAGTCACCTGGTAAGGTTTTATAATCTTGCCTAGCAAAGAACACTGCCTGCCATCTGTTCATGTGAGTGTACCACTGGTGTTTGTGTACATATACATGTGTTTGGGGTGGGGGGCAGTGCTGGGAATTGAACATAGGCCCTTGTGTGTTCCAGGCAAGCACTTTACCACTGAGCTACATCTCAGCTACACTGAGATGAGGAGGCTGTGGAGGAGATGTACATTGGGTTCAATGAGGAAGGTGTGGAGGAGATGAGGAGGCTGTGAAGAGTACAGTCACCTGCCCAGGGCCCACCTGGTCCCCAGGGGAATCGAGGCTTCCTGGAGCTCCTCCTCTTCCTTCGCCTCCTCTTCCTTCCAGCCTGACATTCTTTTTTTTGATACTGGGGATTGAACTGAGGAACACTCAACCACTGAGCCACATCCCCAGCCCTATTTTGTATTTTATTTAGAGACAGGGTCTCACTAAGTTGCTAAGCACCTCACCATTGCTGCGGCTGGCTTTGAACTCACAATGCTCTGACTCAGCCTCCTGAACCACTGGGATTACAGGCATGCACCACCACACCTGGCTCCTGAGATTCTTTCTTGATGGAAGGGACCATAAAAAGTCCTGTTTATGGGGCTGGGGCTGGGGCTCAGCGGTGGAGCGCTTGCCTAGCATGTGTGACGCATTGGGTTCAATCCTCTGCACCACATATAAATAAAAACTAAAATAAAGGTATAAAAAGTACACTAACATTATATAAAAAAAAAAAAAAAAAAAACACACACATTACACATTACACATTTCCTTCCATCAAGAATGAAAGTTTCAGTGTGGGGATGTTGCTCAGTGGTATAGTGCCTACCTAACATGTACAAGCCCCTGGGTTCAATTCCCAGTACCACAAAACACACAAGGGTCTCCTTTTATCATTTCCACAACAAAATGGTAGATTTAAAGTGTCACAAGGGGGCTGGGCTTGTGGCTCAGCGCTTGCCTAACATGCGTGAGGCACTGGGTTCAATCCCCACCACCACATAAAAATAAAAATGAAAAAATAAGTAAAATAAAGGTATTGTGTCCATCTACAACTAAAAAAATATATTAAAAAAAAAAAAAGTGTCACAGGGGATGCAAAGGTAGATTAATGCCTTCCTCACTGTCCTTCATAGTTCTTCATCATCAACAGACCATCGAGCTTTGATTCACTCATTAAGCAATTCCTTTTTCCCCTCCCCACACTTTGGCACCAAAGGTCATACCTGCAAGGTATTTTCACTTGGTTTCCTTTTAACAGTTAATTCCTGGGTTGACAAAGCTTTTGTTGGTAAAATCATTCCAGTCGTGAATTCTATAAAGAAATGTGGGAAATTGTTTTAATAAAGATCTATTTCCTTTTAAGCACAAAGAGTAAGGTAGAGATAGCATGTGAGAAAATAAAAGAACTGATATTTGTAAAAGAATTCCTACAGCATTCTGAGGACTTCAAGACTACTCCATAAACTACTGGTGCTTAACATCATTAATTTCATAAAGCAACAAAAGTCTGTTATTCTTTTCTTTTTTCAAATTCCTTTTATCAAGTTCTTCAAAAAAAGTAAAAAATTTCAAAACTGCTTTTCCAAATAGCTAAGTTTTATATGATTAACTATTAACTAGTTTTGTGGCCCTCACCTACTGTCAAAACTGGACACTTTCTGACTGCTTCACCACCATCTCACCAAGCTTGTTCTCACTGTTTTCAAGTCTGTAAGCCAGCCGCACACGTGCTACATGTGCAGTCTTGTGGGAAGAGTGGAACCCCAAACCTATCTATGCCAAAACTTTGATCCTTAGAGAGCAGGCCCAAGAATGAAATGCAGGATAAGGCCCTGCTGAGCATTCTGCCTGGCAGGAAACCCCTCTAATTCAGGGAGAAAACAATAACCTCACTTCCATGCAGCACAGGGACCATCTAGGTATATCTCAACTACACCTATAATACCTGCAATCACTTGCATTCATACATTCATTCATTCAACAAAGATTTATTAAGCACCTACTCTGTGCCAGGCATTGTGCTAGATGCTGGAGGTACAGCAGTGAACAAGACAGACAACTTCCATGCCCTCATGGAGCTTACAGTCTAGCAGGGAAGATAGACATTAAACAAGTAATTACACAAACAACTGATTAGATGATTTTCATTCCAGAAAACTACTATTAACAATTCTGTAGGCAAAATGGTTCACACTGTGTACAATACTGATGATCACTAATTATAATGTTCTTACCCATGACTAGCTCTCAACATCCAGACTACAATTTATTCTGCAGTACACAGAGGTGTGCTTAGAGCTTAACCTGGGAATCCAGACCACAGTGCAGGGCATAACTTGGGTAAATAGAAAAGGGACCCTCTAGTTCACAAGGGATGCCTTCTTTACCCGTCTTAAGTGCCTTCAGGTAATCTCCAAGGGCCTCCCTGACCTTGGCGGTGCCTGCAGTTTTCATAAGATCCTTCAGTATATCCCCATCTCCTTTCTTTTTACTCACGTTCACCTACAAATCAGAAAAATACAAACCTAAGAAAAATCTGGTTTAATGTATTTTTACAATATTTGGCCCTATGGATATGGAGAACCATAAAGGTTGGGGAGGGAAAGAAGTGGCAGCAAGAAACATGGCAGGTTTGCTCACAATACAGTTGGAGAGAATGTTAAGGTTTCTAAATCAAGGGTGCACTGATGGGCTGGTGGCCAAACCTTGGATAGAATGTGAATCACTTAATTTGCACTTGAAATTGTGTGCACTTATGTACATGAATTGAATTGCTGATGTAGTCCACAGTTTTTATCAGGATCTAAAAATGTGCTGTCCAGTATGACAGCCACTCCACATCTAGCTGCTGAGCACCTTAAATGTGGCTGATCTGAATAAGATGTGCGATAAGCTTTATATATAATACACACCAGACTCCAAAGACTCAGTATGAAAAACAATGTAAATACCTCATTAATAATTTTTATATAATTACATGTTAAAATCACACTTTTATATACTGGATTAAATAAAACTTCATTAAAATCATTTCCTGTTTTTTCACATGGCAACTAAAATACTTAAATTGCATATGTGGCTTGTATACTATTTATATTGAACACCACTGTACTAGAACCCCCAACGCACTATAATCAAGAAAATGAAAGCAGGGCGTGGTGGTGCACGTTTGTAATCCCAGTAACCCAAGGGGCTGAGGCAGGACGATGGCAAGTTTGAGGCGAGCCTGAGCAACCTAGAGACACCTATCTCAAAAGGAAAGAAAAAAGGACTAAAAGGACTGGGGATGTGGGGATGTAGCTCAATGGTAAAGCACCTCAGGTTCAATCCCCAGTACTGCAAAAAAAAAAAAAAAAAAAAAAAGGAAAATCAAGATCCCATATAACCTGGCCTTGGGCTATACACTTTTGACAAGGAGGACAACTAGGCAAGGGAACGTATGGAAGAAAGAACAGAGAGTATGGAAGGATGAGACAGAGGAGAAGGAAGCATCAGAGCACTCAGTGGTTTTCTCAGAACAAAAGAGACATTGGTTTGAAAGCACTTGGGTCCTGATTCAGTTAAGCTAGGCCTTATGCCCACGCCTCTTCAATCTAGTTTGTTCTATAATGCTCCTGAGGGTCGAAATCTAAAAGACTAGGTTAACATGCTATTGAAAAGCTTCTTAGCTTATGATCTGAATCTAACAAAGTGAACTCATAGCCCCTGAGTATAACCACATGAGTCTGAAGGCCCGAGACAGCCCTGCCTTATAGCATTTGATAACCTTCCATAAAGGCCAGTGGGGAGACTGTGCACACACCAGGCACTGCTCAGCACGACTGAGTTCCTGTGTTTTGGGAAGCCTTCATGCTAAGTACATTCACAAACCAAAAAAGATCCTTTGAAGGACTATTTTGTTTTGGAAAATACAGCCACTCTACAAATGGTCTCTCTCATAGAGCCAGGCTTTCGACATCAAGAGGGTACCACCTATAAGCCAGGCACAGGAGTGACACAAGACTCCATCTCCCAGGAGGACCAGGAGAGCCGGTCAAAAGCAACACTTAGTAATTATTATAATAGTTTACAAAAAATAGTGACATACCCAAGGGAGAACACAGCCAAAGGCCGAGAATCGTCACTTAGAGGGAAACAGCAAAGGTACAAGGAAGAGAAACACATTCAGCAAGCCATGCAAGTGGCCTGAGCACTTGACAGTACATACATTGTCACATTTTAACCTGGTGACACCCCTATAGGATAAAATTATGCCCATTTTCCAGATGAGGAGGCTGTGGAGGGTACAGTCACCTGCCCAGGGCCCACCTGGTCCCCAGGGGAATCGAGGCTTCCTGGAGCTCCTCCTCTCCTTCGCCACTCTAGCTTCACACAGTGAAGCATCCTTCTTGGAAAAGAAGCCGTCCACAATTCACCACAACTACCACCCAAGAGTCATAGTCTGGGAAACAGTTATGCAAATGCCCAACATCTATAGCTGAAGCTGGAGTTGAAAAAATGAAAACGAAAAAAAAAAAAAAACTCCATCGGATACCTCGGTGTCATCTACTTCATTTTCTTCAGAAAGGTTTGGTATTTCAATCAATCCTTTGTGCTTCACACCAGACTCTTTAAGTGTACCTAAAAATGAACAAAATGGGTTCTTCGATTAAAAAAAAAAAAAAACTGGTTCTATGCAAAACAGAGGTTCTCACCTCCCTCAGAGGTTGCAGCTACATCACAAGGGAGCAGCCAAGACAGGTGGCACAAGACTGGCCAACCAGTGATGCACAGAAGTCAGGGACAGCAGTCTGGCGGGAGGAAGAGGGTCCATAACTCGTGTTTCCTTGTTGTTTCCCGCCGCCCCCCCAAACTCCCCCACCATGGTAATAGATATTGCACCAAGGGGCACTTTACCACTGAGCTACATCCTTAGCCCACAGCCCCTCTTTTCTTTTTTTTTTTTTTTTATATGTACTTAAGGTCAGCTTGCTTTCTTTCCCTGCCTCCTTCTCTCCCTCCCTTCCTCTCGTTCTTGGTGGTTCTGGGATTTGAGCTCAAGGCCTCATGCATGTCAGGCAAGCACTTTATCACTGAGCTACATCCTCAGCCCCTGCCCTTTCTTTTCACCTTGACTCAGGGATTTGCTAAGTTGCTGAGGATGGCCTTGAACTTATGATCCTCCTGCCTCAGACTCAGAGTCAGGTGAGTGCCACTGAACTCAGCTTATGTTTCTCTTCTGTCCCAGTGCTCTTTGTCAGGTCAAAGCAGGATGAAGAGCTTTCTTTTTTTTTTTTTTTTTTTTGTGTGTGTGTGTGTGGTACCAGGGATTGAACTCAGAGGCACTCGTCCACTGGGTCACATCCCCAGCCCTTTTTTGTATTTTATTTAGAGACAGGGTCTCACTGAGTTGCTAAGTGCCTCGCCATTGCTGAGGCTGGCTTTGAACTCGCGATCCTCCTACCTCAGCCTCCCAAAGTGCTGGGATTACAGGCGTGCGCCACCGCGCCCGGCTGAAGAGCTTTCTTAACAGGGAGTAGCCATTTAGGGATGGAAGGACAGAGGGAAAAGGAGATCTGATTACAGAAAGCATGAAGGGAAGGGGGCTATAGCTCAAGGAAGTTTCACATGGTCTCTGTGTGGCTGGATTTCTTCTAGGACTTGAGTGCTGCCACTGCAAGGACACAACTGGCCTGGGGTCCAGGCAGCCCTCACAGTTGCCTTCTGCCTATAGCCTGGGATTTTTATATTTTAATTACACATCACTCCTTTATTATGCTGATCTGGAAAAAGTATTCAGCGCAGTCACATTCAAAATGACTACTGGGCTCCAATGACAGGGCCATCAACTGGAACATTTTTCAGAAATCATACACAGCAAAAGACACACTTGGGCATGACCTAGAGGCATTTCACTGCCATTATACAAGGTGGGAAAGGAGTTCTCAGGCACACAGCAGGAGTCACTCCCACCCCTTGGAGGTCAAGGAGCATAAGCATCAGAAATGGCTTATTTTATGATGACCACATGTAGGACTATCTCAACTGCTTTTTTTTTTTGTCAAAGTTTATGTAACACATAAACTTTTTTGTGTGTGTGTGTGTGGTGCTGGGGATCAAACACAGGGCCTTGTTCATGTGAGGCAAGCACTCAACCAATGAGCTATATCCCAGCCCAGCACATAAACTTAATTCAGGATTGATCCCAACCTTGCAAAGCCAGCTCCTCTGGAGTCAGAGAGGATTTTTTTTTTTTTTTTTTTGGGTAATCACAATGCACGTTACATTCACCTTCCACTGAAATGACTAGATCTCCCTTGACTACCCTTCCCCCACCCCAAAAGAGACCTGAAGAGTGCAGGACTCACTTCCAGAGCACACACAGCTCTCTGGCTTCATACTGGTCATGCCTTGGTGTGATCTTCCTCACCCTTCCTTAAGCAGGTCCTTAGTAAATCAAGCACTAGCCAAAGCCCTAGTTAGCACCTCTCAACTATCCAGAATAAAAGGAGGACTGTCAGCATGGACTGAGCTCCAAGCCACACAGGTGCCACTTATTAGAGTCTCTGAGGGAATAGGTGAGGAGACTAAATGCTAAAATGAAAATGGGAGCTACCATGATAGGCCTACAGATGTGGTCAATGTGACATGGGCAGGGTGGGAAGAGGTGTAAAAGAGTGACATGGGAGTGGAGGATGTACCCGGAACAAGGCCCTGCTTGCTCTCCTTCACTTCTTGACCACAGCTTTCAGAGCTTTATGCACAGTCTGGTCTCTTCACCCCGCTGAAACTACATGGGCTTGGTGGGCTTCAAATTCTTACAACGCATAGATAATGGGAATGCCAGCTGGCAGGTCAGCTCCAGGCCAGCCTCTTCAGAGAGGCCCTCCAGGTACAGGACGATGACCCAAAGGCTGGTGCCATGCACTGTGATCAGTGCTGTGTCACTCCTGGAGCTGGAGAACTATTTCTTCATTCCAGAAGGACTACTGCTTTGGGCCAAGGGAGAGGAACAGACACAGGGCAGGAGGTTCCTCAGGGACCGAGAGCCCTGTCCTGGGGGAAGAGGAAGGAGCCAACAGTAGAACTGTTGGAACTGCTTTTGAAGCTTGCTGATGCCTCCCTGGGTTCTGGCCTAGCTCCTGCTAGGAAGGCAGCCCCAGGCTGTGGCCAGGTACAGGCTGCTCTCTAACAAATTCTCCAAAGAGGAAATGTCTCTAGGGTTGAGGCCCAAACCTGAAAACAGCACAACCAGCTCACACCCTTTATCTTCCTCTTCCTTTCCTTGTGTCTCCATATCTTTGGTTATTTATTGCATACATACTGTCCATCCAGCCAGGAGCTAAGTACACAGGAAAATTCAGCCCAAACTCCCCCAAAGTAAAAACAACCAAAATGTCCATCAACCAATGAATGGATAAAGAAAATAAGGTCCATCCATACAATGAAATGTTTCTAGGCTATGTACCCTATACCCTATACCATGGACAAACCTTAAAAAAAACATGAAGTAAAAGAAGTATAACATGCCAGGCGCAGTGGCACACACCTATAATCCCAGCACTTGGGAGGCTGAGCAGGAGGATCACGAGTTCAAAGCCAGCCTCAGCAATGGTGAGACACTTAGCAACTCAGTGAGACCCTGTCTCTAACAAAATACAAAAAAGGGCTGGGGATGTGGCCCAGTGGTCGAGTGCCCCTGAGTTCAATCCCTGGTACAAAAAAAAAAAAAAAAAAAAAAAAAAAGAAGTCTAACACCAAATACCACATATGGTAAGACTCCTTTTATATAAAATATTCAGAGTTAAATCCATAGAGACAAAAAGTAGATTGATGGCTGCCAGGGGCCTGGGAAGAAGGAAATGGGAAATGACTGCTAATGGCACAGGGTTTCTTCCTGGGGTGAAGAAATGTTCTAAAATTGACTGTGGTGACAATCTGAATATACAACTCTAAATATACTGAGAAACCACTCAATTATGCATGTTAAAATGGGTGAATTATAAGGTATGTGAATTGCATCTCAATAATTTTGTTATAAAAATAAAACCCTGGGGCTGGGGTTGTGGCTCAGTGGTAGAGCACTTGCCTAGCACGTGTGAGGCACTGGGTTCAATCCTCAGCACCACATAAAAAAATAATTAAATAAATAAAATAAAGATTAAAAAAAAAAAATCCCTGCCCTGATAAAGACAGGAGGAGGAGGACAGTTAACATCTCCAGAAAATCACATAAAGTATACCAAGTATCAACACTTTACGGAAAAATGAAGTAGGAAGGGAGATTATACAGGGAGTGGTCTGCAATTCATTACAGGATGGAGAGAGAGGGCTTCACTCAGGATAAGAACCTGAGGAGGCAGGCAGCTGCCAGTGCAAGGGAGGCTGTTCCAGGGAGCAACTCCATGAGGCTCCAGCACAGGTACCTATAGAAAAGGGTCAGCTCAGCCCAGTAAGCTCCAAGCAGCCTGAGTGCAGGGAGAAAGGGGAGCTCCAGCTTCAGGGACCCAGCAATGCCAAGGGCAGGCTGAGTGTCAGGAACTACTAATGCCAACTCAGAGGTCTAAAAGATATTCACTGAATGAAATGAACTGACTGTCCCGGGCTGCTCCCAGTTCCACTTCTCTCTCTCTCTCTCTCTCTCTCTCTCTCTCACACACACACACACACACACACAACCCCTTACCTTTCCAACTCAGCTTGATGTTCCACTCATAGAAGAAAATCAGCTTTCCCTTGCGGCTGCTGCAAGAAGCCTCACCTTCCACCTGCTTCAGTTCACTGATCTCACAGCGGCCAGCCTCATTCTCCACAGTGATGCCCACCAAAAGCTCTCGGAGCTTCCCCTTGGACCAGCTGGTGGCATCTCTCTCTGTCCTGCCAGGGATCATAAGGGCACAGTGGTGAATGGAAGTCCCAGCTGGTATCCACCAGACCATACTAGGTACCCCAGTGGCATCCAGGCCCAGCCCAGATCAGCCCAAGTCCTCTCAAGTTGCCTTGAGCAGCCTGTCACCCTCCAACTTACAAATATGCTTCTCCAATAAGCTTTGTACCAAATATCTTTCAATCCTCCTGCTGGGTTCCTTAAGATTGTTATCAGCCAAATCATATTTTGTCTTAAAAACATTGTCTTGTTTGGGGAGGAGGGTCTAGGAATCCCACGCACTGGAAATAGATGGGCAAAGCCTGGGCCATATGTAAATGGGGTAATAACTGAAACAACACAAATCATGACAAAACCAATTATCAAGTGTTTCCACATATGCATTACCTCATGCAATCTTCCCAAATAATATTCCCATTTTGGAGGAAAGAAATGGGCTAAGTCAGTGCCTATCTATGGAGATGGGCCTAAGAAACTCACAGCGCCCAGAAAGTATCAGCCAAGTCATGCCACCATCCCCACAGGTTGGGGGCTTGGCTCTGACTTAGGACCTGTCTCATAAGGCTCTTGCTGGTCTTGAGGTGCCCCAGACCTGGGGACCTGAGGGCACCCCTTCCTGAAGCTCTGAGGGAGAGAGGCAGGCATCATCCCATGTTTCTGCTAAGGTACAAAGAGGACAGCTAACTAGCTCAAATTCAGAGAAAGCAGGGCTCAAGGGAGGACCACCAAGTTAGGTGCAGAAGGACCCAAATTCCTGCTGTCCTTTCCACACCAAGGCATCCCCACGCACACGCACGCACAACTTCCCAACTCCCTTTTAATATCCAGGGGCATGAAGAGGGCCGGGGATGGGGGTGAGGCCAGAGGCCCCAACCTCTGCGGCCTCCCAGAGGCTGTCAGAGGAGAAAGGGTACGTCGGAAGTCACTCCTGCGGCCCAGCCTAACTTTCAGGGAGGAGCCTGAAGCCCGGCGAGCAGGTCGGGAGGAGCGCCACCTCCTGCCTCAGGGGGCCCCAGGGCAGCGGTACTCCGCGGCCGGCCGGCAGCGCGCCCGGCCCAGTCCCACCCAGCCGCCCGGCCGCGAGGCCCAGGGAGGCCCGGTCCCTGCGGCCCAGCCCGGCTCCGGGAGGACGGAGGCCGCCCGTCGCGCCCAGCCCGCCGCACCAGTGCCAGTTGTTCACGTTGGTGCCGTCCTCCCGCTCCTCCACGATCCAGCGCGGGTCCCCCTGGCCCCACTTGGCCATGGCTGCCTGGCCTCCGCGGAGAATAAGGACGGGCCGCGGCGGCTGCGGCTCCGCGCCGGCGTTTCCGGCCTCAGAGCCCGGGAGCAGCGCGCTCGCAGCGCCCAGAAAGTGCCAGAAATCCCCGCCCCCGGCTCCGCCCCGCCCCGCCGCCCGCTCCGCAGCGGGTCGCCGTGGAGCCGCGGCCGGGTTCCGGGAGGCCGGGGTGCAGGAAGGGACTCGGCCCGAGGGCCGGGGAGGCCGGGGCGGCCGGGCCGGAGGGGAGGGTCCGGGCTCCGCTGCGCGTCTGGCACCGCAATCGCGGGGAAGGGGAGGCCTCGGCCGCCACTCGGGATTCCTATTACTAGTGCAGTTATTTCCAATGCCAGGCAGCGCGGCGGGGAGTAGGGGGAACGGCCGGCTGGGTGCTGGTTTCAGGTGAACGCGGAGCTTGCGGATGAGAACTGACCGCCGACCCAGCGCGCTCACCGCGCCACTCGCTCCCCGCTGCGCGCGCTCCCACCACGCTTGGTGCAGGGTTTTGTCCCAAAGTTCATGCACAGCTTTGGAGTTCGCTTCTCTCTTGAAGGCCGTGTCTCTGGCCTTTCCAACACCTGGTGGAATAGCATAAGCTACCAAGTGCTAGGTTACTTCAGGGATATTCACATTCTATTCATGTAATAATCCTGTAGAGAGAACGAAAGATTGTGATTGCAAGCGCATGTGATTGCAGCTCAATGCACTTTGCAATAAGTAAGTATTAATGATTCCTTTCACGGGTTTTCACCATCTAGCAAAAACTTTTCACCAACTGGAAAATGTTACTAAGGTGTACGTGGAGATTTATTTTGTAGATAAAATGGGTGGGATAATGTAAGCGGGGAGAGTACCTGGCTGTTCTGTTCCCCTGTGCTCACCTGTCCTGTTCCTGTGGTCTGTGCTCATCCATGTAATAAATTAACGGTCAAGGATGGTTTTTCTCCATTTGCTTGCTGGAGCTACTGCATTCCAACATCATCTTGCAAAGATCTACAACGCTTACATAAACTGCCTTACAGTGCTTTTACCCCAAAACAAAATGACATTGTGATTTCACCTTTCACACTTCACCAAAAGCATGGACAGCTGACAAGAGGTATCAGGGAAAAACTGGAATGAATGACAATTAGTGAACACCATTTTCCCCTGGATTAGCTGCTCATCTTTCTTCCAATTCAGAAAGAATATTACTGATAGAACATTACGTGGTAAGATTTAAATATGATCCATTTGAACCTGGTGGCAAATAAGGCACTAGAAACCTTACAAAGGCAAAAGTTACAGTCACTAAAATGTTAGGTGGATAAAAAATTACAATAGTTACACAAAAGGGAAATAACTTTGTCACAATGTAAATGAAAAAGGTCTTATGTAGGTCATTATCAAGAATTAAATTGTCCTAAAATAATTAATCAAGAAAGCAATTTCAGGCAGTTGTGGTGGGTGCATGCCTGTAGCCCCAGCAGCAGGTTTTGATTGGTTTGATTTGGGAAGTGGCCAGGAGATGAGTGAGTTGGCATCCTGTCTACAGCCAAGCCAAGGTGATACCACTGACAGGCTTGAGAGAAGAAATGCAAAATGTTCTAGGTATGTCTTTTTTCCCATAACCAGTCTGTGCTGGGTAAACCCAAACCATTTTCACCTTTAGGGAAGGCAGCTGAGAGGTATATAACCAGGATGGACACTAGCAATGCACTTCACTAGAGAATCAGGACTTGGAGCAAGTTCATGTCACAATAGACCTATGAGCTGCTAAGGTTCTGCCTTTGAGAAAGTCATTATTCTTGTATCGTTTCATAACTCTTATGTCTTTGCCTCAGTTTAATTCCATTCATATTTATTGAGCTACCAATATACACATCTGCCCTTAGCACATAGCCACAGTAGCACATAGCATACTGTGTACAGTCTTTGCTCTGAGGCTGCTATCTGCAGTGGCCTGCTGGCCTTCGGAGAAGGCACTCCTCCATATCCCTGTGCCAGAGCTGTGCCCAACACAGAGCAGACACCCAGGAAATCTTTTTTGGATGACTGGATGAATAAAGGAATGAACATTTCTTAAACTTAGGTGTTTGAACCTATTAATAGGCTATAAAATCTTTTAGGATGTATCAACCATCATTTTTATCTTAATGACATAGAATTTTTAAAAAAACATTTTATTAATTGTTGATTGACCTATATTTATTTATATGTGTTGCTGAGAATCAAACCCAGTGCCTCACACATGCTAGGCAAGCATTCTACCACTGAGCCACAACCCCACCCCCAATGACATAGAATTTATCAGAGTGATTTCATATGGTTAAGGTCAATATTGTTTCTTAGATCGTTATGTATGTGTTTGTTTGGTGTGATGTCTTATGGTAAGATGATGATGATGATGATAATGATGATGATGATGATGATTTAAGTTTGAAAGCAAGCTGGGCACAGTGGAACGCATGCCTGTAATCCCAGCAGCTCGGGAGGCTGAGGCAGGAGGATTGCGAGTTCAAAGCGAGCCTCAGCGAAAGCGAGGCACTAAGCAACTCAGTGGGACCCTGTCTCTAAACGAAATACAGAAAGAAGGGCTGGGGATGTGGATCAGTGGTTGAGTGCCCTGAGTTCAAGTCCCAGTACCCAAATAAAAACAAAAACAGACAAACAACAACAAAAAACCCTTAAAGTTTGAAAGCCACTCCTATTAGCAAACACAAAGATAAGTACAATAGTTTGCAACAGTTCATCTGTTTTGCACATGCTAGAACCCCCCTCTCGTGCCTAGCACAGTGCAGATCTCAACAAATATTGGTGGAAAACATCAGTTCATAAGGGTAGATGACATTTGTTGAAGGGATATGAAAGGACAACTAGGCCTTGATGAATAGATAGAATTTCAGTAGGCAAAACTGGGAGAGATCATTCCAGACCCAAGAGCAGCATCAGCAAAGATGTGCAAGTTACTAAAAGGAACCAAGTGGAAAGTAGGATGTTCACAAAGCAGAACCGGCAAGGAGACATTAACGAGGACCTTTTGAAGATGGAATGTGAATAGTGTAGGAGTGTAGAAAGCTGGTGTGAAGGCCTTCCGTACCATCTATGCAGTAAACATGGTGAACTGTCTCCCATGGCACTGGCAGAGCACATTGGCAGCTACCAAGCCCAATTCTTGGGTCCTAATCTTGGCTCTACCACTTACTGAGCAAGCTTAGGCAAACTCCTTCACCATTGTATTTCATCATATGTAAAATGGGAATAGTGTTAACTATCTGTATGAGGATTAGATTCTGCTGCTAGTTAACTGTGGGATACCAGACCTACCTCCCCAAACTATGAAGAATTGTTGAGCAGAAGATAGAAGAAACAGACACACAGAAAGCTCTCTGCCCTCCCACTATTTTTTTTAAAAGGAGGATACAGATTGACAAAGACAAAAGGAATTCTGTGCCCCTTCTACCAGGGAGAACAGCTCACCACTCAAGACAACTTGGGACCCTTACTAACCTAGAGATGGCACCAGATGACCTTATGTTAACAAACATTACCATCAGAAAATAACTGAAAGTTATTTTTCCTTGTCTTGTCACTTCTCTAAAAATTTACTGTTCTTGCCAGATGTAGTGGTACACACCTGTAATCGTAGATACTTAGGAGACTGAGGCAGGAGAATCCTAAGTTTGAGGACACCCTGTCTCCTAATAAAAAAGGCAAGGGATGTAACTCAGTGATGAGAGCCCCTGGGTTCAATCCCCAATACTTCAAAGAAAGAAAACCAGAAAAAGACAGGAAGAAGATAAGAAAAAAAGGAAAGAAAGGAAGGGAGGGAAAGGAAAGGGAAAAAAGAAAAGAAGGAAGAGAGAAAAGAAAAGAAGTAAGCAAACCGGCGACAACTAACTGTGTCTGATACCCAACCATATAGGTAATATGAAGTTCAAGAAATCAAAATGACTAAAGCTCTTAGAACTTCTCCTGGCATGTAGGAAGCACATAATAAATGTCATTTTATCCTCACCCTCCCAGGATGATTGCTTTTATTCTAATTCACCAACAATTGCCAAACTCCTGATTCCTAACTTGACACTTCCAGCTTAGATTCCCTGGTCAAGGCAAAGATGATTCCTAGAGCCAATGTTGCCCACCAATGGAGTCCGAATCTTGCAGGAATGGGTCTGCCTTAGCACCCTTGCTAGGCTCCCTCACTGATTAAGAGCACCCTGGGAATTTACCCAGAGTACAGCCACTGAGATCCTCCCTCAGTTGTACATCCTGCCAGGAGATATGACAGGCGTGTTATCTGCTGTCACTTCCCACCCCATTTATCCACTTATTATATAGCGTCTACTAAAAGAATACAGACTAGGCTTCTATAACAAGAGATTCTCTGTGACCCCAACCCCAGTCCCCTCAAGGTGACTTAAACAAGTGACAAGTTTATTTCTCCCTCACATGATAGTCTAGGTTAGTAGTCCAGGACCAATGTGTTTGGCTCCCAGACTTCATCTTGTTGCTTCTCCATTTCTGAGATACTGCCCTCTCTGCCTTATCAGACAGGCTCAAAACTACTTCCATAGGGCTGGGGTTGTGGCTCAGCGGCAGAGCGCTCGCCTCGCACGTGCGCGGCCCAGGTTCAATCCTCAGCACCACGTAAAAATAAATGCATTACATTGTGTACAACTAAAGCAAATAAATAAATATTAAAAAAAAAAACTACTTCCATATTCTGCCCTACAAGAAGAGGGAAAGATAAAAGGCAAGTACGCTTTTAAGGGCCTGACTCAGACATTGCAAACTTAACTTCTACACTCTCCTCATTGGTCAGAACTTAGTCACAGGTGGCTAACTCCCAATGTAGGAGAGCAGTTACCTACAAGAAGAAAGATAAAGCTGGGCTCAGTGGCACACGCCTGTAATCCCAGCACTTGGGAGGCTGAGGCAGGAGGATTGCGAGTTCAAAGCCAGCCTCAGCAATGGCAAGGCACTTAGCAACTCAGTGAGACCCTGTCTCTAAATATAAATACAAAAAAGGGCTGGGGATGTGGCCCAGTGGTCGAGTGCCCCTGAGTTCAATCCTCGGTACAAAAAAAAAAAAAAAAAAAAAAAGAAGGAGAAGAGGAGGAGGAGGAGGAGGAGGAGGAGAGGTAAAGTGGATATTTGGAAAACAACTTGCAATTTCTTCTCAGGGCCACTTTCCTAAACCTGCTCCTCTTCCTAGGTGTGTCCTGTGTTCCCTCTGTAGACCTCCTGTAGGCTGTCACCATCCACAGAGTCATCCAAAGCTGGGATGTGCAGTGACTCTGCCCCTCTCTCCTCTCCAGAGCTCCTGCACTGCTAGAAGCAGCACCATCCATGCAGCAAGCTGGGTTTCACACCCAGCTGGGCTCTGAGGTCCACTTGCTCATCCCTCCCAGCTGACTGGACCTCCTGTTTTGAGTCTCCTATGTATTCCTCAAGTCATTCTTCTTTGTTCCACCCTACCTTATTTTGCTTCTGGTGTTCACCTTTTGTTGCTTGTATCTTTGTAAGGCCTTCCTAATGGTCCTCTGTCCCTGTTAGTCTCTTTTCCCTACAATTCTTCCTAATGGAATTGCTGTGCTTTACATTCTTCAATGACATGTCCCACCACCCCTTAGCAAGGCTCACTCCAGGTCTGGCCAAGCCTGCCTTCCCAGCCCCACATCTAGAGCTGGCACCCTGCTGAGAAGACAGCGCTGGAGGTCTCCAGTGCACCTGTGCCCTCTCACACCCAGGACCTGTTGTGTCCTGGTTACCTCGCCTCCGTCACCAAGGCTTTGCTCAAATATTTCTTCCTCTGCAAAACTTCACTGATGTCCCAAAGAGTCACTCTTTCCTCTGTCAGGACCATATAGCACAGACACTTTATTTTGTTTGTTTAAAATATAATAGAAGGGCTGGGGCTGTAGCTCAGTGGTAGAACACCTGCCTCGCATGCATGAGGCACTGGGTTTGATCCTCAGCACTACACAAAAATAAGTAAATATAAGATATGGTGTCCATCTACAACTAAAAATTTTTTAAAAAAAATATGATAGAAAGGGTATAAAGTTAAGTTTAAAGCTTACAAGTTCCTTTTTAATAGCACATATCCTTTAATAGCTCTGAAATCAGAGGGTATCTTCAACAGGCAGTGCCTGATGATGGTTATTCACTTTTGCTGAAGTACATCCGGGAGGATTTATGTTTGCTTTCCCCAGTCACATGGGGCAGCACCCTCCTGAGTCTCTGCAGAAGGCAGCCTCTTAGATGGCACTCACCTTTCCCTGTCTCCTGGTATTCGTGTCCCTGTGTAATCCCCTCCCCTTGAGTGTGGGCTGGACCTCCTGACTTGATTCCAATGAATAGAACAAAACAACAGTGATGGAAAGTCACTTCCAGGATTCAATTAGCAAAAGACTACTATCTTTTTTTTGGGGGGGGGGCGGGGTACTGGGGATCAAACCCAGGGATACTCAACCACTGAGCCAAATCCCCAGCCCCTTTTATTTTGAAACAGATTCTCACTAAATTGGGGCCTCGATAAATTGCTGAGGCTGCCTTTGAAATTGCAATCCTCCTGCCTCAGTCTCTGGAGCTACTGGGATTACAGGCATGTGCTACCACACCCAGTGACTGCTGTTTTCTTGCTAGTGCTAAAACATACTCATGCTCACATGCTATCTCTCTTCTTCCCTGAGCCTTGCTCTGGTGGAAGCAAGCAGGTTTAGACATTAGTATAGTTTTGTAAATATATTATAGGGTAATTCCAGGCAGAGGGTCTGATAGGTTCAAAGGTGCATACACTTTTTTTCAATATAGTTTTAGTTATACATGGAGACAATGTCTTTATTTTGTTATTTTTATGTGGTGCTGAGGATGGAACCCAGTGCCTCACATGTGCAAGGCAAGCACTCTGCCACTGAGCCACAACCCCAGCCCCTGCATACGCTTTTAATTTTGACAAATGCCCCAGTTATCCTTTACCGAGTTATACTGAGATATCTCATGAGACTACCTTTCCCCACCTCTTTCTCCCTTTACCAGCATCATCCATCTTTCTGATATTTGACAGTTTGATAGATGAAAAATCATGTTTTAATTTAGATTTAATTAATAAATCAGAATGAGCATTTAAAGTTTTCTCTTTCTTTGTTCTTTTTTTTCAGTGCTGAGAATTGAACCCAGAGACTTGCACCTGCTAGCCAAAGTGCTCTACCATAGAGTTAACAAGCTCAGCTCCTAGAAGTCTTGGCCATTTGTTTTTCTCCCTATACCTTCGCTCATTTTTTTTAATTTTTTTTTTTTTTTTTTTTTTTTTGTACCGGGGATTGAACTCAGGGGCACTCGACCACTGAGCCACATCCCTAGCCCTTTTTTGTATTTTTTTTTGGGGGGGGGGTACCAGGGATTGAACTCAGGGGCACTCGACCACTGGGCCACATCCCCAGCCCTTTTTTTTTTTTTTGTATTTTATTAGAGACAGGGTCTCACTGAGTTGCTAAGTGCCTCGCCATTGCTGAGGCTGGCTTTGAACTCGCGATCCTCCTGCCTCAGCCTCCCAAAGTGCTGGGATTACAGGCGTGCGCCACCGCGCCCGGCTTTTTTTTTTGTATTTTATTAGAGACAGGGTCTCACTGACTTGCTTAGTGCCTCACCATTGCTAAAGCTGGCTTTGAACTCGTGATCCTCCTGCCTCAGCCTCCCAAGCTGTTGGGATTGCAGGTGTGTGCCACTGCGCCCAGCAACCTTCGCCCTTTTATTTAAAAGTAGGAAATTCATATTCATCTTATTGCTTGAAAGGAAATAATTCCTTATGCATCTGAATGTTTTGAAGCATTTCTTCATGAAATAAGAAAATCATACTTTTTTACATGTTTAAAAAGAGCCTTTCTCAACATTCAGGCAACTAAATAAGCAAATAAGTAGAGCATAACAGAAGCCAGATTTCTCAATACCGAGGAAGGAAGTTACAAAAACAGGAGGTGAAGCTACAATAAACCCTACTGGACTGGAATTGGATATGTTTTTTAAAAAATATTTATTTATTTACTTTAGTTGTATACAATGCAATGCATTTATGTTTACATGGTGCTGAGGATCGAACACAGGCCGCGCATGTGTGAGGCGAGCGCTCTGCCCCTGAGCCACAACCCCAAGGAATTGGATGTGTTGATGTGAGCTCATGGTCTTTTACAAGGACAGCTACAGAAATGAATATTGTGGTCCAGAACTTTTTGGACACCTTTCCTCTGAAAGGGTAGAGTGTCATCTCCTTGCCCTTGAA
The DNA here is from genome assembly GCA_025594165.1 of Tamias sibiricus. Classification (NCBI taxonomy): domain Eukaryota; kingdom Metazoa; phylum Chordata; class Mammalia; order Rodentia; family Sciuridae; genus Tamias; species Tamias sibiricus. The sequence goes on from CM046670.1 coordinate 45,146,922, forward strand.
TGCAAAATAGACCTGGTGGTTTGTTTCTAACCAACAGAATGTGAGGAAGTGATATGAGGCATCTTCCAAGACTGAGTTCTAAAAGAACACAGCATTTGTGGTGTTCTCCGTCTGGCTCTTACCGGGCATCTTCAGCTGAACCTCTGGCCAACACTTCAACAGAGCTAAAACCTGCCTAATTTTTTTACCCATATTAGTCACTTCTCTATAGACTTTCCCATCTCTGAGAAGTATCCAAACTCAGGAACCACCTTTATGTCCTCCTCTTGTTCTTTCCACACCAAACTAAGAATTCTTCATATTCTCACTGCATTCTGTCACCAATAGATTCCAGACCCAGGTCCTTCAGATTTGCATTGTCGCTATAGTCATCTCCACTTACCTCCTAGTTGCTCCTCTCTTCAATAACCTAATCCTAGAGCAAAGTCCTCAAGGAGCCCCCCTCCCAACCATTATTGCCTTCCACTGTTTATCACTGTGTTACTTAAAACCATGTAGAAACATAAAACTGGCTGTTGGATCTTGGAGCTTTCATTTGATGCAAAGCAAGTTTACAAATCAAATGAAAACAACAGTTCAAAACCAATAAAATTCAACACACACTTAATGCCAGATGCTGTTCTGTGGACTACACTATAATCTCAGTGGTTTGCTGAGATTCTGTGTGCCTATGCTACTACAGGCACTGATGGCCTCTTTTCTCACCATTTGCCTCAACTGGAACTTTCATGATACCTTGGTTAGTACAGTCAGTAACCAGGAAATTGACTAACCCTTAACACAAGCACACCATGTAGGTATTAATTCTTCCTCTAGGACAAAGTAACTTGGTTACATAAATACAGAGGCACATATGGGCAATGAAACCATGAAACACATAGCTTCAAATAGTTGCCTAGGTAAGTCTGAACTTTCTTAGATTAAAATTGTAAATATCTGGGCTGCAGTTGTGGCTCAGAGGTAGAGCTCTTGCCTAGCATGTGCGCAGCCCGGGGTTCAATCCTCAGCACCACATAAAAATAAATGAATAAAATAAATGTATTGTGTCCAACTACAACTAAAAAATAAATATTAAAAATTGTCAATATTCATTCATGAAGAAATAATTAAATATGAAAGATGTACAAATGGAATATTATTCAAGCTTAAAAGGGAAGAAAATTCTGACAACATGAATGGACCTTGATGACACAAAAGGACATATGTGTATGACTTCACTTATACAAGGTACCTAAAGTAGTCTTCTGAGACACAAAGCAGCAACCTGACTGCCAGGGAGTTAGTGTCAGGGCTCAGAGTTCCACTTCTGCAAGATGAAGAGAGATCTGTGGATGGATGGTGATGATGGTTGCACAATGTGAATGTATCTATTGCTACTGAACTGTATGCTTAAAATGCTTAAGATGGCAAATTACATGTGCATTTAACCATAATAATTATTTAATTATTGTCAGGTGAAAGACCAAAATTTTAAAATACTTGCAGAGGACTCAGCGACTCAGAATATTTCTGGAGACCTCACCCCTCACCCACAGATCCATTCTCCCTCTATACCTGAACCAACCCTGGGATCCCAGCAGGAACCTTCCTGCTTTTCACTACCCCTCACTGTTACCTCTCAACTCTCCTTGACACTAACCTTCAGCTCTGGCTACCTGGTGTCCACCACCAAACCCCACATACACCCTCATCTCTCTGCCTTGGTTTACAATTTCCCCATTTGCTTTGATTATCTAATCCTTCCACTTGATTAGGTTACTCTTCCTCCTCCCAGAGGGATGGTCCTACCCACAGGGACTTCCTCCCACTTAAGGGTATCATTAAGACCAATCTGGCATGAGTCACACATTCTAAATTATTTTATCACATATCCTCCCAATCATTCAACATTTATTGATCATATACTATATACATGACAATATGCTATGCCCCAAAATCAGGGCTAGCTTTTCTGCTTTTTATTTCTCTCATAGCCCCTTATACATCTCACAAATACAAATGTTTACTGCAGTGATTGGATGATGTCATACTGGTTTGTACTATCATATTCCACATATGGACAATACATTTTAAACTACTGAAATCAGGAATTGTATCATCTCAGGAGTTCTTTGAAGTAATAGGATGTTTTGTTGTTGGTACTGATTTGTTTTTTGGACCAATCTTAAAAAGCAGCTGTTAAGGGCTGGGATTGTGGCTCAGCAGTAGAGCGCTCGCCTAGCACATGCGCGACCCGGGTTCGATCCTCAGCACCACGTACAAATAAACGCATTGTGTACAACTAAAAGCAAATAAATAAATATTTTTTAAAAAGCAGCTGTTAATACAAGAAAGGTTTCAGTAATGAATTTAACAGGGAATATATAGTAAACCACCTAGCCCTCATTTTTGGAAGCTTCCATAACAACAACTGCAATGTTACTTGGTCATGAATACCTGTGATCACAGTGTCCAGAACAGGTACTGCCTTAAAAGTGCTCCTTCATCCCAGCGGGGGGTGCGCACACCTGTAATCCCAGTAGCTCAGGAGGCTGAGGCAGGAGGATAGCAAGTTCAACACCAGCCTCAGCAACTTAGCAAGGCCCTAAGCAACTTAGTAAGACCCTGTCTCAATATAAAAAAATAAAAAAAAGCTGGGGATGTGGTTTAGAGCTTAAGCACCCCTGAGTTTAATCCTGGTACCCCCCCACCAAAAAAAGAAAAGAAAAGAAAAGAAAGTGCCTCTTGAATATGATTTACCTAACAGACATCTGCACAAACATAAAAAACTTTATTCACATGTTAGGACAGTGTTTGAGTAGGCACAGTTTTAAGAATGCTTAATATAATTTGTTTATTGAATTCAGAGTTGAGTCTTTGGAAAATTATATTCAGGCTCTGAGGATTTCACTTACAGAATTCTGCATGTGTCTCACTTCTTTCTACACAAAGGTAAAATAATATCTGTATTTGCTTAATTCCCATTATTTTGTAGTTTCAACATGACTTGGTACACTCAGTCATTTCAGTGTTAATCAAAGATTATATTTTTTCATTCTCAGCCTCTTTTGAGCTTCATTTTCTCTCTTTATGTTCTCGAGTGAAACTTCGAGGTTTAGAGTATTCATTACCAAGATCCACAACAATTACTTCCCTAGAAAATGTCACTCCTTTTAAAGGTCTTTTTGAGTTTTCAACACCTGAAGAAGTTCTATTGACAGGTATGGGTGTTTTCTTCAAATTTTCACCCTACAAAGGAATGGCACAAGTAGCATAAGTGATCAATTTATGACCATGACAAGTCCTGCTTTTAAAAATATAGGTTCTATGTACATTGTGAATGAGACACAGAAAAGGTATTTCTAATTGATGTAAGAAAGCAACAATACTGAGTAATATTCCATTGTGTATATATACCACAGTTTCTTTATTCTTTCATCTATTGAAGGGCATCTAGGTTGCTTTCACAGTTTAGCTATTGTGAATTGAGCTGCTGTAAACATTGATGTGGCTTTGTTACCATAGTATGCTGATTTTAAGTCCTTTGGGTATAGACCGAGGAGTGGGATAGCTGGATCAAATGGTAGTTGCATTCCAAGTTTTCTAAGGAATCTCCACACTGCTTTCCAGATTGGTTGCACCAGTTTGCAATCCCACCAGCAATGTACGAGTGTACCTTTTCCCCCACATCCTCGCCAACACTTACTGTTGTCTGTATTCTTGATAACTGCCATTCTGACTGGAGTGAGATGAAATCTTAGAGTAGTTTTGATTTGCATTTCTCTAATTACTAGAGATGATGAACATTTTTTCATATATTTGTTGATCAAATGTATATAAGTAGATTCTGATCCATAATGGGAGGCATGGAAAAAATTGAGGAACTTTGGGCAAAGGGGAGGGAGAGGTAGGGAGAGGACATGGGGGCAGGAAAAATGGTTGAATGAGATGGACATCATTACTCTAGGTACATGTATGATTGTACATATGGTGTGATGCTGCATCATGTACAACCAGAGAAATGAAAAGTTGTGCTGCAATTGTGTACAATGAATCCAATGCATTCTGCTGTCATATACACCTAATTAGAGTAAATTAATTAATTAAAAAAGAAAGCAACAATAATCCATCATGATCACATTTTCATATTTCTATGGCTATAAAAATCTACATTGACACAAAATTATTTGATAACACGTGTTACTCTCTCTATAAAGGAGTCACACCCAGGAGCCATGGGTCATGTGATGGAAGGACATGTGCCCGTTGTTATTTGGGGTCCTGGACATGAGCTTACCAAGGATCTGGCAATCTCTGTGCTGCTGGGGATGGAGCCCAGAATTAGAAAAGGGCCCCTGGGTTTGGTCACAGCGGGGAAGTGAACAATTTGTCTTGTTTTTTGTTGTTTAGGGTTTGTTGTTGGTTTTTGTTTTTTGTTTTTTTTTTTTTTTTTTTTTTTTTTTGAGTGTAAAAGAGTAAGATTTATTCAAGTGAGAAGAAAAGAGACAGAACTCCCACAGGGTGAGAGAGGACCCAATGGGGGTTGCCCTTTGTCTCATTTTTTTCATTTGTAACACAAGAACCTTGGGTCCCTAGATGACCCACAAGATTTCTTATAGCTAAAAAATCCTAGAAGTCTAAAAATAAAAGAAAATGAAAGGGAATTGTGAACAAAAACACAAATGTAAGAATGAGCCAGTCTCGGTGGCCCATGCCTATAATCCCAGCTACTAGGGAGGCTGAGGCAGGAGGATTGTAAGCACAAGGACAGCCTGGGCAACTTAGCAAGACCCTGTCTCAAAATAAAATAAAAAAGGCTGGAGGGGGCTGGGGATATAGCTCAGTTGGTAGAGTGCTTGCCTCGAATGCATAAGGCCCTGGGTTCAATTCCCAGCGCCATACACATACACACACACACAAAAAGGACTGGTGGACTGAGGTTGTAGCTCTGCAGTAGAGCTCTTGCCTAGCACTCGTGAGGCACTGGGTTCAATCCTCAGCACCACATAAAAATAAATAGATAAAATAAAGATATTGTGTCCAATATAAAGGGCTGGAGATGTAGCTCAGTGGTAGAGCACCTCTGAGTTCAGTCCCTGGTACCTGGGTGTGGGAGGTGAGACTGAAGAATGAGCAAGCTTCCAGGCTTGGCATATGCAACTGGTTTACTAACATGAAATGAGAGTTTAGGAGAACTGTTTAAATGACTGGACACTGGACTCATTCTCGGTACAAACCTAAATTATAGGTGATGCCATCCCTTGCCATACCTGGCTGAGTAATTTTCCACCTCTTCAAACAAAAACTAAATGGCCCCTTAAAAGCAGAAAAAGCTGGAGTTGGAGAATATCATGCTAAGTGAAATAAGCCAATCCCACAAAACCAAAGGGTGAATGTTTTCTCTAATATGTGGATGCTAATTCACAATAAGGCAGGTGAGGGGGCACTAGGTAAAAATAGCATTACCTCAGATTAGGTAGAGGGAAGTGAAGGGAGGAGAGGGAGGGGATGTTGGGATGGGAAAGATAGTAGAATGAAACAGACATTATTACTATATGTATATATGTGACTACATGACCAATATGATTCTGCAACATGTACACTTAAAAAATGAGAAATAATATCCCATCTACGTATAATATATCAAAATACATAAATGCATTCTACTGTCATGTATAACTAATTAAAACAAATAAAAAATTTTTTAAAAGAGTAGAAAAAGCACATCACCTCTTGATCAGTGTCTCCAGCATTTCCAGGCATTTGCTTCTTTTTGATTTTGTCTGCCTCCTCTGCCTCCATGCCCTCTCTGTTTTCTAAGGATGTGGCCAGCACTTCCTTACTCCGTCTCTGGACAAGAATGCCAGGCCTCACTGGTGCATTCATGCCCATGATTTCCATTATGACCCTGGAAAAATCAATCAGCAGGGTTTTAAAAATCCATTCATTCTAGTCAACATTATCATCTACAAAAATGGCTTTCTACCACATCCTCAGGTACAGACTTTTCTTGGCCTCCTGGATTATTCTCCACATTAGCAGGCGAACAATCTCCACCTCCGTTAGCATCTGTACAAGGAACTTTTTCTGTCTCTTCTCTCTTGCCTTGAAAACTGAAAACAAATAAGCAAAAAAATTCAGAAAAGGAAAAATGACCCTGATTCTGGCTTGGGAATTTCACTTTAATAGGAAATTAGCATTTCTAAAACCCTAAAATGGAAAACATACATAACTGCAGTATTACTTCTTCTATTTTGTTTTAGATCATTTCTAGATACATTTGCTAGTGTGACTTGAAATCTGATCCCAATTTATCAACATGGATTTATACCATTTATATAAAAAAACCACCAATAAAAGGAGGATGCAAATGAGGCAAATTAGAAGGATGATGAAGAAAGTGATTGCTGCGATCTCAAAGCTCATATGGTAGCCAGAGGATATGTCCACTTTCACAACCATACAAAGTCTTCTCCAGCTCAGTTTGAATGTAGTTCTTTTGTTCTTTAAGTTTTCTAGAAACAGAAGGAGAAAAGGCTGCTTTCATTGTTGTTCTTTTTGATCAGCTGAGCTTCATAAAAGACATTCTGCTTGTTTTGGTGGCGGGGACTCACACTGGCTAGTTTCTCTCCATAAATGTGGTGGGGGCTGAGGTGGACAGAGGGGAGACTGAGCTGGGACCTGTTGATCACTCAGCTCACCTCCCCTCACCCCCAAAATTATCTGAATCTAGAGGGGAGAGGAACTGGAGCAGCTGGAGCCAAGCCCAGCTCCCCATTCTTCTCTCTTCAGTGACATCACAGAATCATGGAACTGCTGAGTTACAGACCACTGCCTGGCATCAGGGGAACCACGAAACTCTCCTCCGAGCTGCTACTTGTCTGTGTTCTCCTCTGAGAGGTCCAGCATGGAGGCCACATTCACTGTCCTGACCATTCCTTGAACAAGGATTTTCTCCCTACTCTCCAAACACTGTCTTTCCATTCCTAACCTAAACCTGATGCTCTTATTGCTTGTTCACAGACATGAGCAACTGGTCCACTTCCTTCTTACAAAATCCCTTCCATATCCTCAAGGTCAGTAATGAACCTACCTCTAACGGTGCTCCCTCCAGCCTGAATAGCCCACCTTCTTCAAATCCCATTCCACTGGGTCTACTTCCTGGATACACAAGAAAATTGGCAGCTCTGAAGGCCATGGCTTGAGGAAACAGGAGTAGAACAAGATTATTAGAGGGAAGATGAACCCTGGCCCTGACCTAACTTCAGGTAAGAGCAAGTGACACCATGACAAGAAAGGAGAGGATGGAGGCAGGACTTTCTGAGAAGGAAGATAAAAAAGAATAGAGCAGCTATTCTTATTTTTTAAAAATATTTATTTATTTGCTTTTTAGTTGTACACAATGTGTTTATTTGTACGTGGTGCTGAGGATTGAACCCGGGCCGCGCACGTGCTAGGTGAATGCACTACCGCTGAGCCACAATCCCAACCTGCTATTCTTTTTTTTTTTTTTTTTTTTTTTTTGGTACCGGGGATTGAACTCAGGGGCACTCGGCCCCTGGGCCACATCCCCAACCCTTTTTTGTATTTTATTAGAGACAGGGTCTCACTGAGTTGCTAAGTGCCTCGCCATTGCTGAGGCTGGCTTTGAACTCGCGATCCTCCTGCCTCAGCCTCCCAAGTGCTGGGATTACAGGTGTGCGCCACCACTCCTGGCTCGCTATTCTTTATATATAATATCTAACACAATATCAGACTGGATAATATTTTTTTGTATCAGGGTTTGAACCTAGGGACACTTAACCACTGAGCCACATCCCCACCCCTTTTGTATATTTTATTTAGGGTCTCAATAAATTGCTGAACCTGGATTTGAACTCACAATCCTCCTGAGCAGACTGGGTAATTCTGATGAAAAGAAATGTATTTCCTACCACTTTGGAGGTTGGGAAGCTGAAGATCAAGGTGTCGGCAATTAAGGGCCCCATTTCTCTGTTTCCAAGATGGCAACTTGAATGCTGGTCCTCTGTAGGAAAGGAATGCCATGTGCTCACATAGCAGAAGGGCAGAAAAGACCAAACTTGACCCACAAGCCCATTTTATAACAGCACTAATCCACTCAGGAAGGAGCTCCCAAACACCTCTCAACCCTGTCGCACTGGGGATTATGTTTCTAACATCAGTTTTGGAGGGGACACAGTCAAACCATAGCAGGGGGTCTTTGGACTGCAGTCACATGAACTCTTCTCCAGAAGGAGAAGAAACAAGCCTCTCTAATCTGCTGAGGCTGGCTTCTTTATCTTTGGATGCTCTAGCAATCAGCACTTGAATGCTCCATAAAATTGAATGAGTGTGTGTGTGTGTGTGTGTGTGTGTGTGTGTGTGTAAATACAAGTCGAATTTGTTGGAGGGTTCAAGGCCAATTTTGCAGAATGCATGAACATCAGAGCCACTCCCGACAGTCAACAAAATTCCTGGACTACTCCTCCAGCCAAAGTGCCCAGATAAAAATTCAGAGCCTTACTCTCCATACTGCCAGAATCATGTTAAGAGTCCAAATCTGCTCATATGTCATGGTCATGTATTAGGCTATTTCTGAGGAAATGGAAATATTTTATATTGATCTACTAGTGGCTACAAAGATATATGCATATATTTAAAAAAAAAATTCATGCCCTTTACTATGTGATATTAGGTCTCAATATACAGGAAAATAAGGCCAATCCCCAGGCCTGAGTTTGCGTCTGGTGGACAAAGTTACTAGTGGACTAGAGTGTATTTCTGCAAGTTGGTTCTGTCTCTAAGATTTATCAGAAACACTGGGAGATGGGAGACATATAACAAATACATGGTAGCAAGAACACATAGGATTGGTTACACTGAATCATAAGGGTTTCCACTGAATGTGGCTTAGGGAATCAATATCTTAAATTTTTATTTATTTATTTTTACTTATTTATTTTTGGTATCGGAGATTGAACTCAGGGGCACTTGACCACTGGGCCACATCCCCAGACCTTTTTTGTATTTTATTTAGAGACAGGGTCTCACTGAGTTGCTAAGTGCCTCGCCATTGCTGAGGCTGGCTTTGAACTTGCGATCCTCCTGCCTCAACCTCCCAAGTGCTGGGATTACAGGCGTGCATATTTATTTATTTACTTTAGTTGTACACAATGCAATGCATTTATGTTTATGTGGTGCTGAGGATTGAACCCGGGCCGCGCACATGCAAGGCGAGCGCTCTGCTGCTGAGCCACAACCCCAGCCCAATATCTTAAATTTATATGTATGGTTAACACAATTCTGGAAAATGGAGTGTTATACAACTTTGGTCTCTAAATTACATTTTAAATGCAATGGACTGTAAGCTCTTTTGTGGTCATGGGGTCTCACTCAGAGACAGGTCTCCAGGCTCTAACAAAGCATTCCTGGCACAGAGATGTTTACCACAAATATTATTTGTGGTGGGACATTATAACTGATTTAACAGAAATGTACAGGGATTATAAAAGAATACTATGAACCACTGTATGCTAAAAAATATTGAATAACCTAAATGAAATGAAAGTATCCTGAAAAACACAAAACCTATCAAGACTAAATCAGAAAGAAATAGAAAATCTGAACAGACCTATAATGAGATTTGAGTCAATTATCAAAAACCTCCCCACAAAGAAAAGCTCTAGATGACATAAATTCACTTGGGAACTCTGCCAAACGTTTAAAGAAGAACTAACACTAATCTTTTTCAAATTCTTCCCAAATATTAAAGAGGGAATCCTTTTTTTTTTTTTTTTTTCTTTTCATTTCTTTCTTTCTTTTGGTACTTACTGGGGATTGAACCCAGGGGTACTTAACCACTGAGCCATATCCCAACCCTTTTAATATTTTATTTAGAGGCAGGGTCTGGCTGAGTTGCTAAGTGAGTGCCTCACTAATGTGCTAAGGCTAGCTTTGAACTCGCAATCGTCCTGCCTCAGCTCCTGAGTTGCTGGGATTGCAAGCATGCATCACCACACCCTGCAAGGGAATGCTTTCTAATTGGTCTATGAGACTGGCATAACCCTGATACAAAAGTTAGACAAGGACACTATAAGAAAACTAAAGACCAATCTCCCTTGTGAATATTGATACAAAAATTCTCAACAAAGCATTAACAAACCAAATTTGGCAATTACACACCATGACCAACTGGGATTTCTTCCAGGAATGCTAGGATTTACAAAAATTGTTCAAATGTCCCAATAGAAGATTAATAAAATATATAAAAACTTAACAGAAAGGAGGTAGATGGTCTGGTGAGAAAGAGAAAGGACACCAAATAAAACATTGTACACAACTAGTCTAAAACTGAATGGTTTTCTCTAATAAGCTTACCCCTGAGCTCAGAAGGTCATCACTGCCTCAGTCTCTTGAGCCTGAAATTTGGAAGCCACCACACACTCCATCTCTTTCCCCTCAGCCTAAATAATGACCAAATCCTGCTGATTTGACATGCTATTTTTTTTTTTCCCCAAATCACTTCTCCTTTCCTTCTCCATCATCTGTAGACCAAAGGGTCAGCCAAGATGTCATTACCTCTCCCTTGACCATCTCAAGAGTGCATGACTGGTCTCCTTGCCTCCGATCCATCAGTTATCTTGGTCCAATCAATTCTGATAATGCTATTCTTGGCCAAAACCCTTCAAGGGCTCCCCACAACCTACCAGGTAAGGCTTCTGGACCTGCCGTACCTCTCTGGCCTCATTTCCCATCATCCTGCTTACCATTCTCTACACCCCTTGTCCTCCCATCACACAGTTCTCGGTGCCTCTGCCCCATGTAAACTCCAGATTGTCCCATGTAGTTCATCTCACGTCCTCCAAGAAGGCTTCCCTCACAGGATGGGATATGCTTAATGCATTGTGTTGAAATTGTTTCTTCTCCTGTCTGCAGCACCCATTGGACTGAGTTTCTTTAGGGAAGGTTTTGGGGCTTATGCATCTTTGTTACTCAAGAGCCTGGCATTTGTTTGTAAAAAATTTATTGAGGACCTAACATATGGTGGGCAGCATGGTGAAGAAGGCTGACAAGTTGCCTGTATCATGGTGCTGGTACTCCTGAGAGAGACAGAGGCAAATTCCATGGGTGAGCTAGATCCCACAGGTGCAAAGAGAGAAGAGGAGCTTCCATCTTTCCCATATCCTCTGTATCCTCCCAACCCCCTTTGATGAATTGTGTCTTCCTGGTCCCTGCCTATTCATGGATAAACAAATAGATGCTCTCTTTGTTTTAACTTTCAAAATCCCAGCCCCAGGGCACTGATTTCATTTCCAGTCTCTCTCTCTCTCTCTCTCTCTTTTTAAAATATTTATTTACTTTAGTTGTACACGATGCAATGCATTTATGTTTACATGGTGCTGAGGATTGAACCCGGGCGGAGCGCTCTGCTGCTGAGCCCAGCCCCAGCCCCTCCAGTCTCTTTTTAAATGGAAACATCTCCCTTCTCCAGCTGGGGTGTGTCAGAGGTGTGACCAGACTTTCTCTCCACCCCTCTGCACTTGATGCTGGGTGGTGTGACAATGGTCTTGGCAATTTTGAAATCCAGAAAAGTGAATTAGGGACATGTTCACTTTGGGTTCGTGGCATATCTTTATGTGATTTCTAGTAACCTCCATGTATAGCGAAATGATTTCCAGCTGCCCGGACAGAGGAATGGCTCCCATGAATACTCCTTACCATGTTCTGGGCCAGTTCACCCTGAATCATGAAATGGAGGTGCAGAACCAGAGGTGGATAATGATGTGAGTGCCCTATCGCACCCCGGGTTGGGAACATTTTAACCACAGAGGAGAAACAGGTTTGAAATGTACAGATTTATCAGTTGGTCTGCAAAAAAAATCTTCTAATCACTTGACAATGTAAAACTGTAAGTGGATGATTCAGTACTCATTTGTCAAACAAAGTCTCTCTTGGTAATAAATGTACACCATCAATATCATATGAAGAAGCAATTAAACACAATGTTGACAAAATAAACAGGAAAAAGTATTGTGGAGATGTGTCAGGCAGTTCATTTTAAGAAAATGTTATTTTTCTGAATTTGTGTTATTTGTGGTATCTGTCAGCTTTTAAAATTATCTAAATTTATTTTCTTATTTTAAATATTGACATTCAAACCTCATTTTTTCTCCCTTCAGTACCAGGGATTGAACCCAGGGGTGATTAACCACTAAGCCACATCCCCAGGCCTTTTTATTTTTTATTTTGAGACAGGGTCTCACTAAGTTGCTTACACCCTCAGTAAATTGTTGGCTTCGAACTTCTGATCCTCCTGCCTCAGACTCCCAAGTTGCTGGGATTATAGGCATGCCCTCCCACACCCAGCTTCAAACCTCATTTTATTAATAATTTTGTATTTTTTTTTGGTGGGGGAAGGCTGGAGATTGAAGCCAGAGGTACTTTGCCACTGAGCTACATCATCCCCTTTTTGTTTATTGTATTTTTAATTTTGAGACAGGGTCTTGCTAAGTTGCTGAGGGCCTTGCTGAATTGCTGGGGTTGACCTCGAAATTGTGATCTCCTACCTCAGCCTCCTGAGTTGTGATTACATGCATGTGCCACCTTGTATTGTTCTTTAAAAAGTCCTAAATGTGGTGTAGCGTCAGGTCCCACAAAACCTGGATTCATCCCTTCCCAGGTATATGCATCAATCTTTTGTCCTCTCCACCTCCTTTATGTTGTACTGGGGATTGAACTCAAGACCTCATATATGGTAGGCAAGTGCTCTACTGTTAAGCTACATTTCCAGCCCTTTTTATTTTATTCTGAGACAAAGTGTGGCTGAATTACCCAGGCTCATCTGGAACCTGTGATCCTCCTGCTTCAGCCTCCCAAATAGCTGGGATTACAGGCATTCACATTGCACCTTGGGCTAATCTCTCTGAGAAATCTCCTTTAAATACAATTAGCCCCTCACTCCAGCTTCCACCCCTGGGGTGGGGGCACAAATGCAGAGCATACTGATAACTGTCTCCTAGGAAATCTTCCCTCCACATCTTCACCTTATACTCTTTCATGGGTCATAGGTGGGTAGATCACAGATGAAGGAAGAGCCAATTTCTCCACCCCTCACTTATGTTGGGGGTGGGTGGGTCCTAGGAGTACTTGTTACCTCTTCTGTCATGTTTAACCTTCAGAATCTCTGTTAAAACTCAAAGTCAGCACCGCTTTTAACATCCTATAACATGAGTAAGCAAACAAACATGCACTTCAGATTTCACACAATGCTATAAAGAAAATAAAGTGATAAGGATTAAGAATGAAGCCAACTTCCTACACCCAGGAGAGAACGAAGAGAAGGAACCAATCTTAGAAGATCTGGGGTAGAGAGAATTGAGTGCAAAGACCCTGAGGAGAAACTGAGCTGGGACATAGTCAAGAATCCAGGGAAGGCTGGGACATCCAGAGCACATCTTATCAAGGAGATGTGGAGCTGGGCTTGGTGGCTCACACCAGTAATCCCAGCACTTGGGAGGCTGAGGCAGGAAGATCATGAGTTCAAAGCCAGCCTCAGCAATGGCAAGGTACTTAGCAACTCAGTGAGACCCTGTCTCTAATAAAATACAAAAAAATGGGCTGGGGATATGGCCCAGTGGTCAAGTGCCCCCGAGTTCAGTCCCTGCTACCAAAAAAAAGGAGATCTGGAGACTAAACCCAGGTCACAGTCAGTTCAGCAGTTTATTTTATTCTAAGTAGAAGAGGAAGTCATTTGGCAGTTTTAGTTAGGAATGCAACATGCTCAGATTTTTTAAATGTTTTTTAGAGATCTGGCTGGTTGTGACAGAAATGTAGATGAGGCAAGTCAGGAAAGAGAAGAGCCAAGAGACTAGAAGCAGGTAAAAGAACTGGATCAGGGAGGTAGCTGCTGATGACGAGGTGTGGGTGCCTGCAGAGGTGGACACCTGACCGCTCCGTGTCAGACCACCAGCTGTCTCCAGGCTGCAGGCCTTCGGAGGACATCACAGAACTCGAGGGAGACCTTGACTGCAACCCTGTGGAGTGACTGGGAAGCAGAGTCCTGGCTCAGCTGGGCCAGATTCCTGAGCCAATGCTACCTGGTGGGATCACTGGTCACACGACAGAGAAATAATGCAGCTCCCAGGTGACACTGATGCGCTTAGTCTGGGACCACACTCTTGAGTAGCAGGGAGGAAAAGGTGGAGAGTGAGGTCATTTGAAGGAGAACAAGACAGAAGGGCTGAGGCTGTGATTGGAGAGCAGCCGGGTGGCTGCCCGTGCTGCTGTTTGTCCTGCCAGTACAAACACAACTAACATCAATAAACCATCCCTGAAGAAAAAGAACCACTGGGACAAGGAAGGAGCCAATAAAATTGGGCAAACATTTTCTGGAGAATCTGCTTAGGGTTGTAAAATGATGATTTTCTGCAAAGCTCTTTATTACTGATGACCTTAGTTATACTCATTAGACCTGGAACCTTCCTTTTAAGTATTAGTTTCAAAAAACTGTTACTGAATTTAAGAACTTGGAGGAAAAGAATAAGTACAAAGTTAGGACTGGTTTTAAAACACTGTATTATATATACTATCCAATCAGAAATTTGAAGCATATGATGAGGTCAAGGGAAATAAGAGCATTAAAAAAAAAAAAAAAAAAGACATGTACCAAACTGTTCATAGCATAGGAGCTCTATTTATGAGAGCAAAAAACTAAAGGGAAGCTAGGTGTGGTAGTGCATGTCCATAATCTCAGCAACTCAGGAGGCTGAGGTGGTAGGATGGATTGCAAATTTGAGGCCAGCCTCAGCAATTTAGCAAGAACCCATCTCAGAAAAAAACAAAAAACAAAACAAAAAAAAAGGACTGGGGATGTAGCTCCCTGGTAAAGTACGGTTGGATTCAATCCCTAGTACCTACCAACCAACCAAAGAACTAGGGGGAAAATTGTCTACTAACTGAAAAATGAATAAATAAAGTGTGGAATATTCATAAAATGAAATTCTATACAGTGATAAAAGAGTGCACTACTGATACAGCAATCTGAATAAATCTTAAAAGTGTTGAGTGAAAGGATTCAGACACAAAAAGATATATATTAAATGAATTAATTTACATATAGTTCAAGAACAGGCAAAATTAGTGTATGGTAATTGAAGTCAAAACAGCATAGTGACCTCTGAGAAGGGAAGTAGTGACTGCAAAAACCACAAAGGAATCTTCTGGGCTGATATAAATGCCCTATATCTAGACCTGGGTGGTGGTTATATAGATGAATACAACTGTAAAATTTACTGAACTTTATGCTTAAGATCTACTATGTACTTTATGCCAATTATACCTCTATTTTAAAAATAAAAATACACTGAAATAGATGAGTCTGGGTCCCTGGGAAAGTAACTGGGCTTGGAGATACAAATTTGAGATTTGTCTGCACAGAAAACATTTAATTCCATGGGTCTGCAAGAATTTAGATAAAGGAGAGACTCCTGGACAAAGCCCTAGGGAACCAGAGGTTAGGAAAAGGAAAATAGCCGGGCGTGGTGGCGCACGCCTGTAATCCCAGCACTTGGGAGGCTGAGGCAGGAGGATCACGAGTTCAAAGCCAGCCTCAGCCGTGGCGAGGCACTTAGCAACTCAGTGAGACCCTGTCTCTACTAAAAAAATACAAAAACGGGCTGGGGATGTGGCCCAGTGGTCAAGTGCCCCTGAGTTCAATCCCCGGTACCAAAAAAAAAAAAAAAAAGGAAAATAAATGAACAAAACAGACTGAGATGAGAATTAGGAGAAGAAGGTTTCAGGGGCATGCTTTAAAAGAAATGCAGTGGTCAACTGCATGAAAGCCAGAAATGAAGCAGAAGAAATATGATATAAAAGATGTTCAGCTGTTAGTAGGGGCTGTCTTCCAATATAACCTCGTCCAATTAATTCCCACTTTCAACTCTAGCCCCAGCATTAAGCTTCAACAAAACCTAAAATCTTTTGATTTAAAGAACTTAACAAGGGGCTGGGATTGTGGCTCAGAGGTAGAGCACTTGCCTAGCATGTGCGCGGCCCGGGTTCGATCCTCAACACCATGTAAAGAATAAAGGCATGTGTACAACTAAAACAAATAAATAAATAAAAATTTTTAAAAATAAATTGTTTAAAAAAAAAGAACTTAACAAAAGCTTAAAAAAAAAAAAAAAAAAAAAAAAAAAGTCTGCCTGACAAGGATTGCAAATTCAAGGCCAGACTTAGAAACTTAGTGAGGCCCTAAGCAACTTGGTGAGACTGTCTTAAAATAAAAAGTAAAAAGGGCTGGAACTGGGCTCGGTGGTGCAAGCCTGTAATCCCAGCTGCTGGGGAGGCTGAGGCAGGAGGATGGAGAGTTCAAAGCCAGCCTCAGCAAAATGATATAGAATGATGAAATGATATAGAAGAGACAGTGATCTTGAAAAGTTTCAGGATAATACCTACTTCTATGGGAGAAAAACTGGGAATGGGAGAGAAGAAATTTGGAGTTTCACCCATACAGGGTTGTGATTCAAAGGGATTAATTTTATTATGCATCTTAACTTGTATAAACATACTTTTTTTGTGACTAATATACATAACTAAAATTTAAAAAATACTTTTAATGCTAAAGCAAGTAAGATGGAAAAGCATACAAGTATTAATAATAGTTAGCTTTTAGAAAGAGAGATTATGGGAGTTTTTTTTTTTTTTTTTTTACTTTTTAAATAATGTATTTATGAATTTTGAAAGTCTTAATGGGCAGTAGTCATATAATACGATATAATGAGGTCTACACTGAAAAGCTTCTGACCCCATCTGTCCTCCCCTCCATCCTATAGGAAATGAAAATTTTAGCTTCTTGTGTATATTTTAAGAATTTATGTGGAAGGGCTACGGATACTCTCATTTCTCTTTTTCCACATAAAAGACCTACCTTATACACTGTTTCACACCTGCATTTTTTTTCACTTGGCAAATACCCTGGCTTTCTTTTTCATAGCTGCATAATGCTTCATGCACTGTCATTTTTAAAGTCAGTCCACTGATGAATACTTAGGTAGTTTCCAATCTTTTGCTATTAAAATCAATAACTTTGCCGGGTGCAGTGGTGCACGCCTGTAATCCCAGTGGCTTGGGAAGCTGAGACAGGAGAATCACTAGTTCAAAGCCAGCCTCAGCAACTCCAAGACACTAAGCAACTCAGAGAAACCCTGTTTCTAAATAAAATACAAAATAGGACTGGGGATGTGGGTCAGTGGTTGAGTGCCCCTGAGTTCAATCCCCAGTACCAACAAAACAAAACAAAAAATCAATAACTTCATGCATATACAATTCCATTTATAAGAGGGTATACATGTAGGAAAAATTCCTCAAGTGGGGTTGGCCGATAAAAGCAGAAATGCTGTTTTATTTATTTATTTATTTGGAGGAGGGCTACCAGGAATTGAACTCAGGGGCACTCAACCACTGAGCCACATCCCCAGCCCTATTTCGTATTTTATTTAGAGACAGGGTCTTAGCTTCTCACTGAGTTGCTTAGCGCCTCACTTTTGCTGAGGCTGGCTTTGAACTCGTGATCCTCCTGCCCGGACTGTGGCACCCTGCTCTTTTACCAGCTCTGTAACATACTACCTGTTGCCCCTACTTCTTCCCACATAGAATACACTGCCAAACGCTTCAATGTTTGCCAACTTGATGAGTAAAAAACTGTATCTCGGTCCGGGGTTGTGGCTCAGGGGTAGAGCGCTCACCTAGCAGGTGCGCGGCCTGGGTGCAGGTGCGCGGCCTGGGTGCGATCCCCAGCACCACATAAGAATAAAGGCATTGTGTACAACTAAAACAAAATTTAAACAAACGAAAAAAATAAAACTGTATCTCAGTATGGTTCAAATGTACATTCCTCTAATTTAAAATGAAATTAAACATCTTTTTATGTTTAAAGTCTATCTGTAATTTAACTATGAACTCTTTGCTGTCCAGTCTTTTTTTTTGTGTGTGGTACTGGGGATTGAACTCAAGGGCACTCGACCACTGGGCCACATCCCCAGCCCTTTTTTGTATTTTATTTAGAGACAGGGTCTCACTGAGTTGCTAAGTGCCTTGCCATTACTGAGGCTGGCTTTGAACTCGCGATCCTCCTGCCTCAGCCTCCCAAAGTGCTGGGATTACAGGTGTGCGCCACCGCGCCCGGCTGCTGTCCAGTCTTTTCCCCATTTTTCTACGGGTTTTATATTGTTGTTTAAGTATCTTACAACGAACAATTAATATATTTGTATTTGGGAAAAAATATTCAAGAAAAAGAGATGGTGAAAAAAGAGATGGCGTTACAAAAACGAATCTACCAGCCTTTCTAGTCCAAGTTTGGAATCCGCTCAAGGAGGGATCTAGAGGGGCCGCTCTGAAGATACAGAGCCGCCAGCGAACCCGCCAGCGAAACCGCCAGCTCACGTCCCAGAGGGGCTTACCTCTGCGTGCACACACTCACTAGAGTCTACTCCGGGCAGTTTGTGTGCGCATGCTCAAAAGAGCCCACGCCTCACCTGTGCGCATGCTCAGAAGCCTCCCCTCCTTGGTCGCTTTCCACAAAGACCTTAAGGTGCTTGCTGCTGCGCTGAGCAGGCGGTGGGAGCCTCGCCTAGGCCCCCTGCTGTCGGAAAAGCCAGTACCGCCCCTGACATTAGGAAGGAATTCCAGCCACAATGTGCCTTAATGTGGTGTCCCTCCAACCGCGAAAAATCCCACTGCATTACACCAGAGGTTATTCATCACCGGGCCCTGCAAAAGGTGCTAAGGCGAATTGATTTTTTTTTAATTAATGTTTTATATTGAAGAGGAAGTTTAATTTCAAGCTTCTTTCTCTATCAATGGTGTGGATACACTGAACTAGTTGAGGTTTGGAAACTTGAGTCTATCCTAACTTCACAAGCAGTTTTCTCATCTGTAAAAACAGGAAAATCTTTTTTTTTTTTTTAAATGTATATACACATTTTAGTTGTAGATGGACACGTACCTTTATTTTTATGTGGTGCTGAGGATCGAACCCAGTGCCTCACATCCTAGGCAGGTGCTCTAACACTGAGCCACAACTCCAGCACCCCCAAACAGGAAAAATTTTAAGATCCTTCCTAGCTCTCTAGAATTGTATAATTTCAATAATTAGTTTGTGGAAATTTACAATAATGAAAATTTTAAGTGTTACAGTTCCAAGTGTTTTGACAATTTATACTGTGAGTTACAGAACATTACTATCACCTCATAATGGAGTCTCCCTTTCCATAACAGTTCCCTCAGGCCCTTTTACAATTAGTTTTCCTGGCCCCATCTTTAGACTCAGGAAAGCTTTGATCTGCTTGCTGTCGCTATAGATAACAATTTGGCTCCTCTAGAATTTTGTTAAACAGAATGATAAAGAGTATGTAGTCTTTCTCTTTTACTGCATTTTTTTGTTGTGGTAAGACATACATAATAAAAACACAGTACACCACATAAATTTGCGTACCATCTTTGTACAAGAGCCATGCTAATCTTGATTATTGTTCCAAATTTAGTAATTGTGCTGCCAAAGAACAAGCGTATGTAAAACACAGTAGTAAAGACCTTTCCAGTATCTGACTTATTTTATTTTTTTTCAATATTTATTTTTTAGTTGTAGTTGGACACAATACCTTTATTTTATTTATTTTTATGTGGTGCTGAGGATCAAACCCAGGCAGGACCTTGCAAGCACTAGGAAAGTGCTCGCTCGGAAAGTGCTCTATCTCTGAGCCACAACCCCAGCCCTGCATCTGACTTCTTTTGTTTTTGTATGGAATGCTTTTGTGATTTGATCCTGTTGTATGTTAAAGAAATTTTTTTCCATTAAAAATTTTTTTTAAAATATTTTTTATTATTATTATTATTATTATTATTATTTTTTTTTTTTTTTTTTGGTACCAGAGATTGAACTCAGGGGCACTCGTCCACTGGGTCACATCCCCAGCCCTTTTTTGTATTTTATTAGAGACAGGGTCTCACTGAGTTGCTAAGTGCCTCGCTATTGCTGAGGCTGGCTTTGAACTCGCGATCCTCCTGCCTCAGCCTCCCAAAGTGCTGGGATTACAGGCATGCGCCACCGCGCCCGGCTATTTTTTTATTATTGATAGACCTTTATTTTATTAATTTATTTATATGTGGTGCTGAGAATTGAACCCAGTGTCTCACATATGCAAGGCAAGTGCTCTACCACTGAGCCACAACTCCAGCCTTTTTTCCATTTTTTATTGTGGTAAAATAACACATAACAAACTTAACCATTTTTTTTCATTGATCTCATTTTAAAAAAATTTATTTAGTGTTGTTGTATATGTAACAGCAGGATGCTTTACAATTCGTAATACACATAAAGAGCACCTTTTTACATATCACTGTTAGTATACAAAGTATATGCATATCTTTCATGTCTTCAAACATGGATTTAGGGTAATGATAACCCTCTCATTCTACCATCTTTTTTTTTTTTTTCTTTCTTCCTCTCTTTATACCCCCTTGCTCCATCCCTTGCAGTCCCTCCCCATTGACCTTTCTGGTGTTCCTCTAATCTTCCTGTGCTCCCCAACCCAACCCCACTGTGAATCAGCTTCCTTATATCAGAGAAAACATTTGGTATTTGGATTTTTGAGATTGGATAACTTCACTTAGCATTATATTCTCCAATTTCATCCATTTACCTGTGAATGCCATTATTTTATTCTCTTTTATTGCTGAATAAAAATTCATTGTGTATATATACCACATTTTCTTTATCCACTCATCTACTGAGGGGCATCTAGGTTGGTTCCACAATCTAGCTATTGTGAATTGTGCTGCTATAAACATTGATGTGGCTGTGTCCCTGTAGTATGCTGTTTTTACTGCATTTTTTATTGTGGTAAGACATACATATGTATGCCTTTGGAAATAGGCCCAGTAGAGGGATGACTGGGTCATACGCTGGTTCCATTCCCAGTTTTCCAAGGAATCTCCATACTGCTTTCCATAATGGCTGCACCATTTTGCAGTCCCGCCAACAATGTATGAGTGTGCCTATTTCCCCACATCCTCTCCAACATTTATTGTTGTTTGTGTTCTTAATAGCTGCCATTCTGACTAGTGTGAGATGAAATCTTGGAGTAGTTTTGATTTGCATTTCTCTAATTGCTAGAGATGTTGAACATTTTTTCATGTATTTGTTGACTGATTGTATATCTTCTTCTGAGAAGTGTCTGTTCAGTTCCTTGGCCCATTTAGTGATTGGGCTATTTGTTTTTTTGGTGTTAAGATTTTTAAGTTCTTTATATATTCTTGAGATTAGTGCTCTGTCTGATGTGCATGTAGTAAAAATTTGTTCCCGATTAGTAGGCTCTCTATTCACCTCACTGATTGTTTCTTTTGCTGAGAAGAAACATTTTAGTTTGAATCTATCCCATTTATTGATTCTTGATATTAATTCTTTGAAGGAGCCCCAATTAGGGAGATGGCTATTGCGGTCAGCTGGAAGCCATAAGTTCCACCTGATAATAAGTATGTATGTGACGCACCTGTAAATGCACGTGAGGCACCCGCAAAGCTAAAGGTATATAACCGGGTGAAAGCGGTCGGAGTCAGGAGAAGAATGAATTCATTCAGTCAGTCATGCAGTCGCTTGGTCGGAAGAAGAGTTCAGGTCGGAGAAGAAGAAAAGAATCAGAGCGGCCAGAATGTAGGCAGAGCGGTTACAGAAGAGAAACCAGATAGAAGAAGTAATTCCTGGTCAGAGTCAGGCAGAGGCTCCCGAGGAAGAAAGAAGAAAGAAGCTCTAAAAGCTAAGCTCTCTAAGCTCTCTCTCTAAAGAAGAGATCTCTCTCTTTCAAGCTCTCTCTCTTTCTCTCTAAGCTCTAAGAAGAAAAGCTCTATCTTTCTCTCTAAGTTCTAAGAAGAAGAAGAAAAAGCTATCTCTAATCTTTCTCTCTAAGCTCTTTCTAAGAAGAAGAGCTCTAAGAAGAAAAGCTCTATCTTTCTCTCTAAGCTCTAAGAAGAAGAAGAAAAAGCTATCTCTAATCTTTCTCTCTAAGCTCTTTCTAAGAAGAAGAAAAATCTTTCTTTCTCTCTCTAAGCTCTCTCTAAGAAAGTAGAAGTAAAAGTAGTAGTATCTTTACTCTGCCTCTGAGAGTTTTCCTCCCGTGGCGTTGTGGCTGGCCACGACAGGCAGATTACAATTCTTGTGCTACAGGAGTCTTATTAAGGAAGTTGGGGCCTAGTCCAACATGTTGGAGATTAGAGCTTACTTTTTCTTCTATTAGGCATAGTGTCTCTGGTCTAATTCCTAGGTCCTTGATCCACTTTGAGTTGAGTTTTGTACATGGTGAGAGGTAAAGGTTCAGTTTCATTTTGTTGCATATGGATTTCCAGTTATCCAAGCACCATTTGTTGAAGAGGCTATCTTTTCTCCAATGTATGTTTTTGGCACCTTTATCTAATATAAGATAGCTGTAGTTGTGTGCATTAGTCTCTGTGTCCTCTATTCTGTACCATCGGTCTACAGGTCTATTTTGGTGCCAATATCATGCTGTTTTTGTTACTATTGCTCTATAGTATAGTTTAAGTCTAGTATTGTGATGCTCCCTGCTTCACTCTTCTTGCTAAGGCTTGCTTTAGCTATTCTGGGTCTCTTATTTTTCCATATGAATTTCATTACTGCTTTTTTCTATTTCTATAAGGAAAGTCATTGGGATTTTGATTGGAATTGCATTGAAACTGTATAATGCTTTTGGTAATATAGTCATTTTGACAATATTGATTCTGCCTATCCAAGAACAAGGTAGATCTTTCTATCTTCTAAGGTCTTCCTTAATTTCTTTCTTTAGTGTTCTGTAGTTTTCGTTATAGAGGTCTTTCACGTCTTTCGTTAAGTTGATTCCAAGTATTTTATTTTTCTTGATGCTATTGTAAATGGAGTAGTTTTCATCATTTCCCTTTCAGAGGATTTGTCACTGATGTACAAAAATGCCTTTGACTTGTGGGTGTTGATTTTGTATCCTGTTACTTTGCCGAATTCATTTACTAGTTCTAAAAGTTTTCTGGTGGAGTTTTTTTTTGGGTCTTCTAGGTATAGGATCATATCATCAGCAAATAGTGCTAGTTTGAGTTCTTCTTTTCCTATCTGCATCCCTTTAATTTCTTTTGTCTGTCTAATTGCTCTGGCCAGAGTTTCAAGTACTGTTAAATAATAGTGGTGAAAGGGGGCATCCCTGTCTTGTTCCAGTTTTTAGAGGGAATGCTTTCAATTTTTCTCCATTTAAAATAATGGTAGCCTGGGGCTTCGCATAGATAGCTTTTATAATGTTGAGGTATGTTCCTGTTATCCCTAGTTTTTCTAGTGTTTTGAACATAAAGCGGTGCTGTATTTTGTCAAATGCTTTTTCCCCATCTATTGAGATGATCATATGGTTTTTATCTTTAAGTCTATTGATGTGATGTATTACGTTTATTGATTTCCGTATGTTGAACCAACCTTGCATCTCTGGGATAAACCCCACTTGATTGTGGTGCACTATCTTTTTGATATGTTTTTGTATTCGATTTGCCAGAATTTTGTTGAGAATTTTAGCATCTATGTTCATTAAAGACATTGGCCTGAAGTTTTTCTTTTTCGCTGTGTCTTTGCCTGGCTTTGGAATCAGCATAATATTGGCCTCATAGAATGACTCTGGAAGAGCTCCCTCTTTTTCTATTTCCTGAAATAAATTGGAGAGAATATATTAGTTCTTCTTTGAAGGTCTTGTAGAACTCAGCTGTGTATCCATCCGGTCCTAGGCTTTTTTTGGTTGGTAGCTTTTTGATGGCATCTTCTATTTCTTCACTTGAAATTGATGTGTTTAAATTGTGTATAGCCTCCAGATCCAGTTTGGGTAATTCATGTGACTCTAGGAATCTGTCAAAATATTTTCTATTTTATTAGAGTATAAGTTTTCAAAATAATTTCTAATTATCTTCTGTATTTCTGAGGTGTTTGTTGTGATATTTCCTTTTTCATCGCGGATGTTAGTGATTTGAGTTTTTTCTCTCCTTTTCATTAGCATCGCTAAAGGTCTGTCAATTTTATTTAAATTTTCAAAGAACCAACTTTTAGTTTTGTCAATTTTTTTCCTCTATGTACATACACATTTATTTGCTACTGAAAATTAAAACAGCACATCAAAATTTGCTTTTATTGCAACCCAAATTTTTGAAAACCAAAAAAATCTAGTTATCTACTCTAATTTTTACACTCTAATCAAACTATCCAATATTCTCTACATCTCTTCCAGTTCCTGAGTTTTATTTCACAGATTTCAGGCTTATAAAATCCACAGGAAGACTTGATACCTATTGGTACTTCTTTGAGTCAAACAGAAAAGTAAAACTAGGGATTGTGGCTCAGCAGTAGAGTGCTCACCTAGCACGTGCGTGGCCTGGGTTCGATCTTCAGCACCACGTACCAATAAACACATTGTGTACAACTAAAGCAAATAAATAAATATTAAAAAAAAAGAAAAGTAAAACTAAAGTACATTGAAATAATTTATGTACAATTTAACTGCACAGATTCCTTATAAATGATTGGTATTAAGGCATGAAGAGAACCCCAAGGGGGGGGGGGACACGAAAGAATAAAGACATCACAGTACCTATAGATAAACTATTCAAATCATTGATATGTAGTCTAAGCATAGAAAAGTGTGCCTAAAATTACCATCATGAAGAACAAGTACAATTTACGCCTACATTTACTCTTTGTCATATTCATACCCTATTCTAGCATTCTCAGAAGGATCCCATCCATAATATACGCAAAAACTGCAGGTACATTTGAATGGTACACTTCGTGATTCACTCTGATCTTCCTTAGGATTATTGTCTCTTTGTCGTTCTCTTTCAAGACTTAGGAGATATCTCCATTTTGCCACATGTTCTCTCCGTGCAGATAACAATGTTTGGACTCCTCGCTGCCTGTTGGGAAAGCCAATTCTGGCCTCCCGTAAGATCCTCTCACTTCTGTCTTGTGGTTGGGGTGGACCTTCTGGTAGAGGGGAAGGGCATTTAGCACAAGGATTCAGAGTCAAGTCATGAAATTGCTTTACTAGCATTTCTGAACTGACTGGATGAGAGTCTGCTGAATTTTCTTCATTTTCAGACATGGGAATAGACTCCTGGGTCCAGGTTGGATGAAATTTTTGCAGTGGGTCCATGGGGAGGTGGACTGAACCCTCAAAAATGTTGCTCCCACTGTTGCTTGGGAGGGGGGGAAAAAAACTAGCCCTGAGACTAAAACTTCAAACTTCAACAAATGGTGAGAGGAGTGGAGCCAATGTAGTTTTGTCAATTCTTTGAATTATTTCTTTAGTCTCAATTTCATTAATTTCAGCTCTGATTTTAATTATTTCCTGTCTTCTACTGGTTTTACTGTTGATCTGTTCTTTTTTTTCTAGGGCTTTGAGGTGTGTGATGTTAAGTCATTTATTTGTTGGTTTTCTTCTTCTTCTTCTTCTTCTTTTTTGTGGTACTGGGGATTGAACTCAGGGGCACTCAACCACTGGGCCACATCCCCAGCCCTTTTTTGTATTTTATTTAGAGACAGGGTCTCACTGAGTTGCTAAGTGCCTTGCCATTGCTGAGGCTGGCTTTGAACTCGCGCTCCTCCTGTCTCAGCGCCCGGCGGTTTTCTCTTCTTTTAAGGAATGAACTTTTTTGTATTTTTTTTGTTAGAGACAGGGTCTCACTGAGTTGCTAAGTGCCTCGCCATTGCTGAGGCTGGCTTTGAACTCGCGATCCTCCTGTCTCAGCCTCCCAAAGTGCTGGGATTACAGGCATGCGCCACCGCGCCCGGCTGAAAAAGTTCTTTTATTCTTCTCTCTCCCGCTCCAGCAACACACACTCCTACAGTCACCGCCACACACACACACACACACACACACACACACACACACACACACAAGGGCGTTCACTCTGCACACTTTTTCCTGGGCACAGTCTCAACGCACTCAGGCAGAATGGTGCCAGCGAGCTTTTTCTCCCGGCATAAGTCTATTTAGATCTCGCCATAAGTCCCGTGAGATTCTGGGCTAAGTCCCGCGAGTGAGATTTTGGGCCAAGTCCCGCGAACAATTAGGGCTTCTGCAAAAAAATAAAGAAATAAAAAAATAAAATAAAAAAGAAGTGGGTGGAAACAAGACTAACCAAACCAAGCAGTAAAGAATAAATTACAGAGGGAGAAAAAATGTTCTTTCATGTGCACACACACCCACACACATGCACAGAAAAGAAAAAAAGAAAAAACAAAACAAACAACAACAAAACCCCCAAAACAAAAACAAAACAAAACAAAACAAAAACCCCACAAAGTTGAATCCACAAATTAATCTTAGTCAAGATTCTTTAGGGGGAAGATTTTCTGGATCCCTTCACAACGAGTGGATGCGGATGTTTGATGCCGATTTTCCGGTTTTTCTGGTCCCCCTCCAGTCAAGTTATCACAGAAACCACTCTGTCTATTGTAGAGGACTTGAGGGTGGGGTTAAAGTCTGCATACCTGTTCAGCCAAGAGTGCAGGGCTCTAGAAGATGACGTATCAAGTATGCGTCAGCACTCCTTGTCGCTCCACAGTTGCAGAGTCATGGGCCCATCTCGCTGGATTCAGATGATATGAGTTCCCATGCTGGCTGATTTTGGCCCAGCTAGATGTAGGCTGCCCTCAGGGTTTGCTCAAATTCCTCGGATACGTGCAGGGTTCCACTTCTCCCTTTTCCCCCCGCTTTTCTCCATCTGCTGTAACCCCCTTCTAACATGGCAGCGATCAATCATCCTGGGCGTTATGGCACCTCCCAGGACCCCACCGGCATTCCTGTGTGTGTGACCCCGCTGGGCGACTTGTGTGGAAACAAGCTGTGCTACTCAGCTGTCCACGACTATTTTTCTATTCTGTTAATGCTGCCATTGTTTTTGTTCTTCCGTGCCATTTCCCGCTGGCTCCACCACCAATATTTCTGCTGCTGTTTGTTTCCAGTGCAGGGTCCATGCAAAGTTTGAAGTTTGAAGTTTGAAGACTCACCCTCACTGTAAGCTGCCATCTCAACACCCCAGAGAAGCAGGAAGGCCTTGGCTCCCCCACGGCTGCAGTAAAATTGCTGGTAACGCTGCTATACTCTCACTACTGCACCTCTGTCTACTGACAAAAGCCCAATGCCGCCCTTCTCAGGTCCGCCATCTTTCTCTCCCCTTAACCATTTTTTTAAACATTTATTTTGTAGTTGTAGGTGGACAAAATACCTTTATTTTATTTATTTTTATGTGGTGCTGAGGATCAAATCCAGTGCCTCACGCATGCTAGGAGAGCTCTTTTCCTCTGAGCCACAACCCCAGCTCCATCTTAACCATTTTTAAGTGTACAGTTTAGCAGTGATAAATGCATTCAAACTGTTGTATGACCAATGCCATCATTCATCCACAGAACTTTTCATCTTGCAAAACTGAAACTCTGTAAACATTAAATAATAGTTCCTCATTCCCTCAACACCTAGCAATGGCCCCACCTAATACTATCAGGTTTCTGATTTTTAATGCATGAATTTGGGGGCTGGAGGACACAAACTTTTGAACCATTGCAAGTCTTCTATTTTTTGTTTATTTTTGCAGTGCTGGGGATGGAACTCAGGGCCTCATACATGCTAGGCAAGTGCTCTACCACAGAGTCAGCCTCCCTCACCAACTTTTTAATGGTGGTGTTTATTTTGTGGTTGTTGCTAGGTGTTTTTTTAATATATATTCTGGATTTAATCCTGAAGGGTAGACGAAACACAAGCTGGGACTGCCATGTAGAAAAGGGGGGGGATTTTATTAATCAGCTGAAGGGACGTGTGGGGGGAAGGGAGAATCAGCATGTGTGATAGGAGGAAAAGAAGGGAAAAAGGGAAAAAGAAAAAGAGGCAGGTTTCAGTCTGGAGTGCGCTTAAGTAGTGGACTGGTGGTCTGAGGGACCCCCCAGAGGCAGCCCCAGTTCCATAGGCCGCCGGGGGTCAGGAGGCAAGCCCATATGTCGCAATTGGCTCAGTAAGGCACTTGGGGAGTAGTCAGCGGCATGGTCTACCTGAGGCATGGCCAGCAGTGTGGTTGACCTGGGGTGCTTGGGAGTCTCAAGGAGCCTGGGGGTGTGGCTAGTTGAGCTACCTTGGAGGCGTGCCTTCCCTACCTGGAATCCAACATTCCCCCCTTTTTGTTTTCTTAGGAAGCGGGGCGTTGTGTTTCGATCTAGCTGCTTTGAGCTGAAATGGGGCGACGTGGGGTGTTATGAGGGGGAAGATGCGGGCAGGTAGGTCAGGCTTGAGGGCAAATAGTTCCTAGGAGGCAGGCACCACCAAAAGATGAATCTCTGCAGGAGTGGATTGGATGAAGGTTTTTTGAAGCCATAAATCAGTGAGGGTGTCAAACCAAGCTTCTGCAGAAGTCACCGGGGGAATCAACCAGCTATCTTCTCAAAGAGCATGCAGGAATTGTAGGCCTCGAGTTTACAGGTAGCATCTTAACACTATTATGAAAACAACAAAGAGAAAGAAGGTGAGAGGGATTATTGTCTGACTGCCTATATTTCACCGGGCGGGACTTACAGCGAAGAGGCCAATAGGGAGTGAGGTGAGGGCCCTTCGGAGGTAGCCATCGAGGAGTCGTTTAGTTGATCCCTCTAGAGATTGGTAAATCTGTCCCGAGGTGGAGAGAAGTCATCTCTGGTTGGAAAGTCATCTGTGGTTTTTAGCAGTTGATAATCCCTGAGGAGAAGCTGGTTAAAGACTTGATTAGAAATCTGAGAAATATGATTTTGAAGGTATCTTATAAGACAAGGGGCTATCATCAGGACAAGACATATGGTTATAAGTGGGCCTAGGAGAGGGAGGATCCATGGAGCCATCCCTTCCCATAATTCCCATGAG
Source organism: Tamias sibiricus (assembly GCA_025594165.1). NCBI lineage: Eukaryota > Metazoa > Chordata > Mammalia > Rodentia > Sciuridae > Tamias > Tamias sibiricus. Next base: position 45,175,850 of record CM046670.1, read on the forward strand.
GACCTCTGCTGCCATTGAATGTTCTTGTCCCCTAGATCTTGTACCACCTTCTTCAAGCGATGTATGTTGTGGTCCACCTTGTCTGACTGGTTGACATAATAGCAGCATTCTTCACCCAAGAAAATGCAGGTACCCCCTTTTTCTGCTGCGATGAGGTCTAAAGCTCGTCTGTTCTGGAGTACAACCTCCCCTAATGATGAGAGTTGTTGCTGGAGGGCCTGGATGGAGTAGGCGGAGGCTTCAGCCGTAGTGGTGAGCTTATCTGTGAGATCAGAGAGCTCCTGTCCAAAGGATTGAGCCATTACAAGTGAATGAACCAATCCTCCAATTGAGAGACCTGCAGAGGCAATTGTGGTGACTAAGCTAACACCCACTAAGACTGCCAGAGTGGCTGCTCATTTAGAGCGCCCCCCCTTGAGATTGTAGGGAGGTAAGAAGGTGTTCAACCTCAGCCTCTGTATATAAAGTCAAGCTTGGAATTAAAACAGGATAGCAGGGACCTGGGGTCTTAGCGTCAATGCATTGGAACATATGGGTGGAGCACCAAAATAGGAGAGGGGAAGGGAGAGCCAAATGACCCGTTATGGGATGCCAGGTGTGTTCGGGGCAAGAGTCTTTGGCAGCGGCCCAACAAGAAGTAACGTTAAAGAAAGGGGGAGCCGGGCGCGGTGGCGCACGCCTGTAATCCCAGCACTTTGGGAGGCTGAGGCAGGAGGATCGCGAGTTCAAAGCCAGCCTCAGCAATGGTGAGGCACTTAGTAACTCAGTGAGACCCTGTCTCTAAATAAAAAAATACAAAAAAGGGCTGAGGATATGACCCAGTGATCGAGTGCCCCTGAGTTCAATCCCCGGTACCACAAAAAAAAAAAAAAAAAAAAAAAAAAAAAAAAAGAGGGAATAGTCGGAAGAAGGAGAGAAAGAGATGGTCGATCGTGGCATGAGGAGGTCAGGGTGGCGTTGGCTTGAACTGGGACTGGGACCAACAGGGACTTATGAAGCGGCACACAGAGGAAACAGGTTGAGGCATTAAAGGAGGAATAGTTTGCTAATAAGGAGAGAGATGGAGAGAGGATGGAGTTCCAGGAGAAAGAGAGAGACTCGTTCAAATGTTGAAGATGGGTTCGAGTCTGTTGTCTGGTGGCATTAAGTATCTCGAGATCCCTGAGAGCAGAAGAGTCCTTTATAGTCTTCTCTATAACGATTTTACCTCGACCATGGGCCCAGTCATGATTAGCAAACCCTACTGCAGCAACACGACTCTGCCAGGAAGAAGGGTTAGTAATCTTGAAAGTCACATTGTTACCTCCAGGATTGGAGTTGGCTTGGTGTGATTCTCCAGGAATTTGTTACTCCCATAACAGGATAGGACCAGTGATATTTACAGCTCCAGGATGGACATCCGACCCATTCATTAGGGTCATTGCACCAATCCTCTGTCTGGACTGAAGTTTCACGAAGCTTAGCAGCCGTGGGTGTGCACAGCACAACCTGGAAAGGGCCTGTCCACTTCGGGGTAAGGGAGACTGTTCGTGTGTCCTGGGGAGGAGAGAAATATGCCCAAGAACCGGGTGTTAATGGGAATGAAGCAGTGAGTCTACCTGGGTCAGACAGAATGAAATCTTGGCACTTCCATAGCTGATGTCTGATGAAGGACAAGATGGGAAGAGAAAGATCTTTGGGTAGGGGTCCTTGAGTTGGGAAAACTCCAGGTGGAAGAGCTGGTCGCCCAAACATAACCTCAAAAGGGGATAGCAAGGAAGGCTTCTTTGGGAGGACTCGGAGCCTAAAGAGGGTGAGGGGGAGTAACTTGACCCAGTCCAAGTGAAGCTCTAGGGAGAGTTTAGTCAGAACATCTTTCAGAGTTCTATTAGTCCTCTCTACCTTCCCTGAGGACTTGGGATGATATGGGATGTGAAAATGCCAAGGAATGTTAAGGGAAGTAGAAATATTTTGGGTGACATGGGAAACAAATTCAGGCCCATTGTCAGACTGCATGGACGTGGGCAATCCAAAGCGGGGAAGGATTTCTGAGACTAAAATAGAGGCTACTGTGGAGGCCCTTTTGTTGGAAGTAGGGAAGGCCTCCACCCATCCAGAGAAGGTGTCTACCAAAACCAGGAGATATTTGCATTTCCGGACGGCTGGCATGTTGGTGAAATCTCTCTGTCAATTGGCTCCTGGAAGCTGACCTCCAGCTTGGTGAGAGGGAAATGTTCCTGGTTTAAGGGGAGTATATGGGTTGGTGCGCTGACATGCAGTGCACGCGGAGGTAAGCTGATGGAGAAACTGTCTTCTGAAGTCAGGGTGAGGAAGGAGGTAGCAAATGTTTTGAGGGTCTGAGGGTTAGGATGGAAAAGAGAATGGAGATAGGAGAGGATTGATTGTGTGGAAGGGGATGTGGTGGTCTGGGTAGTAGATTGGACTGGAGCCAGAAGAGAAGGAGAAGATAGTGCTGCTTCCCTTGCTGCCCTGTCAGCCTTCGTGTTTCCCTGAATTATGGGAGAGTCTCCACTTTTGTGTGAAGGACAATGGGAGATCCCTATTAGCTTGGGCAGAAGAGAGGCTTGTAAGGGTTTTGATATTAATTTAGAATTAGTAACTGCAGAGCCTCTTGTGGTCAAGAGTCCTTGCTCTTTCCATATTGCTGAATGGAAAAGCAAAATATAATAAACATATTTTGAGTCTGTGTAAAGGGTGAGGTTTTGGTCAGCAGCTAATTCGAAGGCACGAATAACAGCTATTAATTCAGCCTGTTGGTTTGTGGTGTTAGGAGGAAGGGGTGCTGCCTCAATAACCTCTGATAGGGAGATGACAGCGTAACTGGCAAAACATTGCCCATCCTTAAAAAAAGAGCTGCCATCTGTGAACCAAATTAGGGAAGGATCAGGAAGTGGTCCCTCTTGAATGTGGGAGGGGTGGGGGATTAAAGCCTCAAGCGTCTCTATACAATCATGCTCTGGGAGCTCTGAGGAGACTGGGAGGAGGGAAGCTGGGTGTAAAAGAGGAGCAGGGTTGGAAGCTGATTGAGGAGTCATGCGGAAAAGAAACAAGGAGAGAGAGAATGGGACAGGGCGGGAGAGTTTGAAGGCTCCTATAGGTTAGTAATTCTTTTAAATGGTGAGGAGAGGCAACAGTGACCTGGGCACCAAAGGTCAACTTCTTTGATTCCTGTAGAAGTAGGTAAGAAGCAGCCAGAGCCCTAAGACAAGGGGCCCATCCGCAAACGGTGGGGTCAAGCTGTTTAGAAAGATAGGCAACTGGAGCAAAGGTGGGGCCCTTGTATTGGCCTAGAACACCGAGAGCCAAGCCCTTCATTTCATGGACATAAAGGGTGAATGGCTGAAGAAGGTCTGGGAGATGAAGAGCTGGGGCCTGTGACAGTGCCTGCTGTAGATGCTTAAACTCAGCCTGAATGCCTTCAGGGAGGAACTTTTCCTCAATCCCCTTGGCTGCCTCATACAGGGGCTTTGCATAAAGAGAAAAATTGGGAACCCAGGCACAGAAACATCCCACTAGGCCTAGGAAGGAAAGAATCTCTTCCTTTGTCTTGGGATATGGGAGCTCCTTGATGAGGGCATTTCTGTCTACAGTAATGGCCTTTGATTGATGGGAAATCTGAACTCCTAAATACACTACCTGGGTCTGGGCAAGCTGCACCTTAGATGGGGAAACACGATACCCATGAGAGGCAAGAAAATTTAGAAGGGTGTAAGAGTCTTCACGAGCTGTGAAAAAGGAAGGACTGCAGAGGAGAAGGTCATCTACGTATTGCAGGAGAGTGGGGTCGGAGAATTTAAGGTCTGCAGCCAATGTCTGTCCAAAGATATGAGGGCTGTCTCAAAAACCCTGAGGAAGGACTGTCCAGGTCAACTGTTGGGACCGCTGGGTATCTGGATCTGTCCAAGTAAAGGCAAAGAGGTCTTGCGATTCCAGAGCTAAAGGGACAGTGAAAAAGGCATCTTTCAGGTCAATAACGGAGAAATGGGTGGATAAGGAAGGAATTAAGGAGAGAATAGTATACGGATTTGGGACCACGGGGTGTATGGGTTTAACAGCCTCATTGATGAGATGAAGATCTTGGACTAGCCAATACGACCCATTGGACTTCTGAACTGCCAATATGGGAGTATTATAAGGGGAATGGGTGGGTTTGAGAAAATGTTTCCGCAAAAGATCTGAAATAATGGGTTGGAGATCCCCAAGGCTAGTGGCTGGAAGTGGATACTGGGCTCTGTTGGGGAAACGCTAAGGATCTTTTTTTTTTTTTTTTTAATATTTATTTATTTACTTTAGTTGTACACAATGCAATGCATTTATGTTTACGTGGTGCTGAGGATCGAACCCGGGCCACGCACGTGCGAGGCGAGCGCTCTGCCGCTGAGCCACAACCCCAGCCCCCGCTAAGGATCTTTAAGGTGTATTTTTACAGGGTCACACTGAGCAAGGGAGGGAGTCTGAGTATCCCAGACTTTGGGGTCTACTAGATCGGTGGGGATGGGGTATTGGGAGGTCTCCACATCAGTAGAGGTTTGAAGAGTTTCTGCATTGGTAGAAGGTTGGGGTGTTTTTGCTTCAGTAGGGGGCTGAGGGGGTTCCTGCATCAATAGGGGGTGGTGGGGTGTCCTCATCAACTTCAGTAGGGGGTGGCGGGTCAGTTGCCTTTGAAACAGCAAGAAGAAAGATGGGAGAGGAGATGGAGTGAAACGAACCAGGGAGCACAACTGAGCTAGGCAGATCAAAGAACATAATTGAGGCCTGAAACTTGGCCAATATGTCTCGACCCAACAAGGGCACGGGACATTGAGGCATTACTAAAAACTGGTGGGTGAAGGGATGGTGATGTAGACAGCAAGACAGGATAGGAGTCTTGCGGGGGCGAATAGCATTTCCCTCTACCCCGACAATAGGGGACGGTGCTATGGTGGTGGGGCCCCAAAACTCCCTCAAGACCGAGGAGGTGGCTCCTGTATCTAGCAGGAAGTTCACGAGGCGTCCATCAACAAGGAGAGTAACCCTGGGCTCCTTCAGTGTGATGTCAACGGTCGGGAAAGGGGGCTCCTTCAGTGTGATGTCAACGGTCGGGAAAGGAGCCCCTGGGCCCCATCAATCTTCTGTGGCCGGTGCCAGCAGGCTGGGGTTTGTGACCAGTCCAGCCCCCCTGCGGGGACTGGGGCAGTCAATGGCCCAATGGCCCACCTTGGAACATTTTGGGCATGGATACTTAGGGGGCCTGGGATCAGGGCAGGCTCTAGCCCAGTGTCCATCCTTCCCGCACCTATAGCAAGGCCCTGGGGGTTCCTTCTGTGTGGACTTACATGCCCCTGTTCTTAAGGCTTGAGCGTCCAGGCCCCAAAGGGCCTGAGCTAACATTTGGAACTTTGATCGCTCCGCCTTTTCATATTTTTGAAACCTGCGATGTTCGGCGTCTTCCTCGCGGTTATGATAAACCTTAAATGCAGTGGCCAAAATCTCAGTCTGAGGAGTTGCAGGCCCCTGCTCCAACTTCCTTAGCTTAGCCCGTATGTTGGGGTAATTCTGGGACAGGAAATACGTCATAAGGACTTGATGGCCCCCCTGAGATTCTGGATCTAAATTTGTGAAATGCTGAAGAGCTTTCGTCAATCGATCAAGAAACTCAGAAGGAGTCTCTTTCCTTTTTTGAATAATCTCCTTCAGCTTATCAAAATTAACGGGTTTCTGGGCTGCACGTTTAAGACCACTGACTATGCAAACTAAAAACTGATCTCTCAAGACCAAGTCCTCTGGGGCATTGTAGTTCCAGTTTGGATCTCTATCTGGAATGGCCTCAGGATCAAATGGGAAATTTGGGTTTACTCTGTGAGTCTCGTCCGCATAGGCTCTTGCTTGCTCCCAGACCCACCTGCGTTCCTCAGGAAGTAAAGTATTTGACAAAATGAAGTACACGTCATGAAATGTGAGACTCTAGGCTTGGGTGACCCACTGGAATTCCTTTACATAAGTTGTGGGGTCTGTGGAGTACGAACCCAATTGCTTCTCTATCTGGGACAAATCTGACATGGAAAATGGAACATGAACCCGTACAACTCCCTCTGCCCCTACAACCTCTCTTAGCGGGCCGATAACCTGGGCGCACTGTCTCGCCTGCTTCCTTGAATGGGTTGTGGGTGGACTGAATGCAGAGGGCGGCAGACTATCCCGCGGGTCTGGGAGAGACTCCACGTGCACCTCCGGGGAGGGAGAAACTCGGGGGAGATGCTGGGGAAGAAGCACGCACTGCGCAGCTGTCTCCCTGCTCTGCTGGACCCGCTGGAGCCGTTGGGAAAGAGACCCAAAGTGGGGCAGAATCCACGGGGGTTGCAGCTAAAGTTTGAAGCCACGCGGCTGGTGAAGGACGTGTTGCCAGAGATGGTGGAAGGGGCGAGTCAGAAGATGACATAGGACCAAGCGATGGAAGTTGAGTGGGCGGGGAAACCCGCGGAGGAGGAGTGGGCGGGGAAGGTGGCAGCGGAGGCATAGGAAATGACGTGGAAGAAAAAGGAGTGTCTACGGGCGAAGGTGCTGCGATTACGGAAGTTAAAGCCGAATTGGAGAGAAGGGGATGGGTGGAAGGTGAGGTAGAAGAAAGTGGGAGGTCTAAGCACGAAGGCGTGGGATTTTCGGAATTCTGCGCTTGAGCCCGGAGAGGGAGAGGGGCAGGAGGTCTAGACTGTCAGTATGGGGGCAGCGGGGCTTCTAATCCTGGGTCAAAGTCAAGATCAGTCAAGGGTGGGGGCGGGTCACTAGGCTTGCAAGCTAGCAACACGGTTTCAGGACTGCACCTAGTACATAGGGAAAGATTTGAACAGAGAAGGGAAAATGCATCTATATAAGGCAAATCTGTCCATCTTTTCAACCATTGGCAAAAGCTGGAAAGTTCCTGCAAAACCCGAGCATCTAGGGACCCTGACTCTGGCCACCTATCGGGTAATGGGTAGGAAGGCCAAATTTTTGTACATAATTTTATTAATTTCTTTTTCTTTATGTGAGGCTTTAAGCCTAGGTTCGCATGATTTCTCAGAAGGCAGTTAAGGGGAGATTCAGCTGGAGTTGATAAGGAAGTTCCCATATTTCCCGTTAATAAGCCAGGCGCCATGGCGCATGCCTGTAATCCCAGCACTTTGGGAGGCTGAGGCAGGAGGATCGCGAGTTCAAAGCCAGCCTCAGCAATGGCGAGGCACTTAGCAACTCAGTGAGACCCTGCTTCTAATAAAATACAAAAAAGGTCTGGGGATGTGGCCCAGTGGTCAAGTGCCCCTGAGTTCAATCCCCAGTGCCAAAAAAAAAAAAAAAAAAAAAAAAAAAAAAAAAAAAATCATTTATCTTTATATGTGAGGGTTTATTTCTGGGCTCTCTCTTCTGTTTCACTTGTCTTTATGTCTGTATTTACACTATTTATGTTTTTTTTGTTTGTTTGTTTTTTTGGTGCCAAGGATTGAACTCAGGGGCACTCTACCACTGGGCCACATCCCCAGCCTTTTTTTTTTTTTTTTTTGTATTTTGTTAGAGACAGGGTCTCACTGAGTTGCTAAGTGCCTCGCCATTGCTGAGGCTGGCTTTGAACTTGAGATCCTCTTGCCTTAGCCTCCCAAGTGCTGGGATTACAGGTATGCGCCACCACGCCCAGCACTATTTATGTTTAAGATATTTTAAATCCAACAGCATCTTTGGACTGGACTTTTAAAAAAGATTTTAGTACTTTTAAAAAAAAATATTTTTATGTGGTGCTGAGGATTAAACCCAGTGCCTCACATGTGTGAGGCAAACACTGTACTGCTGAGCTATAACCCCAGCCCCTGGACTGGATATTTTAAAAATATTATCACCAAACTATTACAAAGTTAAGCTGAGCATGGTGGTGACTGTATTCCCAGCGATTTGGGAGGCTGAGGCAGGAAGGTAGAAAGTTGAGGGCAGCCTCAACAACTTAGTGAGACCCTGACTCAAAAATAAAATAAAATAAAATAAAATAAAATAAAATAAAATAAAATAAAATAAAAGGGTTATAGATTAGCTCAGAGGTAAAGCACCCCTGCATTCAATCTCCAGCATGACACATGCACAAAAAGTTAAATCAATGATTAATTTTTTTATTTTTATATGATATCTGTTCATTGGCAAAAACCAAACCAAACCCAGGCTATGCATTTTGGGAATAAATTGATTTCAGAAATAAGATAGTAATGACAGCACATACAAGGATGGTGTCAGAACAGGGCCTCAGGGGTAATTCAATGATAGCAGGCACTGGTGACCTATTCTGAGGACAGCACTGGAGGGAAGGGTAAGCCTGGTGAGGTCAGGAGATTGGCTCATACCAATTCAGCAAGTATGTAAATATATTTTGTATAGTGATAACCCCAATTTCTCACTAGCTGAGAAAGGAAGTAAAAATAAAAAAGAGACCTAAAACCATCCTCTAATAAATGGAGAAAAACTGAAAGCATTTTGTTTAAAATCTGGGACAAGATAAGGATGTCCACTTTCACCACTCCTATTTTTTTTTATAATTTATTTATTTATTATTCTAACTTGTTATATATGACAGCAGAATGCATTACATTTCATATTATACTTATAGAGCACACTTTTACATATCTCTGGTTGTATACAAAGTATATTCACAGTATTCATGGCTTCATACATGCACTTAGAGTAATAATATCCAACTCATTCTATCATCTTTTTTTTTTTTTAATTCTTCACCCTTTTGCCCCCTCCCTACTCCTCCCTCCCGATTGGCCCTTCTAGTGTTCCTCTAATCCTCCCATGCTCTCTGTCCCAACCCCACTGTGAGTCAGCCTCCTTATATCAGAGAAAACATTCGGCATTTGTTTTTTTGGGATTGGCTAACTTCACTTAGCATTATATTCTCCAACTTCATCCATTTACCTGCAAATGCCATGATTTTATTCTCTTTTATTGCTGAGTAATACTCCATTGTGTATATATACCACATTTTCTTTATCACCACTCCTATTTAATATAGTGCTAGAAATTCTAGCCAAAGCAATTAAGAAAGAGAAGGAAATAAAAGGGATAAAAATATAAATGGAGATCAAATTATCACTGTTTGTAGATATGATTCTATACCTAGAATATTAAAACAAAACAAAACAAAACAAACAAAACTCCATCAAAAGACTAGAGCTAATAAATTTGGCAAAGGGGCAGTTTACAAAATCAACGCACAAAAATCAATAGCTTTTTTTATATACCAACAATCTGCTAATAAAGAAATTAGGAAAACAATTTATTCACAATAGCCTTAAACAAACAAACAAAACTTAGAAATAAATCTAACCAAGGAGGTGAATGCCCTCCACAATGAAAACAACAGAACATTGAAGAAAGAAATTGAAGAAGACACAAGATGGAAAGACTTTCCATGTTCATGGATAGGTGGAATTGATATTGTTAAAATGACCATACTACCAAAAGCAATATACAGAGTCAGTGCAGTCCCCATCAAAATACCAATGACAGCCAGGCACGGTGGCACATGCCTGTAATCCCAGCACTTGGGAGGCTGAGGCAGGAGGATCTCAAGTTCAAAGCCAGCCTCAGCAATGGTGAGTCACTTAGTAACTCAGTGAGACCCTGTCTCTAAATAAAATACAAAAAAAAGGATGGGGATGTGGTCCAGTGGTCGAGTGCCCCTGAGTTCAACCCCTGGTACCAATAAATACATACATACATACATACATACATACATACCAATGACATTCTTCACAGAACTAGAAAAAATAGTCCTAAAATTCATTTGGAAGAATAAAAGACCCAGACTAGCTAAATTTTAAGCACCCCCCCCCCCAAAAAAAAAAAAAAAAGCAATGCAGGAAGCATTACACCACCTGAGTTCAAATTATTCTATAGAGCTATAGTAATAAATACTGCATGACTCTGGCATAAAAACAGATACAGAGACCAGTGGTACAGAATAGAAGACACAGAGGCAAACCCACACAGATGCAGTCATTTGATCCGTGACAAATGTGCCAAAAACACACTGGAGAAAAAAGAGCCTTTTTAACAAATGGTGCTGCGAAAACTTTTTATCCATACATAGAAGAATGAAATTAGACTCTCACTTCTCACCCTGCACAAAAATCAAATCAAAATGGATCACAGACTTTGGAATTAGACCAGAAACTATGCAACTTCTAGAAGAGAACATAGGGTCAACACTCCTGCTTTTAGACACAGGCAATGACTTTCTCAATACTACCCCTTAAGCTCAGGAAATAATGCCAAGAGTGGGATGGCATGAAATTAAGTTTTCTCACAACAAAGAAAACGATTAAGAGTGTGAAGAGAGCACTTATAGAATGGGAGAAAATCTTTGCTGGCTACTCTTCTGACAGAGGATTAATAGCCAGAATATATGAAGAACTCAAAAAACTTCACACACACACACACACACACACACACACACACACACACACACCAAAACAATAAAAATAAAAATAACCCAAAATAACCCAATTAACAAATGGACAAATAAACCAGATACATACTTGTTGCTTCCTGACTTGGAGCAACAACGCCGCAGGAGAAAAACTCGGAGGCAGAATGAAGATGAAAGAAGGTTTTTTTTTATTCTTCAGCTTTAACTCTCTCTCAAAACTCTAACACTGGCTCTTTCAGCAACCTCTCTGACTCTTTACTTCTTCTGACTACTGACTCTTTACTTCTTTACTTTACTTTCTTTTACTTTTACTTTCTTAGAGAGAGCTTAGAGAGAGAGAGAGAGAGAGAGAGAGAGAGAGAGAGCGCTTCTTCTTTCTTCTTTCTTCTTCGGCAGCCTCGGCCTGACTCTGACCAGCAACAATTTCTTCTCTCTATATATCTCTCTTTGGTTTTCTTCTTCTGACTACATTCTAGCCGCTCTGTAATCCCAGCACTTTGGGAGGCTGAGGCAGGAGGATCGCGAGTTCAAAGCCAGTCTCAGCAATGGTGAGGCACTTAGCAACTCAGTGAGACCCTGTCTCTAAATAAAATACAAAAAAAAGGTCTGGGGATGTGACCCAGTGGTCGAGTGCCCCTGAGTTCAATCCCCGGTACCAATAAATACATACATACCACATACATACATACCAATGACATTCTTCACAGAACTAGAAAAAATAGTCCTAAAATTCATTTGGAAGAATAAAAGACCCAGACTAGCTAAATTTTAAGCACCCCCCCCCCCCAAAAAAAAAAAAAAAATGCAATGCAGGAAGCATTACACCACCTGAGTTCAAATTATTCTATAGAGCTATAGTAATAAATACTGCATGACTCTGGCATAAAAACAGATACAGAGACCAGTGGTACAGAATAGAAGACACAGAGGCAAACCCACACAGATGCAGTCATTTGATCCGTGACAAATGTGCCAAAAACACACTGGAGAAAAAAGAGCCTTTTTAACAAATGGTGCTGCGAAAACTTTTTATCCATACATAGAAGAATGAAATTAGACTCTCACTTCTCACCCTGCACAAAAATCAAATCAAAATGGATCACAGACTTTGGAATTAGACCAGAAACTATGCAACTTCTAGAAGAGAACATAGGGTCAACACTCCTGCTTTTAGACACAGGCAATGACTTTCTCATATACTACCCCTTAAGCTCAGGAAATAATGCCAAGAGTGGGATGGCATGAAATTAAGTTTTCTCACAACAAAGAAAACGATTAAGAGTGTGAAGAGAGCACTTATAGAATGGGAGAAAATCTTTGCTGGCTACTCTTCTGACAGAGGATTAATAGCCAGAATATATGAAGAACTCAAAAAACTTCACACACACACACACACACACACACACACACACACACACACACACCAAAACAATAAAAATAAAAATAACCCAAAATAACCCAATTAACAAATGGACAAATAAACCAGATACATACTTGTTGCTTCCTGACTTGGAGCAACAAACGCCGCAGGAGAAAAACTCGGAGGCAGAATGAAGATGAAAGAAGGTTTTTTTTATTCTTCAGCTTTAACTCTCTCTCAAAACTCTAACACTGGCTCTTTCAGCAACCTCTCTGACTCTTTACTTCTTCTGACTACTGACTCTTTACTTCTTTACTTTACTTTCTTTTACTTTTACTTTCTTAGAGAGAGCTTAGAGAGAGGAGAGAGAGAGAGAGAGAGAGAGAGAGAGCGCTTCTTCTTTCTTCTTTCTTCTTCGGCAGCCTCGGCCTGACTCTGACCAGCAACAATTTCTTCTCTCTATATATCTCTCTTTGGTTTTCTTCTTCTGACTACATTCTAGCCGCTCTGTAATCCCAGCACTTTGGGAGGCTGAGGCAGGAGGATCGCGAGTTCAAAGCCAGTCTCAGCAATGGTGAGGCACTTAGCAACTCAGTGAGACCCTGTCTCTAAATAAAATACAAAAAAGGTCTGGGGATGTGACCCAGTGGTCGAGTGCCCCTGAGTTCAATCCCCGGTACCACACACACAAAAACAACAACAACAACAAAAAAAAAACCCAAACTATTTCATAGTTACTGGATTGGTAAAACTTAGTCTGATTTTGACTGTGATAATCATTGAGAAACATTCAAATCCTAAAGGTAGGAATGGGAACACTTTGGAGTTATATATAAACCATGTGACTTATTTTGGCCAATTAAATGTGAGCAGAAGTGATGTGTGCCATTTCTGTGCAGATACCCTAAGGGCCAGAGTTGAGCCCTGTAGTCCTTTTCCCCTAACTCATGAAAGCAAGTGTCAAGTGGTGACCTCCATCCACCCTGGTCCCTGAGTGACTGTGATGACCAGAGCTTCAAGGGCAAGAAATAAACCTCTGAATTGAGCCACTGAGATTCTGTAGTAGTTTGTTCTTGCAGCATAATTTGGGCACCCTGACTGATACAACTCCAATTGTTGGTGAGGAACCAGAACAAAGACTCACTTCTATGGCTGGAGGAGCCTATGCTGGCACAACCATGGAGAAAAGTTTGGAAATGTTTAGTTGGTGATGTGCATGCTCTTCAACCTATATATTCATAAGGAGAATAATCAGAAATCTTTACTGCAGAGTTATTTGAAGAAAAAGAAATAGAAAATAATCTTAACATCTGTTGACAGGAAATGGATAAATATATGTTGATAGATTCATAGATCATGTTACCACAGAGTAGTTATAATAAACTTAAGCTACCTGTGTCAAAATAAGTAAATCTCAAAAATATGATAGGCTAAGAAAATTACATATGTACAATAAAAGGTCATTATATGACATTTACACAGCATATTATGTTGTGGACACTTTCAATATGCATAACAACATGCATGGGGCTAATATCAAATTCAGGGAAATGTTTAGTTCTGGGAAGAAAAGGGGGATATAGGGCAGGAAGATTTGAAATGCTTCATTTCTAATTAGAACAGACAAACAAAAAATACAACCCTAATGCTCCTATGTTGAAATGTTGGGTGATGAGTACTTGAATGTCTCTTGTATTATCCTCTACACTTTTCTGTCCATTTGAAATATTTAATAATAATTAAAAAAAGTATAGGCAAGAAAAAAATAAATGAAAAAGCATCTTTAATTTTACCTTCCCTGCTCCATCTCTGAAATAACCTCCATTAACATACTGGTGTAAATCTGCCCAACATTTTTCTGTGATTGTGTTTTTGTCCACATAGATAGGAAGAATGAGGTGGCAGGTACTCAGATGACTGCAGTGAAGACAGTGTTCAGGTTAGGTATTCTGGACCTTAATTTACACATTTAGAGGTGTGGTTTTGCTAAAATTCTTCTTCTTATTATTATTATTTGTAGTACTAGGGATTGAACCCAGAGATACTCTACCACTGAGCTACATCCCTTCCTACCCATTTTCATTTTATTTTTTGAGACAGGGTCTCACCAAATTGCCCAGTCTGGCCTCAAACTTATGATCCTCCTGCCTCAACCTTCTGAGTCACTGGATTATAGAAACTCATGCTGGCACCTGGCTTTGCTAGAAGTATTTTCTAGAAGGAGACACATTTATTATTTGAGAGTTTGCATTAATTTGCTTGCCATTGCTTATTTTTGTTTGTTTAGACTATTTAAACATTTTTTCCCCTTTCAACTTTTCAGAACTATTAGAGATTCTAATGCTTAAAGAAACTGTGGAATAAATACACAAAGTCCTGGATCTAAAAATAAACAGTTCTGATGTTTGAAGGACATCAAACTTAAATTTCATCTTGTCAGTGGTCAGTCTCGTTCTTTGTCTACTTTTTTTCTTGTTTTACTTGCCCTCTAGGATTCCTTGTATATTTTAGTTATAATTTTTCTTATAAGCTTTCCCCCTAATATTTTGCTTCTTTCTACAAACAATATGCATATGCATACTTAGTAAGGAAGGCTAAACTTAAAAGCATAATGTGGCTGGGTGTGGTGGCACATGCCTATAATCCCAGCAGTTCAGGAGGCTAAGGCAGGAGGATCACAAGTTCAAAGCCAACCTCAGTCATTTAGTGAGGCCTCAGCAACTTTGGAACACCCGGTCTCAAAAATTTTAAAAACGTGGGGAATGGGAGCTGGGGATGTGTCTTAGTGGTTAAGCTGTCCTGGGTTTAATCCCCAGTACGAAAAAAAAAAAAAAAAAAAAAAAAAAAGCATAATGTGTAAGTAACTTAATTCAATGTTTTTCTTGTACTTTTAGTGCCACCTCATGGTAGTGCTCTGTTGTCAGAATTTATATTTTCCTGATCTTTTATGCTCCTGAAAGCATTTTTTTGACTGTGGTTTGCAGTGTTGTTCAGTTAAAGATTATCTGTCACACAGAAGTATGTTTCTCAATTTCTCTTCCCAATAGAGTTACTGATAGATAGGTTACCCTCCCCCACCCTCAGAGTTTTCCACAACCTTGTTTCATTCTCCAGACAAGATGTTCCATACAGGATGTTCCTTCCCCGGGCAGAATGTTTCTTTTCCCCAGGCAAGAGCCAATAGGCTTAAAGGACACCCTGTTCTATGAGCAAAGAGCCAATGGTGTTGGGGTTGCTCTAGTGCACCCCCCACCAGAAATCCCTATATAAGGCCCTGTTCGAGAGACTCAGATCAGACAGAGACACATGGACACACAACATCGGCTCGTTGCTGCTGAGAGGAGGAAGGAAGACAGATACATCGGCTCGTCGATGCAGAGAGGAGGAAGCCACTGCAACAGCTCCAGACCCTTCGCCTCCAGCCGATGGCAGCTGCCCCAGCCAACAGCTCCAGACCCATCGCTTCCAGCTCAACGGCCGCTCCCAGCTGACAGCTCCAGCCTCCAGCCAGACAGCAGCTGCTTTAGCTGACAGCTCCAAAGATCCCAGCCGGTGCAATCAAGCACCCACCTTCTGTCCAGAGCTTGCACATTCCCCTCTCCCTGACTCCCTTCTCCCACCAGAGCTTGCACACTCCCTTCTCCCTGACTCCCCTCTCCCACCTCTTCGACCTTCGACCAGAGCACCTCTTCTCCGGTTTTCGCTACCGGCTACGAAGGCTGTTAAATAAATCTTTTGGCTGCACGGCTGTCCCGGTGTGATGCTTTGCCCTTCATTGGTGCCGTGACTCGGATCCTGTCTGAGCCGGAGGGCATAATCACCCGGAACTGCCTCAGCCTTCACCCATTTTTGATTGCCGCTCCGACGCATCCACCACCGGCCATCGGATTGGTAAGCCCCCCTGCCCCAGAGCTCCTAAACCCGTCAGGCCTTGTACAGTGGGAACTGACCGTTGATCGTCCGGCAGCCCCGCTGGTGGCCTGTACGGGGAGGATTGCACCCCACCTAGACCTTCACGGTCACAGTGGACCTCATGGAGCTCTTTCTCTTTTTGTCTCTCTCTCTCTTTCTTTCCTGGGTAGGTCTCCTCATCCCCAGGGCTCCTAAACCCGTCAGGCCTTGTACAGTGGGAACTGACTGTTGGTGCTCTCTCTCTCTCTCTCTATATATATATATCTCCCTCTCTCCCTCTCCCTTTCCTGGGAGTAGTTGAAGAAAGCCCTTTTTTTCGGCCTCTGGCCTCCGGACTTGGGTCTCTCCTTCCTGTCCAGGACGGGACAGGGATAATCCCTGCGCAAGGTGGCCCATTGTTCTTCAGTCCCTTTGGACCCCATGTCTGTTTGACTCCAGTGACGACTGGGTCTCACAGACTTGGATCTCTCTGTTATATATATCTTGAGGAGGACGCTCCTCAGGACAATATATCTGTCCCGTTCGGAACGGGAAAATGGGGGCTTCTTCTTCTTCTGCTGCTGCTTCTTCACCCCTCCTGGCTGACCTACTCCTATCCCTCCTGGCCGACTACCCTCCGATCACTCTTTTCTTTGCTCTCGTCCTCACTCTCTTCTTTGGTTTTGCTATCACTCACTATTTGTTGCTCTCGTACCCACTCCGACCCCTCCCAGCCGACTCTCCTCTACAGTGCCTCTTAAACAACCTAGCCACTCTTGGCCTAACTCCCGATATACAACCAACAAGACTTACCAAGTTTTGCACCCAAGATTGGCCCACATACCCCTTAGATAACCAAAACAAATGGCCTGCTTCTGGGTCCCTGGATCCCTCTATATTGAGAGATCTTTTCTACTTCTGTGAGCAATCAAAAAAATGGGTAGAGATTCCATATGTTCAGGCTTTCTCCCTCCTCCATTCGAATACCTCACTCTGTCCCTGCTGCAACCCTGAAGATATCCTCCTAGCTTGTCAACCAGCTGCTTCCCTACCATCCCCCTCCTTTCTTGATTTCGATCCCACGGACAGGCCGCCCCCATATCGTACCCTACCTTAAATCTCTATCTTCTCCTTTGCAGCCCTTCCTTCTCCACAGCTCATGTCTTTCTTGTTCTGAACCTTTAACCAGCTTCTCCTTAGGGATCATCTGTTACTTCTCATCAGCTCAGGACGAATTCATCTTTTTGGTGCCAACCTCCTAGGAATCCTTTTCACCCTCAAGCCTGACCTACCTGTCTTATCATATCCTGCCCCCATAACACCCCACGTCGCCCCGTTTCAGCAGGAAGTAGCCAGACTGACATACGACGTCCCACTTCCTAAGAAAACAAAAAGGGGGGAATGATAGATAGGTTACCCTCCCCCACCCTCAGAGTTTTCCACACCCTAAGAGAAGCAACCTTGTTTCATTCTCCAGACAAGATGTTCCAGACAGGATGTTCCTTCCCCGGGCAGAATGTTTCTTTTCCCCAGGCAAGAGCCAATAGGCTTAAAGGACACCCTGTTCTATGAGCAAAGAGCCAATGGTGTTGGGGTTGCTCTAGTGCACCCCCCACCAGAAATCCCTATATAAGGCCCTGTTCGAGAGACTCAGATCAGACAGAGAGAGACACCGGACACACAACATCGGCTCATCGCTGCTAAGAGGAGGAAGACAGATACATCGGCTCGTCGATGCAGAGAGGAGGAAGCCACTGCAACAGCTCCAGACCCATCGCCTCCAGCCAACGGCAGCTGCCCCAGCCGGCAGCTCCAGACCCATCGCCTCCAGCCAATGGCAGCTGCCCCAGCCAACAGCTCCAGACCCATCGCTTCCAGCTCGACGGCCGCTCCCAGCTGACAGCTCCAGCCTCCAGCCAGACAGCAGCTGCTTTAGCTGACAGCTCCAGAGATCCCAGCCGGTGCAATCAAGCACCCACCTTCTGTCCAGAGCTTGCACATTCCCCTCTCCCTGACTCCCTTCTCCCACCAGAGCTTGCACACTCCCTTCTCCCTGACTCCCCTCTCCCACCTCTTCGACCTTCGACCAGAGCACCTCTTCTCCGGTTTTCGCTACCGGCTACGAAGGCTGTTAAATAAATCTTTTGGCTGCACGGCTGTCCCCGGTGTGATGCTTTGCCCTTCAGTTACCTGGTGATCTTTAAAATATACAGATCTTAGGCCCAATTCCAGAGCTACTATCAGAGAGGCATTAACACTGATTTGTTGGACAAAGTCAGATGTCGGGCTGGGGTTGTGGTTCAGCAGTAGAGCGCTTGCCTAGCATGTGCGTGACCCGGGTTCGATCCTCAGCACCACATAAAAATAAAGGCATTGTGTACAACTAAAGCAAATATAAATATTAAAAAAAAGTCAGATGTCATTTAAAAAATACTCAGTTCTATTACTGAAGAAAGAACCAGCTGTCATCCCTGAGGACATGACTTTATATACTCATGTGATTTGTATTTTGTATTTTATTAGTGTTTTTTGGGGGTGTACTGGGGATTGATCCCAGGGGTGCTCTACCAAAGCTACATCTCCCACCCTTTTATTTTTTATTTTGAGACAGGTTTTCAGTACGTTGCCTAGTCTGATCTTGAACTTAAAATCATCCTGCCTCAGCACTTGAGATACCCCTGGGATTCTAGGAGTGCACCACTGCACCAGGATATTAATGAGTACTTGTGGCTAAAAATGCAAATACTTTAGAGATCCCTTTAAGTATTTGTTTCTGATGTTAAATAATTCTGAGTTGGGTGCAGTATTGCATGCCTGAAATTTCAGCAACTCATGAGGTTGAGGCAGGAGGATTGCAAGTTCAAGGCCAGCCTGGGCAACTTAGGGATGCTTTAAACAATTTAATGAGACCCTGCCTTAAAATAAATAAACAAACAAACAAACAATAAAATTATTCAGACAGTTGCCTATACTCCTTAATAAAGCTTTATTTTTTTCTTATTTATTTATTTATTTGGTACCAGGGATTGAACCTGGGATGCTTAACCACTGAGCCACATCCCCAGCCCCTTTTATTTTTTATTTTAATTTTTATATTTTTAGGTATTGGGGATTGAACTCAGGGGCACTCGACCACTGAGCCACATCACCAGCCCTGTTTTGTATTTTATTAGAGACAGGGTTTCACTGAGTTGCTAAGTGCCTCAACATTGCTGAGCTGGCTTTGAACTTGCAATCCTCCTGCCTCAGCCCCCCAAGTGCTGGGATTATAGGCATGCACCACCATGCCCGGCCCTTGAGGCTAGCTTTGAACTCGTGATCCTCCTGCCTCAGCCTCCCTAGCTTCTGGTACTTCAGGTATGTGCCATGCCCAGCCTTATATTCTTTATTTTGAGAACAGGGTCTAAGTTGCTTAGGGACTTGCTAAGTTGCTGAAGCTGACTTTGAATTTGTGACCCTCCTGCCTCAGCATACTCTCAGTGACAATACTGATGTATTAAACAATTCAACACATACATGTAAAACACTTGGAACACTGCCTGACACAGTAAGTGCTCAAAAAATATTAGCTATAATTATTAGACCACATGAAAGATTTGGCCTTGACTCATTATTCCCCCACCTATGTCCTTATCTTTTTGTTTTGCCCGATAGCTGGGCTTGGGCCATGGGCCACCCCTCCCCTCCAAGGAAATTTCCATGTGCTGAACAAACTTGTTTTTCTAAGCAATGTTGTTTCATTTTTTCCAGGCAGGATGTTTCAGTTTCCCCTGGGCAGGAGCCAATGGGCTTAAAGGTCACCCTTTAAGCCAATAGCGTTAAAGGTTGCTCTGGTACACCACCCACCAGAAATCCCTATTTAAGCTCCCAGCCATCCAGAGCTCACACACAACAGCTTGTCCCTGCTGAGAGGAGGCAGCCACTGCACCAACCTTAGACCCACCATCTCCCGCCCAACAGCAGCTGCCGCAGCCAACAGCTCCAGACCCATTGCCTCCAGCCCGATGGCAGCTGCCTGAGCTGACAGCTCTAGCCTCCAGCCCGACAACAGCTACCTTAGCCGACAGCTCCAGAGACAACAGCTGGAGTGACCAGGCACCTACCTTCCATTCAGGGCTCGCACACTCCCCTTTCCCTGACTTTCTCCCTGACTCCTCTCTCCCATCAGAGCCTGCATACTTCCCTCTCCCTGACTCTTCTCTCCCACTACCTCTTCGACCTCCAACCAGGCATAAAGGCTGGTAAATAAATGTCTTGGCTGCTAGGTGTCCCCGGTGTGATTTTTGCCCTTCATTGCTGACTACTGAAATCATCTCCTTGCTCAAATCTCACTTCCTCATTTCTCTTCTCTGACATGTATTGTACTCACAATATTGCCACAGTTAAGCCATCTGATATTCCCATTGCTGTTTTTGTTGGTTGACTCCCTGACCTCCCTCCCTATTTTATTTTCTTTAATACTATATGAAGCAAACCTGACAGTGTTCACATTAGTTGATTTTTTTTTTTTTTTTTCTTTGTGGTGCTGGGGATTGAACCCAGGGCCTTGTGCATGCGAGACAAGCACTCTACCAACTGAGCTATATCTGTAGCCCCTATGTTAGTTGATTTTGATAAGATGTTTAATACACAGTTGAGAGAAAAGGTAGTCAAGAGGTCAGCTTATTTAAATTTCTACTCAGAATGTGAAGCTTCCCATTTCCACAGAACTTATGTGGGTTCACATCTACATCAAAGCAAACTAGTATATATCTTTTTACAGGATGACAGACATACTGGTCTTAAGAACCCATATTGAAGTATTTGTGCCTCCCACTTGTTGAAATTAAAATGCCAGGTGGGACAGATCAGACTTTGGAGATACCATCAAGGGTGAACTCCCAAATGTTTGTTGGTGTCAGCTGTTTCTACTCACTGCTGTAGGCTCTGGGGACACTGTGGTGGTCAAGCAGACTAGGTATCTGTTCTTATGGAGTTCTAACAAAGGAGAGAGACTGCAAATAAAAAAAAAAAAAGGAATATGTCAGAGTAGTAAAGTCAAAACACATAGAAATAAAATGATGATGAGTGTGACTTGAGGGTGGCTTTTTTTTTTTTTTTAATATTGGGCACATAGGAAAGGCCTCTTGTGAGGAAGTGACATCTAAGCTAACACCTGGTAATAACCCCCAGACAGTAGGAATAGGTAATGTGAAGGAACTGAAGGTGGAAATAAGCTTCTTTGTTGGGAGGAACAGGTAGGCTGTGACTGGAATGTTGAAATCAAGAGGAAAAAGATCTAAGGGGCAGCCAGGTCCTAGCCATGTAATATAAATTTGCAAACCCAAGTTATGGAGGTTGGATTTTATTCTAGGTTTGATGGGATGCAACTGGAATAAAGAAAGGGAGTGGTATGATCTGATTTGCATTTTAAAAATCACTATAGTTGTTTTGTTTATAACAAATTACACAGTGGAAGCCAGGAAATAACTTAGGCTTTTGTAGTACTTCATGTAAAAGATGTTAATAATTGGGAGTGGTGATAATGGAGATGGAGGGAAGATGTAGGGTATATAGAGGGTATAGTAGATGTAAGGTGTAGCTAAAGAACAATGTGGGGGTCATTGGATGGATTTTTTTTTTTTTTTTTTGTACTGGGGATTGAACTCAGGGGCACTCAACCACTGGGCCACATCCCCAGCCCTTTTTTGTATTTTATTAGAGACATGGTCTGAGTTGCTAAGTGCCTCGTCATTGCTGAGGCTGGCTTTGAACTTGCGCTTTCCCGGCCTCAGCCTCCCAAGTGCTGGGATTACAGGTGTGTGCCACAGCTTCCGGCTGGATGGAAAATTACTAAGGAAACATCAGGGGGAAGATTCTGCTAAACCAACTTAACAAGACTGGTGAAGACAGGCCAGGTGATCCAACATCACATAGTGCATGAGGAACCTGATCAAATGCCAAGGATAATCAGGTATTGGGGATAGAGCATTCTTGCCAAAATGACCTACCAGTGTTTTAGCTAAAACTAGGCTTAGAAGGGTTTGACCAAAGTTTGGCCAAGTAGAAGACTTTCTGTCAGTGCACACACACCAGCATTAGCAATTCAAATTATAGGAAGAAGGATATCTAACTTTCATCTTAACGAATTTAAAGGAGCCTTCTAAATGTTAATATAACAATGTAACAATAATAGTGGACCTTTATGGAGAACTCATCATAAACCAGAAAATACTGGACTAATTATTTAGATTAACTTAATCCCTCCAACAATCCAATAAGGGTGAGAAGAATATTTTCCTGTGTCTTCTTCCCCAGCAGGTCATCTTTTGATGAGTGGGAAAGTTAGCTTATGAGAACTGGACTGGCTAGGCATCCCAGTGCCTTTTTCCTGGGAGGTGTGCAACAGCTGCTCAATGATAAAGTTGGCTGAAGAATTATTCCCAGATATTGAAGACAAATGCCCTTTTATATTTATTAAAATTTACCATTAGCAGATAAACATGACAGAGGTTCAGCCTCAGCTTCCAAAGCAATTAACACATCTCACAATACCTGCCTAAGTAGAAAACAACAGGCAAAACAATGGCATTGTATGCAATCAGCATTGTTATCTGATCATCTTTTCTGCAGTGCTTTTACTAATTTACTTATTTATTTTTGAAGAGCCATGGAAGGCGCCCAGGGCTGAGCTACACCCCAGCCCCTCAGCAATATTTTACCCCTGAATATTTTGCTAAAACCTTGCCAAGATACCTTAATTCAAAATACTCTCAAAACTAAAAAAAATTTCACCTTGAAACATCTAATTTTCCATGAAAACTAATGGAATCTAGAACAATGAGGACTTTTTCAGAGAGTATGGAATAATTCAGATGAAGAGACTTTCCAAACAACTTTTGTCACTAAGGTTTATTTCAATCTAAGAAATGTGAATTCAGAATTAATGTAAGGTAAACCTCAAAGTATGTGGCGAAAGAACTGCTATTAAGGGTTTGGGTAAAATCTTGATGGAGCAAGGTGTGGTGTTGCACACCTGTAATCCCTGCTACTTGGGAGGCAGAGGCAAGTTCGATGACAGCCTGGGCAACTTAGTGAGACCTTGTCTCAAATAATTTCTTTTTAAAAAGGGCTGGGAATGTAGCTCAGTGCTAAAGCGCTTGTCTAGCATGTGCAAGACCCTGTGTCCAATTCCTGAAAAGAAAACAAAAATTTTTTTTGTAGTACTTGTGCATGTGTACAAACAGTAACAAAATAAGAAGCACATTCTGAGGAGAATCAGATTTGGACAAATTCTGGTTTGTAAAAATAAATCCAGTTCCCCTAGTAGAAGTAATTTGCATTTTCACCATCCTTAAAAATCAAAAGAGCATATTTTTTCTCTTCTAATTGTGACCATCACAGCACTGTACAAAGTACACTACAGTTTGTACTACAAATACAACAAACCCAAATTCTTCTTATCAGAGAATACAGTAAACCACAACAAGACTCTTAGTTAACAGAGCTTACATATAATGTACTACAAAACATTTTCTTTTGAAAATAAATATGGTATAATCTATTTCCAAGTATCAAACAATTGAAACAAATACATACTGGAACAAAATTTCCAAACAGTTTAAAATTTTACATACATACATACAAAGCCATACATATAACATCAAATAACATCTAGTTTCATATATATCAACATTCACTAAAAATGATTTCTGTATGTGTAAACTAAGTATAACACTTGAACATTTAAAAAGAAATTGATGTTCTGTCACACATTATCAAAATCTGTCCCCTGAATAATTTGAAGTCATTTCTTCTAGGCAAATAAAGGCAAATAAAGACTAAAAAATAGAAGCAGTGCATCTTAAAGTTTTTCAGAGACCTACATATCAGTAATTTTCAAACACATAATTTATTGTGTGCTATGGTTTGAAACAAATTTTCCCTGAGCACGTTCTATCTAATTAGAAAAATTAAAACATGATTTAGAAAATGATTTTATTTTTATTTTTCTTGAATTATCCAATTTCTTGCCCATCTGATATATTTGGGAAGTTTAGACATCTGTAAGGTAACCAGCAATCACAACTGTTTCAAGGGGCTATTTGAATGGCTACAGAAATATAGATGGGTCTTGAAGCCCTGAGAACTGTACGATGAGTGTCTCAACCAACTGAAATGATTTATTATCCTAAAACTATCAATAGTTATTTAACAAATTCAGAATGGCACTAGATTCACAGAGAAAAGAAGCAATGATTAGTGATTCCAGCTCACATGACCAATGGTTAAGCAGTGAAAACTGAAAACCAAAGTTGCATTAGCACTGTACTTTCTATGGAATAATGCTGAAAAAGAAACTAACCCTTCTGCCCAACATAGTATTGAAATACCTACCTCACCTTGAAACTTTATTAATGCAGTTTTGAGATCTGTTGCTCCTTAATATTCATGCAGATTTATAATCGGCATCACTGGAAATTTCATCATATAAACTGCAGTTCTCAATGCTATTCCCAAGATTTACAGCCCAAAAGACATACTACAATCAGTGCACATGCACAGTAACACTACCAGTTGTGTTCCTCTAAAGTTTAAGGTCTTAAAAAACCTTAGCCACTTGATCATTTAGGCTTCTTCTCTTCAAATAAATAATAATAAATATTAGGAATCTTAACTATGCAAAATTTGTAAATTGTTTTCTACATAGTCTAGAATCATACTAGAAGTAAATTGGAAGTTTCATATTTACAATTAGATTTAAAAAAAAAAAACCTAACTATATATCTCTTAGCATTGTGATTTATGTGTCTTTCAAGAACAATTAATAAACAGAACATTGAGAAGTTATCATTCTGACGATCTTCAAGAAGCGAGCAATTTCAGATGTCCAGGAGGGTACCTTCTGTCTTTTTAATATTTTAAGGTGCTTTATACAGGACGCCCTTGACCAAAACGACTTTTAGACCTAGATTTTTTTTTAAACAGAAAAGAAGGTCAGAGTTGCTTCTATAATAACAGAAAGTTGCTGCTGCTTTAGATTGTTTGCTTGACAATATCAAAGTTTAACGAAACTTCATATAGCTCCATAATTCCATTTCGAAAACCCCTTGGAGTAAGATATATTTTTGGAATTCATATTAAGAAATCATATGGTATGCATATGGTATGTATAGGACCAGGGTCCTGTACACATTGTTTCTTCAGTGAAACAAATGAACATTTATATTAAGTGAGAAAAGTAAAGACTACAAATATCAGACCAGATCAGTTCAAGTTTGTTTTTTTTATTTTCTTCCAGTACTGGGGACCGAACCCAGGGCTAGAGAAGCACTCTGCCACCAAGCTATAATCCCCAGTCCTTTTTAAAGCAATTTTGAGATAGGATCTCACTAAGTTGTTTAGGGAGTCTTTGATCTTGTGATCCCAAGTAGATGGGATTACAGGCATGCACCACTGCATCTGGCCTCAGTTTTAAAAGTTGAGTTGACACAAATGTACTAACTGACCCACCCACCAAAAAACCTTTGATTTTCTGAGCTTTCTCTATTCAGAATTATAGATAAGGTATTAGAATGTGCAATATATTAATATTCAAATCTCAGCTTAATCTTTAAAAGAAAATTTGTGATATAAAATGACATAAATTTACAAGTTATATTTTATTAAGAAAAAAATAAAACAAGAAATGGAAAAAACTTCATGGATTTATACAAAGTAATAATATATAATCTAAAAAGAGTACAAAAATTTTGCTAATTCACAGTTGCATTGTAGCTTTCATTTTTATCAGTATTTGGTTTATGAAGCTGGCCCAAAAAATGAAAAACTAAAACAAAAACAAAATAAAACCTTATGCTTTCATCAAATTTTGTGTTCATGAACTTTTTTTTTTAATTTGGGTAGGGGTTAAAAATCTGGTTCTGATTGATGGTCAATCCTTGAAGCAAAACATAAAACCAAATAAAATGATGTGCTTCTGTGTTTTTTTTTTTTTTTTTTTTTTTTTTTTTTTTTTACTGGGGATTGAATCAGGGGGTCAATCCCCAGCCCTTTTTTGTATTTTAAGAAAACACTGAGTTACTAAAACCAAATCAGCCTCCCAAATGGGATTGTGCAACTTCTAGTGTTTTGACTTAAAAAAAAAAAAAAAATCACTTCAAAGTCATGGCCTTCTGAATTAGTTTCTGCTGATTTACCTTGTGTTTTTCTCTGAGCTGTTTTGCCGTGCACTGACTGGTACTGAGGCTTTGATTTGTGCTTCGAGCCTGGAATAAATACCTCCTGCAAACTACAAAATAAAGAAGCAAAATTAAGTTACTTTCAAGGAATAAACAGAAGCTCTGCTTTACTAAAATAACATATTCTTAAGTTAATAAATTATGGTATTTTGAATCTTTAAAATTCAGACTTTGTGAGGGGTATAATTTACATACAGTAAAATTCACCCTTTTAGCCTACAGTTTGGGGTTTTGACAAATGCATATTGTTTTGTAACCACTGTCACAATGAAGATACAGGATGATTCTGTCACCCCCAAGAAAATCCCATGTTCCTTTTAAATTATCCATCTACCAGTATAAATTCCAGGAAACTATTGATCTGTTTTCTGTTTCTTCAGCTTTGTATTTTCCAGAACATTGTGTGTGTGTGTGTGTGTGTGTGTGTGTGTGTGTGTGTAAAATCACAGTACATACAGCCTGTTTCTCTCACTTAGCATATAATTTAGAGGGGATTTATACATACTGTTGTATATATTTGGAGTTTGTTGTCTTTTGTATGTATAGTGTATCCATTTGTTAAACCTAAAACTTTTGATGCTGATAATTCTCTGAAATAAAGGGGCTTATTGAGGCATTACAGAAATTGAAACACAACAAAGAAAGGACCAGGTTCTGGGACAACTTATCTAGTTACTAGCAAGATTAGATAGCAGTTGGGTTTATGTCCATTGAACCTGGAGACTGGGAGTCTTCTTACAATGAAAATTGGAGAATTAAGGCATAAGTCACTTACATCGAATTTATTTTAGTTACTGATAAAAGTGGCAGGGTATGATTGAAGGGCAAAAATCATACCAGGGATAACCGTGCTTTCGGTACCTTCGCCCTCAAGTCCTTCAGTGGAGGCATTTCCACCAATGAGCGAGTCATCAATGTTACCCTCTGTCCTACTGACCATCTTGCCCTCCACCTCCAGGCAGAGCCCGTCCGTGATCTCCTGGATCTTGTAAATGTCAGAGAACATCTCATCATGGCTGATGAGGTCCTGGTAGATAATCATGATGGCGAGCAGGAGCCCGGAGCTTGGAGAGCATGGTGCAGCCAGAGCAGCACTCGGGGGGGGGGGTGGGGGGTGGGAGAGGGGGTGGAAAAACTAACAGGGATCTCTCATTGTCCCACACATCAAAAGGATGGGTCACCCATAACTCAGGGCAACACAAAGGCAGATAGGGCAGCAAGGGAGGCAGCACTGTCTTCTCCCTCTCTCCTGGCCTCAGTCCAATCCATCACCCAGACCTCCACATCTCCTTCCATACAATCAATTCTCTCCTATCTTCACTCTGTTTTCCATCCTACCCTCAGGCACTTAAAACATTCGCTACCTCCTTCCTCACCCTGACTTCAGAGGACACACAGTTCCTCCATCAGTTCACCTCCAAGTGTACTGTATGTCAGCGCACCAATCCATGCACTCCTCTTAAACCAGAAACATTTCCCTCTCACCAAGCTCGGGGTCAGTTCCCAGGAGCCGACTGGCAAATAGATTTCACCAACATGCCAACTGTTCGAAAATATAAGTATCTCCTGGTCTTGGTAGATACCTTCTCTGGATGGGTAGAAGCCTTTCCTACTTCCAATAAAAGGGCTTCCACAGTAGCTTCTATTTTAGTCTCAGAAACCTTTCCCTGCTTTGGGTTGCCCACATCCATCCAGTCTGACAATGGGCCTGAATTTGTCTCTCATGTCACCCAAAATATATCTACTTCTCTTAACATTCCTTGGCATTTTCATATCCCATATCACCCCAAGTCTTCAGGGAAAGTAGAAAGGACTAATAGAACCCTTAAGGACAGTCTGACCAAACTCTCCCTGGAGCTGCACCTAGATTGGGTCAAGCTACTTCTCCTTGCCCTCTTTAGGCTCCGAGATATCCCCAAAAAACCATCCTCACTATCCCCTTTTGAGGTTATGTTTGGATGTCCAGCTCTTCCACCTGGAATTTCCCCAATTCAAGGACCCTTGCCCAAAGACTTCTCTCTTCCCCTCTTGTCCTTCATCAGACATCAGCTATGGGCATGCCAAGATTGTATCCTGCCGGACCCAGGTAGACTCTCCACTTCATTCCCATTAACACCTGGTTCTTGGGTATATTTCTCCCCTCCTCAGGACACTAGAGCAGCCTTCCTTGCCCCAAAGTGGACAGGCCCCCTTCCAGGTTGTGTTGTGCACACCCACAGCTGCTAAGCTTCATGAAACCTCAGGGAAGTTGACATTTTGGATTCATATCTCCAGGCTGAAACCAGCTGCTCAACCAGCTGAGGATCCACAAAAGGATGACTCATAATAATGTTTTCTGTCTTTCTGGTTCTGAACCTTTAATGTTTTTGTTTTTCTTGTTCTGAACCTTTAACCAGTTTCTTCTTAGGGATCACCTGTTATTTCTCATCACCTCAAGGCAGACTTATCAGATCAACTACACCCTGAATGGCTCGCTCTGAGGGACCTATACCTTGCTCACGGGCCTCCTGCTCTCCATTGGCCTCTTTACCGTAAGCCCCCGTTGATGGAATACAAGCCGATGGACAATAATCCCTCTCTCCTTCTTTCTCTTTGCTGTACACAGGCCTCAGAATCCTTTTTGCCCTCGACCCCGACCCACCTGTCTTATCATATCCCCCCTTTGTAACACCCGTCATCCCATTTCAGCAGGAAAGCAGCCAGACCGACACACGATGTCCCACTTCCTAAGAAAATAAAAAGGGGGAAGTGATAGATGGGCTACCCCTCCCCCTCCCAGAAGTTTCCGTGCCCTGAGCAAAGCATCCTTGTTTCCCTTCCCCCAGGCAGGAAGCAACCTTGTTTCCCTTTCCCCGGGGAAAGAGCCAATAGGATTAAAGGTTGCTCTGTTTCCTGGACAAGAGCCAATAGGTTTCACCACCAACAGTTTTATAAAACTGACAACCTAATGGTCCAGGGGGGTATAAAAAGGGCTCCTGTCCACTGGGGGCAGGGAGATGGAGAGAGGTGATGAGAAGAGAGATGACGAGACAGAAGATGAGGGAGACGGAGAGAGGCACACACAACAGCTTGTCCCTACTGAGAGGAGGCAGTCCAGTCCCACTGCCTCTAGCCCGATGGCAGCTGCCCCAGCTGACAGCTCCAGCCTCCAACCCGACGGCAGCTGCCCCAGCTGATAGCTCTAGAGACCACAGCTGATGCAACCAGACTCCCACCTTCTGTTCAGAGCTTGCACACTTCCTGAGCTTGCACACTCTCCTCTCCCTGACTCCTTTCTCCCACCAGAGCTTGCACACTTCCCTCTCCCTGGTTCCCCTCTTCCCATTTCTTTTCTACCCTTAACCAGCCATAAAGGCCGGTTAATAAATAAATAAATAAATAAATAAATAAATAAATAAATAAAATGGCTGCATGGCTGTCCCCGGTGTGATTTTTGCTCTTCAATGATGAAGCAGGGGAAGCTTTGGGGTGGGAGGACAGTCTACCACAGAGAAGTATTTGATATTTCAGGATTGGTTCATAGTTGAGAAAATTGTTTTTTGAGCTGATTGCATCTGACATTCAGTAAACTGG
Organism: Tamias sibiricus; assembly: GCA_025594165.1. Classification (NCBI taxonomy): domain Eukaryota; kingdom Metazoa; phylum Chordata; class Mammalia; order Rodentia; family Sciuridae; genus Tamias; species Tamias sibiricus. The sequence continues at coordinate 45,205,320 of CM046670.1, forward strand.
AGTGTAAGTCAAGCTTTCAACATATATTCCTATATTACTTCCTCTTTTTTCCTTTTCCTATTCATCTTTTGGCCTTCCTTTTTTTTTTTTTTTTTTTTTTTTTTTTTTTTTTTTTTTTTTTGTAGTACCCAGAGTCTCAAGCATGCAAAGTAGGCACTAGACCTCTGAGCTACATCCTCAGCCCTTCTTACCTTTTTGTTTTGTTTTGAGACAGGCTCTTGCTAAGTTGCCCAGGCTGGCTTTATTCTTGTGACCTTACTACCTCATCCTCTGGAATGGCTAGAATTATGTTCATGCACCACTCTGCTGGCTTCCAGTCCTTCTTAATTTAGCATATAATTTTACTCTTGTAATTGACAAGGAAAAGGACAATTTTACTCTTGTCACATTGACAAGGAAAAGGACATCATTTGGGAGTGTTATTAGTTTTTGGTAATTATTAAAGCCACTATAATTGTATAAACTAATTTGTATGGTGGGTGTTTAGAAATTGCCACACTACTTTCCAAATGGCCATTTTTTTTTTTCTTCATTCCTACTAGCTCTTATATGAGAGTTAGCTGCTTCACATACTCATTAGCACTTGGTGCTTTTTTTAATATTTACTTTTTAGTTGTAGTTGGATACAATACCTTTATTTTATTTATTTTTATGTGGTGCTAAGGATCAAACCCAGGGCCTTGCACGTGCTAGGCCAGCACTCTACCGCTGAGTTACACCCCAGCCCTACACTTGGTACTTTTAAAAAATTTCAGATACCTTTAGTTAGTGTAGAGTGGTATGTCATTGAGGTTTTTTTTTTTAATATTTATTTATTTGCTTTAGTTGTACACAATGCATTTTTTATTTTTTATTTTTACGTGGTGCTGAGGATCAAACCCAGGCTGCGCACGTGCTAGGCAAACACTCTACTGCTGAGCCACAACCCCAGCCCTTGAGGTTTTAATTTGTATTTCTCTAATGACTAATGATGTTATATCTTTTCATGTGTTCATTTGCCTTCTGAATCCCTTCTTTGAAAGTGTTAGATTAGTCCTTTGCTTATTTATTTTTATTGAGTTATTATTGAGATTGGAGAGTTCTTTACATATTCTAAATACAAATCCTTTATCAAATAACTGTTTTGTACATATTTTCTATTAGTACACATAGTTTGTCTTTTCATTCTCTTAGTATTGTTATTGAAAAAGAACTTTAAATTGGGATGAATATGATTTGTCAATTTTTTATATAACATGTTAAAGAAGACTAATCAAGAATTTATAAATGTATCTTCTGCAATTGGTATTGTAGCTAAGAAATATTTGTCTATCCCATATAGTTATAGTTATTTTTGCTATGTGTATTTTATTTTATTTTTGATGCTGGGGATAAACCCAGGGCCTCATGCATGCTAAGCAAATATTTTACCAGTGAGCTATACTCTTAGCAGGAAAGTAAAATTTAAATAAAAGAATTAGGGCAAGAATTATGGTATATACATAACATAAATACTAATGATAATACATAATACTGTGACTCATATGTAATTCTAGCTATAATATAGGCATTTCTAGTCATCATTTTCAGCAAGATCTCATCTTATTTTAGAGATAACATTTAAATGACACACAGAGTTGATCAAAATTAGCACATTCATAAAAGCTGCCCTCTGCATAGTTAGCATTTGGTTAATAAAGACAGTTATTCTACTTTTGGTGTGACATCACATTTCAGTGACACTATAGTTTATTATGTGTGATATAAAGAACCTCTGGACCACAGATAATAGAAAACTTTGTGTGAATTCTGGCTGATTGGTACAGAATATAAAACTATCTAAATTCCTCTTTTAAAATTCTGCTTAAAACACCTTTATACTCTTCATGCTGAAAATAAAAGTAGGAAGGAATGTCCTATATAAGTATAATATAATAGTGAACAGTTCTTACTTCTTTGGTTTCCTTTGACTTGACTCGGTCCAGATCACCCAATCTCATTTTTATTAGATGCCCTGTAATTTCAGACATCCGCCGCTGATCTGAAGGTAAAAAATGATAAGTATTATTTTTCATGAGGATAATTTATAATTTTTATTTCTTAAAGAAAACTGTAATCAACAAGGGTTTATAAATGTATCTTTTGCTATTATTTTACAGATGCAACTTCTATGAAGAATTTAAGACAAGTGGAAAAATGACTTGTACATGGGTAATTGTGCTGGTTTTTAGATTACTTTAAACCTAATGATTTAGATATGGTTTGAGTATGTCCCCCAAAGGTTTATGTGCTGGAAGCCCGGTGTCCAGTGTAGTGATTTTTATTTTTTTAATTGGGGATTGAAATCAGGGGCACTCTACCACTGCATTATATCCCCAGTCCTTTATTTTTATTTTTTATTTTAAGACCTAGTCTTGCTAAGTTGCTGGGATGACAGATGTGTGCCACCATGCTTGGCCTTCAGTGTGGTGATTTTGAGAGGTGGTGGAACCTTTAAGAGAAGGGGCCTAGTGGAGTGTAATTAGGTCCTTGGGAGCACCATCCTTGGAAGAGTTTAATGTAATCCTTGTGGGACTCTGCTTAATTCCTACAAGAGCAAGTTGTTATGAAAAGAATAAGCCTGACCCCTAAATCTCCCTTTCTTTCTGCTTGCCATGTAATCTCTCTTTCTTGCATATGCTCCCACCATGGTGCCATCTGCCATGTTGTGATGTAGCCAGAAGGCCCTCACCAGACCTAAACATTTTGTTGTAGCAACAGAAAATAGACTAAGACACATCCTAAAACATATTCAGTCATTTTTACAGTAAAACTGGGGGGCAAAAGTCAGTCTAAAAGATCTCAAAATCATAGACACATAAAACAATACATTATTCATTGAATTGTCTAGTAATGAAATCCCGGTCAGTGACTAAAATAATGTGCAAGTTTTGGGCCTAAACTTTAGAAGCTATTCAGCATACTTCATAAAATAAAAGATGTTCTTATCCAAATAATAAATTTTACCATCTTCTCTTTGTGCATCCTGGTTGAATCTCAAGGACCTTGTGGCATCCCACTTATTCTTCTGCATACTCACACTGTTGAAAAAATTTAAAAAAATCAGCATTGATGCTTCTTTAAGAGTGAACATTCAATTAGATTAAGGAATAATACTCACATGAAAGGAGACACATCTCTAGAAGCTGACTAAAAAAGTAGACAACATTAAGCCCCAATTAGAACATATTTACAAATTAGTGTTATATCTAATTATAAAAACAGTTTACATTTATTGAGCCAAAAGCATTCAATAAATACCAAGTGCATTTATAACACCAAGAACATTCACAAGTGCATTTCATTTAAACCTTGCAACAACCATGTACAGCAGGCAAAATTTTATGATCTTCATAATAAAACAGGTTCAGAGAAGTTAAGAGAGTTCTCCAAAGAGATACAGACCTAGAATTTGAACCACTTTGTCAGCCATGAACATTTAAATTTGGTTTGAATTAATCTATTTTTGTGAGCTTGTGCTACCTAACACAAAGATGAATGTACAACCTGCCCAATTTCAGCCCCAGCCTTTCACATATTTTTGGAACTCATAATTTCTTCTTTTAGTCAACTGCAGCTATTATTGTCCTTAGTCCTATCTGGCTTTTTACTCCTTCCTTTAATGGCACAGGGAAATAAAAATCATTTGAAAGACCATAAAATATAATTTATTTTTAATTAATTAAATTAATTTTGGATACTAGGGATTGAACTCAGGGGCACTCAGACACTGAGCCACATCCCCAGCCCTATTTTGTATTTTATTTAGAGACAGGTTCCCCTGAGTTGCTTAGCACCTTGCTTTTGTTGAGACTGGCTTTGAACTTCAGATCCTCCTGCCTCAGCCTCCTGAGCTGCTGGAATTACAGGCATGTGCCACTGTGCCTGGCTTATTTTTAATTTTAAAAGTCGGTTCCCTCTTATTTTTTGAATAAGTGATATTGGTTCAAAATTCAAGAGGTTCAAATAGCAAATATAATAGAAAGTCTCTTACCTTTTTTTTTTTTTTTTAATGTTTTTTAGTTGTCAATGGACCTTTATTTTATTCATTTAAATGCTGTGCTGAGAATTGAACCCAGTGCCTCACACATGCCAGGCAAGTGCTCTACCACAGAGCTGCAACCCCAGCCCCAAAAGCCTCTTACCTTTATCCTTTCCACATTCAGTTCCCTTCCTTAGGGGCAACCAATCTTATCAATTTCTTATGTAGCTTTCTAGAGATAGTTTATGTATACATAAGGAAATTCGTATATATTTACCCATCTCTTTTATACAAATGGTAGCATACTATGCCACTATGCACATTGTTCTGCACCTTCTGTTTTTTTTTTTTTTTTTTGGTACCAGGGATTGAACTCAGGGGCACTCAACCACTGGGCCACATCCTCAGCCCTTTTTTGTATTTTATTAGAGACAGGGTCTCACTGAGTTGGTAAGTACCTCGCCATTGTTGAGGCTGGCTTTGAACTCGTGATCCTCCTGCCTCAGCCTCCCAAGTGCTGGGATTACAGGCGTGTGCCACCGTGCCCAGCACCTTCTGTTTTTTCATTTGTCATAATATCTTAAAGATCTTTAATCTCAATCTATAAAGAACAGCATTCATTTTTACATTACTAGCATTCCATGCGACACTCATTACTCCTCTATTTTTCCTGAATATACTTGCTTATTTCTTCATATAAACTTTAGAATAATAAAATGATTCATTTACCTTCTCCAATGCCTTTTCTTTCTTTTGTGCACAGGGTGAAGACATCTGCTTTTTCGGTGGTTTAGTGAACTTCTTTGGTTTCTCCTTTTTTCCTGATTATAAAAGGTCAATGTTATGAGCATAAGTCTCAGACCTCTCCAATATACTTGCTACTTTTAAACAATCAAATCATTTTTTAAAAAAACCCTAAAAAGCTAAAAATTGCCTTTGGACAAAAACCAAAAATACAGACAAATTAAACTGAAATTGCTTTACATGGGTTCATTTTAATTACATTTTTCTTTCTATTTGGTGGAAATCTTTTGAGAAAAAAGTGAGAGCAATGAATATGAAGTCCCACTTATATGAAATAGGAAAAGTGTTGGAGAAAATTACATATTTATCTTCTGAATCTAATTTGACAATAGAATCATTTTCTAATTCCAATTTTTTAAAAAAAAAAATATATTTATTTATTTTAGTTGTACACAATGCTTTTATTTTATTTTTTTTCTTTTCACATGGTGCTGAGGATTGAACCTGGGCCGCGCATGTGCTAGGCGAGCACTCTGCCACTGAGCCACAACCCCAGCCCCACATACAAAATATTTAAAATATCTTTTTCTCAGGAAGGAGGTAGGACAGTAACGATCTTGGGAAGAAGCTGAGTTTAGATAAATTATATGCTGGACTAAGGCATTCTTGGAGTCAATATTCTGAATCTATTCTGGCTGACTATGAAGTGGACAAAGGAGGGGGAAAATACAAGGAGGGGGAAGAGGCATTCCATAAAAATAGTATATGAAGGTAAGGACAATATACTGAATAACCGTTTCCCAAATAAAATTATTTGTTTACCATCTCCACACAAGTCTTGCTACATTATTTAAGAGGGAAACTATCAATATGATTAAGTGGAAAATCTATGCTACATAGACAATAACCTTGAAGATGCTGTGACAAAAAATTAATAATCTAGATAGATTTACTTGCCTGCTGATATGCCCTGAGCCCCTAACATCTCTCTCTGTTAAACTGGGTAACAAGTATTATAAAGTTGCTAAAAAATATGATAGGGTAGGACATATGGTAATAACAATACAAAGGGGCTGAAAAATTCCTTACTAATGAAACAGCCATAAAAACAGAACAAAAATATTATAAACAACCATCTAAAGGTAATGGTAAATAATCAAAGATAGGCAGAAAATTGAGCATTCATACTGTAAAAATGCATGAAGTAAGAACTGAGTTTGTGGACTTCTCGCCCAAAGGTACTTCCTTGTTCCCTGGCTCAGGGAGGGAAATTGCAGCCTTATGAGCCCAGGGAGAGGATGACAGATTTCAAAGTAATAGAGAAGCTACAAATGTAAAGAAGAAATTTTGGAAGCAAGAAAGTCACATAAGACCTAAAATCTAAAATGTGAGTACAAACTGCCCAAATTCTTAGCCGAGTATTAAACTTTGCAACTGTATGAAAGATTTTAGGAAGCCCATCTAAAAGGGAGGTAGAAACTATGGTAGGCTGTCCACTCTGCAAGACAGAACTGCTTTTGGTGAGATATGGGAGTTTCTTGTGCCTTTGAATGGATTCTTTCCTCAAACTGCACACACCTCAAGCTTCTGACAGCAAGATGACTTACTGGCTTGATGTATCAAGAGGAAAGACTTGGATCTGGAAAAACTACTAAAAATTTAGGTGGCATCTGTAAAGCATGGGAACCACTAAGTAAGTAAGCCCCAATATCTTAATGTAATCTCTATCTAAATCGTTGGCTGACCCCTTAGCTACAGAGGATAGTGTGACTGGGGATGGAAGTGAGGTAGGCTAAAGCAACAGATTAAATGTGCAGTTAGCACTCAAAACACCTGTGTGCAGAGACAATCATCTACTGCATATCATAAGCGAGACAGTCTGCAATTTGAATCAGGTAAGTTAACCACCTAGTAGAACAAAAAAATCAACAATCCTCAGAAGAACAAACCAGATTTCAGAGTTGCATAAGGAAAATCTTCAATTCCAGTTTTCAACCAAAAGTTCCAAAATAGAAAATTCTGACCCTTTTAGAAAATAAGCAGTTTAACAGAAACTGAATCTGAGAGGGCAGACATATTGGGTTTAGCAGACACTTTAAAACAAATGTTTCAGTTAGAAGAAAAATGGTATTATTTTGTGAACACAGAATCTCAAGAAAGAAGTAGAAACCATAAACAAGAATCAAACAAATTCTGAGCTGAAAAGAACAATAATTAAAATGAAAAACTTTCCTATATAAGCTCAAAAATATCTGAAGTAGCAGAAGAATGAATCAGCAAATATGAAGATAAAGCATTAAAAATTAACAATCTAAAGATCAAAGAGCAAAGAGAAGCTAAAAGAAAAGAAAAACAAAGTCTTAAATTCTGTGGGACAGCATCAATTTATTTTTAAGATTCTTTTGGTAGAATAAGGGATCAAATGCAGGAGCACTCTACCACTGAGCTACATCCCAGCCCTTGTTATTTTTTAGACAGGGTCTTGCTAAATTGTCCAGGCTGGCCTTGACCTTGCAATTCTCCTACCTCAGCCCCTGGAGTAGCAGGGATTATAGGCTTGCACCACTGCACCCAGCTCATCAAAAGGTTTAATACATGTGCAACTGAAATTCCAGAAGATGAGGGAAAAACATTTAAAGAAATAATGACTGTAAGCTCCCCAAATTTTGTGAAAAACATTAATTTATAGATTTAAGAAGCTCAACGTGCCTTAAACATGACAAAGGAAAAGGAAACTACACCTAGGCACAACACAGTCAAATTTCTAAAAGATAAAGATAAAATATTGAAAGCAGCAAGATAAAACAGACAAGATAAAAGATAAAATGACACAACAGCAAGATAAAATGACACTATTGATGGCTGACTTCTTATCAGAAACAATGCAAGCCAGAAAACAGGGTCCAGTTACTGGGTAGCTAGGGGTTACAGATGCATGCCACCATGTCCAGCCTTTTTACATTTTATTTATTTATTTTTGTACTGGGGATTAAACTCAGGGGCACTCAACCACTGAGCCACATCCCCAGCTCTATTTTGTATTTTATTTAAAGATAGGGTCTCACTGAGTTGATTATGCCTCAGCCTCCTGAGCTGCTGGGATTATAGGTGTGCACCACTGCACACTGGCCAGCCTTTTACATTCTTAAATGACATGCAACCATTTAAAGCAAAAATCATAACACTGTTGAGTTTACAACATATATACAGTTGACCCTACGTATTTGTGTTCTGCATCTGTGGATTCAATCAACTGCAGACTGAAAATACTGGGGGGAAAAACTGTGTACTGAAAATGTACAGACTTTTTTTCTTGTCATTAATTCCTAAATAATATATTTAATAATTATTTAAATAGTATTTGCATTGTACTAGATGTTATAAGTAATCTAGAAATAATTTAAAGTACACAGGAGGATGTGTGTAGGTTATATGCAAATGATATGCCACTTCAGGACTTAAGCGTCTTTAGACTTAGAGCATCTTTATTATCATTTGAAGGTCCTAGAAATAATCCTCTATACCAAGGCATAACTGTAGATATATATATGACAGCTGGATGCAGTGGTCCATGCCTGTAATCTCAGAAACTGTGTAGTCTGAGGCAAGAGGATTTCATGTTTGAGGCCAGCCTCAGCAACTCAGTGAGGCCCTCAGCAACTTAAGTGAGACTGTCTCTAAATAAAACATAAAAAGAGCTGGGGATGTGGTTCAGTGGTGAAGTGCTTCTGGGTTCAATCCCCAGTGCTAAAAATATATTTTTTTCCTCTTTCTTTCTTCCCTTCTTTCCGATATTGGGTACTTTACCACTGAGCTACCTCTCCAGAACTTTCTTTCTTTTTCTTTTTTTTTTTTTTTTTTTTTTTTTATGGTACCAGGGATTGAACTCAGGGGCACTTGACCACTGGGCCACATCCCCAGCCCTTTTTTGTGTTTTTATTAGAGACAGGGTCTCACTGAGTTGCTAAGTGCCTCGCCATTGCTGAGGCTGGCTTTGAACTTTTGATCCTCCTGCCTCAGCCTCCCAAAGTGCTGGGATTACAGGCGTGCGCCACCGCGCCCGGCTTCCAGAACTTTCTTTTATTTTGAGACAAGATCTCACTAAATTGCTTAGGGCCAGGCTAAATTACTGAGACTGGCCTCAAACTTCCAATCCTCTTTACTCAGCATCCCAAGTTGCTGGGATTACAGGCATGCGCCACCATGTCTGGCTCAAAAAATTATCATTTTTTTTTTTGTTTGTTTTTTTTTTTTTTTGGTGCTGGGGATTGAACCCAGGGCCTTGTGCATGCGAGGCAAGCACTCCACCGACTGAGCTATATTCCCAGCCCCATCATTGTTTTTAATTGTCATCATTTAAAATTTTTTTTCTCTTTCCACATTTTTCTATTATAGTTGTACATAATTATAAAATTTGTTTTACATATTCGTACATGCACACAATGAAACTAAATAATTTGGCCAATATCATTCCCTAGGTGCTTCCTTCCTACTTCCCTCCCCTTCTCTCACCCCCCTGATTCCTTTCCTCTACTGATCTCCCTTCAATTTTCAAGAGATTCTTAGTCCCCCAAAACAGGTGAAAACAAAACATTTGAGAGAAACAGGAAACACAGTCAAATGGAAGAATACAACTTTATCAGTAGATATCTTAAATATAAATGAATAGATGCTCCAATTAAAGAATGAGGTTGTAGCCTGGCGCGGTGGCGCACGCCTGTAATCCCAGCACTTTGGGAGGCTGAGGCAGGAGGATCGCGAGTTCAAAGCCAGCCTCAGCAATGCCGAGGCACTTAGCAACTCAGTGAGACCCTGTCTCTAATAAAATACAAAAAAGGGCTGGGGATGTGGCCCAGTGGTCGAGTGCCCCTGAGTTCAATCCCCGGTACCACAAAAAAAAAAAAAAAAAAAAAAAAAAAAAAAGAATGAGGTTGTGGTTGTGAAATTGGATAAAAAAGCAATTCCCAACTGTATGCTATTTATAAGATAATCCCTTAAATTAAAAAAAAAACACAAAGAGGGGGCTGGGGTTATAGCTCAGTGGTAGAGCGCTTGCCTTGCACATGTGAGGCACTGGGTTCAATCCTCAGCACCACATAAAAAATAAATAAACAAAATAAAGTTATTGTGTTCATCTGCAACTAAAAGATATTAAAAAAAACACAAAGAGGTTGAAAATAAAAGGGCAGTAAAAGACATATCATTCAAACAAAAGAAACCTAGTGTGACTATAATAATATTAGACAAAATAGACTTTGAGACAAGCAGGCTCACTACGAAGAAGCATATATTATAATGGTAAAAGATATTTTTATAATTTAAAATATCAATATTTAAAAAGATTTAAATAGCTGGGGATGGTTGAGCATGCCTGTAATCCTAGCAACTCAAGAGGCTGAGGCAAGAGAATGCGAGTTCAAGGTCAGCTTGGGAATTTAGTTGAGACACTGCTCAAAAAAAATTAAAAAGGATGTTCAATCTCCAGTACCACAAAATAAATAAATAAATTAATTAATACATATTTAGATAAATGGAGAAATATTCCATGTTCATAGATTCAAAGACTTATTGGGTGGGGTAAGAACTGGGCACAGGGGCACATGCCTGTAATCCCAGCTACTCAGGGGACTGAGGAAAGATGATTTAAAGTTTGAGGGCTACTTGGGCAACTTAGAATCTGTCTAAAAATATAAACAAACAAACAAATAAATAAATAAAGGCTAGGATATAGCTTAGTGGTAAAATGCTTGCCTCTCATGGGTCCAATTCCTGGAACCAACCAAACAAACAAACAAAAAACAACAACAAAAAAAAAAACACACCTCAACAAGATATTTGTAGAAATACCCACACTGATTCTAATACTGAAGGACTCATATCTCACATCACCAGATTTTTTAAAAAATATATTTTTAGTTGTAGTTGGATACAATACCTTTAGTTTATTTATTCATTTTTATGTGGTGTTGAGGATAGAACCCAGTGCCTCACACGTGAGCCGCAAATGCAATGCCAGCCTATCATATCACCAGATTCTAAAACTACCAAAGTTAGGATAGTATGGTATTGATATACTGATATAAAGATAAAAGACTCAATGGAAAAAGAATAAAGCTCAGAAATAGTACCATATATATAGTCCTGTATGTAAAAGACCAATTCATTTTTACAAAGGTATCATGGTAATCCAATAGGAAAAGAACAAGACTGCTCTTAACAACAAATAAGACAATAAATGGTGCTGGAACTGCTGGCTGTGTTTATGGAAAAAAAAAAAAAAAAAAGGAAGCTTGACACTTAAACCTATAACCATACTCAAAAATTAATCTGGAAGAGACTTAAATAATTAGAGTTCACAAAATTAAAGACTTGTTCTTCAAAAGACACTATTAAGGAAATTAAAAAGCTGAGGAAAAGTCAAAAACCTGAGGAAAAGGGATATAAAATATTCATAAGGACTGACAAAAGAAAAGACAGTTCACAAAAAATAACTTATATAAATGGCCAATAGCACATGAAAAGATGCTTACCCACCAAGAATGGCCAAAATTAAAAACACTGATGTAAATGTGTATCAACAAGAAATCAACGACATTGCTGGTGGGGATGCAAAATGGTACAGTTGCGGCTCAGTGGTAAGAGCAATTGCTTAGCATGTATGAATCACTGAGTTCAATCCTCAGCACCACATAAAAATAAGTAAAATAAAGGTATTGTGTCCATCTACAAGTAAAATAATATTTTAAAGAAATGGTACAGTCACTTTGCAAAAACAATTTGTCAGATTTTTATAAAGTTAAACACACTTATTATATGACCCAGAAATTCTACTTTAGGTATCTACTCAAGAAAAATGAAAACATGTCCTCAGTAATTTGTATGCAAATGTTCACAGCAGCATTATTCATAATAACCAACAACTGGAAGCAACCTAAATGTCCATGAAATTGTGAATACATAGAGAAATTATGGCATACCCTTATAATGCAATACTTCTCTGCAAAAAAATGATAAAAACTATAGACACATGCAACAATAAGATGAATTTCAGAAACATACTATGTGAAAGAAGCCAAAGACAAAAGACTGCTCATGATTCCATTCATATGAAATACTACATAAAGTAACCATAGTGACAAAAAAGTGGTTGCTTCAGAATTGAAAGGGAAATTAATGCAAAGGGCAGGATGGAACTTTTTGGAATGATATGCTAGACCTGTGTGCTGATGTAAAAATGGGTATGTTTTATTAAATGTAAATAATATCTCAAAGAGTTGAAAACATAAAACATATTAGCAATTTCTCCTTGACTAATTGGAAATGAAAAAAAACGGATAAAATACCAATTTGGGGTACCCCCACAAAATAAAAATTAAAAAAAAAAAACACTGTTTTTCATTAGGGGATTCAACATGTTAAGGAAAATTATGTAAAACAAAGATAAGATAAAGAGAGGGCCACATTGTCTTTTTCTTTTTTGTTTTAATATTTTTTAGTTGTTAATGTACCTTTATTTTTTATTTATTTATATGTGGTGCTGAGGATCGAACCCAGTGCCTCATACATGCTAGGCAAGTGCTTTGTCACTGAGCCACAACCACCCCCCACATTGTCTTTTTAATGTCATATAAAGAATTGTTTAACAGGCCCACCCAACAATTATTTAATTCTCTAAGAAAGCCCCCATTTGCTACTATATTTATTTATTGGTACCGGGGATTGAACTCAGGGGCACTAGACCACTGGGCCACATCTCCGGTCCTATTTTGTATTTTATTAGAGTCAGGGTCTCACTGAGTTGCTAAGTGCCTTGCCATTGCTGAGGCTGGCTTTGAACTCTTGATCCTCCTGCCTCAGCCTCCCAAGTGCTGGGATTACAGGCATGTGCCACCACGCCCCCACTTATTTTTTATTTTTTTAAAATTCTGGTGCTGGAGATCAAACCCAGGGCCCTGTGCATGCTAAATATGTGCTCTATCACTGAGCTACGACCTTAATTGCAACTATCTACTGGTTGAAGACCAGACATTGTAAAGTTACATGTTAACTTGTTTTCCTAACAGAATTGGAAATTATTTCTATCTAGTAGAAAAGATAACCTCAAAGTTTATGGGTTTATTGCTTTGTAGGACATTAATCATTTTTTTTATCTAACTTGCAATCTTTTTTTTTTTTAATATTTATTTATTTGGTTTAGTTGTACACAATGGGTTTATTTGTATGTGGTGCTGAGGATCGAACCCGGGCCGCGCACGTGCTAGGCGAGCGCTCTACCGCTGAGCCACAATCCCAGCCCCTAACTTGCAATCTTTTATAATATTTTTTTTTCAAATACCTAAAAATAGCCAGGTACAGTGGCTCACACCTGTAATCCCAGCAGCTCTGGAGGCTGAGGCAGGAAGATCACAAGTTCAAAGCCAGCATCAGCAAAGGTGAGGCACTAAGCAACTCAGTGAGACCCTGTCTCTAAATAAAATACAAAACATGGCTGGGGATGTGGCTCAGTGGCCGAGTACCCCTTAGTTTAATCCCTGGTACTCCTAACCAGCCAAAACCCCCCCGCAAAACCAAATACCTATAAACCCATAGGTCTTTAAAGGCTGTTTTGAACCAATTTTCCCTGCTGTTTCTTGAAACCCATGAGTTGAAAAGTTTTGAGACAACTTCATTTTATAGTTGTATAATAAACATGCTTTTAATATTTAAAAAATCATACTTATTGAATGTTTCATTTGAGTTCCACTCCAAATCACCTCAGGTTTACATCTCTGATCACATTTCACCTAATCTGAGTCACATATTAGATTACACTGGAAGTGGAAACTTGGAGGATTTATTTCTCAGTACACTGTACTTTACAACTCTATGGGAATCTTAATGGAGCATCCTTTCTTTCTTTTACTCCCAGTGTTATAACCCGCCACATGGATATATTTTAAAGCCAATTTCCCATTCCTTGCATCAAGCTTCAGAATATAACCTCTTCATAAACAATGTAATTTAATTTTAATTTAGAAGTCAATACTTTGTTTCTTGGATACTTCTTCTTCATCACCAACTTCGTCTTCAGTGACCTCAGATCCAGTGGTATATTCTTCTTCTTCTGAAAATAATGACTGTTGTTTCTAAATTAACAAACAAACACATCTATTACAAATGCATTATTATCACATCTCTAATGACTGAATTCCTTAAAACACATTTACCTATACTTATTTTGGATGAATTAGTTGAACAAGAACTGATAAAATGACCCATCTATCTAGCATTCAGGATATGGTCATAGGGATTTCTATGTTCAGGGATGATAATGTAGCTCCATGGTAGAGCACTTAAACAATCTAACAACATTTTTATTAAGTGCAAAGTTGAAGCACTTGCCAAGCAAGTTTCTAGGTTTGATCCCCAGCACTGAGAGTTTCTACATTCCGGATTGCATTACATCTAATATTTTTAAAAAATATTTTTTTAAAGATTTTGACGGAACATTATTTTATTCATTTATTTATATGCGGTGCTGAGAATCAAACCCAGTGCCTCATACATGCTAGGCAAGTAAGTGTTCCACCACTGAGCCACAACCCCAGCCCCTTCATCTAATATTTTTTAATTTATTTCCTTTACAGGATCTAGAAAAGTAATAGACAGGTAATCAATATTTGTTGAATTATACTTCTGTCACTCAACTGAACATGTTACTTGATGTTAAGGTTAAATTACAACACAAAGGCTGGCATTAAAGTTGTCCTACAAACAAGTACATGTGCACACTGTCTCAATGAATGTGGCCTTTATTACTTAAATATTTATCTGCACCTATCAGTCCTATTGTCTGTTATCCCTAACCCAAATTTCTATCCTATTTTTATGAATACTGGTAGTAAATGGCATAGTATTCGCAAGCAGATTAAAAAAAGAATCAAACAATCAAATAATGAGACCTTAGTAGATTTTTTATTTGTTTAATGTTCTATGTGTGATTTAAAGTGACTTTAAAAAGTCTTTTAGCAAGATCTATGGCTTATGCAATCAGATAATGGAGAAGATGTGTCCCTCTTAAACAATCTAACAACATTTTTATTAAGTGCAAAGTTGAAGAAGCTGTAAAAGTAGATATATATTTAACTAAAACTTATAAAGTAAGTCACTGATAATATTCTATTAAACTAAACTTAAATTTAGGAAGAAAGAGAGCCATGAAAGCTGAATATAATTGCTTACTTACCAGTTGCAGAGTCCAGTTTTTCAGGGACAAGAACTGTAAAAAGAGGAGTAAGAGATCACTAAATTTGCACCTACTCACATTGCAGCTCCTTATTTTCACATGGATATTACAGAAGAGTTAAAACAAGTTCCCTTCCTTGTTGAAACAACTCGAAATTCAGGCTGAAACTGATGTATTAAGTAATATATATCTGTCTTTTAAATCCTCTGTTAAGAGGACAATGTGAATGTTTAAAAAAAGCAAAAAGGGCTGGGCGTGCAGTTCAGTGGTAAAGTGCTTGCCTAACATGTACCAGATTCTTGGTTTAATTCCAGAACTACAGGAAAAACAAAAAAGAAAAAGAAAAAAATTGATACTTTTCCAGTATCATTTCCAAATGACAAGTAAATCACATGTAAAGATTACATACTTTTTGTTATAAAACTTTAATTACTTTTTTTTTTGGTACTGGGAATTAAACTCAGGGGCACTTTACTACTGGGCCACCTCCACAGTTCTATTTTGTATTTTATTTAGAGACAGGGTCTCACTGAGTTGCTTGGCACCTTGCTTTTGCTGAGGCTGGCTTTGAACTCATGATCCTCCTACCTCAGCCTCCTGGGCTGCTGGGATTACAGGTGTGTCGGGACCTTACACTGTCTGCCAAGGGGATGGAAAAGCTCTGGCTTTCTGGCTGCTTACCACATTACCATGCCCTGTTACAGGACCTAGGCTAAGCAGGGGGCATTGCTGTGAGAACTGAAACCACCCCAAGGATAGGCCAATGGCTCCGTCAATGGCATCCGCCCATGCTCCTTATGTGTCCCCATGATCTTTCTGCTGATTGGCCCATGTCCTATATAAGACCGTCCAACTTCCTCAATAAACCGAGTTCCGGTATTCTACTGACTGGGCTCCCCGACGCGGCTCTGAGTCTTTTGAAGGTGGGGGAGGAGGCGTCGGCAGCCTTTACTTTCCCACTCTAGTCTCATCGTTGAGGTAGGCCCCTCTGGCCTCTTTTGCTAGACAGAAGAGGTCCATCCAGGGTGCGGGGGGCTAAAGACCTCAACCCCTTATAACTTTGCGACACAGGTGTATGACTAAAGTTCACAGCCAAACAGATTTCTTGGTTGTTGTTTTTTTTTTTTTTTTTTTTTTTTTTTTTTGGTACCAGGGATTGAACTCAGGGGCACTCGACCTCTGGGCCACATCCCCAGCCCTTTTTTGTATTTTATTAGAGACAGGGTCTCACTGAGTTGCTAAGTGCCTCGCCATTGCTGAGGCTGGCTTTGAAATTGTGATCCTCCTGCCTCAGCCTCCCAAGTGCTGGGATTACAGGCGTGCACCACCATGCCTGGCTAGATTTCTTGGTTCTTAGTAAAAGCAATCAAAGAAATCAAAAGGAATCAAAGGAATCAAAATTTTCTGGTCACCTTAAAGACAATTCGTTTTGAAATGTTTGAAAAACTAAATATATTTCTGATTTAATAAAAAATTTCATACCAAAATGTTACAGAAAAAGAGGAGATAAATATTCATTCATACTATCTTCATTTCTTGGTAGTTCTTAATTCTTTGAGGGCAAGGAACGTACGCTATTACTTACAGTCTTATCAATTCAGCAACATACCTTATTATGATTAGATAGTTCAATTTCAATTTAAAGTGACCAAGTTCCTGTCAAAGATGAAATGCCATCAATTGTTCATATGGAGAATAAGTAAAATAAATTACTCACAGCATTGAGCTCTCCAGTTTTGGGGCCCCATGGTGTATTTGGCTCCAGTAAAACATCACATTCTAGACCCTTTTCATCGGAGGAGCTAACTGCAGGATCACTTGAAAGAAAAATTTTTGTGAAGTGTGAAATTTCTTAAAAATTTAAATGAGAATATCTTTTAACTGCAAATGTTTTATAATCAATCTTAAGAAAAACAGTTTCTGTGTGAGACCTTGTGTTAAATCCTCACACCACAAAAAAGAAAGGAATACAGTTCCTGAAGGATGCCATTTCAACAATTTCTTTTCTTAATTCATCTAGTAATTCCCCTTTATGGAAAGATGACCTCAACCATCAATACTTTTTCTAGCTGTATCAATTAAGCAGTTAAAAAGGGCTTGGACTAGGGGTATAGCTTGGAGGTAGAGTACTTGCCTAGCACATATGAAGTTCTAGGGTTCATCCCCAGTAACAACAAAAAAGGGAGAGAGGGAGTGAAGGAGGAAGAGGGGGAGGGAGGGGGAAGGGAAGAAAGAAAGAGGAGGTGAAGTAGGAGGATTTAAGCAAATGTGGAAAAAAATTAAAAATCCTCAAAAATTGGATTTAGAATTCCAACTTTTTTAATCACCAAGAACTCTCATTAGTTTTTTTTTTCCCCTCTTGAATCTCAGATATTTTAAAGTATTTTGCCTATCAAATAAATATCTGCTTACACTTATTGTAAGCTAACATATAATTTCAGTTAAACTATCTGAAATATTGAAAACTACTTAAGGACTGACATTACTGATTTGGGGAAGCCACTAGATAATAGGGAATTCTGAAATGGGAATCCTCACTGAATTCCCTTACTGAATAAGGCTGTAATTCAGTGTTGTTGAATTTTTTTCTCTCACCTAACCAAATCTTTAGAAAAAGGCACAACAATGACATCTTTGTGCTTATGCAGATCATCTAGTATTTTAGTAGTTGAACAGGACGGCAAATCTCCACCTTCGCCTTGATCATGAAGCGTAACCATGTGGTCCTTCACTTTACAGCCCTGTCATGTAAAAGACACTAAATTAGAGAGATTGATTTCATTAATAAAAACATTTCTTTAAAGATCACTGTTCTTATTCTTCTTTGCTAGTCAAATCATATTTTAATACATTTCTTAAAAAAAGAAACACAGTAAAAAGACTAAAATATAAGTGTACACCTTCACAAATACCCAAGAATATCTATTTAACCACCACCCACATTAAAAAAAGGAAAACACAAATGCACATATGCACCTGTGCGTGCGCATGCACACACACAAACGCTCCAGGAATTTCCCATGGGTCCATTCCTGATCATTTAACTGCTTCCCTTCTCCCAAAAGATAATTTCTATCCTCTATCCTAATTCCCAGCCCTTTTTTAAAATTTTGAGACAGTGTCTCACTAAGTTGCCAAGGCTAGCTTAGAACTCATGAATCTCCTGCTTTAGCTTCTCAAATTGCTGGATTGCAAAAAAAAAAAAAAAAAAAAAAAAAAAAAAAAAAAATTGCTGGATTACAAGTATGTATATGTATACCTGGCATATTGTCTTTTTTTTTTTTTTTTTTTTTTTTTTTTTTTTTTTTTTTTTTTTTTGGTACTGATTTGTAGGATTCAGATCTATATAGGTGAGTTTGGGGAGCATTTACATCTTTACAATGTTGAGTGTTCCAATTAATGAACATGGTATAACTATCCATTTCTAAAGTCTCCTTATGTTTTTCATTAAGTAATGGTTTGTTTTCTGCATAAAGTTCTTGCACATATTTTGTTAGATTTATTCCTAGATACTCACTTCTCAACCCATACCTATCTAGGGCGTGGTTCATCTTTGGTGCTATACAAATATTTTTTGTATGGATGATGGTGATGAAGAGCTTTAAGTTAGTGATCATGGAATATAATCTATACTAGTACTCACATACTGTACCAAGATATATGTGCCAGGATGTTCATTACAACACTTGTAATACCATCAATCTGGAAGCAACATAAATATTCATCAATAGGATAATGGCTAAAGAAATTGTGATGTATGCATAGTTTGAACTATCACACAGCAGTTAAATTTACTGTCATAGAGAGATAACCTAGGTATGTTGTTGAGTGGAAAAGTGCAAGTTTCAGAAAAATGTGAGTGGTATAATTCCATATCTGAAACAAACAAACAAAAATACAAATAGTTTGTGCCTAAAATGTATTTAAAAGGGTCCAAAAGGAAACTATTAAACATAGCTACCTATAAAAAAAATGGAGACTAGGAGAATGGTGTTAAGAGGGACTTCTATTTCTTCTTATACTTACTTATGTACTGTTAGAAAACTTTTCTACCGGAATATATTAGTTTTATACTTTAAAAACAACACGAGGAGAAAGGGTTTACATAAAAGTGTTAGGGAGTGTGTTACTACAAAAGGGCAACATTTAAAATTTACCTTTGTAAGCTGAGTGGGATCAAATCGAAGAACCTTTTGGTTGCAGCAGGGATAAATTCCAGTGCCAACAGTGCTCAGTGAATTTGCTGCAGTAGAATAAACTACTGTTTCTGAGTGGTATTGACAATGTGAAAGTTCAATACAGAGAAAAGCCTGGATAAAAGAAATATATAAAATCAATGATTATTCCCACAGTGAAATTATACATCTCAGGGGTTGGGGCTGGGGTTGTGGCTCAGGGGAGGAGTGCTTGCCTGGTGAAGGAGCCCTAATTAGGAAGGGCTGTTGTAGCTAGCTGGAAGCCATAAGTTCCACCTGATATATGTGACGCACCTGTAGGCACCCGCAAACCTGAAGGTATATAACCGGGTGAAAGCGGTCCGAGATAGGAGAACGGAGAATTCAGACAGTCGGGCAGTCACTCGGTCGGTCAGAAGAATCAGAGCGGCCAGAACGTAGGCAGAGCGGTTACAGAAGAGAAACCAGATAGAAGAAGTAATGACTGGCCAGAGTTAGGCCGAGGCTCCAGAGGACTGGTCAGAGTTAGGCCGAGGCTCCCGAGGAAGACAGAAGACAGAAGACAGAAGAAAGAAGAAGGAAGAAAGAAGAGAGAAGAAAGAAGCTCTAATCTTTCTCTAAGCTAAGCTCTATCTTTCTTTCTCTCTAAGACTCTAACTCTAAGCTAAGCTAAGCTCTATCTTTCTTTCTCTCTAAGACTCTAACTCTAAGCTAAGAAGACAAGAAGAAAAGCTCGCTTTAATCTTTCTCTCTAAAAATCTTTCTTTCCCTCTCTAAGCTCTAAGAAAGTAGAAGTAAAAGTAGTAAAAGCTTAACTCTGCCTCCGAGAGTTTTTCCTCCCGGTTTTCGGTACCAGGTAGCTTACAAATGGTGGTCCGTCTGGGGCTCGGCAGGCAGAGAAGAAAAGCTAAGAAATAAGGAGAGCAACGAAAAAGCATAGCCTCAGACTCAGTTGAGACCAGCAAAAAGAGTAGTAAACAAGAGAGCATAGCCTCTGACTCAGTTGAGGCCAGTTAAGAATTAAGCTGAAGCAGAGTAGCCAGCGAAAAGCCGAAGAGCCGGCGAAAAGCCGAAGCGAGCCGGCCAAAAGCCGAAGCAGAGTAGCTGGCCAAAAGCCATAAAAAATATAGAGAAAAAGCCTTGAGCTTTAGTATAAAGGAAAAAGCCATGAGCTTAAA
This sequence comes from Tamias sibiricus, assembly GCA_025594165.1. Taxonomy (NCBI): domain Eukaryota; kingdom Metazoa; phylum Chordata; class Mammalia; order Rodentia; family Sciuridae; genus Tamias; species Tamias sibiricus. The sequence continues at coordinate 45,225,642 of CM046670.1, forward strand.
AGAAAATAGAGAATTAAATAGCATGGTAAAAACCATGCAGAAAAAAAGCCATTGAGCTTTGGCAAGAAAGCCATAAAGAAAAATAAAGACGAGGAGAAAAAAAAAAAAAAAAAAAAGTCAAAGCCGCTTATACAATTGTGCTTAACTAAGTGCGTTAGCTGCTCCTCAGCAGTAGGCTTCCTTAAAGCCGCAGCACCTTCTCAAAAAGGGCTCAAATATCCACCCTTTTAAAAACAAAAGGTGAAAAGCTAGGTAGGGACAAGAAAATAAAATAGAGAAAATAAAATAGAGAAAAAATAAAATAGAGAAAATAGAATTAAAGCACCTTTTTAAACTAAAGGGAAGGAATATGAAGGAGCCCTAATTAGGAAGGGCTGTTGTAGCTAGCTGGAAGCCATAAGTTCCACCTGATATATGTGACGCACCTGTAGGCACCCGCAAACCTGAAGGTATATAACCGGGTGAAAGCGGTCCGAGTTAGGAGAACGAATTCATTCGGTCAGTCGGGCAGTCACTTGGTCGGTCAGAAGAATCAGAGCGGCCAGAACGTAGGCAGAGCGGTTACAGAAGAGAAACCAGATAGAAGACAGAAGAGAAACCAGATAGAAGAAGTAATGACTGGTCAGAGTTAGGCCGAGGCTCCTGAGGAAGACAGAAGACAGAAGAAAGAAGAAGGAAGAAAGAAGAGAGAAGAAAGAAGCTCTAATCTTTCTCTAAGCTAAGCTCTATCTTTCTTTCTCTCTAAGACTCTAAGCTAAGAAGACAAGAAGAAAAGCTCGCTTTAATCTTTCTCTCTAAAAATCTTTCTTTCCCTCTCTAAGCTCTCTCTAAGAAAGTAGAGTAGAAAAAGTAGTAAAAGCTTAACTCTGCCTCCGAGAGTTTTTCCTCCCGGTTTTCGGTACCAGGTAGCTTACAGCCTGGCATGTATAAGGCACTGGGTTCGATCCTCAGCATCACATAACAATAAATAAATAAATAAATAAAATAAAGGTCCATCAACAACTAAAAAAAAAATTTAAAAAATTATACATCTCAAAAATACTCTACTGAAAAACATGTGCTGTATGTCTCATTTACATGAAATGTACCAGAAAGGCAGATTTATAGATAATCAAAGTAGATTAGTGATTTGCCATAGGGAGTGGAAGCAAATAGGCACAATGGGACCTTTCTGGGTTGATCGAAATGTACTATAATCAGTTTGTGGTGATTGTTGAATAATTGTGTAAATTTACCCAAAATTAGTGAATTATGCACTTATGATGAATGAATTTTACAGCATGTAGTGCACCTCAATAGTTATGAAAAAGAAAAACCACTTTACTCAAAATTCTAACGAGTTAAACTGATCTTTTTTTACTCAAAAAATTTCCAATGAAACATGAAATAAAAATTTGCCTCACTTTATTATTCCTTGACACATACACACACATATATATTTCTTGGTGGTGTGGGAACTGAACCCCGCGGTGCTTTACCACATCCCCAGACCTTTTATTATTTTCAGACAGGCTCTTGCTAATTTCTAATGTTGTCCTTGAACTTGTGATCCTCCTGTCTCAGCCTCCTGAGTCTCTGGGATTGCATATGTGCACCACTGTGCCTGGCTCCTTGATAATTTTTTTCTGTGACATATTTTTGAGGTAAATATTTAGCATCAGTATTAATGCAAATTGGCCTTGGAGTCATTGGAGAGAAGATCTTATCAAGGTTTAATTATAAATTAAATAATCAGGTTTCAAATGTGTATGTAAATTGGTTAAAATTCAAAGACAAAAACAAACTTAGCTGGCAGAGTGGCTCACACCTGTAATCCCAGCAGTTAGGGAGGCTGAGGCAGGAGGATCACAAGTTCAAGACCAGCCTCAGCAACTTAGTGAGGCCTAAGCAACTTAGCGAGAACTTGTCTCAAAAATTAAAAAATTTTAAAAGGGCTGGAGGGGCTAGGGCTGTAGCTCAGTGGCAGAGTGCTTGCCTAGCATGTGTGAGGCACTGGGTTCAATCCTTGGCATCACATAAAAATAAACAAATAAAATAAAGGCATTCTGTCCATTGACAACTACAAAAAACAGAAAAATAAAAAAGGGCTGGGGATGTGGTTCAGTGGTTGAGAGCCCCTAGGTTCAATCCCCAGCACCAAAACAAAACAACAAACAAAAATCAACAAATTAACACCCCTCCCTCCCCCCAAAATCAAACAAACCTGAAAATAACAAATGTTAGTGAGATATAGAGAAATAAGAACTCTGATACTGGGCTGGGATTGTGGCTCAGTGGTAGAGCGCTCGCCTAGCACGAGCCCGGCCCGGGTTCGATCCTCAGCACCACGTACAAATAAACGCATTGCGTGTGTACAACTAAAGCAAATAAATAAATATTAAAAAAAAAAAAAAAAGAACTCTGATACATACCTGGTAGGAATGCAAAAAGGTTGAGGAACTTTAGAAAACTGCTAGGTAAATGGTAAATTTACATTTACTATAGAATCCTGTAATCCTATTTCTAGGTAATTAGTCAAGAAAAGTAAAAACCTAAGTTCATAGGAAAACCTGTAAGGAAATGTTTATAGCAGCTTTCTTCATAATGGTCCTCAGCTAGAATCACTACAAATGTCCTTCAGCTGGTAAATGGAATAACATTGGGCTATATTCATACAATGACCATACCTGGCAATAAAAAGTAACAAACCAATACATGCAACAACAGGGATAAATTTCATTTTGCTGAATGAAAGAAGTTATATTTGAATAGCTAAATACTGTATGGTTTTATTTAGATGATATCCTGGAAATGGCAAAACTACAGACAGAAAACAGATCAGTGGCTCAAAGTGACTGGAGTCACTTCTTCCTGGCAAAAAGGAATTGACTAAAAAAGGGCAAGTGGAAGCTTTTTAGAGTGATGGAAGCATTCTGTGCTTTGATGGTAGTGGCAGTAACACCACTATATGTATTAACCAACCTCAATATGGATGGATTTTACTATATGTAGAATATAATTCAGTAAACTTGATTTTAAAAATTGTGGGAAGGGCTGGGATGTGGCTCAGTGGTAGAGCACTTGCCTAACATTTGTGAAGCCCTGGGTTTGAACCCTAGCACTCAAAAATAAAATAAAATCCTGGAAATATAGAAAGCTCATTAAGGGGGAATTTATATGTTTGGAAATCCCACTCTGATAGTTTTGATAAACTGATTTTCCTTCCCTCTATTGAAAATCATTACCCAAGTGAAAGAGGAAGAACTTCTAGGGGGAGGAAGACTTTAGGAATTCATAAAAAATCATATGTAGAAAACTTAATTTATAATAAGATTAATTAGGAATGAACTCTTCCAAAGACCTATTTTTATTTTTTTTTTTTGTAGTTGTAGATGGACAGCATGCCTTTATTTTGTTAATATTTATGTGGTGCTGAGGATCAAAACCAGTGCCTCATATGTGAAAGACAAGCGCTCTGCCACTGAGCTACAGCCCCAACCCCAATTTATCCTATAAAATTTCTTTCAAATAGCAAGTTTTTTGTGTGCTTTTATTATAGTTTTCATTCATAAAAATGAACATGGCTAGAGATATAGCTCAGTGCTATAGTGCTTATCTAGCATGTCTGAGGTCCTGGGCTGGATTTCCAGTACCACAAACAAACAAAACCCCAAACCTTTTGGGGAACTCAATTGTTTTAACAAAAACAATAAAATTACACACACACACACACAAACAAAAAACAAAAAAACCCAGCACTCTATCTGCAAAGGTGCTTCTGAATTTCCACAGAAATGTACTGGCCAACGTGGAAATAGTTTGGCTGAGAATAATTAAATGCAGTAAGGATTCTTTTTTTTTTTTTTAAACACTGAAACAATGAATTTGGTCACTTCCTCCCCACTGCCCCAGTACTGGGAATTGAGCCCAGGGACATTCTACCACTGAGCTACATCTCTACATCCCCAGATATTTATTGAAATAGGGTCTTGGCTAAGTTGTCAAGGCTGACCTCAAACATTTTTGGTCTTCCTGCCTCAGTCTCTGAAATCATTGAATTATAGGGATATTGGGCACTTAAAACCTGTTGCTTTTCTAAAAACCCAGAAAGGAACTGATCATTCATTCATCAATAAAAATGAAATAGAGGAAGAAAAAACATGGCAAGAGAAATGAAGCCAGATACAAGCGACGTCTAAAGGCACCACTGCTTTTGCCACTATGGTTTTTAGAGCTGGGATTGGATCCGGGGTGATTTACCATTGAGCTACATTCCCAGCCCTTTTTTTTTTTTTTTTATTTTGAGATAGGGTCTCACTAAGTTGCTTAGGGCCCCACTCAATTGCTGAGGTTGGCCTTGAACTTGTGATCCTCCTGTCTCAGCCTATCAAGCTGCTGGGATTAAAGGCATGTGCCACCGCACCCAGCAGCCACTATTTCTTTCTTTCTTTTTTTTTTTTTGGCACCAGGGATTGAACTCAGGGGTACTCGACCACTGAGCCACATCCCCAGAGTTGCTAGGTGCCTCGCGATTGCTGAGGCTGGCTTTGAACTCGTGATCCTCCTGCCTCAGCCTCCTAAGTGCTGGGACTACAGGCGTGCGCCACCGCGCCTGGCCAGCCACTATTTCTTTAAAAGAAACGTTGGATTGTCCAAACATATCCAAACTTAACAAATTAAACACAAGGTATCAAGAAATTTGCTCTTAATGTTTGCAGAGCAGGATTTAAAAAAAAATAACTCACCTGATAACATCTTGAACAAGTCAGCCAGTTGACTGTTCCCCACAAGCGCCAATACACATCTCTCCAAGATTTTAGTTCTTCAAAAAGGCTACTCAAATACTCATGAACATCCCAAGTCTTATCTCTGGAGAAAAAGCCTCAATTGTTATATTATTATAAGGCAAGTGCTATAACCAATTTGTTCTAAAGAAATATTTTTAAATTTGTAGATTGTTTCCAGAATATTTCTCAGGTATGATACATTGGAAGGTAGATAAAATTTCACTTGGGAGTTTGATTATTCTGTGGACACCAGAAGATGGTATGAAAGGTTGAATGTCAAATTATTCTGCTAAGCTACAAAAAGTATTATTAATTAAATACTATGAACAGGCCAACACTTGGGACTCAGGCATATGTTGTTAAATGGAACCTTTATTCTAACTGCATTTATTGAAAGAAATGTTATTAATAACTAATGATTCCAAAAAATAATGTCATTTGCAGGAAAGTGAATGGAACTCGAGAACATTATGATAAGTAAAATAAGCCAAACTCAGAAAACTGAGGGCCATATGTTTTCTGTTACATGTGTAAGTTAGAGAAAAGGGCAAAAAAATGGGGAGGGGATGTCATGAAAATAGAAGGGAGATGTGATAGACCAGGGGGAGGGAGGACGGGAGGGAAAGGAAGACACTGGGGAATAAAATTGACCAAATTATATTGTTCTATTGTGTGCATGTATGAATATATAACAGTGAATTCCACAGGTATGTATAATTATAATGCATCAATAAAAATAAAAGGCCATATTAATGTGTTGGTTCTTTACATTATTTTCAAACAGCATTTTATTGTAATTGAGCAATATAGCTATATATAACTAGGTCTTATTAATTTACATTTTAAAATTAAATATAGCAAAGGCTTAAAATTAAAACTCTATTTGCTATGGTCACATGTATCTCAAGTTCTTTTAAAGTCTTTATTTTAATCTTATTTTTGCTATTTTTTCTTAGTTCAACAAATACCAAAATGCCATCATATTATTACAAATTACATAGGCACATCTGTTTAAAAAAGTTAAAGACTATTTTTAAAATGTATACATGGCCAAGTGTGGTGGTCCATCCCTGTAATCCCAGAGACCTAGGAGGCTGAGGCAGAAGGATTGCAAGTTCAAGGACAGTTCCAGCAATTTAGTGAGACCCTGTCTCAAAATTTTAAAAATTAAAAGGGATAGGGATGTAGATTAGTAGTAGAATGCCCCTGAGTTCAATCGCTAGTACTGAAAGAAAAGGAAAAAAAAGTATCAATGTATAATTGTATCAATTATAGACTTATATGAAAATATTTTGAAAACAACAAAAATGGATTTTGAGGTGCTGGGGTTGTGGCTCAGTGGCAGAGCACTTGCCTAGCATGCCTGAGGCACTGGGTTCAATCCCCAGTACTACATGAGAAAAAAAATTAAATAAACAAAATAAAGGTATTTAAAAAAATAGATGTTGAAGTTATTATCAATTATTTTTTCATACACTATTGTTAATAGTTATTACTGTCAGAATGGAGTAATTTTCAAAAGGTGAATCAAATCTCAGATAAAATGGTATAAAATTCCAGGAGCTTATGATAACTAGTGAAGATTCCCTGATTATTATATTGAAAGAAAAGGAAACATTTTAAATTGATTGTGCTATACTAAGGTTAAATGAAATGTTGCCCTGTATTTCTGTTTTTATGTTTAAGATACACAATATGTTTTTTTAAAAAATAAAAGGGCTAGGGCCTGGGGTTGTGGCTTAGTGGTAGAGCACTCGCCTAATACAAAAAATAAAATAAATAAATAAAAGGGCTATATGTTTTTTGGGGAGTGTACCGGGTTTTGAACTCAGGAGCACTAGACCACTGAGCCACATTCCCAGTCCTATCTTGTATTTTTATTTAGAGACAGGGTCTCACTGAGTTGCTTAGCACCTTGCTTTTGCTGAGGCTGGCTTTGAAATTGTAATCCTCCTGTCTCAGACTCCCAAGCCACTAGGATTACAGGTGTGTGCTACTCTGTCTGGCAGGACTATACATTTTTTTAGTTGTAGATGGACACAATGGCTTTAATTTGTTTACTTATTTTTATGTGGTGTTGAGGATTGAACCTAGTACCTCACACATGCCAGGCATGCACTGTACCACTGAGCCACAACCACAGCCCCAGGAATATACATTTTTAAAAAAATATTTATTTATTTGCTTTAGTTGTACACAATGCAATGCATTTTTGTTTACATGGTGCTGAGGATTGAACCCGGGCCGCGCACATGCTAGGTGAGCGCTCTACCACTGAGCCACAACCCCAGCCCCGGAATATACATTTTTAAAAAAAGTATTTATTTATTTGCTTTAGTTGTACACAATGCAAAGCATTTATGTTTACTTGGTGCTGAGGATCGAACCCAGGCCGCACACGTGCTAGGCGAGCGCTCTACCGCTGAGCCACAACCCCAGCCCAGATATACATTTTTAATACAGTAAAAGAACAAGCAAAAAGAAAATTAAAGTCATTCATAATACTAGTGAACATGTTTGCAGTTTTATTTTCCCCTATTTTCAACAATTTACCATTAATGACTTTCTATGCAAGTATATGTTTTTCTGCAACATTGTTCTTTCTTTCTTTCTTTTTTTTTTTTTTTTTTTGGTACCAGTGATCGAACTCAGGGGCACTCGACCTCTGAGCCACACCCCCAGCCCTATTTTTGTATTTTATTTACAGATAGGGTCTCACTGAGTTGATTGGAGTCTCGCTTTTGCTGAGGCTGGCTTTGAACTCATGGTCCTCCTGTCTCAGCCTCCTGAGCTGCTGGGATTATAGGCGTGCACCACTACGCTCAGCTCTTCAACATTATTCTTTTTTTTTTTTTTTTTTAATATTTATTTATTTATTTTAGTTGTACACAATGTCTTTATTTATGTTTACGTGCTGCTGAAGATCAAACCTGGCAGCGCACGTGCTAGGCCAGCACTCTACCACTGAGCCACAATCCCAGCCCCTGCAACATTATTTTTAAAGGCTGCACATTAAGAGTTGACTAGAGGGGTTGGTGGTACCACAGCTCAGTGGTACAGCACTTGCCTAGCTTGTGTAAAGACCTGAGTTCCATCTCTAGCAGGGGGGTTGGGGGGGGGAGAAAAAGAAAGAAAGAAAGAGAAAAAAGAATTTATATGTTTTATATAGCTACACTATAGTATGGATATATTTTATTTTTTTGAATAATTTGTTTTTTTGGCTAGCTAAAATACTTCGTATAGCAATAAGTGTCCTCATTAAATGCTTTCACAAAGCCAACATTAGAGAAATTCCTAACAGCAGGATGTTGTCAAAGAATACATACATTGTAAAGTTTCTGCTTTTCTGAGACATTATAGCAATTTACAACCCTCCTTCCAACTCAGAATGAGAACTTGTTTTTAAACTTATAAAGGGCAATACGTATTATGCATTAATGAAATATATATTAATAGATACTGACCAAGTATGAAGAATAAACAGATTATGGAAACTCTGTTCTTAATTTTTCTCATTCACCAAAATTCACTTGAAAGCAAAATATAACACTTTTACAGATAACTAAAATCTGTTAGTGAGGGGCTGGGGTTGTGGCTGAGCGGCGGAGCGCTCGCCTAGCACGTGCGCAGCCTGGGTTCGATCCTCAGCACCACATAAAAATAAAGGCATTGTGTACAACTAAAACAAATAAATAAATATTTTAAAAAAATCTGTTAGTGAAATCATTTTAATGGTATTGACCAGAATATCTTTCAAGATTAATATAATTTTTATCATTTTGAAGTTTGAAGACACTGTATAATTTACCCAGTAAATAAAATGTAGCTTTTACAACAACTTTGTTTTGTTTTCTAAATCAAAGTTGTATCACATGCAGAAAAAGACACTATCCTATTTCTTATGATCCTATTTCTTATGAAAGAAGTTATGCTTCTTTCACACAGAAAAGTTGCATTTTATTTTCACTGCACCTTATGTGAATATAGATAATATTTCCATGTCGATCGACATTAATTTTTCCAGGAACACAAGAAATTCTTCTTTCTGTTTCTTTTGTTAAAAGTTTCTTACACAAACAGCATCTATAACACAAAGAAGATACAAAAATCATTAAAAAAAAACACAGTAAATTAAGAAATATAGCTGCACTATATAGCATACTAAAGGAAAAACATTACCTGTATAATGTTGCAGCATTACTCCGAGAATCTGGATTCAAATACTCAGGATCAAACAGTCTCTCAATCTTCTTACAAAAAAGTTTACTATTAATAATAAATACCAAAAAATTAATTACCTCTATTTACTTTATTAAATATACTTTACAGTGATAAAAATAAACACTGATTTACATGTATATATATACATAAAATATCATCAATAAGTTCCTAGAGATGCTCTCTCTGGGAGTTTATAATACATTTTTGGTATTCTAAGTAAATAAATGTAACAATGAGAGCTGCTTGATCAAGAATCTATTTTCGGGGCTGGGGTTGTGGCTCAGTGGTAGAGCACTTGCCTAGCACGTGCACGGCCCGAGTTCGAACCTCAGCACCACGTAAAATGCATTGTGTACAACTAAAAGCAAATAAATAAATATTAAAAAAAAAAAGAATCTATTTTCAGGGGCTGGGCTATAGCTCAGCAATAGCACGCTTGCCTTGCACATGTGAGGCACTGGGTTTGATCCTCAGAAACACATAAAAATAAATAAAATAAATAAAGATATTGTATTCATCTTAAAGAAAAATCTTTAAAAAAATGTTAAAAAAAGAATCTATTTTTACCTGAAAATAAGACTGATGGTAGATATGTACCGCTCCTTCTGTCCTCTATTATTAGAATATTCAAAATTAAAGATTTTGAGAATCTAACAGTCCAAGTCTACCAATAACTAGGTGTGTGTGTGTGTGTGTGTGTGTATACATATATTTTTTAAAATATTTATTTATTTGCTTTAGTTGTACACAATGCATTTATTTTTACATGGTGCTGAGGATGGAACCCGGGTCGTGCATGTGCTAAGCGAGCGCCCTACCGCTGAGCCACATCCCAGCCCCCCCCCCTTTTTTTTGGTACCGGGGATTGAACTCAGGGGTACTCAACCACTGAGCCACATCCCCAGCCCTATTTTGTATTTTATTAGAGACAGGGTCTCATTGAGTTGCTTAGCACCTCGCCATTGCTGAGGTTGGCTTTGAACTCTTGATCCCACTGCCTCAGCCTCCAGAGCCACTGGCAGATTACAGGTGTACACCACCATGCCTGGCTATGTATATGATCTTTTTGCAACTTCCTTTTGCTGAACCTTGTTTTCTTATCTATAAAATGTGGTTAATTCATAAGACTTTAAAGTTTTTAAAGAGTGCCAGGCATAGTGTTAAGAATTAAATAGGTGGGCTGGGGATGTAGCTCAGTTGGTGGGGTGCTTGACTTGCATACAGAAGGCCCTGGGTTCAATCCCCAGCACCACAAAACAAACAAGAATTAAATAAATGTTATTTACTTTATTATTATGTGTAATATAACTGAATTTGCAGTCTCCTAAGTGTGTCATGACTCCAAAGGTATGCTCTGCCTGTCTCCATTTTCCCTCGTGTAATGCCTGCTGCTCTTAAAGGCCAAATATGTATTTAAGATTCTATTCCCATTTTCAAATATTTAGCTCTTAGATAATTTTACTCTACCTCATTCTCCTTATGGTCTGAATTCTTGAATCATCCTCTGCATTATCCATTTCTTCCTCTTTAATGGATCATCCTGATCAGCACATAAGCATGGTTCAGTACCCCACCCCCCTTTATTTTGTTCTAGGGATTGAACCCAGGGGTGCTTTACACTGAGTTACATCATTCCCAGTCCTTTTTATCGTTTCTTCTTTGAGACATGGTCTTGTTAAGTTGCTGAGTCTGGCCCTGAACTTGTGATTCTCTTGCCTCAACCTCCCAAGTAGCAGTGATTAAAGGCATGCACCACTATGACAAGTTCAGTTTGTCCTTTCTTTAAAAATATTCTCTCTTCGAAGCCGGGTGTGGTGGCGCATGCCTGTAATTCCAGCACTTGGGAGGCTGAGGCAGGAGGATCACGAGTTTAAAGCCAGCCTCAGCAATGGTGAGGCACTGAGCAACTCAGTGAGACCCTGTCTCTAATAAAATACAAAAAAGGGCTGGGGATGTGCCCCAGTGGTCTAGTGTCCCTGAGTTCAATCCCCAGTACCAAAAAAAAAAAAAAAAAAAAAAAAAAAAAATTCTCTCTTTAGCTTAACTATCCATAATATCTGCTGCTGATTTTTTTTTTTTAACAGCCATTCAGAGCAAAATATCTGCAAAATTTTTTCTAAATTTAATTGGTCACATTTCTGTTTCTACCTTACTCTACATCAAAGTAGCATTCCCACACATTTGGTCACTTATTTGCTACCTCCTTTTGAAATGTTCTTTCCTTTTGCCTTCCTTTCTATTTCACTGGTTCCTTCTTTGGTCCCTCACAGGCTACTCCTCTGTTGAACCTCTAAATACTGAGTATTCTAATTAACACTCTCTTGTTAACAATAAGTAAGAACAGCATTTACAATAGTATCAAAAATTAAATAATTTGGAAAATTTAATTAAAAAGGGAAATTTCTCTACACTAAAGATAATAAGACATTACTGAATTAAGTTAAAGACGACTCAGATAAATAGAAGGTTATATCATGTTCACGGACCAAAAGGCTTAATATTAAGATGTTAAATTCTCCCCAATTCATCTATCGGTTCAACATTAACCCCAAATTCTAGCAGATTTGTGCATATATGAAAAAGAGAAAATAGACAAGCTAATTATAAAATTTATATGGCAAAGTAAAGGACTTAAAATAGCCAAACAGCAATCTAAAGAAAGGCAAAGCTGAAGAATATGAAAAAGTATTATAAGGCTGCTATAATTAAGATGGTGTGCTAATAATTCAAGAGGATAGGCAGATCAATAGCACAAAATGGAGAACTTATAAATGGACCTCATGAATAGTTACCCAATTTATAGTAAAGGTGACACTGCAATTCAGTGAGGAAAGAAAGGTTTTTTTCTGGTGGTCTGTCAACTAGACATCTAGTTGAAGTAAAAAATGAACCTTGACCCCTACTTCATACCACACACATGAAAAAATAATTCAGGGCAAATAACAGAAAAAACAGGCTTATCTTTACGACCTTCACGTAGGCAAAGAGTTCTTGAGCAGGGTATAAAAAACACTAATTGTGGTCTCTTGCTAGAAAATCTCATTCAGTTCTGTTATTTAAATCTCATATACTCTCAAATTTCTATTTTAAGCCCTAAACTCTGACCTAAATATAGACTAATGTATCCACAATCCATCTGCATGCAATCTGGATGTCCAAGAAGTATATTAAATAGCCTCAAATCCAAATCCAACTCTTGATTTCTCTTACCCCAATCTTTCCTTTCTCCATTAGTGGCACTATTATCCATGTAGTTGCTCAAGGTAAAATCCTACTAATTATCCTGGAAATCTCTCTCTTCCCACATCATCCAATTCGCAAATCTTGTTAAATTTTTCTAATAACATACACTGAACCCATCTACTTCTTTCTAGTTTCACTGCTTCTATCCTAGTCCAAATTCAACAGACTACTGAACTAACCTACTAATTGGTCTCTTTGCATTTTTTTTTTTTTTCTTTTGGTGGTGGTGCTGGCGATTGAACCCAGGGACTTGTGCATATGAAGCAGGCACTCTACTGAGCTATATCCTCAGTCTCTCTTCTTGCTTCTTATATCCCTAAAGTTTATTCTCCATATAGCAAACAGAATGATCCCTTAAGACATATTAGATCATGTCACTCCCTTACTTCTATCCACACTTAGAACAAGATATATCTTCCTTGGTATGACCTCAACAGCTCTTAAATAATATGACTAAGCCGGGCGCGGTGGCGCACGCCTGTAATCCCAGCACTTTGGGAGGCTGAGGCAGGAGGATCGCGAGTTCAAAGCCAGCCTCAGCAATGGCGAGGCACTTAGCAACTCAGTGAGACCCTGTCTCTAAATAAAATACAAAAAAAGGGCTGGGGATGTGACCCAGTGGACGAGTGCCCCTGAGTTCAATCCCTGGTACCACAAAAAAAAAAAAAAAAAAAAAAAAAAAAGGGCTGGGGATGTGGCCCAGTGGTCAAGTGCCCATGAGTTCAATCCCCAGTACCAAAAAAAAAAAAAAAAAAAAAAAAAAAAAAAAAAAAAAAATATGACTACGCCTACCTCATCTCATACCACTTTCCCCCTTTATACTAGAGCCTGTCTTAATAATTTTTAACATAATTCAATACAACCATATGTTTATATGTTCATTATACAAAATAATTACTAAGTTTTTTATCATAAGTCACTGGTTTGTAAAACAAAAATATATTTTAAAATATATTCTAAAAATAGAATTTCACTAAAATTAAGTAGACATGTTTCATTTAATAGGAACATTAGATTTAAAATTAAATTTAAAAATTTACCTCCTAAACTTATCTTTTTTGTCTTTTAAATCATCAATTTCATTGTGTGTGAACAGATCAGCTATACGTGTAAGAAGATTTGCATTAATACAGTTCATGTTGCATGGGGTAGCTACTATGGCATTCATGTTTTTGTGGCAATACTGAATACACTGTTCAACCTAAAAAACACAGAATAGAACAGATGATGTCATACCTTTCAAACATAAAATTCATCAAAAGCCTAATCCATGTATTGCTATTTACTAACTGCGTTTTGCCTATTGGGTTTAATCTACCCTGTTGCAATGTGGTCCAGCAGGTTTAATTTGTAAACACACAGATAAACTTGGCAAAATTATTTTCAACCTTTTCTATTTCAAACAGTAATGCACCTTTTATGGTTAAGGCAGGTATAAACCTTAATTCTGTACCTTCGAGTGTACATTCAAGTGACGTCCTATAGTTAAACTTAGTTATAATTGTAAACCTCCATTTCTTGGGGTAGTAGAAACAAAATTTCAGTCAAGGGCTTCCTCACTTGTGTTAGATTTGCTCTCTGACTTCCTTCCCCTCCTTTCAACCTGAAGTGTATTTATTTACTTTAAAAGTAAAGAGAGGTAGTCACTTATTCTTTGAAATATTTTACCAATAGCATAAAAATTATCTTTTAGGGTTTATATCTCAAAACTAGGTAAAAGGACTCCTTTAGTCTTCACTTTTTTTTCTGGAGCACTTACCTGAAATAATACCAGTTGGTTAAACAGGGAAAGGCTAAGAAGTAGAAAGAACACTGTAACTAATAAAATTAGTAAAACTCCAAACAATCAATCAAATTTCTCTTTTGCCAACATAGCAAAGGAGTATTCTGCCTTGTGTAGTTTTATCAGGAGCTAAAAGCAAATATTTATTTAAAAATGAACCACAAAGTATCAACCACAAAAACATAAAATTATTTGAAAGATAAAGAAATGTATTAAACAAAAGAAGAAAAACAAATATATTTAACATTAGAGCTTGAAATATGTATGTACACATATATAGTATTTTTACCTTTCATCTGCTACTCTTTTTTAAAAAATATTTATTTATTTGCTTTTAGTTGTACACAATGCATTTATCTGTACGTGGTGCTGAGGATTGAACACCCGGCTGCGCACGTGCTAGGCGAGCGCTCTACCGCTGAGCCACAACCCCAGCCCCTCATCTGCTACTCTTAAACAATAGTCATGAGCTCCTGTGATACAGAAAATCACAGCATTTAATAGCTGGATATTGTTCTTCACTCACTTTCATAAATGAAAGATACATGAGCAAAACATGAAATTACTTGGATAGCAAAACAAATATATTCCAATTAAGTTTCATTTAATTTGGTGGTAGGGCAAAGCCCTTTTGGGATAAAGTTAATTCTGTTTAGTTTCATCTAATACAACAGTGAGCTACTCCTTGAGGATTAATTGCTTGCTTTATAGGCATAACACATTAAAAACCTAATTGTCTTAGCCCTTTCCCAACAGAACAAGGTATCTCCAAACATATGCAATTTGTTCTAATGAAATTACACTCTTGAATGAACAAGTGTTTTAGTAAGAGGTCCTAAAAATTTTCCAGACATTTGAAGGGACAAGGTTGAGGAGGGGAAAGCCTAAGTAAATAGAAGAGCTTGGATTTTTAAAAATTAATACTTACTAATGAATCCATTTTCAAAAACTCAGAGGAAATAAGAATTGAAATGACATTTCCTGGCTCTAAAGAAAAAGAAAAGAAAAAAAAATTAAAATTTCCTTTTGATTTGTATGTCAGTCTCCTCAAAATAGGCTCCTTCTCTCCTTAAAAGAAGATGTTACTTTAGTAAGAACAATTTGATATAACCTTTCTTATATCATAAGGCTTAAGTACATAAAAGAAAGAAAATTCAATGTTAATACTTACAGTATAGAGAAAATGCACAGTAATTTTTGCCCTGGAATTAGATTCATAATAAGTACAAAGATTCTATCTAAAGATACAACATAAGCAAAAGTCAGAGTGATAAAATAATTAAAATAATTTATGAGAGCATTTGGTATTTGTGAAGCTACTTCAAAAAGAAGTTCAGTGCTTGTTATAAACGAATATTTAATTTAAAAAGATTCTGAAGCCGGTGTGGTGGTGCACGTCTGTAATCACAGCAGCTCGGGAGGCTGAGGCAAGAGGGTTGTGCATTCAAAGCCAGTCTCAGCAATAGTGAGACCCTGTCTCTAAATAAAAATACAAAATAGGGCTAAGGATGTGGCTCAGTTGGGTGCTCCTAAGTTCAATCCCCAGTACCCGCCCTCCCAACACCCTCCCAACCACACACACACACACACAAAAGGATTCTGAAAGTTAGTAAAAAATTTACTACTCCAGAAATGCTCAAGTTACTTCCTAAAGGCATATTAAATGAGCCTTTGGGCATACAAATAAGGAAATGGGGATGCTGCCTGACACAATTTCAATAATCCTGCCATCCCCCATGAAGTATATTTAAGAAAAACTGAATTTCTGCCATTCTAGTACTATAACAATCCTTCTAAATTCTTTGTGCTAGAAAACATTTCTGTATTAGGCAATAACTAAAGTAATTATTCCAATCTTTTCCTAAATAAAAAGTCTGATTAATGGTTCTCAAATCAAAATGGTGAAAGGAGGAAGAAGCTTGTGAAAAAGCTCCTCAGAAAATTGTAATACACACCATTCCAGTTGAGAACCAGTGGCTGGATTATTAGAAAAAGTACTTTAAGTATTAAGATTTAGTACTTTTTGGCCTATACCAAAAAGTACACTATAAAAAACAGTGTACTGGGCTGGGTTTGTGGCTTAGTGGTAGAGTGCTCGCCTAGCATGTATGAGGCCCTGGGTTCGATCCTCAGCACCACTTAAATGTAAAATAAAGATATTGTGTCCAACTAAGACTAAAAAATAAATAAATATTTTTAAAAATGAACAACAACAACAACAAAAATAAAACAGCGTACTACAGGGATACAGCCACATCAATGTTTATAGCAGCACAATACTCAACAGCTGGGCTGGAGTTGTGGTTCAGTGGTAGAGTGCTTGCCTGGCATGTGTAAGGCCCTGGGTTCAATCCTCAGCACCATATATAAATAAATAAATTAATAATAATTAATTAATAAAAGATCAAGTTGACAACTAAACAATATTAAAAAAAAAAACAATTCACAACAGCTAAATTATGGAAGCAACCTAGATGCCCTTTAGCAGATGAATAAAGAAAATGTGGTATATACACACAATGGAATATTACTCAGCATTGAAAGAGAATAAAATCAAGGCATTTGCATGTAAATGGATGGAATTGGAGATTATAACGCTAAGTGAAGTTAGCCAATGCCAAAAAACCAAATGCTAAATGTTTTCTCTGATTTAAGGATGCTGATTCATATTGTGGTGGTGGCAGGCATGGGAGGATTAGATGAACTCTAGAAAGGGCAAAGGGGAGAGAGGGGAAGGGAGGCAGCATGGAGGCAGGAAAGATGGTGAAATGAGATGGACATCATTATCCTAAGTACATGTATAAAGACATGAATGGTGTGACTCTACTTTGTGTACAACCAGAGACATGAAAAACTGTGCTCTATATGTGTAATATGAATTGTAATGTATTAGCTAATTCTCAAGAAAATATCTGCCAAATGCCTAAGTCTAAATAATCATGATTTTGGTCAGTTGCTTTTTCAAGTAAAAATGGTTTTCTGCTTTTAAAAAGCAGTTAGTTGGGCTGGGGTTGTGGCTCATCGGTAGAGTGCTTGCCTAGCATGTGTGAGGCCCTAGGTTCGATCCTCAGCACCACATAAAAATAAATAAAATAAAGGTATTGTGTCAAACTACAACTTAATATATATATATATATATATATATATATATATATATAGTTAAAAAGCAGACTAAATTGCACAAGTATTTTTCCTAAAGACAACCATCATACATTGGTGTGATGGTTGTCTTTAGGAAGACAAGGAGAACACTTCCTTTTCTTTTTTTTTTTTTTTTTTTCCTTAACTCATCTGCATTTATTACTCTTTAAAGCAGAATGTTGACTTGGGTACTACATATTTCCATTCACAAGTCTTACTGAGTTACTTTTTGAACTGCTTTGTAACACACCTAAGTGAGGCTTAACCTTTGTTTCTGTAAATACTTTTCTTTGGAAATCAAGCCCTGGATAGTTCTTCCCAGCCAGTTGTTTCAGATTAACATACTTGGTTCTAGAAGACTAGTACATGCACAAACTACAGGGGATGGAAAGTTTAAAAAGTGGATCCTAATGAGATGAAACTCAAGCCATTTTAACAAATATTTTTCTTTTAAACATCAATGTCTATCTTGGAACACTTCAGGGACAAAAATATGGAACACTTCACGAATTTGCGTATCATCCTTGCGCAGGGGCCATGCTAATCTTCTCTGTATCGTTCCAATTTTAGTATATGTGCTGCTGAACCGAGCATGAACACTTCCTTTTCTATCACACAGTTTTTTTTAGTAGCACTGGGGATTGAACCCAGAGCCTAGTGCATTCTATGCAAGCACTCTACCACTGAAGTACATCTCTAGTTCTTTTTATATTTTTTTGAGATAGGGTCTTGTTAAGTTGCCCAGGTTGGCCTCAAACTTGCAATCTCCTGCCTCAGCCTCCTGAGTGGCTGGGATTACAGGTGTGCATCACTGTACCCAGCCACACAGAATTTTAAAGAAGATGTGTATTCAAGGATTGAGATTTAATAAAATAATTTTTACTGCTTCATCAAGGACATTTTTAAGTAAACCTACTTTTTTTTCTCCCTCTCCCCCCTTTTTTTTTGGTACCAGTGATTGAATTCAGGAGCACTTAACCACTGAACCACATTCACAGACCTTTTTTTGTATTTTGTTTAGAGACAAGGTCTCACTGAGTTGCTTAGCACCTTGCTTTTGCTGAGGCTGGCTTTGAACTCACGAACCTCCTGCCTCAGTCTCCAGAGCAGCTGGGATTACAGGCATGTGCCACCATGCTTGGCATTTTTTCCTTTCTTAACTATGGGTGTATGGTGTTAAAAGCAATGACTACTACTACAGTTTCGTGCCTGTATCTTGTTTTTTTAAAATATTTTTTTAGTTGTAGATGGACATAATACCTTTATTTTATTTGTTTACATATTTTTATGTGGGGCTGAGGATCGAACCCAGTGCCTCACACATGCCAGACGAGTGCACTACCACTGAGCCACAACCCCAGCCCATGGTGGCTGTATCTTGATTTGGCTTAAAGATCTAACAATTTTGCTCACCATTGCTTTTGCACCATTTGAGCAATCCTTTGTCTCTCTCTCTCTCTCTCTCTCTCTCTCTCTCTCTCACACACACACACACACACACACAATGATAAATAAAATCTTGGTATTCTTATGTCAACTGTTTTGACTTTGTGGATCTTTTGAAAGGGTATCCAGGACCCCAACTGTCCACAAATCATATATTAAGAACTGCTGACCTACAGACCTATTAACTTGCCATGAATTTACTATAATTTAACTAAATTTCTAAAAAAGATGAGGTATCAGTTTACCAAAAGGCTACTATAATAAAAGCATGAATATTAATATTCAAACACTTTTCTACATTTCACTTTTGGTCTGAAACAACTACCAGGTGACACACAAATTTCACTATTAAAATAAACAACAGATTTTCTTTTACCTAAAGTGGGCATCTCACAATCTTTATTCTCCTTAGTGTTCCTTTTAACATATTTTATCAACCAGTTGAAAATATGAACGTCACAATGAACTGAAATGTCCACCTCTTCCCAGCGCTGGGCATCCATAGATAAATATTCAGCAAAGTACTTCATTTCTGATATCAAAAGATCTCGTGGGCAAATAAAATCTTCTTTCAAGTTTTTTCCTTCATCACATACATGGATCACCATGTTTGGCCTTCATAAAAAATGTTACACAGAAATGAAATTATTAGAATTTTAGAAGAGGATCCAAGAATATTGACATTTAGTGGAGGTAAGAGAACAGAATTTTTTGAAGACTATGACCACAAATTAATTTTTTAGTGTTTTGACATTCAGAATTTTAAAAAAATGTCTTGTTAACCTGGTTGTATCAGATTATGACTAATTTTAGTAAGCTACTGATTTAATAAAACAAAAATATTGTTACTAAGAGACCAATAATTTACATGGTTTTAAATTTTATCTCAAGTTATATATTACATAACAAAGTTTATAAAAATAATACCAATTCCCAAAGAAAAATTAAGTAATATGTTTTAATTATTGTGAGAAACTTAAAATAGTACTTTTACATGGTTATGGGTGTACAAGGGAAATGATGATTAAATATTAAAATTTTCATACTTTTGAAAAAGGAAAAACAGCTAAAAGTATTCATTGACAAATCAAATTAAAAATTACCATGGCTTACTAGGTTTTTTAATTTTTTTTTTTTTAGTTGTAGATGGACACAATACCTTTATTTATTTATCTTTATGTGGTGCTGAGGATAGAACCCAGGGCCTCACACATGTTAGGTAAGCGCTTTACCACTGAGCCACAACCCCAGCCTTACTTAGTTATTTTTAACAGCAAGAAAGTGTACTTCTAAGCATTCATGAAATGTAAGTTAATAAATGTAGTTAAAAAGATTCTTAAGACTACAGTGTATTTACATATTTAAAATACTTTAATAAATTCAGATAAAGCATCAGAAAATTTGCTTCAATAATTATATATACTTTGAATTTACTTTCTTTGAAATTCTTATCACTTGAAAAAAAATCAGTGTGATCCATATCTGCCTTCATATCATTACAAAGAGAAAAGAATAAATAGGAAGAAAGCACTGTACTACAAAATGATTTTACTGTGTTTAATTGAACTTCACAAATTTGGGTAGAAAAAATTCTATTTTATGTAAAACTGGACTGGGCTATCAGAAAAAGGAATATAATCAAGCTCTATCAGTCATAAGAATTAAAAAAATAGCTCTTCCAAAGAAATTATGGTCAAAATATAAATAGACAATAACTGTTATAATTAAACATAAAATTTTGTGGCTTTTTTGGACCACAATATAAAATATTGGATAATTCTAGTAAAAAAAAGTACCTGGGGCTGGGGTTGTAGCTCAGTGGTAGAGAACTTGTCTAGCACTTGTGAGGCACTGGGTTCGATCCTCAGCACCACATAAAAATAAATAAAATAAAGGTACTGGGTCCATCTACCACTTAAAAAAATACTTTAAAATGTACCTGGAAAATTTTTGTATCATACAAAGAAACTTATCAACTTAAAAAATTTATGTGAATAAACCAATAATCACGGAACTGTGCACTTTTTAAAAAAAATTGTGGTAAAATATACATTCCATAAAATTCACCATTTTATCCACTTTTAGGTGTATAGTTTAGTGGCACCAAGTACACCCACACTGTTGTGTTATCATCACCACTACCCACTTCTA
The DNA here is from genome assembly GCA_025594165.1 of Tamias sibiricus. NCBI lineage: Eukaryota > Metazoa > Chordata > Mammalia > Rodentia > Sciuridae > Tamias > Tamias sibiricus. The sequence continues at coordinate 45,246,393 of CM046670.1, forward strand.
GAACTTCTTAAGAAAAGGCGAATTTAACAATATATGAATTATGTACTAATGAAGTTGTTATTAAAAATCTATCAAAACTAAAGATGCATGAAAGAACTTTCAAGAATGATAAAAGGGTTCTGTATCTTGATTTAGGATAGTTATTTGGTTTACCTATTTGTCAAAACTCAAAGTAAACGTTGAAAATACATGCATTTTATTGTATAGAAAATATACAAAACAATATAAAATATCAAAACTTGCAATATATTGAAAAACAGTTATAATGAGTAATTTTAGTCAAATAGTTCTAAGATATACATCTAATTTCTTTAAATAAAGTTGGAGAACTAATGGCACAGAGAATTTCTTTGGGTATTAAAATTTAATTTCCAAAGTTTTACATTAATAGATGTTATTTGTAATTTTACAAATATGAAAATGACTTTTTAAAGATGGCAAACTATAGTCTAACTTATAAATAACGAGAACAAGTCATATAATCAGGTATTAAGCAATTGTTTACAACTCAACATGTAATCTAAGCTGATTTCAACTGTTTTAGCAATTGTGTAATGTGAAATTTCTGAATTATGGTAACTGATGCATATTATCACTAATTGTATGTTTTATAATTTAAAGTTGATATTAATATTAAATCTTATCTAGCAAATAACCAGCCTCCTACCCTTCAGATTCTTCAGTCTTTCCTCCACCATTACGAGTAGTACAATTTTCACTTTCTGAAGAACAATTTCTTGTGGAAGCTATACTATGTCTTCCTTAAATACAGAAACAGACACATACAAAAGAAAAGGGTGGGGGGTTAGCGTTTCTAGCTGAGAATGGAGTTTTACTTACTGAATGGTAATACTGTAAATGCATGGTTTCCAAGGCTAGTTAAAGATGGTATTTGTCAGGTGGCATTTTTTCATTCTATTAATATTTTAAAAGGCATACGGAAGAAATAGTACAAAAAAAAGATCACAAAATTGCTAAAGTTACCATGAAGCTTTCAAAAAATATTGATGTGATATGTACAAATAGGGGTCAAATGTCTCAAAGCCAACAACATAGTTTTTTCTTCCTGAAGCAAATTTTTATATCAATACTCTGACTACTGCTGCTGAGATTAACTCAGTACACTCTGAGGATTTCTAATATTAGTTATTTCCAGGAAACATCTCTTCTACCTTACCACTGTATTATTTGAATCTCCTGTTAACTGCAGTAAAAAGTAGATGTAAAAAAGATTATGTGAGAGACAAGCAAGATTCTCTCAGTAGGAAAAAACGGAAGTTATAAAAGAGGTAAAATTTCTTTAAAATAAAGTAAAAGAATATTCATAGCAAATAATACATAATGTATGAAATAACTAGCCCAACACACTGGAGTAGAACATTTTCATATAGTTAAGATTTTGTTTTAGAAATAGTGTTTGACCAATATAGCAACACTTAAAAAGTTTTTAAAATATAGCAAGGACAATTATAATTTTTAAAATGCAAGAAAATACAAATACTAATAGATTTTTAAATTTATGTTTATATTAGCCTTTAAACAAAACTTGATTGGAACATATAAAATTCTGCAGAGTACTGTATTTTGTTTTAAAATCTTACCTGTTTTGGAAACTGCATTCTGACCAACTGGAGTCTCCTGAAAATCTCCCTGTGTGTCAAGAAGTGAGGTTTTGATATATGTAGCTAAAGTTTCAACAGGACTCTCTCCAGCAGCCATTAAGGGATAATACTGGTTGTCAACAGGTGAGTTGCCACTGCTCTTCAATTCTTCAAACCTTTTTGCACACTGTCATGATATAAAATGAAAGAAATGAAAGTTTAAAAGATATTTTCTTGCCCACTATTTGAAGATATTTTCCCATAATAATTTTTTGTAAGTTAATATTAATCTATTGGTGACATCTACAAAGTTTATACATGTTTCAATAAGCAAAGGCCTATGACTTTTTTCTCTTTTAAAATTCAGGGTAGAATTTATTTATTTATTTATTTATTTATTTTAGTACAACTTTTTTTTATTCAAGGTTGTTGTATTTATAACAGTAGCATGTATTACGAGTCATAATACACATATAGAGCATCTTTTTACATAACACTGTTTGTATACAAAGTATATTTGTACTCTTCAAGTCTTCAATCATGCATTAGGATAATGATATCCATCTTATTCTACCATCTTCTTCTTTTTTTTTTTTTTTTGGAGGGGGGAAAAAGAATTTTTTAATATGCATTATCCAAAGGTAAAAATGTTAACACTCAATGTAGAAAAATGAACACTGTCTTTTTTTAAAAAAAATATTTATTTATTTGTTTTAGTTGTACACAATGCGTTTATTCCTACATAGTGCTGAGGATCGAACCCGGGCCGCGCATGTGCCAGGCGAGCACTCTACTGCTGAGCCACAACCCCAGCCCCCCGAAAACTGTCTTTATTCACCATATTTTAAAAAAATATTTGTTTATTTGCTTTAGTTGTACACAATGCGTTTATTTGTACGTGGTGCTGAGGATTGAACCCGGGCTGCACGCGTGCTAGGTGCACGCTCTACCGCTGAACCACAACCCCAGCCCACCATATTTCTTTTTGATATGCATCTATTATCAGTTGACAATATTAACAATTTAAATACTTGCCTTTTATTTTTATATTAACTGAGTTTTGACTAGGAATAAGTCAAAATTCTAACCTTCAATGGAAAGCAAATCAAAGAGTATCTGATTTGTGACACTAGATTTTTTTTATTAATATAATAAGTGTTTTTGCTGACAGTGAGTTTTCTCTTGACTAAAACTTTTTGTAGTAACTCTTCTTTGCCACCTATTGGGCACAGTTTGCTCTAGAGTATTTTACTTAACTGATGAGTTTAGAAGGTTCAGGTTAGCATTTTGGGGAAAAAAAATACAAGAGTACAATAGATTAGAAAATATCAAGAGTGCATTGAGCATAGTAAGGCTAAGTAGTCCTTCATGAAAATGTTGTTTCTATGTGTTTACTAGGTCACAAATATAAAATGCCTTCCTTACTGTAAGTCTTCGTCAAACACTGTTATAGCATCCATTTTTAAATCTCCATCAACATCAATGTGGATGGCAAGTTAGATAGCAGATCAAGTAATCTGGGGGGTGCAAAAGGAAAAAAAATATATACTACGTATACGTATATATATTAAATGAATAATGTGCATTAGCAATTAGGAAAGTGCAAATCATTCATTTATTATACAAGTATTTAACAAGTACCCATAAGACATCAAGCACTACTTTAGGTAACGACTGTTTACATGGTTACTATTACTACAAAGAAATATCTACCCAAGGCTTAGTCCTTTGAAAAGTGAAGTTTTAAGAAAGACTTTTAAAGTTCATGAATCTTATGAAAAGAGAAGGGGGAGACTAGTAGACTAGAGAAAGAGGACTAGGGGAATGGAAGTAGGAAGGGAAAGGTGGGATACTGAGGAATGAAATTGACCAAAGAATATTGTGTGCATATACAAATATACAACAACAAATTCCATTATTATGTAAATTATAATGTACCAAATAAATTTTTAAGAGCCTTTTAAGATTGAAATATCTTAAAATCAACATGTCTATCTCTTTAAACAAAATCTTAAATTGAATAAAATAATTAGTATAAGTGAGAAGCATAGAAAATATTTTTTGTATGAGGACAAAAGAAGTAGAGATGTGCTGGGCATGATGGAACATGCCTATAATCAATCCCAGAGGCTTGGGAGGCTGAGGCAGGAGGATCACAAGTTTGAGGCCAGCCTCAGCAACTTAGTGAGACTCTGTCTTAAAATTAAAAAAAGGGCTGGGCATGTGGCTTAGTTGTAAGTACCCCTGAGTTCAATCCCTGGTTTAAAAAAAAAAAAAAAAGTAGAGAGAGATGAAATCAGGGCAAAGAAATAAAACAATTGCTATAACATCATTATAAAAGTGTACAGGTGCAAGTATATATGTACAGGATCAAAAGAGAAATTGTTTAACTAAATCCACTTTTACTACAAAACGAGATTATTTTTTGTAACACAGAGAAAGTGGTAGGTAAACTTTCTTCCCCCCAACTGTAATGAAGAGCTTGTCTTTGTATATTTATTTTATTTTTTGGTGGCTAAGCTTTTAAAACAGGAATTCTTTTGAAATCTTTCAGGTATAGTTTACAGTCATATTGGAAATATAATGTAGATTTATCTTGTTTACCAAAGTTTACAGTCATTACTAATACTTAAGTGAGAAATTTATGAATTTTCAATATTTGAAATTGATACATGACTGCATAAAAAAAGCACATGAACTGTAAAATAATTATATTGTTAGATACTCTTTCATGTTTAAGAAAAACTATGGGGTATCTATATACAAAAGAATGAGGTTGGACCTCCTACTTTACACCATATCAAAAAATTAACTCAAGCTAGGTGTGGTGGCGCATGCCTGTAATCCCAGCACTTGGGAGGCTGAGGCAGGAGGATCGCAAGTTCAAAGCCAGCCTCAGCTATGGTGAAGCACTTAGCCAACTCAGCGAGACCCTGTCTCTAATAAAATACAAAAAAAGAAAAAAGGTTGGGGATGTGGCCCAGTGGTTGAGTGCCCCTGAGTTCAATCCCCGGCACCAAAAAAAAAAAAAAAAAAAAAAAAAAAAAAAAAAAAAGAAAAAATTACTCCAAAACAGATCAAAAGATAAATAAAAAAGATAAAACTATAAAATTCTTAGAAGGAAACAGTTATAAACATTTGTAACCTTGGATAAGGTAGTGGTTTCTTAGATATGACACTAAAAGCAAAAGGAACAAATGCTACCTAAACTGGATTTCATTAGAATTAAAAACTTTTAATTCAAGAAAATGAAAAGACAACCCACAAAATAGGAGAAAAATATTTCCAAGTCATATATATGATAAGGGATTTGTATACAGAGTATATAAAAAACTCTTACTAGCAAAAATTAAAAATTTAAAACATGGCCAAAGGATCTAAACATATATTTCTCCAAAGAAGATGTATAATTGGTTAATAAGCACATGAAAAGATGTTCCACATCATTAATAATCAGGAAAGTGCAAATCAAAACCACAATGTTTCACTTCACACAAGCTAAGATGGCTATAATCAAAGACAGATAGAAAAAATGAAAAGATGTAGAGAAATTAGAAGTCTCATCTATTTTTGGTGGGAATGTAAAATGGTACAGCTACTTTGGAAAAACTAGATAATATTATTTCAGCTAAGCTAAACACTTATCTAAATTTTTAAAAAATAATTTATATTTTCTCTACATTCAAAACATCAACAAGTCATCTCTGAAATGGAAAATAATTATAATACAGGAAATTAATAAGAGAATGTTCAAGAAACTTAAAAATAAAATTTTCTTGTCTACCAAATATTAAAATTAAGTAAGTCAACACGAAACTGTCAGTGGGTTATTAGATAAAGAGATCAATGGATTAGACTAATAGATCTGTAGAATTTCAAGCCAGTAATAAAGAATGAAATATTCAATAAACATTGGGACACTTATCTAGTCCTTAGGAATACAGTTTAAACTCCAATGGAATCAAGATTTAAATGCAAGAAAGAAAAGTAATCAGGAGGGGCTGGGGATATACCTCAGTTGGTAGAGTGCTTGCCTAGCATGTATAAGGCCCTGGGTTTAGTCCCAGCACCACCACTAAAAGAGAAAAGTAATAAGGAGAATGTAAGGTGAACATGTATAATATATAACCTTGAGGTGAAAAGAATTTTTTAAACATGACAACAAAAGCAGACATTAAAAAGATTCAGAAGTCAGCTTTTTTTTTTAAAGTACGTAACAGAATAACATTAATAACTTTACGTGCTGAAAACAGTAAAATAAGATAGATCATGGGTTAATATACTTACTATACAGAAAACTGTTACTAAACTAGTAACACAACAAATTCACAAATAGAAAAAAGAATGGAACAATAAAAACATAAAATGTTCAACCTCTCTAGGATTTAAAAAAAAAGTAAATTAAAACTACAATGAGAGCCAGGCACAGTTGTGTCTATAATATTAGTTTCTTGGGAAGTCAAGGCAGAAGATCATTTAAGCCCAGGAGTTTTGAGGCCAGCTTGGGCAATATATCAAGATCTCATCCCCAAATAAAACAAAACAAAACTTCTTAAGATAACATTTATTAAGATTTAAATTATACATTGAGAATGTATAAAATGAGAGTTTTGAAAACACATGAATAATACTTGATATAGAAAGTGTAAGGATCAGGCAGACAGAAATGTTGACAAGAATATAACATGGATGACTTTCTAGTGGGCAATATGACAGTATGTAATAAATGCCTTAAAAATGCATGTGCCTTCTGACCTAGATATTCTGCTTTTGTGATAATCCCTAAGGAAATGAGACTAAGATATTTGTTACAGTGGTCCCATAGTAGAAAAAAATCGGAAAAAATGCCCTAAATATCCAACAAAAGAAACCGATTTGCTGGGCTTGGTGATGCATGCCTACAATCCTCGTGACCTGAATCCCAAGTTAGAGGCCGCCCCAGCAACTTAGCCAGATTGTCTCAAAATAAAAATATAAAAAGGGCTGGGAGGGAGGCTCAGTGATAAAGCACTTGCCTAGCATGTGCAAGGCCCTGGGTTCAATCCCTAGTATTGGGGGGTGAGAGGGGGAAAAGGAGAGGTGGATGTTGGCTCAGTAATTATCATATGGCTCAAACAAAAGCCATTAAATGTTACAGAAGTCTATTCCTGGCAGATAAAGATATTTACAATATGGTGTTTTTAAAAAAGCAAGTCCTGAAATAGTACATTTGTTATATGCCCACTTTTAGAATTTATACAGGTACAGAAAATAATTGGGAAGAATATATACAGGTATAAACCACTTGCTTTATAAGGTCAGATTTTTCTGACTATAATTCTTATTTTTTGCATGTTGCTTTTGGAGTATGTATTCATTTTCCATTGTGGTGCTGGGGTTTAAACTCAAGAGTATGCTAGGCAACATTCCCAGTCCAGCTGTGTGTGTATTCTTTAATTATATGTTTAATTTAAGAATAAAAAATTATTTAAGATTTAGTAGTACTAAAAATACTGTGATTCACATTTAGTTGAATTTTAGTTAAAAAAATTCCTGAGTGAATTTAAAGATAGTAAATATTAGATGGAGTGATAGAACTATTAATTTTCTTAGGTTTGATGATGATACTGTGATTATGTAATAATGTCCTTATTCTAAGGAGATACAAGCCACAATCTATAGGGATGAAATACCATGATGTCTAAAACATACCTTTATAAGTCCTAGAAAAAACTACACAAAGAGATCAAGATAATATCTAGAATTGCTGGACCTATTTTTAAGGAAATCAGACTACTATGCTATTCTTTAAATTTTTCTATATGTTTGAAGGCATTTATAATAAAAACTTGGAATAACAGAATTCAACAGTTTCTCCTGTTTTAAAACTTAATGTAAAAATCCAAAAGGTAATATATAAATTAGGAAGCGATTATATACATTAAAAAATAAATTTCCTCATGATTTCACAAAGACCTAAATATAGCTGAGAGCAAGTTATCTCTGTAGGGACTGATTTTCTCAGCTGTAACAGCATAGGGTGAAACTTCATTCATTTGACACCTATATTTTGAGTGTGTATGATGGGCCAGGCAGTTGAGTAATATGCTTAAAATCTACTGGAGAAAATTACTGTCATTTTCATTTGTGTAATTCTAAGCATTCCTTGTACCAGCAAAAGTTCTGAGATGTTTCTCAAAGTAGTGTTCATGGTTGAATTATAGAAATCATATATGTGAGCCGGGCGCGGTGGCGCACGCCTGTAATCCCAGCACTTTGGGAGGCTGAGGCAGGAGGATCGCGAGTTCAAAGCCAGCCTCAGCAATGGCGAGGCACTTAGCAACTCAGTGAGACCCTGTCTCTAATAAAAACACAAAAAAGGGCTGGGGATGTGGCCCAGTGGTCAAGTGCCCCTGAGTTCAATCCCCAGTACCAAAAAAAAAAAAAAAAAAAAAAAAAAAGAAATCATGTATGTGTTTCCTCTAAGAATTTTTACATTTTAAGTTTTGATTCTGAGGATAACATTAATAAGATCATCTAGACTATTAGAATGACAGAATATTTTGGGGCCTATTTGCTTTCCTGTTTACAATTAAATTGGTACCAATAAATATTTTAATTGTCTATGGTAAAGGGGGCATAGAAGAGATGTATCAGTGCCAAGTGAAGGCTAGTAATGTCATGATGTATCCTAAGACTTCCAAGCAGATTAAAGAGAAAAGCTGAATTCAAACATATCAAATGGGTTAATATATAATTTTTACAGCTTATATCTAGTCAATCATATAAATATGTACATACTGCATATGTATATATAAAACTTGAATTGCTTTTTCTTACTTCTGAGTTGTTTCTTTAAATTGCTCATTTTTTTCTGATTTTTTCCCCCCCAGGAGCTATCTGGGGGAATGTTATTTACCTCTTTGGGTGTTAATCCAGGTACAAGCCTTGCCACAGTTTCCCAGTTGATGGTCTGAGGGATTCCAATTAATGGATAAAGGATCATGTCCAAAACCATTTGGTTGTTATTGTTCAGGAAATTGTTGTTTTCTGGATATCCACGACTCATCTTTTGGAACTAGGTATAGGGAGGACAAACAGCTTTATTTATATCTGAAATTCAAATGTTTTCAGAAAATTATAAATTAGTTATAATGCATTCCTAAAAATTATCTAGTGGGTACAGTGGTACACACCTGTAATCCCAGGTATTCAGGAGGCTGAGTTAAGAGGGTCACAAGTTTGGGGCCAGCCTGGGTAGCTTAGTGAGACTGTCTCAAAATACAAAAATAAAAAGGTACTAGAGATGTAGCTCGGTGGTACAGTTCCCCTTGTTTCAATTCTTAGTACCACAAAACAAACAAACAAAAAATCCCAAAACAAACAAATTAAAAAACTGCTACTATATAAAGGAAAAATAAAATTTACCTAAAATAAACTCAGAATATTTAGCCCAAATCTCTTCAAATATAAAAGCATCTGAATATTATGATTTTATAAGTGGATACATAGGATGAATAGATAGATAAATATTCAATAAAAGCATAACAAAATATTAACGGTAGAATCTAGGTGATGGATTTATGAATGTTTACTACAAAATTCTTTTAGACTCTGCTGTATATTCAAAATTTTTCACAATAAAATGCTGGGAGGGGGAATGGGATATAACTAATCTTCCTAAAAAAAACTGTAAGTGTGCCTAATTTATACTGATTAGCAATCCATAGATGATACAACTGTGAAAAACCCAAACACATAGCTTGTTAAAATTAAGAATTATAATTTCATTCTATTCCTAAGCAATATTCCCTTATTTTTTCTGTGATTGAATATTCATCCTACAAAAGATGATGGTAAAATGAAACTTAAAAGTTAATCTTACAATTTAGGCTAAGCATAATAGTCATTGTGCCCTGTGGTTATTAGTTATAAATGGTAGAGGAATTATTTCAACAACTATAATTATTTTTATATGTTTGAAACAACTGGCTTGATAAGGTTTAATTCTTACACAAAAACACACACACACTGCCACTTGTATAAGTGGCCAATAACCCCCTCAAACACATGCACTCCTGCAGAGTGGAGACTTCCCAGGGTTCCTACCAATCTCTCTTCCATCACAATCTCTACTTAACCCAGGAGACCCTGAAGAACATATCTGCAGGAGCCCTGTTTGGGGATTGGCTTGAATTGCGGTTGACTATGAGCCGTGGAGATTTGGGCATTGTCGCCTCCCGTAGTCTCACAGGACTTGTTGCGGGATCTCGAGTGACTTGGCCGAAATTGCTGATCGGGTCAGCGCCATTTTGGTGCTGTGTTTGGCGTGTGTTAGTCGTTGTTAGAACCAGAGAGAAAAGTTATCAGAATAAAAAGCTGTTTGTCTCCAGTTTGTCTCTGAAGTTCTTCCCGTGGCTCCATTGCTCCAAGCGCTTCAGGCGGCAAACACATATCTAGTGCCTCATATCTAAATCAAGGGTGTCCAAGTCTTTCAGACAATAATATCATCAAGCAAAAGGCTCTAGATGGTTTTCCACATGGATGTAATTCAACATACATTTAGTGAGTCCACCTCTGCCATGTATTAGATATAAAAATCTCTTCTATGACCATGCCTTATGGTCCCTGTCTTCAAAAGTATATTTTAAACATCATATTAATATTATTTTGTATAAGAATCAAAGCAGAGGGGAGTCATAGAACAGCAGAGGAGGAACACATTATAGCTGTTATCTACTATGTATCTACCTGGAGCCCTGGAACTGTGCTGTCTTTTGCATGTTATTTCAATAAATCCTCATGCCTATAAAACAGGTTATTTCCAATTTTATAAGATTAGGAAACAGGTTCAACGTTTAGTGATTTGTACAAGGTCACAGAGCTAGTAAGACACACACCAAGGATTCAACCTTAGGTAAAACTGACTCAAATCCCTGTTCTTTCCAGTCTATATAAGAGGGGAGGCATTGGGTTGGGAATGATGGTGTTTAGGGTAAGGAGGTACAGAAGCTACTTCATTATGAAGCTAATTATGTTTCAATTAAACAACTTTGAAAGCTTTTGCTTGTGAAATGAATGGGGGGAAAGGCTGTGGTCTTGGAAACCAAAAAAGTTACCCATTCAAATTAAAACATTTTAGAAAACTTTTTATGTTAATGTGTCTAAGGCATTTATTTTATTTAAACATTTACTAAGGAGAGGGGCTCAGTGGTGCATGCTTGCAATCCCAGTAACTTGGGAGAGGCTGAGACAGGAGAATTGCAAGTTTGAGATCAGCCTGGGAAATTTAGTGAAACCTTGTCTCAAAATTAAAAATAATGGGGCTGGGGATATAGTTCAGTTGGTAGAGTGCTTGCCTTGCACGCACAAGGCCCTGGGTTCGATCCCCAGCACACACACAAAAAAAAATACAAATAAAAACGAGCTGGGATGTAACTCAGTGATAAAATGCCTCTGGTTATACCCAGTTTTAAAAAAAACAACAACCAATAAATAAAATAATAAAATAAAAATATTACTAAGCCCCTACTATGTGCCAGGCACCATATCTGAACTTGGATCATAAATTTACAGATGAAAATAATAACAAAGGTCTATGGCTACTCACACATATGATTTAACTGACATTGGATTCTAGGTTGAAAACACAATCTCTGAATATTAGCTGTTTTTATGGGAAAATATAGCCTATTTTAGGATAAGAAGTACAAAGCAAAGTTCCATTGACAGGCCAATACAGTGGAAAAAGCAGTGTACACAGAGTCTGAAGCTCTGGATTGAGTTCTAGCACCAACACAATACAATGCCAGTCAAGGTATGTTGTCGGGATCTTACACTGCTTTCTGGCTGCTTGCCACATTACCACGCCCTGTTACAGGACCTAGGCTAAGCAGGGGGCGTGGCTGTGAGAACTGAAACCACTCCAAAGATAGGCCAATGGCTCCGCCAATGGCATCCGCCCATGATCCTTATGTGTCCCTATGATCTTTCTGTTGATTGGCCCATGTCCTACACAAGACTGTCCAACTTCCTCAATAAACTGAGTTTTTGGCATTGCTTTCTACCAAAACTCCCCGGGTGTGGCGTAGTGTCCGTCAATCAGGCGGGGGTAGAGACACTCGGCGACTTTTGCCTGTTAAGCCTATCTTCGCCAGGTAAGCTACTTTAACTCTTTCTGCAGGCAGAAGGAGCCCCCTTTTAGGGCCCAAAAAGGGGGGTAGCTTTAGACCTCGGCCCCATTAATAAGTAACACAGCAGTCACGACAGTTGGCACCCAACGTGGGGCACGAAAACAAAAGAAAATTATCGATAGGCTTAACAATTGGTTAGAGATGCAGCGTCTCTCTGGCAAAAGTATCTTCTAGAAAATGAGGCAACCATATATCTTTCTCTCTCTTTCTCATCCACTTTCTCTCTCTTTCTTTCTCTCCCTTTTCTGGAACCTCTGCGCAAGTAAACCTGCAATTTTTGTATGTGCCTGGTGGGGGAGAACAGAAAGATCCGGGGAAAAACACATTCACTGAAGGGAGCGCCAGCCTGCGTGCGGAAAAAACTCAGAGCGAGCCAAAACTTAAGAACAAAGAACAGCTGCCCTCTGCAGCACCATGTGGGTGGCAACCATATGGGGTCGCTAGGGGTGTACAGATGGGGGGCAGCTGCCGCTGCCACGTGGCCCCGGGCTTTCGTCCCAGGTACATGGCTGCCACCATCACCAGGGCTTGCAGTTCCGTGGCTCGGCGAAAAGAAAAAGTGTACCGCTACATGGCCCGGGCTTGTGTCTCGGCCTGCCTGGCGTGCGGCTTGCAGCTAGCGTCCAAACCGCTGGGGGCGGGGCCGGGCGTGCACGGGGCCTCGCCAGCTGGGACACCTCGGGGCAGCCCGGCGCAGTGGGGTGCAAGGGGGAGCGAAGGCAAAAAGCACCGCGGAGGCAAACGAAATCCAAACCGGAGTCGCCCGCAGGGCCAAACGCACGTGGGTACAACCGGTCATTGCCTGGCAACAGGCTGCCAATGGTGTGTAAAATGGCCGCCCAAAAGCGCCGCCACCGTCACACCGTTGACGTCATCTCCTGCGACCGCGCCTTGCAGGACACGCAGGCGGCCAGCGCAGCTCGGCGAGACCAATGCAGCATTCATGCTGCACACCGGCTCCCGCGGGGTTCCCTGGGTCAATGGCTGGGGCAGCCCGCGGGACGAGCCAATTCGCTATGGCTGGGGCGCCAGCTTTCTCCTGCCTGTGCAACGCGGTCCCTCTTGGCAGCTGCGAGTGGCCTGCGTTCTTTGTCTGAGCCCAGTGGCTGCATACAGCCTGTGTCCTCTAGATCCCTTCACTGGCTGGCTACAGCGCAAATAGACTTCTGTTCCTTGAGCCAAGACTTATGCGCCAAAACAGCCGAGCCAAGGCAATTTGCCTGAGCCCTAAGCCTGGGCAACCTTGCTTAATTCTCCATCAAGAGAAGTTCCTCCCTCCCACCCCCACTCTGGCCACTGCGCCCTGCCTTACAGAGGCAAAGCCCCGGGGACACATGCCGATAGCCCATCCTTCTGTCAACAAGGTTCAAACTATACCTCTTTTTAAAATCTTAGGAGCTAAACTTAAATTAGATTCTGTCTGTCCCCTTACTCTTTGGTAGAGCTGCGGGAGCTCTTAGGGAAACTCAACTGGTTAAGACTTTAAAAAAAATGCCTTAGGCGAAGGCACCTGCTCACAATTGCAGTCCCCCACCCTTCCAGACCTGAGCAAGAACTTACATTGAAATGCAAATGGGGAAGTAAGCTTAAGCCCCAAAGGAAAAAAAAAAAAAAAGGGTAAAATGTCTTTTTGCCAGCTTGTCATTTTTCTAAGATTTTTTGAGCTCATAATTCTAATTCTGTGCACTCAGGAGTTGTGTGTACACTTGTGTTCTGTTTGTGTGTTTATGTGTGTGTAGACTGAGTGCTCATGAAAATTTAAAATATAGATCCAAATACCTTTAACTCACATGATTTAAAAGTTCTTTAATTCTAAAGCTGGACCTTCGCTCTGGAACTCCGGGATGGAATGCCATCCAAGGGATGTGCACCTTGGAAGTTCCAAGGCCCCAGGATGTGCCTTCTGTCCTTTGGATTACTAGAGTGAACTGCCACATCAAAATAATAATAATAATAATAATAATAATAATAATAATAATTCCTAGTTCTTGCTCCCTTTTGTCTTGTCTTATATTCTATGGTTTTTCTGCCTTTTTATTGTGTGTCTTCTCTGACGTAAATGTAAAAAAAGTAAATTTATAAGTAACTTTGTTAGACATTAATTTTCAAGGTTAAAATACTGTTAAGTATGCCATCAGATAACTCCTTAAATCCCATTGTGTTGGGTTCTGGGCAGGAGGGCTGCACCTCCTAGGTAGAAGGCCACACCTCCCAGGTACTTTGTGTAAAAGACTACATTTCCCAGGTGCCTCAGCTTGGCCAGCGAACCTGGCTAACAGGTGCCCTGGCCTTCACCTTCCCTGCCCTCCATGCCATTTTTGTCCCTTACCACACCACGTGGCACCCCAATAAACCATCCCTTTTCAACATGGCGTTCCAGGGTAACTTCTTGTCCTAACAAATTCTAACACATCAAATAACATTATTGGTTGTTTTCATAAATTAAAATTGTCATCAATAAAACAAATTAAAATTTCAACAGGTCTAATTCTATATGCATAAATATTATGTTCTTATAAAGTAGTTAACAGATATGTATGAATCTATATAAAGGTTTATAAAAGATTTTATATATACAGAGGCTCAAAAGATTCAGCTGTTTCCGTTGGGAGTATTACAAGTAACAATATTTTTATTGAAATAAAAGTGTTACCTAAATTAAAATTATTACAAAAATTATTTAAAATTATGAACAAAAAGGTATTATATAAAAGCTGTGTAAAAGTTAATTAAATAAATATATAAAACAATTAGGAAATGCTATTTAAGGTTTTTTCCTAAGGTCAAATGTTAATGTACTGATATAAACCAAAGCTTAATCTATGATAAAAAGACAAATTTATTTCTTAACATTAATTCACCTATGAGCCACAACCCCAGCCCCGACAAAAATTTCTTACATTAAACATTATATTTGTTAAGTTTTGGGTTTTATTTTTTTTAAGCAAGTAATCTAAAGGAAATTAAAAAATTATACAGCTATAGTTAAACAACAACTATTATTTTAAAATATTATAAGATTATTTCTTTAAAAGCTAAGCTTGATTTATAAAGACATCAATGTAATTGTATATTATAAAAACATTTTGCTACATTTCCAAAAAAGGTTAAATACTCTCCAAATGTCTTTAATCCGTTCTAAATGTGATATTTTGTCAGCTAAAGTTCATGAGAGCTCAAGCAGCAATATATATAAACACTGTGAAATTTTATTTAAGAAACAGAGATCAACTTCAAAATTAAAACACCTGACCTAAGATTAAAGAATCCCACCATACCTGAGATAAGATGAGGCTCTGGTCTTATATGCCAAAATGTATGGCCTAAAGAGTGATTCTTGTTGTTCAGAAACAGCAATTATAGTATATAACTCAAAATCCAAAATGGTTATTATACGAACTAAATGTGTTTTTAAGTTTGCCTGTTAATGTTTTGTACCACAGACCCCAACTAATAAAGAGTAAATGACAACTGTAAGTTTATAAACATTAACGTTAAAGCCCAGTAATCTCAATTTAAGATTAGCTTGCTAGATGTTTAAAATCAAAATTTTAAGCTAAATTAAAAGGGTCAAGAAAACCAATATTTGGTTCTTGCCCTCAGAGTCAAGTCTAAATCCAGGAGACAAAGAGGTTCTCTAAAAAGCTTTGCAACTCTGGGCCACATAACTTCCTGATCAGAGAGGTTGTGAGACCTATAGAGAAAAGAAAGCCAAACAGTGACCTTGCTATGAAGAGGAGGGTCCTAAAAAAAGGGAGGCATCCCTGCTGCTTCCAAGAGAAGCCACATGGTCAAGCAAGACCTAGATCCATCCTCATAGAAGACACTAGCAAAATGAAAAAAGCTGTTCTCGAGTTCCCCCAAAAATTACTCCCATGAAAATTCAGCTGACTCTTAGCAATATATAAAGGCAAAAGTCAGTTTGACTTGCTTCATTTTAAACACCTAGCAAAAACAGTTTAAAACCAAAAATACAGCCATTCCTGGACACTTAAAAAATAATAATTATATGTAACTTAAGATATACACTTATATTAGCCCCCAAAGTTAGTAAGACTAGAGGCTACAAAAGAGATTCTTAGGCAAGAGTGTCTGATAACTATAAAAAGAAACAGTTTAACTACTAAGTAACTGCCAAGGCAAAAGTTTTTAGTCAGTAAGGCCTAGAGATCTTCCTAACCTACACAGGTAGGCTTAATATTTAGTAGTATGATTATCTAGCCCTAAGTGACAGAGATGAAGAGTTCTCTACTAGACACAGAGGTCATGCCAATAAAAAAAATTTATAAGATCAGATGACATTAAGTAGCTTAATTACCATCTTATCTAGATAGACATCTAAAACATTAAATGTTTTGTTTACATTCCTGATAACTCTATACATGCTAAAGATTTAAATCATCATCCTCATGGTATACATTGAAATGTTCCAGATGCTATAACATTTATTCAGTACTCATGTTTTTTGTTTCTCTAATAGAAGCTCCCATCCCTGATGACTTTACAACCTTCCCCAGGCTTCAATCTGACCTGACTTCTAATAAGGGAACTCCAAACTACTTCCTCCATCACTTCGCCCACTTTCAGCTTGAAGAAGCCAGATTCGATCGTCGTCCTATTCCCTTAAAATAGTAAAAAGTTCCTAAAATTAAAAGGGTAAAGAAGCCAAAATCTCATAGATAGTTGATATCTGTCTTCACTCAATAGCTTATTAAATCCTCTCCACTTGAGAGTTTAAAGATGCTTTAACCCAGGTTAAAATAAAACAAAAAGGGGGAAACAGCCCCCATGATCAGTTAAAAACAGTGATGCTTAAATTTTTCCAAGCATCAGCCTTTGACTGTCTTTCAGAGACATTGGTCCAACCAGACACCCTACCTATGTGTCTTTCCAATTGGAGAACCAAGCCCTATTTGGGTACCTGCTAGGGACCTCAAATACTGCCAATTAGAACAAAATGACTACCCAAGAGCATATGCTCTTGAGGGGTGATTTTTTCCCTTTTTCCACAGGAATGAAAAAACCATGATGGACCCTCTGTCTCGTTGTGATTGGACTTATCATCATCTCTATCCTGATGTTCATCATGAGCACTGTTGCCTTGGACTCTCCCTTTGTCAGTATTTTAACTCTCTGCGACGAGAGAAGAGGGACTATGCCTATTCCTGAGAGAAAAGTGCTATTTCGTTGCCAACTGTCCAGACTTTGTTCTAGACGGCTTCCTTTGGACTAAACTAAATGGGTCGGCTTTAGCTTAAGCGGTTACTTCCTCATGCTAGACTTTATATCTGTCTAATCCCTACCTTCTCCTTTTTTTTTTTTTTTTTTTTTTGTGATATCCCTATCATTTTCCTTGTGTTCACCTTTGGGCCCTGTGTACAGCTTGGTGGTCTGCCAATAATGCCTTCAGCGATGCTGAGTGAGAGCCCTACAGACTTGGCCATGGTCCTTAACAAGATGCAGAGGTCTAAACCAGCCATCCTTAAAAAGCCTTCCCAAAGGCAACTGTCCTGTCCCATGTCCTTCCCCTGGCCACTTGCTGGCCCTGGGTGTGTCCACCTGATGGACACCCCATTTTTTAAAACAAAATGGGGGAGCCCCATTTTGAAAAAAAACAAAACGGGGAAATGTCGGGACCTTACACTGCTTTCTGGCTGCTTGCCACATTACCACGCCCTGTTACAGGACCTAGGCTAAGCAGGGGGCGTGGCTGTGAGAACTGAAACCACCCCAAAGATAGGCCAATGGCTCCGCCAATGGCATCCGCCCATGATCCTTATGTGTCCCTATGATCTTTCTGTTGATTGGCCCATGTCCTATATAAGACTGTCCAACTTCCTCAATAAACCGAGTTTTTGGCATTGCTTTCTACCAAAACTCCCCCGTGGGTGTGGCATGGTGTCCGTCAATCAGGCTTTTAGGGCCCAAAAAGGGGGGGGTAGAGACACTCGGCGACTTTTGCTTAACAATTGGTTAAGCCTATCTTCGCCAGGTAAGCTACTTTAACTCTTTCTGCTGGCAGAAGGAGCCCCCTTTTGGGGGAGGGCCCAAAAAGGGGGGTAGCTTTAGACCCCGGCCCCATTAATAAGTAACACAGTAGTCACGACAGTGCCACGTGGCCCCGGGCTTTCGTCCCGGGTACATGGCTGCCACCATCACCGGGGCTTGCAGTTCCGTGGCTCGGCGAAAAGAAAAAGTGTACCGCTACATGGCCCGGGCTTGTGTCTCGGCCTGCCTGGCGTGCGGCTTGCAGCTAGCGTCCAAACCGCTGGGGGCGGGGGCCGGGCGTGCACGGGGCCTCGCCAGCTGGGACACCTCGGGGCAGCCCGGCGCAGTGGGGTGCAAGGGGGAGCGAAGGCAAAAGCACCGCGGAGGCAAACGAAATCCAAACCGGAGTCGCCCGCAGGGCCAAACGCACGTGGGTACAAACCGTCATTGCCTGGCAACAGGCTGCCAATGGTGTGTAAAATGGCCGCCCAAAAGCGCCGCCACCGTCACACCGTTGACGTCATCTCCTGCGACCGCGCATTGCAGGACACGCAGGCGGCCAGCGCAGCTCGGCGAGACCAATGCAGCATTCATGCTGCACACCGGCTCCCGCGGGGTTCCCTGGGTCAATGGCTGGGGCGGCCCGCGGGACGAGCCAATTCGCTATGGCTGGGGCGCCAGCTTTCTCCTGCCTGTGCAACGCGGTCCCTCTTGGCAGCTGCGAGTGGCCTGCGTTCTTTGTCTGAGCCCAGTGGCTGCATACAGCCTGTGTCCTCTAGATCCCTTCACTGGCTGGCTACAGCGCAAATAGACTTCTGTTCCTTGAGCCAAGACTTATGCGCCAAAACAGCCGAGCCAAGGCAATTTGCCTGAGCCCTAAGCCTGGGCAACCTTGCTTAATTCTCCATCAAGAGAAGTTCCTCCCTCCCACCCCCACTCTGGCCACTGCGCCCTGCCTTACAGAGGCAAAGCCCCGGGGACACATGCCGATAGCCCATCCTTCTGTCAACAAGGTTCAAACTATACCTCTTTTTAAAATCTTAGGAGCTAAACTTAAATTAGATTCTGTCTGTCCCCTTACTCTTTGGTAGAGCTGCGGGAGCTCTTAGGGAAACTCAACTGGTTAAGACTTTAAAAAAAATGCCTTAGGCGAAGGCACCTGCTCACAATTGCAGTCCCCCACCCTTCCAGACCTGAGCAAGAACTTACATTGAAATGCAAATGGGGAAGTAAGCTTAAGCCCCAAAGGAAAAAAAAAAAAAGGGTAAAATGTCTTTTTGCCAGCTTGTCATTTTTCTAAGATTTTTTGAGCTCATAATTCTAATTCTGTGCACTCAGGAGTTGTGTGTACACTTGTGTTCTGTTTGTGTGTTTATGTGTGTGTAGACTGAGTGCTCATGAAAATTTAAAATATAGATCCAAATACCTTTAACTCACATGATTTAAAAGTTCTTTAATTCTAAAGCTGGACCTTCGCTCTGGAACTCCGGGATGGAATGCCATCCAAGGGGATGTGCACCTTGGAAGTTCCAAGGCCCCAGGATGTGCCTTCTGTCCTTTGGATTACTAGAGTGAACTGCCACATCAAAATAATAATAATAATAATAATAATAATAATAATAATTCCTAGTTCTTGCTCCCTTTTGTCTTGTCTTATATTCTATGGTTTTTCTGCCTTTTTATTGTGTGTCTTCTCTGACGTAAATGTAAAAAAAGTAAATTTATAAGTAACTTTGTTAGACATTAATTTTCAAGGTTAAAATACTGTTAAGTATGCCATCAGATAACTCCTTAAATCCCATTGTGTTGGGTTCTGGGCAGGAGGGCTGCACCTCCTAGGTAGAAGGCCACACCTCCCAGGTACTTTGTGTAAAAGACTACATTTCCCAGGTGCCTCAGCTTGGCCAGCGAACCTGGCTAACAGGTGCCCTGGCCTTCACCTTCCCTGCCCTCCATGCCATTTTTGTCCCTTACCACACCACGTGGCACCCCAATAAACCATCCCTTTTCAACATGGCGTTCCAGGGTAACTTCTTGTCCTAACAAATTCTAACACATCAAATAACATTATTGGTTGTTTTCATAAATTAAAATTGTCATCAATAAAACAAATTAAAATTTCAACAGGTCTAATTCTATATGCATAAATATTATGTTCTTATAAAGTAGTTAACAGATATGTATGAATCTATATAAAGGTTTTTATAAAAGATTTTATATATACAGAGGCTCAAAAGATTCAGCTGTTTCCGTTGGGAGTATTACAAGTAACAATATTTTTATTGAAATAAAAGTGTTACCTAAATTAAAATTATTACAAAAATTATTTAAAATTATGAACAAAAAGGTATTATATAAAAGCTGTGTAAAAGTTAATTAAATAAATATATAAAACAATTAGGAAATGCTATTTAAGGTTTTTTCCTAAGGTCAAATGTTAATGTACTGATATAAACCAAAGCCTATGATAAAAAGACAAAAATTTCTTTTTTTTTTTTTTTTTTATATTTATTTATTTACTTCAGTTGTTGAGGATCGAACCGGGTCGCGCATGTGCTAGGCGATGAGCCAAACCCCAGCCCCGACAAAAATTTCTTAACATTAATTCACCTATAACATTATATTTGTTAAGTTTTGGGTTTTATTTTTTTTAAGCAAGTAATCTAAAGGAAATTAAAAATTATACAGCTATAGTTAAACAACAACTATTATTTTAAAATATTATAAGATTATTTCTTTAAAAGCTAAGCTTGATTTATAAAGACATCAATGTAATTGTATATTATAAAAACATTTTGCTACATTTCCAAAAAAGGTTAAATACTCTCCAAATGTCTTTAATCCGTTCTAAATGTGATATTTTGTCAGCTAAAGTTCATGAGAGCTCAAGCAGCAATATATATAAACACTGTGAAATTTTATTTAAGAAACAGAGATCAACTTCAAAATTAAAACACCTGACCTAAGATTAAAGAATCCCACCATACCTGAGATAAGATGAGGCTCTGGTCTTATATGCCAAAATGTATGGCCTAAAGAGTGATTCTTGTTGTTCAGAAACAGCAATTATAGTATATAACTCAAAATCCAAAATGGTTATTATACGAACTAAATGTGTTTTTAAGTTTGCCTGTTAATGTTTTGTACCACAGACCCCAACTAATAAAGAGTAAATGACAACTGTAAGTTTATAAACATTAACGTTAAAGCCCAGTAATCTCAATTTAAGATTAGCTTGCTAGATGTTTAAAATCAAAATTTTAAGCTAAATTAAAAGGGTCAAGAAAACCAATATTTGGTTCTTGCCCTCAGAGTCAAGTCTAAATCCAGGAGACAAAGAGGTTCTCTAAAAAGCTTTGCAACTCTGGGCCACATAACTTCCTGATCAGAGAGGTTGTGAGACCTATAGAGAAAAGAAAGCCAAACAGTGACCTTGCTATGAAGAGGAGGGTCCTAAAAAAGGGAGGCATCCCTGCTGCTTCCAAGAGAAGCCACATGGTCAAGCAAGACCTAGATCCATCCTCATAGAAGACACTAGCAAAATGAAAAAAGCTGTTCTCGAGTTCCCCCAAAAATTACTCCCATGAAAATTCAGCTGACTCTTAGCAATATATAAAGGCAAAAGTCAGTTTGACTTGCTTCATTTTAAACACCTAGCAAAAACAGTTAAAACCAAAAATACAGCCATTCCTGGACACTTAAAAAATAATAATTATATGTAACTTAAGATATACACTTATATTAGCCCCCAAAGTTAGTAAGACTAGAGGCTACAAAAGAGATTCTTAGGCAAGAGTGTCTGATAACTATAAAAAGAAACAGTTTAACTACTAAGTAACTGCCAAGGCAAAAGTTTTTAGTCAGTAAGGCCTAGAGATCTTCCTAACCTACACAGGTAGGCTTAATATTTAGTAGTATGATTATCTAGCCCTAAGTGACAGAGATAAAGAGTTCTCTACTAGACACAGAGGTCATGCCAATAAAAAAAATTTATAAGATCAGATGACATTAAGTAGCTTAATTACCATCTTATCTAGATAGACATCTAAAACATTAAATGTTTTGTTTACATTCCTGATAACTCTATACATGCTAAAGATTTAAATCATCATCCTCATGGTATACATTGAAATGTTCCAGATGCTATAACATTTATTCAGTACTCATGTTTTTTGTTTCTCTAATAGAAGCTCCCATCCCTGATGACTTTACAACCTTCCCCAGGCTTCAATCTGACCTGACTTCTAATAAGGGAACTCCAAACTACTTCCTCCATCACTTCGCCCACTTTCAGCTTGAAGAAGCCAGATTCGATCGTTGTCCTATTCCCTTAAAATAGTAAAAAGTTCCTAAAATTAAAAGGGTAAAGAAGCCAAAATCTCATAGATAGTTGATATCTGTCTTCACTCAATAGCTTATTAAATCCTCTCCACTTGAGAGTTTAAAGATGCTTTAACCCAGGTTAAAATAAAACAAAAAGGGGGAAACAGCCCCCATGATCAGTTAAAAACAGTGATGCTTAAATTTTTCCAAGCATCAGCCTTTGACTGTCTTTCAGAGACATTGGTCCAACCAGACACCCTACCTATGTGTCTTTCCAATTGGAGAACCAAGCCCTATTTGGGTACCTGCTAGGGACCTCAAATACTGCCAATTAGAACAAAATGACTACCCAAGAGCATATGCTCTTGAGGGGTGATTTTTTCCCTTTTTCCACAGGAATGAAAAAACCATGATGGACCCTCTGTCTCGTTGTGATTGGACTTCTCATCATCTCTATCCTGATGTTCATCATGAGCACTGTTGCCTTGGACTCTCCCTTTGTCAGTATTTTAACTCTCTGCGACGAGAGAAGAGGGACTATGCCTATTCCTGAGAGAAAAGTGCTATTTCGTTGCCAACTGTCCAGACTTTGTTCTAGACGGCTTCCTTTGGACTAAACTAAATGGGTCGGCTTTAGCTTAAGCGGTTACTTCCTCATGCTAGACTTTATATCTGTCTAATCCCTACCTTCTCCTTTTTTTTTTTTTTTTTTTTTTTGTGATATCCCTATCATTTTCCTTGTGTTCACCTTTGGGCCCTGTGTACAGCTTGGTGGTCTGCCAATAATGCCTTCAGCGATGCTGAGTGAGAGCCCTACAGACTTGGCCATGGTCCTTAACAAGATGCAGAGGTCTAAACCAGCCATCCTTAAAAAGCCTTCCCAAAGGCAACTGTCCTGTCCCATGTCCTTCCCCTGGCCACTTGCTGGCCCTGGGTGTGTCCACCTGATGGACACCCCATTTTTTAAAACAAAATGGGGGAGCCCCATTTTGAAAAAAAACAAAACGGGGAAATGTCGGGACCTTACACTGCTTTCTGGCTGCTTGCCACATTACCACACCCTGTTACAGGACCTAGGCTAAGCAGGGGGCGTGGCTGTGAGAACTGAAACCACCCCAAAGATAGGCCAATGGCTCCGCCAATGGCATCCGCCCATGATCCTTATGTGTCCCTATGATCTTTCTGTTGATTGGCCCATGTCCTATATAAGACTGTCCAACTTCCTCAATAAACCGAGTTTTTGGCATTGCTTTCTACCAAAACTCCCCGGGTGTGGCATGGTGTCCGTCAATCAGGCGGGGGTAGAGACACTCGGCGACTTTTGCCTGTTAAGCCTATCTTCGCCAGGTAAGCTACTTTAACTCTTTCTGCTGGCAGAAGGAGCCCCCTTTTAGGGCCCAAAAAGGGGGGTAGCTTTAGACCCCGGCCCCATTAATAAGTAACACAGTAGTCACGACAGTATGTCATCGAATCTTGTTGAACTGCAGTTGTAAAATTAGGTGATGAAAACACCTACTACAGTGTGGAGAGAATCAATGGGATTGTTTTGTAAAAGCACTTTGAAGATTAAAGCACCTCACAAATGAGATGCAGCATACAACAACAGCACCTACTTCCTAAGATTGTGTTCACAAGTGTTGGATTATAGTAAGCTTCCAATGTAACTATGACTAGTACTACGTAACTGTTTACATAAGACACTGGTATAAGATATCATGTGACAGATATCATAGCTATCCTATATGTATTTACATGGACATTAAAAAGAAACATATAAAGAAAAACATTAATCTTCTTACCAACCAGTGATGTACCTTATTGAAGGGCCAGTATAATGTAGTGATTATGAGTGCAGATTCTGGAGTCAGATTGTCCAAGTTTGCATCCCGGATCTACCATTTAAATATTATCTGGTTCAGATAATTTCTGTGCCTTAATTTCCACATCTCTAAAACAAAGAAAACAATAGTAGCTAGCTCACATATACTTTTGATTGTAAGTACTACCTGGCACACAGTGAGAACTATATGTTTGTAGTAGTAGCATTACCATTTCTGAGATTCTTGGATTAATCGGATTCGTAAAAATTAATATGATGGATAAAAGAAGAGATAGTAATATCCCAATGAAGTAAAATTGAGTGAGTTGTAGATGTTTATCCAGCTTTACCACTCCCAGTAGTGCAACCTGGAGCTTCAATCTCAGTTATATAAAAAACAATAGCTACCTTTAGGATTATCGTGAGAATTAAATAACATTATGAAGCACTAGCACACCATCTGGCACGCAAAATGTGCAAAGTAATTTACTGCTATCATTATGTCCCTCCTTCCTACTTTGGCCACTATTGGCATAAAAATTTTCCAAGAATTAGTTTAATAACTGAGTGTGACAATAAAAGTCAAATTACCCTACTACTAAATCCATCCCCGTTCATAAAATATCAAAATTTTAAAAACATTTAAAGTAAAACATTGTACACCAAAAATCAAAATTCTATTATTCAATAGTTCATGCATTTTAAAGGACATTCCCCCTAGCCCCTCCTTTATTCCCATATCTTGGTTTATGTATACCTATTAGATTTAATCTACCACATACAGGTCCATAACAAGCATCTATTTTTTTTTTTTCTTTTTTCAAATAGAAAAGGTTCTTGTAGATAAGAGAATTTTCCCGGCAAGGCAGAAGACAAGATGGTAAGAGAGGGCCAGTGGGGCAGGTCCGAGGCCTTCGGTATAATAGAGGGGCGGTAACACTGAGTTACCCTGGACCAGAGAGAAGCCTAGAGCTGGATTTCCTGACCCCTGACCACGAACGAGAATCTAGGGAGTTGGCTTTGATCCAGAAGGAGAAAGTAAAATCACATCCCACACCCAGGTTGAGTGGGTCAAAGCCCTTCAAACCTCGGGCCGCAGGCTCCCAGCGCGGCGCGTCCTCGGGGCACCCTCCAGGACCCTCGAGGTTCGGCTCACCCGCTGTGGGCGCAGTCTCGGGGGCGGGATGGGTGAGGAGCAGACAAAGGCGCCGGGCAGCGGGGCGAGGCGGGGACAGATGCGGGACAGAAGCTGGGGCTCCCTCAGCTGGTGCGCGGGCGGGACCCGCTGCAGCGAAGGGAGCAGGCGGGTGGCGGGAGCCTGGTCGGCTGGCTGCGCGAGGCACGGAGGGCTGCGCGTGAGGGCGTTCGGGTGCGTTTGGGCAAGCGGGACTCCGGCGCAGCGCACCCCACCGGGGTGGGGGCAGCGGCGGTACCCGCTGGCGGCGAGCGGTACCGCCCTTCACCCTACTTACTGCTCCCCGCGGGCGCCCGAGCCCTACCTACGGCGTCTAGCTCGCCTCCACAGGCCGCGGCTCACCTGCAGTGGCTGGCGCCGCTCGCGCTCGCGCCAAGAGGCCCCCTACGAACCAGCCCGCAACCCGGGCCGCGTCGCCCTCAGGCACCGGCCCTGGTTGTTCGCAGGCGGCCGCCAGGCACCGGCGCCCAGGGGCAGGGGGGGCGGTGGGCCCAATGCTGCCCGGCCAATCGTGGGCCAGCGCCGCAGTGGCGGAGCCAATGAACGACGAGCTCCTTCGGGGCTGTAGGCCGAGGGACGCGCGGCGGCGGCGGCGGCGGCGGCGGCGGCGGGCAGCCTTCTGGCCTTCCCCTTCCCCCCGCCCCGCTGCATTTTGCTCCCCAGCTTGTCGCAGTGCAGCTTCCCCACCCTCCCAGCGTCTTGTCTCTTAGCAACCAGGTCCTCGGAGCCCTCGTCTTAGGTGATCAAAACTGCGTCTAGAAGAAAGGGGGATATGTGGGAGATAAAGGCACTCGAATTAAAGAATGAGTGAAATGTTTCGCGGTGCCGGTCATTGTGGTATATCTGCTTAGGTAACCGGACACGAAGGGTGTCTTGTGTGTAGCACTGTCTTTATCAGAAGGCATAACTTAAGGAATGTAAATAACTCTGAATTATAAATTCGGTTTTCATACATTAATAGATTTAGCAAGGCTGTGTTACTATGGTGAATACCACTACTGGGAATCTAGTAAAATGTACAAGGCTCAATATAGTAGGGAAAATGCACTTGGAATGTGTCTATTCTGTGAAACCAAATTGTTAGATCAGAAAGGACGGAAAAAGTAAAGCCTTATCCAAATGAATATTGTAATGACATCTGATGATTAAGTAGAGATTAAGTGGTTCACTGTACAGAATGTCACTTTTCTTAAAATTGTGTCACATGGCGACTTAAAACCTATTATTATTACTATTATCAGTGGTGCTGGGGATTGAACCCAGGGCCTTGTACATGCAAGGCAAGCACTCTACCAGCTGAGCTATATCTCCTTTTATTATTATTTTTGTTCCACCAATACATTAAAGTTAGACAAAGTTAGATTAGATAAATGCTTAAAGAGAAACTACCTGCTATCAACTTCCTTTCTTCTTTCACACAGGTTTATACTCGGTTGTGATGGTGGTAAACCATCTTAAACCATGAGGACAAGAACAATCCATAATGGATTATAGATATATGTATCGGGGAAAATGTCACCTGGGTTAACTTGAAAGGTGAGTTAACAAGCTTATAGTTCTGAGGGAAGTGGTTCAGAGAAAGAACGTATGTTAGCTACCACTTTTTTGCAAAAGCAAGATTCAACCAAGAGATGTCAGTTAAGAATTAACCAGTTTGCAAGCAGATTGAAGAAAATAGAACCATTCTGCTGGAGTGCTTGTTGTCCATGCACATACTACTTAGCATCTCTGAGTGGTCAGTTTGGATACTTAGTATCTCAAGCATTTTCTCATCACTCATCTTTTCTAGGACAACACATATATTTACAGAATGAAAGAGCTAGAAAGGATTCTTGAGAGATCAACTTCAATCTTTTCAATTTAAAGCTTAAATGTGGATAAAGGTAAGTGGCTTATCCAAGGTCAAATGTCTAACTCATCACATTCAGTTAAGTTGGCCAAGGGAAAATTTTTGGCATTGTACAGATGTTTCTTCTTGACCCTTTAATGCAGAATGGGCAGTTTCATCTAAGGCCTCCATCCAATTCACCTTCCTCATCAATTGTAATTCCTTTTTATGCATAAGATCATTTATGCCTGTATTGATTTTAGTACAATCCAAGTTGTTTAAGGAGACCCCCAATACTGTGTGTGAAAGACAATTAAAGGTTATTTCTTTCAAATTTTAGTAGAGGTGGGTGGTCCAGAATTGGTGGGGCTGGTTTGTCATCTTTGACACACAGTTTTCATCTCAGCATCTAAATGGTTAAGGAACTCTTCTACTTCCACCTCTGCAGAAGGAATGCAGGGACAGGGCAAGAGAAATACACACCCCAGTACTTTTAAAAAATATATTTTAACTGACAAAAATTGTATATATTTATGGTATACAACATACTGTTTTCAAATATATATCCATTGTAGAATGGCAAAAATCAAGTTATTGTATACACTGTCTCACATACTTATTTGTGCATTATTATTTATATATTTACTGGGAAGAACACTTAAAATCTACTCTTAGCAATTTTTAAGTGTATAATACATTGTTATTAACTATAGTTACCATGTTGTTTAATATCTAATTGAAATTTTGTATCCTTTGACCAACATCTCCCCAATGCCACCACCACACCAAGCCCCTGTTAACCATCATTTTACTCTTTGACTGTATAAGTGATATCATGCAGTATTTATCTTTCTGTGCTTGCCTTTTTTCAATTGTTATAATGGCCTTCAGGTTCATCCATGTTGTCACAAATGACAGGACTTTCTTTTTTAAAGTTTCTATAGTTGTCCATTTTGTATCCATACCACCTTTTCTTTTTCTATTCATCCATTGATGAACACTTAGGCTGCTTGATTCTTTATCTTGGCTATTGTGAATCATGTTGCAATGAACATGGGGTTGGAGACATCTCTTTGACATTGTTTTCATTTCCTTGGGATTGCTAGATTGTATGATAGCTCTATTTTCAATATTTTGAGTAACTTCTATAAATTCCCATAATGGCCACACTAATATACAGTCCCAATAATAGTATGCAAGAGAAACTTTTTCTCTACACCCTTGCCCATAGTTGTCACCTTTGCTTTTTTTTTTTTTTTTTTAATGCTATCCATTCTAATAGGTGTGAGACAGTATCTCAACACAATTATTTTTTTCTTTTTGTAGCAGGGATTGAACCCAGAGGTGCTTCACTACTGAGCTATGTCCCCCACCACTTTTATTTATTTTTTTTTTTGAGACAGGATCTTTCTAAGTTGCTGAGACTAGCCTTGAGTTTGCAATGCTCTTGCCTTAGCCTCCTGAGTAGCTGGGATTATACCTTGTGCCTGTGATTTGCATTTCCCTGATAATTAGATGTTGGGTATTTTTTCATATACTTGTTGCATGATCCAGTACTTTTAAGGGCATGACCCAGAAGTCACATCCATCATCACTTCCTCTTATATCCTATTAGAACTTAACTGTGAAGGAGGTGGCTAGAAAATATAAATTTTGAGGATTGGTGTAGCCAACTAAAATGTGGGAGTTCTACTTATAAATTATAGAGTATGAATATTGGTGATCAATTAGTTTCTACACCAATAACTCCATCTCAGGGATAAACTACACAGACCTCTTTTAAGTTAAAACAAATTATTTTAAAAACATTTTTAACCTTGGTAAAATGTGAAACTAAAAAGGAACTCCATTTGTACTAAAAAAAAGCCCAGAATGTTTATGAATAAAAGGCAATAAAAATAATGCAAATGGCCAGGTGCGGTGGTGCACACCTGTAATCCCAGCACTTGGGAGGCTGAGGCAGGAGGATTACGAGTTCAAAGCCAGTGTCAGCAATGGCGAGGCACTTAGCAACTCAGGGAGACCCTGTCTCTAATAAAATACTAAAAGGGCTGTGGATGTGGCCCAGTGGTCGAGTGTCCCTGAGTTCAATCCCTGGTACCAAAAAAAAAAAAAAAAAAAAAAGGCTTTAGGACTCCAACTATAAACAAGCATTGCCAGAGAACAGGACTTTATTTTTTTCTCCATAGAAGGCAACAGGTTGTATAAAACCAAAATTAATATGAGAAAGTAAACAAAAGGTATTTACATATTTCTTTCATATGCTTCAAAGTCTCTAAAAAATTAAAAAGTGTGTGTTGGGGGCCATGTTCATTTCCCATATATTTCTGATGGTTATATCTGAGTGGGGAGCTTTTTTTTTTTTTTTTTTTTTTTGTGGTACCAGGGATTGAACTCAGGGGCACTTGACCACTGGGCCACATCCCCAGCCCTTTTTTGTGTTTTTATTAGAGACAGGGTCTCACTGAGTTGCTAAGTGCCTCGCCATTGCTGAGGCTGGCTTTGAACTCGCGATCCTCCTGCCTCAGCCTCCCAAAGTGCTGGGATTACAGGCGTGTGCCACCGCGCCCCGCTGGGAGCTTTTTTTACTACCAGAAAATGGAGGCCTGTATTTATAATATCCACTTGAGATTACAAGTGTTGAGACTACAAGTCCTACGTGGCGTCATCACACGTGTGTGTAGTAGTTTTATGCCCAGCATTGCAGAATCCTGATTGCTTATTTCTTAACAGTGTTTTCCCCTTTGTCTTTTAGTACCTGTGCTGGAAATCAGAGAGACTCTCCCATTCCTCTAATACAGTTAATACTCAAGAATATTCCTGTTCCTAAAATATATTTTTTTCACTTGATCCCATTAGCAGGAGTCCTTTGTGTCTGATTCAAAACCACATATTGATAACATGATTATTAACAAATGGCTATTAACAGCAAGAGTTAATATATATTGAGTTCTTACTATATGTCAGGTGCTCTACTAAGTGCATGAAACAGAATCCTTTAGTCCTCTTGACAACTCCATGAAGTAGTTATGATTTTTATAGATGAGGAAATTTTGTAGATAAGGAAAGTGAGATTCTCTTAGAAAGTTATCTTAGAAAGCTAACTAGGAATGTGACAGAGCTGGACCTTAAACATAAGGTTTGATCCCACATTTAACGATTTCGATCAGAAGTGAAATATTCCACCCTTGAAAATACACAGATTCCTTTGTTGTTCACAATAATTTTTATTAGTTTGGCAGGCATCTTACTTAATCTTCTCCTCTTTCAGCCCTAGAAGTGTACGAAAGAATTTGATCCATTTTTTAAAAAATATTTTTTTAGTTATAGTTGGACACAATACCTTTATTTTTTTTTATGTGGTGCTGAGGATCGAACCCAGGGTCTTGCATGTGCTAGGCGAGCTCTCTACCGCTGAGCCACAATCCCAGCCCCTTGACCTATTTTTTTTTAAATATTTATTTGTTTTAGTTGTACATGATGC
Source organism: Tamias sibiricus (assembly GCA_025594165.1). Taxonomy (NCBI): domain Eukaryota; kingdom Metazoa; phylum Chordata; class Mammalia; order Rodentia; family Sciuridae; genus Tamias; species Tamias sibiricus. The sequence goes on from CM046670.1 coordinate 45,276,803, forward strand.
CTTTATTTTTATGTGGTGCTGAGGATCGAACCCAGGCTGCGCACATGCTAGGCGAGAGCTCTACCACTGAGCCACAACCCAAGCCCACTTGACCTATTTTTAACGTTTAGAATATTAACAAGTGGGGCTGGGGTGGTGGCTTAGCGGTGGAGCGCTCGCCTGGCATGTGCGCGACCTGGGTTCGATCCTCAGCACCACGTAAAGACCAATGCATTGTGTACAACTAAAGCAAATAAATAAATATTAAAAAAAAAAAAAAGAATATTAACAAGTTTCAGCCAGTTGTGGTGGTGCAGGCCTGTAATCCCAGAAGCTGAGACAGGAGGATCAAAAGTTCAAAGCCAGGCTCTGCAACTTATTGAGGCCCAGAAGCAACTAGAGACCATGTCTCTAAATAAAATACAAAATAGGGCTGGGGATGTGGTTCAGTGGTTGAGTGCCCCTGAGTTCAATCCCTGGTAGCCCCCCCCCGCAAAAAAAATAAAATAAAATAAAAATAAATAAATAAAACGTTTCAAATGGAAAATGTTAACCATTCATATTAAGATATTCTTTTTTGGGGGGGTGTATTTTATTTGGAGACAGGGTCTCACTAAGTTACTTAGTGCCTTGCTTTTTGCTGAGGCTGGCTTTGAACTCATGATCTTCCTGCCTCAGCCTACCGAGCTGCTGGGATTACAGGCATGCACTACTATACCTGGTGCTGTTTGTTTGTTTGTTTGTTTGTTTGGTACCGGGGATTGAACTCAGGGGCACTTGACCACTGGGACACATCCCTTTTTTTAATTTTATTAGAGTCAGGGTCTCAATGAGTTGCTAAGTGCCTTGCCTTTGCTGAGGCTGGCTTTGAACTGGAGATCCTCCTGCCTCAGCCTCCCAAGTTCTGGGATTACAGGCGTGCGCCACCGCGCCCAGCTTGCACAAATACTCTTAATGACTCACCTTTTGTAACCTAAATAATGCTGACAAAACATTTCATTTATTTATTTCTAGCATTCAATTTAGATGTCTCAAGACCAAATGTTAATAATTTGTTTTATTAAAAATGTGCTTCAAGAACAAAATTTCCATAAATTAGTCTCTAACAATTCAAAGGAGTACCTTTAATTGTAAAACAAATGAAAAACAATAATACAAGAAACTTTACCTTTTCAACTTGAGGGCTAATATGTGGGTGTTAGAAAAATAAGTATCAGATAATAAATTTTACTACATGTACTTATTTTTTTCTGCACAGGGTAAAGATTTCCATTTTAAATAATATATTTGTTACCATACTGTCATTTCAAAAAAGGGCTTCCTATGAAGCTGTTAGCAAAGTTGTATTCTGGGTATATAGTTAGGTGTAGTTTAATCTGAACTATTCTAGAGTTACTTGTTTGAAAAACACAAATCTATAAGAAAGATAAAAATACTAAATCATAATCTTTATAAAAATTGTTTTTAACAATATTTGTAAATGTATTCTTGCATACCTGTATTCCTGATAGTATTAATTTGTAGTATGATCACAGCAAGTGTATGAATTTTCCAATTTTGTGGGGAAATATTCAGTGTACTAAAACTTGTTTAAGATCATTATTAAGCATAAAACAAACAAGTAGTACTATCACATTCTAAATGGCAAATGAATATTTTATTTATAGTTTCAGGAGTAAAAACTAAATCTAAAAGAAATGCATAGTCAACATGACACATTTTCAGTGTTTAATGAACATCCAGAATATGAAATTTCTGCACTAGGTAGAAGCAGAGACTATATGAAAAGATTAAAAATCATTACTACTAGAACTGATCATATCATTAAGTACAAACTCAAAAGACTTGAGTCTTTGTTGGAGGAAAATGTAAATCTTTCATATATTCTGATTTGTCCAGAATGAAAACTAGTTGTATTGCAAAGGGATTAAAGAATTATACTCTATCATTCTAGAACCATTTCCTTCATAAAGCTTCTAATGACCTTTTCAAGCTGAATTTTTATAAATACAAGAAAAGATAATATTAATTGTGGGTAAAAACGTACTACTACATAAAGTAAACCTAACACTGGGTAAAATACAGATCAGAAAATTTTTATTATTCAGTTTACTTAAGAGTATAAACCTTTAGCCTTTTTGCCTGTTCTCATATTATCACTCAATTTCTGAAGATTTCAAGTCAATTAATGTAGAACTTTTAGAAGCATTAATGATCCCTTATGTTGCAAACCATGCATTCTAAAATTCATCAATCTTATTTTTCAAATAAATCTAGGGATTTAAATATGATGAAAATGACAGCTTTCCATAATCTTAAAAGCCCAGTAAAATAAACAGCCTCGTGGTCCAATAAATTGTAAAGTGTAACCAGGTCACTAGACCAACTAGTGTAAAATACATAGAACTTTAATAATTCCCATTTAGAACTTTAATAATTTCTAGCAGCAAAACACCTGGAATAGACATTAACAAATATTTCCCTTAAATTGTAGATTAATTTTTTGTAAGAAATAATTTTAAAAAGAATTCCAAAGTATTGTTCAACTGCACGCAAATATGAAAGATATCAAAGATCCGGTTTATCTCCACTTTTCCCTGTGGAATCAGGTGTACTTGGAACCTTATTAGTTTCAACAAAAACAGATTCAAAGGCAGCTTCCTGTTCATCCAAAGAATCAGCAGCCGTGGCTCCTTTAATTAGTGTTGGGTTGGTAAAAGATTGTTGCTGCTTAGAAATTTTACTTGATTCCACCGTTTTTCTACCTCTTCTTTTACCAAGAATTTTGACATAATTCGCAGGTATAAGTCCTGTTGTTTGACCATCAAGACTAGCCAGAAGCCAACCACGCACTTTGGGTTGTTGTTCTGATGGAAAAAAGACAATTTTGTAATTATACTTTGGATGTCCAGCAATAGTAATGGTAAATATTAAGTAAAATCTGTATTGAATTTTATAAACAAACATCTAAACAAATAGTACATGCATGTATTCAAAATCAAATGCTGAGTAGGCTTAATAGTTCAGGATTCTTTTTTTTCTTCCCCAAGACAAGGTCTCACTATGTTGTCTAGGCTGGCCTCAAACTTCAGGCTCAAGCAATCATTCTGCCTTAGCTTTTTGAATGGGCCTATAGGCACACATCACTATGCCTCACTTTAAGTCCATTCTTACAATTTGTACTTTTTATTTTCTACTATTTCTTTTTACCTTGAAGAATAAAACAGTAAAAGTTAACCTCAATTGGTCCACTCATAATGTAAGCAGATACAGTTTTCTCAAAATCTAAAAACATCAGGGTCTTGGGGCTGGGGTTGTGGCTCAGCGGTAGAGCGCTCGCCTAGCATGTATGCAACCCGGGTTCGATCCTCAGCACCACGTAAAGACAAATGCATCGTGTACAACTAAAGCAAAAATAAATAAATATTAAAAAAAAGAACATCAGGGTCTTTCTTATTAAATTGGAGTCTAAGGAATATCTAATTCTTTTACTTAATAGGGTAAGTTAGGGTCAAGATTAGAAAATAAATGTATACTTTGTTTCTTTCTTTCTTTTTTTTAAAGAGATGGGATCTCACTATGTTGGCCAGGCTGGCCCTATACTTCTTCTTCTTTTTTTTTTTTTTTGGTACTGGGGATTGAACTCAGGGGCACTCGACCACTGGGTCACATCCCCAGCCCTTTTTTGTATTTTATTTTTAGAGACAGGGTCTCACTGAGTTACTAAGTGCCTCGCCATTGCTGAGGCTGGCTTTGAACTCGCGATCCTCCTGCCTCAGCCTCCCAAAGTGCTGGGATTACAGGTGTGCGCCACTGCGCCCGGCTGGCCCTATACTTCTAATCTCAAGTGACCCTCTTGCCTCAGCCTCCTGAGTAGCTGGGAATACAGGGACATGCCACCACACTGGCTTTTAAAGATACATGCAATTTTATGCAGTTTTCCTTATATAACTTTTTGCCAAAATGTAAATTAATTCCATGTGATCACGATAACTAATCCTGAAGATAGAGGTGAAAGTTTCCCTTAATATACATAGAAAAGTTAGCCAGATTGGTTAAAAGCATAGGCTCTGAAGTCAGACAAACTCAGATTCAATAGTCCAGCTCTACCAAATCTTAGTTGTTTTTTTTTTTTAAAAAATATTTATTTATTTATTTGCTTTAGTTGTACACAATGCAATGCATTTATGTTTACATGGTGCTGAGGATCGAACCCGGGCTGTGCACATGCTAGGTGACCGCTCTATTACTGAGCCACAACCCCAGCCCTAAATCTTAGCTTTTTGATACTGGATAATTTACTTATTCTAGTTTCCTCACTTGTAAAACAGGGTTAGGATAACAAAAGGTGACTTTCTGTAATAATTGTAAAATACCCCCTCCCCACACATTTTTTTGGAAATATTTTTTAAAAATTGTAGTTGGACACAATACCTTTATTTATTTATTTTTATGTGGTGCTGAGGATCGAATGCAGCACCTCGCACGTGCTAGGTGAGTACTCTACTGCTGAGCCACAACCCCAGTCCCAAACACACACATTTTTAAGAAATAAATTCACAAAAATCCTGGTCATCCCTCCTGGAGAAAAGTGAAGGAAAAGATCATTTTGTCTGGAGTCATTAAAAACTATTAGTAACCTGGTCCAAAAATAAACCTGAGATGTATATAAATTTCTTACTGAGGTTCTCAAATACTTCATAATGATAATTCTTAGGATACTCATGATGGAGTTTCTTTTTCCTTTTCTTTCTTTGTGGTACTGGGATTGATCCCAGAGTTGTATACATTTTATGCAGGCACTCTATCACTAAACTAGAACTCTTTTTAAAAAGTTTTGAAGCCGGGCGCAGTGGCGCACGCCTGTAATCCCAGCACTTTGGGAGGCTGAGGCAGGAGGATCACAAGTTCAAAGCCAGCCTCAGCAATGGCGAGGCACTTAGCAACTCAGTGAGACCCTGTCTCTAAATAAAATACAAAAAAGGGTTGGGGATGTGACCCAGTGGATGAGTGCCCCTGAGTTCAATCCCCGGTACCAAAAAAAAAAAAAAAAAAAAAAAAAAGTCTTGAGACAGGGTCTTGATAAGTTGTGTTGGTTGGCCTCAAACTTGTGATCCTTTTGGCTTAGCCTCCAGAGTGGCTGAGATTATAGGCATGCACCACCATGCCCAACTCATGATGGAGTTTCTGAATTAAACACTATTCAAGTAATGAAAGCCAAAGGGCAGACAGAGATCCTTAGAAGATATTAAATAATTCCTTCGGCTTACTGGATTTGCTACATTTAGTCCTTAATTCATGTTGTTATGTGGGGATTAAAAGAATTTGTAATTCGGGGGCTGGGGTTGTGGCTCAGTGGTAGAGCGCTCGACTAGCAGGTGCGCAGCCCGGGTTTGAACCTCAGCACCACGTAAAAACGCATTGTGTACAACTAAAAGCAAATAAATAAATATTGAAAAAAAATGTAATTCAAGTGTTTTCAGTTTACAAGAAACTATATCTCAATGGAATATTATTAGAACAACTCTGTTGGGGTATTTCTCCCTGACTTCTTCGGATTTGGAAGGTGAAAAAATGATACAAAAGAGAAATTCCAGTAGCTACCTCAAAATTAACTAACAATGAACAAGATCCTTTGTTACTGTTTCTAATACTACATTTATAAATACTAAAAATTCAGATGTGATTCCAATTCATTCATGATTTGTTACCTTTGAGAGCTAAGTTTAGCATGTCACCAGCACGGAAAGAAATTTCTTCTTCAGATACAGCAGCAAAATCATATTCTGCTCTAGCAACTACATGGTCATCCTCACCACTTGCCCAGTTGATGTTGTCTGTAAGCCAAATTAAGAATTTAAGTTAGTAAAGCACACAAAAGGAAAATGCAAATCTTTTATTGTCTATGGCTTATAAAGTGCATAAATTCATTTACCAAAAAAAAAAAGACTTCCATTCCCAAATAAATTTTATAGTTAACACTATGTTAAATAAAACAGTGTAGCCGGGGCGCGGTGGCGCACGCCTGTAATCCCAGCACTTTGGGAGGCTGAGGCAGGAGGATCAGGAGTTCAAAGCCAGCCTCAGCAATGGCGAGGCACTTAGCAACTCAGTGAGACCCTGTCTCTAAATAAAATACAAAATAGGGCTGGGGATGTGACCCAGTGGTCGAGTGCCCCTGAGTTCAATCCCCGGTAACCACAAAAAAAAAAAAAAAAAAAAAAAAAAAAAAAAAAAAAACAGTGTATTCAATAAGCTATTTCTTATGAACTTTATCCTTTTTGTTAGCACCCTGACTTTAAGTATTTTAGACTTTGCAGGCCCAAAAGGCAAAATAAAGAATATTATGATGAAATCCAAAATTGTAATAATGAGTTTTCTTTTTTATGGGAAGGGGGTAATATCGTTCTACTACTAAGACAGATGTAATATTTTAGGGTGAGGGTAGTATTTTACTTCATTTGGACTACACTGCAATATTCATTTGGTAATGCTTTGTAATGAGATTTTAGGCATTTCATTTTTTTCAATGTCTTTTCACACAATAGGCACTGCCAAATCCTGAAACCAATTCATTCATGAGCATGTGGTTTTAATAAAGCATATTAATTAATTGGGAGATTAATAGTCTAGAACATAATTCTGTCAAAATTCCTCCTTTGATTTTGCCTTTTACCAAATCATTACCTTGCAGATTAATCACTTTCAAATAAAGACTAAACGGAAGCTCCTCAATTACACAGTTAAATGGATTCTGAAATATGGAAATTTTCTTCGCATTGGAAGTCTAAAAGTTACTTCTGGCATTGTAGTTTGAGCTTGGAAAATCTATCTGCTGCAAATTTGTGTGGGAATTGAGATATCACTTCTTATTTTTACTTCTGACAGTCTGGGAGATGTATAAAGCAGTGTGACATTACTTGTAATTCAAATAATGTGAGCTCTGTCAAAATAACTTTACTTCAGCATAAATTTTACACATAGGTACTATTCTGCTTTATGGTTTATGTTTAATTCATTAAGAATATTACAAATTAATAGCAAAAGTTTATTGTTAAAGCCATTTGTGTTTAGTAATGGTGACTGAGGATGGTTTTGTTTAGAAAAATTTCAACCTTGGCCTCAATTAAAAAATAAGTAAGGGCTGGGGTTGTGGCTCAGCGGCAGAGCGCTCGCCTCGTACGTGTGCGGCCCGGGTTCGATCCTCAGCACCATGTAAACATAAATACATTGCATTGTGTACAACTAAAGTAAATAAATAAATATTAAAAAAAATAAGTAAATAAAACAACCTGTTAAGCCACTGAACTGCTGTGTAGTAGGGTAAGTCAGAATCTTCAGTTTCTACATATGAAAAATTTACACTAATAATAGTTATATCATAAAAGTAAATGAAATTTAACTTGACACTATTGGTTCAATAATACCTGATAAGTTCAAATATTTCCTGCAATATCCCTGCTGTAAATTTTGTCCAACTAATCTGCGTTCTGCTCCATCTATATTTTCACACCATCAGGTACAATACATCTTAGTAGATTTCACCTCAGTTGAATTAATGTTTTTAACTTTGAAAGTATTTTTGCCTATAGTTATACCACATAATATTCACTGAGGCTAAGTCATTTTAAAGTCATCCATATTTCTCAAAACAAACAAGAAAAACAAAATAACAAAAAACCTGAGCCTATTAGCATCTGTTGGGTCATTACAAGTTAAGGAAAAACACTCAAATAATTTGCCCTTTGTTTTCTAAGTGCTGGGGATTAGACCCAGGGCCTTATACACGCTAAACACATACTCTACTACTGAGCTATAGTCTCAGTCCCTCATTTGCTCTAAGTTGGCTATGCTGTTCCAAATGCTGTCAACTCTTCAAGAAATTGTTCTTATTGAAAGGCTAGTAAGTCTTAAACTTAACTTTTTATGGACATATTTCTAGGCTGTTGCAATCACCATCAGTAAACAGCTTTCCCTGATTGGCTAACAAATGAGGCTTTCAGAAAGTTATTTTAGTTGCGGCCTCATTTTTCTTTTCCTTTTTTGTGGGGAGAGTAAGGAAATTTGCTATTATAACAGATTTCTATTTGTAAGGTTCCTACTGTTTCTGAGTATTGATTTTGTGAATAGTGTTCAGTCTGGTAATGATGTACATTATATTTATTTATTTATGTATTTTTAAATATTTATTTATTTGCTTTAGTTGTACACAATGCATTTACGTGGTGCTAAGGATCGAACCTGGGCCATGCACGTGCTAGGTGAGCGCTCTACTGCTGAGCTACAACCCCAACCCCCATTATATTTATTTATTTTAAAAAGCTAGAGTGTCATAGCATAATAAGCAGGGTGCTTTACCATATAATTCAATAACAAAATAATCCATACTATATATATGACATTCAAAATAAAAATCTACAAAATCTTTTTTTGTGTGCCAAGTAGGCACTTGTGAAAAAAATTTTGTGGTATAACAATATATGTGGCACTCCACATGCTATCAAGTTGTAACCAGTTGGGAAGATTTCTAATGTACAGAACAGAATATGAAGCAATGAGAGTATCACAGATGGTCTCTGTGCAAACTATTCAACTCTGCTTCTATAACACAAAAGCAGCCATAACGATATATACAATGAGTATGGCTGTTATGATAAAACTTTACTCAACATGTGCTGATTTGAATTTCAAATTATTGTCAAATCAGAAATTCTTCTGATGGAAAATATTTTTCCAATTATTGAAAAATATAAAAAAAAAATCTTAACTTGTGTGCTGTACAAAAACAGAAGCAGGAAAGATTTGGCCCATAGGCCATCATTTGCAGACCCCTGTTCTAAGAAGGCAAAGTCATAAAACCCAAGTTTCCTCCATTTCATTGATAAAATGATGTTCTGCCTCATCTCTGGCCCAGAGCTATGGCACTGACCATGTATGGATATGAGCACCAAATAAACTTTTCCTCCTCTAAAATTGTTCTTGCCAGGTGTCTTGGTCACAACAGCAAAAAAGCTCACTAAAACATCCTCTCTTCTTTCCTATTTCTTTACCATAGTAATAATAACCCACTTACTATTTCTCCTATCACTTCTATGTAGATGACCCATATATCTTATTTTTTACCTCTTTCCTAAGATCCTGTCCTGCCTTTTAAACTGCTCTCTGAAACTATCTCAAGTTCCACTTAAATGTCCCACTGATACATCAAACTCATTAAGTCCAACCACTGTATTCTTCACCCTTTGCCTATTGCAACTCTCATTTTGCTGCCACTACGCTGACCTCCTTATTGTTCACATGATGTGCTAGGCACACTGTCACTTAAATACCTTTGCAATTTTGCTGTTCATTATGCTTCAAACACTCTTCTCTCAAATAGCTGTAGGACTTATTCCCTCACTTCTTTCAGGGAGCCCTTTCTTGACTGTAAGTAGCAATATAACCTCTCTTCTTCCTCCTGGTACTCCCCAACATTCTTGCTTGCTTTATTATTATTTTTTTCTTACAGCACTTATTACCTTCCAGTTTACTATAAATTTTACTATTTGTTTACTGTTTCCTATCATTAGATTGCCACAAGGGCAGAATTTTATTTATTTATTTATTTATTTATTTTTGTATCAGGGATTGAACTCGGGCACTGGACCACTGGGCCACATCCCCAGCCCTTTTTCTGTAATTTATTAAAGACAGGGTCTCACTGAGTTGCTAAGTGCCTCACCATTGCTGAGGCTGGCTTTGAACTCGCGATCCTCCTGCCTCAGCCTCCCAAGTGCTGGGATTACAGGCATGCGCCACCGTGCCTGGCTAAGGGCAGGATTTAAAAAAAAAAATTCATCTTTTATTTTTTGGTGGCACCAGGGATTGAATCCAGAGCATTGAAGATGCCAGGCAAGTGCTCTTCTACTAAACCACATCCCCAGTCCTTCTTTTATTTTATATTTTGAGATAGGGCATTGCTATAAATTGCTCAGGTTAGACTTGAACCAAAAAAAACAAAACAAAACAACAACAACAACAACAACAAAACTACCCATAAACCCTAAATGAAATAAGATCTTCCATTAGTAGGCTTCAACATAATTTCTCAACCTTATTTCTTAACATCCTTCTATTCAACACTATAGGACATAACAAATCTCTTATTTTCTGCCTATGTACCTTTTACAAGCTGTTCCATCTGCTTGACAGTCTTTTAACCCCCACCTTTTTTCTTTCTTGTGGTAATGGGGCTCCAACTCAGGGCCTTGTGTAAGCTAGGCATGCACTCTCTCACTGAGCTACATCTGCTGCCCGCTTTTCCCCCCTTTCCTTACTAACTGATGAAATGTTATCTATCTTTCAAAAACCTAACTCAAATGCCACTTCTTCCTGGATACCAGGGCCAAAAATGTTAGCTTCATCTTTCTAGCTCTCTGTTAACAGTTCATAGAACATGGACTTAACAGTCAAGCAGCCTGTTTTTGTTTCTGGTTCTGCCTTATTAAAGATGTGACTTTGGACAGGTGATTTCTCTGAACCTGTTTTGCCACTTGTAAAATGAGAATAATTTTTACTTTTTGGATTTCTGAAATAATGAGATTACAATACAGAAAATACCTAACACAGTATCCTGCATGTAAAAGGAGGCTCGAGAAACTGTTTCTCCTTAACTGTCCTAATCCTTACTACACTTTGTCTCATAATTACCTGTATATGTATCTTAATCACCTCCCTCTCAAAGTTTTAGAAAAACAGTGCATCTTTTGTATCCTCCACAGTACCAAGTTCAGTACCCTGTAAATAGTAGTTAGGTAATGTATAATGTTAAACTGAACTAACAATAAATCAGCAAAATTTGTCTTTGTGACATTCCTTTTCTAATTTTGAAGTTCTTAATGGAAAATAACTGGATCAAAAAGTAAATACAAATGAATAAAAAGAATATTAATTTAACACATCTAAGCTATATGGTTTCTGAACCTGTTCCCTTATTCTTACCTGTTACTTCATCACTGTGGGTAGATAACAGTTTCCAGATGAGATAAGGACCTCCAAGGATAACAGCAAAAAACAAAAATATTGGCCAAGATTTTGCTGAGTTAGCTGCTTGGTCCTCTAAACCAAGACAAGCCACAGTTCCTTCACTTTCTGCCCACAGGTCCTCATTCTCAGAGCCTCTTCTTAATCCCATCATCCACTGTAACCGTCTATAAAGATATCTTATAGTCCTAACTAATGCAAATGCTGAAAAAACCTTTGTAAAGTGTATTTTTAATCTGGAGAAATGATTTGAATGCTACATCCAATACAGCCCTAAAACTGTTATAGACAGCTGAAAAAGTAGCATCCATCATCATACTGACAGAGGCAAAGGCATGTACAATACTTTCAATGGACTGAAATGCACCTCTGCTGCTTTCTTCAGCTTGCTGGACAAATCTACTGGGTGGAAGATCATCTACACGAAGGCGGTTATAGCCCAACCCATTATATCCATAACTATAAGGACTATAGTTTCCATAAAATGAATTTCCATAGGTGCCATATCCAGATGAAAATGAACTATATGCAGGTCTGAAAGTGTTCACACTGCTGCTTCCTGTCTGCTGTGATGGCCTTGGAAGAATAGGTGGGGGCACTCTGGTAAGTGTTGGTTGTCCAGGTCTTGTCAATACAGCAGGACCCAAGTCAGCAGATCTAAAATAAAAAATGATTGAAAACAGTTACTTAAGCACACAATAAATTCAATTCAAAGTAATATTAAACATCTTCTAGCCAGGCGCAATGGTGCACTCCTGTAATCCCAGCAACTTGGGAGGCTGAGGCAGGAGGATCTCGAGTTCAAAGCCAGCCTCAGCAATGGCGAGGAACTTAGCAACTGTCTCTAAATAAAAAATACAAAAAAGGTCTGGGGATGTGGTCCAGTGCACCTGAGTTCAATCCCCGGTACCAAACCAAACAAAAACATCTTCTATATATCTCTGCCTAATAAGCAGTGTTATGACAGATTCTATGTGAGGATGTTTTAGGGAGTAGTTATCCCTTATCTGTGATTTTGCTGTCTATAGTTTCAGTTATCAGTAGTCAATGGTGATCAGTATAGTACAGTATTTTGAGAAACAAAGAGACAACATTTACATTACAATATATTGTTAAAATCCCTCTTTTAATTATTAGTTATTGTTAATCTCTTACTGTCCTTAATTTACAAATTCAACTTTATCATAGGTATGTATAGGATTTGGTACTATTTGTGGCTATAGGGCATCCATTGATGTTCTTGGAATGGAAAGTAGGGGACTAATGTAAGGATTAGTCTCTAATATCCACATCCTTGATCCACTTTGAGTTAACTATAGTGCAGGGTGAGAGATAAGGATCTAGTCTTATTCTTCTATATATAGAAAAGATAAAGAGGCTGACCAAACTCTGTTTTTTTTTTGTTCAATTATGCTGACATTATTATCTTCAATCTGTGTCTTCTTAAGACCCTTACCCATTTCTCAATATTATTTACAAGCAAATATTTGTCCATCCTTGTACCAAAATGACACTATCTTCACTATTATAGTTTAATAATAGGTTTTAATATCCAATAAAAGAATGCCTCCCACATTGTTCATCTCCATAGTGTTTTGGTTATATGAGCCTTTGAACTTCCATATAAATTTTACAATCAGAGCTTCAAGTTCTACATCCCTCCCACCAAAGCCTATTGAGATTCTGTTTGAGATCACACTGAATCAACAGGTTAATATGAGATGAATTCAACATCTTTATAATATTAAATGTTTCAACCACAAATATGAAAATGGTAAAACTCGACCTCTACATATTATTGAAGTCTTTTAAATTGCTGAGGCTGGCTTTGAATGATCCTCCTTTCTCAGATGTTTTAAAATAACTTTATTAAGTCTCAGTAATATTTTATTGTTTACTACGTAAAAGTTTTTAAAGATTTATTTCTACATATTTGCTTTTTTGATGCTAGTAGAAATGGTATCTTTCTAAAATAATTTAGTTGCTGTTATATAGAAAAATGGATTTTCAAATATATGGTCCTTATATTTAGCACCTTTGTTGTGGATCCTTTTAAAATATTTTCTATAATCTTAAAAATTTCAAGTCACATCACACATGAATAATGATAGGTTTATAACTTTCTTTTTTATCATATATACATATGTACACATGTGTCTGCCTATCTATTTATCTAATTTATCTATTTTTTTCCATACTGGGGGCTGAAGCCGTGGCTCCATGCATGCCAAGCAAGTTTCTACCACTGAGCTACATCTACATCTCCAGGATGTTTTATTTTATTTTGAGACAGGGGCTTGCTAAGTTATGTCCTGCTTCAGCCTCCCAAGTAGCTTGGAGTTTAGTCATGCTCCACTGTACCTGGCTTTCAAATTTACAGATTTGACTTACGTCCTTGTTTCATTCCTGATCTCAAAGGGAGAGTTTTCAATATGTTACCATAAATTATGATGTCTGCTGTAGGTTTTTTTTTTTTTTTAAAGAAATTTAGTAGTTTGTTTTCTATTGCTATTTGTTAAGTATTTATTTTTTTACTATGAACACTAAATTTTATTAAACGATTTCACAGCATCTATCAAGAGGACTATGTGATATTTATCTTTTATTCTCCTAACATGGTAAATTACATTAATATACAAATGTAAAAGGCACCCTATGTTCCTAAAGTAAAACCAAGTGGGCCACACTGTATTGCTGGACTTGATTTGGACTATAGACAGACACAGAGGCTGGTTCCATAGTTTGGCTATTGAAAATTGTGCTGCTATAAACTTGGATATGCATGTACTGCTACAGTTTACTAATTCTTTAGAACAGTAGCTAGTAAAGATTTTCTCCCATTTTGTAAGTTCTCTATTCACATTCTTGTTTCCTTCGCTTGCAGAAACTTTTAGATTTGATGCCAACCCATTTATTAACTCTTGGGATTATTTCCTGAGCTTTAGGGGTCTGACTGAGAAAGTCACTGCCTGCCCCAATATGTTAAGAGTGTTGACATTATGTTTCCTCCAGAAGCTGCATAGTTTCTGGCCTAATTCTGAGGTCCTTGATCCAGTTTGAGTTAACTATAGTGCAGGGTGAGAGATAAGGATCTAGTCTCATTCTTCTATATATGCATAACCAGTTTTCCCAGTGTTATTTGTTTAACTGGCCTTTGACACCTTTGTCAAAGATCAGTAGCCTGTAGAAGTATGCATTTGTCTATGTCTTTTATTCTGAACCAGTGATCTATGTGTCTGTTTTTATGTCAGTGCCATGCAGTTTTTTGTTACTATAGCTCTGCAGTGTAATTTGAAATCAAGTATTGTGATGCTTCCAGCATTGCTTTTTTTGGCTGAGAACTGCTTTGGCTTGTTGCCGCCTGAAGCAATGGCCGCTTGGAGCAACGAAGCCGCGGGAAGAAGTTCAGAGGCAAACTGGAAACAAACAGCTTTTTATTCTGATAACTTTTCTCTCTGGCTCTAACAACGACTAACAAGCGCAACACACACCACCAAAATGGCAGCTGACCCGATCAGCAATCTCGGCCAAGTCACTCAAGATCCCGGGCCAAGTCCCGCGAGATCCCAGGCCAAGTCCCGTGAGACTACGGAAGGCAGCTATGCCCAAAACTCCATGGCCCATAGTCAACCGCAATTTAAGCCATCTCCCCAAACAGGGCTCCTGCATTGGCTATTCTGGTTTTTATCCTTCCAAATAAATGTTGGGACTTTTTTCAAGTTCTGTGAAGAATATCATTGGCATTTTGATGGTGATTGCGTTTAATCTGCACAATCCTTTTGGTAATATGTCTCTTTTAGCAATATTAATTCTGCCTGTCCATGAACAGAGGAGGTCTTTCCATCTTCTTGTGTCAACTTCAATTTTTTTTCTTCAATGTTCTATAGTTTTCATTGTAGAGGTCTTTCATTTCCTTGGTTAAATTTATTTCTAGGTATTTTTTAATTTATTTTTTGAGGCTACTGTGAATGGGATTATTTTTCTGATTTCTTTCTCAGCAGATTCATTATTAGCACATAGGGAAGCTAATGAGTATTGTATGTTTATTTTGTAACCTGCCACTTTGCTGATTTGTTTATTAGCTCTAGTAGTCGTCGTCTTCTTCTTCTTCTTTTTTTTGGTACCAGGAACTGAACTCAGGGGCACTCGACCACTGAGCCACATTCCCAGCCCTTTTTTGTATTTTATTAGAGACAGGGTCTCACTGAGTTGCTAAGTGCCTTGCCACTGCTGAGGCTGGCTTTGAACTCGCGATCCTCCTAGCTCTAACAGTCTTCTGGTAGAGCTTTTTAGATCTTTTATGTAGAGAATCATCTGCAAACAGTGATAATCTGACTTTCTCCTTTCCCATTTTTATTTATTTTTTAAAAATTTCCTTCTTTAGTCTAATTTGCTCTGGCTAAGTATTTCTTATATTGAATAGGAGTGGTGAGAGTAGTCATCTTTATCTTGTTCTGGATTTTAAAGGAAATGCTTTCAGTTTTTTTTTTCCCATTTAGTATGATATTCAATGTAGGTATGTTGTATCTAGCCTCTATGATGTTGAAATAAGTTACTTTCATCCCTAGTTTCTTAAAAAAAATCATGAATGGGGATTGAATTTTGTCAAAGGCTTTCTCTGTACCATTGAGATGACGGTGATTTTCGTTCTTAATTCTATTTATGTGGTGAATTACATTTATTGATTTTTATATGTTAAATCATTCTTGCATCCCTGGGATAAAACCAACATGATCATGATGCACAATCATATTATTTGTTGAATACAATTTGCTAATTAATATTTATTAAGGATTCTTGCATTTAACTTCACCAGGGATATTTGTCTGTAGTTTTCTTTTATGTGTCCTTATTTGATTTGGTATAAGGGTAATACTGGAAGTAGTCCATCCCTTTCTAGTTCATGGAATAATTTGAGGAGAATTGGAATTAATTTTTATTTAAAATCTGATAGGATTCTACTGTGAATTCATTTGGTCCTGAGCTCTTGTTTATTGGAAGCTTTTTATTACTATTTCTATCTCATTGCTAGTTATTGGTCTGTTTAGGTTTTCAATGTCCTCTTGATTCAATTTTGGCAAGGTTGTACGTGTCTAGAAATGTATCCCATTTCTTCTAGGTTTTCCAATTGATTGGAGTGTAAGTTTTCAAACTAGTTCCTAATGATCCTCTGGATTTCTGTATGTCTATAGTGATTTCTCCTTTTTCATCTCTAATTTTATTAATTTTGGTCTTTTTCTTTTGACTAAGGGCTTATTAATCTTATTTATCTTTCCAAAGAACCAAATCTTTGTTTCATTGCTCCTTTGTATATTTTATTAATCCTCTATTTCATTGATTCTGGCTTTGATCTCATTTATTTCCTTCCTTCAACTGGTTTTGTAATTGGTTTGTGCTTGTTTGTCAAAGACTTTGAGATGCATCATTAGATTGTTTATTTGACATCTTTCTAATTTTCACATGTATGCACTCACAGCTATAAATTTTCCTCTCAGAACTGCCTTCATAGAGTCCCAGAGGTTCTGGTATGTTTTACCACTATTCTTTGATCTGAAGAATTTATAATCTCTTCCCTGATTTCTTCCATCATCCACTCACCATTCATCCAAAAGTATATTGTTTAATCTTTATGGTTTACAAGATTTCTGCAGGATTTTTCCTGGTGTTGATTTCTAATTTCATTGCATTATGATCAGATAAGATGCAAGGGATTATATAAAAAAAATTTTTTTTTTATTTACTAAACTTTGCTTTGTGGCCTAAAATACAGTCTATTTTTTTTTTTTCTTTTTTCTTTTTTTTTTTTTTGTAAAAACCAGTGACTTTTTTATTGGCGTATTATAATTATACATAATAGCAGGATTCATTATGTCCACATTTGTGACCTTTGACTTTTTCAACTTGAAGAAAACTTTGCAAAGATTATGATCTAAAGAGCAAAACATTTTTGATGGGGAAGTAAACACACAGCTTTTATGCTGGCTGTTTTAAGTAAAACAATATTAGTTGAATCTGTCAATAAGATCAATGTTTTGCAGAGTGTGGTGGCGCACGCCTGTAATCTTAGCAACTCAGTGAGACCCTGTCCCTAATAAAATAAAAAAAAAGGGCTGGGGATGTGGCCCAGTGGTCGAGTGCCCCTGAGTTCAAACCCTGGTACCAAAAAAAAAAAAAAAAAAAAAAAAAAAAAAAAAAAAAAAATCAATGTTTTAAGGTTGATGAACAAATTCTATACTCAAGAGAAAAAAAGTTTAAAACTTCAAGTGAACAGTCTTCTATAGCAAACATTCTTAACAAATGGAGTCTCTTTACAACAACCTTTATAAAAAGTACAGTTTGATATTTCACAGAGATGCCAATAAAGTTTATTTTTTTTTAAATAGATTTTCACAGTAAACCATTTTGCAAACAACCTAGGAACTCAATTTCATAATAAAATAATCAGTATAGATTTAGATTTAAGTTAAACCCTTATTCTTCCTCAGTAAAGGTCCCTATATTTTGCAGCTTGACCTATAACCTATCTTTTTTTGTTGTATATAACAGTAGAATGCATTACAATTCATAATACACACAGAGCACATTTTTACATATCACTGTTTGTATACAAAGTATATTCATACTATTCATGTCTTCATACATGCACTTAGGGTAATGATATCCATCTCACTGTGACTACCATCTTTTTTTTTTTTCTTTTTTAAAAAATATTTATTTATTTGCTTTTAGTTGTACACAATGTGTTTTTACGTGGTGCTGAGGATCGAACCCCGGCCGCGCACGTGCTAGGTGAGCGCTCTACCGCTGAGCCACAACCCCAGCCCCCCATCTTTTTTTCTTTATACCCCCCTTGCCCCCTCTCTTTCTCTCCCTCCCCATTGACCTTCCTAGTGTTCCTCTAATCCTCTCATGTTCCCCATCCCAATCCCACTGTGAATCAGCCTCCTTATATCAGAGAAAACATTCGGCATTTGGATTTGGATTTTTTTTTATAGAACACATTTTTACATATCTCTGGTTTTATGCAAAGCATATTCACACCATTCATGACTTCATACATGCACGTAGGATAATGATATTCATCTCATACTACCATCTTTATTTTTTTCTTCACCCTTTTGCCCTCTCCCTTCCCCTCCCTACCCATTGGCCATTCTAGTGTTCCTCTAATCCTCTTATGCTCCCAGTCCCAACCCAGCTGTGAATAGGCCTTCTTATATCAGAGAAAACATTTGGCATTTGGCTTTTTGGGATTGGCTAACTTCCCTTAGCATTATATTCTCCAACTTCATCCATTTACTTGTGAATGCCATTATTTTATTCTCTTTTTATTGCTAAGTAATACTCCATTGTGAATAAATACCACATTTTCTTTATCCACTCATCTACTGAGGGGCATCTAGGTTGGTTCCACAACAAAGCTATTGTGATTTGTGCTGCTATAAACATTGATGTGGCTGTGTCCCTGTAGTATGCTGTTTTAAAGTCCTTTGGGAATAAACCCAGGAGTGGGATGGCTGAGTCATAAGGTGGTTCCACTCCCACTTTTCCAAGAAATCTCCATACTGCTTTCCATATTGGCTGCACCATTTTGCAGTCCCACCAGCAATATATGAGTGTGCCTTTTTCCCCACATCCTCTTCAAATATTTATTGTTTTTTGTGTTCTTAATAGCTGCCATTCTGACTAGAGTGAAATGAAATCTTAGACTAGTTTTGATTTGCATAAAATATGGTCTATTTTGGAGAAAGTTCCATGACCAGCTGAGAAGAAAGTGTATTTAGTTCCATGACCAGATGAGAAGAAAGTTAGATGAAATATTCTATAGATGTCAATTAAGTCCATTTGATTCGTAGTATTTTTTAGGTCTTAAGACCTAAATCTGTACTGAGTTATATGTATACATGATCTATTTATTGGTGAGAGGTGTATTGAAATTACCTGTTGGGAACATTAATAACATGTCAGTAGATAGAAACTCTCTGGCTTTCACCCACTTCCTGATATGGGAACTTGGCTGAGCCAAGGGGCATTCCCCTGACATAAGATGAGAACTGAAACCACCCCAAGGATAGGCCAATGGCTCCGGCATCCACCCATGCTCCTTATGTGTCCCTATAATCTTTCTGCGATTGGCCCATGTCCTCCATAAGACCGTCCAACTTCTTCAATAAACTGAGTTCCTGCACTGATGGGTGACTGGGCTCCCTGGTATGTTCCTGGGCCTTCTAAAGGCGGGGGAGGGAATATCAGAGGCCTTTACTTTCCCCAATCTAGTCTCTAGTTGAGGTAGGCCTCTCTGGCCTCTTTTGCTGAACAAAAGAGGTCCATCCCGGGTATGGGGGGCTAAAGACTTCAACCCTTATAATATTCCGACAATTACCCAGTATTACTGCACTGGGGTCTATCTGAGTCTTATTAGTGTCTGTTTTATGTAATTAGGTGCACCAATGTTTGGGACATAATACTGTTATACCTTCTTGTTGAGTTGTTCTCTTTATCAGTATAAAGTGACCTTTTTTGTCTGTTCTGATGAATTTTGGCATGAAGTCTAATACCCCATAATTTTCTTTTGTTGTAATTCTTTGTCCAATTTGGGTATTAGGGTTATACTGGCCTCTTAAAAAATGAGTTGTGGAGTTAAATATTTCCCTTAAAAAAAAAATTGCAGCAAAGTTTGTAAACTTAATCAGTGAAGTCTTCTAGATTTGCAATTTTCTTAGTGGGAAAGATTTAAATCACGAATTCAATTTCTTTTCGAGTACTATGCCATTTAAACCGTAGTCTGTAGACCAGTTTTAAGTTTGTGAACTAGTTGTGTGAATCTATAATGAGAAAAATATGGAAAATAAGATCAAATGTTTAAATAATTTAACAGTGCTATTTTTTGGGCATGTTTCATAAAAGTAAAGATTGGCAACACAAATATTGTGAGAACTGCTTTAATAGTTATAAAAATACTTTTTATCTTTTTCTAAATTATACCTTCACTAATCCCCCAAATCTCTTTCCTTCCTTTCTATAGTTCCCATTCTTTTGTCTCTTTGTGTTTCATTCTAGATATTCTCTTCCCAACTATAAGCTAGGCCATTGCTACTTCCAGAGTCAATCTTCAACAAGATAAAGAGCTTACAACAAAATGTAAATCAACAAATCCTTTTTTCATAGTTTTGCTATTAAGAAAATGCTAGTGGAACTAAATAGAGGGCTTAATGTTAAAGCTACATTCTGAAACAAGTTTCATATCTTATTGTGAACTGCTAATACATCTTTTGGAAATAGGAGCAAGTCCACAGACTCTCAGTAGATGCAGCGGTGTTCTATGTTACTAATTTTCTCTGTAATAGTATCTAATCTGTTGTGAAACTTAGGAAGTTTAATTTTGAATTTTAATTTTGTTTATTATATTTTTTATTCTATAATATCCTTTTCTTTTTAATAACTTCTAATTCTCTCCCAAGATCCTTTCTTTTCATCATCTTTAATATATTAAACATATTTACTTTCAAGTCTGTATAGTAATTCCATTATTTAGAATCATTATGAATCTGGTTTTTCTTTCCATTTATGTAATTTAATGTCTTCATGTGTGTGGCTCTATTTTGCTTGTCTTTCAGATATATGTGAAGAATCATAGCAATAATTTCAGGCTCTGGAAGATGTTTCATTCTAAATACTGTTAATTATCTGATTAGGATATAACAGACACTGACAAAAATTAAGGTGGGTTTTCTCATTAGTAATATTTAATGCACATATCACATGGATTAATAGAGTTTTTTTTCTCACACAGCCTTGTACTATTTCATAAATTCCAAAAAATATCTTATTTAAAAGTAATAGAGAATTAAATTTATACATTCAATAAGAAAAAAAAAAAAGCTTTTCTCCTGCTTTTTCCTGGTTTTAATGTTCTTTTTATAGCACAATATGTGCATTTAGTATTCATGGTATATTCTTGTTTTCCTCTTATCACCAGCACAATTACACTAAGCAGGTCTATGACTTACAGATGTGTTTTCAATGCTGAATGTTCAAAGTCTCCCCCACTCAACTTCGTATTTTGAAAAATTTCAATTTTCAAACAGAATAAATAAAAACTTTAAAGAATACATACACGTTTTCTATGTAGCTATAATTTTGCCATATTTACTGCTCTCTGATTCTCGTCTTAAACAAATTCTTGAATCATTTGAAATTTGAGACTTGATACATTACCCAATACCTCAACAAACATTTCCTAATAAAGACTTTTCATACAAAATCAAACTATTAACATCCTGTCATTGAAAATTAGCCATAGTTTTATATCACACACATTAACAATAGTTTTATATCATCTATAATCCAATTGATAGTCAAAATTTATCCATTTCTTTCAAATGTCTTTATAATAAAGAGCTTTGTGATTAAATTCACTTATCATAAAATTCTACAGTATATGTGCAACTATCATATTTACTTCTGGAACATTCTCATTATACTAAAAAGAAATTCTGTGTTCATTAGCAGTCACCCCACCCCCCATTTCTTACCCCATCTCCTATCTTTGGTAATAACTAATCTACTTTCTATCTCAATTAACTTGTTTATTACAGTTATTTCATATATAGTTCATTCTTGTTATTTAAGGTACTGATGTCCTATAAAGTTTCTCTGAATTAGCCAATACCAAATCACTATTCCTGGGAGAAACAAAGGTTTGGGGTTACAGAAAATTTCAGGTCACATTTTTATCAACCAATCAAAACATACACTTGTTTTAAGTGCACTTCTGTTTAAAGGCATCTTAATGTATATTGCCAATTCATTAAGAACTCATGACTAATATGTGTAACTCATGCCTGAATGAAATTTTACTTAACACATGTGATTTCTTCATAAGCATATCACATTATTCTTGTGCTTTGAACACTAGACAGCACTATGCTTCTGGGGAACTTTATACAGTGAAATCACCATAAAAAAATAAGAAAAATCCATACCAAATAGACTGTGAAATGGACACCTATTTACAGCATTAGGGTTGAAATAAGAACTGGAAAGATGCTTTGTTTCACTTCAGTTGAATGATAACAGGTCTTTTTCTGCTCTAAGCATGTTGACGAATGACTGTCAGAGTGCTGAGAGCATTGATGTGGACACTACAAATAAATTTCTCTGATTAGGACAAGTTGCAAATAGGGGATCTACAAATCATGAGGATCTATGGTAAATGGACTCACACAACATGTAGTATTTTGTGACTGGCTTTTTTCACTTATCATGTTTCCAAGCTTCAACTACATTAGAGCCTATAAGTTCAAGTTGAGTATCCCTTATCAGAAATGTTTGGAATATTTACTACATATAATGAGATTTCTTGGGGATGGGATTCAGGTATGAACATGAAATTCACTTATGTTTCATATGCACTTTCTTTTTACACCTTTCAAATGCACCTGCATTTTGACTGTGACCAATCATATGATGAAGTGTGGAATTTTCCACTGTGGCATCATATCAGCACTCAAAAAGTTGGATTTTGCATTGTTTTCAACTATGGATTTGGGATGTTCAATCTGTATCTCATTATTCTTTATTTCCAAATTACATTTATCCACGAGATGATGGACATCTGTACTGTCATGAATAATGACACTACGTTCATTTATATGAGATCTGTGTGGACACATGTTCTCATACCACTTGGGTATGTATACCTGGGAATGAACTGCTGGGTCTTACAGTAAATACCATGTTTAATCTTTGGAAGAACTGCCAGATTATGTTCCCAAGCAACAGCACTATTTAACAGTGTATGATGGTTCCAATCTTTCCACATCCTTGCCAACACTTTTTATTATTATTATTTTTATTATTACTGCCATTCTAGTGGGTGAGAAATGGTATCTCACTGTGGGTTTTTTTTATATTTGTTTATTTTAGTTGTACACAAATGACTTTATTTTTATGTGGTGCTGAGGATAGAACCCGGGCCGCACATGTGCTAGGCGAGTGCTCTACCGCTGAGCCACAACCCCAGCCCCCTCACTGTGGTTTTGATTGCATTTCTCTGATGGCTAATGGTGCTGAGCACCTTTTCAGGTGTTTTTTTTGGTACCGGGCATTGAACTCAGGGGCACTCGACCACTGGGCCATATCCCCAGCCCTTTTTTGTATTTTATTAGAGACAGGGTCTCACTGAGTTGCTAAGTGCCTCGCCATTGCTGAGGCTGGCTTTGAACTCCTTTTCAGGTGTTTATTGGCTGTTTTATTTTATTATTTATTGAGAAGGAGTCTCACTATGTTGCCAAGGCTAGTTTTCAAACTCAAGATCCTCTAATCTCAATCTCCCAAGTAGTTGGGATTACAGGCATGCACCACTGTGCTCAGCTGTTTATTGACCATTTAAAAATCTTATCTGGAGAAATAAGATTTTCATTAAAGTATCTAATCAGACACTTTGCCCACTTTTAAATTAGCCTTTTTATTTTTTATATTTGATACTGGGGATTGAACACATGGGTGCTTAACCACTGAGTTTACCTCCAGCCCTTTTTATTTTAAGACAGGGTCTTACTAAGTTGCTTAGGGTCTGCTAAACTGCTGAGGCTCGCTTTGACCTTGAGATCCTCTTGCCTTAGCCTCCCAAGCCACTGGGATTACAGGCAACTGCCACTGCACCTGGCCTAAATTAGCCTTTTTATTTTGCCTTATTATTTTATTATTGAATGCAAGAATTGAAATGTCTCTTACTATTTTTATGAACGAAAATTCAGTTCAAGTTTATATACTGTATTTTTTTTGTCTTCTCATTCTCTTGTAAACTAGAATAATTCAATTTTTTTTTAGAATGTCCGTAACTTTTTTGAAGTCTACCCAGTTTTTTTTTCCTTAGAATGTCTTACCATTCTGGATTTGTGTTTCCTCAAAAATATTAACATGTACCTCTATCCTCTATAATTTCTATTAGACTAAGATTGTATCGAAGGGTTTGATTACAACCAGGTTCAAAATTTTTGGCAAGAATAATTCACGGGTGATGTTTACTTCATATTATGCCATATTAGGAGGCACATAATGACAGATTGCCTCTTTATTTGTGAGACTAAGTTTGATTGTCTGCTTCAGGTGATAACTACCACCTTTTCCCATGAAAATACATTTTTCCTTTTTTAAAAAATATTTATTTATTTGTTTTAGTTGTACACAATGCCTTTTTATTTTTACGTGGTGCCGAGGATAGAACCTGGGTCGCGCACGTGCTAGGCGAGCGCTCTACCGTTGAGCCACAACCTCAGCCTACATCTTTCCTTTTCTAACTAGTATATAATCTATGGGATGACACTTTGGTTCCACTCAAATATCCTATTCCCCAACAATTGTTCATTTGATGGTTTAGCATCCCCTCATGATTTTTGTCTAAGTAAATATTATATGGATAACTGCAAAATGGTAATTTTCTAATCCAGGCTAATGTATTATCAGCTTTGAATGATATTGTAAACAAACTAATAGAACTTTTAACTTTTTTTTCCTTTTACTGAATCCAATATTTAAAAAATGGAGCAAAACTTAAAAAAGATCAGTGGACGCCAAACACTTTAGTATATTCAGGCTTTGATTAAATAGTTTTGCTTCAAACCAGAAGCAATAATAAAGAAAATAGAAAAACAGACATCTCTAGATGTAATACAAGATAAATGTATCTACAAAACAGAAACTAAACAGAAATGCACATAGGAAAGAAGGATGAAGCACCAGGCCTACTCAGTTCTGGGTAGTGACAGAATTCCAGTTACTAGGAAATAACAAAAAAGAAAAGAACTCCACTCAAATGGAACTAGTTCATTGTCTGAGGCTGGGTGCTAAGACATGTCACCTTGATTTCTAAAAAGAGGTCATAAAATTTGCTGCCAACAGTTTAAAATTTTTAGAAAGTTACAGATCTAAGAAAGGAGTGACTCTGATAAGGCCTCAAGTGAGAATATGAAATGTGTTAACTACTACTAACTCTTAACCTAATCCACTGTTTTCATGCCTGACACTTATATGGGGGTGGGTGCTGATGGAACAGGTAGATGTAACAAGAAACCTAGACAAGAGAAGGAAATGTGAAGAAAAAAAACAGAACTCTAAAATATTACTTAAAATGAGCTTATCAAAATTGCTACAGACATGAAGAGAAAAAAAAATCAAGAAATCAGGCCAACAAAAATCAACAAGAATAAAAATTCATTCAAGGAAAAACTAAAAGTTCAGCAAAGATTCTAGATATGTTTAAAGATATCCAGAGATAAACATGGCAAGAAATATCATCTGTGAAAAAACTCACATGAATTAAAAGCAATTTTAACATATTATTTTAGTTGTAGATAGACACAATACCTTTATTTTACTTATTTTTTATGTGGTGCTGGAGCTCGAACCCAGTGCCTCATGCGTGGTAGGCAAGTGCTCTACCACTGAGCCACAACCCTGGCTCTTAAAAGCATTTTAGTATGAAAAAAATTCCATTAGAAATCTTAAGACATGATGCCCACAGCAACAGGAGCTATCTTGCAACTATGAAACAAGAAAAAAGTTTAGTTGCTGTATAGTAAGGTATAGAATAGAAATATACAATTTGGGAATTTCACTTGAATTAATGGTAGTCTAGGTAATCAGGCTAACCTCACAATTGAAAAATATAGAAAAGCTAGGAAAAAGATAGAAAAATATCTGTTTAAAGCATTAGTGATCAGGCACTGAGGAATTTTAGAGTCAAGATCCACAAGGGAAAAAACCCAGAAAGGCCAACATTTTGAGATGTTTCTCTAGGGACCAAAGCTAATTCAGTAAGACGGCTGACAGGATGAGAAACTGTTTGATAGACTCTCTGGGTTAAAAGTTTAGAACCCAAAAGAAGAGGGCTACAGTACCCTTACACTTCAGACTGGGACCTTAAAGGGTTATATGCTAGGAGTAAGGGTGAAAAGGCTAACAGAAAAGAAACTAGCGGGCTGGGATTGTGGCAGCCTGGGTTCGATCCTCGGCACCACATAAACATAAATGCATTGTGTACAACTAAAGCGAATAAATAAATATTAAAAAAAGAAGAAATGAAAAGAAACTAGCCTTGGTTTAAAAAAAAAAAAAAAAACAGTTTCAAATCAGCTCAACCCTAATTGGATTAAAGTAATCCTAGATTGCTAGTGACCAACCGTTCTGATCAAAAATAAAAATTCCTGAAGGAAGATACTATTTCTAGGCCTCAAATTACTTAAAATCGCCGGGCGCAGTGGCGCACACCTGTAATCCCAGCACTTGGGAGGCTGAAGCAGGAGGACTGCGAGTTCAAAGTCAGCCTCAGCAATGGCGAGGCACTTAGCAACTCAGTGAGACCCTGTCTCTAATAAAATACAAAAAAAAAAAAAAAAAAAAAAAAAAAAAAAAAAAAAAAAAACCCAAAAAAGGGCTGGGGATGTGGCCCAGTGGTTGAGTGCCCCTGAGTTCAATCCCCAGTACCAAAAAAAAAAAAAAAAAAAAAAAAAAAAAAAATTACTTAAAATCATATCTATCTCTATCTATCTCTATATACAATGTCTATCTCTCATTAATAAACAACTCTATACACAATGTCTCTCTCTCATTAATAAACAATTGGGGAAAAAAAAGGGGGGCTGGGGTTGTGGCTCAGCGGTAGAGCGCTCACCTAGCTTGTTCGATCCTAAGCACCATGTACAAATAAACGCATTGTGTACAACTAAAGCAAATAAAAAACAAAAACAATTGGGCCTATGTTATGATAAAATTATGTCACCTGGGATTGAACTCGGGGGCACTCGACCACTGGGCCACATCCCCAGCCCTTTTTTGTATTTTATTAGGGTCTCACTGAATTTCTAAGTGCCTGCCATTGCTGAGGCTGGCTTTGAACTTGTGATCGTCCTGCCTCAGCCTCCTAAGTGCTGGGATTACAGGCGTGGGCCACCATGCCCGGCTTAAATTATGTCTTTTTAAAAAGAGCAATATCAGATAATACAAAGAGCTCCATAGGGGATCCAGAAAATGGAGTTATTAGAAACTTTAAACAACTGTTTAAAAAAAATTGACAATATTGGGATTTTTCAGCAGAGAATAGAAACCATAAAGCCAGATCAAATGGAAATTCTAAAACCAAAACACGGAGCAAAACTACACACACACACACACACACACACACCCCACTCCCCAAGACCAAACCTAACCCAAACCAAAAAACTCCTCTGAAACATGAACTCAATGACCAGCTTAATATATAAAGAAATATAAGGTACATATGTAATTTGAGTTAAAGGAGTAAAAAGACAGAAGCAATATTTGAAGGGACAATGGGTGAAACTTCTCTCAAATTAATGAAAAATATCAAAGTCAGATTTAAGTGTTTCTATGAATACCACTCAGAATAATACAAAGAAAAACCATACTGAAACCCAACAAAGTATAATTGAAAACCCAAAACAGAAAATCTTGAAAGCTGCTGGGGGTCGGGGGTTGGGGGGCTGGGTTCTTTTTAAAAGGGCAAGAAAAAGCTGACAGAAAAGAAGGAAGCCAGGAAAACTTCAGTTCCCTTGATGACAATGTTGAGACAGCAGATCTCTAGACTTCTTGCTAACTAAACAGTAAGTGTCTTTATTGTTCAAAGCACAGTAAGGTATTGTTACTTTTAGCAGAAACTATTTCTGATATAAGTGGAGAATAGATGGGGAAAAAACTGTGCCCAAACAATATTTACAGGTATAACTTATAAGGATTTTCCTGAGTAAAGAACTTGAATCAGATTAAACATGTAGAGGAGGAAAAAATATGTCTATATATTCTTATAATACAGCATAATAAACTTCAGAGGTAGCATATAAAATCTTAAAAGCAACAAAGGAGAAGATGATCTACCTATAAAAAAAGACAAATTAAGAATACATTTCTTGGGGCTGGGATTGTGGCTCAGCGTCAGAGCGCTTGCCTAGCACGTGCGCGGCCCGGGTTCGATCCTCAGCACCACGTAAAAATAAGCGCATTGTGTACAACTAAAGCAAATAAATAAATATAAAAAAAAAAAGAATACATTTCTCAGGCTGTACAATTTTGAAATGAAACCATAGTAGTACAAAGAACGATCAATTTCACCTAGAAACATATATACAAAAATCTTAAAATAACAGAATTCAGGATTGCATATAAAAAATACAACTCATCAGAGTTCATCTAAAAATGCAAGATAATTCAGTATTACAAAGTTAATGCAGTAAGCCATATTTTTATATTTAAAAATGCATATACTCTTAACAGATGCAGAAAAGCATTCATAAAATTTAATACTCTTCATAATAAAAATCTGAGTAAGGTAGTGAGAATTTAGGGATCTATCAAAAATAAAATGTAATCATTCCAATGGAAGTCAGTACCAATATAACAATGCTGGCTAACTCTTGGTTTATCTGTAAATAACAGAATCATTTATATGGAATGAGAGAATTTCAACAAAGCATTAGAACAAAAAAAAAAAAAAAAGAGTTTTGACATTATCCACATTTATAATGAAAAAATATCAAGCTGTGCTTGGTGACACATGCCTGTAATCCCTGTGACTTGGGAGGTTGAGGCAGGACTATTGCAAGTTCAAGGCCAGCCTTAGCAACTTAGCAAGACCCTGTCTATATACTGATAAAGTAAAATAAATAAAAAGAAAAAGTGGTGGTGATGTAGCTCAGTGGTAAAGTGCCCCTGGATTCAATCCCTAATACCAAAAACAAAACAAAACAGAAAAAATATTAGTATTCTGACACACCAGGTTAATAACCAAATAGAAAATGTAAAAGAAAAGAGCACATTACAACAATAACATATATACACACATGTAAAATCTAGGAATAAAAAATAAGAGAAACGGCATCATTATGAGATGGTAATGAAGGAAAAAAAAAAAAAGAACAAAATTATCATCAACTGTGCCTTACATAATAAAGGAGAGACTTATTCAAGAAAACTTCCAGTAAGTCTTTTCATGAAGATTAAGTGTAATTAAGGCAATTTTGAAGAACAGCAATGTGTGGAGTCTCTTGACATAATACATATCAAAACTACTTAGTTGCAGTGGGGCACACGGGTAGTCCCAGCTAATAGGGAGTCTGAGGAAGGAGAATGACTGAAGAAGACCAGGAGAGCTTGGTGCCTGTGTGTGTGTGTGTGTGTGTGTGTGTGTGTGTGTGTGTGTGTTTGTGGGTGTGTATGAAGCTCTAATTAGGACAGTGTAGTGCTAGTAAAAGAAAATAGTTTTCCTAATTTACACTGATTTCTGTACATCAAAGCTAGTTCCAGGTGGATTAAACACCAGAATGTGAAAATCAGAACATGTCAAAGAAAATATAGAGAAAAGTTTCTTAATCTAGGTAGAAGTGGTTTATCTATGACAAAAACACAAAACAATATGATAATTTGGGCTATGTTAAAATTAAAAATCTGTACAAAAGTAAGCATAAATATGAAGACAAGCCACAGACTGAAAGCTATTAGCAAAACACAATGATGTACTCTCACAAACTGATAAACAAAGACAGCCAACAGAAAAAATGAAAAGAAAAAAATAAATATTATTGCTTAGTATGCACTTAAGCTTTAGATAATACATACTCATATATACATATTTTAAAATGAGCCTAAGTTCTAAAATATAAAAATATTTTCTGATACACTAAATACCAAATAGAGACAATTGGAAAGAAGAATGCTGGCAGAGTTTAACTCTACCTTTTATTTTTAAAAAAATCTGGTAGGGCTGGGGTTGTGGCTCAGTGGTACAGCGCTTGCCTAGCAAGCATGAGGCACTGGATTCAATACCCAGCACCACAAAAAAATAAACAAATAAAATAAAGGTATTGTGTCCATTTACAACTAAAAAAAAAAAAAAAAAAAAAATATTTTTTTTGAGTGCTGGGGATCGAACCCAGGGCCTTGTACATGCTAGTCAAGCACTCTACCAACTGAGCTATATCCCCAGCCCTAAAAAGTATTTTTAAAAGTCTAGCAGATATTAACACTTCTCAAAGCTGGGTGGTGAATACAGAAG
This sequence comes from Tamias sibiricus, assembly GCA_025594165.1. Classification (NCBI taxonomy): domain Eukaryota; kingdom Metazoa; phylum Chordata; class Mammalia; order Rodentia; family Sciuridae; genus Tamias; species Tamias sibiricus. Next base: position 45,306,873 of record CM046670.1, read on the forward strand.
CATTATCTTACACCGGACCAGTCTCTGTGTTTTTTAAAACATTTCAAATGAAAGAAAAAGGGGAAATCGCTAACTTTACATCAACAGAACTTTACCATGCAAAAATAAAACCTACATCTTTCAACAAGCAGTCTAAATGGGGGGGGGGGGGAGCACTCATTAAAAAGATGGCAGCACTTTGGGAGGCTGAGGCAGGAGGATCGCGAGTTCAAAGCCAGCCTCAGCAATGGCCAGGCACTTATCAACTTAGTGAGACCCTGTCTCTAATAAAATACAAAAAAAGGGCTGGGGATGTGGCCCAGTGGTCAAGTGCCCCTGAGTTCAATCCCTGGTACCACAAAAAAAAAAAAAAAAAAAAAAAAAAAAAAAAGGCAAAAAAAAAAAAAAATGGCAAAAGTGTTGACCTTACTTAACAGAATAATTAAAACTATTACTTGTTACGCATCTATCATTAAGTAGTTATTGTATTCATGCATTTTAGCGTGTAAATAAAAGATTACAAGATTTCAGAACACAGCATAGATACATTTCAATATGTTAGGGATTTGTACGAGTTAGGACAACCTACAAGAGTATATAGGAATCACGCCACCTGAATGAAGATGTCCATTTACCCAACAGAAAAAATACGGTGGTGAAACTTCTAATTCTGTATGTTTAAACCTCTTAAAAGTTGCAGACCTGTTTGGTATTGACTAAAAACAAAACAAAAAAACATAGGCCCTAGAAAAATACCTTTCTGTACAGAAAGGCCACTTCAAGACCATCCACAGATTTAGAACTCCTGGTTTAGAGTTCTGTCTCCAAATCTCAATTCGAAACATTAGCTGAGTTATGCTGGAAAAGAACGCCAAGTTGGATTCCAGTTGCGTAAAAGTGACCTTTTGGGCTTTCACCAGCTTCTGGTGAGGTTGTAAATAGCTTTTACTAATGACTTTTGCTCTCTATTGATGGTTGGGCAAACGCCGCTCTCAACTGCTACAGAACCAAAGGCTTACGCTTTAAAGGGGGTCAAGCAGTTTTGCCCCTGTCCAGCAAAAACAAAAGGGCAGGAAGCCGCCCCCTTTTCTTATAAGGAACGGCACCCAGTGAGACGCCCAGGAAAACGTCGCTGTTGGATAGAAAACAGCTGTCAGACCTCGAAACTCTCCGAAGGCGCCCCGGCCCTAACTCGACCCCACCTCCCTCCCAAAGTAGGAGGCTGGATGAAGACGCGGTGTGTGTGTGTGGGGTATCTCCCCCTAATAACGGCCTTAACTGCCGCCAGCCAAATCCCCGCTCCGGCCCGCCAAACTCGATCCCGAAAGAGTCCCACACTCACTGGAAAGTGGGGCCGGGTCCTGGTCCCGGCCCAGCTCCTGGAATTCGGCGGGTCTCCCAGGGTTTCGGGGGAGGGGGCGGCTGAGACGCCATCTCTCCGCCTCCGCTCGGCTCCCGCTCCTCGCCAGGACTGTGCAGGCCCTGGTACACCAGCACCTCGAGCGTCAGGCCTAATAGGCAGAAAGCCGAACTTTCCGCCCCGCCCACTCCTTCAAGTCTGGGCAGGCTCGTGGTACTTCGCCAGGTGCTACTAGAGGGCAGGCGGATACCACTAATTCATTCACCATCTTTTTTGTTTACCCTAGAAGGAGTTTCTCTCCTAAAATTGAGGATTAAGTGTTCATCGATATTTCTGGCAGCGGCTACTATGTTCTAGACGCGAAGTCCCACGGAGGCTTCTCTAGGACTGGACCTCTCCCGCTGGGTGTGATGTCCCACGCACTATTGCAGTAGTGAAGGAGGTAGGGTGTGAGGCTGTAAGCCAGCAGTGTTGCAGATTTCCCTATAAACAAACGGGGAAGTTCACTCATTCCTCGCCAGAGAGGCCGGGTACTTTTGTTCTAAAGCTCTGGTTTCCTCCGGGAACAGAATTGCTAAGGCGCAATAGGTGCGCAGTCTTTAGTCTTCCCGGTTCCCTCTGAGGGCCGGAAGGGGTTAAGTATTAGGCTTTAGCATCTTGGGAGAAGGTAAGGCGGGGAGGTCTGAGGTGAGGGGTGCTGGAGAGGTGTGGCTAGAAGGGATCGTTTCCCTACCGTTGGAGTGGCTTTGTTGGGAAGGGTTGAATGCGAAGTTTCTTGGACCTGAGCGAAGAGGGTAAGGACTTGCTTGGCTAAAACAGACTCGATATTAACCCTTGGGGGTGAAATTTCCAACAGCCCAAGTTAGATTCCATAACCGACTTTGTCTTAGCACACTGAAGTATTGAGCACCTCTTTCCCTTGAAATCTACACCCCCACACCACCAATGAGTGACATCTGTGTGTATGGAAATTAATTTTAAAAGATCTCGCGGTGTAAGACAGTCTGGTCATTTTGGTGGGTTTTCTCATGCCCTACTCCTCCCTCCTGTTCGGTAAATGGTTTTTGTAATCGTCCAAGAGATAAAAAGAAAGTCGTTCCTCTATTAGAGACTGGTCTGGTTATGGTGGCCTGGTGGAGAAGGGATTCTGACACGTGGGAGGCGGTTCTGTTGCAACTTTTTCCAGAGGCGTTCCCCCCCGCCCCCGGCTCCTTTCCTTTTCCCTTTCCCTGTAAAACAAATAGGTAAACAAAAAGCAAAAATCTTAACGAAAACTAATGCTGGGAAACTTTCAGCGTGAGACGCTTTCTTCCGGGCTTGTTTTCAAAAATAATCTAATACAGAATAACTGGTTTCTTTTTTGAAACCCTATCATTTCATTATAGCAAGAAGAAACAACTAAATTTAAGGCATATTTCCTTCTTTTAATGGGCTTGCGAAGTCGCTAGATATTGCTAGGTAAGAATGGTTTTAAGAGGTTTGTAAATCATAATTATTAACACATACTCGAGTTTTTTTTTTTTTTTTTTTTTTTTTTTTAGTGTTTTTAGACTTCAAATTATTCAGGACAGGAGGTTTTGTAATTCTAAACAGGTTTGGGAACTTCTCAGAGCCAGGTGATTGTAATATGTCATTTATTGACAGCATGATACCTTTATTCTAAGTGAACTTATTGGATAAATAACATTCACTTTTTAAGCCAAAGGAGAGCGAGAGAGCGAGAGAGCATAAATTTGAATGTAGCTATGTGAGTCCCCAAGAAAAACTTCAGTAAGATGTGTCTTTTTAAAGCACCTATTGATTTTTTTTTTATTGGAAGAAAGTGTATTTGTTTCTCTTTTTGAATTAAAGGTTAATTCTTAATTAAACCCCTGACTTTAATGGAAAAGAGGAGAAAAAAAAATAATATAATGGGTAAGACAGAAACAGTTTCTCTGTGAGGGTAGTCCAAGGGGTGCACTTTAAATGTTTATATTCAGGCCCTCACAGAATCCCAATCCCTTCTCAGCATCAAACAGACTGAGTGGGCTGGGGTAAGAGATTTTGATCCTTGTAAAGAATAACGATTTAACTACACAGTTTCAATTTTTAGAAGGTATTCTCCCCACATTTGAAGTACTTTCTTGAAAATACCCTGGAGCTCAGATTTACTTAGGTAACCCTGAATAAGTGTTTACCAGTCCTGGTGTCTGAAAGTTTTTAATCATGTGTCCAGACAAACCTGTCTTCTTGTTCTCTTCCTTATAACTCACATATTCATGAGTTAGAACCAATGCAGAAGCAATTTGTTTTTTTGTAATGTGGCTGCTGAACTGCTTTTTATGGTGAAGAGGTCTTTAGAATTATATATTTCCCTTATTATTTTAAGTTAAGGATCAACTTCTCTTGATTAGTAGCCACAACCATTTAGAGGCTTTTAAGTAGTGAGTTTTAAAGGATTGTAAAGCAGACTAATTATAAGTCTTGCATTTCCATAGTATGCTGTTGGTAAGTACTTCATTCTTCTACCTACATATATTTTTTTTCTACCTACATATTTTTATCAAGCTTATGAATTACAAAATTATACAAATTGAAAGGTACTGTGGTCTTATCTAAATGACCATAGTTATACCATTCCACATTGCCATAAATTCATTATTTTATAAAATATCACTGGTTCAGGGGCTGGGAATATAGTTCAGTGGTAGAGTACTTGTCTGGCATGTGCAAAGCCCTTATTTACTACTTAGCTACAATCTAGGTTCTTTTTATTATTATCATTATTTTGAGACAGTCTTGCTAAATTGCTGAGACTGGCTTCAAACTTGGGATCTTCTGGCCTCAGTCTCCCAAATCACTTGAGATTACAGGTGTGTGTCACCATGCCCTGCTATCTAGTTCATCATTTTAAAAGTGATGTAGACTGGTTGACTAATCAGATTTATTTTTACCAAATATACAGTGATTAGGTAATTTTGAATTTTGAATTTTTTCCCTTCATATTCGATTTTCATGTTGGATTTCCCCCCCATTCTTTATGTAGTTTATGAGTTTATTCAGGTTGCAAAAATTGGCAACATTTTAGACAAATAATTACTCTCAAGTATTTTTTGAGATTTATTTTTGTTGGAGGTTTTACTCATGTATGAAAGGAGAAATTTGTTTTCATTTTGCTGACCACTAGTTGACATTTAGCTACTATAGCATCAAAATAAAGTTGATGTTTTTGGACCTGCTGATCAATTTGTTTTAATATTTGATTGCTAGACTATCATATATAATGTAGACTGATCTGAATTTCTTCCTAGTAAATTCATTTTTAATTTTTTTAATATTTGTTTTTTAATTGTAGTTGGACACAATCCTTTATTTATTTGTATGTGGTGCTGAGGATCAAACCCAGGGCCCTGCACGTGCTAGGCAAACACTCTACTGCTGAGCCATAACACCAGCCCTCATTTTTAATTTCTAATAGAAAAAGTTTAATGAATTAGCTACTCTGCTCTCAAACAATACTGAGTGGTATATGCCTGTAATTCTGGAGACTCTGGAGGCTAAGGCAGGAGGATCTAAAGTTAGAGGCCAGCCTTGGCAACTTAGTGTGACCCTGTCTCAAAATAATAAGAGTGGTGGTGGGGGGCATGTAGCTCAGTGGTTGAGTGCTTGCTTAGCATGCACCAGGTCTTGGGTTTAATTCCCAAAATCACCACCAAAAAAAAAAAAAAAAAGTCATTATTAGTTTTTTTTTTTTTTTTTATTGACTTGCTTATAATGACACACTTTATCATAATCCAGAATGCTAACCCAAATTTCTTGACAATTAGAAACATTTATTTGATCCCTTTTTTTTTTTTTTTTTTTGACATGGGGTCTTGCTATATCGCCCAGGCTGGCCTTGAACTCATGAGCTCAAGGGATCCTCCTTTTTCAGCCTTTACTGGAGCTGCAACTACAGGCAAGAGCCACCACATTGGGCTTCTACCATCTTACAAATTTCCTTCAAGTTAGTATTTTAGAATTTACATACAATTAAAAGGGAGAGCATAAAATAGTGTTTTCCATGTTAAAAATAGTTTTAATTTCTAAGGGTGATACATACTTGTCTGTGATAGTAAAATACTGAAACTGCTCATTATTTTTCTTTTTTTTTTTCTTTCCAGTTATAATTCAACATGTTTCCACTGACTGAGGAAAATAAGCATGTGGCTCAGTTGTTGTTCAGTACTGGCACCTGTCCAAGATGTATCTTCAGATTCTGTGGTGTGGATTTTCATGCACCATACAAACTTACATATGAGGTATTTCCTTTTTTTTTTTTTTTTTTTTTTAAGATAAGAAAGGTTTTCTGTATTTTTAAAAGGAATGCCGATACCTTTGACGGCAAATATCCATAACTCTTCATTAAATAAAAAAGCTCTAATAAAAAAATGACTAATAATGATAATTTTGGACTTGTCATTACCTTAAAAAATTAGTCTAGGATTTTTTTCTTAAGCAATTATAGGAATTTTTGTTCTCTAGGAATTGCTTCTTGAGTGATTATTTAACATTTAGTGCAGAGGGATCTTTGTGGAGGAATACTCTGGTATTCTCACCAGGTATTAGTAAGATGTAACACAAAAGGATTGTAGTTCAGAGTTCTCCTAAGTGGAAGCATTTTTTTTTTTTTTTGCCTTTTATCTATATTACCAGTCATATTTCTAAATAGATGAAATCATGTATTACCTAACAAAGGGGATGCATTCTGAGAGATGTGACCTTAGGTGATTTTGTGGTTGTGCAAATATTGTAGTGTATACTCTTACAAACTAAGATGGCTATGATATTACTAGGCAATATAGTCTTCAGGGACAACCATTTTCATATGCAGTTCTTTGTTGATGGAAACATTATATGGTGTATGACTGTATTTGAACACTGTAGAAGTAAATGCTTGTTGTCATCATTATTCTATTAATTGCAACAAAAGTAATGTGTAGAGATCTCTGACATTTGTGGTAATAAGCGGAACTTTGTCATTTAGTTGTATATTTTCACGTAAAATATATAATATTTGTGAAATATGTTTGACAAATATTTTGAAATTCCTTTCAGAGATAGTAACAGTATGTGTGTAAATATATATACACACTCATACACATACATGCTCAGTTTCTTAAAATTTAAAAACCTATCCAGCAATTAACAATCACTATCATTTTCTTATATAATTTATTGTTCCTATTAGAAAAAAATAATGCTCATTATTCACTTAGCATTACTATATATCAAATTCTTGCATAATCCCAGTAATAACTTATGAGGTAAGTACATACTATGATTGTCTCTATTTTCAGATGAAGAAACTGAGGCACAGAGAGGTTAAACAACATGTCCAAAATTACACAGCTATTAAGTGAGCAAGCTAGGATTTGAACAGTCTGTCAGAGTCCAAAGCCTAGGATTTGGAGCTAGAAGAAATGGATTTGAATACCAGTTCCACTGCCTTTCCAGCTTCACTTTACTCTTCTGTAAATGCGAATGATGATAACATCTACCTCACAGCATTTTAAGGGACAATACCTAATAAAGTATGTGAAAAAACTTTGAAAACTGAAAGTGGCACATATGCTATGATGATCAGTATATATGCATATATTCATTTATATACAATGTGACTGGTTTTGGGTAACCTTCTGTATACATTTTTTTCAGATACATTATACATGTCACAAGATTCACAATGTATATTATATGAAGAGACCAAGTGTTACCAACTTTGGCTCATATCATTTTATGTAAATAAATATACAAAACATTTGAAAACTATTTTTCAAGTGTTTTTAAATTTTGATATGTTGCATTCATAGCTATATAGGCATGTGTACATATACATGTACTATGTTATGCTGACATTACAGATAGTAGGTAATAAACATTTTTGTGTCTCATACTTATGTGTGCTATATGTATGAGTATTTCCACGTTGAAATAGAATAGCTAATGTTGCAATGAAATCAATTAATTTAGGTGAAAGATTTTTTTTCCCTTAGAGTCAGTAGTGTAATCTGAATGAATTTCAAAAAGATATTTATTCAACAACTAAATAATAAAACCTAATTTAGGGGCTGGGGTTGTGGCTCAGCGGCAGAGCGCTCGCTCGCTTTGCACGTGCGCGACCCGGGTTCGATCCTCAGCACCACGTAAACAATAATGCATTTCATTGTGTACAACTAAAGCAAATTAAAAAAAAACAAAAAACCTAGTTTAGAAGAAACAGAGTAAAAGTCCTCTATTTACATGAGTAGACTATCTGAAGCATGAGAATATTTTAAAAGGAATGCTAGTTTTTACATTCTTTTTTTTTTTTTTTTTTTAAATATTTATTTATTTACTTTAGTTGTATACAATACAATGCATTTCATGTTTACGTGGTGCTGAGGATCGAACCCGGGCCGCACACGCGCGAGGCGAGTGCTCTGCCGCTGAGCCACAGCCCCAGCCCTAGTTTTTACATTCTAATACATGAAATTAAGCAAACCAGAATGTAGAAGAGGGTTTCTTTCAATTATGTTTACATTGGTTTGAAATTATGGTGCCTAATTTCAGCACTGCCAGCATCTCTGTCCTTTGTTAGTAAATTGTCTCAAAATTGTTTTTTTTAGTTGTAGATGGACAATATATCTTTATGTGGTGCTGAGGATCGAGCCCAGTGCCTCATGTGTAAGGCTACCACTGAGCTATATCCCCAGCCCCTGTTTGTTTTTTTAACTTAATAAACTTTTACTCTAAATGGTCAAATTTCATATTTAACAAATATTGTACTTGTGTGGTTTTTAGTGTTTGTGAGATTATGGAAGATGGAAACTCACTTTGTATTTTCTTACTTCTTTTTGTTTGAGGGTGAAGTGTTGGGATTCAAACCTAGGGCCTTATGCATGCTGAGGAGGCACTCTAGCACTCAGCTACATCCCCAGCTCAGTTTGTATTTTTATATATTAATAATTAGAATTCAAGTTTGTTTTTACTGAAATTAGGCAGTGAATACTCTTACAAGAAAGAACCACTGACCAAATTAGTAAATTTGTTAATGGAGCCTTTTTGCCTAAGATTTAGGCTTTTAGGTTAACTGAAATATGGGGCTCTTGATATTTATTTACACATATAAAATATATGTTATATAAGTTTTTTTAAAATTCCCCAGAAAGCCAATGCTGGTTAATAAAATGATTGCTCTAGAATTGATATAAAGCAACAGTGTACAATCTGTGTACACTGCTATAATTTGATCTATGTAATTTGATCTGCTATAATTTTCACTTATGTTTTCTTGCTTCATCTTATTCAGAATTCCTTAAGGACATCATAAAAGGGTCATTCCTTTATTTTATTTTATTAACTTTTCAGGAGTTGCTTCATGATATACAGAAATTTCTGAAAGTTGAAAAAAATGAATTAATTTCGGAAGTTCCAAACCCACCTCTCAAGAAAATTCGGCTTCAAGAACTGGAAGATGGGATTGATAATCTGAGTCAAAATGGGGAGATCGAGATCTCTGTTATTGAAGATGGAAGCATTGCTTCACATGACTCAAATTTAAATGTAAATGTGTGCAATGTTTGCCTAGGAATTCTTCAAGAATTCTGTGAGAAAGAGTTCATTAAAAAGGTAAATAGTCTGTCTTATTATAGGGATAATTACGTAGAGATTTTCAGTCTTAAGGCTTAGAATTCTTGTATGGAAAGGAATGGTGCTGTTCATTTCAACTTGTTTCATGTGAATGAACCACTAAAACATTTTAATTAATTTTTTTTTTTTTTTGGAAGAGTTTCCTTTTCTTGCTGGTGCAGGCCTATAATCCCAAGTGGTTTGGGAGGCTGAGGCAGGAGAACTGCAAGTTCAAATCCAGCCTCAGCAACTTAGCCAGGCCCTAAGCTACTTAGTGAGACCCTACCTCAAAATAATAAAAAGAGCTGAGGATATGGCTCAGTGGGTAAGCATCCTTGGTTCAATCCCTGGTAAAAAAAAAAAAAAAAAAAGAAAAAGGAAAGCCTGCTATTCTGACATTCCTTTGTATCAACATATTTGAAAATTAATGGAATTTGTATCCTTGTTTTTCAGTCATTAGTAATATTCAATTGAAGAAAAATATAGCATTTTGTTTTCCTTTGCTTTTAAAGTAGCTCAGGAATTGGAGAAAAGTTCTTTCTTAGTCATAGCTAATATTAGCTAGAATAAACAAGTGATACAGCCTTGTAAATGATTAATGACTGGATGTGGGATTGCCTTTTGTTTCCTGCTGTCAAGAACACTATAGTTGGCCTTATTTTATTTGAAAATATTTAAAAATTATGAGATGACCTAACAGAAAACTATTTTGACATTCATCGGATTGTTCTGCAGGTGTCAGTCCTGGCTGTTTTGGTACTTTATCACACTAATCTTCAGGGTGATAGCAAATATTTAAGTTCAGAAGGTTTGTAAGAGTTCCCTACTCTGTGTGTGTATGTGTGTGTGTGTGTGTGTGTGTGTGTGAGAGAGAGAGAGAGAGAGAGAGAGAGAGAGAGAGAGAGAGAGAGAGAAAGAGAAGAGAGAAGAGATAGTGTGTATGTTTTCTTTTGTGGTGTTAGGCATTTAACCAGGGCCTGGTGCATGCTAGGCAAGGTGCTATACCACTCAGCCTAAATCCCCAGCCCCAAAATCTGAAAGTTTGGAAGTTTTGCAGTGTCTTCTCCTGGACTAGAAATTCATGTTATGAAGTTTAAAATTTTTAGCCACTCTTGGGAATTTACATAACTGTAATACTTTTTTAGGTGTGTCAAAAGGTTGAGGCCTCTGGGTTTGAATTCACGAACTTGGTATTTTCAGTCTCCTTCCCACCACAGCTCTCTGTAAGAGAGGTAAGGTCTTTTTCATACATAAATTATATGTAAAATGCATGCTAGGAATGTCTTAAAATAGGAATGTGAAAACATTTCTTACCCTATTATGTTTTACAAATTTTGTGTACTTGTTGAATGATTGAAAGATTTTATACTTGTGGAGTAGATAAATGAAAAAGGATTTATTGGTTTAATTTAGTTTATTAATGCCAAGACTGCCTTTTTTTTTTTTTTTTTTTTTAAATGCTGAGGATGGAACCCAGGGCTTCATGCATGCTAAGCACATGCTCTATCACAGAGCTACCCCCACAGCCCCTATGCTTTATATTTTTAAAGATCCTTATTCAGTAATAAACATTAATTGAGCATTAGGTTTGTGTCAGTCGTGATAGAAAAAGACATTTGACCCTGGACTCCAGAGCTCCTTTAAGGCAGATATGTGCATTTTATAATATTCCTATGGTAAGGGTCATTTCAATGATGATGAATTTTCTTATTCTCTGGAGTCTAAATATATAAAAAGGTGACACCTCTTATAGTCATTGATAAAAGGAGAAAAATAGCTTCATATATAAACTTTTTTCTTTGTTGACAAAAAAACTCTTTGTTAATACTATTAAATATTGTATACAGATTTCTGTAATCTCAAATTACAACTGTGTTTCTAAACATACCCATTTATATTTTTGAAGTGTCTTTCCCTAAGAATCCCAAAATGTCACCAAAATATTACATCTTATACTATCACTTTCTTTGAGCATGTTTGTTAGTCACAAAAAGGTCAAAGATTAAATTAGGACTTATTTAGGATGGATAGAATGATAAGAGCGAGGAAGTGAGGAAGAGGAGAATAATTTTAAGGAGATCTCTTGATGACAAGAAAACTTAGCAAATGGAAGAACAAAGGGGTTGATGATGATTTCCTGAGGTTTATAAACAGAATTATTTTCTCGACAATCATTGAAGTATTTCTCAGTGATAGAAAAATCAGGTCCAATTTTGGTAGAGAGAAACAGACTTCCAAAAGCAAAGTGACTCACAAAAGTTGCAGTGTTGGCATAACAAAAATAGGAATATGAAGTATATTTTCCATTTGTGGTTATGTATTTTACTACAAAATATAAACCTTGAGAGGTTTATATTTCTACATTAAAATCTTGGTTATCCGTTTATCATTTGAACAATATTAACTTAATATTGTTCAAATACTTGTGAGGTATTTATATTGCATATTAAAAACAGAAGATGCTGTCCTTAAAAAATAGAATTATTCTGCTTACTTTTTGTAGCTGATTTTAACCATTAAACTGTTTAGCAGAAATATATATGATTATTCCATTTATTGGAGAACTAATATGTTTCTATAACTTTGTGTTAAGTGTTTTCTTTTTGTACCAGGGATTAAACTCAGGGGCACTCAACCATTGGGCCACATCCCCAGCCTTTTTATTAGTATTTTATTAGAGACAGGGTCTCACTGAGTTGCTAAGTGCCTCGCCATTGCTGAGGCTGGCTTTGAACTTGCCCTCCTCCTGCCTCAGCCTCGCGAGTGCTGGGATTACAGGCGTGAGCCACCGTTCCCGGCTGTTTTTCCATTTCTAAGAACTAAATTATGATCACTGATATATTGATTTAAAAACAAATATTTTATCAACATGGTAGTATTTATTATATTTCTGCTTACAGAAAGATTAAGGAAAGGAGTGACCTCAAGTAAAATATTTTTAAAATATAAAACTCCTAAAAGTCCTATTTCTGGTTATAAGCCATAGTTTTTATTTATCTTCATTTAAACATTAATTTAAAAGTTTAAGGGAAAAGACAGTAGTTAGTGTAATTATCATTATTTTTCCACTGAGTTTGGAACAATATGGAGGGGCCTTTGGAGTAAATCTCCTGAAAGTGTTTTCCTAGGAATAAGCTGATGTGGTCAGGACAGCTTTAAACTGAATCTGCTTAAGAGGAGAAAAATAAGCAAATTATTTGATGAAACACTGTTAGATAGCAAGTAAACCATGTTAAGTAGAATAAACAGGGGCGGTATTTAGAGTTCACAGAATATACCAGTGTGGAAAGTAGCTGGACCTAATACGTACAGTCTCCAAAGTTTATAATGGCATATAAAATTTAAATGATAAAGTTGAAATTATAAGGGAAAAGAGCAAATATTTCATGACTGTCATGGTTACTTTCTGGGTTTGAGCGAACCATTTGAATGTGACAGTGGAAGGATAAATCTTTATAAGGCCCATATTTGTGAGAAGGAAAGCTGTAATATGTGATATTGCAAGAAATTATATACCTACGTTAAGATATAAGATGAGAGTGAAATGATGCTGAACACTATCAAAAGGAGATTAAAAGGAGAAAGAAACAGGAATGAGTAGAGGAGTGGAAGTATGCTGTTTGCCATTTGACCAAGGGGAAGAGGAGTGAGAAATTGGTCACACAGGCACAAAAGACTATCCCAGAACTTAATGGATACACTAGTAGAAGGGACTTCTAGGATCTGAGTACTTGATGGAAATCACATTTGGCTAAAAGCATTTTATCTGACAACTTTTGGATTGGAACAGTTTCTTCTCCTAGAGTAATGGTTCTCAAACTTCAACATGTATAAGATTCATTTGGGAATTTTGCAAGCCCCACCCCCCCAGAGATTCTGGTACAGTAGGTCAGGTGAGCCCTAGGAATTTGTATTTCTTACAAGCTCACTGGTGTTGCTGTTACAAGGACCACACTTTGAGAACCACTGTCCTAAAGGAAAAATGAATAACTTGTTAAAATTTGTATTCCTGAAAGGAGGGGAGGAACAGATAGAATTAGAATGTTTTATAAATTTTTGATAGATGGATTTTAAACAGTCCAAAGCAAAGGCAAAGAAATTTGGCATTGGAATTTGGGCTAGAAAATAAATCATAAGGATTAGTAAATTCAGAGAAAGTACAATTCAACTTAAATCCAAACCAAGTTATTATTCCAGCCAATAAAAGAAATTTTAGGGAAAAAAATAGTTCCAATAAAGAAGAAATGGAGGATTTCCCCCTCTTACTGTGTATTTGTATGTTTATTTGACTTTTCATTTTGGAAAATGTCAAAAATAGTATGACTAGTCTGATGAACCCCCCAACCACCCAAATCCAACAGTTAAGTGTTTTTGCAAACTAGGAATAAATTTCAAAGGAAATTCAGAAAAGTTGAAGTCAAATTAATGCAAATGTAAAAAGGCTTAGATCTATAAGAATAGACACTGGAAAACTATGGCCACTAATGAATAGAAGACTGCTAGAATTGCTAAGAAAGACTTAGGGTACTTAAATTTATGTGTAGAACAAGAAAAAGGTGAACAAGGAGGTAGATCTGCTATTGGAAGCTGATGGTGTACTGATGATGGATGGTATGGAGAAAGTAGAACTCTGAAAAATCCTACTTTGCTTTTTTGTTTGTTAAGGATTTTTTTTTTTTTTTTTTTTTTAAATACTGAAAAGAGTAGAATGGATATTTGTATGGGAGAATGAATGCTCCACATGGTAAAACTTTTCTGAATGGGTTTAAGTATTCCAGCCTGGGTGAATTACATTCAAAGACAAATTCAGAAAGAACTTGTGGCTATCTGTGATCTTTGAGGACTTCTAAAGATAACATTTTCCAAATGACTGAAGATAGATAAAGACAGTTCTAGTTTTCCAAAGGTGAACAGAGTTGGTTCTGTTGGCTACCGACTGATGAACTTGAAGCTGAAACCCTGGCAAGATTCTAAATCAGGAACTACATGAATGAATGTGAGCTGTGAGCAGAAGGAAGAATTGATTGCCAACACAGAACAGGTTCATTTAGAGCAAATAATGCCTGCATCATTTCTTCCTTTTATAAGCTGGCTGAATTGGTAGAACAGGGAAATACAGTAGCATCAGTTTAGCTAATTTACAGCAAGTTATTTAACCAGGATTTCCCCCCTCATAATAGCTTTCTGAAAATGTCAGGAAACATGTGCAGGACTTGACAACAATTAGTTGGATTGTGCCAGACTTGCCATACCCAGCCAAAAGGAGATGATTAATGACTAGTACCAAACTGGACAACATCTCCCTAAATGTGACTTGCAGATAAACCACGTGAAACTCAGTTTGGGCAAGGTGATGAAAACGAATTTCTGGGCCTTGTCTCAGATCTCCTAAATCATAATCTGTAAACGTAGGGCATAGAAGCTCCTTGATGATTCATGTACATATTGAAATTCAAGAATCACTAAACTTTATTTGTAGTTGTGGATGTACAGCATGCCTTTATTTATTTTATATTTATGTGGTGCTGAGGATTGAATGCAGTGCCTCACACATGCGAGGCAAGTGCTCTGCCACTGAACTATAGTCCCAGCCCAAGAATCACTAAACTTTTCAGGGAGATTTCTGATGTGCTGCAGAACTCTTTTCATCCTCTGTTCTGTTCATAATTTTTTTTTTTTTTTTTTTTTGTGGTACCGGGGATTGAACTCAGGAGCACTCGACCACTGGGCCACATCCCCAGCCCTTTTTTGTATTTTATTTGGAGACAGGGTCTCACTGAGTTGCTAAGTGCCTTGCCATTGCTGAGGCTGGCTTTGAACTCGTGATCCTCCTGCCTCAGCCTCCCAAAGTGCTGGGATTACAGGCATGCGTCACGGCGCCTGGCTTGTTCATAATTTCTATCAGTGATGATTCAATGGGAACTCTTAACATAGGTATACATGATCCAATTGAGAGTATAGCAGATAGATTGTTAGAATTAAGATTCCCCAGAGATCTTCTGAATAGGGAAATGCCTAACAAGATGAAATTTAACAGAAATCAACATAAATTCTTATACTTGGATTTGAAAAAAACAACTGTCAAATAGAGAATGAAGCCGAAGTTGCATAGAATCTGTTTTTAAAGAGAAGGCTCAGAGGTTTTAGTTAAGAATTAGTTAATAGGGCTGGGATTGTGGCTCAGCGGTAGAGCACTCGCCTAGCACGTGCGCGGCCCGGGTTCGATCCTCAGCACCACGTACAAATAAACCCATTGTGTACAACTAAAGCAAATAAATAAATATTAAAAAAAAAAAAAGAATTAGTTAATAAGAGCCGGGTACGGAGGTGCACGCCTGTAATCCCAGCACTTGGGAGGCTGAGGCAGGAGGATGGTGAGTTCAAAGCCAGCTTCAGCAATGGCGAGACACTTAGCAACTTAGTGAGACCCTGTCTCTAATAAGATACAAAAAAGGGCTGGGGATGTGGCTCAGTGGTCGAGTACCTCTGAGTTCAATCCCTGGTACCAAGAAAAAAAAAAAAAAAGAATTAGTTAATAAGACCATGAGAATTAAGGATATGATACATATAACCTGTTTGAATTTTTAAAAAAATTTTTTAAAAAATATTTATTTATTTACTTTTAGTTGTACATAATGCAATGCATTTATGTTTACGTGGTGCTGAGGATCGAACCCAGACAGTGCATGTGCAAGGCGAGCGCTCTGCCGCTGAGCCACAACCCCAGCCCCTGTTTGGATTTTTAACACATCCACACACACACCGGGGACACACACACACACACACACATACACATTGTAAAATGATGATCACAATCAAGTTAATGAACATATCCATCACCTCACATAGTTTTTGTTGTGTTGTTTGTTAAGATCTGTACTCACTGTTTCTATGAGATTAAGTTTTTGTATTTCATATGTTTTGGCTTTTTTTTTTTTTTTTAACATGCAAAAGTCTGCTTTGTTTCTGTACAGCAGCAATGAACAATAATACAAAGAGGAAATTAAGAATGTAATTCCACTAACAGTGATCAAAATAACATTTGAGGCCTGACTGGTAGGAGGCCCATTACTAATTTTGGAATTTTATGCAAATCATCTAATTACCTTTTGCCTCAGTTTTTTCATCTGTAAAAATGGGAATAATTATTCACCTACTTATTTCTTTTTTTTTTGTAGTTTGAATATCCATATATATTTTCACATATAAACTACTGTATATGTTTATGTACATTCATAAACATATGAATATACCCTAACAACAACCAAATTCCTACTCAAATATATTCAGTTCCATAATCATAAACTATAAAACAAATTGTAAACATCCATCTGAAAAGAAAAATAACCATGTACAAATTTATATCCATTTAAATATTTTCATGTATATTTTTACATATAGTTTTATATTTGTATTCCTACATATGGATAAAAATATTAAATCTCTGAACTAATCCTATTTTTCTACATTAGTCATGTATCTCCTAATATGCCTCAGAGACACCCTTTTTTAAAAATATTTATTTATTTTAGTTGCACACAATGCCTTTATTTATTTTTACATGGTGCTGAGGATCGAACCCGGGTCGTGCACGTGCTAGGCGAGCGCTCTACCGCTGAGCCACAATCCCAGCCCCTCAGAGAAACCTTTATATGTATAAACCATAACATTTTACATGACTGTACCTATGTATTTGGGGATATAAATTCACATTAAAAACCAGATATTTTATATATATACTTATTTCCATAGGCAAAACCCAGATTTTACATATAACAATATTTCTTACTTTAAAAATGTCCATAGATTTAAAAAAATAAATTTTGATATATATTCATATTTATATGTATAGATATTGATATATACGCTCCAGAGGAAACCTGTCCCCTAAACCAAAGCTGTAACTCAGAACTTAACATAACCCCACCCATAATCAAGAGCCTTTTAAACAAAATTTATAAATGTTATTTTGAGTATCCATATATATTTTCACATATTATATTCTATATATATTTATATACATTCATATATACCTATGTATCTTAATGGCAACCAAAATCCTACCCATAAATTTTCATATATATTCACTTACATAATTATATCCTTTATCTTACCAAAATTGTAAGCATCCATCTCAAAAGAATAACTATATACAATCCATATCCATTTAAATATTTTCATGTATATATATATTTATTTATAGTTGTAGATAGGTACAGTACCTTTATTTTATTTGTTTATGTGGTGCTGAGGATCAAACCCGTTGCCCCACGCATGTGAGACAGTTGCTGTACCACTGAGCACAACCCAGCCCCTTCATGTATATTTTTACACATATATATATGAATATATATTCATGCATATATATATATATATTCATGCATATATATATTCATGTTTGTTTTCATGTATATGGATAAAAATGTTCAAACCCAGTATTATTATGTTGTGGTCTATTTGATTCTTTCTTTTTTTTTTTTTTTAATGTTTTTTTAGTTGTAGATGGACATAATACCTTTATTTAATTTTTATGTGGTGCTGAGGATCGAACCCAGTGCCTCCCATGTGTGAGGTGAGCACTCCACCACTGAGTTACAACCCCAGCCCTCTGTTTGATTCTTGAAGTTGAGAAGGTAGATGCTCCATTGTTTGGGGCATAAATATTTATAATTGTTATGTCTTATTGATGTATAATTCTCTTAAGCAGTATGAAATGTCCTTCTTTGGCCCTTCTGATTAACTTTGGCTTGAAGTCCACGTTATCTAATATGAGGATAGAAACCCCTGCTTGTTTATGGAGCGATATAAGTGATCTATTTTTTTCCCATCCTTTCACCTTCAGTCTATGGATGTCTTTGCCCCATGAGGTGAGTCTCTTGGAGATAGCATATTGTTTTCTTTTTTTAATCCAATTCACCAGTCTATTTTTTTTTTTTTTGGTACCGGGGATTGAACTCAGGGGCACTCGACCACTGGGCCACATCCCCAACCCTTTTTTGTATTTTATTAGAGACAGGGTCTGACTGAGTTGCTAAGGGCCTCGCCATTGCTGAGGCTGGCTTTGAACTTGCGATCCTCCTGCCTCAGCCTCCCAAGTGCTGGGATTACAGGTGTGCGCCACTGTGCCGCGCCAGTCAATGTCTTTTGATTGGTGAGTTTAGGTTGTTAATGTTCAAGGTTATTATTGAGATATGATTTGTGTTCCTGGTTATTTTTTTTTTCTTTCTAGTTTTTAATTTGAATTAGTTTCTCCTTTGATTAGCTATTCCTTTAGTGTAGTTCCTCCCTTCACTTGTTTTCACTTTTTTTCATTTCATCTTCATGGAATATTTTGTTGAGAATATTCTGAAGTGCAGGCTTTCTGGTTGTGAATTCTTTTAATTTTTGTTTATCATGGAAGGTTTTATTTCATCTTCAAATCTGAAGCTTAATTTTGATGGATATAGGATTCTTGGTTGGCATCCATTTTCTGTCAGAGCTTGGTGTATGTTATTCTAGGACATCCTAGCTTTGAGGGTCTGGGTTGAGAAATCAGCTGAGATCCATATTGGTTTCCCCCATATGTAATCTGATGTTTTTCTCTTGCAGCTTTTAAAATTCTATACTTATTCTATATGCTAGGCATTTTCATTATAATGAAACAGACCCTTAATGTGGGTCTGGTATAATTTTGCACATTTGGGGTTCTATAAGCTTCTTGTATTTGATTTTCCATTGCATTCTTTAGATTTGGAAAATTTTCTGATTTATTTCATTGAAAAGATTGTGGATTCCTTTGGTTTGTATGTCTGTGCCTTCATCTATCCTGATAAATCTTAAATTTGATCTTCTCATAATTCTTGGAAGTTAATGGTTTCTTATTATCTTCTCTCTGTGGTCCACTCTATTTTCGAAATATATTTTGTCTTCATTGCTTGAGGTTCATCTTCCAAATGGTCTAGCCTGTTGGTGATGCTTTCTATTGAATTTTTAATTTGTTTTATTGTTTTCTTCATTTCAAGAATTTCTGTTTGTTCTTTTTTTCATAATCTCTATCTCTTTATTGAAGTGATCTTTTGGTACCTGCATTTGCTCTCTACATCATCCTTTACTTCGCAGATCTGTTTAACTATGTAAATTCTAAACTCCTCTGACATTTCTTCCACTGTGGTGTGGGTGGATTCTGTTATTGGAGTATTTTGGTTTGTTTGGGGTGATTTGTTCCCTTGCTTTTTCATGTTGTTTATGTGTCTACCCATCTACCAGTATGGATCTGAGGCAGTAGAGTTTCTAACCTGTGGACTTATAGTGTTCCTGAAGAATCACAGTACCTCATTGTTTAGGGGGAGACAAATAATAACAACAACCAATGCAAACAATTTATAGCATGAAACCAAATAGTTTCTACTATGATGTCTACACTGTTAATTATCACAATAAACAGAAATGATACGATCAGTTATTGCCTATAATAAAAACAGCAAGTTTGGGGCTGGGGCTATGACTCAGCAGTAGAGCGCTCGTCTTGCATGTGTGAGACCATGGGTTTGATCCTCAGCACCACATAAAATAAAAATAAAGGTATTTAAAAAAAAACAGCAAGTTTGTAAGAGTTTATATTTTCAAATGTTGAACAGGGAGAGAACTGAAGTGATATAGGATGTGATGATTATAAGGGAGGAGAGAAAACAGAAGTAAAATATTAAAGGAAGAATGAAAGACCAGTAGAGAGAATCAAGGAAAAAGGTAGGAGAAAAAAATATATATAAAGCTCAAATTTTAAAAAATTAAAAGCAAAAATAAAAGAATACAAAACAAAATTAAAATTTGCTAATCAAAGATCATAGTTCACAGAAAACTAATCCATGTAAAATAACTGGCTTCAAAAATGCTAGGGATGAGAAGGGAAAAAAAAAAAAAAAAGGAAACCGTATAAATGTCCATATACCATTAAGGTCACAATTAAATAGTGGAAAAGAATTTAAAAAAAAAGAAAGAAAAGAAAAGAAAAAGAAAAAAACTTTGATGAAAAGTTAAAAGAATTATTTCTGTTGGAGTTCAAAATATTCTCAGCTTCTTTTCTCAGCAGTTTTTAGGTGCAGTCTTCTGGAGTGTGATGCTCTACCCTCTGGATTGCTGGAGTGAGAAGAGATAATCCCCAGATCATGTCCAGATATTAGAAGCATAGTTTCTGTGATGAGGAAGATGACAATCATCTTTTTTTTTGTTGTTGTTATTTTTTTTAATGGGAAGCACAAACTTACGTGACATCATATCATTAGGAATTTAAAAGGAAAAAGTACATATAGATTAATAGGCTTAGAGCCTTTGTAGATGCCTGGAAATAAATATGCCTTGTATTATTCTAATGACTAGAAGCATTCACCTGCAAGAAAATTGTCAGTGAATTATGAATTATGCTACAGACATAATTGAACATTAGTATGTTGGAAACCCAGCAAAACTAAACAGATGATTCATACTTTAGCTGTACTGTGCAACAGAAAACCAGTGTACAAAAGAACCAATTTAGAACATGCTGTATTTTCCAATAGGTATGTTAGAGTTTCACATCTGGACCTACAAGGCAGAATCAGATAAATCAGACACCTGATCAACAAATATCTGTTCAAGAATTAATTCAAAAGAAAGGGTTCAAAGATACTTTGGAGGTATTTTTCCCAAGTGTACTCCATGAAGCATGAGTCCACAAGATGTTTCTTTCAATATAAAAATTTTCCTTGGTCAATGATGGTGGAGAAATGTGATGCTATTATTTCTGCTCCTGAAGCTCCACAATATACCTAACATTGTAGCACCAATTGATTCCCTGGAACTTGCTTTCAAAATGCCACCTTCTAACAGTAAGCATTAAGATGTAGCACTTAAATCCCATTAAGAACTCTTTAAAAAAAAAATTTTTTTTTTCCTTTTAGTTGTAGATGGACGCATGCCTTTATTTTATTTGTTTTTATTTTTATGTGGTGCTGGGGATTGAACCCAGTGCCTCACACATGCTAGGCAAGCGCTCTGCCACTGAGCCACAACCCCAGCCCCAAGAATTCTTTTTTTAAAGTTTTAAAAATTTGTTCCAATTAGTTATATATGACAGTAGGATGCATTTTGACACATCATACATAAATGGAGTATAACTTCTCATTTTTCTGGTTGTATGTATTGTAGAGTTACACAGGGACAATTATATTTTACTTAGTGTCAGCCATTTTGGAGTATGATGGTCAAATGAAACTTTCTGCTATAGAAGGAACAAAGGCAAATGGAGGGCTTTTGTGTAGTTCATGTCCTAATCCTCAGAACTTGTGAAAATATTTCCTTATACACAAAAGGGATTTTGCATATGTGATTAAGGTTAGGGACTCTAAAATGGGAAGATTATTTTGGATTATCCAGGTGGGCTTAACCTAATGGTGAGATCTTAAATGTACCTTCCCTGACTGAGATCAGAGTCAGAGGGAGATGTGATTGTAAAGAATGGTCAGAGCCAGGTATAGTGATGCATGCCTGTATGCTCAGCGACTTGGGAGACTGAGGTAAGAGGATTATAAGTTCAAGGAGAGCCTCAGCAATTTAGTGGGACCCTGTCTTAAAAATCAAAAGAACTGGGGATGTACCAGTAGTGAAAAACCCTGGGGTTCAATCCCCAGTACCACAAAAGAATGGTCAGAGAGATGTAACATTGTTCATTTTTGAAGATTGAGGAAGGACGCCGAACCAAGGAGTGTGGTGGCCCATTGAAACTAGATAAGGGAAGGAAGTTGGTTTACCCCTCAAGTATCCAGAAAGGAGTGTAGCCCTGCTGACATCTTGATTTTAGCTTAGGAAGACCTGTGTTGGACATGTGACCTAAAGAAACATAAGGAAATTAATCTAAATTTGTGCCAGTTTGTTACAGCAGCAGTAGAAAAATACACAGGGCTGGGGATATAGCTCAGTGGTAGAGCACTTGCCTAACACGTGTGAGACCCTGGGTTTTATCCCCAATACTGCAAAAAACCCCAACACATTTAGAGGATTTAGTGTATTCATTATGATAGAAACATCTGAAAGGTCAGGAGCCACACTGCTCAAGTAACTCGAGTTATTTTATTTGGAGAATAACTGATTAAGTAGAATGAATTTGCTTTCCTTAAAATCC
Source organism: Tamias sibiricus (assembly GCA_025594165.1). NCBI lineage: Eukaryota > Metazoa > Chordata > Mammalia > Rodentia > Sciuridae > Tamias > Tamias sibiricus. Next base: position 45,328,976 of record CM046670.1, read on the forward strand.
CCCTTTCCTCCAGGCACCTAGGCGTATGCCTGTAATCCCAGAGTTTTGGGAGGCTAAGCTAGGAGGATCTAGAGTTCAAAGCCAGCCTCAGCAATGCAAGGCACTTAGCAACTCAGTGAGACCCTGTCTCTAAATAAAATACAGAATAGGGCTGGGTATGTGGCTCAGTGGTTGAGTGCCCCTGAGATCTATCCCCAGTACTCCCCTCATCCCCACCCCCAAAAAATCCTTCTTTCCTTGCTGGGATAGAATCAGGAGGGAAATAATTTTTATCTATAAGGAATTATCCAGAACAGGTTAGACCTTTTCAGAGGTGGTGAGTTTTGTAACATGAGATGCCTAAATTAAGGCTGGGCAACTATTCTGTAGAGATATATAGAAGGAAGTTCTTGTTAAGTTTTTTGAACTCCAAAATCCTATGTAGTTTTTTTTTTTTAATATTTATTTATTTGCTTTAGCTGTACACAATGGGTTTATTTGTACGTGGTGCTGAGGATCGAACCTGGGCCGCGCACGTGCCAGGCGAGCGCTCTGCCGCTGAGCCACAACCCCAGCCCGAAAATCCTATGTAGTTTTAAGAAACAAATGTATTATATTTTTTTTGTTACCTTGTGTATTCATGGTTGATTTCTCTAAACTTCTACATCATAGTGCAACACAAAAATTACTATAGAATGAATGTCACAGACTTATGCTACTATTAGGCTAAATTCACATTAGTAGAACAAGAGCATTCCCTTAGTCCTTAAATGTTTTAGAGACTTAATTCTTACTAGTTAAATCCAGTAGAGGGCAATATTGTACTATGAGTTTGATTTATTGGCCTTTCATGGGTAGCCTGTGGGAAATATTTTGCTCAGACTATTGACTTTAAATGGATGTATTGTCTCTTAGATGTTGGTTGTATGAAACACCCTACTTTTCAGTATGCAATATGATATGGTTGGAGTTTTAGATGTCAAATCCAAACTTTTCTTCTTAATTTATTATAATTTTATATATCCATGTTTTCCACTAAGTACTACAGATTATACAAAGCCCTAGGAAAGTAGCTAAGAATAGAAGTAGTACCATTTCTGTGGTAACATTTTTTTTTCTTTTCTTTTTTTCTGTTCCGGGGATTGAACTCAGGGGCACTCGACCACTGGGCCACATCCCAGCCCTTTTTTGTATTTAATTAGAGACAGGGTCTCACTGAGTTGCTAAATGCCTCACCATTGCTGAGGCTGGCTTTGAACTCACAAACCTCCTGCCTCAGCCTCCCAAATGCTGGGATTACAGGCGTGTGCCACCACGCCCGGCTTGTGGTAACATTTTTTACCTAAGAAATTATCTTTAAAATTTCTGACAAATGAGTATTCAAAAAACTTGAATTTTTTTTTTTTTTTTCAAATCTGTAGGCTTTTAACTAGTTTGGGATCATTGATCTCATTAAGTAATGAATTTGCTTGTCCTAAGAATATACATATTCAGAATTTTGCATGTACTTATAGAGGTCTCTTGAATTTACAGCCATTAATTTTAGGATTTTTCTTAATTGAATACTTTAGTGAAAATTTGAATGTGTTATAAATTGATGAGCTTATTTTTTCTAGAGGACTTTTTTTTTTTCTGTTTTTATCCCATTGATCAGAATTTGATTGGAAATAGAGCAACACATCCAAGATATTTATGTTTTATGAGGACTGAGGTGCCTGTCTTCATTCATTAACCCAACTCTTTGATTGGGTATGTGTTTTTTCTCCATTTCCTTAGCTTGACAGGCACCCTTCTTAAATCTTGTGGCTCTCACTTGCCATTTAAGACCAATCCAAGGCCCATTTATAAGCCTTTTCTGAGCAAGTAAGTAAGGAGTTTTCCAAATGTATAGCCCTATGTTTAGTTGGATTATTTGTCTAGAACTTCCTTCAATTTCTATATGACCCATTTATCCATGCAAAGCATTTTTCCAAGATTATTGAATGAAGCACTGTAAAACGTGTACAATTATAAAAATTACTATCTCTGCTACTTTAAGGATCTTTCAGTAGACTCTTCATAGATAAGTCCAAGTAAGCTTGGTATGTTTTAAGCACACAAGCTGCAATTTTTAAAACCCTTCAGAGGACATGAGTATGTCCATGCAGCAACCCAAGCCTTTCTTCCTTATGAAAAGTAACTCCAGGAGCTTGCCCCTGTGAGTATACCAGTGTATGAAAGTCTGCATTATTAGAACCAGGAAATCACAGATCTTTAGGAGACCCTGGTGGTCATTTAGAAGAGGGCTCATCATCTTTTTTATGGCACTTATTTAAAAAATGATGATATCCACATGGTTATGATTTCTTGGAGCCCTAATTAGGCTACTACTTTGGGTGTAAACCCATTCATACCTATCAAGAATGCCTGAGGCAGAGTCTGGAAATTCCCAATTTTTATGTTTAAGGTGACCCCTTTTTAATTTCTGAAGTTTAATGGGTCCCTGATACCTGTGAATTGGAAAGATACATGTGGGTAAATGTTTTTAATCCTCACATAGAGGAACCACTTCATCTTATCATTTCATTCATCTCCAGTTGAAGACCAGGAAACCAAAATTCATAGAGGCTATGGGATTTGCCCAGTGTGTCACATTTATTGGAATTTAGATATAGTCCTTCTGACTCCTTTTTTTTGTGGTACCGGGGTTTGAACTCAGGGGCACTTGACCACTGGGTCACATCCCCAGCCCTTTTTTGTATTTTATTAGAGACAGGGTCTCACTGAGTTGCTAAGTGCCTCGCCATTGCTGAGGCTGGCTTAGTACTCGCGATCCTCCTGCCTCAGCCTCCCAAAGTGTTGGGATTATAGGCATGCGCCACCGAGCCCGGCTTCCTTTTTTTTTTTAATTATACCATCAGACCTGGGGTTGTGGCTCAGTGGTAGAGCGCTTGCCCTAGCATGTATGAGGCCCTGGGTTCGATTCTCAGCACCACATATGAATAAATAAAATAAAGTCTATTGACAACTTAAAAAAAAAAAGTATACCATCTCTCCATCTTGTATTTTATTTATGTAACTACCTTGGCTTCATGGGCATTTTCTTCCCCACTCCATGGGTTCTTTTTAAAAATTATTTATTTAAAAATGTATTGGTGCATTATAATTATATATAATAGTGGGATTTATTGTGACATATCCATACCTGTGCATAGCATAATTTGATCCTTTTAATTTCCCAGAACCTCCCTTTTTTTCACCTTCCTTCTCCCTGGTCCCCTTCCTCTATGTGTCTCCCTTTTATTTTCATGAGATTATTTTTTTTTCTCCCTCTAGCTTCCACATATGAGAGAAAACATATGACCCTTAACTTTCTGATTCTCATTTCCTCTCACATTGTATCCATTTTCCTGCAAACGACATAATTTTTTTATAACTGAATAAAACTCCATTGTGTATATATACCACATTCTTTTTATCTTTTTATGTGTTGGTGGACACCTTGGCTTGTTCCTTAATTTGTGAATTGCACTGCTGTAAACATGGGTATGCATGTATTGCTATTGTATGCTGATTTTAATTGTTTTGGATAAATATTAAAGAGTAGTGTAAGGTCATATGGTGGTTCCCTTCCTAGTCTTTTGAGGAATCTCCATGCTGATTTCCATAATGGTTATACTAATTTAAAATCCTACCAACAGTGTATGAGTTCTTTTTTCCTTGCCAGTGTTTGTTACTATTTATTTTCTTGATGATTGACATTCTAACTGGCATAAGATGAAATATTAGCATAGTTTTTTGATTTGCATTTTCATGATTGCTAAAGATATTGAACTTTTTTTTTTCATGTGTCTGTTGACCAATAGAAATTTTTGTTTAGTTGCCCATTTGTTGATTGGGTTATTTGTTTTATTTGGTATTAAGTTTTTTTTAAACATATTCTGGATATTAATCCTGATGGAAGAATAGTTGGCAAAGATTTTCACTGATTCTCTAGGTTCTCTGTTCAGGCTCTAAATTGTTTCCATTGCTGAGTAAAAGCTTTTTAATTTGATGTTATACCATTTATTAATTCTTGGCATTATTTCCTGAGCTTTAGGAATTCTACAGAGGAAGTTTTAACAGTATTAATTCTGCACATCCATGAACATGGTAGGTCCTTGCATTCTCTAGTGTCTTTTTCAGTGTTCTATAATTTTCATTGTAGGGGTCTTTCACCTTCTTGGGTAGATTTATTTCTCATTATTTTATTTATTTTGAAACTATGTGAATGGAGTTGTTTTCCTGCCTTTTTGTAGGTTAATTATCTATGAATAGAAAATGTATTGGAGCCGGGCGCGGTGGCGCACGCCTGTAATCCCAGCACTTTGGGAGGCTGAGGCAGGAGGATCGCGAGTTCAAAGCCAGCCTCAGCAATGGCGAGGCACTTAGCAACTCAGTGAGACCCTGTCTCTAAATAAAATACAAAATAGGGCTGGGGATGTGGCCCAGTGGTCGAGTGCCCCTGAGTTCAATCCCTGGTACCAAAAAAAAAAAAAAGAAAATGTATTGGTTTTTATGTCCTGTTATTTGCTGAATTTGTTTATTAGCTCTAGCAGTCTTCTGGTGGAGCTTTTTGGATCTTTTGAGCATAGGATCACAGCATCTGCAAATAGTGATAATTTGACTTCTTCCTTTCCTATTTGTATCCCTTTTAAGTCCTTCTCTTGCCTAATTGCTCTGGATAAAAAATTTTTTTAAATGTTATATTTTAGTTGTACACAATACCTTTATTTTATTTTTATGTGGTGGTGAGGATTGAACCCAGCACCCCGCACATGCTAGGCGAGCGCTCTACTGCTGAGCCACAACCCCAGCCCCCATGAATAAAATTTTAAGTACTATATTGAATAGGGATAGTGAGAGTGGATATCTTTTTTGTCTTGTTCCTTATTTTAGAGGAAATGCTTTCGATTTTCCCTCATTCAATATGATGTTTGCCATGGGTTTGTCGTATATAGGCTTTATGATGTTGAGGTAAGCTCCTTCTGTCCCTAGTTTCTTCACTGTTTCTATCATGAATGGATGCTGAATTTTGTTGAAGGCTTTTTCTGCATCTTTTGAGATGATTATATAATTTTTTTTAAATTAAAAAAAATTTTTTAACTCTAATTTGTTATACATGTTTGCAGAGTACATTTCATTTCATATTATATATAAAGAGCACAATTTCTCAAGTTGCTGATTTTATATAAAGTATTTTTACAACAATTGTGTCTTTACACATGTATTTAGGGTAATCATGGATAACTCAGTCTGCTATTATTCCTATCCCCTTGCCCCCTCCCCCCTCCCTCAGATTATATAATTTTTATCCTTGATTCTATTTATGTCATGAATTGCATTTATTGATTTGTGTATGTTGAATCATCCTTTTATGCCTGGAATGAAACCAATTTGATTATGATATATAGTCTTAATGTATTATTGAATATAATTTGCTAATATTTTATAAAAGATCATTATATTTATGTTCATCAAGGATATTGGTCTGTAGTTTACTTGATGTGTCCTTATCTGATTTTGGTATCAGGGTGATATTAACATAATGAATTAGAAGTATTCTACCTCTTTCACTTTCATGAAATAATTTGAGGAGCATTGGGATTATTTATTCTTTAGAGATCTAGTGGAATTCAGCTTCGAATTCATGTGGTCCGGGCTGGGATTGTGGCTCAGCGGTAGAGCGCTCACCTAGCACGTGCGTGGCCCAGGTTCGATCCTCAGCATCATGTAAACATAAATAAATAAAGACGTTGTGTAGAACTAAAATAAATAAATAAATGAACAAACAAACAAATAAAAGAATTCATGTGGTCCTGGGCTTTTCTTTGTTTTAAGGATTTTTAATCTCATTGTTATTGGTCTGTTTAGACCTCTTGGTTGAATTTTGGTAGGTTATATGTGCCTATAAATTTACCTATTTCTTCAAGATTTTCTAATTTATTGGAATATTTATTGGAATTTCAAAGAAATTCCCAGTGAACCTCTGGATTTCAGTGATATATGTGGTGATATCTCCTTTTTTATCTCTAATTTTATTAATTTAGGTCTTCCCTCTCTTTTGGTTAGTTTGGTTAAGCATTTCTCAGTGTAACTTTTTGTTATATGAACCTTTATCTATATATTTTTAATTCTTTATTTCTTTCATTTTGGCTCTTAATTAGTTCCTTCCTTCTACTTGTTTTGGAATTGGTTCACTCATGTTTTTCTAGGGCCTTGAGCTGTATGATTAGGTTGCTTATTTGGTCTCTTTCTGATTTTTTTTTTTTTTTTGAGGGGGGTTACTGAAGATTGAACTCAGGAGCACTCAACCACTAAGCCACATCCCTAGCCCTATTTTATATTTTATTTAGAGACAGGGTAGCACTGAGTTGCTTAGCACCTCGCCATTGCTGAGGCTGGCTTTGAACTCTCCATCCGGATCTTTCTTATTTTTCATGTAGTATCTCATAGCTACAAACTTTCTTATTCATAGAGTCCCAGCGATTCTGATATACTGTATCTCTATTCTCATTTGCTCCTAAATTTAAAAAAAAAAAATTTCTACCTTGATTTCTTCTGTGGCCCGTTCATCATTCAACAGTGCATTGTTCAGTGTCCATGTGTTTTCATAGTTTTTCTTGCTGTTGATTTCTAGTTTCATTCCATTATGATGTGATAAGATGCAAGGAATTATATAAATTTTTTTTTTTTTTTTTTTTTTTTGTGGTACCGGGGATTGAACTCAGGGGCACTTGACCACTGGGCCACATCCCCAGCCCTTTTTTTGTATTTTATTAGAGACAGGGTCTCACTGAGTTGCTAAGTGCCTCGCCATTGCTGAGGCTGGCTTTGAACTCGCAATCCTCCTGCCTCAGCCTTCCAAAGTGCTGGGATTACAGGCGTGCGCCACCGCGCCCGGCCAAAATTTTTTTTTATATTTGCTAAGACTTGCTTTGTAAAATATAGTTTCTTTTGGAGAAAATTTCATAAGCAGCTGAGAAGAAAGCATATATTCTGTAGATGATTTATAGTGTTTTTTAGGTCTGAAGAATCTTTGGTGATGTTATATCTCAATGACCTATCTATTGGTGACAGAGGTGTGTTAAAATCACCTGGTATTATTGTATTGGGATCTATCTGAGCTTTTTGGTTAATATAATTAGGCACATCAATGTATTTTCTTTTTTTTTAATATTTATTTTATTTGCTTTTAGTTGTACACAATGCATTTATTTTTACGTGGTGCTGAGGATTGAACCCGAGCCGCACATGTCTTAGGCGAGCACTCTACTGCTGAGCCACAACCCCAGCCCTCAACGTATTTTCTTGTTGGATTATTCCCCTTTCCAGTATGTAGTGACTGTCTTTGTCTTTTCTGCTTAGTTTTGGCTTGAAGTCTACTTTGTTGGATATGAGGACATCTAACTTTGTTTGCTTTGATTTGCGTGGAATATCATTTTCCATCCTTTCACTTCTAGCCAGTGGATGTCTTTACCTGAGAGGTGAGTTTCTTGCAGGCAACATATAGTTAAGTCTTGCTTTTTAATTCAATCTATCAGTCTATATCTTTTTTTTTTTTTTTTGGCAGGGGGTGCTAGGGATTGAATCCAGGGAACTGCGAAGCAAGCACTCTACCAACTGAGCTATACCACCAGCCCCTCAGTCTATGTCTTTTAATTGGAAAGTCGAGGCCATTTCCACTTAGTGTTATTATAGAGAGGTATTTATTATTTCTTGCCATTTTGATTTATTTCTAGGGCATTACCTTTTCTTAACTACTCACCTTATTAAGCTACATGTTTCTGAACAAAACTGAGGTCCCAGAATGATGAATACAGGCAACTCTGCTATACATGAGATTAGATGTGGGTATAAATTTAGAACTTTATTATTTGATAAACATCTGGGTAAGTACCACGTGAGAAAGGATGAGTGTCATGTAGTGAGTCAAAGTCAAAGTAAAATGCAAGATCTGGTTAAGATGGGCAATCAGAAGTCCAGCTATTGTAGAACCAAAACAAGTAATAACTTGCTAGTAACTAATAACTCATTGTCAGGGTACAGGCACGGGGAGCCCAACAAAAACAAGAAACCAATTCCTGAGGTCATTGTCACATGCAACCAGGACTTTTGTTCCTGGCAGTGGGTTGCTGAGGTCAAGTAGGGCTCAAAGCAAGACTAATTCTAAAACCACCACAGTAATATAATGTATATTAGATTCAGGAATGCACTTGGCAGGGCATTCAGACATATATTTAAATATATAGAGATGCATACATTTACTTTGCCGTTTTCTTGGCCTGAACCCAGCTAAGTACAGTTGGAGGAGAGAGCAAGGAAGCCAGTGTTAGCAGGGTACATTAAGAACATGAGGTAGTCTTAAAAACTTGATTTCTTGTTTTAATTTATATGGTCTTATTCTTCTGATAAGACATTTGGCATCCTTAAAATTTACAGTAAGAAATGGTAATGTTGCTGGGCACAGTGCTGCATTCCTGCAATCCCAGAGGTTTCCCAGAGGTTTGGGAGGCTGTGGCAGGAGAATCATGAGTTCAAAGCCAGCCTCAGCAATTTAATGAAGCCCTAAGCAACTCAGTAAGACCTTGTCTCTAAATAAAATACAAAAAGGAGCTGGGCATGTGGCTCAGTGGTTAAGTGCCCCTGGGTTAAATCCCTGTACCAAAAAAAAAAAAAAAAAAAGAAAGAAAGAAATAAAGAAAGAAAGAAAAAGAAATGGTAATGTAACAGAATTAAAGAGAATAGAGGGACTGGGGTTCAGTGGTAGACCTAGCACATGTGAGGTACTGGGTACAATCCTCAGCACCACATATGAATAAATAAAATAAAGGTTTTGTGTCCACCTACAACTAAAGGGGGGGGGAGGGGAAGGAGAATAGAAGCTGAAGCAAACCCTTTTTCTTCTTTGCAGTTCTAGAGATTGAATCCAGGGGCACTTTACCACTGAGCTACATCCTCAGCACTTTTTATTTTTATTTTGATACAGGGTCTTGCTAAATTGCTTAGATTGCCCTTAAACTTGGGATCCTCCTGCCTTAGTTACTGAGTTACCAGGATTATAGGCATGTACCACCATGCCTGGCTACAAATTGTTTTCCTTAAAAATTTTTGCACTGGGCATGGTAGTGCATGCTTGTAATCCTAGGGACTTAGGAGGCTGAGATAGGAGGATCACAACTTCAAGGCCAGCCCTAGCAATCTAGTGAGGCCCTAAGCAATTTAGCAAGACCCTGTTTCAAGTTTAAAACTAAAAAGGGCTGGGAGCCGGGCTCGGTGGCGCGCGCCTGTAATCCCAGCAGTTTGGAAGGCTGAGGCAGGAGGATCGCGAGTTCAAAGCCAGCCTCAGCAATGGCGAGGCACTCAGCAACTCAGTGAGACCCTGTCTCTAATTAAAATACAAAAAAAAGGGCTGGGGATGTGGCCCAGTGGTCGAGTGCCCCTGAGTTCAATCCCCAGTACCACAAAAAAAAAAAAAAAAAGGGCTGGGGATGCACCCCTGGGTTCAAACCCCAATACCAAAAAACTGAAAAAAAAAAAAAGAAGAAGAAGAAGTAGTTCTTCACTAAATGCAACATATTAGCACATTGCTGTTTACCAACTGTGGAGAGCCTTTTATAACAGTTTTTCCTCATTAATTTTTAGCATTGTGACTTAGTAGACTGTTTCAGAAAAAGTGAGCTTTTAATTTGGGTTCTTGTGTTTCAGATTTTTTTTTTCTTGTCACCTAGAGAAGTTATCACAACCATTCTTTTCTCTGATATTACCAAAATGTTTTAGACTTAGTAATTCTTTTTTTTTTTAGTGTTTATTTATTTGTTTTAGTTGTACACAATACCTTTATTTTTATGTGGATTGAACCAGGTCGCGCACGTGCTAGGCGAGTGCTCTACCGCTGGGCCACAACCCCAGCCCTTAGACTTAGTAATTCTAACCTACTAAGTTGTGATTGTTTTCAATCATGTATAATAATGATAGCAAATTTACGTGTGTGTATGTATATATAAAGTGGTAGGTTTTATATGGAACAGCCACATCCCTTTTCATCTGGGTGCAATGGTGCATACCTGTAATCTCAGCAGCTTGAGAGAATCTCGAGTTCAAAGCCAGCCTCAGCTATTTAGTGAGGCCCAAAGCAACTCAGTGAGAACCTGTCTCTAAATAAAATACAAAATAGGGCTGGGGATGTGGCTCAGTGGTTGAGTACCTCTTGAGTTCAATCTTTCATACCCTCCCCCCTCCAAAAAAAAAAAAAACAAAAAACCCTTTTTTAGGAAAACAAGCCACCACTTTATGTTGGGTAGTCGCATGACCTAGAATGTTGCATGTGCTCTTTCATTTAATCATCACACCCCCTTGAAGTAGGTGGTGTTTTTATTCCCATTTTAGAGATGAAATTGAAGTTCAAGTTCACATTGCTAATAACTGGCAGAGGCAGGATTTGAATTCTCAAAAGTGGGTTATTGTGTTTCTGTGTTTATATGAAAGACTTCACCCAGGTTCTGACCTTCACCCGTTTTCTCTGTCTCCAAATGATGCAATATCCTCAAACTTGGGAAAATGATCCTTGGTTAAAAAAAGAACCAGAATTCTTGTAATATTTTAATAAGAACAATAATTTAACAAGAGTAATGATAAACCATCAGTTTATTTTGTGATTCTTTATTATAACTTTGCAAAAAAAATTAAAATGATATTTTTAGCTCTTGCCCACTACATTTGTGTTCAGGTTTTGTTAATAGACCACTGTCATTGCAGAAGAGGTCAAGTCAAATGCCATATTATAGAATGTATCTTAAAATAAAGAAATTGCCAGTTATTTCTGTGCGGAACTTAGGAAGATCGGGGTGTGTGTTGTTTGTTTGTATGTGTGTGTTGGTGAATTTTGATGTAAAGTCCCTTAATTGGAGGTGGGAGTATCAATAAGGCTTTCAGCTATGTCCTTTTGTCATAGATAAGTGCTAGCCTAAATTTACACACATTTAACCTCATTATTGACTCCTCAGAAAACTCTTTTATTAAAAAATAGTCCTACTACTTTCTTCATTTTATTTTTTAAATTAAATTATTCTAATTTGTTATACATGCTTGCAGAATATAATTAATTTCATATTACAGATATAGAACACAATTTTTCAAGTCATTGGTTTTTTTTTTTTTTTTTTTTTTTGGTACCGGGGATTGAACTCAGCAGCACTAGACCACTGGGCCACATCCCCAGCCCTTTTTTTGTATTTTATTAGAGACAGGGTCTCACTGAGTTGCTAAGTGCCTCGCCATTGCTGAGGCTGGCTTTGAACTCGCGATCCTCCTGACTCAGCCTCCCAAAGTGCTGGGATTACAGGCGTGCGCCACCGCGCCCGGCTAAGTCATTGGTTTTACACAAAGTATTTTCACTTCATTTGTGTCATACATGTACTTAATGGTAGTGATGTCTAACTCATTCCGCTGTTAACTCCCATCCCCTTGCACTCTCCCTTGCCCTCCCTCTCCTTTGATCTATTTAAAGTTCCTTCATTCCTCTCATCCCCCCTTCCTTTCCATTGTAAGTCAGTATCGTCATTACAAAGAAATCATTTGACCTTTGGTTTTTTGGGATTGGCCAACTTCACTTAGCATTATTTTCTCCAACTCCATCCATTTACCTGCATATGCCATGATTTTATTCTCTTTCATTGCTGAGTAGTGTTCCATTGTGTATATATACCAAAGTTTCTCTATCCATTCATCTACTGAAGGGCATGGGTTGGTTCTACAATTTAGCTATTGTGAATTGTGCTTCTATAAACATTGCTGTGGCTGTGTCCCTGTAGTATGCTGTTTTTAAGTCTTTTGGGTATAGACTGGGGACTGAGATAACTGGGTCAAATGGTGGTTCCATTCCCAGTTTTCCAAGGAATCTCCATACTGCGTTCCAGATTGGCTTCACCAATTTGCAGTCCCACCAGCAATGTATGAGTGTGCCTTTTCCCCCACATCCTCTCCAACATTTATTGTTGTTTGTATTTTTGATAGCTGCCATTCTGACTGGAGTAAGATGAAATCTTAGAGTAGTTTTAATTTGCATTTCTCTAATTGCTAGAGATGTTGAACATTTTTTCATAGATTTGTTGATTGATTGTATATCATCTTCTGAGAAATGTCTGTGCAATTCCTTGGCCCATTTATTGATTGGGTTATTATTATTATTATTTTTTGGTGTTAAGGTTTTTGAGTGCTTTATATATCCTTGAGGTTAGTGCTCTGTCTGATGTGCTTGTGGTAAAGATTTGCTTCCATTCTGTAGGTTCTCTATTCACCTTACTGATTGTTCCTTTTTTAAAAAAAAAAAATTATTTATTTGTTTTAGTTGTACACAATGCCTTTATTTTTATGTGGTGCTGAGGATCAAACCCGGGCTGCACACATGCTAGGCGAGCGCTCTACCGCTGAGCCACAAACCCAGCCCTGATGGTTTCTTTTGCTGAGAAGAAACATTTTAGTTTGAATCTATCCCATTTATTGATTCTTGGTTTTAATTCTTATGCTATAGGGGTCTTATTAAGGAAGTTGGGGCCTAATCCAATATGATGGAGATTTGGTCCTATTTTTTCTTCTATTAGGTGCAAGGTCTCTTGTTTAATTCCTAGGTCCTTGATCCACTTTTTTTTTTTTTTAATATTTATTTGTTTGCTTTAGTTGTACACAATGCGTTTATTTGTACGTGGTGCTGAGGATCGAACCCGGGCCGCGCACGTGCTAGGCGAGCGCTCTGCCGCTAAGCCACAATCCCAGCCCCCTTGATCCACTTTGAGTTGAGTTTTGTGCATGGTGAGAATTTGATTTTGTTATATGTGGATTAGGATCAGCAAAATAGTTTTAGATCAGGTTTGTCTGTTAAGAAGTGTTGAGTAATCTCAGTGCTCTTCCTTTTTAAAATTAGCTTGTCCTACTTCAAGTATTGAAAGTTATTTTTATAATTCTTCCCTTTTAAATAAAACCAAATCTGTTTTCCTTCACTAATATTAACATAGTATTAGTACTAGTAAGATCTCTTTTCTAGATAAGAGCCCATTCAAAGACCCAGGTGGAAATGTTTAGCTCGTACATTTTTTCTAAGAAAATCTGAGTCTCTTTCTCCTTGTTCTTATAAAAAGTTATCCCGTTTTTTTTAAATGAGACAAATACTTTTCAACTAATTTGGGCACTCTCATTTATAAAACTGATGCCCAAGACCTTAGTCAGATATTGAATGGTCATTTCACATTGCTACTTTCCTATTTCTGCTTATAGCTTTTTTTTTTTTTTTTGGTACTGGGGATTGAACTCAGGGGCACTCGACCACTGGGCCACATCCCCAGCCCTTTTTGTATTTTATTAGAGACAGGGCCTCACTGAGTTGCTAAGTGCCTCGCCATTGCTGAGGCTGGCTTTGAACTCGACATCCTCCTGCCTCAGCCTCCCAAGTGCTGGGATTACAGGCTTGTGCCACCGCACAGGCTGCTTATAGCTTTTGTTTAACAATTAGTGGGCGATCAACTGGTAGTGTGGCAGTCTCTGCAACTACAGCAAGAACACTCAGAGCAGGTACTGGCAGAAAGAAGAGGACAAGTATTTTATTTTTGAAAATTATATATATTTCTGTATGTAGCAAATGGAGGAGCCATATTGTTTTCATTAAATCATAATTTACAAGCTACTCATAAATAACTGTTGAAGTTTTGGGTCTGGTTGAAACCAGATTTTCTGGTGAAAATCTTAGTTTAATCTCTTACTGAGGTTAGCCCAGAAAATGTGAGGGGAACTAGTTTGAGTGGGGAGAAATAAAATGTTTTTTTATTTAAATGTGGTCATGAAGCATACGAAACAATGAAATAGATGCAGAACTGTCAACAAGGATAGTCCCCCCCCCCCCCTTTTTTGGCTGTTTTAATTTTTTTTAATGTTTTTCTTAATATATTTTTATTTATAGTAGTAGTATGTATTACAATTCATACTGCACATATAGAGCATCTTTTTACACAAAACAGTTTGTATACAAAGTATATTCGTAGCATTCAAGTCTTCATTCCTGCATTTAGAATAATGATATCTGTCTTATTCAACCACTTTTTCTTTTTTTCCCCTCCATCTCCCCTTGCTCCCTCCCTTCCCCTCCCTTCCCTTTGACCATTATAGTGTTCCTCTAATCCTCCTATGTACCCCGACCCAACAATATTGTGAACCAGCCCCCTTATATCAGAGGAAACATTCAGTATTTGGATTTTTGAGATTGACTGATTTCACTTAGCATTATATTCTCCAACTTCATCCATTTACCAGCGAATGCCATTATTTTATTCTCTTTTATTGCTAAGTAAAATTCCATCATGTATATATACCACATTTTCTTTATCCTCTCATCTACTGAGGGACATCTAGGTTGGTTCCACAACCTAGCTATTGTGAATTGTGCTGCTATAAACATTGAAGTGACTGTGTCACTGTAATATGCTGTTTTTAAGTCCTTTGGGAATAGACCCAGGAGTGGGATGGCTGGGTCATAGGGTGGTTCCATTCCCATTTTTCCAAGAAATCTCCATACTACTTTCCATAACGGTTGTACCATTTTGCAGTCCCACCAGCAATGTATGAGTGTGCCTTTTTCCCCACATCCTCTCCAACATTTATTGTTGTTTGTGTTTTTTTAAAAAAAATATTTATTTGTTTTAGTTGTACACAATGTGTTTATTTTTACGTGGTGCTGAGGATCGAACCCAGGCCGCACACATGCTAGGTAAGTGCTCTACCACTGAGCCACAATCCCAGCCCCTTGTTTGTGTTTTTGATAGCTGCCATTCTGACTGGAGTGAAATTAAATCTTAGTTTTGATTTGCATTTCTCTAATTGCCAGCGATGTTGAGCATTTTTTCATGTATTTGTTGATTAATCGTGTATCTTCTTCTGAGAAGTGTCTTTTCAATTCATTAGCCCATTTATTGATTGGGTTATTTGTTTTATTGGAGTTAAGTTTTTTGAGTTCTTTATATATTCTAGAAATTAGTGCTTTATCCAATGTGCATGTATTAGATATTTGTTCCCAATTAGTTGGCTCTCTATTCACCTCACTGATTGTTTCTTTTGCTGAGAAGAAGGTTTTTAGCTTAATTCTATCCCATTCATTAATTCTTGATATTAATTCTTGCGCTACAGGATTCTTATTAAGGAACTTGGGGCCTAATCCGACATTTTGGAAATTGTAGCTTACTTTTTCTTCTATTAGGCATATTGTCTCTGGTCTAGTTCCTAAGTCCTTGATCCATGTTGAATTGAATTTTGTGCATGGTGAGAGATACGGGTTTAATTTCATTTTGTTGCATATGGATTTCTAGTTTTCCCAGCACCATTTGTTGAAGAGGCTATCTTTTCTCCAATGTACATTTTTGGCACCTTTGTCTAATATAAGATAACTGTCTCTGTGTCCTCAATTCTGTACCATTGGTCTACTAGTCTGTTTTGGTGCCAATACCATGCTGTTTTTGTTACTATTGCTATATAGTATAATTTAAAGTCTGGTATGGTGATGCCACCTGCTTCACTTTTCTTGCTCAGGATTGCTTTAGCTATTCTGGGTCTCTTAATTTTCCAAATGAATTTCATGACTGCTTTTTCTATTTCTTTGATAAATATCATTGGGATTTTGATTGGAATTGCATTAAATCTGTATAATGCTTTTGGTGTATGGACATTTTGACAATATTAATTCTACCTATCCAAGAACAAGGTAGGTCTCTTCATCTTCTGAGGTCTTCTATGATTTCTTTCTTTAGTGTTCTATAGTTTTTGTTATAGAGGTCCTTCACCTCTTTCGTTAAGTTGATTCCCAGGTATTTTATTTTTCTTGATGCTATTGTAAATGGAGTAGTTTTCATCATTTCCCTTTCAGAGGCTTTGTCACTGATGTACAAAAATGCCTTTGTTGCTGTCTGAAGAGATGGCCGCTTGGAGCAACGAAGCCGCCGAAAGAAGTTCAGAGGTGAACTGGAAATAGGCTTTTTATTCTGATAACTTTTCTCTCTTGCTCTAACAATGACTTTAACACGCACCACACACACCACCAAAACCAACACAGCAAATGGCGCAGATCTGATCAGCAATCTCGGCTCAATTCTCTTGAGATCCCGGGCCAAGTCCCGTGAGACTACGGAAGGCGGCAATGCCCAAACATCTCCATGGCCCGTAGTCAACCGCAATCTTAGCCATCTCCCCAAACAGGGCTCCTGCATTTGACTTATGGGTATTGATTTTGTATCCTGCTACTTTGCCAAATTCATTTACTAGTTGTAAAAGTTTTCTGGTAGAGTTTTTTGGGTCTTCTAGGTATATTATCATGTCATCAGCAAATAGTGCTAATTTGAGCTCTTCTTTTCCTATATGTATCCCTTTAATTTCTTTTGTCTATCTAATTGCTCTGGCCAGAGTTTCAAGTACTATGTTAAATAGCAGTGGTGAAAGAGGGCATCCTTGTCTTGTTCCAGTGTTTAGAGGGAATGCTTTCAATTTTTTTCCATTTAAGATAATGTTAGCTTGAGGTTTTACATAGATAGCTTTTATAATGTTGAGATATGTTCCTATTATTCCTAATTTTTCTAGAGCTTTGAACATAAAGGGGTGTTGTATTGTGTCAAATGGTTTTTCTGCATCTATTGAGATGATCATATGGTTTTTATTTTTAAATCTATTGATGTGATGTATTATGTTTATTGATTTCCGAATGTTGAACCAACCTTGCATCCCTGGGATAAACCCCACTTGATCGTGGTGCATTATCTTTTTGATATGTTTTTTGAATCCAATTTGCCAGAATTTTGTTGAGGATTTTTGCATCTATGTTCATTAAAGATATTGGCCTGAAGATTTTTTTTTTTTTGGCTGTGTTTTTGCCTGGCTTTGGAATTAATGTGATATTGGCCTCATAGAAAGAGTCTGGAAGAGCTCCCTCTTTTTCTATTTCTTGAAATAATTTGAAGAGCATCGGTATTAGTTCTTCTTTGAAGGTCTTGTAGAACTCGGCTGTAAACCCATCAGCACCTGGACTTTTTCTTGTTGGTAGTTTTTTGATGGCGTCTTCTATTTCTTCACTTGAAATTGATGTGTTTAAATTGTGGATAGCCTCCAGTTCCAGTTTGGGCAATTCATACGACTCTAGAAATCTGTCAATGTTTTCAGTATTTTCTATTTTATTAGAGTACAAGTTTTTGAAGTAATTTCTAATTATCTCCTGTATATATGAGGTGTTTGTTGTGGTATTTCCTTTTTCATCACGGATGTTAGTAATTTGAGTTTTTTCTCTTCTTCTTTTCGTAAGGATAGCCCTTTTATTTTTGCATAGGAAATCATAATGTTAAATGGCTTATGTTTAGAATTGAGTTCATATCCAGGAATTAAATTTCCTGTGAAAACTGGGATATTATGGTGTGTATTGATTATCTCATATTCATTTAGTATATAGTTATTAGAAATTGATATTAGAAGTCATGAGTCAGTGATTTGGGCGAGACTTTCGTATTTCTGAAAGAATCACAGAAACTATTTGTCTACCAAAGAAATAGGCATGTGCAATTAAGCTCTAGGGAGGAAATCAGTAACCAGGCATGAATGCTGAATTGGTATTTCAAAAGAGTTTTTCTTAATGCAGACATATATACAGGAAACTTCTGTTGAATAACATTTGAATAACATTTGTATTTATGATTTAACCCAGATTATTTTGCAAATAAGATGCACCACATATATTTTCTGAAGAGCTTTTAATAACTCTCATTATGAGTGTTCAAATAAACAATATTCCACTAGCTGACAGACATTTCTTTTTGGTGAGTTTGTGATACAGTCTATCTGTTGGTTAGTTTATTGTACATTTAGGTAATGTATTTTTGTTTGATCCTTCATTTTTCTTACATTTTAGGTAACTGCCTTATAAAAGAAAACACAGATAATATGATGTGAATCCTTGAAGTGGAATCTGTCCTAGAATATAAATACTTTCATTTTCTTTTAAATAAGTTTTAATTTTCATACTCATTAACAGAAAATTTCTTCCTTCTCATAGGTAATTGTTATCTTTACATGTAAGACTAGAGTTTAGATGGGCCTGATTTGAACTTTATATAAAAATGAAACCATCATTTCTGATTTTTGGCTACTTTCAGCAGGAAAGCCATAGACATTCTTATAAGTTGCATCCTAGTACACATGTATTTGAGTTTACCTAGGTTTTATGCTTAAGAGTAGAATTGCTGAGTTCTAAGGAATATACTTCTTCAACTTCGCTAGATTATGCCAAAGTATTTTCCAGTGATTGTACCAGTTTATATTCCCATTGGCTATGTATGAGAGTTGCAGCTATTTGATATCGTCACTGACTCTTAGTATTGAGAGTCTTCTTAATTTTAGTATCTCATTGTATTTTAACTTCATGAGTCATAATTTATAACCTGTACCATTTAAAGTTTTGTATTGAGTTTTGATAAATGCATAATGCCTAAGTAACCACTACTATGATCAAGATAAAGAACATTTAGAAGAGGAACTATTAGGATCTGGAAAGGGCACCAAGGGGAAGGGTAAAAGAAGGAGGGACATGATATATATGATACGTATCATATGTAGCTTGATATATGCATGTGTGGAAATGTTGCAGTGAAACCTATTAATTTGTACAGTTTTAGGGGTGGGCTTGAACTCAGGGTTCTTAAGCACTGAGCCTTTTTATTTTTTTAATTTGAGACAGGGTCTTGCTAAGTTGCTTAGAGCATCCATAAGTTGCTGAGGCTGGCCTTGAACTTAAAATCCTCCTGCTTTGGGTTCCTGACTTTTGGGGGTTATAAGCATGCACTACCACTTCCTGTGATTTATACAATTAATATGTGTTGACAATTATGATTTTAAAAATAATAGAAAATTTCTTTATTTTCAAACTTTTCTTGTGCCTCCCACAGTTCTCCCACTCCTAGTCTAGCCAACTGCTGATCTGATATCAGTTATTATAGATTAGTCTGTGTTTTTATGGAATTTCATATAAGTGGAATTATACATTTCATATCCTATTCTGTCTTCTTTCACACAGCATGATTTTAAAATCCATTTGTATTGGTATACATATCAGTAATTCCTTTCTTTCATAGCTTTTTTTTTTTTTTTAGTTGTAGTTGGACACAATATTATTTTATTATATTATATTATTTTATTTATTTATTTTTATGTGGTGCTGAGGATCAAACTCAGTGCCTCACACATGCTAGGCAAGTGCTCTACCACTGAGCTACAACCCCAGCCCTATTGTTTTTATTTTGAGACAGGGTCTTGCTAAATTGCCCAGATTGACCTCAAATTTTTAATCCTCCTGCCTCAGCCAATTCAGTTGCTGAGATTATAGGTGTGAATCACCAACATTCAGTTTCATCTTTATTCTTAAAGAATATTTTCATTAGATAGAAAAGATCTAAGTTGGTACTTTTTTTCAGCACTTAATTTTGCTTTATTTTTTGGTTGTTGAGAAATTGGTGATTTGGCTCCTTTGAAGATAAGCTGCCCTTTTTCTCTTGCTATATTTAAGGTCTCTTTGTTTTTGTTTTTGAGCAACTTTACCCTGAGGTAACTAAGTGTATTTTCTTTATATTTATACTGCTTGAGTTCATAAGATTTCTCAACTCTGCCTCAATTTCCTCAGTTTTAGAAAATTTTCATTTATTGTATCTTCAAATATGTTTCTGATCTATTCTATCTTTTCTCACCTCCTGAAATTTTAATTACACATCTTAGGCATTCCATTAAATCTACTATGACTCTTCTTTTTTTCCCCCCTCCTCCAACCTCATGTGTCATCCTTTTGGTACTATGCATCATGCTGTGTATTATCTTTAACCTATCTTCCAGTTCATTGATTCTCTTTTCAGCTGTATCTAATATGCTATTAATCCTAAGCACTGAATTTGATTTTTTAAAAAAAATATTTATTTATTTGTTTTAGTTGTACACAATGCCTTTTATTTTTATGTGGTGCTGAGGATCAAACCTGGGCCGTGCATGTGCTAGGCGAGCGCTCTACCACTGAGCCACAACCCCAGCCCATGAATTGTGATTTTTTTTTGTGTGTGCATTATAATTATATATAATGGTGTGATCTGTTTTTATATGTCATACATGTACACAATACAACACTATACTTTGGCCAGTATCATTCCTTGTCTACTGGATTTTTTAATTTATTTTTTATTCTAAGTTGTTATAAATGTCAACAGAATGCATTACATTTCATATTATACTTATAGAGCACATTTTTACATATCTCTGGTTGTATGCAAAGTATATTCACATCATTCATGTCTTCATACATGCACTTAGGGTAATGATATCCATCTCATTCTACAATCTTTTTTTTTTTTTGTTTTGTTCCCTCACCCTTTTACCCCCTCCTTTCCCCTCCCTACCCATTGGCCATTCTAGTGTTCCTCTAATCCTCTTATTCACCTAGTCCCAACCTCACTGTGAATTGGTCTCCTTATATCAGAGAAAACATTTGGCATTCGGCTTTTTGGGATTGGCAATCTTCACTTAGCATTATATTTTCCAACTTCATCCATTTACCTGTAAATGCCATGATTTTATTCTCTTTTATGGCTGAGTAATACTCCATTGTGTATATATATCACATTTTCCTTATCCATTCATCTACTGAAGGGCATCTAGGTTGGTTCCACAGTTTAGCTATTGTGAATTGTGCTGCTATAAATATTGATGTTGCTGTGTCCCTGTAGTATGCTGTTTTTAAGTCCTTTGGGTATAGACCGAGGAGTGGGATAGCTGGGTCATAAGGTAGATCCATTCCCAGTTTTCCAAGGAATCTCCATACTGCTTTCCATATTGGCTGCATCATTTTGCAGTCTCACCAGCAATGTATGAGTGTGCCTTTTTCCCCACATCCTCTCCAACATTTATTGTTGTTTGTGTTCTTAATAGCTGCCATTCTGACTGGTGTGAGATGAAATATTAGAGTGGTTTTGATTTGTATTTCTCTAATAGCCAGAGAAGTTGAACATTTTTTTCATGTATTTGTTGATTGATTGTATATCTTCTTCTGAGAAGTGTCTGTTCAGTTCCTTAGCCCATTTATTGATTGGGTTATTTGGTTTTTTGTTGTTAAGGTTTTTGAGTTCTTTATATATTCTAGAGATTAGTGCTCTATCCAATGTGCATGTGGTAAAAATTTGTTTCCAATTAGTAGACTCTCTATTCACCTCACTAATTGTTTATTTTGCTGAGAAGAAGCTTTTTAGTTTGAATCTATCCCATTTCTTGATTCTTGATATTAATTCTTGCGCTACAGGAGTCTTATTAACGAACTTGGGCCTAATCCGACTTGTTGGAGATTAGAGCTTACTTTTTCTTCTATTAGGCATAGTGTCTCTGGTCTAATTCCTAGATCCTTGATCCACTTTGAGTTGAGTTTTGTGCATGGTGAGAGATAGAGGTTTAATTTCATTTTGTTGCATATGGATTTCCAGTTTTCCCAGCACCATTTGTTGAAGAGGCTATCTTTTCTCCAATGTACATTTTTGGTGCCTTTGTCTTATATAAGATAACTCTCTCTGTGTCCTCTATTCTGTACCATTGGTCTACCAGTCTATTTTGGTGCCAATACCATGCTGATTTTGTTATTATTGCTCTGTAGTATAATTTAAGGTCTGGTATAGTAATGCCACCTGCTTCACTCTTCTTGCTAAGGATTGCTTTAGCTATTCTGGGTCTCTTATTTTTCCAGATGAATTTTATGACTGCTTTTTCTATTTCTATGAGGCATGTCATTGGGATTTTTTTTAAAATATTTATTTATTTGCTTTAGTTGTACACAATGCAATGCATTTATGTTTACATGGTGCTGAGGATCGAACCCGGGCCGCGCACGTGCTAGGCGAGCGCTCTACCGCTGAGCCACAATCCCAGCCCATGTCATTGGGATTTTGATTGGAATTGCATTAAATCTGTATAATGCTTTTGGTAGTATGGTCATTTTGACAATGTTAATTCTGCCTATCCAAGAACAAGGTAATCTTTCCATCTTCTAAAGTCTTCTATAATTTCTTTTAGTGTTCTGTAGTTTTTGTTATAGAGGTCTTTCACGTGTTTGGTTAAGTTGATTCACAAGTATTTTATTTTTTTTGATGCTATTGTAAACGGGGTAGTTTTCCTCATTTCCCTTTCAGAGGATTTGTCACTGATATACAGAAATGCCTTAGTTTATGGGTGTTGATTTTATATCCTACTACTTTGCTGAATTCATTTATGAGTTCTAGAAGTTTTCTGGTGGAATTTTTTGGATCCTCTATGAATAGAATCATGTCATCGGCAAATAGTGATAGTGATAGTTTGAGTTCTTCTTTTCCTATCCATATCCTTTTAATTTCTTTCATCTAATTGCTCTGGCTAGAGTTTCAACAACTATGTTAAATAGAAGTGGTGAAAGAGGGCATCCCTGTCTTGTTCCAGTTTTTAGAGGGAATGCTTTCAGTTTTTCTCCATTTAGAATGATGTTGGCCTGGGGCTTAGCCTAGATAGCTTTTACGATGTTGAGATATGTTTCTGTTATCCCTAGTTTTTCTAGTGTTTTGAACATGAAGGGGTGCTGTATTTTGTCAAATGCTTTTTTTGCATCTATTGAGGTAATAATATGGTTCTTATCCTTAAGTCTATTGATATAATGAATTACATTTATTGAGTTCTGTATGTTGAACCATCCTTGCATCTCTGGAATGAACCCCACTTGATCATGGTGTACTATATTTTTGATATGTTTTTGTATCCATTTTGCCAGAATTTTCTTGAGAATTTTTGCATCTATGTTCGATAGAGATATGGGTCTGAAGTTTTCTTTCTTTGATGTGTCTTATTCTGGTTTTGGAATCAGGGTGATATTGGCCTCATAGAATGAGTTTGGAAGTGCTTCCTCTTTTTCTATTTCCTGAAATAAATTGAAGAGTATTGGTATTAGTTTTTCTTTAAAGGTCGTGTAAAACTCGGCTGTGTATCCATCTGGTCCTGGGCTTTTCTTGGTTGGTAGGTTTCTGATGGCATCTTCTATGACATCCTGTTTCTGATGTTATTTAGGCAAGTTCCTGAAAAGAAAGGCACACTAAACCTTAACAGACTAGAAAATTTATCATTTATATTGGAAAGATTTTGTTTGGAGTTTTTAGTGCATTGCTTTATTAAATTTGGAAAGACTAAAATATCAGTAGTTTCACATACAACCTATTCTCACATTATAATAAAATTCACTAATTTGGAGGACTTTCTTTAAAATATAAAAAGTTATAGTGGTAGTGGTGTGCATTTTAGTGTAGAAAACATTCATTCTATCATCACACCACCTCTAAATTGGCTATTACAGATGGGTGTGGTGGTGCACACCTGTAATCCCAGCACTTGGGAGGCTGAGGCAGGAGGATCACAAGTTCAAAGCCAGCCTCAGCAACTTGGTGAGGCCCTAAGCAACTTAATGAGAACCTGTCTCAAAGTAATAAATAAAAAGGGCTGGGGATGTGGCTTAGTGGTGAAGTGCCCCAGGGTTCAATCCATAGCACTCCCCTCACCCCCCCTCCAAAAAAAAAGGTAAAAAACAAACCAATCAAACAATAAAGTTAGCTATTGCAGTTAAGGGAAATGAAATTTATATTCAAATAATTGGTAACCATTATCTTTGAATTGAAATAAAATGTATAATATTTTTAAGCAGATGGAGCTTTTTTGCCTTCAAATACATGCAATAATTTAAATTAGGTCAACATAGTCTTCCTTCAAATTGTAGCTTGAAGGAATCCTTGGGGATATCTTTTAACGAATAGATAAAATCGAATTTGTAATTAGCATGTTAATTATGTAGTCTTTTAAAATGTACTTGAGAGTCCTTTAAAACTGTTTTCTTATACATTTAAAAGATTGCTCCTAAAAGTCTGGTTTGTGTGATTATTTTGTCTGTGAAGGAAACATTTGCTCAAGAAAGATACATTTCTTTGCAAGGGTATTTGGGGCAGGAGATAGAAAAAGGAGGTTGAATTTGATCAGTGCACACTGTATGTATATATGGAAATATTATATTGAACCCCATTAATGTGTGTTAATAAAAAAACCAGAAAAAATAAATGTATATTCCCTCAATTCTTACTTGAAACATCACATATTATGAATTAGTGGATTTTCATTTGGTTTTCTTGTTGCAAATAAAAGTACGAATAATATTTTTATTGCAAAAATCTGGTTTCTCCTGCAACAGGCATTCTAATCCTATGGCATATATCTAAAGGACTGTAGACACAATCCAGAGTTAGCACCTCAGCTGTGGCCCCATCTAAGCAAGGCACTGAAGAATTAAGAGGAAGAGAAAGAACCAAGAAATATTTTTAGCACAAGCTCCCCATAGAAATATTAGATCTCAAAAAGTCTACAAAATTAAAAAATAAAATAAAAATTTATTATCAGTTCAAAGATGGAAACTATACCATTTCTCTCCTTTTTTTCCTTTTTTCTTGCTAAGAGTCAAGTAATAATGAAGCAAGTTTCCTAGAAATATATATTTTGGCTGGACACAGTGGCTCACACCTGTAATCTCAGCAAAGTTCCAGGCCAACCTCAGCTACTTAACGAGGCCCTCAGCAACTTAGTGAGACCCTGTCTCAAAACTAAAAGAATTCGGGGTGTAGCTCAGTGGTAAAGTGCCCTGGGGTTCAATCCCCAGTACCAAAAAAGAAATATAGTGTGTTTTAAAGTAAGATAAATCTCAACCTATTAGATAATATTTAAATTGATTATTCTAATTATAACCTACTAATATGTGCAATTTTTATGTTTTTATATATTAGTTAAAATAAAGTTAGTTTTGCTTGGTATGGTGGCACACACCTATAATCCCAGTGGCTTGGGAGGCTGAGGTAGGAGGATAACAAGTTCAGAGCCAGTCTCAGCAACTTAGTGAGGCCCTAAACAACTTAGCAAGACACTGTTTCAAAAATAAAATATAAAAAGGGCTTTGGATGTGGCTCAGTGGTCAAGTGTCCCTGGGTTCAATCCCTAGTACCCAAATAAATAGATAAATAAGTAAAATTTAGTTTTTAAAAAATCTAATATCATACAAGCAAATATACTATAGAACACTTTAAATGTTTTATAATCTAGTGTTATTTTTAATTTCTTGTTTAGTAAATTGATAATTTGAGATGTAATTCATTTTAGGAAATTTACTGTTACACAAAAGATAACTTATATTATTGGTTTTTTTTTGTTTGTTTGTTTTTTTGGTACTGGGGATTGAACTCAGAGGCACTCTGACCACTGGGCCACATCCCCAGCCTTTTTTATATTTTATTTAGAGACAGGGTCTCATTGAATTGCTACGTGCCTTGCCATTGCTGAGTCTGGCTTTGAACTCGTGATGCTCTTGCCTCAGCCTCCCTAGTGCTGGGATTACAAGCATGAGCCACCGTGCCTGGCTAGATTATTGGTAATGAGTTCATAAAATAATTGTTAAGTTTCTGGAAAAGATTAACAAGATTACATTAAAGTTTTTTTTTCTTTTTTAGATTATAAAAGTAATACATATTGATTGAATCAAAACCAAACAACTCAAAAGTGTAACATAAAGTTAAAATTAGTTTCTTTCTCTACCTTTCTATGTCTCATTTTCTAGAGTAACATTTTAGTATATCTTGTTCTAGACCTTTTGGTGGTGTGCATTGAAAGAAATACGTAACATGTACTGCACATGGTTTGGGTTTGGGTTTTAATGGATCATACATATTCTAAAAACTTTTTTTCTTGAAACACCTGTGATGGACACTCTTTAATGTTTGAACTTAACAGAACTCACATGATAGTTAAATCATGTTTTCTTAATTCTTGTAACCAACCGATGAATAGTTAGATCACCCTCAGTTTTTATTACAAATGAAATTTGCAATGAACATTCTTGTATATAGAGCTAATATATCTATATTTTCGTTCAGTAAATTCTTATAATTGGAATGCTAAATTGAATGGATTATACATTTGAATTTGTGATAGGTGTTTACAAATTGCCCTCCTAAAAGGTGGTACCAGCTTACAACAGTGTATTACAACCCCATACCTTTGCCAAATGGGGAATTATCATACTCTTAAATATTTTCTAATCTATCTGCAAAAGTTATCTTGTTTTAATTTGCACTTATTTGATTTTGAGTGAAGTTTTATATCTTTGTTTATTAATGATTAGATTTTTTTCTCAATTTTATCTTTTCATCTGACTTTTAAAAATTGATCAGTAAGAGCTCTTTGGACATAATGGTTATTAATCTTTTGTGTTATTTCTCCTAGACTGTCACTTGTCATT
Source organism: Tamias sibiricus (assembly GCA_025594165.1). Lineage (NCBI taxonomy): Eukaryota > Metazoa > Chordata > Mammalia > Rodentia > Sciuridae > Tamias > Tamias sibiricus. The sequence goes on from CM046670.1 coordinate 45,355,353, forward strand.
TACCTTTGTTTATGGTCATTCAACAAATATATTTTCTAATTTTTATGGAACTTTTAATTTAGAAACAAATATCTCCATATTTCTTCCATTGTTTGTTTAGGTCTCACTTGTTGTGTATTTATTCCTATGTCTAGGTATATGTTTTCAATTTTTTATTTTCCTGTAGGAAAGCAATATGAATATGTTTGTGTGTGTGCTTACTATTTATCTTGTAGCTTACTAGTCTCTATTATTAAGGATAGTGATTTTTTTTAGTTGATTTTCTGGATATACAATTACCTTATTTGTAAGTAGTAATAATCTTGTCTTTTCTACTATTTTATATGTATGCATTACACACATACACTCTAAATATATTGTTAAGTTCTTTTTTTTTCTTTGGTACCAGGAATTGAACTCAGGGGTACTTGACCACTGGGCCACATCCCCAGCCCTTTTTTGTACTTTATTAGAGACAGGGTCTCACTGAGTTGCTAAGTGCCTCGCCATTGCTAGGCTGGCTCTGAACTCTCGATCCTCCTGCCTCAGCCTCCCAAGTGCTGGGATTACAAGTGTGTGCCACCACGCCCGGCTTGTTAAATTCATTTTAATAGATATCTTTTCATCTGTTTAAGGAAGTTTGCTTGGATTCCTAGTTTAGTGTGTGTGTGTGTGTGTGTGTGTGTGTGTGTGTGTGTTTTAAATCAGAAATGGACATTTGCAATCATTTTTCTCTTTTTAAATATTTTGTAGTCAAGTAAATTAATAATTTTTCATGTGTTGAACTTTTGTTGTTTTCCTGAAATAAATCCTTTTCAGTCTTATTTTTTTCTTTTTCTTTTTTTATTTATAATAGTAGTATGTATTACAATTCATAATGCACACATATAGCATCTTTTTACATACAACTGTTTGTATACAAAGTATATAAGTACCATTCAGATCTTCAATCATGCATTTAGGATAATGATATCCATCTCATTCAACCACCAATTTTTTTTCTTTTTTTCCCCCCCTCTCTCCCCCCTTGCTCCCTCCCTTCCCCTCCCTTTCCTTTGACCATCCTAGTGTTCCTCTAATCCTCCTATGTACCCCCATCCAACAACACTGTGAACTAGCCTCCTTATATCAGAGAAAACATTCGGTATTTGGATTTTTGAGATTGACTAATTTCACTTACCATTATATTCTCCAACTTCATCCATTTACCTGCAAATGCCATTATTTTATTCTCTGTTATTGCTGAGTAAAATTCCATTTTGTATATATACTACATTTTCTTTAGTGGGGTTTATTCCAGGCATGCAAGACTGGTTCAACATTCGGAAATCAATAAACATAATACATCACATCAATAGACTTAAAGATAAAAATCATATGATTATCTCAATAGACGCAGAAAAAGCATTTGACAAAATACAACACTTTATGTTCAAAACACTGGAAAAACTAGGAATATCAGGAACATATCTCAACATTATAAAAGCTATTTATGCAAGGCCCAGAGCTAACATTATCTTAAATGGAGAAAAATTGAAAGCATTCCCTCTAAAAACTGGAACAAGACAGTCTCATTTTAATAAAACTTAAAATTTGACTTGTTAATATTTTATTTAGGATATTCATTTACATATGCATGTTTGGTTTGAATTATGCAACTAGATTGTATATTAGATCATGTAAACTTTGTGGAATGGATTGTGATATTTACCATCTTTATGTACTCAGAAAATTTTAACAACAAAGGTCTGTTTCTTGAAGATTTGGTGTATTTTCAAATTTTATTGTTTTTATTTTGCCAATATGGTAAATATTGATAACTGTAACTAGTGTAAATAAAAGGTATTTGGGTCCTGAAAAAACATTTAATTAATTAATTTTAAAAATTTGTTCTTTTTAGATATAGAATGTATTTTCACATGTTATACATACATGGAATATAACTCTCCATTCTTATGTCAAAATTTTAAAGAATGTAACAGTTCCTTTAACTAAACTATTGGAAAACTACTGATCTAGATATAACAATTTAGTTTATTTGAAGGTTCATGGAATCATCTTCTATAATACTTTAAATTTTTAATATAAAATATTCTACTATACATGATTTATATGCATTTGCATATATACCTACATATGTGACTGCATTTTGTTTTTACATATTTATTGTAAAATACATATTACATTTGTGTTTATGAGCAGAACTGCAACTTGTATGGAAGCATTGGTCTATAAACTTGGTCCTTGGGGTCATTCTTATGGCTGATTTTTGTCAGTAGGCCTAGTGCTTTAGATGTGTGACTTCTGATGATAAACCTGAACGAAAGGCATAGAGTTCTGTAGCCCTAGGCAGGAAGAATTGGGGGTTCTCTAAGGAAGTTGTTGTCATAGGTCAGCCTCATTCTATGATGGTTGCACTGGATTTTTTGAAACCTATATTGTGCCCCAGATAGCAATTCACAGGCACTCCTAGGCTGAGACTTCTCTGTGTAAAGGTCTGGATGCTTTGAATGTTTAGCGAGGGTACTGGTTTTCTAAAATCAGAATTAAGGGGGAAATACAAATTTTAGTTGAGAAATCTTTGCTTTACAGTTATATTAGTTCTAGAGCTACCTGAAATTCAGTTGGTAGTTTATTATTCATTATCCTACGACACTCAAAGTCAGGACTGAACCATGTCTGTTTTGTTTGATCTATCCTGGAGCCTTTAACTCATTGTAGGTGTTCTGTTCATTCTGCTCCCCTTCTCTACCCTATCCACTTATAGAATTTCTCATTTTTATTATGTCCAATCAGATCCTTTAGAGCTAAGCAAACATCAGCACAGATAGCAATGGAAGATGCAGTGGAAATCCTCCTTTAAACTCAGATCATAGAAATAAACATTCTAGGAACTGGGTTAATAGAGCTGTACAACCTAATTTGGCTCTGCAGATTTAGTTCCCATCTTTGCTGATCTGTATTTGTTTCCCCCTCTTGCCTTGTCCTAAAAAACAATGTTCAACCTTATATTAGCTAATGGCTTTTATTACCAAAGTACTGGGAAAACCTAGGGTAAAAAAGTCTCTTATGTCTCATTGCACTTTCTTTTTTATAACTCTGCAGGGAAAGATAATATAGATGATTTGGGTGGATTTTCTAAAAAAATTATTTATTTGCTTTAGTTGTACACAATGTGTTTTATGTTTATGTGGTGCTGAGGATCGAACCCGGGCTGCGCTGTTGCTAGGCGAACGCTTTACCGCTGAGCCACAACCCCAGCCCCATTTGGGTGGATTTTTAAATGTGGATGACATAAATTTTATTCATCAAAGGAGCCACCTAGATTTAGTTGGTTTCAGTTATTTGTCATAGGTCTGGTGTCTGAGAATAAAGAGAGTGGGATTGAGTGGGATTGAGGTGGGAAGGGGTGGAAGTGAGGAGATGGTGGTGGAGGACTCTTCTCAGGAGAATATTCTCCCTTTCTTTCTTATCTTCCCCTTTCTCCATCACACTTGAGACACACATGAGGAGCAGGCCCTGGTGAAACAGATGTTCAAGGTTGTATAGCAGGCTGGAGTGGGGGTAGAAGAAGAGAAGGAAATCTTAGGCAATTGCCCTGAATGGCAAGAAGGAAGGAGCATTATAAATAAGTTCAAGAGGTATGTGGGATTCACAAGACTTTAGAGTTTGAAGGGCATTGTTGGTATTTTAGAAATTCTAATGACTACCAGTCACCAAGTCCTGCCAGTCTGTGTCCTTATTACCTCTTAAAGTCACCTACCCTCCTTCACCCCTTTTGTGTGTGTGTGTATGTGTGTGTGTATATATAGATAGATAGATTTTTAATTTGAGATTTCACTGTGTTGACACAAGGCTGGTCTTGAATTCCTGGACTCAAGGCAATTCACCTGCCTTAGCTTCTCTGATAGCTGGAATTACAGACATGCCACTATGTCCACTTTGCCACAATGTGTTATATTACTTCTTGCTTGAATCACTGCTTTACTTCATCAAGTGTTTTCATTTTCCTTAGTTCCCATCCTCCTTCTCTAATTCTTTTTTTTTTTTTTTTTTTTTTTTTGTGGTACTGGGGATTGAACTCAGGGGCACTCGACCACTGGGTCACATCCCCAGCCCCTTTTTTGTATTTTATTAGAGACAGGGTCTCACTGAGTTGCTAAGTGCCTCGCCATTGCTGAGGCTGGCTTTGAACTCGCGATCCTCCTGCCCCAGCCTCCCAAAGTGCTGGGATTACAGGCGTGCGCCACCGCGCCCGGCTCCTTCTCTAATTCTTAACCAGAGTGAACATTCCTGAAGACAGATAGGTTTGTGCCACTCCATTGATTAAAATCCTAAGCACCATAATGCCTTAAATATAAAATCTAAACTCCTTAATATGGGTTTGATGTTTCTGTAATCTGCATTCCTGCTTCTTTCTTTGCATTCTCCAGCCACACATCCTTAGCTTTTTGTAGTTAGTTCATTCTCTGACCTTTGCACTTTAGTTTTTTTTTTTTTTTTTTTTAATTTGGAATATACTTTCCCCAGTTAATTCTAAACAACTGATCCTTCAAAGGTCAGATTAGGTGTAATTTCTTTTCCCTACAAGACTGAACTGAGATTCCTTTCCATGTTCCCTCAACTGTATCCCTGTCATAGCTCTCACTACTTTGTATTTTAATTATTTTCATGGACGTTATTAATTACTGATATTATTAGTGCTTATTATGAGTTTTCTCTCTTAGTTCATGGGTTTGCTTATGGTCAGAGACTGGCCTTTTATCTCTTTATTCTCAGTAAAGATCTCACTACATAGGAAGTATCCCCCAAATATTCAAATATTGGATCACTTCATCTTATGGTTTAGAAACCAAGGCATACAGAGATAAGCCACCTTGCAAAAGATTATACATCTTTTAAAAGGACAAAGCTTACCTTTTGATCACTTGTTGGTTTTTCTCTATCAGGAATTATAGATTGAGATGTGTGTATAAGGTTCAAATAGGTAATAAAAATGTGAAAAAGTGGACTCTTCTTATCCTCTTCATTTTTCTGGAACATATGACTCTCCTACAATATTTTATCATGTATAAAAAATGTTTTGGTATAAGTAATACTTTATTTTCCTCTTAAGAAAAACAGTAGTATGAAAATGGCTACGGTGTATCTTGATGACTTATAGAAGATTCAAGGATCAAATATTCCTTCTCTGCTACCACTGGACTTTATATATACATAAATGTGATATTGCTTTGTGTGTATGGTGCTGGGTATTGGACCTAGGGCCTCCTACACATTAGGCAGATGTTCTACTACTGAGCTATATCCCCAGCCCAGATGTAGCACTTCTTATGGCATGGTTTCCGTCTTTGAGTTCATGCCCTTGTGTGATGCTCAAAACATTCTGACTGTTCCAGTTTCATCTCTAATCATTGAACCTCTTCCCTCAATTTTGCACACATGTTCGTATACTAAACTTCAACTTTACTGAATTATATTTCCCCAACATGCTATTTTTAATGCTTCCCCATCTGTCCTTCCTTTCTGTCAGCTGTGCTTAAATCAACCTCAATCCCTGGTCCCACTGTCACCCACTCTGTTTGGTGCTAGATAAACCTCCAGCACAGAACTCTAAACTCAAGAGCCATTCCTAGGTATAGACCTTCTAGTCGCATGCACACATACGTGTGTGTTTTACCAGAGCACACAAGTGCTTTAGCAGGTGGTCATTCAATTGCCCCACTTAGGACTTACCTAGAATTCTCACATAAAGTTGGAGTCCAGGATTAAATTGTATAGTTCCTGAATTTTCAGGCAGTGACATACTGCCTCTGGTATCAATTTAATTAAACTTGATAACTTTAATGCCATTTGGTTCTATTGGGGAGGAAGAATTTAATTGCTTACTCTAGAGAATGGATTTTTCTCCCCACTAACTAAGGAATAGAACATTTATTAAGATTATCTTTGTAACCTGAAAGGGAGAAATGTACTTCTTTTTCCTTGACAGAAGCACATCCAGGGCATTTTTATCATGTGGTAAAAATCGAATAATTGGGCAATACTGACTTCTTCGGGATTCAGCCTTCTAGCCCCTGCTGTGTGATTAGTTCTGTCCAACCTGCTGGCATGCTTGAGCAGGGAGCCTGCAGAGGATTAGGAAGGAAAAACCCTTTAGCAAGTCTCAGGTACTAGAGACATTTGATTTAATTTTACATTACACATGGTTATATGGTTTCCCTTGGCAACCTTCAGTTCTGCCCTACTTTATAATCAGAGGATGGCAGGATGCATTGCACACTTGTCATCACCTGGAAAGGGAGTATAGAGAATAAAATTTGTCTCAAAAGAAGAGACAAAAAGGTCACTAAAAAGTACAGAAGAGTCTGATATACCTTCAAAAAGAAACAGATGGTTCTCTGTAGATTTCACTGATGAGATTCTAGAACTATCTATAGCAATTTGGGGATATGAAGGAATGAGACCTAATCCTATGAATCTTTTAAGCAGTAAAAGAGTTTTATTTACAAATTAGATGAGTTTTCATTTTAACAACAAGTTTTAATAAGTTCAGGATAGGAATCTTTGGTAACTTCCATACATGATTTCATTAAATTCTCACAATATTCCTGCCAAGGAATTATTAATATCCCTGTATAGATGAAGAAATAATTGTTTATTGATCTCTTAAAGTGTGAGGCTAGAGGAAGGGTGAGACAATATTGACAATAAGATACCGACTTTGGTAGACCATTCATTTTTTTCTATCATCTTAAAAATCCTATCAGTCTTTTCTTTTTTTTCTTTTTGGTACCAGGGCTTGAACCTAGGGGTGCTTAACCATTGAGCCACATCCCCAACCCTTTAAAAAATGTTTTATTTAGAAACAGGGTCTTACTAAGTTACTTAGGGTCTTGCTAAATTGCTGAGGCTGGCTTTGAACTTTTGATCCTTTCTGCCTCGGCCTCCTGAGCCATTGAGATTACAGGTGTGTACTACTGTGCCTGGCTCAAAATCCTATCAGTCTTAATAGCATTTACTATAAAGTAGTATATTAACTGATATCTACTAATGATAATGTTAAGCCCCTTCAGAAAAGTTGAAATTTTAATAATCTTAGTCCAACTCTGTAATTTTACATATTAGAAAATTGAATTCCAGAAATTAAGTGCAGCGTAAAATCAGGTTTTCTAACTCCTAGTAATTTGTGAATTAAATGTGCCCATATACTTTGAAAGAAGATTTTTTTTTTTTTTTTTTTTTTTTTTTTTTTGAGTACTGGGGATTGAACTCAGGGGTACTCGACCACTGGGCCACATCCACAGCCCTTTTTTGTATTTTATTAGAGACAGGGTCTTACTGACTTGGTTAGCACCTCGCTTTTGCTGAGGCTGGCTTTGAACTTGCGATCCTCCTGCCTCAGCCTCCCAAGTGCTGGGATTACAGGCGTGCCTGCCTGGCTAAAGAAGGGGTCTTGTAGTGCTTTAAATGGTATTAGGCTGAGGTAGCATGCAGAATAAAAAAAAATAAATCAGGCATTGGGAAGAGTTCTTACTTAGCTAGTGATTAGTTTAATCTACTTGACTCAAGTCTGAACATATTAATGCACCTCATGTTTTCAATGATCACAGGCCTTTAGAAATGTCTGGTGTCCTGATGGTCATTTGAGGGACGACGTGTTTATTGAAAAAGGAGAGGGCTATACATATGAATGTGTGTGTGTGTGTGTGTGTGTGTATTGCCATGTTGTGAAGTAAATATGAATGCTAATGACTGGCCATTTTTGTGACATGTGAAAGCAGAGATTATGGTATTTTATTGACTTAAACATGTATGTGTTCTTGTCATGTTCACAAGATGCCATATACTGTGGCAGGACACATCATTACCTTTTACTGAAGTGAAAACTGTGTGAATCTAGTGGAAAACTGGGAAATCCCAGTGGCACACATTTACTATGCAAAGCATTTTACATGAATTTTATTTACTCCTTATAACTTCTGTGGTTATGAATATTATCTTCATTTTTAGTAGTTTTTCCAGTTTTTTATTAATCCTTCCCAGAACATTCCCCTTAATACTTTATTATGAGAATTTTTAAATGTATAGAAAAGTTTAAAGAATTGTTAACAAACATCCTGAGGCTAATTGGATTCTACAATTGTTACTATTTTTAAAATATTTGCTTTATTATATATCTGGCCATCCATTTATCTACCCATAAATTCATCTTAGCTTTTGTTGTATTTCTTAATGAGTTGCAGACATTACTACACTTAACTCTTGAACACGTAAGTATGAATATCGTGAACTAGATAAAGTTAAAGATGTTTTCCTTAATTGAACAAACAAAAACGAAAAACTGGAACCTTCAGTTCTGTGTTTTGGGAACTATGTATTCAGTCACTTTGAGCTTTCCCCCATGAAATAATAAGATATTTTAAGAAAAAAATGTAATCTACCCATGTTAAAAATCACTCATACCTCATTAATGAGAAATTGAAATATGTAGAAGGAGGGGGATACCCCTGAATTCATAGGCCACAGCAGCTCAGCTCTGCAAAGAAATCTTACCCCATTTCTGATTTTAAACAAGACTGAGGTCACTGCAACATTTTTAAACTCGAACTCCTCTCCTAACAAGGGAAGTTTGATTAGCAAATTAGTTAAGCACTTCAGTAATGATATTGGAACTTAATTTCACTGAACTTTTCCCCTTTTCTCTTCTTTCTGGGTGTGACTAAATTGCCTACAGCATGCTGCCTGGTTGCTGGTAAAACAGGAAATGGGGTAAGTAATTTAGGTAGGGAGTTTTTAACCACCATTTAAATATAAGCCATCTGATTCTTAAAGTACTTTTACTGCTACTGTCTCTTGCTCTCTCTCTCTCTCTTTTTTTTTTTTTTTTTTTTTTTTTGAGTGAAGTCACTAGCTACTAGAGAAATTGGCACAAAGAAGCAATTTTTATTGTATCAATTTAAGATGTCAACCTTGTTCAGTTAGACCTCAGTCTTGTTTAAAATCAGAAATGGGGTAAGATTTCTTTGCAGAGCTGAGCTGCTGTGGCCTATGAATTCAGGGGTATCCCCCTCCTTCTACATATTTCAATTTCTCATTAATGAGGTATGAGTGATTTTTAACATGGGTAGATTACATTTTTTTCTTAAAACTAGGACATAGAAGATAAATTGTAAAATTCTAGTTAAGCCAGAGTGAGTTTTTATGCTGATAACACATAGAAAACATAAATGTATAGTCTTTTTTATTTTTATTTTTGTTTAGTTGTAGATGGACACAATATCTTCATTTATTTTTATGTGGTGCTGAGGATCCAATGTGGTGCCTCACATGTATGAGGTAGGCACTCCACCACTGAGCTGTAGCCCCAGCCCTATACAGTCTTTTTTTGAAATTCAAATGTATTGGAGATTTAGAATTTGGGAATATTAGGAAGGAAATTCAGTGCTAGATGTAATATATAATACACTCCTTTCTTGGGGTGATTCTACAGAATCAAGCATATTAATATTTCTTCAATGAAACAATATTCACACTAAGTTTGGTAAGCAAAGTAAATAGCCTTGTGTTCCAATTGGAATTTGATTGCCAACTGAGTGGGTTTTTAAAAAAAATTTATTTATTTATTTTATTTTTAAAAAACATTGATTTATTTGTTTTAGTTGTACACAATGTGTTTATTTGTATGTGGTGCTGAGGATCAAACCCGGGCCGAGCACATGCTAGGTGAGCGCTCTACCGCTGAACCACAACCCCAGCCCCAAAATTTATTTTTTAATGATACTGGGGAGTGAACCCAGAGCCTCATATATTCTAGGGCTCTAACACTGAGCTACATACCTAGTCCCTTTTAAGTTTTTAAATTTGAGACAATTCTTTCCATGTTGTTCCAGGCTGGCCTTGAACTTGCAATCCTCCTGCCTCAGCATACTGAGTAGCTGAGATTATAGGTATATACTACCAAGCCCAGCTTCAACTGAGTTTTTTTTTTTAACTTAATTCCACAGAGCTTTATGGATTTTGAAACTAAAAATTTTGTACCAGAAAAAAGGCCATCTGATTGTTGGAGGTTGCTGTATATTCTCTGGAGAAAAAAGCCCATAAAGATTTCTGTTTTAGAATCTCAGGCTCCATGAAGTGATTTATAGAAAAAATAATTAATTTGACTTTTGTGTCTGCACTTTTAAAAGGACCATAGCCACATATTTATCACAGGTTTGGGGATTTAATTATCTTTTATTAAATTAGTCTCAAATGCTTATGATTCTGGGGTAATAACAAAATTTGGACGATTTTAGAAAATTGTGATCATAGTAAGAACATGCTATTTTCTATATGTTTTCACTTTGCATATACATTGCTTGTGAGTTGCTCTTTTCATTCCTTATGAAAGGATTTTAGACTAAATTTCTTTGAAAAGAATCTTATCCAAATAGGAATACGAGGACAGGAAAAAATATACACACTAGTCTTTTCCATCATTGTCCCTAGTTCATTCTAGTTTGAAAAGATCATGAAGGATTTTCCATTAAAGAATTGATTCAGGGGCTGAGGTTGTGGCTCAGCGGTAGAGCGCTCGCCTAGCACGTGCGCAGCCTGGGTTCGATCCTCAGCACCATGTACAAATAAATGCATTGTGTACAACTAAAGCAAATAAATAAATATTTAAAAAAAGAATTGATTCAGGGAATTTAGAAGAAAACGAATTGCCTCGGATATTCTGGTTCATCATTTCTTTAGATTGGTGATTGTGTGTACCTGTAGCAGCAGTGATTGCGCTAACATCCTCATCTGTAGTTATCTGACAGAGAAATGCAGTTACTAAGTATTAAATGGGGGACTGCACTCATTTCATGAGTACTGATCTCTCTAAAAGACAGTATGCTAAGGACCTCTGTGAAGACATTTACCCTAAATTATATTAGAAAAGATATTATTCATGTTCAGATTTTAGGATTGAAAAATGGCATTTTAAGTATTAGGTTTTCATTCTTTACATGGATAAGGTTTTCAAGCTGCTTTTTATTAACCCTTTCCTCTGGCTTTTTATTCTGAAGGAGAAAAGTACCTGAAGTTTTTTTAACTGGACTAAAATGCTCTAAATATATTTCAAAGTATTGTGAAAGATTTAAAAATACCAATTTTCTTAAATATGTAATGAATAGTGTTTTAACTCATTTTTAGGATTGACTTTTACTGCAACCCTTTTTACTCTAAATAATTTGGAATCTAAATAATTTTAAAAAATAGTTTCCGTTCTTATGTTTTTCTGTTACATATTTTAATCCTTTAAATTGTATTCTTAAAAATGTATCCACATATATTAATTATATACTTTCAACTGTGATGTTAGTTTATGGATATATCATTAGACTGTTGATACAGTATCAGGATAGTCTTTTTAAATGCCTAAATGTTTCTTATATTCAAAGATTTAGAAACAGTTTGTGAAGCTTCATATTTGAATAAATCCTTGAATGTAGAGGATTAATTTGATTATTTGTCAGACATAGGGATTATCTGGGTATTTAAACCATAATCTCAAAGTACATTAAAACATTCTCTGTAACCAGTTAGAATCTCCACTAGATACAGAATGGGTAGATTGATTATTTTTAAATTTGTATTTTTAGAGAACAGTGGTGTCTTCATATTCTTCTCCCACCCTGATAAATTTAGTTTAACCATTAGCTAAACTACTTTTTGTTTTCTGCCTGCAGTTAGTAATGTCTTTTATTCTTACAGAATTAAATTACAATGGATATTGCAATGGATATGCATCTCATTTTTATCACTGAAAATTAGACATTAAAAGGGATGATTCACAAGTTCCTCTGAACATCTCTTTTGTTAAAAACAGCCCTGTAAATAGCCAGGCTATTTTGAAGTTTTACTTATTTGAATGATGTGGACTTGTTAGTTTGTTTGTACTGTTCCTGTTCTCAACAGAATAGAGGAGTTTTAGTAATACTATACCATGTTTTTCTTTCCTCTTACCTCAGTTTCTTTCTATCACAATTTTAGACTAAATCTAGATCTCATAATAGGGACTTTCTAAAATCTGTGTATTGGCTCATGAGTTGATTTTGGAGGAATGTGAAGTTTTTTTTTTTTCAGACAAGTATCTGGAAGTACATTGATGAGCATTTCAGAACATTGATACTTCAGGATTTAATATTTTCAGTGGTAAAGAAAAATAGGAGAGCTTTTACATTGATTTCCCAAAATTAAGTCCCATTTTCAGCAAGACAGAAGATGCAAGCTTTTTTGTTTTTGTTTTTGTTTTAGTACTGAGGATGGAACCCAGGGTGCTTTACCATTAAGCCACATGCCCAGTCCCTTTTTAAAAATTTGAGACAGGGTCTTGCTAATTGGCTTAGGGCCTCGCTAAATTGCTGCGGCTGGCCTCAAACTTTGAATCCTTCTGCCTCAACTTCCCAAGTCGCTGGGATCACAAGTATTCACCCCCATGCCTAGCTAGATGCAAGTATTTTTAAACAGGGATATGGCCAGTAAGCAATCATCTCTTTTCCACCTTTCCAGAATGTATAAATCCTAGAAACTGGCAGTTCTAGCCCAGAAAAACAGATTAGTGTACTTTTGTCAGTGAAGCTTTAAAAATTGTTTCCATGATTTTACTAGAATATAGTTGCATGAGGTAAGGAATTTTTATTCACTTTATTCTCTGCTTTCTATATAACGTGTAATATAGTGCCTGGCACATAGTAGGTACAATGCTTTAAAATAATTATATATACACTTACCTTTAACAGTTAGAATCTCCACTAGATACAGAATGGGTAGATTGATTATTTTTAAATTTGTATTTTTAGAGAACAGTGGTGTCTTCATATTCATAGTTTCATGGGACAGGGGCAGGAAAAGTAAAGTTTTTGATGTCAGTGAATTAATTTTTTGTTTTTCAGAAAACAGAGTCTATCACTTGGAAGAAATGATATAGTTCAGCTAAAAGAAGCTTACAAATGGATAACATACCCCCTGTTTTCAGAGGAACTGGGTGTTCCCATTGATGGAAAGGTATTGGGGTCAGCAGCATTGTTAATTTTATTCTGTGGTTTTATTAGTTTTACTTTATTCTATGGCAGGGTTTGAATTAGTCAGAGGAATTTTCTGTTTAAATAATTCAGTAAAGGATTTTCAAGCTTTTAAAAATGTTGATTTCTAACAGTCATACATTGAGGATAAAGCCCCTTTTGTTTTTATTCCCTAAAGAGTTCTTTGTGATCCAAGACACTTTTGAGTATAACAAAAAATGTGTACCTTAATTGACCTTAAAAGGTTATAAATGAATCTTTTCCTCTGATGTATTCATAGTTTCATGGGACAGGGGCAGATTTACTGATACAAAGCAATATATAAATAATTGAGCAAGTACTGAGTCAACTGTAGACTATTTAGTTTTGGTTAATCTGGGGCTAATATTGTCTCCAAATATACAGGCAGTACTGATTCAACTACAGTGAGCATGGGCTCAATCTATCCTACTTTGTTGGTATTCAGTTCCTTCTTTTTATTTTGAGGCAGAGGCTGCTTTTGAATTGAGAACTATGCCACCTTCCTGATAATTGCAGAGAAGACTTTGCCTCAGTCTCTAGAATACTGAATTTCAGAGTAGAGTCCCAACAGGTTTCTGGATGTTAAAACAGGACATATTCCTAGCTCATCTTAAATTAGATTTTAATAGTATGGCTTCATTGCATCATCATTTTGCTTGAAGGAAATTCCTGGAATATCAGATACACACCTATTCAGATAAAATCACAAAACCATCATCCAAAGCTAGCTTTTTAAAAAAAAAAAAAAAATCCATCCTAAATTATACACTGTACGTCCTTCTGTTAGTAAGAATACACTCTGACTGTCCTTTAAACTGAATACTGAGAGAACAGAAAATAAAACCATAAATAGTTTGAAAAGGAAATGAGGTAAAGAGAAGTCATTAATGCAAAAATATTTTTACTCGAATTTCAGTTTTAGAGCACAAATACTTTTACATGTTGAATCAGTGAGAACAGAAAATAGAAAACAAAAGATATAATAATGTTTTAATGGATTCAGGCTGAGTGAAGTTTTCTTTAATAGAAAACGTGGTTCATTTTAATTTTATTTTGTAAATTAGAATAAGGAGCAAAAAAAAGCTCTTCATTATTGTGATTCTAGAGTAGCTAATAGGCTTACTAGCAATCCAATCAACTTAGTACATACAGAACTCAGTAAACATAGAACTAAATAAAAACAACAAATTGTAACTCAGTAAAAAAGACAAATTATAACATAGTATAACATTTATATCTTTTTTCTGTATATTCTGTATATTCTCTACAGAGGTAAAAGTATAGAATATGAAATTGTGCTGTTTTATGTACAAGAATATGCATGTACAAGAATTTAGCGTTTTTTAATTTTAGAAAAATTTTCTACAACTTAAATGTTGACACTTAGAATTCAAAAATGTTTATAAAAAGAGATTAAATAAAGCAATTTTCTGAAAGCATGTTTAATATTTCAGAATGTACATATATATGTTTATATTCACAAATATGTCTAGAAACACATTAAATTGTTAATAGTTCCATTTCTGTGGAGTGAGAGTGAAAAACCATCCTGTATTTGATTATTTTGTAATTTGTAGGTGTCACTTTTGTAACAATACAAAATTAAGATTTATCTCTCTCAAATTCATTAAGAAATTTGAGCACTTAAAATATGCTTGATACAGAGTTTTTAAAGATGCAAATAAAATGTTTTTTCGCCTTATTAATCATTCTAATCATAGTATTGACAGAATAAGTTGTTTCTCTTAGTTATTCTCTCTTTCTGATTCCCTGAATTCTCATTCATCTTTGTACCTAATTTGTGTGTTTGTCTAAAAATTCACACAAATTTGTTTTGATTTTGCTTTAAAACTTTTTTGGTAGTATCTCTAGTGACTGAGTTTTAGAAGTTAAAAAAAAAAAAAAAAAACAAAAAAACAGAACAACAACAAAAAAACCCCAAAAGTTTCCTCTTCAGCTGCCCTGTGAATAAGTTGATTTGAGAGCAGTAGTAGTATTTCTTGTTTTCCTTGTCACTTTTTCTGAGCCAATCTTTGAGAGTTAATTTCTATATCCAGTCATAAGTTGTAAGATGTTAGTTTCCTTTTGCTCATTTTAAAACTGTCTTTATAATTTTTAGAGCTTGTTTGAAGTGAGTGTGGTCTTTGCTCACCCAGAAACAGTTGAGGATTGCCACTTCCTGTAAGTTGCCACGTAAACAACAGTGTCAAATTTTGTAAAATTGTTAATGCTTTTGGTTTTCATTAAAATAGTCATGTTTCTCTTTCTAATGAACATTTCAGAACTTGTCATGTCTTAGTACATTAAAAGTGTGCCTTCTAACTTAAGATTTCTAGGCAAACCAGGGTAGCTCACATAAGAGATCAATTTTCTCTGCTCCTGATATCTTGAGTTTAGCAATCATGTCGTGTAAAATATATTTGACTTATATCTGTCCCCAAATAAACTAATTAACCTTTTATATTCACTTGAATTTTATTTCAGAGGTACAGTTTTCCCAGACTGTTTCAAGCCAGCCAAAAATAAACAGGTAAGGATTCTTATTTTTTAGTGAGTTTCATTTGAGCTGAATATTGAAGGTAACAATAAAATGAATATGCATTAGAAATGTGGCAACTCTCTTATGCCAAGAATCAACCTTTAAATATTTTCATTTGCTACATTTATTTTTTTCAACTCTTAGCACCTTTGCTTTCATCTATGAAGTCGTAGCACATATATATCCATTTTTGTGCCTGTGTCCGGGTTGTTCTACTGGTTCCTTAAATTTAAAACCAGTATTTCCATGGTATTACTGTTAACCATTTGGGGAAATTCAGCTTTCAGGTTTTTTTTTTTAAATATTTTTATTTATTTGCTTTAGTTGTACACAATGCGTTTTATTCAATGCATTTTATTTGTACATGGTGCTAAGGATCGAACCCGGGTCGCCCACATGCTAGGCAAGCGCTCTACCGCTGAGCCACAATCCCAGCTCCAGCTTTCAGTTTTTAATCCACCAAATTACACTATCAGGGAAAAATCCATGGCAAATATCAGCAGTATCCCAAACTTTTGTCTAATACATACTTTCCAGAAATTAGTTTTTAAAAAATCTAATCCAAGCTAAGTTATTTTATTTAGGATAGTCATGAATTAATACAGATTGAGTGTACCTTATTCAACAGTGCTTGGTTCATAAATGTTTCAGATTTGAAAAGTTTTTGGATTTTGGAATATTTGTGTATACTTTACTGGTGTCATCCCTAACCTGGATTTTGGATTTTCAGTTTAGGGATACTCAACCTTTGTAGCTATTTCAGGCCACATTAGCAAAAGGGCATTTTATTCAAACTCCCCTTTGCTGTCTAATGTTAGCTGATTTTCATGTTAATAAACAAATTAGTTATCATATTCTTTTAGTTCATTATTATGCTAGGATAGGATAGCATGGCATGACATTGGGGCAATCTTTCATGCTCCCATTACTTAGCTGGGTTTTTTTTTTTTTTTTTTTTGGATAACAGGGATTGAACTCAGGGGCACTCGACCACTGGGCCACATCCCCAGCCCTTTTTTTTTTTTTTTTCATATTTTATTAGAGACAGGGTCTCACTGAGTTACTAAGTGCCTCACCATTGCTGAGGCTGGTTTTGAACTCGTGATCCTCCTGCCTCAGCCTCCCAAGTGCTGGGATTACAGGCATGTGCCACTGCCCCCGGCACTTAGCTGGTTTTTTATAGTTAGGCATTCCTACAGTTTTATTAATATCCTTTTTGTTCTGTGGTTGTTAAAAAGAATATGTTTATTATCAAAGATATCTGTTGGTCTTTCCTTTTGCTTTGACTACTAATTGGCCTATTTAGAACTGGGGGAAGAAGTTGATAACTTTTGTCAAATACTGTGTATGGAAATAATTAGAAATGTAGACTAAGTCTAAAGCAGTGTCTCCTTACTTTTCCTATATCATGGCACACCTGGAGCTTTACCATGTTGATTCAGCACCTTGAGGTTAACAAATAGACTTGAGGTCTGGGGGGAAAATATCCTACAATGTCATCATTTTTATATTTGAAGAATGCCACATTTTGAGAGGAGTGGGACAGTGCCATCAAGAACACGTGTTTTAGAAGCCAGGCGAGGTGGCCCACACCTGTAATCCCAGCACTTGGGAGGCTGAGGCAGGAGGATCGCAAGTTCAAAGCCAGCCTCACCAATGGCGAGGCACTTAGCAACTCAGTGAGACCCTGTCTCTAATTAAAGACAAAAAAGGGCTGGGGATGTGGCCCACTGGTCAAGTGCCCTTGAGTTCAATCCCCGGTACCCAAAAAAAGAACATGTGTTTTGTTGGTCTGCCTTGTAGTGTAGAAATAGACCAGATCGAAGAGAAGAGGTATACCAGTTTCAGAACTGACATTATGACTGCTTAAGTTTTACTTATTTTCTTGGAACTATTATTTTCTCCCTTTTATGTATGTAAAATGACATAATTTCACCAACTACGGTTCTGTGTTTCAGCTCTGGTATTTTGTTGTCTAGGTAATAAAATGTCTTTTTTTTTTCCCCCTTTTACCCTATATAGTCGGTATTCACTAGAATGGCAGTTATGAAAGCTTTGAGTAAGATAAAAGAAGAAGATTTCCGCAAGTAAGTAGAAGTATCGTTGAATTTTAGAATAAAGGGAATGTTAGAGATAATCTGGATTATCTCTAAGATAAGACTGAATGTATTTCAGGGACCAGGATTGCATTTTAATCATCCTTATATTCCCAGCCCCTGATATAGTAATTGGCATGTAGTGGTGTTCAATAAATGTTTGTTAAGGTAATATTTAAATTATGAGTCTAGTCTAACTTATTTATATTTTAGAAGAGGACATTGAGGTCCAAAGAGAAATTGACTTGCTTATGTTTTCAACTGGGTAATAGAGGATGGACCTCAGGCCCAGTGCCATTTCCATTACTTAACTAATCCTATATGTCCTAGCATGGCTCATCTCCAGAGGAGGGAGAAGACTGGGGAACTTTCTTACTTGTAATGGGAATAGCACTGGCTAGAAAGTCAGGAAACTTGATTATAAGTCTACTCTGTTCCCCAGTTGAAATCTTAGGCAAGTCAGCTACCTCTTTGGAAATTAGGGCCCTCTTCTAAAATATAAATTGTTAAAATATGCTAAAATACAATAAACCTTATTATAATTCTCAGTGCATTTATTTTACTAAATAAAATATTATTGTGGTTATCCTTCCAGAAGATAGTTGAATAAATTTCAAGCAATGATGTTATAAGGAGGGTTTTATATCTTTTACTGAGTCTCAGAATGGAAATATCTTTATTAAATTTTAGAAAGTAAATTTTACTTTATATCACAGGAAATTTCCAAGCCATGCATTTGGAGTTAAATCTATATCTAGTTATTTACAGGTAGATTCCAGTTTTGAATTTGCAAATTTCTATGTGATGGATAGAGAATAGTTATATGTTATTCTTTCCTGTCTGTCCTCAGTTGGTTTAAAGTTTCTTAGCTAAGAGGACAGTGTCAACCACATCCCCACTGGCCCCCCCCCCCCACCAATAATCTAATTCCCAAGGTCATATTTGGAATGAGAAGAAAGCAAAACGAAAAGTAGTTGAGTGCCCTCCAGACAGTTGGGACTTATTTCCCACAGGTGGGATGAACTTCATAAGTGGGACCGCTTATTAAATATCAGCTTTACCCAAATAACTGAGTATCATGTAAGTAAGCCAGCAGCAAGTGACCAGGGAGAGCAAAATGATTAAAGAGCCTGGAGAGGCTTCCACTTCATAGACATGGATTCCCCTGCTCCCCAAATCTCAAGGCTGTGAAATTCATCTGGGAGAACGAGGCCTCCTGAGCATAAAAGGTAGCATCAGAGCTCTTGTATACTTAGTGCCATTCTCATGTGTTAAAAGTGTTACTCTAGAGGCCTAAAATAACTTTATTGTTCCAAAACTAAATGTTAGGGAGAGGTGTATAGTCCTTGAGAACCTCGGGTTCTGTTTGTGTCTCGGACAATGCTGATTCATCTTAGATTTGTAATTCAATATCATATCTGGAAAATAGTAGCTGTAAAATTTATTTTGTTTTGCAGGCAGTTTCCTTGTCCTCCAAACTCACCAAAGGCTGTTTGCACTGTTCTTGAAATTGAATGTGCTCATGGTGCTGTTTTTGTGGCTGGTAAAATATTTTGTCTAGAATATATGTATACTGTCAACCTACTGTTGTCCTTTCTGAACAACTCAGTTGACTTCTGTTTTATTTTTATTGTTGTTATGATGTTCTGTTTAGTTTACTCTTTTGAGATGTAACACTGATATCCAAATTATTTTAGGTTCTGTAGGCTGTCCTAAAGATCCTTAGGAGATATAGTTTAAAAAAAGCCTTAGGAGATCTGTTATTTAAAATGTTATGCCAGATGGAAGTGACAATTTTCCATGTTTTAGTAGTTTGCATTATAGGTGGGTTGAAATATAGACAGATATGGAGACCCAAAGTGATCAAAAACTACAGCACTGAAGATATTTTATAACATGGAAAGCAAACTTGAAAAAATGATTTTATTATGTCCCAAATGACTAAACACTTGGCCTTTGCCTGAAAAAAAAAAAAAAAAAAAATTGTTATATTGACTTTCCCAAGTGGTTATATAGCAGTTTTATTTTGAAAGTTATAACTGCTTTAGTCAGGCACAGTGCTGCACATGTATATATACATCTCAGGTACTCAGGAGGCTGAGGCAGGAGGTTCACAAATTCAAGGCCAGCCTGGGCAACTTAGTGAGATCCTGTCTCAAAATAAAAAAAATAAAAAGGACTGCAGATGTAGCTCAGTGTTAGAGTACTCCTGGGTTCAATCTCCAGTACCATGAAAGAAAAAAAAAAGAAGGAAAGAATGAGAGAAAAATAGCTCCTTCATAGTAATAGGTGAAATGAAATTGCTCTTAGCCTTGGTTGCCCTAGGGCAGTAAAAGCTACCGCCTTAGTATAGCTTTATTCATAAAACAGTGAGTCATAGTCTGTTGGGGTGTTTTATTTTTTGTTTTAACTTAGAAAAACTTCAAAATTTCCTGTATTTGAGTTCTTTGGAATATGTTGTCACCAATGACTATTACATTGAAAGTATTATTAATCACATGTAAAAGCAATAGTTTTTCTTTTCTTAATGATCCTTGGTGTGTTCCATAATATTATATAACTTGTTCAATCAGCCAGATTATTACATATATTGAGCATTCCTTTCAAACTTCCTTGATACACCATTCATATCATGTCTTTAGCCATCTATTGTTACTTTAAATCTTTTTAATTATCTTCATGTCTGTGTGCTGGCCCTCCAACACATGAAAAAACAAGTGAATTAGTTTAAGGCTAAGCCTTGTTCTGCATCATAGTACCTAGAATATTGGCACTTATTAAGTAGTTGTTGTTTCTCTTTATCCTATTGTGTTCATCACACTGCTCCATTGAGGCTACCTGATATTTCTTTGGCAGGGAGATATAATAAATACTCCAGGAATCTACCACAGACTCCTTGGATAATTGATGGAGAAAGGAAGCTGGAATCTTCAGTGGAAGAATTAATTTCAGATCATCTGTTGACAGTATTCAAAGCAGAGAGTAAGTGTTATGATATTCATATTTTAAAAACTTTGTCATAGATTTCTTGGGGGTGGTGGGAAAGATTTCTAAATTTTGTTTATCATTACCAGGTCTGGTCCCCTTGGCTGTAGGCTTCCCATGAACATGGATTGTTATGTCCAGGGCTCCTGCTTCTCAAAATGAGTGCTCCCTTCTGGGAAACTCAAAATAGATGAAACTACTTTTAAATGAATGCAGTTAAGCCCTGGCTTCAGCACACCTTTGCCTTAGCCTCTTTTGGGAAATATGAGGAAATTAAAACACAGCTTCCACATCCAGTGCTTGTTCAAGAGTTGTCACTGGCAAATGTCTGGCTTCTATTGTAACCTATAAAGTGTGTTGGGATGAAGTTGGGGCCTTGAGAAAATAGATCAACAGTAGCCATTTTACAAAGACTTCATGGCAGTGTGTTGTTTTAATTTCCTAAGTCTTAATGTACCCAGAGCTTGTGGAATGAGTCAGATCCTGTTAGGCTTATGTTTTCCTTGTCTCAACAGGTCTGTCAGGTCAAAGGCAGCATAAAGTCCTGTGATTTCACCTAGGGTTAGATAAGAGAAAAAGGAGTAAGATTTCAATCACAGGAAATCATGTTACATGTCAGGAAAAACTGCAGGCAATGAGTTATGTCACTTTTTGGAATGGGGCTCCTAGCCTAATAGGAGACCTTTTAATCAGGAACCAGCTAGATATCTGTTTTTCTCTCTGAAAAACAGATGAGTCTGCTTTGAGAAGGAAGGAAGATGGTCTAGATAAGGTACGGTTGTCCCTTCCAGCTCTGATTTGTTAGGAGGAAAGTGAAGCACTTCAAACCATATCCCTCTTATAATTTGTTGTTTGTTAGGTCGGTTGGGTGCCCTCTCTTTTTTTTTTTTTTTTTTTTTAAGGCTCTTTTAAGAATTTTTTACTGAACGGAGAAGAAAGTATTCTAGCAATCTAATATTTTCCAGAATCTTAGGAGTAAAGACTGTGGGCCTTGAGCTTTTACCTACTTAATTTAATATTTACAAACTGTTTATCTCATAAGATTTACACAAGTAATGAAGAAATGAAAATAAAGCTTAGCATCAAATGTCTGCAACACTTTTTTTAAAAAAAATATATATTTATTTATTTACTTTAGTTGTACACAATGCAATGCATTTATGTTTTTACGTGGTGCTAAGGATCAAACCCGGGCCACGCACGTGCAAGGCGAGCGCTCTGCCGCTGAGCCACAACCCCAGCCCATGCAACACTTTTGAGAGCTACCTTATTCCCTTTCTTTAAAAACAACTCAAGAAATCTTCAGTTCTAACTGCTTAGGTCCCAAGGAAACCCCTGTCATTCTTAGGGCTGCTGGAGAGCTCTGAAACAGCTGTGCTTTTTCCCTTCAGTTTTTTATGAAGGTGATTTGTTGTCATTTTCTATTTGAAGGGGAAGCTATTGCCCCCAGACTGAAAATAAAGCAAATTGTGTGTTCAGAGTATTGAAGAAATTTATTAAGAGCCATATGAGAAAAAGCAGACCTCTGGACCTTGGTGCTAATGGCTTCTTGTTAGGGGATAAAACCTTGTTGTTTGAAATGCCTGATTAATAACATCAGTTTTCTAAATTAATCAGTTTCTGAGATATATTACCTGTTATTTCTGATTAATGGTTCATATCTGAAAAGATGATTTTAATTGTTGGACCCCTAAGTTTTACAGCTCTGTGAATTAAACTGGTATTACATGGGGAACCCTAGCTATTCACATCATGGTTCTTTCCCCTAGGTGATGTACAAACTTGTTTCTCCAGTCACTTCAAGCTGGCATGTGCCATTATCTACTTGCTAATTACCTAGGTAACGGGTAATAACTTTTGACATGCTCTCAAATTTAGAGTCTAAGAAGTTTTCCCCAATACTATGCTTATTACTTTACTTATTGAATAAATATTTGTCATGTCAACTCCCTGTTGAAAACTGGTCAGTGATGAGCTATAAGATAAAGTCTAGTTTCAAACTACTTAATGTTCCAAGGCCTTCATCAGCTGGCCTCTGCCTATCTTTGAGTCTTGTTGTCTGTCTGCCCCTGGTTATGAAGGCCATTGAAGATTAGCTGAACTATTTGTAGTTCCTAATCATTTTTGCCATTGATTTTTTTTTGCACTGGGGATTGAACTTGGGCACTTGACCACTGGGCCACATCCCCAGCCCTTTTTTATATTTTATTAGAGTCAGGGTCTCACTGAGTTGCCAAATGCCTCGCCATTGCTGAGGCTGGCTTTGAACTCGTGATACTCCTGCTTCAGCTTCCCAAGTGCTGAGATTACAGGTGTGTGCCACTGTGCCCAGCTTGATTTTTTAAAATATTCTTTCCTTTGAGCAGAAGACTCAAAAACCCACAGAATTAGGAGGATAAAGCAAGGTATAATGTGAGTTTAGAAAGCTCAACTAAGTTTTAAGTATGTATTTTTTAATTCTTAAGGCAGTGGCTCCCTTTTCTTTTTTGTTAGCTATTATTTCTGATTATACACTAATAAAGTTTCAGGATTTTTCTGTACAAGTTTCTCCCAGTCTAGGGTCCAAAGATATTTTCTTAGTTCTCAATTTGGAAACATTTTTCAAAAAGCTATAATATATACACTTCTCCTTTGTTCTGGATTTAATGCTTCTCTGGCCTTCTCAAGAGCCCAACTTTCTACACATCCTTTCTTCTTGATCAGCTGGAGTTTATGGGAAGTTTTATGGGATGACCTATGAATCTGTGATTTCCATTCTGAGTTAGCAGTAACTGTTGGATTTAATCTCTGAGTACTGTTCATTTTTTCTACCCTTGCTAGTCTTGAATTCTGATTCAGTCACTGTTGATCCCTTGAATCCCTGACATGGCTTATAAGAGATGGAGGTGGGAAGGTAGAAGACAAATCATTGCCCCAGGGAATCTGCATCTTTTAGCTTCTCAGCTGTTATTTTGAGTTTTCCATTTAGAAACAGCTTATCCATCCTTAATGCTACTGCTTGAATCTTTTTTTTTTTTTTTTTTTTTTTTTTGTGGTACTGGGGATTGAACTCAGGGGCACTCGACCACTGGGCCACATCCCCAGCCCTTTTTTGTGTTTTTATTAGAGACAGGGTCTCACTGAGTTGCTAAGTGCCTCGCCATTGCTGAGGCTGGCTTTGAACTCGCGATTCTCCTGCCTCAGCCTCCCAAAGTGCTGGGATTACAGGCGTGCGCCACCGCGCCCGGCTACTGCTTGAATCTTTGATGCTGACTAAAAGCTTCTGATGTTGCTATGGATTAATTAGTAACTTGATATTGGAATGGAAACCGAGAATGGAGAGTGTTCTTTAGGACTTAGTCTTATACAGAATCCTACTCCCTGTCCAGCCTACTTTCTTCACCTAGTAAAGAACCTGACCTCATACCTCTTAAGGATGTCCACTTGACCTGTCTTTAGGTGTTACCAAATCACAGTTCACCTACACTTCTGAGCCTTATGAGCAGCTTGAATTGTAGAACTGCTTTTGATATCAAAACCTTATCAAAATAGCTGCAGGTTGGACACACAGCTTTGGGCCCTGTGGGTCAGAAGAAACCCACTTCACCAGGTGCTACATGGCACATACAACAGCCCAGAGCCTGTTTCCAAAAGGTGTTGGCCTTGGCTTGCTAAAGGAATTTTTTAAAGGGAAGGGAAGGGCAGATCTTACTTTCTATATAGCTAAATATCCCAGAAAGGAGGACTAATCTTCATTGTTGTTTTCATGGGACTTTTTAAGTTCTTGCCTTCTGTTTTCTTTTCTTTCTTCTTTTTAAAAGATAGGATCTCCCTATGTTGCCTGGTCTGGCCTTTAACTCCTGGCTTCAGGGGATCCTCCTTCCTCTACCTCCTGAATAGCTGGGATTAAAGAGCACACCATTAGCTTTCCTTTTTTCTAAAGTTTGCATGGAAACTTTGCATATAAAATCTTTCCTGAGAGAAAATGCTTATCAAAATGATACAGACCTGCATCTCTTGTCCCTCTCCTGTTCTCAGGAGGCCCAGGTTGCTTGCCATTCAAGTGTTGGAAGATCTTAGGGAGAATAGCAGGTACCATGAAAACTAGTGAATGGGCCCTCAAGAGAAATAAGCCCACAAAGTAGTCCTTTGCTTAAAAGAAAAAGTGAGAACTATACCGATAGATGGGTAGACATGCAAATAATATGAAAAAACTAGGGAACAAACCATCCCAAACAGCCCATAGTGCTCTAGCAGCTGACTCCATTGATACCACAGTGGAGGAAATGTCAGAGAAGGAAGTCAGAAAATTCATAGTTAAAATGTTCTATGAGCTAAAAGAAAGATATAAGGTGGGGCTGGGGTTGTGGCTCAGCAGCAGAGCGCTTGCCTAGCATGTGCGCAGCCCGGGTTCAATCCTCAGCACCAGTAAAATTAAGGCATTGTGTACAACTAAAACAAATAAATAAATATTAAAAAAAGAAAGATATGAATTGTGAAATCAGAGAGAAAATACAAGTTGTGAATGATCATTTCAATAAAGAGGTAAAGATTCTGAAAAAGAACCAAATGGAAATCCTGGAAATGAAGGAAACAATAAACCAAATTAAAAATTCTGTGGAAAGTATCACCAATTGATTAGACCACTTTGAAGATAGATTTTCAGGCCTCCATGACAAAGTATAAAATTTGAAAATAAAGTCAACCATAAAGAAAAGATATTAAGAGACCATGAAAATATTCAAGGAATCTGGGTTAACATTAGACCAAATTTAAGATTCATTGAGGGCTGGGGTTGTGGCTCAGTGGTAGAGCACTTGCCTCGCATGTGTGAAGCCCTGGGTTTGATCCTTAGCACCACATAAAAATTAATTAAATAAAGGTATTATGTCGATCTACAACTAAAAAAAAAATTAATAAAAAAGATTCATTGAGATAGGTAAAAGCTCTGAAATATAAGTTAAAGAAATGTACAATCTTTTCAGTGAAATAATATCAGAAAAATTCCCAAACCTTAAGAATGAGATGGAAATTCAAAAATAAGAGGCATACAGGACTCCAAATATTCAAAATCACAATAGATCCATTTCAAGACACATTATAATGAAAATGCCTAACACAAAAAAATAAGGTCAGAATTTTAAAGCTGCAAGAGAAAAATGACTGGTCACATTTTGAGATAAACCAACCCAGATTTCAGCTGATTTCTCAACCAAGATACTAAAAGTGCAGAGGGCTTAGAATAACATATACCAAGCTTTGAAAGAAAATGGATGCCAATCAAGAATACTATACCCAGAAAAACTAAGCTTCAGAATTGAAAATGAAATAAAAACCTTCCATGATAAACAGAAGTTAAAAGAATTTAGAACTAGAAAGTCTGCACTACAAAACATACTTGATAAAATATTTCATGAAGAAGAAATGAAAAATAAAAATGAAAACCAGCGTAGGGAGGAATTACACTAGAAGAGTAGTCAATTAAAGAGAATAAAATGCAATTTAAACTTTAGAAATAAAATGGCAGGAAAATAAATCATCTCTTAATAATAACATTGAATATAAATGGTCTGAACTTTTCAGTCAAAAGACATAGGCTGGCAGGTTAAAAAACAAGACCCAACAATATGCTTTCTGCAAGAGACTCACCTCGTAGGCAAAGATATTCATAGACAGAAGGTGAAAGTATGGGAAAAAACATTCACATGGGACTTTTAAACAAGCAGGGTTAACTATTCTCATATTAGATAAAGTAGACTTCAAACCAAGATTAATCAGAAGAGACAAAGATTACTTCATTATGCTTAAGGGAATAATACATCAACAAGATATACGATTGTACATACTTATGCCCCAAACAATGGAGTATCTATGTACATCACAAAAACCCTCCTTAATATGAAGAATCAAATAGACCATAATACAATAATACTGTGTGACTTTAACACACCTCTCTCACCACTGGATAGATCATTCAAATAAAAACTAAGTAAATACTCTGTAGAACTAAAAAATACAATTAATAATATGGACCTTCAGATATCTATATAATAATTCTTCCATCAGCGACTAAATTCACTTTCTTCTTAGCAGCACATGAAACATTTTCTAAAATAGATCATGTTTTAAGTTACAAAGCAAATCTTAGCAAATACAAAAATATAGAGATAATACCTTATATTCTATCAGATCATAATAGAATGAAATTAGAAATCAATAATAGGTTAAAAAACAGAAACAACTCTTATAATACACTTTTTAAAAAAAATATTTATTTATTTGCTTTTAGTTGTACACAATGCGTTTTTACGTGGTGCTGAGGATCGAACCCAGGCTGCGCGCGTGCTAGGCAAGCACTCTACTGCTGAGCCACAACCCCAGCCCATAATACACTTTTGAATGATGAATGGATAGCAGAAAAAAAATCGCACACACAAAAAAATTCTTAGAAGTAAATAAGAATGGTGATTCAACATATCAAAATTTCTAGCACAGTATGAAGGCAGTTCTAAATGGAAAGTTCATAGCATTGAACTCATACATTAAAAGAATAGAAAGATATCAAATAAATAATCTAATATCTCAAAGCCCTAGAAAAAGAAGTATAAACTAACACCCAAATCAGTAGAAGACGGGAAATAATTAAAATTGAAGCTGAAATCAATAAAATTGAGATTTAAAAAATACAAAAGATCAATGAAATGATTGGTTTTTTTGAAAGTTTAAACAAAATTAATAAACCCTTAGCTAAACTAACCAAAACACAGGGAAAAACTCAAATTATCAAAATCCAAGATGAAAAAGGAAATATTACTACAGATGCTACTGAAACCCAGAGGATCACCAGAAACTATTTCGAAAATATATATTGCAATAAGCTAGAAAATCTTGAGGATATTGACAAATTCCTAGTGACATATAACCTACCCAAATTGAACCATGAGGCTATAGAAATCTTAAACAGAGCTGGGCGCGGTGGCATACGCCTGTAATCCCAGCACTTGGGAAGTTGAGGCAAGAGGATCGTGAGTTCAAAGCCGACCTCAGCAATGGCGAGGCATTTAGCAACTCAGTGAGACCCTGTCTCTAATAAAATACAAAAAAGGGCTGGGGATGTGGCCCAGTGGTCAAAGGCCCCTGAGTTCAATCTCTAGTACCCCCCCCCAAAAAAAAATCTTAAACAGATCAATTTCATATAATGAAATTAAAGCATTTATCAAAACCCTTTTAACAAAGAAAAGCCCAGGACCAAATGGATTCTCAGCCAAGTTCTACCAGAACATTAAGAATAATTAATACTAGTCTTCTTCAAATTATTCCAGAAAAGGAGGGAACACTGCCAAACTTATTTTGCAAAGCCAGTATCACCCTGTTACCAAACCAGACAAGGACATGTCAAGGAAAGAAAACTTCGACCAGTATCCTTGTTAAATATAGATGTAAAAATTCTTAATAAAATATTGCAAAACCACCTACAAAAACACATTAAAGAGATACAGTGTACCATGATCACGTGGGTTTCAAGTACAGGGTTTGTTCTACATACAGAAATCAATAGATGTAATTCACCACATAAATAGACTTAAGGACAAGAATCACATTAGTATCTCAATAGATGCAAAAAAAAAAAAAGCATTTGACAAAGTACAGCACACATTTATATTTAAAACACTGTAAAAACTAGGGGTAGAAGGAACTTACCTCATTGTGAAGGCTGTATATGACAAACCCAAAGCAACGTTACTCTGGAGAAAAACTCAAAGCATTTCCTCTAAAACCAGGGACAAGACAAGGATGCCCACTTTCCCTACTCCTATTCAACATAGTCCTTGAAGCTATAGCCAGAGCAATCAGGCAAGAGAAGAAGATTAAAGGGATTCAAATAGTTTCCTTCTTCTTTTCAGAAGAGCTCAAGTTATCTCTGTTTACTGTTGACACGATCCTATGTTTAGAAGACCCAAAAAATTCCGGCTGAGTTTGTGGCTCAGTAGTAGCATGCTCGTCTAGCATGTGCGAGGCCCTGGGTTCGATCCTCAGCACCACATAAAAATAAATAAAATAAAGGTATTGTGTCCAACTACAACTAAAAAGTAAATATTTTTTAAAAAAGAAGACCCAAAAAATTCCACCAGAAGACTTCTAGAGCTAATAAATTAATTCAGCAAAATAGCAAGATCAACACTCAATAATCGATCATGTTGCTACACTCCAGTGATGAATCTTCTCAAAAGAAATTAGGATAACAATCCCATTCACAGTAGCCTTAACAAAACAAAACAAAACAAACCTGGGAATCAATCTAACAAAAGAGGTGAAAGACCTCTACAGTGAAAACTATAGAACACTAAAGAAAGAAATTGAAGAAAACCTTAGAATTCTGATGGAAAGCCCTCCCATGTTCTTGGATAAGCAAAATGAATATTGTCAAAATGGGCATACTACCAAAAGCACTATACAGATTCAATACAATTCTCATCTTCATAGAACTAGAAAAAACAGTTATGAAATTCATTTGGAAAAATAAGAGACTCACAATAGCCAAAGCAATCCTTAGTAAGAAAAGTGAAGCAGGGGGTATCACAATACTGGACCTCAAATGATACTACAGAGCTATAGTAACAAAAACAGCATGGTACTGACACCAAAACAGGTAAGAAGACCAATGAAATAGAATAGAAGACACAGAGACAAACACACGTACATACAGTCATTTGATACTTGACAAAGGTGCCAAAAACATATGTTGGAGAAAAGGTGGCCTTTTAAACAAATGGTGCTGGGAAAACTGATTATCCATATGTGGAAGAATGAAACTAGACCCTTATCTCTCACTCTGCATAGAAATCAACTCAAAGTGGATTAGAGACTTACAAATTAGAAACCTTGCAACTGCTAGAAGAAAATGTAGGCCCAACAATCCAGCATGTCAGCTCAGGAACTGACATCTTTAACAAAACTCTTAAAGTACAAGAAGTAAAATTAAAAATCAATAAGTGGGATGGCATCAAATTAAAAAGCTTCTTCACAGCAAAGGAAACAAGCATGAAGAGAGGGCCTATAGAATTGGAAAAAATGTTTGCCACCTATTCCTCAGAGCATTAATATCCAGTATATACAAAAAACCTCAGAAAGTTAACACCACAAAAAAGCCCAATCAATAAATGGAAAAGGAACTAAAGAGAAATTTCACAAAAGAAGAAATAATAGTGGTCAACAGATATATGAATAAATGTTCAACATCTATAGCAATTAGAGACATGCAAATTAAAACTATACTAGGGGCTGCGGTTGTGGCCCAGTGGTAGAGTGCTTGCCTAGCACATGTGAGGCACTGGGTTCAATCCTCAGCACCACATAAAAACAAATAAATTAATGTATAAAAATACAATAAAATTATTTTTAAAATATTAAAAATATACTGAGATTTCATCTCACTCTAGTCAGAAGGGCAACTATCAAGAGTACAAGTAACAATAAATGTTGACGAG
The DNA here is from genome assembly GCA_025594165.1 of Tamias sibiricus. NCBI lineage: Eukaryota > Metazoa > Chordata > Mammalia > Rodentia > Sciuridae > Tamias > Tamias sibiricus. Next base: position 45,385,495 of record CM046670.1, read on the forward strand.
GATGTGGGGAAAAAGTGCACTCCTACATTGCTGGTGAGACTGCAAATTAGTGCAGTCACTCTGGAAAGCAGTATGGAGATTCCTCAGAAAACTAGGAATGGAACCACTGTGTGACCCAGCTATCTCTCTCCTAGGTATATCATCCAAAGGATTTAAAATCAGCATACTACAGTGATGCAGCCACATCAGTGTTTATAGTAGCACACTTTGAAATAGCCAAGCTATGGGGCCAATCTAGGGCCCATCAACAGATGAATAGATAAAGAAATTGTGGTATATATACACAATTGAGTATTACTCCACCATAAAGAAGAATGACTTTATGGCATTTGCTGGTAAATAGATGGAACTGGACATTATCATGCTAAGTGAAATAAGCCAGTTCCCTAAAATCAAACGTATAATATTTTCTCTGATATGTGGAAGCTAATCCAAATTAAGGGGGGAGGATAAAAGAAAAGAACAGAAGAAAGATCACTGGAGTAAACAAAGTTGAATGAAGGGAAGGGAGGAGGGATAGGATAGGGAAAGACAGTAGGATGGATGTGACCTGACTTTCCTATGTACATTATGAATAAACCATAGTGAATTTACCATCATGTGTATCTACATACAATAACTTAAAAAAATATATATATATATGAGAAAGATCAGTAGAGGGAAGGGAGCAGGGGCAGGAAAGAAGAACTACTAAGTACTAAATTAGAACAAATTGTATTCCTTGCTTTTATAACTATGTCAAAATGAATCTTATGTATAGCTAAAAAGAACCAATAAATAGATAGATAGATAGATAGATAGATAGATAGATAGATAGATAGATAGACAGACAGATAGATAGATAGATAGAGACAGTTCTTTCCCTCCTACTTTCCCCATCTGTTCTTCTCAGAAGTCTTGTTCTTTCTCATCTTGTGCTTCCCAAAGTGACTGGAATGTTGAGAAATAAGTACAAACTCTCATAACATATATTAGAATTGTGTTCTTAGTGTAGGAATGTTCCTGTGCATATCCTGTCCCGTGCCTACTCTTCCATATTATAGTACATATCCCTCCATCAACAGTAACTGGGGGTGTGTTCATCTTGTTTGCCTTTATCTCTGTAGCATCAAGCACAGGGCCTTGCACATTGTAGGTACTCTGTAGATATTTGTTTACTGAATGAATAAAGTTCTCCTAGCCTTTAGCCTCTATGTTTAGAGACCTTAAATTTTACCACTCTAATGACCAACCAGGGTTCCCCAAACATCCCAGCCTTTCCCAGTCTTTGGTCAAAGATGACTGGTCCTTTCTGTCTCCCTGAGTACAAGTCTGAGTTCCTCTGGCCATGTCTTTGGTGGTACAGTATTGTTGGGTGGTTAAGAGACTGTGGTGCCAGATTACCTGGTTCAAACTTGACCCTGCCAATGGATCTGCAATTCTTAGAATGATAGGACCTTAAGCATCATATATATCTCTGTCTCACCTTCCTCATAAGTAAAATGATGATAATGACAGTGTTAACATGTACAAAGCATTTAGAATAATGCCTGCTCAGACAGTATTTGCTACTGTGATGGTGATTAAATCATTTATCAGTTCTACGTCTTAAAAAAAAAAAAAAAGCCATTTCCCCTTCCAGTATTTATGGCTTTTAGTCTACAATGATCCACTTATTCGTAGAATGTATGCTAGTTTTATCATGGTTTCAGCCTAGGTTTCACTAAATAATCTATTTTTTAAAGAGTCAAACTTTCCCCTGCCACCTCTTTCTTAGAGTTTAATTCTTAAATAAATGTATTTATTTTAAGGAAAGTAAAAAATGATGCTGGAATTTTTACCATAAGCTGGTGACCAGAAAGATTGTGGGGCCGTTCTTCAAATAGTGCTCTGTGTTTGGCTTTCCCATGGGGCTTTGACATCACATACACTTACCTCTGCAATTTAATTGTGTGACTTGGGGGAAATTACCTGACTTTCTAAAGCTTGGTGTTCTTTTTATTTTTTATTTTTAAATTTACTTTAGTTGTACACAATGCAATGCATTTATGTTTACGTGGTGCTGAGGATCGAACCCGGGCCGCACATATGTGAGGCAAGCGCTCTGCCGCTGAGCCACAACCCAAGCCCCAGTTCTTTTTATTTATTTACTATTTACTTCATAAAGTTACGAGGATTAAATATAATAATGTGTGCATAATTTTTCCCTGGTGCCTGGTATTTAATAAATGATATGTGCCCAATAAGTGTTGCATGTTATTATCATTACTATTTTCAACAGAGATTGGGATTAGAGATGGGATGATAACAATCGGGACCTTAAATTGAGTTTCTTATTAGAGGTTGGAAATGAATGTCTCAGGGTTATTATATCTCTGATTTTTTTTTCTTGATATGCTTTCCAAAGGTTTTAATTTCTCATCCTCTGGAAGAGAAGATGTAGATGTAAGAACATTAGGAAATGGTAAGATTGCATCAGCATCACCTGATTAAAAGTAACTTCCCAATGGTCAGCCTTTCCAGACAACAGGCTTACCATAGTCACTTAGTCGGAACCAAAGTATGCAGAGCAGCCTTTGTAAATTATATTATATATGTCTTTACAGGAATCATTTCTTCAGAGGCTATCCTTATTGCATACCTGTAGGTTGTAAGGGACTTTTATGTGCATTACAAAAGAAGGTACCTGATTTTTTTCTCCCCAAAATTTGATTATTAATTGTTCCATGTAAAAATCCTTCAGAATCACCAGTAGTTTTCAAAATAATCGTCTTCATTTAAAAAATGATTTTGCTGACTTAGGCTTTCTTTTTTTTTATTTTTTATTTTTATCTTGTTGAATTACAAGAAAAATGGTGAGTATTAATCCCAAATTTAGATCTGTAGTCCTTTTCTCTAATGGAATCATAGCTTTTCTATTTCCCTAGCGGATTAGGATGGGAGAGTGAATTTCAACTTGATATACTTGAGCATTCCTGCATGTGACAACATTATGTTAGTGTAACCAACTTAATTAGTGGTTGTTTGAATTTTATTTTGTAATTAACACAGCCTTGTTTGTGGACCTTCGGGAAAGCAGTCGTTTTCACATATTGCCCCTGCTGGAGTTTAGCAGCCCTCACCCCCTCAAAAGCCCCTTGCTTCTTTTCACACATTCTTTCCCTCCCCCAGATGTAGTCAAGTCACTAAACTTTCAGTCCTCTAGTGCTCAAGCTGTTTTTCACACCTCCTAACCCTCTTGCATTAGCCCAAATGTTAACTCCATCAACACGTTTCTGTTTCATGACGGGATGTGTGCTTCCAGGAAGGCCCTTTGCAATTGAGCTGGTGAATCCTCATAGAATACATTTCACTTCACAAGAAATTAAGGAACTTCAGCAGGTAAACCACTTCATGACATGGAAATCGTCATGTTTCAGTAATTTTGTAACTGAAATAGAGTTGCTCATTGTTTTTCTTTTTCTGCTACTACAGAAAATTAATAAATCATCTAACAAAATCCAAGTACGTGACTTGCAGCTTGTCACAAGGTAAGGGTAGGCTTACTGGAGATGATTTTAAAGGGGAAGTTTTAGTTGTGAATTATATGTCTGATAAAGGAATTATATCCAGAATATATAATGTACTCTAATTAAAAATGGAAAAATGGTTAAGTAGACTTTTCTCCAAGGAGGATATATGAATAGTCAATGAAACATGAAAAAATGCTCAACATCATTAGTCACTAGGGAAATGCAAATCAAAACCACAATGAGATCTCACTTCACACCCATTAGATTGACTATTAAAAAAAAAAAAAAAAACCCGAAAATAACGAGTGTTGACAACAATGTAGAGAAACTATAGCATACATTGCTGGTGGAATTGTAAGTGTGCCCGCTTTGGAAAATAGTTTGACAGTTTCTCAAAAGATTAAACAGAGTTACCATATTACTCTGCAATTCTACTACTAGATATCATATATGCAAGAAGAATGAAAACATATATCCACACAAAGACTTGTACATGAATGTTCACAGTATCATTTTTAAAAAAGCAAATAAATAGAAACTACCCAAATGTCTATGGATAAATGGTGTGGCACAATATATCTCTTTTAACCTTATCCATGGAGGGTATGTCCAAGACTCCCAGGGGATGTCTGAAAGTGGATAGTACTGAATTCTACATATACTTTTTTCCTATACATAATATACCTTTGATAAAATTTAATTTCTAAATTAGGCACAATAGAGATTAACAATAATAACTAATAATAAAATGGAAAAAAAATGGGCACTTATAACTCTATACTGTAATATAAGTTATTTAAAATATGAATTGTTTATTTCTGGGATTTCTCCATTTAATATTTTTGGCCCAGCATTTATCTCAGGTTAACTGAAACTGCAGAAAGTGAAATCATGGATAAGGGGGGACTACTGTATGTCATATGATGGAATATTATTAAGTAACAAAAAGGAATGAAAGACTGATACATGCTGAAACATAGCTGCCTTGATAGCACTATGAAGTGAAAGAAAGTAGTCACCAAACACCGCATATTAAATGATTTCATTTTATATGAAATGTTTAGAATAGGGAAATCTATAGAGACAGAAAATTAATTAATAGTTTTCTAGGGCTGGGGTGGAAAGTGCCTGCTAGGAATGACTGCTCAATTCCTGATCTGCATTTCTTAGTGTGATTTTGGACAAGTTATCTAAGCTAAGAATGGAAAGTGCCTGCTAATGGGTATGCGATTTCTTTTTGGGGGTGATAAATGTATTGTAGAATTAGCATTTGGTGGTAGCTGCACAACTCTGTAAAGATATTAAAAATCATTGAATTTGTATAGTTAATCTAAGCGAATTGTACAGAAATTCTATCTTAATAAAGCTATTTTTAAAAAGAAATTTGGTGCAAGGCTTGTGTGTAGAATATATATTCAGGCAAACTTTCTTTTATTGCTTTTGTTTAGAGAGGCAATAGGACATATGAAAGAAGGTGAAGAAGAAAAGACTAAGACCTATAGTGCCTTAATATGGACAAATAAAGTAATACAGAAGAAAGACATTGAATTCCTGAATCATATAAAGGTAGTTTAAGTGCTCTGTTCTTTTATTTTGTTTTTCTACTGTCTATATAAGGGTCTGTTGTCTTCTAGTTTATAACCAGAAAGTCATAAAGCATGGGCTTTGGGGTCTGTGAGACCTGGATTCAAATCCTGGCTTTGAATCCACTCACTGTTTGAATGATTTGGCACTTCATTTAACCTGCTGTATAGACAAGTGTTGCTAGGGATTAAGAGCCCTGTTCAGAAGACAGATCTCTTGGGTGAAATCCTGATCTGCATTTCTTTTCTTTTTTTTTTTTTAAATTTTTTAATTTATTTACTTTAGTTGTACACAATGCAATGCATTTATGTTTACGTGGTGCTGAGGATCGAACCGGGCCTCGCACATGCGAGGCGAGCGCTCTTCGTTGAGCCACACCCCCAGTCCTTGATCTGTATTTCTTAGTGTGATTTTTGACAAGTTACCTAAGCTAATGTTTCAGTTTTTTCATCTGTAAGATTAGTTAAAAGAATTAAATGAATTTAATCATATAAAACTCAGAATTGTACCTAGAAAATGCTCAATAATGCTATTATTTATACTTGTTTATATGAAATAAAACTTATCTAACAGAATTGATAATTAAGAGTAAGTACATGAGGGCTGGGGATATAGCTTTATGTGAAGCACATACATTTTGACACAAAATTTTAAGGGCAAGTCACTATAGAGGGTCTTCCTATTCTTTTGTATATTTCTTTCCACCTTCTCCCACCTCTTTCTGTGAAGATAATTGGCTTTCAAATGCAAGGAATGAGCACAAATGGGCTCAAAGAAGTATATAGTACCAGGTGCGGTGGCACACTCCTATAATCCCAGCAACTCAGCAGGTGAAGTAGGAGGATTGCAAGTTCCAAGCCAGCCTGGGAAATACCAAGACCCTGTCTCAAAATAAAAAAATAAAATTGACTAGTGATGTAGCCCAGTGTTAAAGCACCTGTGGGTTCAATCCCCAGTACCAAAAGAAAAAAAAAAAAGTCAGGTCATTGTTTAAATGGGCAATGGTTTGTAACAATACACATGACCTGCTGGAGGAGACTGGTTTAATACTATGGCTTATTTGTAAATGGACTATTACTATCCAGATATGAAAAATGATGTGGTAGATATTTATTAGCATAGGACAATGTTCCTGATAAGTGTTAAGGGGAAAAAAGTTATAAGATAATATGGTACATCGTGATATGGGCACACACAAATGTGTGTGTTTGTATATATATGACTACACAAGAAACAAATTATATGTGAAAGATACCATAAACAGGATTTAAACTTAATCATGAAAAATGTAGAAGGAAAGAACAGCTAGAGAAAAGAGCAACTCCAAATGCAAAGAATCATTTGGAAAGATGTTCTGTCTCCAGGATATCACTTTCTTCGCATTAAACTAATAACATGAAACAGTGGGTTGAGGAGAATAGTTGCATATATTGTTAGTGAAAATGTAAAGTGTTCAACCTGTTTGGAAAGCAATATGGCAATGACTGTAAAAACTAAAAATACTCTGGTTTTCTACCTAGAACATCTTCTTCTGACAATCTCTTTTAAGAAATGAAACTCTAGCTCATGAAGATATGTGCATGAGGAGGTTTACTGATCTTTTTTCAGAGTGGTGAAATCAGCAATAACAAAACTGAAAATGGTGGGATAAATTGGAATATTATATAGTCATTAAAATCAAAACCAACATGTTTCCATTTAATTTATGTTAGTGTGTGTATACATACATGCCTAAAAATGTTGGAAAAAAAGATAAATGTACATCTGAATCTGTGACTTGTGGAAGCACCCATGACATTATGAGAAAAAAAAAGTGAAGTGCAGAGTAGTGTTTATAGTATGAGTGGTTTTGTTGAAAACATGCATCATTCACCTACTTAGAGAAGCTCATCCATAAAACGAGGGGATAGGCTTCTGGAATCACCTCCAATGGCCATTCTAGTTCTCAGGTTCTATAATTTTGTATCTAAGTCCCTTTGGCTTTTGGCCTTGCTACCTAGGGTTTTTAGGTTAGTAGTTAATATAGACACATATTTTATTTTTAAGATTGCCAAACAGATTTCTAAACTTTTTTTAAATTTTTTTTGGTACTGGGGATTGAACCCAGTTTTTTTTTTTTTTTTTTTAAACCACTGAGCCATATTCCCAGCCATTTTTATTTTTTGAGGCAGGGTCTCACTAAGTTGCTTAGATGGACTTTAAACTTGTAATACAGCTGGCTGTGGTGGTGCACGCCTGTGGATTGAGAGTTCAAAGCCAGCCTCAGCAAAAGTGAGGTGCTAAGCAACTCAGTGAGACCTTGTCTCTAAACAAAATAGAGCTGGGGATATAGCTTAGTGATTGAGTGCCCCTGTTCAATCCCTGGTACCCAAAAACAAAACAAACAAAAAACCTTATTAATACTCCTGCCTCAGCCTTCCGAGTCGCTGGGATTACAGGTGTGCACCATCACGCCCAGTTCTAAACTTCTTTATTCCTTCACATGTATACGTGTCATTCAGAATGCTGTGGGAAAAATAAATTCATTTAAAAAGATAGATTCAGGGACCGGCATGCACAAGACCCTGGGGATTCATAGTGTGGGGGTAGCAATCTAGCTAAATCAGAAATAATGCTGAAAGTGATTTTATAGGTTCAGATTAAGTGGTGAAAGATTTTATTTCAGTCGTCTACCACCCAAGTAGACTGATGTGACTAGTTGCTTGCTAGTAACATTTTTACGATTTTCATGTATTCCTATTGACATAAAAATAATAAGCACCGAGTGCTTCCCCATTCTGAGAAAAGTCACCTTAGATTTACTGCTTGTCCCTTCTTTTTATTTTTATTTATTTATTTGTTATTTATTTACTTATTTTAGTGCCAGGAATCAAACCCAGGACTTGCTAGGCAAGTGCTCTACCACTGAGCTACATCCCCTGTGTGTGTCTCCTTTTTAAGGGCAACTTATAAGAAAAAAGTGCATGTTTCTTAAAAACCAATAGCATGGGATAATGGTGTGCAACATTAGAGTAAGTGAAGTGTTTTCCTTTTGTCAGCTGAAAACAAACAGACCCCAAGATACATGTGAGCATGTGTTAATCTGAATGTTGTGTTGGAAGCAGTGGTGGGTCTACCAGCTCTGTTGGTTGTTTCCATTGACTGGCTAATGGCCAAAGTACTGGGAGTGACTGGAGAGGTAAAGGAAGTAGAGGAGAAGAGCACTTATTAGTTAGTTGCTGATTTAAAGGCTAGCTGTTTCTGTACTCTGAAGCAGAGGCTGTATCTTTCTAGACTTGGTAATATTTCAGCCTTATCCTTTGTTTATTTGGTCTTTTGGCCACGGAAAAGTCAAATTTTATGGAAATATTTCATTTCATCAGAACAAAAAGCTTCTAAAACCAAAGAATTATAGAATCTTAGAATCCACAGTGTTAGGAGGGACCATTGACTCACTGCTCTTATAGACGAGCTCACACCCTTTAAATGTGGTCTTTGTCAGAACTTGCTTGTTCTTTCTTGTTAGAGAATTTGATGGGAAGGAGGCCAGACAGAAACCTTTCTTTTTTTAGTAGGGCTTCAGGCACTCACTAATCATGTAAATTTGGAGCAGTTGTTCTAACAAGATATCTCAGAGAATTCAAAGTTTTTCTGAACCTACATTTTCATTTATTCTATAAATATCTACTTTTATTTGTGTGTTGGGGGATGGGTATTGGGGATTAAACTCAGGGGCACTTGGCCACTGAGTCACATCCCCAGCCCTATTTTGTATTTTATTTAGAGACAGGTATCAGTGAGTTGCTTAGCGCCTCAACATTGCTGAGGCTGGCTTTGAACTTGTGATCTTACTGTCTCAGCCTCCTGAGCCACTGGGATTACAAGCCTGCGTCACCGTGCTGGGCTCCAATATCTACTTTTAAAACTTGGAATTAGTTGGGGAAGGGGGGTCCAAGATGGCGGGCTAGAGGGATGCTGCATTTTATGTCGCTCTGTCACCTAAGATTCAAGTAGTGGGAATATTGTTTCTCTGTGAGTGATTAGAGGACCCCCAATAGCTGCTCCTACGCAGGAATCATGGCTGCTGTGCTTTCGTAGGTCTCCAGGCCTCAGTGTCAACACAGGAATCCCAGCCGTCACTCCCACGTAGGACACCAGGCTACTGCCCATGCACAGGACCTATGGCCTCCACTCCTGTGTGGACCCCCATCTACCAACGTGGGGCTCCCCTGGTGGACTCCATCTTGGGATACTGCAACCACTACCATAGTCCCCTCCATGCAGTAGCCTGCACCTGGGGACACTGCACAGAGTCTGGAGACACTGTATTACACAGAGTTGCATCTCTGAACATGCCGCACAACACTACCACCCAGCCCCACCCTTCCTGACACCCCATCACTGAAAGCAGCTGCCTCCATCTTGGGACACCTTTGTTGCTATCTTTAGTTGGGCTACTCCCAGCTTGGAATACCTACTGGGGCTTAGCAGCAATATCAAGGTACCTATAGTCCCCAACTTCCCCCTCTCCCCAGCAGCTGCTAATCCAGCACAGTGCTTGCAGGTACATGGCCAATCTATAGCTTGCAAAACCTGGTCCTGAACTGCCCAATTCAAAATAGCTCTATGCAATGGGGTACAACCACCACAGCACAGCCCACAAGATCTCTGAAGAGAGAGGATCCTGATTGGGAAGTAGAAAGGGAGGGGGTTAGTGAGATACAGTTTAGAGACTAAATTAGGGACCAGGAATTGTGAGGTCTACAGGAGATATTAGGATATAAGACCAGGTGCCCACATCACATGAGCGGGCCCCAAAGGAGATGCTTGGGGTGCAGCCTCTCATAGGGATGGGTAAGTGCTATACCCTACCTCCAGGGACTCCGCCCCTTAAGACCAACTGTCCTAACTTCACCATCCTGAGGGTAGAGATACCAGCAAACAACAGACAACCCCAGCTATTGGATGAGAAGGGAAGCAGGAAAGATACTGATCTCCAACAAAATCGATCCTTGTGTCTTCCTTCGAGATCTTTTTTTTCTCTCTCTCTCTCTTCTCCCAACCTCACATCTTCAACATTTGTGAAACCAAGTACTTTTCATGAATTAGGCTACTGAGGAATGGGATGTCTGATTAGTATATTACAGTTGTGTTGTATATTTTTTTAATCTCCTATTTTTACATTTTTTCTTTTTCTTTTTATGTTCGTTTGTTTTTTATACTCTCTATTGTCTTTCCACATACTAGTCTCCCCCAAATCACTTTCTCTGTCTTCTCCTGCTACTAACCAACTTCTTTAGATACCACTTTCAAGCTTCCTAAGATCTAATAACTCTATATCCTCACCTCCTACCCACTTAACATCTCATTCTGTACCTCACCCCCAGTTCTCTCTTTGCCTACCATTAGAAACTGTAGACCCTTTTGCAGACCTACTGTTTATATTGTAGATAATAATTGAACTCACCATTTCTGTATATTATGACAAAACCATAAATGTCTTAATAGCAGCTATTTGGTGTATTGTTTGTATTGGGATCTGTTGATATTATTCTCCCCCTTTAAAGGAAAGGTATTGGAACCCTGCAGGGACACTATAAGCCTATAGTGTAAAAACTGTTAATGCCTAGGATCTGCAGTGCTAGAAGGGAAAACACACAAACAACATGTAAAAGCAAAGGAAGAAAGCGCCCCCAAACAAATCAAGATACTACATTATTATAATCCATGGCTAGCACAACAGAAGAAACGATAGAGAGGAAGTTCAGGATATACATAACTAAAATGTTCTGTTAATTAAAGGATGATATAAGAAAGCAAAAGATCATTTCAATAAAGAGCTACCTAAGAAAATACAGGAAGCAAAAGATTACTTCAATAAGGAGATAGAGGTTCTGGGAAAAAAAAAAAAAAAAAAAAAACAGCCAGAAATCCTTGAAATGAAAGAAACAATAAACCAATTAAAAACTCAATAAAAAGCCGGGCGCGGTGGCGCACGCCTGTAATCCCAGCACTTTGGGAGGCTGAGGCAGGAGGATCGCGAGTTCAAAGCCAGCCTCAGCAATGGCGAGGCACTTAGCAACTCAGTGAGACCCTGTCTCTAATAAAATACAAAAAAGGGCTGGGGATGTGGCCCAGTGGTTGAGTGCCCCTGAGTTCAATCCCTGGTACCACAAAAAAAAAAAAAAAAAAAAAAAAAAAAAAACAATAAAAATCACAACAGATTAGATCACTTGGAAGACAGAACCTCAGACAATGAAGACAAAATATATAATCTTGGAAGAATGTTGACCACACATTGAAGATGGTAAGAAACCATGGGCAGAATATTCAAGAATTATGGGATAACATAAAAAGACCAAATATAAGAATTATTGGGCTAGAGGAAGGCATAGAGTTACAAAGCAAAGGAATGAACAATCTATTCAATGAAATAATATCAGAAGATTTTCTAAACATGAAGAATGAATTGGAAAATCAAATATAGGAGGCTTACAGGACACCAAATGTACAAAATCACAACAGATCCACACCAAGGCACATTACAATGAAAATGCCTAGCATACAGAATAAGGAGAGAATATTAAAAGCCACAATAGAAAGGAATCAGATTACATATAGGGGGAAACCAATTAGAAAATTTGCAGATTTTTCAACCCAGACCCTGAAAGCTAGAAGATCCTGGAACCACATATACCAAGCTCTGAAAGAAAATGGATGCCAACCAAGAATCTTATATCCAGCAAAATTAAGCTTTGGATTTGATGATGAAATAAAAACCTTCCATGATAAACAAAAGTTAAAAGAATTTACAACTAAAGCCTGCACTAACAAAACATCCTCGGCAAAATATTCCATGATGAGGAAATGAAAAACAACAATGAAAATCAGCAAAGGGAGGTATTACACTCAAGGGGAAACCAATCAAAGGAGAAACCAAGTCAGGTTAAATACCAAAAATAAACAAATATGACCGGGAACACATATCATGTCTCAATAATAACCCTGAATGTTAATGGCCCAAACTCACCAATCAAAAGACATAGATTGACAAATTGGACTAAAAAAAAAAAAAAAAAGACCTAATAATATGCTGGCTTCAAGAGACTGATCTCATAGGAAAAGACATCACAGACTGAAGGTGAAAAGTTGGGAAAAAACATACCACTCACATGGACTGCAGAAACAAATAGGGGTTGCCATCCTCATATCAAATAAAGCAGACTTCAAGCCAAAGTTAATCAAAAGGGATAAAGAAGGACATTTCATACTGCTTAAGCGAACCATACATCAAGAAGACATAACAATTATATATGCCCCAATGGAGCATCTGCATTCATCAGACAAACTCTTCTCAAGTTCAAGAGTCAAATAGATCACAACACAATAATTCTGGATGACTTTAACACACTTCTTTCACCACTGGATAGGTCTTCCAAACAGAAGCTAAACAAAGAAAGTGTAGATCTCAAAAATACAATCAATAACTTAGACTTAACAGACATGTATAGAATATTTTATCCATCAACGAGTGAATACACTTTTTTCTCAGCAGCACATGGATCCTTCTCTAAAATAGACCATATATTATGCCACAAAGCAACTATTATAAAATACAAAAAAGCAGAGATATTACCCTGCATTCTATCAGATCATAATGGAATGAAATTAGAAATCAATTATAAAATAATAAATAGAAGCTATTCAACACCTAGAGACTAAATAATATGCTATTGAATGAACAGTGGTTTGCAAAAGGCATCAAAGAGGAAATTCAAAAATTCTTAGAGGTAAATGAGAACACTGATACAACGTGTCAAAATCTCTGGTACACTATGAAAGCAGTACTAAGAGGAAAGTTCATTGCATGAAGTTCATACCTTAAAAGAAAAAAAAGTCAATAAATAAATGACCTAACATTACACCTCAAAGCCCTAGAAAAAGAAAAACAAATCAACACCAAAAGCAGTAGAAGACAGGAAATAATTAAACTCAGAGTTGAAATCAGTGAACTTGAAACAAAAGAAACAATTGAAAAAATTGACAAAACAAAAAGTTGATTCTTTGAAAAAATAAATAAAATTGATAAACCCTTAGCCATGCTAACGAAGAGAAGGAGAGAGAATAATTATTAATATCCGTGATGAAAAAGGAAATATCATGATGGACACCACAGAAATACAGAAGATAATTAGAAAATATTTTGAAAGTTTGTACTCCAATAAAATAGAAAATATCAAATATGACAATTTTCTAGAGTCATATGGTTTGCTCAAACTCAATCAGGATGATATACACAAGTTAAGCAGATCAGTTTCAAGCAGTGAAATAGAAGACACCATCAGAAGCTTACCAACCAAGAAAAGCCCAGGACCAGATGGACACACAGCTGAGTTCTACAAGACTTTCAAACAAAACTAATACCAATATTCCTCAAATTATTTTATGAAATAGAAAAAGAGGGAACACTTCCAAACTCATTCTGTGAGGTCAATATCAGCCTGATTCCAAAACCAGAAAAAGACACATCAAAGAAAGAAAACTTTAGACCCATATCTCTATCGAACATAGATGCAAAAATTCCCAAGAAAATTCTGGCAAAACGGATATAAAAACATATCAAAAATATAGTACACCATGACCAACTGGGGTTCATTCCAGGAATGCAAGGATGGTTCAACATACAGAACTCAATAAATGTAATTCATTATATCAATAGACTTAAGGATAAGAACCATATTATTACCTCAATAGATGCAAAAAAAGCATTTGACAAAATACAGCACCCCTTCATGTTCAAAACACTAGAAAAAACTAGGGATAACAGAAACATATCTCAACATCGTAAAAGCTATCTAGGCTAAGCCCCAGGCCAACATCATTCTAAATGGAGAAAAACTGAAAGCATTCCCTCTAAAAACTGGAACAAGACAGGGATGCCCTCTTTCACCACTTCTATTTAACATAGTTGTTGAAACTCTAGCCAGAGCAATTAGATGAAAGAAATTAAAAGGATATGGATAGGAAAAGAAGAACTCAAACTATCACTATCACTATTTGCCGATGACATGATTCTATTCATAGAGGATCCAAAAAATTCCACCAGAAAACTTCTAGAACTCATAAATGAATTCAGCAAAGTAGTAGGATATAAAATCAACACCCATAAACTAAGGCATTTCTGTATATCAGTGACAAATCCTCTGAAAGGGAAATGAGGAAAACTACCCCGTTTACAATAGCATCAAAAAAAAATAAAATACTCGTGAATCAACTTAACCAAATACGTGAAAGACCTCTATAACAAAAACTACAGAACACTAAAAGAAATTATAGAAGACTTTACAAGATGGAAAGATCTACCTTGTTCTTGGATAGGCAGAATTAATATTGTCAAAATGACCATACTACCAAAAGCGCTATACAGATTTAATGCAATTCCAATCAAAATTCCAATGACATTCCTCATAGAAATAGAAAAAGCAGTCATGTAATTCATCTGGAAAAATAAGAGACCCAGAATAGCTAAAGCAGTTCTTGGCAAGAAGAGTGAAGCAGGTGGCATCACCGTATCAGACCTTAAACTATACTACAAAGCAATAATAGCAAAATCAGTATGGTATTGGCACCAAATTAGACTTGTAGACCAGTGGTACAGAATAGAGGACACAGAGACTAATGCATATAATTTCAGTTATCTTATATTACACAAAGATGTCAAAAACATATATATATATATATGTATATATATATATATATATTTTTTTTTTTTTTTTTTTTTTTTTTTTGGTACCGGGGATTGAACTCAGGGGCACTTGACCACTGGGCCACATCCCCAGCCCTTTTTTGTATTTTTATTAGAGACAGGGTCTCACTGAGTTACTAAGTGCCTTGCCATTGCTGAGGCTGGCTTTGAACTCTCGGTCCTCCTGCCTCAGCCTCCCAAAGTGCTGGGATTACAGGCATGCGCCACTGCGCCCGGCTTCAAAAACATATATTGAAGATATCTTCTTCAACTAATGGTGCTGGGAAAACTGGAAATCCATATGCAACAAACTGAAATTAAGCTCCCTGTCTCATAATGCACAAAACTCAAAGTGGGTCAAGGACCTAGGAATTAAACCAGAGACCCTGCGACTAATAGAAGAAAAAGTAGTCCCAAATCTTCATCATGTTGGATTAGGCCCTGACTTCCTTAATAAGACTCCTATAGCACAAGAAATAAAATCAAGAATCAATAAATGGGATAGATTCAAACTAAAAAGCTTCTTCTCAGCAAAAGAAACTTATCAGTGAGGTGAATAGAGAGCCTACAGAATGGGAGCAAATTTTTACCACACGCATATCAGATAGAACACTAATCTCTAGGATATATAAAGAACTCAAAAATCTTAACACCAAAAAAGCCAACCAATAAATGGGCCAAGGAACTAAACACAGTCCTCAGAAGATGATATACAACCAATCAACAAATATATGAAAAAAATGTTCAACATCTCTAGCGATTAGAGAAACGCAAATCAAAACTACTCTAAGATTTCATCTCACTCCAGTCAAGATAGCAACTATTAAGTATGCAGACAATAATAAATGTTGGCAAGGATGTGGGGGAAAAGGCACACTCATACATTGCTGATGGGACTGCAAACTGGTGAAGCCAATCTGGAAAGCAGTATGGAGATTCCTTGGAAAACTTGGAATGGAACCACCATTTGACCCAGCTATCCCAATCCTTGGTTTATACCCAAAGGACTTAAAAACAGCATACTACCTACAGTGACACAGCCTCATCAATGTTCATAGCAGCTCAGTTCACAATAGCTAAACTGTGGGACCACCTAGATGCCCTTCAATAGATGAATGGATAAAGAAACTGTGGTATATATATACAATAGAATATTATTCAGCATTAAAAGAGAATAAAATCATGGCATTTGCAGGTAAATGGATGGAGCTGGGATATATCATGCTAAGTGAAGTAAGCCAATCCCCAGAAACCAAAGGCTGAATGTTTTCTCTGATATGTGGATGCTGGTCCATAATGGGCATAGGGAGGGGGAGCATGGGAGGAATGGAGGAACTTTAAATAGGATAAAGGGGAGGGAGCAGAAGGAAGGAAGAGGGTAGGGAGGTAGGAAAAATGGTGGAATGAGGTGGACATCATTACTGTAAGTACATGTGTGAAGACACGAATGGTGTGACTCTACTTCGTGTACAACCAGCGACATGACAAATTGTGCTGTATATGTGTACTATGAATTAAAATGCATTCTGTTATCATGTATAACAAATTAGAATAAATAAACAAAATTTTAAAAACTTGGAATTAGTTGACCTTTTATGATATTAACCTCTGCTTCTTAATTTATATCTTTACATTAAGGAAAGTCTTTAATTTGAACTAATGATGAGAAAAGTAAGCCTATGTCTCTAAAAAGTCTGAATTGTTAGTAGACATGCAGTATTGTTTTTCTCAAGCTGGGCTAACAAATATTGAGAGTACTTGGTCTATTTATTTGTAATTACTATATTGAAATGTCACACTAAACAATAATCCAACTCTTACAAATTATAACCTTTTGCGTAACAAACAAAACAACAAAACAAAACCCCTGAAAATTGGTATATGGTTCTCCCTAAAGCATTCACATTGCCCATACACACAGGTGCATTGATGTCCAGCCTTCTGCAACTAATCATTTCATACCCCAACCTGAAATCCTTATTTGCTTGAATGGGTTAGAAAACAACTGTAAGAATAAAATTAAGAAAAGAAAGAAAGAGAAATCAACCACAATAGCAACAACAACAACAAAAAGAAACCCTGTAAGAATAAAATTAGAAAGAAATAAAGAGAAAGCAACAACAACAACAAAAAGAATGAAAGAAAAGGAAAAGAAAACAACTATAAGAACATTGCCGTGTAGAAGAGCCCTGCTGAAGTAAAAGGCAGGATAAAACTCCAGGGTCCCATCAGTTTGTTAAATATCAGAGCAGAAGAGACCTGGAAGATCATTTACTTCCAAAATCCCACTTCTTGGGGTTTGTTTTGATGCTAGGGATTGAGCCCAGGGCTTCACGCATGCTAGGCTAGTACTCTACCAGCCCCCCAAGTCCTTTTTTTTATGGTGAAGGTTGTTGGGCCCAGAAAATGAGTAATTATGAACTAGGATATGAGACATGCTGCCAGTTTGAACCTAAAGGGACATATTTTTTTCTAGTTTTGATTACCTCTTACCCTGACAATGATAGATGGAATCCTCCAAAGAAACATCTGTGGTGAGCTGTGGTAACAAAGGAGTTGTTAAGACAGGCTTCACTGTGATTGTGTTGTCTTCCTCTAGGACCTAAAGATAGACCAGAAAACCCCTCTACGGGTCCTTCATCGAAGGCCCTTGGCTTTGAGAACTCGTGTTATCCACTCTATGGAGACACACTATGTGGATGATCATCATTTCCGCCTCTATCTGAAGACTCAAGCTGGAACGTATCCTTTCACCTGTGTATTGCAATAATCTAGCCAGAACCCCACAAGAGTTAATGCTGCCCTAAAAAATAGGTTCAGCTTGGTCTGGGAGGCATTAGGAAAAGTATTACATTGGAAAGAAATCCATTATTTTTTGTTTGAGGTGTTTTTTCCCCATTAAATTTGTTTCTCAGGAGGATAATTTAAACTATGAGGTAGCAGTCTATCCAATGTCAATTTTAAAGTTATTTATATTTCAGTTAATTACAGTGTCTTACATAGTGTTTAGCACATAGTAAATACTTAGAAAATACTTTTGATTGATTAATTTGCTGTCTGTACATATTTTGCAAGTCATATATTCATGATCATTTTGGGCTCTTTTTAGCATATCAGGCATTTGTCCCAGATGATTAAACATAGTAGTAGAAGGGAATGGTGCAATGGTGCTTTTTTTTTTTTTTTTTTTTTTTTTTTAGTGACAGAATCTTACTCATTATGTTTCCCAGGCATGTGTTGAACTCCTGGACTCAAGCAATTTTTCTGCCCCAGCCTCCCTTACAAATGCTGGGACAATAGGCATGTGCCACCATACCCAGTGACACTTCACATATTAATCTTAACTTTATTTGAGTGCTGACCCAGAACAACAGAAATATTCTTTTTCTGCATGACTTGTGAAAAACCAAAAACAAAACACTTCAGATTACATATCATTTATTTGAGCCACATAAACTTTGTTGACAGTAATGCTGTGCTGGCAATTAGCACCATTTTTAAGACTCCTAAGAGTTTTGACTGTTATAAATAGTAAAGGTTGAGATTCAAAGTTTAAATTTCCATAGTCCAGGGCTGATCTTTTTTTTTTTATAACTTAATCTGACTTGTGTGGTTTTGTATCAGAACTGAGCTGCTTAGTCTTGTGATCCAATAGCATGAAGTGATAAAATGCCTTCTAACTGGCATAAAAGTAATGACAAACATGTATATAATAAATATACCAAATAGCACTTTTACTACATTGCTGCTGTAACTACTCTGCTTCTCTTTTCCTACCAACCTCCTCTTTGCTCCGGGAGTGATCTTGATTTACTTGGCCAAATCAGGGATAGGTTATCTATTCCAAATATCTTATAAAGTTTGCAGTTTGGATGTAGGGATGATTTATGTAGACTGCAGTGGGCAGATCTTTGTATCGTTGTTGTTTGGAGGACATTTCCCTATTGTAGATGGAATTTCAAAGAAATCAGAAGTGTTTACATTTTATTTATGTTTTGATGCTGGGGATTGAACCCAGAGTTTCTCACATGGTAAGCACACACATATTTCACCACTGAGTTTTGCCTCTGACCACAGGAAAAAAAACAATCTTACTACCTAATTCTAGCTTTAGTTTTTGGGTGCCAAGGAGAAATGCAATGTCTTTTGAAGAAGTTAATATCTTTTCCATCCTATTAAAACATTTTTAGAACCAGCCACATACGTGTATTTAAGGCATTGCCAAAAAGACTGGCAAAGCTTTAGATACCATATGGTTATCCAGGTACTAAATTTATTTTGTATATACTCTGTGTGTATGTGTGTGTGTGTATATATATATATATATATATATATATATATATATATATATATTGCTCAGTATACTGAGCTAGTTTGTTTGCCTTAAACCTCATTCTTCTGGCTGTGAATATAACCTCTCTGGACCTTTTAACTGGTTATTTGGGGACTTTTGGTTATCCACTCTCATTTCTATTCAGAAATAGCATTCTTTGAAGAAAGTGAAAGAAAAAGAATGGCAGTTGTTGAGTTTAGCAGAAAAGACCATTACTAGATAATTATAAGTCTTGAGTCAAAACACTCAAGTGAAGGTAGAGTGAACAATCTTTCAGAAAATGAGGACATAATATCAACATGTTATAGTATTGATTTATTTATCTTCTAAGAATAAGTGTGTTTTTTCCTAGTCAAATTCTATTAAATATTTTTACCCTAAATACTGCTTTATATAACTCAATGTGATGCTGGGTTTTTAACTGAACACTGACATAAACTTTTATCTTTCAAAGATAAATATTTTCAAGGCTACTATAGAGTCCTGTGTGAGAAATGTTAATGTAATCTTACCAAGATCAAATTCCAGAATTTTGTCATTGCCTTTCAAATTTAAAGACTTACGAAGGAAAAATACAAAGTCATCCCTAAAACAAAAACAAAACAAAACTTTAATATTTTGCTAATAACCATAATTTAAAAAATCCATACCCAAACCTTGGCACTTTGAGATAAGCTATAAAGAAAAATGAAAGTCATGACTTCTGCTAAGTTTGTTGTAAACACGGGTCTCAGCTACTGATGTTGGCTGCCAGGTCAGTAGGAACCAACTGTTCTAAGACACATCCAAAGTTAGAGCCAGGACTAACCTCTCCTTTGTAACATTTCTAATTTTATTATTTCCTTTTGACCTGTGAAATCTTACCAGTTGATATTGCATGTCTATCCTCATTTTTTCCTTAAACAGACCCCAGCTACATTAAAGAGTTTGTACATGGAGACTTTGGGAGAACCAGGCCAAACATTGGCTCTCTGATGAATGTGACTGCAGACATTCTTGAGCTGGATGTGGAGGTAAACCATTTTATTGTGGAACATTTGCACATTTGCAAATTGAATTCAGCCAAAGTCATGCCCTTTGGCCTTAAACCAAATAGCACTTCTCACCTTCATAGTTATTTGAAAGTGGCAAACCCTCACAGTAGGGATGGACTATCTTCAGAATTTTTAGAAATACAAAGTCTTACATAAGATCCTTGTGAATATATAGCTAACTTACTAAACTCTTAAACGAGAATAAAATAAAAGTGACCTTCATATGTCCTTAGGGACTCAGGGTTTATTTCCTATACCAGTTTCATTTTATAAAGATTTTAAGGCAGAGTGCTTAGAAACTATATTCAGGAAAGGGTAGAAAAGATTCTTGACTTTTGTAGTTGATCATGTTTCTTTTCTGGAGGTACTTAGGATCTGATTATACAGTTGATCTGAAAATTCTTGATGATATGTTTTGTTGTGAATTAAAAAAATGTTTTCATTGTTTAAAAAAAAGTACAAATCCAGTGCATCATAAATGTGACATAAAACTAATATTCTAACTATAATAAACATTAAACATTTAAGAATAAAAAAAAAAGAAAAGAAAAAGAAAATGGGATGAGCCAATGGTTATTAACAAAAACAATTCTCTAAGGAATTCCTGTGATGTGATTCAAAAGTGGTCCTATAAGGGACACCTATAATGTGATTCTCTATTCTTATAGTAATTGAAACAAGGTTAAATTCTAAAAATAATTACAAGAATGGATTTTTCAGGAAATTCCTCAGAAATGTTTTCTTTTTCATTTGCGCATCAATAGATATTGAGCCATAAGTTGTACTCCTTGATGAAAATTTGATTAGGATTAGAGTCCCTCTCTACCTCCCACCATACCCCATGCCACTCCACCCTCAAATCCTAGGAAGTGGTTAGAATTTTGCATTTGAGAATAATATCAAAGTTATTTTTTTAAAAAGTAGGTATATTGCCTAGTGTGAAAATAGGCACAGTGATCAAATGACCATTATTACCCTACCAGCAATCCTCTCAAGCGCTCTCAGGTTAGATTCTATAGATCTACAATGCAGCCAGAGACACCCTTCAGGTTGCAAGGAGCCTCTTTAATGAGGCTGTCATTTTAAGAAAGACAATGTTTGTTAAAGAAAATCCTAAGCATTTACCTGTTTTTTAAAACCTTAATTCTTAGAACAGCTGAGGAGTGTCAAGAGTCATAGCTCCAGGTTTTTTAGTCCTGAGTGTCTGTTGGAATCACCCATGAAGCTTTTTAAACACTACAGCATTCCTATCATCCTCTGCCCTCAACACACACAATTGTGATTAGTGATATTTAATTTTCAGTTTGAGAAAGTGAAATATGATTTGTATATGGCTATATTCTGAAGCACTATCAAAATGTCTTTTTGAGATTTAGAAAAACAATAGTTATTTGGGCTTCTCTAAAAATTTTTTAGAATCTGGAATATGAAGTGAACTCAAGAATTGATGAAAACATTTGTAGCAAATTATTTCAGACTTTAAGCTTTGTCAATAAAAAATATGGATATGGTGGATTTTTAAAAAGTCTTTTTAAAAAAATAGGTCCTCCAGGGTAATTAAGATGTGCTTTATACTTCTTGAATGTGATTGTTTATGTGGAGACAAAATAGTCTGCTTACCATAATGCCAGAGTTGTGTTCTAGAAGAGCAAAGTGAAGGCAAGCTGAGATAGAGATGAATTGGATTTTAAAATAAATAAGTTCTGGTGAAGTAAAACAAAAGATCCTAATGTTTTTCTAGTTCCAGGCGACCTTCCCTATTTATTTATTTCACATATAGTTGCTAAACTACAAAGCTATAGGTTTATAGAGTACTTGAGTACAGTTTAATGACCTAATCAGTGATGGCTAGCATATATGATGGTGGTCCTATAAGATTTTATCACTTAGTGACATCATAGCTGTATTAGTCTGAGTAAGTGTACTCGATGATATTTTCATGATGATAAAATCACCTAATGATGCATTTCTTAGAATGTTTAGCTACATGTGATTCTATTAAATGTAAGATGGCAGAATAAATATGATCAGAAGAATAAAAGTTGCTGAGACTTTTGAGGGAAAAGTGGTGTAGCCACCTGGATTTGAATTTGTTTGCTACTTTACTCAGAAACATTTTTAAATTTAAATTTAGTTTTGTCTTATGCATCAAAAGGTACAATTATAAACCAGCCAAGTAACCAAATACTGCTATTGAGTTAATTCAGAAACAGACTTTGGACCCAAGAATCCCCAGAATAGATTTTGGTATTCAATTGCTCTTTTCTTCAAATGTAATTTGTTCTATCACATTATGTTAAAACTATTACTGCAAATGCTTATCAGAAAAGTAGTATCTGTAGTAATAACTTGTTTTTCTCCCTTTTAGTCTGTAGACGTTGACTGGCCTCCTGCTTTGGATGACTAGCTTTCAGATTTGGAGACAAAGAGTAGGGTTTTCTTGGCATGATGTGGACATCCATGCAACATATCCTGTAAAATGGCTGTTTACCCACCATAACGGTGTCTTGGAAACCATTTGGATCATGTTGATCTATCTATTTTTAAATTTGTTATAACATCTCAGGATCTATGTATATGTTTTGTGTTCAGTTGTTCTAAGAATGTCTTAGGATTTTTCTCATTCTCTCTTTCACTCTCCCCAATGAAACTATGAATAATGAAACCATTCTTCTTCCTAATTCTTTCATTCAGAGAGGAAAAACAGGAAAAACTCTGTTAATCCAAGAAGCTGTAATTTCTTTCAGCAAGATTTCTTCTGCAAGAGACATGTCACCTTTAAAATCATGTTCTAAATTTTTAAAATTATCTGAACAAAAGTTATACTGGATTTATGCAGTATAGTATCCTATAATATTCTATGATATCAAATGCAAATATGACATCATTAATATTTTTTTCTGGGAGGCCTCAAGCAAGCTATTATCAATGGAAGTACTTTGGGGTGTGATTTGTGACAAATCCTAATGACCTCAAATTACTATTTTGACAATCTAAAATTGTTAGTGCATGTCTCCTGTGGAAGGAAAATGAAACTTTAGGAATTGAGGCACACCATGGTAAGAGACTTTCACAGACCTTTTAAATAAAGAGAAACAAGTGCCTTTAATAACTTCAATCCCAGGGTTAAGAATTCAAAAAATTGGGATTAAAGGTAAACTGATACTATTTCACAGTTCTTCAGTATATTATCTAATTTCAAACATTTTAATAAGGTAGATAGGATATTGCCTCTAATTTTTTTTAAATATGGAAACCAAAGAATAAAAGTTAAATAGATGAGTTATTTAAAATTGTTACTTTGGTATCTAGCACTAGAACTGAAGTATCTTAGTCCCTAGGGTCTTTCATAATTAAACCCTGTTAATCAATCACCTATTTTATGAAGGAGACATCTGAGAATGCCAAATAAACTCATGTAACCAGAAGAACTGACTTTTGGAATTTAGATACCAAATCAAGAAACTTACCAAAAAATGGTCCAAATATATTTCATAGTCTCATATAATCATAATCATCATTTGTTAATAAGTTAATTATCAGTTGACATGACACAGAGGGAAGATATTAAAACACATTGAACCTAAAGAAAATGGATGGCTCATTAATAGTTTCAGAAAGGAAGCTCATTAAAATTTCAGATTTAAGTAATTTCCATCACCTAATTCAACAATTTGAGCTTTAAGGACACATTGGACAGTATGACTGTTTCTCATCTCTATATTAAACATAGTTTATAGATAACAAGATTCACTTTAGATATCAGGAAAATGGTTTTGACATGAAAAAGTCAGCCTACTACTTTGAAACCATGTGTTTACTCATATGTGAATAATAGCAAATAATTGTTTCACTATTCTCAATACCAAAAAATGAGAAAAGGATCATAGAAATAAACTTTGATAAAAAAGCATTTGTGTGGATCTTTCTCAGTTTCTGGGGAAATTTTGCCACAAAAAGATTTAAATAATTTGGGGAAAAGTCTTTTGCATGTTACTTTTTGGCTCAGTTTTGAATCCAGTGGATCGAGAATATGGAAGAATCAAGAACCGTCTTAACGAATTTAAATTAGAAGGTTTCTATCTCTTAAATTTGCAAAATTTCAAGCACAATAAAAATTAGCTGTAAATACTTACTCTATGTGTTCATACAATTTTGAGACAAGTTGTTAAAAATTAACGTGAGTCTGTTCAGGCAGAACTAGGACATACAGTAATGAGAATATTATAGTTTCCATCTTGCCTATATAAAATATTTTAAAATTAGTTTGAAACATAAGTCTTTTTAATAATATTTAAAGAGCCCTTTGTTGTTCTTGGTATCTCTTTCCCATATATAGTATGTGGTTTATTTTAGGAAAACAATCAACTCTTAATCCCTGGAAAAACCAAGAAAAAATAGAATTTGTAGAAATGAAAAATTTCCAAGTAAGATAACTGGTTATATTTGCTAGTTAAGTAAATTTAGAAGTTAAATTTCTACTTCATAAGAGAAAAAAATAATTTAACAGATCTTTTCTTTTGTTGCTTTATTCTTTGATTTTAAAGTAAACATGGGAGAATTAATGTCTGAATTTTTCAAAATGGTACTTACACATTTTATTATGAAACTTACAGGAAAGTAGCAAGAAAAGAACAAAGGGCCTTCTTTCCTGAACCATTAAGCTGGTGATACCTCATCATCTCAAATACATTAGTATGTAATTCCTAGAAAGACATACTTAACCACAATATAAATAGCAAAATCAGGAAATTAACACTGCTTTTTGCTATTGTTTAATCCAAAACCCCCACTCAAGTGCCACTATTTGTCACACCAGTATTTTTAAAAATTAGTTTATTTTAATTAGGTATATATGACAGCAGAATGCATTTTGATTCATTTTACACAATTGCAGCACAACTTTTCATTTCTCTGGTTGTACACTATGTAGTGTCACACCATATATGCAGTCATACATGTACCTAGGGTAATGATAACCATTTAATTCCACCATCTTTTCTGCCCCCATGTCCTCTCCATACTCCTCCACCCTCTTTGCCCCATCAAAGCTCCTCCATTTTTCCTACGCCCCCTCCATTATTGGATCAGTATCCACTTAATAAGAGACAATATTCAGCCTTTGGTTTTTTGGGATTGGCTTACTTCACTCAGCATGATTTTCTCCAACCCCATCCATTTATCTGCAAATGCCATAATTTCATTCTCTTAATGCCGAATAATATTCCATTGTGTATATATACCACAGTTTCTTTATCCATTCATCTACTGAAGGGCATCTAGGTTGGTCCCACAGTTTAGCTATTGTGAACTGAGCTGTTGTGAACATTGATGTGGCTGCATTACTATCTCACTGGTATTTTTCAAGTGATCACACTGTTAAGTGGTTATGTCTCTTAATGTCTCCACCAATCTGAAAGTTTGTCTTTCCTTGACATTCATTATTTCAACAAATTTGAAGACTTAGACCAGTTATTTTGTGGACTGTTTTATTCTGAATTTACCTCTTAAGATTCACATTGTATTTTTTGATAAAAAATATCACAGAAGAGGTATCTTCTTACATCTTATCTAAGGCGTCAGTTTTGATATATCCAGTTACTGATGGCTGGGCTTTGATCAAATGATTATGGTATTGTTTACCAAACTGTTCCACTTTTATAGTTACTTTTTCCCTTGTAATTGAATATCTTATAAAGAGATCATCAAATTTTCACTCATTAGTTTTAGCATCCATTGAAGAGTTTCACCTGAATCAATAATTACCACACTGATTGCCAAATACTGATTTTCAAATTCCATCATTCCTTGTACTGTACATTTATTGACATTCCCTCTTCATTTATTTCTATCACTGTGGGAACTTATGGCTACCTTTTTTTTTTAATGCTGGTGATTGAACCCAGATCCTCACACATGCTAAGCAGGCTCTCGAAGAGATATATGTACTCCCATGTTCATCGATTTATAACAGCCAATATAAGGAATCCAGTGTACCTCAGTGAATGAGTGAAGAAAATGTGATACATCTACACAATGGAATAACATTCATCCACAGAAGAAGCAGAAATCCTATCACTTATAATAACATGGATGAACCTGGAGGACACTTAGATTATATGGAATATATCAGGCACAGAAAAGGAAATAACACATGATCTCATATATGGGATCTAAAAAATGTAGAACTCAGAGGATGGAATGGTGGTTACTTGGGCTTGGGAGCAGTAAGGTTTGGGGAGATGCTGGTTAAAAGGATAAAAAAATTTCATTTAAAAAAAAATATTTATTTGCTTTAGTTGTACACAATGCATTTATTTTTTTATGTTTTGATATATCCAGTTACTGTGTTGCTAAGGATCGAACCCGGGCTGTGCACATGCTAGGTGAGTGCTCTACCACTGAACTACAACCCCAGCCCTCATGTCGATGTTTTTTAAAATTAAAAAAAAAAAAAAGAAAAAATGTGCCAGAGCCGGGCATGAAGGCGCACACCTGTAATCACAGCACTTGGGAGGCTGAGGCAGGAGGATCACAAGTTCAAAGCCAGCCTCAGCAATGGCGAGGCATTTAGCAACTTAGTGAGACCCTATCTCTAATAAAATACAAAAAAGGGCTGGGGATGTGGCCCAGTGGTCCAGTGTCCCTGAGTTCAAGCCCCAGTACCAAAAAAAAAAAAAAAAAAAAAAAAGTGCCAGAGACTTTGATCAAGACCCATCTATCTTCTTCCCTACCTCTTTCTCCTAATTTTCCCTCCTTTCTGGCCCCCCATCTTGTGAAAACAGAGAGGGCAGCCATCTGCAAGCCAGGAAGACAGCCCTCTTTGTATTCTACCAAATTCTAATTTCAAAGAATAGTCAGTCATACATGCAAGAATATCTGGCTAGAGCATTCCATTAAAATGCTGAGAGTTTCTGAGCAACCAGATTACCTTTCCCTATAAGGAAAATGCTATAAATATTAAGAAAATCTGATATTTTTAAAATCAAATAACAAAATTTTAACAAAGGTCTTAGAATTTTTTCCATTTTATTATCAAGAAAATCACTGTATACAAAGATATTACAAAGGTAAACATTCTGTACAATAAAAAGCATTTTAACAATTGAACTGTTGCATCAATAGCATATTCAAAGGAACTCAATTAAATATGAGTGTCAGAGAGAAAAGAATATATCTTAGGGGACTGGGTAAATGGTAATGCCATTAAGGAAAGCAGGGAATGCAAGAGGAGACACCAGTTTATAAGGGCATTCAGGCAGTTAGAAAGCTGAAGCTGTAGGCATTAAGGTTGCACAGGGGAAAAACCAGCACCAACTGAAGATTATGGCTGGTGCTCTAAGGAAAAAACAGACCTCAGAGAGAAATCTTGTCCACCACAGGAATGCCAGAGTAGTATCCACAGCAGGGGTGGTCAATAGGTAGATTGTAAAAAGGATAAGCAGAGTAATGACTGATTAAAAAAAAAACCACTAGATTTGACAAGGGGTTAGTCTCTGGTCACCTTTCCCAGAATATCACAGAAAATAGTAGGATCCCAAAACAGATTGATTGATAAACAAGGAAAGACTGAAGTGAGGAAATGGAGAGGCAAGCACTTTTGAAATCAAGATAGGGAAGGAATATTAGGGTAGTAGGAAAGGTTTTTGCTATTTTGATTTTTGGGGGTCTTTATTTTTAGGCTGGAGAAGACACCTGCCCTGTTTATACAAAGAAAGGAAGAACTAAATGGTGATGTGAGGATACAGGAAATGGGATGGGAGCTAGAGGAGTAAGAGGGATCCAGTGCAACAAATGGAGGTTAGATAAGAAGAGCACCTTCTCCTCAAAACTAAGGTCAAAGTACAAACACATTTAGAGAGAAAGAAGAAACTTGTAGCCAGATGCATTTTAAATGACAAATTCTATGACCAGTAAATAGCACCTGAAAATGAAAAATTGAAATACTCTAAACAAGGATGTGGCAGTACCCTAATTCAGTTTATAGTGGAAAAAGCTGCAAAACAACTCTATGCTTATTTAGTTAAAACTCATCGAGCTAACAGTCAAATATTTAAAATGATCAGTGCTAATTAATACAAAATTATTATGATTCTGTATAATTTTAAAAAACTCACCACTTAACAATCACCATCTGGAGATACCCTGGGTTCATATTCTGAACAGAAGAGAAATTTTACTTTCTACTATTATGTGCTTATGATTTTTGAATTTCATATGACAAATATTTTCTTTTGAAATCAAAACTTGAGAAATATTAATGGTATTTATGAGTTTCTAATCTATCTCTTTTGCTTTCTGGACTACTCTGACCCCAATCTTATCTTGCTCTTCTGGTAATTTTCTAGTGCTAGTCAACTGAGAATTTTATTTATAGGTCATTTACACATACCCCATTTTGATGGAATTAATTTATGTAAATTTAAGGCTTGGTTGTACTTTGTAAAAGTGAAATGATACACAGTTTCTAGGTGGGAATATGTTCAATATTGAGGGTAGGTCCTAGCTGTAAGATAAACTAGATCTTTAATACATTAATTACTTAGCATCATGATAATTCCATCACAATTGAGATTAATGGCCAAATTCTGCCACAATTTTGCCACTGGTATTATTTTGCTTTTAAGCAATTTAGAATATCATTATTAACCCTAGACTTCAATGATTCTAATAAAAGCCCAATGTAACATCAAACAAAATGTAAAAACTATAAAAATCTAGTAGTTAAAGCTATTTCAAAAAACAAAAGTTCTATTAATAATACACTAAATGTTCAATAAATATTTACTGAGTGCTTAATGTGAGGCAGACTGTTCTACAAACTGGAGTCAACAGTAAACAAAATACAAAAATTTCTCTCCTTCTGGAGCTTATGTACTAGTAAAGGAAACAAATGCTCAGTAATCAGACAGTGACAGTGAGAGAATATTTAAGGCAGAGTAATTACCAAGTACAAAGTGTATCAGGCAGGAATGTACCTGGTATTCTGAGGAGGTCAGAGTGCTTGGAGCTGTATAAAGAGGAGGAAATGGTAATACATGGGGTAGGAAAGGGTGTCTAGGCCTGCTCATTTTAACCACTATGACCCTTTCTCTGAGATGGGGAACCACTGGATGGTTCTGAGCAGACAAATACGATTTGACTTGTTTTAAAAATAATTACTCTGGCTACTTTATGGGCAACAGCCTATAGGGGAACAAATGTAAGGAAGGTTTGGGAGGTTACAGCTTTAATCCAGGCAAACAATGAGGACAGTAGAATAGGGTGCTAACAGTAGAGGTCAAAAGTCAGCTTTGGATACATCTTGAAGGCAAGAACTATGGGATTTGCTGATGGATCAGATATGGGAGATCAAAGAAAAAAAAAAGATCAAGGATGATCCCAAGGTTTTTGGCCTGAGCAACCAGAAGCATGGCATTGCCATTTACTGAGTTGGGGAAGACTGAAGGAGAATCAAGTCTGGGAGGGAAAATCAAGAACTCAGGTTTTGATATGCTGAGTTTCAGCTTTAATTAATTTATAGATAAAGCTGTCAAACAGGCAGTTTAATAAGATCTCAACTGAAGATAAGACGCCTAAGGAAAAAAGAAACGTCCAAGGAAACTTCTTCCTCTTGAAAATATGGGTGTAAAACTAAAATTGAAAGACACTCTAAAGATATGGATGTAAATGTTATAAAAGGTAGAAAACCTCCCATACCTTGAAAGCTTACTTCAACTGCCTTCTCCAATTTAACATTTTAAAGAAGTTTTGATGTACATATAAATCTAAGAAACTCCCAAGAAGTCTCAGAAGACCCCGTAGGGGTCACTTTGGCCCATGGGCATCAAAAATAATCAAGAATATATTTTTCCAATGACATAGTCATTACAGGTTTTACCTTAAATTTGCTTGAAAGCAAATATTAGTTAATTCATTTAAGAATACATTAATAATGTCATAAAATATAAACTTAAAGAAAATCATATGCAAAGGAGTCACTCAATTGTTCATTTTGCATTGTGCCAATGCTTAAATACTGACTACTTTGAACAAAATTATGATTGTTTGGATTGGTACCATTTGATGGTCCTGATTCATTTATCAGGTTGTTATCTGCACAACTGAAGTCGGATCGTTCAAATGCATCTGATTGTGAAACAAAAACAGTACTAGAACTGGTGCCTGCTGACATATTGGAAGAAGACATCTGATGGAGCTGTCTCAAGTCTCTTGGATCTAAAACTGAATTACATGAGGGGTTTTCAAGATTCATGCTCACAAGTCTTGGATTATCAGTCTCCCCCATGCTATCACTGCTGGTTGTCATCATATTCACAGGGCAATTTGGCAGCATGTTGGCATCAGAAATACCATATAAGTCAGCTGGTGATATGGATGATGTTTCCATTCTGCCTATGTCATCAGTATTGTTATAAATGCAAGCATTAGAAGCATTTAGATCACCAACAGACATGTCCAGGAATGATGAGACACCTTGAGAATTAGCCGAAAGTGTCCCTGTTGAAAAACTACTCAATGGATTTGTATTGACTGAACGTGAGGCAGGGTGGGCTATTGATGACCAACTTGAAGGAGGCTGAGGCACCATTGCAGGTATGGCTGAAGCATGATGTGACAATCCACTGGAGATGGATACAGGTGAGGAATAGTAGGATTCTCCTTGACTAGAAACTCCTGAAGATCGGGGCATTTCTGACAAAACTGTACCATGAGAAAACAAGTTTGATTCTGTGGGGGAAAAATGTATTTCATAAAATTAAAATGAACAAAATTATAAAAATCCTTATTGCAAAATTAAAATTTAAAAAACATTCTTAAAGAGAAATTTCAAGAGAACTGATTTAACATTTTAAACAAAATGTTTTTTCAAAGCACTAAAATTACCAATATTAATTTTATAATATAATTCTATAACATGTAACTTTAAATAAATGCATTTAAGATGAATTTTTAAAGTTATTTTCGCAGATGTAATTTCAGTCCAGTTAAATATGAAAATCCAGTTTGAGGTCCTATATATGTATTTTTTAAAAGTGAAAGATAAATGTTGGAACTTCAATTAACAGGAATCAAACAGCCAAATCATTTCATACTCTCTACTTTTAGGAGAAAATGGAGGGATAGAGAAAACTCTCAATAGGGATGATTGAAAATTATATATAACTTTTAAGATACATTAAGGTATGACCCTAAAGTACTACAAAATCCCCAGTCAGAAAAAAATTAAGAAAAAAATTCTATATTTACTTATGTATTATATAAATGCTGTATAAACTAAACCAGGAAAAGTGCTAATATAAAGATGTAAGAGAAAGGGCTGGAGTTGTGGCTCAGCGGTAGAGCACTCGCCTAGCACGAGTGAGGCACTGAGTTTGATCCTTAGCACCACATAAAAGTAAATAAATAAAGGTATTGTGTCCAACTACAACTAAAAAATATTTTTTAAAAAAAGATATAAGAGAAAAAAAGACTTCTAATTGACCATTGGCTGAATTATATAAACCAGGGAGTTGTCAAACTTTTTCTCTAAAGGGTCAGATAGCATTTTATTTTATGCTTGGTGAGCTATATAACCTCTGCTAAAATCATTCAATTTGTGTTGTAGTTAAAAAAAAAAAAATAGAAAAGGCAGCTGCATGGGGCTGGGGTTGTGGCTCAGCGATGGAGTGCTCGCCTAGCACATGCGCGGCCCGGTTCGATCCTCAGCACCACGTAAACATAGATGCGTTGCATTGTGTACAACTAAAGCAAATAAATAAATATTTAAAAAAAAAGAAAAGGCAACTGCGGCTGGAGATGTTATTACCTCAGTGATAGAGCACTTGCCTGGCATACATGAGGCCCTGGGTTTGATGCTCAGTACTGGCAGGGTGGAGGAGGGGAGGTAGCCAGGGATGATAAGTCATCAACTGAGCATGGCTGTGTTCCAATAAAACTTTACTTACAAGAAAGGTGACTAGCCAGACCCAAACCATTTCTTCCATAAAACACTATAATTAGGAAAATTACTACTATACAAACAAAATGTAGTTTCTCAAACATAATCAGTTTCCAACACAATCTACAGAAGCAGAGCTAAATTTATTGAATGTTGAAAGCTTGAAAAAATTTATAGGAGAGGAAAATATCAAAGAAAGGCTTATTCTTAAAAATGAAATTCTACATTGTGCAAGGAATACTCCGCGGGGGATAAAATACCTTTTTTGATGAATCTTCCTTCTTCGATGGACCCTACTGGACCAGATCTTGGTCTCTCAGGAAAACTGACTGCTGTGATAAAGTTTTTCCATTATTAAATGCAATTTGAAAAATAATTTATCAAAACTTTAAAAACTAAATAAAGCAAATAACAAAATCTATTTAAATATGAATCATAAAAATATTCTTACCACAATCCTGCCACAGTTTCTGGAACAGTAGAGTTGTTTTTTGTTTCTTTGATTTATTGCCATAAGTATCTGATTAAAAAGAAACCAGGAAAGTAGGTGAATCATCAAGGAATTATATTTCCTCTCGATTAATAAACAGGTGCTTTATTAGTATATGGAAATGCTTTAAATAGATGTACATTTTACATTTATTACATCTAGATATACATATGGACTTAATAAGTACATTATAATACCTATAAGTCAATATGAACTAATAAAAGGTCTGATAAGGACCAAAATAGCAAATTTACATTCTATAAAAGGCATACTAAGGGCCGGCGTTGTGGCTCAGTGGTAGAGCGCTTGCCTAGCATGCATGAGGCACTGGGTTCAATCCCTGGCACCACATAAAAAAATAAACAAATAAAAGAACAAAAATAGATACTCGAAAGTAAAATATAATTTTATTTGTTTGTTTTGGTACTGGGCCTTGAACCCATGGGCTCTTTACCACTGAGCTACATCTCAAGTCCTTTTTTTTTTTGTACAGGGGATTGAACTCAGGGGTACTTTACCACACTGAGCCATATCCCCAGCAATTTTTCTTATATTTTGAGACAGGGTCTCAACCAAGTTACTTAAAGCCTTGCTAAACTGCTGAGGCTGGGCTCAAACTTGCCTCAGCCTCCCCAGTTGCTAGGAGTGGGCCACCATATGGTGTGGGCCACCATGCCTGGCTAAAACAGAAATGTTGATAAAAAGTTTAGATGATCTGAAATTATTCCAGATTAAGCAAACCTTCCTAAGAAGAGATGCAAAGAGCATAAGGAAAAAAAATGAAAACATTCAGAAAAAATATGTAAATTATGAATATAATATATAATGACTAAATGTATCTTACACCATGTAGCAGGATCAACTTTAAGACATATAAACCAATACCACACCAAAATGTCATACCTTTTTCATCCGGCAGATACCTAAAATCCATAGATTCACTAACTTCCTGGTCAGAAGGTCTCCGCAGCTGCATTTTTACTGTTACTGGTTCTGTTATAGCTTTACAGTATGGAGGAGTCTTGAAAACAATGGCTACTTGACGGTGTACATCAGCTTGTGAAAAGTTACCCTTTGCTTCCCAATCGTTCAACACAAAACGAACTTCTATGTCATCTAGTAAATAAGAAGCCAAAGGAATAACAACAATGGAAAAACAAAGTAAATTGTATCTATTAATCTAAAATATACTCTGAATTCAATGAGACAAAATAAATAATACCTTTCTGAACTTTGTCACAAAGTAGAAATATTTCATCTCCTCCCCTGACACTTCCGCAGTTCTTGTTTACACGACAAATCCTTAATTCTGCAGTATTTGGGGCACCTAAATACAAAGGATTTTTAAAAAATGGGTTTCTGCCTTAATAATACATTTTATTCTGTTGTAAGGGGAAGGTTTTTAGGGAAATTGTTTACAAAATAGATAAAAGTTTTAATGTATAGATGGAAGACACTAAATACATTAATCATCCACATCTTTCCCTTTCTTTTTAACTGCTTTAAATAATCTGGTTTAGAGCTTATATGACTCATTTCTAGGCAATGACATTTTCTCTAAATAAATCTCCTTGCTTCTAAATTCTGATTCTTCCAATCCATCCTACATTCTGTTAGCAGATTAATTTTTTTTTTTCTGGTACTGGGCATTGAACCCATGAGTGCTTTACCACTGAGGTATATCCCTAGTCCCTTTTATTTTTTATATTGAGATAGGGTCTCGCTAAATGCTGAAAGTCTTGTTAGGTTGCTAAGATTATAGGTGTGTGCCACTGCACCAGCTAGATTAATCTTAAATCATATCCATGTCCCTAGGGCAATACAATTTCCATGTTTTCTTTTATCTGGCCAATATGACTAAATAGTTCTCGCTGACATTCACTGCTCTCTATGATAAGGATACTATGATCTACATTTACAGCCCTAGGTTTCACTAACCTTCTACGTGCAAAACAGGTATAATAAGACATCATTGGTAAATAAATATTGTGTGTGTGTGTGTGTGTGGCTAAAATATTTGACAGCAATGTCACAATCTTTTCAAATGATATATTTCTGTATCTTTTGTTCTGGCATTTGCCAACATTTCTACTTCTAGAAATTTATGCCAGAGTAATATTTACACAAGATATTCACATACAAGGATATTTACCACAATAAAATTTGTTAGGGCAAAAAGCCCAAATGTCCCATGAAAGGATAATGATTTAATAAAATTACAATATAGGCATGTCATGAAATATGCAGCTATTGAAAAGAATAATGTAACCAAGAGGAAAAGAGGTTCAAGATAAATTACTAAGAACCGGCGCGGTGGTGCACGCCTGTAATCCCAGCACTTTGGGAGGCTGGGGCAGGAGGATCGCGAGTTCAAAGCCAGCCTCAGCAATGGTGAGGCACTTAGCAACTCAGTGAGACCCTGTCTCTAAATAAAATACAAAAAAGGGGTGGGGATGTGACCCAGTGGTCGAGTACCCCTGAGTTCAATCCCCGGTACCACACAAAAAAAAAAAAAAAAAAAAAAAGATAAATTACTAAGAAAAAAATTAAGTTTTTAAAAAGATCAGTGATGATATTTTAAAACTATATTGTGTAAATGATTGATGATGATATATTTGTTGGTATAAAGAAGAACTGGTAAAATATGCATCTGAGGAGAGTGATTATCTTTGGAGGATAAAATTACAGAAAATTTACTCTTTATGATATGTATTTCTATAGTGTTTGAATATTTCATATCATGAATATATTGTTTTCTCAAATACCAAAAAATTTTTCAAAATTAAACTAGTCTTAAAGAGAAAAAACAAGCTAAGACTACAAATACAAGGAAATAAAGCACTTACGGTTGTCATAAATTGGGTTAGAGACAACAGGAGGAAGAGCAGTTGTCAAATTACCAAGTTCATCAGGGAGGAAAACTTGAAAACACAGTCTCACCACATTGAGATCACAATCTTCAATATCAAGCAGCTGTTGTTCAGGGACTGAACAAGTATAAACATATTTTTTAGAAGGCAGAATAGTCACACAGAGCTAAAATCCTGTTAAGTCTTACTACCCCATCCATTATATCCAATAACCTTGAATAGCAACCAAACCTGTGCTAACAAAAACAGAATGTACCCAATCTCAAGAATCCCTTTTTTATTATTATCAAGTAGTCACTATCTAACAGTATTTGATAAATTATAGCCCTGTTTGGGAAGTAACTATTCTAGTAAGCTGAGACTTAGAGTAGAACCTCAAAATGAAATTAATAACAAATTGATTTTTAAAAAAAATGGATGCAAGTTATACACAACAGAGAAGAGATATTCATTCAACAAATCTGTATTTGGTTTAACCTAAGTTATCTTTTAAATCTTCCAGGAATTATTTCCCTAGTTTTACAGATGAAGAGCTGATTTTAGAGATAAAATTATTCGTCCAAAGTTTTAAGCTAGGAAGTGGAAGGGTGGGAATCTGAACCCAGATCATTGAATCCAGAGCTTATGCTTTTAAAAATTAAACTCTACTAGAAAATTTTACTTACAGTCCACATGAAAATGACATACACAGGAATATCTACTAAAATTTAGATCTACATTTTAGGGATAAGTGCCAAGAAGATAACAAATGATGTAAGATAGCTAGTTTCCATAAGATACTTCATGTGTAAATTAAGTTTGTTTAAAAACAAAAAAACCTACTGCAGGAAAATTTTGCAGTTCTGAAAAAAAATATATAAAAACTCATGACAAAATAAAATGTAAGGACAGTTTGTCATATTGACGTCTGAAAAGAAACCCAGTTCCAACAAAAAATATTACTACATTTTCAAAGAATACCATAAGCTATAACAAATCATAAACAATACAGCCATATTTTTAAACACTTAAATATACATATTAAATTTTACAAATTTTAGATTTTAACACTTATTTTATAAAATATTAAAATGTAAGATATTAAATTTGAAAAAACAGTTAACCAAATTCCTTAGTACTACAGGCAACAACTAATAAAAACAATTTTGTACTGTTTTAATTTAATTGCATTCACACTGTCTCAGTAATTATCACAACATTTAAATTTTTCTCAGTATCATCATTCTCAAGCCTAGCATTTGAGTCTACAAGAACACAGTTGTACAATAAAAAGCCAAAATGCTGTGATGCCAACACCTGTATTATAACAGCATACTCTTCTGGCATCATTAAAGAGACAATAAGAGATCTCCTTCAAAATCAAGTTTTATAGCATTGTAAATTTAGAGTTCAAGATCTCGCTGTCTCTTCAAAGATGAGTAATCAATACACACACACACACACACACACACACACACACACACACATGCACATAATGAGTAGCTAGGTGCTCCTGACAAGTTTAAAAACAAATCTATATGAATGGATAAATAAACTGTGGCATAACCATCCAATGGAATAATGCTTAGCAATAAAAAGGAACCAACTGTGGGTATATGCCCCAACTTGGATGTACTTCAAAAACACCACACTGAGCAAGAACCAGACAAGAAAGAACAAAGATTATATGCTTCAATTTGCATGAAACTGTAGGAACAATTAATGTATGGTGACAGAAAACAGATTAGTAGTTGATTGGGCCAGAGGCTGGGGAGGGACCTGACTGAGAAAGGGATGAAGGATATCTTGGTGGATAATGGAGAGGTTCCTTATTTTGAGGTTACATAGGAGAATATATTTAAGTGGATTTCATATCTCAATAAAAGTTTACTTAAAATATTTTTAAATGCTGTATAAAAATAAACTAGTTAACAAAACAAAATTTAAAAACATTTAATCATATACTGGTTCTATCAAAGGGAAGAAATTATACCTATGTCTCAAAAGATCACTATACCATTTTGCTTTGAATTTTACTCAATATGTGGAAATACGGTTATTATTGCATCAAAATTACTTTCATCTCTGAAGAAAATGGTTAAAAACAACTGGCAGGAATCATGAGTAATACTTCTTTTTACCCAACATAGGATTTGGTGTGAGGATGAAGACCCAGCTCAGAGCTTCCTTCTATAGTCTAACCTCATTCTCTAGAATGGAAGGAATATCCCACTTTCTAAATCAGTAAAACACTTGACCTCTAGCTTTTTTATGCAGTTAAAAGTTTTTCCTTACATAATAATCATTTATGCATGCCTCTTTTATCCTATTCGATAAAGTTCCATGGAGTCAGAATGGGTGTCTCATACATCCTTATATTTTCAGTAGACAGATAACATAGTGGTTTACATACAATTTATATTATATATTTCCTCAATGAATGACTGAAAATTTGTTGAATAATCATTTAGATATCTTATAAGCTGCTTAAGAAGACTATTAAGTAAAAGCTAACAAAAGAGATTCTAGTTTAGGAAATAACAGATGACACGTAAGTGGAATCAACTCTACTGTAAGAACTAAAAAAGGTGGACAAAATATGAAACAAAATTCCTGTAAGGCATCAGAGAGCTAACAAGATCATGCAGAATCAGAGGGTCAAGATATGGGAAGGTGGGCTGGGATTGTGGCTCAGCGGTAGAGCGCTCGCCTAGCACGTGCGCAGCCCGGGTTCGATCCTCAGCACCACGTACAAATAAACCCATTGTGTACAACTAAAGCAAATAAATAAATATTTTTTAAAAATTAAAAAAAAAAAAGATATGGGAAGGTGCAGCGCAGTGGTAGAGCACTTGCCTAGCTTATGCCAGGGCTGGCATTCTGGGGGGAAAAAAAAAGTAGGGGGGGGAGGGAAAAGAAGAAATTGTTTGGAATTACACTGAATCTGCTGAGTAAATGATATAATTAACAGACTATTACCCTGGGTCTAAAAGACCTGAGAAGGCTTTCAGGGAATTTCAGGTAAGAAAAACAACTTGAAGATTTTGGGTAGACAAGTACAAACAAGTCATGTTCACTCATTCATTTATTCATTAAGTCTTTC
This sequence comes from Tamias sibiricus, assembly GCA_025594165.1. Classification (NCBI taxonomy): domain Eukaryota; kingdom Metazoa; phylum Chordata; class Mammalia; order Rodentia; family Sciuridae; genus Tamias; species Tamias sibiricus. The sequence continues at coordinate 45,424,044 of CM046670.1, forward strand.
AACAAATTTTAATTAAGTCACTACATGTGCCAGACACTAGAATAGGTGGCAAAAATATACAGAAGACAGTGCCCACCTTACTGAGTTTCACCATTTAGTAAAGGAGAAACATGTAAACAAAAGCAAACCATATTAGAAATATATAAAAGAACTTTGGAACCAGGTAGGTGGCGCACTCCTGTAATCCCAGTGGCTCAGGAGGCTGAGGCAGGAGGATCCCAAGTTCAAAGCCAGCCTCAGCAAATTAGTGAGGCACTTAGCAACTGAGTGAGACCCTGTCTCTAATAAAATATTTTAAAAAGGGCTGGGGATGTGGCTCAGTGGTTAAGCACCCCTGGGCTCAATCCCCAGTAACCCCCCCCCCAAAAAAAAAAAAAAAAACTGTGGGAAAAGAGAGGGAATATTTAGCTCTGTTAGTGAAGGCAGGAAAAGCTTAAAGGGGAAGTGATCCTTAAACTTAAATATGAAGGCTGAGCAGGAAGAATTCATAAAGCAAATCAGGCATTCCATGCAAAGGATCTGCATGTATAAAAGTTTAGTTGCAAGAAAGAATATGGCTCTCTCAAAAGTACAAATAGGTCAGAATGGGAAAGTGAAAGTGCACATGTGTACAATCAGCGGTAGGGAAAAGAAGGGCAGGAAGGGGCGGGACAGGGAAAGGTGGAATGTAAAAAAAGAACCAGATCATGAAGGGCTCTGAATGCCATGCCTGAGAAGTTGAATTCAGCAAACAGATTAGTTTCTCAAAATGTGATCATGGTTTACCTATACCAGAATCACCTAGGAGCAGAGATTTCCTAATTGTAGTTCGGGACCTAATGATTAGTAAATTGGATAGGCAGTTTCTGGAAAGCAGACAAGGAAGGCAGGCAGGCATAGATAGGAATGAAGGAAGGGAGGGAGGGAAGGAAGAAGGGAGCATAATGCTTATATTAAGGGTACTGTAGTAAAGGCGTGGAGTTTGCATGTGTATGTATTAAGAGTGGAGAAATAAAATCTCTTTCTTACTGTGAGTCACAAAGAAGAAACATTGAACTAAATGTACTTTTAAAATGCAGATTCCCAAGACCCACACTAGACCCAGAAATGTGGCCTGAAATCTACATTTTTAAAAAATTTATTTATTTATTTTAATCTGTTATACATGACAGCACAATGCATTTCAATTCATAGTATGCATATACAGCACAATTTTTCATGTCACTGGTTGTACACAAAGTAGAGTCACACCATTTGTGTCTTCATATATGTACTTAGGGTAATGATGTCCATCTCATTCCACCATCTTTCCTCCCTCCCCTTTGCTCTATCCAGAGTTCCTCCATTCCTCCCATGCTTCCCCACCCCACCCCCATTATGGATCAGCATCCACTTATCAGAAAAAACATTCAGTTTTTAGTTTTTTGGGATTGGCTTACTTCACTAAGCATGACATTCCCCAACTCCATCCATTTACCTGAAAATGCCATAATTTTATTCTCTTTTAATGATGAATAATATTCCATTTATCCATTCATCTACTGAAGGGCATCTAGACTGGTTCCACAATTTAGAAATTGTGAACTGTGCTACTATAAACATTGATGTGGCTGTGTCACTGTAGTATATGCTGTTTTTAAGTCTTTTGGGTATAAACTGGGGAGTGGGATAGCTGGGTCAAATAGTGGTTCCATGGAATCTACATTTTAAACAAGTACTATGGGATTCCTGCGAATATTCAAGTTAAAAACCACTGAAAAAGCTGCACTGAAGGATGATAAGCAGAGTTCTGAAATGATCATAGTGGTTTTAGGAGGATCTTTTGGATGCTTAGGGAGATATCAAGGATAAAGATGAGGACACAAGTTTAGAGGCTGTCAACAATAGTCAAGGCTAAAAATGATGTAAGCTTACATTATTACATTGTCAGTGAAAAGACTGGAGAGACTGGACTGAGATGATCAAAGTGGGTAAACGAAACAAATAGTTTTTCTGGAATTGTTAATGAAGAGAAGCAGTTGAAGAGAAGATAGAAAAGATGTCAGAGCTATATGTAGGTGACTTTGAATGTAGGGGCCATTTAGTTTTTAAACTATATAAGCAGCCATTTTAAAATTCAAATCATAGTATTATTCTAAAGACCTGTTATTTGAATAGGGAAAAACTGCTACAACTTAAATTTAATTTAGTTCCTAAACTAGGGAAGTGGCAAAAGGGCTGGAGGAAGGAATGGATTTTAAAACAAAAAGTAGCTGGGGCTATAGCTCAGAGGTAGAGCACTTGCCCATTATGTGCAAGGCTCTGGGTTAGATTCCTAGTACCACATAAACCAAAAACAATCTAAACAACAGAAAACATAAATACTATGAAGGACCAACTGCAGGATTATTCCTTTCCCAATCTATACTCATTTACACAGTATGACAGAGTTGTTAAGACCATAAACCTTGGAGCCAGGCTACCTGTATTCAAATTCTGCCTTTACCACTCATTACTTATATGACCTGGAGCAAATTAGTTTTTCTATGCCTCTATTTTCTTGTTTACACAAAGGAGATATGAATAACACCTACCTCATAGGTTGTTACAAGAATTAAACGAAGTAAAATATGTAAAGCACTTACTATATAACAGGAATTATCTTAAGCACTATCTGAATGTTATTAATATAATGCCTGGTTCTGGATTGACAACAAACAAACAAAAACCACGAAAGTAGCAGATAAATTTCTGCATGACTTGGGTCAGTTATATGATCAAAGCTTTAGTTTTCTCTTCTATAGAGCAGTGTTGCTTCAATGATTCAATAAAACAGTGTACATAAAGCTTGTGACATTTATTCCCTGACATACAAAAAGGTCTTAATAAATGATAGCTATTAACAATCTCCCTGTTTTATGCTGCATCGAGACTTGAATAGCCTCTTTAATTTAAAAGTCTGTTTTTTTAAATTTGACATTGAATTGAAGCTTTAAGTGAGCATATTCTTGACCCAGAAATTTACCACTTCTGAAAATTTTATGCTAAGGAAATATTCACATGAGAGCTCAAAGTGCCTCTTTGATGGAGCTTCTAAGTGAAATGAAAACAACCTAGAAATTCATCAAAATTACCAGGAAAACAAATTACAGTTCATTCAAACAACAGAATAATCTGTTAAAAATATAGATCTGTAAGTACTGACAAGATGTTTAAGATATAATCCTTAGTAGAAAAAACTAAAGCAGCAGAATATGAAGTACAGCATGACTCCCTTTACATAAAAATATACATCTATATACATCTATATATGACTATACATGTATAAAGGAAATTCTAGAAAAATATACATCAAACTTAATAGTAGCCTCCTCTGGCAAGTGAGACAGAAGAAGAGGTGGGGGGGATTTTGCTTTCAGCTTTATACTAAATAGTATGAAAATTAAAGACCTAGTAAAAAGAGATGCACATCCTATGGTTCATAAAAACAGTGCCTGTCTGTAAGCATATTCCTTAAATTATTATTATTTCCTTTAAATTATATTTTACACATTCAGGAAAAATAAACCAACAATATAAATATGTCTTAAATATGACAAATTTATCTATTTTCATAAATTTTATAGTCATTCATTTTCTGACATGCCTATTTAAGTAGCTACAGAACATATTAGAAAGAAGACTGCCATTATTACAGAATGCCAACATCTAGTTCAACAGTCATTTACCTATTCAAACAATATAGAGTGCTAAAAAGTACCAGGAGCCATAACTAGATAATGCCATAAGTATAAATGCTTAATAAATGCTATCCCAAATAAAATCCACTGAATAGTAAATATGTAGGCATATAAACAAATATACTATGAAAATATTTTGGGGGCTTTTACCATTTATGTACTACTACTTCTATGCTTGGGAATTAAATGCACTCCAATTCCTTATAACTGCAGCACCTACTACAATTCACAAAAGAGAATGTATATTGTCTGTTGGAAGAGTGGCATAAAGAAGGCCACATTTAAAGAGAGCCAGTTTTCTTACAGAAAACAATGACATTCTCCACTGATAAATGATACTTACCATTGAAAGGATTGATTCCTGAACTTATTCTTGAAATAATGGCCTCCTTTACTTCTTTTTTCTTAACACATCGGATACCCAAATTTTGAAAACTAGGAGGAAAAGATTAAACTTTCAAAACTGCATTCTAGTTAAACAAAAGGAAAACTATAAAAACCAAGCATATAACCCACACTGAGGAAACATCATTTTGTTGGCTGGAGATACTAAAGCATGAACTGTATTTCTAATTGCTATGATAAAAATGGGATATTTTTAAAAAGTGGTGTTATATTTCTAAAAGACCTGCTAAAAGAAAAATGTATGTACAGAACTATAGCATTTTTACATGTTATAATTATACCTCACCAATATGCCTATGTCAAATATACCAAAATAGAGACAGATTAACAGGAAAGCAACACCAAAAAGCAAAACTTCACCACCCAAATTCATCATCAAATCAGTGAAACCTGTGTATTTGATCATATAAAGCAAAAGGTTAAAAAGATGCCCACAGCCTCATGGGTATTCTATGTTTTAAATATAGGAGTGCTGCCTACATTTAAAATCAAGTAACTGCATATGAACATTTGGAATTCTGAATTCTCTTGAATATTTTAGAGGTTTGGCAATATAAGTTGGCACAGAAACAACTGGTAGGGGCTGAGCATTGGTGGCCCCATTGATGCAGGACTCTCCAGTTTGCTGCACTGCCTGCTAGTCTTCTTAAATACAATCAGCTCCACTCATTTATGCCGCCTGCCCAGCCCTGCCAGAGATCTGATTATTGACTTCCACAGCCTGTAGCAGTAGAGTATGTTTTGTGCCATACTACATGAGTATATATTCCTTATAGTAATAAGGAAGTATTGAAAAAAAAGAAAGTATTGAAATGTATTTTTTTTTATTAGAAAGAGGTTTAATACTAACAACAATATTTAACAAAAGTTTCAAAATGTCATTTATGGAAACATCTCAATAGCTACAAATATTACTAATTTGCATATGTACAGATGATGGTGAGGGAACTCCCCCACCACCACTCAGTCATACTTGTTCCCACATGGAAAAACCATGACATCATTAAAGTTGGGTGGGTGTGAATAAGGAAGCAAAACTCAATTATAGTAACATTACCATTTGTTCAAACTTCATATGGTACTTTCAACCAGAGGCTGCCTTGTTTTTCTCTCTCCCCATGCTTCTACTATCTTATGTTCATGCTCTGCACATTTAGACTTGTGATTGTTTGAACCTAAAATATCACTGGCATTTCCTTCTTCTACCTCCAATACTAAAACGTAAGTCATGAATTCTTAATCCTTTCTTAAAATCCTATAATTACAATCCTCTTTCTCAAAAGTAGTCCTTTACTGTAAATATTCTTTGTTTGGTTCGTAATTTTTCATTGACAAAGGTCTTATAGAATTCTTCATGCTTATATGCTATCTGATTTTGTTTCTTCTGAATAATGATTGCTAATAATATTAAAAGTAATGAGGATTTTTGAAATTCTGAGGTTGAGAGTGTAGTTTAGTGGTAGAGCACATTCTAAGTATGTGCACGGCCCTGAGTGATCCCCAGCATGGCAAAAAAAATAAGAAAAGGAAAATTCTGACATGCAGAAACCAAGGATTACAAAGATTATCTGAATCAATTATTCATTTGTTCATTCACATTCAACAAGTTACAGTCATACTCATGCATTTCAAGCTGCAACAGCAGAGTTGAATAATTGCAATAAAGACCATAGGGCCTGCAAAGCCTAAAATCTTTACTATCTACCTTTTTATAGAAAGTCTGCTAACCTAGATAATCTAGATAATCTGATAGCTGTTAAATAATCACACAAAAATGCTAAACTGAAATCATGAAAAGTTTTATGAAGGAGAGAGATATACACGATTTATGGAAGCCTATGATGGGAGAGTCAATCAATTCAGAGTGGAAACAGGCTCCCTGTAAGGAAGTGATTCTTAATATGAATAGAACTAAATTAGGGGAAGGGGAGAGGAAAGAGACTTCCATGCAATGGCCCGTACAGAAGAACCCTGTGAACAGAGGAAACTAAAAGAAAGCTTTTGTGATGAAAGTGTAGAGATCAGGCAGAGGAAGCACAGTCCAACAGAAGGCTAGAACTATAAGTGGACCACGGGAGCTGGTAGGCCACAAAAGGAATGTTGTCCCTATTTCAAGAGCCACAGAAAGTCATTAAAAAATGTCTTAAGCAGGGAAATAACTATTCAATTTGTATTTTAAAAGATATCTCTAGCTAAAATGGAGGAAAACTGAGGGGAAGAAATCAAAAAAGAGAGTTGATGCAAGACCTCCAGGCATAAGGCTATTACAGCAACTCCAATTTAAAACTGCTGAGGTAGTAAGGGTTTGATGACGTTCACTAGGTGACATGGATAGATTCAAGAGCTATTTAGGAGGTATCTTAATGATTCACACACATGTGAGGGGTCTATGTTTGGGGGTTTTATAGCAACCACTAAGACAAGGTACATTGAAAGGAGAACAATTTTGAGGGAAAAGAGCTGTGATCATGGTTTGGGGCATATTCTATTAGGGGTACTTTTGAGACAGTTAAAAGAACATTAAGAGCAATCAGACTAAATACCATTCCCTAGTGAAAAGAACTAGGGATCCTTGAAAAATTTTGATGATATAAGGTCTGAATCAAGAAAAGTACAAGTCGTGAACACACTGTTGTATCAGAAAGTGAGGAAGTGCATGAAGAAACATGGGGACATATTGAAAGGATACAGGAAACAGTCTAAAGGGGTTTGTGTTGACCAAATCTGGTTCAATTTGAAAATGAAAATAATGCCACTAATGTTTTATAATACAATGATTATAAGAACTTAAGAATATAAGTTGACAGTGACACTTTTTAAATGGGGAAGGGAAAGAAGGGAAGATACTTTCTTTACAATAGAATGCCAATTAATATCACCAAGAAAAGAAAAAATTGAGATCACATGTCTGAAGGGATCACCTCTGTAGATTTCTTGCCCAGTGTTACATGCAACATGTTAACATGAAAATATTATGCATGTTTCTCATGTTAAATATAATTCTAAATATAATGAGTAATCCTTAATGGGATCCTGGATTGAGGGTAAATATTGGCAACCACAAAGGTCAACACTGGGATAATTGAAGTAGTCTAAAAGTTTAACTGCCTACAATAAGAAAGAAGGAATGGCCAGAAAAGAAGGAAGCAAAACAAGTTTGTTCTCATAGAAAATAAGAAAAGAGAATATTTCCAGACAGGAGAGATCAAAAGTTCAAAATGCTATTGGGAAGTCAAATAATATAGACAGGATTTATTTCTTGCCAAGTATATATTACCAGACATTTTGTGTTTTATGTTGTTATTATTAATAAGCAGGATATTTTAAAAATGCATCTTCTGAATACTTATAACTAATATGTAAGGAAACTACTAGTATTTCTGTTGTAATTAGTTTCATTTTTCCCCAAGAGCAATATATGCTCATTAAAAAATGAATAAGTTAGGAAAAAAAAAAAGAAACTTCATAATCCTGCCCATCCAAAGACAACCACTATTAATACCTTAGCATATATACTACCATGTATATGTATAAACTTTTTTAAACAAAAATAAGATTATTCTTCATATCTTGTTTTAAAATCTATTTTATTTATCTAGCCTATTATGATGTCTTTATATATCAACAGACATATTTGCAATGTTAGTTTTATGGCTAAGTACTACATGGATGTACCACTTTATTTAATTAGTATTCTTTCTTATTTACAACTTTTTGCCGTTACAAAGCTACAATTAACATCATTACAACTAAATGTTTGAAGTTTCCTGAGGATAAATTCCTAGAAGTAGGGGCTGGGGTTGTAGCTCAGTGGCAGAGCGCTCGCCTTGCACGTGCGCGGCCCGAGTTCGATCCTCAGCACCACGTAAAGATAAATGCATTGCATTGTGTACAACTAAAGTAAATAAATAAATATTAAAAAAAAAATTCCTAGAAGTAGAATTGCTGGCTCAAGGTACATTCGTATTTTTTAGGCTTTTGCTATGAAGCTATTAAATTGCCTATCAGAAAGCTTTTATTAACTTATACTAACCTACTAAACAGGCTCATCTTCTGGTAGCCTCACCAACATATGAGCTTATTACATAACTTTTTTATCTTAGAACTTTTGTTGTATGTTAATTTTGTAATCTGCCACTTTCTTAATAAATTCTAGTTTTCCAACTTATTTTCTCATATGTGGCAATTTTTAAAAAGTTAACTACATAAAAAAATAGAATAAAATTTCAGGAATTGTTCAAACTGAAAAAGATAATCACAGCATAAAGTTTATTTTTACCTTTAGTGATATAAAGAGGTATTCCTGCTAATCATCATGTACTGTGTATTCTAATGAAGAATGAAAGTGTAGTTCTATGCAAATGGTAAGAAAATTTAAGTATACACATAGTAAATAGTATGGCAAATTAATTTATTCTGCTAAAAAGTAACAGATGATCACAGACAGGAAACAGAACATCCTATGCTTGTCCTATTCCTAAAGATGTTTGTGACTATGTACTTACAATAAAGGCCTACGTTCTTGACCAAATTCTGCTTCATAGTAGCCATCTCTGCAGTCTTTTCCAACTAAATCATGAGGATGAGGTTTATATGGATCATTTTTTGTTACTAATGTAATTCTTACTTTTCCTTTTCCATAATAGTTCATAATCTGAAAAAAGGGGGATTAAATATGATTCATAAATATATCTTAGTAAGAACTGATTTACTAAATGACAGTTCAATTTATATAATGTAGTTAGCACTGGATAAATAAAGTTCAACTTACCAGAAACTGCAGTAGAGATGAAAATTTACAGAGAATACCAGTAGGAAAGAATTTATCTCTCAGTTGCTGGACATATTATTCTCTGCCCTAATTTCAACTGATCATATCACCTGACTATTTATTTCCTTTTAAAACAAGTAAAATCATACCATAATTTTTATCACAGAGCATGAGGAAACACTAAAATGTTTGGACACTAAATGCCCTATCTTAGATGTACAATCATACCATAAATATCCCTTGAAACTATATGTTTAAACCACACTGAAAATAATAGCACATAAATATAATTTTACTTAATATACAACATTTTATTTCACAAAATAACTGCTAATCAGTTATATTAAATAATAAAGCATATTTCAGTGTTACCTGCATAATAAGCAGTAAGTCAAGCTGAGTTTAATAAGATGAAATTTCACTCAGACAACACATCTAGAATACTCACAGTACAAAGGAGAGGTAAGCTTGGGAGAGGCAGGAGGACACTATGAGATGGAGAGGAACTAACATTCACTTTCAATGCTAGCAAATTTGCAAAAATAATCAGGGAATATTAAAAATCAGCATACTATATAAGGGAGCAAGGTAGTTAAGTAGGCTGAGTGGCTTACCAGGTAGAGGGCACTAAAATCCATAAATCTGAATTTAAACATAATTTGAATAGTAACCATGAAATTATCTGTTGCCTTTCTGGGTGAAAGAGAGGTAACCACTCAAGATTCTAGGACAGGCTTACAGTAGACAAAACCCAAGCTGGAAAGTGTTTAGGACCTTTTGGAATGGTAAGGATACAGATCATAGAAATATTTTAGAGACATAATGAATAAATAGAATTATGGAAAAGAAAAAATTGACTCAAAGGATTGGAAAATAGGATTTTAAATTTACTTATTATGTTTTAGCTTTAACATTAAATAAAAGGATTTAGATAAACCAAATCCATACTGTACCAAAAATGTGACTTAAAATTAGAAAGCTGGTACAGTTAGATGAGAGCAAGAAGCTCTGGTATAACATTGCACAGTATAGTGACTATATATAACAATAATGTACTGTGTATTTTAAAAACTAGAAAATGGTTAGGGATATAGCTCAGTTGGTAGAGTGCTTGCCTTGCATGCACAAGGCCCTGGGTTCAATCACCAACACCACCAAAACAAAAAACAAAAACAAAAAAAGGCTAGAAGAAAGGAGTTTGAGTATTTCACCATAAAGATATGGTAAATATTTGAGGAGATAAGTATGTTTAATATTATTTAAAGTTTATACAATGCATACATGTATCAAACACTATATGGTATGCTGTTCATATGTATAATTTTTATGTTTTTATGTATTAGTTAAATAAATAAAAATAGGAATTTGGAATTCAATACAAAATGTTGACATTATTTTAGTCTATAATTTAACAATTCTCTTTAATTCAACAGAATAAACTCTGTAAGTAGTGTAGTTATAAAATAGTGAATTAAGCTGGACACAGTGGTGCATGCCTATAATCCTAGCAGCTCAGGAGGCTGAGGCAGGAGAATCGCAAGTTCAAAGCCAGCCTCAGCAAGGCGCTAAGCAACTCAATGAGACCCTGTTTCTAAATAAAATACAAAATAGGGCTGGGGATTTGGCTCAGTGGTTGAGTGCCCCTGAGTTCAATCCTCGGTACCCCTCCCCCGAAAAATAGTGAATTAAGATGTGTTGATGAAAGATTAAATACCACTTTTCAAAATTCACTTTGCTATTAGGCTTTTTTTTTTTTTTTTTGAGATGAGATTCTGCTATTTTGCTCAGACTGGTCTTGAACTTCAGGATTCAAGTGATCCTCCCGTCTCAGTATCTCAACTGGCTGAGACTATATAGCCTGTGCTACTGTGCCCAGCTTGCTATTAAGCATTTAAATTTGCAGTTAAAGGATAAAAAAATTAAAAGGTAAGTGAAATATAATTTATAAAAATAACAACAATTTTGAATAAAATAAATAAATAAATAAATATTTCCTCCCTTCAAGGGGAAAAAAAAAATGGTACAGGGGCTGGGATTGTGACTCAGTGGTAGAGAGCTTGCATAGCACGTGTGAGGCACTGGGTTTGATCCTCAGCACCACATAAAAATAAATAAATAAAGGTATGTGTCAATCTACAACTAAAAAAATTAATTAATTAAAAAATAAACTGATATATTTATCAAAGTCATTTTCAATCAAAAACTACTTTTGAAATTTACGCTAATATGAAAAAAGCCATATTTAAAAAGTTATACTATTTTAAATGATGCCAATGATGTAGAGTATCAGATGCAGGAAATAAAGTTAAGGAAAAAGGAAAAAAAAAAAATGTTCTTCTTTTCGATAACCCCTAGACTAATACATTGCAGGAAGAATTCTGATTCAGTTCTCAAATCCATGTTTCATCTACACAGTAATTCTCCTCACCTCTACATGTACAGAATACTTTTTCCTCATTAAATGCTTTGTGTTCCATGAAAGGGATCATAATCCAAAAGCTGCCAATAAATATATACTTAGCATTGTGATTCTCTCTACTTAGATTAATATACAAACAACTGTAACTATCTACATCAGTGAAGACTGTATTATATTTAAGAAATGTCCCTACCCATCTATCTAATACAGATTAATTTAAAAGAAAAAAGGGAAAAAAGGAAAAAGAAAAGAATAAAGAGGTAATTAAAGAAAATGAGTCTTTAATATAACTGCAATAGCTAACATATCAATCAACCAAAAGTGAAAAAGACACAGAAGGATCTATTACCTGGATAGATGGGTATGTTCGGTTGTTCTCAGTGCTGTGCTCCCCTGGAATGCTGCCAGCTGATCGCCCTTCACATTTGTATCTAAAACGCATTCCCCTCTGCCTGGGTTGTTCAATTATCTTTATATATGGGTTATACCCACCTGAAAATTTAAAAAGGGAAGGGTTCAGTGAGATTACAATAGGATTATAATAGAACTATTTTGTTTTTTTTTTAAAACAGCAGACTAAAAGATTTTCCCTCCCAACATTAAATAAAAAGAGATTGATTAGGAGATGCATATTTTGTTCCCATTCAAATAGAGCTCATATGTAGTATTAACAAGTCATATAAATCAACTGATTAATTAATGCTTTAATTGCTTAATATCCACAGCTAATGCCAGTATCGAGTTCTAAAATTAACCACTTCAGAAACATTCACTTTCCACATGAGACCAAGTAGAAGGGTTTTCCCCAAGATGCCCCAGAATGATGAAGATAGTATTCAGCAGTACATTATACTTTCCAAGAGAGTAAACACTTAATTGTTTGGTTTAACACTGGATTCTTGGAAGTGGATGAAAAGACCATTCCCTAAAAATGAAAATAATTTAAATTCTTGCAGAAGTATAAGTTTGGAATGTTAAAGGACTTGTACATAGTATACCAAAACAAGCCCCAGAAGAGACTTCAGGTTCAAAAGAATTTTCAATCAGTCCCATCTAAACTTTTTCCAAAATATAAGACACAATGGAGGGGAAAAAAACACAACTATTTATTTTCTATAGCAATATTATTCAAAACATGCACCTGCAGGATAAATTACTGATGAATGACTTTTAAAATAATTATGCTGAGTGAACAAAACCAGACTAAAAGAGCACAAATAGTATAATTCCATTTATTGCTAACTCTAGACTAAGTAAACTATGATGAAAGAAAGCAGATTACCAATTGCCTAAAACAGAGGCATGGGGTAAAGTTTGGGAGATGATGGACAGGTTAATTATTTTGATTGTGGTAATGACTTAGGTTGTACACACAGGTCATAACTTACCAAATTGCATACTTTAAGAATGTGTAATTTGTTATACATTAATTATACATCAAGAAGGCTGTTTAAAACATGTATCTTTACCCTTTCTTATTATCCAAATCATGGAAATAAAAGTTCAATAAAGATACTCGATTGTGCTTAAGAAAGGTATTTAACAATGTGTTTTCATTTCAGGGGTATAAAGACATCTTCCATTCAAAAAAGGAAAAAGAGTCTCTCTCAATCCATTTAATGACTTCTAAATTCCCACAATTACAAATCCATTTCACTGAGGCTATCCTGTTAAAATGCAAGCAATCTTCAGAAATGGTAAAACAGTGGGTCTTATTAGGGCAGTATAGGAAGAGGCCTTTTGAATCCTACCCAGCCATTTTTTAACAGTAAGTCCTTGGAAATGTTATTAAAATCTCTTAAGTCTCCTCTGTAAAATAGGAATGATAATCATAACAGCACTACCTAAAGTGTTGTTGTGAGGATCAGACATCATATCTGTTAAAATTCTTACTGTCATATATATAACAAATGTGAGAAGAGGAGGAAATAAAAAAGGGAGGCATTCTAGGGAGAAGGAAAAAGAGTGTGTCCACAGAAGAGTTTATTTAAGTATCACCAATGGAAGGAGAGTATGTTTCCACTCTTAGAGAACCAAAACCCAGAGTGCAAAAACTGATACAGATTTCATTTTATGTGTTATGAGGAACCATTATTTTTATGTAGGGAAATCACACAATAAGAATAGCATTCTAGAATAAGAACTCTGGTGGCACTGGACAGATTGAAAATAAAAAGCAAGGTGATCAATTTAGAGTCTACCATAATAAAATAGTTCCCCCTTATCCATGGGGGATATGTTCCAAGACCCCCCAGTGGGTGCCTGAAACTTTAGACAGTGCTGAACTTTATATATACCATGTTTGTCCTATACATACATACCTATGCTAAAGTTTAATTTATAAATTAGGCATAGTAAGAGATTAATAACAATAATAAAACAATTAGAACAATATACTCTAACAAAAGTTATTCAAAACTTATTACTTATTTCTGGAAATTTCCATTTATTATTTTTGGACTGTGGTGACCACAAGTAACTGAACTATCAAAACCAAAACCATGGATAAGTAGGGACTACTGTCATGTGGGCAATGATGAGCATGTATCTAAAATATGGCAGTGATAATAGGTTTATTTAAAAGATAAAATCAAGGTTTCGATCTTACAAAAAAAAATTGAGTAAAACGCGTACAACAGTATTTGGTGCCTAGGCAAAAGAAAAATTAAAGAAGTATTGAGAACTCCTCCACATTTCTACTTTGAGTTACTGAATAAATTATTACTGTTACCTTAAATTTTATTCAGCTTGAATCAGACTCCTTGTTATTTGAATATACTACCGATTTGTTTATTCAAAACACAAAGGGCGGGGCTGGGACTATTGCTCAGTGGTAGAGCGCTTGTCTGGCATGTGTGAAGCCCTGGGTTCGATCTTCAGCACCACGTAAATAAAATAAAGGTATTGTGTCCACCTACAACTAAAAAAAAAAAAAAAAAAAAAAAAAAAGGGCCAGGAAAACTAACTCAATCAAGTTCATAACTCTTATTTCAATTTTCAATTTTACTGAAAAACCACAAGGCATGCATACAAATGAGTATTTCACAATTTATATGTCTTTGTATATTTCAAAATCACATTACAATTTTGAATTTTCCTATCTTTATACATCCTTTAGGAATATCTAAGAGAAGTACATTTCCCTGTCAATGGTTAAAATCAACAGTATTTTTCAGTGACATCTTAAATAATTTATGTGGTTGAATTAAAGGTCAAATAAATCCCTGCCCCTACTTTAAGGTGTCTTGGTGGGAAACTGATATAGAATGACATCATTGATGGTAAGCTGTTAACTTCTTTGGAGAAGGAGTATAAATAAAAATGGTAGGCTCATTGTAAGCAAAGTGAACTGTGATTTTGTTGACACTTTTTAAAACCATATAGTGTGTTTATAAAGTTAGTCTATAGACAAAAGAACAGAAAAGTAGTGTTGAAAAGATTAAATAGAATACTTTTTAAAGTTTAAAATGCTGAAAACGACATAAATATTAGTTATCATATAATACTGTATACTGAAAAGTTCTTTAAATTTACTTTTTCTATTATGGAAGTTCTTAATTGGTAAAAAGTTTCACTAACAACCAAGTAACCAAATTTATTGTAATATTCTATAGTTCCCCAGCTGAAAATAATTTCCTCTTCCTGTAAATAATAGTATTTTTGTTTATAACAATTATTCCAAGTAACTTTAATTCAGAGAGGATTCATTTTTTTGTTGTTCTTGAAATAAAGCTACTTGTTTTATTTCTTTTAGTTACTTGAAGGCAGAAATTACATTATTCATAAGTCCCTTATATACAAATATTAAATAAATATCTATTAGGTGAATGATTTAAAATCTGAAGATCTTTTGTTTGTGCAAGTTACTCAAACATCAAAGGACTATATTAATAATTAATAGATCTTCTTTATTAGATCCTACTATGATTGAAAAAGTAGTGCTTTGTAAGTACTAGAATCACTATACCTTCCTACTTCCTCATACCCATTCATATTCTGATTTCTTTATCTGTTGTTATGATTTTTGTGTGTGTGTGTGTGGTACCGAGTCTTGAACTCAGGGGCACTCGACCACTGGGCCACATCCTCAGCCCTTTTTTGTATTTTATTTAGAGACAGGGTCTCACTGAGTTGCTAAGTACCTCACCATTGCTGAGGCTGGCTTTGAACTCGTGATCCTCCGGCCTCAGCCTCCCAGGTGCTGGGATTACAGGCATGCACCACCAGGCCCGGCTGTTATGATTTTTAAAACTTCCTAGCTATAAATAATTTATATTATGTATCAGTACAATGCAACAGTTATTTCCTTCTTTAGGACTGTTTTGCAAGTGCCACTCTTCCCTCAGATAAAGAGTGCTGAAACGTAGTCATGTATGGAGTAGAAGAAGGTAAAATATAAACCAGGGAATTGTAGAGAAAATAAGTGCTCTTAACTAAGATTACTGAAAGTCACTATAGTTTTGAAAAACACTCAAATGTCTTCAAAATTGGTTCTAAACAATTTGATTACTGTATTTTTCTTTAACCAATACTTGCAAAACTAGGATTATATATATTTTGAACAGTATTGTAAAATGCTAATGCAGACCAGAACATTTGAAATATAACCCAAATTTTTGCAATGTATGATTTATTTGCACTAAGAAAAAAGAGTGTTATTTAAAATCACACCTAATAACGTATAAGTTTTTGATTAAAAAAAAAAGAAATTACATTGAAATAAAATATAAAAATAGATCATCAATTGTTAGAAATACACACATTCACTAAAATCTTTTTTTTCTTTTTTCTTTTTGTGGTGTTGGGGATTGAATCCAGGGCCTTGTGCATGCAAGGCAAGAGCTCTACCACTGAGCTACAAAACCAGTTCCACATTCATTAAAATCTTATTGCTAGCATTAGGAACCAGTATTAAGTGTACAGTGAAAAATATTAATTATATTTAACAATTTTAAAGCACTTTATATATTTCTCATTTAATTTGATCCTCTTAACTTTAATCTTCATAAAGAACTTATCCCATTTTACAGATGATAAACTATAAAGTTCAAAATTATATGAAATAATGAGAAAAAGAAACTATGAATGACATTAGCTACAGTGACAGCTCAGATTCCAGGATACCAAATTTAAGAAACAACAAACATAAAAAGCAGCTAGGGGTAAAATCACAATAACTGGCACAGCACATCTAAAATAAATACCTGCAATCTACAATAAATACAGCCTACCTAGTTTAATAAAATAATTCATCTTGGTATAAGCAAGTATTTAGAGTCAATGAAATCCTTAGAACAAAGTTTGTACTGGAGATGTACACCAGAACCACCTAAGTAGCTTTTCCAAAACATAGGACATGCCCTGACCCCACCTGACAGCCAAAGAAGAACTCTTCAAGGGTAAAGCTGTTTCCAAGCCTTTCAAGCCAGTTTAATACATTCCTAATTCAAGAACCATTGCCCTAAAACTTGAAGAAGTGGAAATAATGATGCATGTATCTGAAGCAGCAATCCCAAGTTCAGGTCTGCTTCGTGGATAAAGAAGGCAGAACAATTCTGACTAGTTGTAACTCCTTTTTCTCTCCTGCTCAAAACAGGTTATTCAAATGCAAGCAAGAGAAAAAGACATAGGGATAGCCTTCAACTGCTCTAATTTGTTTTTAAAATAAACCATTTACAAAATAAATATTTAAAAATACTTCTTGTAATACAATATACAAATAATTGAAATGCCAATGTGTCAAAATACCACAGTTAAGAAAGCTGACTAGAGTGCCTCTCTCTATGACATTTTGCCTGGGACCCAAAGGAACAAATGGGGCTA
This sequence comes from Tamias sibiricus, assembly GCA_025594165.1. Classification (NCBI taxonomy): domain Eukaryota; kingdom Metazoa; phylum Chordata; class Mammalia; order Rodentia; family Sciuridae; genus Tamias; species Tamias sibiricus. Next base: position 45,441,160 of record CM046670.1, read on the forward strand.
AGAATACATACTTTTCCAAATATCACCTCTACTCACAGTGGAGAAAAAGAAAATAGGATCTATTCTTTTTTCCTCCAACCAGGTCTATCAAAGTTTACTTCAATACAATAGGCTGACTTTAAATTGGCATTAAAGAATCCAGGTAATGGAACTTTCAAACAAGTATTCAACTGATGTGTGCACCACAAGGTAAATAAAAGACGTTATAGATTTTGGCAATAGAGATTCCACTGCTGTAGAGGTGGGAGAAAAACTTTTGACCTACTGGGTGAAAAAATAGAGAAATGTTTAAAATCTGTCCCAGATTACAGAGGTATTTAAATTAAAAAAAAAAATACATGGCAGGGCTAAATCATCTGTTAAGATTGCCAGACTTAAAAATACAGGAGGGAGAGTTAAATATGAATTTCAAATAAACAAATAATTTTTTTAGTGTAAGTCTATCCTATATAATATTTGGATCATGAGCCTAGAAATGCAAAAATGTACAGAGAACACAAATAGGATAGAGTTGGAACAAAAGGAATTTGAGTGCCTTGAGTTATGCTAAAGAATGACAGGACATATCCCCAAGATGTTCCTACCTATGATTCATTATCTGACTCCCCATATCCTTTCATTCACGCATTCTCCTTATGTTTATTATATATCACTTCAGTTTTTATACCACTGTTATCTCTTTTGCATGTGTTACAGTTCTAAAAGAACATTCATGTTTGTGTACAATTTTTTACTCAAGAAAAAAGTCATTTGCTTTAACTATCCCATTCCTAACTTCCAGTTCTATTATTAAAGAGTAAGTTGCCACATACTTACATCCATTTTTTCTCTTTACTCAAGAGAAAAATAGTTCTCTTGAAATTTATACTACAAAGAGGTGGATAAGTAACGTGGTTCAAAGAAACAATTTTTTTGTGTACTTCCTATTCGGTGACATAGCAGAGTCATACTACAGAAAAATGTGAAAAAGAAATTATCTAAATTTTAAGTCATATTTAGCCAAAGAAAGTATGAATTATTAGTAAACACAGCCACATACCACACAAGAATATTTTGCTCTTTTTACTGTAAAAGAAAAATTTTCAATTTAGATGTAAAATACCTAACTGTACTTATATTAAATAGAATAGAATCATAAATATACAAAGGTAATGTCTACTTAACTATTCATAGCTTTGACGGGTTTGAGAACACATTTTTTTCACTTTGCCTATTCTAATTAATTGTGTCAAGAAATTAGAATCAGGAGTATTATTTAAAGTGGGGAGGCAATGAAACACAGTAAACAAGTTGTGAAACCCTAAATAATTAACCTGTCAATTTACATGAACAACATTTAGAATCATTATATAAAGTCCCAGCTACTCATGACATTTCTATAATTTTGCTAATGATTATGATCTTATGTTACTTTTGCATTATAGGGATCATCTCTTCAACTACACATACCTACTTACATATGACATCCGGTGAGAAATGAAGAAATAATCTTATATGCTTGGTAATCAATAAAAATACTTTGAGGTTTTTAATACTATCTTACTACAAACGGAATCTAAAGTAAACAATAACTCATTAAGCAAATTTGTTCCTGTCACTCTTTCAGCTAAATTACTGTTCCAAAACAGGATGAAAATTTATAATTTAATGAATCTTTTTCTCTCTTTATGGTCTTTACAATTGATTAAGAAAAGTATACCTGACTCCTTTAAACATTTTTTTTAATCTAGTAGTCTCAGATAACTGAATTTCAATTTAAATAACTTGTTATATTTTAAATAGTTCCATTCAATGCAACTTTCTGGAAAAGACCAAAAAAGATAACCATCCTACAACTTCCAAATCTTTAAACTTTCAGTTTCTTTACATTTCCCTTTCAATTTAACAACAAAAATATAGTGTCATTAAATAAGTTTAAGTTGCATCACATTTTAAAATCAGGAAGGTCTTACAATACTATATGTAGAAATTATTGTTTAAATTTTAAGTATTACATATAAGATTGATTAGTCTGGTCAAATAGCCAACAGTGGACCTTTTTTACTTAAAATGCTCACCATTCTTTACTTCTTTCATACAACATGTCTTCCTGATAACCAATAAATTAAACATTTGAAGTCATCCTTGTACTTTTGATCTAAACATCTATTGAATTCATGAATTTTCAAGATTATCTGAAACTCTGGGGTCATCTAAGTGAGTAAAGGGAAAGTTGAAATATTTTAAACTACACTTGTCTTCTCACACGGAAACCACAGACAAACTGAAATCAAATGTCATGTGAAACACCCCAATTTCCTTTTCAGCCTACAGCAGTAGCTATGGTATTGTTCTGCTCAACCCTTTAAAGAGGTTCTTTATGCTTTCTACTTCCTCTTCTCTACCAAACATCAGCTTTCTACCGAGGGTCACTAAAGGAGGCAGTTGGAAGCATGCGGGTCAAGACTAAACAAGACCCTTCTTCATTCAGCCTCCTACAGTGTCATTTTAGGCCTCGGGCTTTTGCTCGCGCTGCTCCCAGTGCCAGGGAAGTGCAAGCCCACCGCCACCACCACCCCCGCCTTGCCATAAACCGGGTAAGAATCCAACTTAGCCTACTAGACTTACCCGCTTTGAGTTACAGGCAGCCAGCGCTACACCATGGCTATCTATACAACTCTTCCTCCCTTTCCCTGCAAGCTGTTTCTTAACTTGTTTCCCAGCAAAACAAAAAAATCCAACTATTTATTAACGAAAAGAAATATTTACATTAGGTGATACAGTTGTTTTCATTCCTAGTCATTATTTTAAAGCACAAATAGTTTAAAAATCCTTTCCCCCTTATTGCTAACAAGAGGGGGACTTGGAATTCGACGTCTCTACTCGTTAAATTACAAAAAGTCTGTGCTTGAGTTCACAGTAAAAGTTACCTACTTTGCTTCCACTTAATACCTGTTAAAATAACACTAAGAAACTTACAGCAGCGCCACATTTTGTACAACTGTCAGCACAAGAACTTGGAACTTGAAATTAAACTAAAAATGGAGAGAGTTCGCCCGAGGTCTGAAGCTTCCTCATTCTCGGCCAAAAATATAAAACCACCCTTTCAATACAATTCAACCTTTAAATACGAGAACTCTTCGTGCTCCCTCATTTAATTACTTCCCTAATCCCAAAATCAAGTTGTTGGGAATTTCTAAAGTTCCGGCTATTATAACAGCATCAAATTACAGACAGCGGCTTTGATTTCGCACGCAAACCCTGAAGCAGGTAACTTTTTCTGACAATTTGCCAGATGAGGCGATTTCAAAGCCAGAATGTGCCATCAAAACTGAGATCCTGAATCCCAGGGCAGCACCACCCCGAAGAAGAGCTCCTTCCCCGTCCGGCCCGCGCCGGGCGCACTCACCCGAGGCCATGGCTCCGCTCTGCGCCGCCCGGCCGGCAGCTCCACACGTCGGGGCCCGAGGTCGTCAGCCAGACACCGCCAGTCACTCAGGAGGCCGCGGGACCTTTGCCGGCGGGACCCCAGTCCCCCTGACCACCCCCAGGCCTCCTCCTCTTTCCCGCCCTCCCCTGGGCTTGCGGCTCACACCTTCCCACCCCCTGAATTCTCGCGCTCAGGGTCACCAATGTCGCCCGTCCAGCCTGCGGGAGACAGGGGCAGGGGGCGGAGCGGGACTAGAGCCGAGCGCCCGCCCGGCCAGGAGATTGGCAGCCCGGAGGGAGGGGAATTTCCCGTGGCTGACGTAGCCGTCGCCACCGCCTTTCCCCGGGGGGCGGGGGGCGGGACGTTCTCGCGGCTGGCGCGCGCGCACCCGCACTGAGCAGCCCGCGACCCGCCCCGGCCCCGGCCCCGCCCCCGCGCGCTCCTTGCCCCTGGAGTTGCTGCGGCATTGGGTCCGGGTGCAGATGCCGGAGCGCGGGGTCTGCGGGAGTGCCTGCACAGTAAAGAGCTCCGGGAGCCCGGAGGTGACGGCTCTGAGCGTGAGAAGGCCGCCGGCTCCCGAGAAATCCCCCTCCTCCGGCTTGTCCTTCGGAGCGTGGCTTAAAGTTCAGGAGCGGGTGGGAGGGCGAGGTGACGTCGAGAGGGTCGGTCGCCCGGGAGCACCTGGAGGCGGGCCGGGCGGCCTCCAGGCTGTGGGGGGGTGGGGGTGGGGCGTGGAGCACGGCCCGGGGTTTTCGATAGGTGGTTCCACCTCTTCCCGATTTCGCACATGCAAATCTCCACCCCCGCGCCGGGGCGCGTTGGAGCGCGGGCGTCCCGGCGTGCCCTGGAGGGGAAGTGCGGAAGCGGCCATCGGCAACGTTCATTTGTAATAAGTATATTTGCATAGGGGACCCCCGCAGTGTGATTTTCCCTCTTTATATCTACATTGTGAGGGCTTGGTTAATTTTACGTATTTTATCTACTAAAACCTTTTAAACTCAAAAGGTCTGCACTGCGAGTTCATCGTTGTGCAGTGTGAGTGGACACTATATCGTGAGATTTAACAGATACCCATGAGGAAGGGGGCACTGAAACGAGCCTTTAGTGCATTAAAGAATCCATTATAACTTTATTTCCTTCATTTGCTAATAAATACCTGTTTACTTCGTCTACTATGTGTTATTCTCGTATAAGTGAGTTAATCAGGATTTGGAGAAATTACATACTTAAGAATGCTGGTAAAAGGGAGAACGGTTTAAACCCGAAGTTATATGATTCCAAAGCTCCATGCTTTTTCTCTGGTCCCATAGTGCCTAAAATAACTATTTGGGGAGGGGAGGAATGGGCAATATTAACCTGCCTTATGAGTGGCCAAAACGGGAGGATTTCCTGGAAGAAATCATTAAAAATAAAATCTTGCCAATCCCAAAATATCCTCTCCACAAAAATGTACAATGTACAGAAAAGGTAACAGTTTTATAATTGGGTAAGCATTAAATCATTGTGTGGTGCTCATCATAGTTGATGACAAAAGAGATTGCAAAGACAAAAAAAAGAAAACCTAAATCCTTAATAAGGCCACGTGTGTACAACCCATTTCCTACCTGTTGGTTGTCTTTATTCAAAAGAAATAGGAAGTTACATCTTGGAGCCAAGAGCCAAGGCTTAAAACGCCTAGATTTTTTTAGGGTTTATGCTGGGAAAAAAAATTATTATTACTCCATAGCTGGTCATTGCAGTTTATATAGAGAAGAATGGCACGTGTTATTTTTCCTTGAGGGCTTATAGTCTTTGTTTGGTTTTTTTTTTTGTGTGTGTTTGTGTGTGGTACCGGGGATTGAACTCAGGGGCACTCGACCACTGGGTCACATCCCCAGACCTTTTTTGTATTTTATTTAGAGAGAGGGTCTCACTGAGTTGCTAAGTGCCTCGCCATTGCTGAGGCTGGCTTTGAACTCGTGATCCTCCTGCCTCAGCCTCCTAAAGTGCTGGGATTACAGGCCCTGCGCCACCGCGCCTGGGGAGGGCTTATAGTCTTTGATGTGTTTCTTCAATTCAACAAATATCTACTTTGCCAGATGCCCTTCTAGGTTGTGATGTATACACTAGGTTGACACGATAAAAATCGGCCTTCATGCAGCTGTGTCCTACATGAAAGACATAAAGAATGTTAGAAAATAAGATCATTTTAAATACTATTATTAAAATATTTTTACTTTATCACTATAAAGAAAATAAGGAGGTGGGGGTAGAAAGTCAGGAAGCGAGATGCGCTGTAGAGGTGACATTTGAGCTGAGATCCAAGCAGTAAGAAAGAGGCCTCCACAGGAAGATGCAGGAAAAGAACATGCTAGTGGAGGAAAACAACAAGCACCACTCCTTCTGAGGGACTGGAAGAAGGCAGTAGGGCTACAGTAGTCTGAATGAGATGGAAAAGGGAAGCAGGGGCCAGATCATGAAGGGCTTTATGGGGCATGGTACAGAGGATTGAATTTTATTCTAGTTGCACAATGGAACCCTGTTGGAAATTTTTAAGTGGGTATAAGTACAAGATGTTTATTCTTGCTGATGTGTTAAACTGTTAGTATATGCTAACTAGAGGCAGGAGTAAAGACTGAGCAACTAGGAAGCTGTTGAAATAGATAAGTAAAAGTTTGGACTAGTGTTTTAGTGAGGAGATGATAAAAGGAGGTCAGATACAGTGAGATTTTGGTGAGAGAAGAACTTTCAGATGAAATTGAAAAAGATGAGCATAAAAAATGACCTTGAATTTGGCAAAACGAAGGTCATTAGTGACCTTGATAAGAACCACATCAGTAAAAGGGTGGGGATGAAAGCTGAATTGGAGCAGGTTGAGAAAAAAAAATGGATGGAAATGATGAGTATAAACTTTTTGAAGAGTGTTAAAGGAAACAGAGAAATGGGGCAAAAGCTGGAGGAGGATGTGGATTTGTATTATGCTAAGGGCTGTCACTAAGAACCTCGATCACAACAGGTTAACATAAGGTCACAGTCCAGTGTGAGTTGGATGGTTTTCCTCCAGGAGTGACTCAGGGACCCCAGCATCTTTCAAGCTGCCTTGCAAAAGGAAAGAGAAGATCATAAATAAGAGATTTGTATGAACCAGGCCTAAAGGTGGAATATATTCTTCTGAACACAGACTGTTTTTCACAGGACCTCCAAAGGGGGTCTGAGAAATATTTAAGAAATGTGATTTAGCTGTGTGACCAGGAAAAAGACAAAGATGGATATCAGTGAACACTAGCAGTTTCTCACATAGATTTTTTTTTTATTTCTAGATGAAGGAGCCCTAATCAAGGAGATAGCTATTGTGGTTAGCTGAGAGATGTTCTAGTTTCCACCTGATATTAATACATTATTTAAAGAATCTTTGTATGCCCATGAACACTGTGTGATGCACCTGTAAGCTTGAGCTGTAAGTCCTTGTCCTTGTTAAAGCTAAATGTATATAACCAGGTGAGGTTGGTTAGAGGTGATAGGAAGGAGAAGAAGAAAGTTGCTGGTTGAAAGGAGTCAGGCTGGTTAGAGTTCGAGAGGTTGCTGAAGCCGGAGAAAGAAGAAATATAAAAGACCTTTTTCATTTTCATCCTACCTCCGAGTTTTCTCCCGCGGTGTCGTAGCTGCAAGCAACAGCATCAGGCAGCTACATCTAGAGGGGTAATAGTAAGGCATATTTGTGTAAAGATGGGTATAATTCCGTGGTGAAGGAGAAATTGATGATGATGGAGAGAAGGGAGTAAACACACAAGTGAAGAAGGGAGAAAGGTAGAACTCTAGAGCAAGGCAAGTGGGGTTGGTCATAGACTGGAATGGGGATATCTGTAATAACAAGAAGGAAGGTAGAGTGAATGAAGCAAGCCTGATGGATTTGATGGTATAAAGATGAGGTGATCAGTTGTCATTTTGTTTTGCTTTTAGTGAATTAAAGTTCACCTGAAAATAGATGATGAAGGGGGAATAGAAGGGTGAGGAAGAGGAGAAACTGAAGACAAGGTCTGAGAGTGGAACTTTGAAAGGCTTTTCCAACTATACTGATTGCCTGTATGAAATGTGTGGCCTAAACATAATGTTGACCAGTAAACAGTATTTCTGATATAGTTTTAGCCAAGGGATATCAATGGGCAATACTATCCATAAAAAGAAGGTAATCTAATAAAATTTAAGTATGAGAGTGTGCAGGAAAGATTTATAATACCTGTTAAGCCACATAACATCTCCTGGATGAGCCCATCTATTCACATTATTTTATCAATGACTCCAGGATCATATTTAGCTTGTATCTTTCACAGGACTTCAGACTTATAGATCTAGTTGTCTGCTAACCACCTCTAGTGGGACACCCTAAGCGTCCCAGACTTAACCTACATAGCATCTTCTCTCCCACATTTAATATTCCTCTGAATTTCTCTGTAGCTCTATATATCCAGACACAGGATAGAAACTTGGGATCCATCTTTGACTCTCTTTCTCACCGTCCCCACAACATTCAGTCACCACTATATCCTGTTGATCTTGCCAATCAAATAAGAATCAAGTTGAGTACCCATTCTACCATTGAGCTACACCCCCAGCTCTCTTCTTCATTTTGACTGCCACTGGCCTTGGTTAACTCTTCATCATATTTTATCTAAACTCCTGGAATGGGCTCCTAACTATTGTGCCTATCTATACTTTTGTCCCCTTTAAAAACCATTAAGACCTATTGCTGCTTGAGTCATCTTTATGAATGCTTATCAGGCCATACCACTCTTATGCCTTAAAACTATTAGTTGCTCCCAGTTCACTTGCACATGAACTACAAATTACTCCCAAAATATGACCACTGCCTTTCCTCAGCCTCCTCTTTTGCACTCCACACTTTGCATTTGACCCCTTGCTGAACTGCTTCATAGCTCCTCATATCTATAAAAGCAGGTCTTTTCTTGTCTCTCTGCCTTTTCCTAGAATGTTCCTTCCCAGAGACGTGCCATGCTTGTATATCAAAAGATTTAGTATCATTAAATCATCAGTTCTCCCCAAACTAATTTGTTGATCTAATGAATTCCAATTGAAATCACAGTGTATTATTTATGAAAGCTAAGGGAATGATTATTAAGTGTATGTCAAAATGCAAATGTCCTAAAATTGCCCTGGAAATATTGAATAATAAAGCCAAGAATCTACACTACCAGACATCCAAGTATGTTATAAAACTACAGAAATTGAGATGTGTGGTATTGGCACAATTATACAAATAGAATGATAGGCTGAGTTAGCAATTGCAGAAATAGACCTTCTATCTTTCATAGGTGTTACCCCAATAAATTTCTTACACTGTTAACTTCATACTGTTATCTGCTTCCCAGAGGACCCAATCGGTATGCTCATATCCAGAATATATAATGAATGTCTATAGATCAGTAAGAAAAAGGTACATAATCCAGTTTTTTAAAACAGGCAAAAGACAAACTGGTACTTTTCAAGGGGGAATAGCCAAATAACTAATCTGCATTTAAAAAGGCATTCAGCATTACTAATTATCAGGGAAATGTATATAAAAACCACAAGGAGATATTGCTACTATTCCATCAGAAGTTGGCTAAACTCAAAAGGACAATATAGAATGTTGGTAAGGATGTGGAACAAATGGAATTCTTAAATTTGTTTGTGGTTGTATAATTTGGACCAACAATCTTATAAAACTGGCACTACTTACTAAAACTAAAATGCACATGACCTATGACCCAGAATACCACTTTTGGGTATATATTCAATAAAAATAATTGCTTGTATCTGCCAAAATATGAACAAGAATATTTAAGGCATCTTTATTCATGTTGTCCCTAAATTGGAAACATCCAAATATTCATCAACAATAGAATGGCTAAATTCATACAATGGATTTCTCTCCAATAACAACATACTATTGCCACACAATCATGTGTCTTTGTACATGTAAAGTGGAAAAACTATACAAAAGGGTACATACTGTATAAATTTACTTATATCAATTCAAAACCAGATATGACATTCTGTAAGGTAGATCAGAATATTGAGTACCTGTTGGGGGATATTGACCAGCCTCCTGAGTTGTGGAAATGTTCTTTATATATCTTGATCTGGGTGATGAGTTACAAAGACTATCATTGACCAAAATGGTCAGGCTCCTCTAAGCCCGCTTCTCAGCTATGCCTCAGCACAAATGATTTCACTGCACCCATCCCACTAAGAGGCACAAACAACACTGCACCCATTCCACAAAGAGATGCAAACAATGCTGGAATAGTTTCTCACAGCTCAACACAACATCCCTAGGATGATGACTTAGGGCCTCTTAAGTTCCTTCCCAGGAAAGCCCAAGGCTACCAGAAGAAAGTAGTTTGTTCCTGCCAACACCTAAAGACAGGACCAGGTCTCCCGTCTCTATGGGAGGGGAGGACCCTACAAACCCAGTTGGCCTAATCACATTGACCAACTCCTCTAACCACATTTGCAAATTTCTACTCTCTTGAATTCTTATTCCTCCTCCCTACTCCCTTGTCTCCATTTAAAATGCCTCCTCACCTCTGTACAAATCAAAGTTGAGCTCAGTTTTCATTGGGCTCTCTTTCCTATAGTTGTTACCGAAATAGTTTGTCTTCACTGTTTTAACTAGTGTCTGGCTTTGTTTGTCTTTGACATGGGTTATATATATTTAAGACCTGATTGAGCTCTACTAGTGTACAAAGACTTGTGAACTTTAAAATATTTTTTTTTTTAAGTTTGGAAAGATGTTTAAGATTAGGGTCACTCACCTTGAGGCACAGCTCCCTACCTACGTTCTTTCCATCTCCTAAAAACACACTTCCTCCCTAGGTTCATTCCCACTCATTCTTTAAGACTCAACTTACAGGAAGCCTTAATAGATTGCCCTGACTAGGTAGGCTGCTGTTTCTCTGTGCAACATAATAGCCAGCTAATTGTCCATCATCCTGCTTACCACACTCATTGTGGGTAGCTGGTCTTGTGCCTGGCTCACTTACTAAACTAAACTACTAAAATCCTTGAAAACAGGGGAACTCTTGTTCCCAGTAGCTGGCACATAGCAGAGGCTCAATATTGGTTTAAAGATTTAACCTGACAAGAGATCAATACCTTTGTTCCTTAGGGCTGATTAGGTTATTAATGTCCCACCATGTCTGATCTTTAGTGTCTGGTATACTGTACACCTTGCATTTGGATGGCTCTTCTGAGCTTAGAGGGGACTATAATGTTTGATTTTATTTTGAAAATGTTGTAACATCTATTCAGTTTAATGATAGACATGTCTTCTTTCAATGGCAAAAGTCTCTTGGGGCAATTTCACTTTTTATCTCTCACTCTCAATTTCTCACACTTCTGGGATCATGGAACCAGGAAGCATTCATTTGCTAGTCCAGTTTTTTAGTTTCTTGATTGCCACATTACTAAAAGGAGAAGTTTATTTGTTTAAGACATATTCTTCAGTATCAAAAGCAGTGATTGGGCTGGGGTTGTGGCTCAGTGGTAGAGCGCTCGCCTGGCACGTGCGCGGCTCGGGTTCGATCCTCAGCACCACGTATAAATAAACCCATTGTGTACAGCTAAAGCAAATAAATAAATATTTTTTTTAAAAAAGCAGTGATTTGGGGCTGGGGTTGTAGCTCAGTGGTAGAGGTCTTGTCTAGCACCTGTGAGGTACTGGGTTTGATTCTCAGCACCACATAAAAATAAATAAAGGTGTCCATCTACAAGTAAAATAAATAAATAAATAAATAAATAAAAAGCAGTGGTTCTCTACCTTATTAGTTCCATGCCCACTGTTTTGTAACATGTGTATAACATATCATTTACTAGCCTGAAGTGAAATTCACAAATATAACCTAACTTACATGTATATATTCAAATAAATATGAATAATACCCTAATAGCAATATCAAGAAGAAATAAAGCTGGGCTTGGTGATGCATGCCTGTAATCCTAGCAGCTCAGGAGGCTGAGGCAGGATGATCCAGGAGTTCAAAGCCAGCCTCAGCAACTTAGTGAGGCCCTATGCAACTTAGCAAGACCCTGTCTCAAAATAAAAAATAAAAAGGGATGGAGATGTGGCTCAGTGATTGAATGCCCCTGGGTTCAATCCCTGGTACAAAAAAGAAGAAGAAGAAGAAGAAGAAGAAGAAGAGGAAGAGGAGGAAATAAAAAGAAAGCGATTTATAAAAAAACAACATTTCCTTCAATATGTAAATGCTTGGGCATGACTACATTAAAAGACATAAGGAAGTTGTCAGATGTTTACATCTACATATAGAATAACTATGATGTATTTGCAGGCTGATACTATTGTGTTGTATTGATGATCTGTCAGAGTTTGATTTTATCCTATTTTAAAAAATTATTTTTGAAAAAATTTCTTCCCTTACTTCATGCAATATTTGCATTCCTGGGAAATTCAGTCTATATTAAACCCACACACAAAAATATGTTATGTTTATGTATAAAAGAAAGTTATTTTATTCCAGGCTTGTATTATTATAAAAGGCTTTCCACCTAGAAGAAAGGAAATAGTTTGACAGCAGAAAGTTGTGAGAATGGGGCAGTTCTTGACTCTGCTGAATTATCCCTTGCAGGGCATCTAGTATTCCTCACCATCCCAGCTGTAAAAGCTAGTGGTGTCCCAAAATTATTATGCCAGCTAATGTGGTCACAGATTTCTAAAATATTCCCAGGTTTTGAAACAGTTGTTCTTAAGTTTTGGTGATCATTTTGGGAACTTGTTGGGAATATAGGTTTCTTGGCCTCTCTCATAGGAATTCTGAATTAGATGTAGGGGACTGGCCTAGAATCTACATTTACGGAATGGATATGAGGTGATAGTAGAATGAATTGGACATCATTACCCTATGTGCATATATGATTACATAACCTGTGTAACTCTATATCATGTACAACCAGATAAATTATACTCCATTTATGTATGATGTGTCAAAACATATTCTACTGTCTTGTATAACTAATTAGAACAAATTTTAAAAAGTGAGTGCTAGAGAGACCAGGGAAATCAGAGCAGAGAGCATGTGGCAGACAGGTCCAGCTCATTTCTCTTCTTTTCCTGTATTAATTGTAGCCTGACAGATGGTTGCTCAACTGCACTGTCTCCCAGTTTCCAAGTAGAAACATGCTGCACCTCAACCCACATCCCAACAGAGCCTGTGAGATAGTGAGCCTACTTCTTTTTTGCCTTGCTGGAGGCTATAAAGATGTCCTATGATCCATATTCAACTCTACTGTTGAGGCCAATATCCTAGAGCTTATGGCTGTGAAACAAGATGGAAGGAACCTGAGTGACTGCATGGATTGGCCTGGAATGCAGATGATTAAGAAACAAACTACTATCATTTTTGAGTCATTGCATTTGTTATAACAGCTAATATTAATTAACTAATGTGGATATTCATAAGACATAGAGGGAAATAATTTGGTAGTGGAGGAGTCAGAAGGCCATGTGGAGTATTTTGGTTTATCTCATAAGCAATGGAGAAAAATGTGGCAAGTTCTTAAACTAGGGAGAGCTATAACGGAGGCTGTTCCAGGAAAATGAGACCAGTACCACTCAAAATCTCCACTAAGAGGTCTTTGCAGTGAAACAAACGTGAGCCTCAAATAGACCAGGATATGGAGTGTGAAAATGAAGTAAAAATAAAGTAGAAGGAATACATTCAAGAAACATCACAAAGATATTACAGGCCTTGGTGACCAACTGGATTTAGGGAATTAAGGAGAACTAGGAATCAAAGACAAGTTCCAGGTTTCTAATCTGAAACGCTGCTGATACAGAAGGAATTCCTATCAAGAAAATGGAACTATATAGACTAACTTCAAAAATTCATAAATAATTTGCAATGTGGCCCCAGAGGCAGATCCAGTCAACAATTTTGTCTTTTCACCCTACCATCAAACAGGAGTATGCATGCCGCCATTTTTAAAGCAAACTAGGGGGAAGGGACAGATAAGAAAAGCTTTAAAGAAACCTGCCCTACTCACCTACTTTATGAGGAACTGAAACATAGGGTTAGTGAACTCCCAGAGAAATGAAATCTTAGTACATGAAAGCTTCTAAACACAGTCATAGAATATTCATTCTTAAACAGCTTCTCTCTTTTTGGTCTGTATGTTTATAATCTGTAGGCCCTATAGAATTATATCCTAGTTTTGCATATACAGCACTTCCTGGAAGTATGACACAGTATACAACTTGATTTCTGTAACAGTGGTAGTATCTGATGTTTCACAAGCATGAGATCCAATAATTACTTGTTCAGATTTAGAATTAGCATTTTTCCGAACTGGTAATAAAGTCATGATCACCTTAAAAAGTCATATGATATCTCTAATATGTGTCAAAAGAAGATAGCTGAAGGTTTAGGTTGGAAAGAACTCTGTAGTCCCATTCTCACTTCACACTTGAGGACACAAGCACTGAAGATTTTAGGTGCTTTGCCCATGTCTATACAGAGAATTGCTGAGTGGAACTTGAAACCAGACTTCCAGATTCTTAGATCTGTTTCCAGTATTTCACAATTGCATTTCAAAATATGACCTATAACATAAAGCAACATAAAAATGTTTGTTAGCTAACTAGCAGTAGTAATCTTTTCTTTCCACATTTTCTTGGTGTATTATAATTGTACATATTGATGGGATTTATTGTTACATATTTGCACAAGCACACAATATAACAATATAATTTGGCCAATATCACTCCCCAGCATTTTCCCCATCTCTCCTTGTCTCCTACCCCTTCATCCCTTTCTTCTACTGATCTTTTGATTTTTAGGAGATCAACCACTACATTTGTTTTTCTTTTTCCTCTCTAGCTTTGTATACTAGAGAAAACATAAGATTTTAACCTTCTTTCTGAGTTTGACTTATTTCACTTAACATGATGGTCTCTAGTTCCATCCATTTTCCTACAAATGCTGTAAGTTCATTTTTATTTATAGCTGAATAAAATTCCACATGTATATATACCACATTTTCTTTATCCATTCATTTGTTGATGGACACCCAGGCTGGTTCCATAGTTTGGCTATTGTGAATTGTGCTGCATGGGTATGCATGTATCACTGTAATAAGATGACTTTAATTCTTCAGGGTAAAAACTGAGAAGTGGTATAGCTGGGTCATATGGTGGTTTCATGCCTAATCTTTTGAGGAGCTTCCAAACTGATTTCCTTAGTGATTGTACTAATTTATAGTCCCACCAACAGTGTAAAAGTGTTCCTATTTCTTCACCTCCTTTCCAGCATTTATTATTAGTTACATTCTTGATGATTGCCATTCTGACTGGTATGAGGTGAAATCTCAGTGTAGTTTTTATTTGCATTTCCCTAAGTGCTAATGATGTTGAACATTTTTTCACATATTTGTTGGCCATTTGTGTTTCTTCTTTTGAGAAGTGTCTGTTTAGATCATTTGCTCATTTATTAATTGAGTTATTTGATTTTTTGGTGTAAAGTTTTTTGGGCTCTTTATATATTCTGGATATTAATCCTTTGTCAGAAGATAGTAGTTGTAATCTTACTTATGAAAAAGAGAACATATGAGGCTTGATGTCATTGAAAAGCATTATATCTTTTAAGACTCTCATGGTCTTTTCCCCAAAATTCTCAACTCAACACCTCTGTAGGAACAGTAAAATTCAAAGCTTTTACCTCCCCACTTACCTGGTACTAGGGATAGAACCAGGGTCACTCTACCAATGAGATACATCCCCAGCCATTTTTTTAAATTTTGTTTTTATTTTGAGATAGAGTCTCACTCAATTGCCCAGGCTGGCCTTGAACTTGTGATCCTTCTGCCTCAGCCTCCTGAGTAGCTGGGATTACAGGTGTGTGCTACCAGGCTTGGCTTCAAAACTTTTGCTTTTTAAAGGAAATGCATTGGATGTATCTTATCCACCCTTTATTCCTCAGAATGATTAGTATAGTGACCTGGTACAGTAAGTGTCTAATGAAATATAAATTGTTACACATTGAACCATACCATTATTGATCTGAGTGATAATGTGTCAGCATTGGGCATTAGATACCACTAAGGAAAAACAAAGTGTTTAAAAGAAGCATGAGCTGGGATGTAGCTCAGTGTTACAGCACTTGCCTAGCATCTGGGAAACTCTGAGTTAGATCCTTAGCACTGCAATAAAATAAAATAAAATAGAAAATAAGAGACAAGGCTCAACTCCTGCCCCAAACAATGACTATTCCTGCATAGGGTGAAATAGCAATTATATGAAGGTGAGGACTGAAATCATGGATTAAATATCATGAAAGTGACTTGGGCCAACTGGTTACCAAGTTCTTTAATAATATTTAGAATAATTAAATTTTTTCTGACGTTGTTATTTATTTTAAAATTAAATCCTAAAAATACACATGTAAAACATGAGGAAGGCTGGAGAAAAGTCACCTATATTTTTACCTAATACAGATATCATCTACACACATGGGTGGGTGTATGTGTTCCCTTCCAGGACGTTTTTTGTCTGCAGGCTTTGATTTATTTCTTTTGCTCTTATTTGATCCTGGTAAAATATTAAAGCAGAGAAAATGAGTCAAATGAGTCAACTAAAGTGACCTCACCCCTATCCCAGTGCCAAAAATATCAAACAGTAATGATTTAGAGTATATCCTCATGTAACTTATTGCCTATTTTACTTAGCTACAGTCATGAATACATATATACACAAAATTCGGTAGCCCCCCCCCCACTTTTTTTCTCAATTTGGTGTTTTGTGTTTTTGCCATGTTATCACATAGATTTCATATTAAACTCTGTAAGGAAGGAAGTTGCCTGGCGAATGGATATGTGAAGAAACTGGAATCATTCCAAGGCTTCTGTGTCCTAATCAGGTTAAAGATTTTGTGTGACCATGAAGTAGGAAAATTGGAAAAATAGGAAATGATGAGCAGAAGGTTGAATTTTCTGTTATTGCATAAAAAGGAAAGGCCTATATTTAGGTTTAGAAATTGAAGACAAGCATAACTTTCATCTAAGAATAATATTCAAAGCAAACCATCAAAAACTCTGAACTTCAGAATATATTAAACCTAATTTTGGATATTCCAGGCAAAACATTTTCATTTCCACAGTAAACATATGCACCTTTATTTTTAAGTTAGTGCTGTGTTTAAATTGATAGTATAAATGATAAAATTATACTTTCATATTATAAAGTATATTTTGAATTCATTTTTTTGGAACCAGGAATTGAACCCAGGGTCATTTAACCACTGAGTCACATCCCCAGCCCTTTTTATTTTTTATTTTGAGACAGGGTCTCTCTAAGTCCCATCTGTCTCTTGAATGCTTCTTGCACCAGAACACTTTCACACTTCTGTAACCACAAACACTATTGTCCATATAATTAACTCATGCTAGAGGAAGGAGAGCAGTAATTGTGACACTTAACTCCTTTTTCCCAGGATCTGACCCTAAGAAGAACAACCTAATAATCCATTTAAGAAAGTTCACCCTCTCAACAATGTGGAACATGGATTGGTGGAAGGGCAAGACTAGAGACAGGCTGACTAGTTGGGAAAACAGTTGTAATAAAGGAGGGGAGAGAAGATTACATTACTTAAATTCAGAGGATTGCTTTGAGGAATAGGTACTAGGGAGAAAAGGTAAAGAGAACTTCTGGATTTCTTCTTTGAGCAGTTGTAGTTGACTGTGGTGACATTCCGTGATGTAGGAATTCCAGAAGTGAGGGATTTCTCCCTTTACATTGGAGTTAATCCAAATATTACAGGATATTTTATTATTCTTTCTCCCTTTCTCTTTTTTAATAGAAGCTTGATTTTTTTTGAGTAATTTGTCCTGCTATAAATGCCATGTGTTTCTGTAAGTCAATCATGCTAACCCCATTCTTGAGCTGGAGCTTGGTTTAGGAATGGACAAATGAAACACTTCTGACCAATGTAACATGAAGTGAAATTTACTGTAGAGTTTCTGGAATAAGTTTTTTCTATGATTTGAATGTGTCCCCCCAGTTCCATGTATTGGAAACCTAATTCCCAATGTGATAATATTAAGAGGTAGGGGTCTTCAAAAGACCATGCTTAATCATGGGGGTGGAACTCTGGTGAATGGGATAGAGCACTTTCAAAAGGCTTCAGGTTGCCCTTTAGCTTCTGCCATATGAAAATGTAGCAAGATGACCCTCACCAGATGCCAGCCAGCCTTTAGAACTAGGAGAAAATAAATTTCTGTTTAGATATTTAAACCTTGTCTCAGATATTTTGTTATAATACCACAGACGAAGACAGTTTCTTTTTACTCATAAAAAGACAACCATGGGCTGGGGCAGTAGCTTAGTGGCAGAGCACTTGCCTAGCATGCATGAGGTACTGGATTTGATCCTCAGTACCACATAAAAATAAACAAATAAAATAAAGGCATTCTGTCCATCTACAACTTCAAAAGAGAGAGAGAGAGAGAGATACAGAACAGGACTATCCCTAAAACTCCTGTCCAGGCTTATAACCACTTGGAAATAAGATCTTGGGGGCTGGATTTTCAGTGGTCCAACCAATGGCCCAGAGCAGTTTACCATAAGAAGGTGAACTGATTGAGATCTGGACTCTTGGAAGATGGTGTCCACTAAAATATGTATTATTGTAAACTGGCCATTTAATTCTATCAATATTAAGACATAGATTTTTTTTTTTTTTTTTTTTTTTTTTTTTTTGGTGCTGGAGATTGAACTCAGGGGCATTCAACCACTGAGCCTCATCTCCAGCCCTATTTGGTATTTTATTTAGAGATAGGGTCTCACTGAGTTGCTTAGTGCCTCACTTTTGCTGAGGCTGGCTTTGAACTCGCAGTCCTCCTGTCTCAGCCTCCCAAGCCACTGGGATTACAGGCGTGCACCACTGTGCCTGGCTAAGGCGTATAATTTTATCAATAACTTCCTGTATCATATTTAACTGTTACTTCATGCCTGTTGTTGCTCAAGACCATTGCTAGATTCATCAAAGGAACAAAGTACTTATGTCATGATGGAAGTTTACAACTTTGACAAAGCCCCTTGAGTACAGGAAATAAAAGTCAACCAAACAGGAAGTAAGCAGAGTAGAACAGAGCAGCCACAAATATTTGAACCTATCGCAAAAATTGTCTATCTACAGAACATATAAATACCAAACAATATTCAGAACTAAAATCTCCAATTTGTAAACATTTCAAGGGGATCATGAGAGAGGGGGGAAAACAAAGGAAGTAACTAATGTTTCTCACTGGAGTAATTTAATTATTACACAAACCAAAAGAATACCATCTGCACAGGTAGTGGCAGTTTAAAAACATTTCTGAAAATTCCTTGACCATCCTCCCATGACGAGGTGAATTCTGTGGTTCCTCTCTTTGAACCTGGGACAAACTATAGTGACTGACCTATAGATCATGGCAGAAGTGTTGCTATGTGATTTTTCCAGGCCAGGTTATAAAAGGTGGTACAGATTCTCCCTGTGTCTAGACCCTGCCTTAGAGCCTTGAGCCACTGTGTAAGAAGCATTACAACCCTGAGACCCCCATGCTGTGAGGAAGCACAACTAACCCATGTAGACAAACCATATGGAGAGGTTCTCAATGGAAAAAGGGAGTTGCCTAGTCATCTCATGCTTTCCTAGTGCTTGCTCTTCCATTTCCTGCCACTGTCTGACTGCATCTGCATAAGAGAGCCTAAGCCAGAAACATCCATGACAGCTCTTCCTGAATTCCTGACCCACAGAAATCACAAGAGATCATAAAAAGACTGTTGCTTTTTAGCCAATATGCTTTGGGGTGGTTTATTATGCAGCAATGGATAACTGGAACAAATAGATGAGGTGATTTAAATGCTATGATTCTTTATTAGGTAGGGTAAGAAACTAAGGGCCCATTAGAAGCCATTATACCTAATTACTATGACAAAGGAAGGCGAATTGATGGTTTCCAGTCAGAAGACCCATTGCCAATAACAAAAGCAAATAATTAGTTGGTGAGTCCTAGGATGGTTTTTAAAAATCTTGATCCAGAAATGAAATGAAATGTTCAAATGTGATGTCATATTTCTCAAGGGTAATTTGTATGAATAATTTTCTTTTTACCACTGCTTCTTCCTATTTCATATTACCAATAAACTATGACAGATATTTGGGCTGATTCCTGACATGTCCTATCTCAGAAATTCAAAAAGCCCAAAACTAGGAGGCTTAAGACTTGTATGAACTGGGGACCAGTTTGCTGGCCTTAGGATATTCAATCATGCAACATTTCTGAAAGAGAAACATAGCCAGTCAGGCCAAATCTGTGGGCTAAATTTTAGGATGGTAAAGATGGATGTCAGAGAAGTCAAAGGCTCCTAAGGCTTAGACTTACCACATTAATTCTTCCCATTCTTGTTTTAAATTGTTGAAAAAACATTAAGAAATTTCAAGATAAACAAAACAAATGCAAAAAAGTAACATGGAAAATGCATATGAAATGTTCAGAGTAGAAAAAATTAATAAAGACAGAACGCAGAGGGCTGGAGGGACATAGGGATTGGTACTGTTGAGTAACATGAGCATAGGATTTCTTTAGGGAATGCTGAAAATT
This sequence comes from Tamias sibiricus, assembly GCA_025594165.1. Taxonomy (NCBI): domain Eukaryota; kingdom Metazoa; phylum Chordata; class Mammalia; order Rodentia; family Sciuridae; genus Tamias; species Tamias sibiricus. Next base: position 45,461,201 of record CM046670.1, read on the forward strand.
CTCTAAAATTTATTGTGGTAATGGTTGCAAAACCAAGTAAATGGGTTGAGCATCCCTAATATGAAGATCCAAAATCCAAAACGGTTCAAAATCTGAAACTTTTGAGAATTGGCATGTTTCCACAAGTGGAAATTTTATATATACCCAGCCTCATGTCAAATTAGAGGGACAGTAAAAATATTTTATAAAATTAACTTCAGGCCATATATAGAACATGCACATAAAACAAGTGAATTTCATATTTAGACTTCAGTCCCATCCCCAAGATATCATTATGAATATGTAAATATTCCCAAATACAAAGAATCCAAAATTCAAAACACTTCTGATCTCAGGAATTTCAGATAAGAGATACTTAACCTGTATTAAGAACCACTGCATGCTGGGTGTGGTGGCGCATGCTAGGTATGGTGGCACATGATGGGTATGGTAGTGCATGCTTGAAACCCCAGCTAACGGTAAGCCAAGGCAGGAAAATCCAAGTTTCAGGATAGCCTGGGCAGTTTAGAGAGACCCTGTCTCAAAATAAAAAATAAAAAGGACTGGTGGTAGAGTGGAAGAATATCTGTGGGTTTGATCCCCAGTACCATAAAAAACAAAACAAAAGCCGGGCGCGGTGGCGCACGCCTGTAATCCCAGCACTTTGGGAGGCTGAGGCAGGAGGATCGCGAGTTCAAAGCCAGCCTCAGCAATGTCGAGGCACTTACAACTCAGTGAACCCTGTCTCTAATAAAATACAAAAAAAAAAAAGGGCTGGGGATGTGACCCAGTGGTCGAGTGCCCCTGAGTTCAATCCCCGGTACCACAAAAAAAAAAAAAAAAAAAAAAAAAAAAAAAAAAAAACAAAACAAAAGAGAACAAACAAAAACCATTGCATTACACTCTAAATGGGTAAATCATGTGAAATGTGAACACTGTATAATACAAATTGCTCAATAAAGCTGTTGGAAAATAAATAACATAGGGGCTGGGGTTGTGGTTCAGTGGTAGTGCGCTTGCCTGGCATGTGTGGGGCATTGGGTTTGATTCTCAGCACCACATATAAATAAATAAAATAAAGGTCTATCAACAACTAAAATAAATTTTAAAAAAAGAAGAAGAAAAGAAGTAACATGGGAAAAAAGTGTATGTAAGATGAAAACAAATAAAAATTAAGCCTCTTTATCATAATTAAAATGGAAAATACTTAGAAATTCCCTAGTAAAATGAGAAGGTGATGCTGAGATTCCTCTAAAGCAGACTTCAGCAAACTTTTCCTGTAATAAGTCAGATGGATAAAATTTTAGGTTTTGTTGGCTAAGAGGCAGAACTGCATTCATTATATAGGTATAGGTATTCATATAACAAGAAAGAATAAATTTTTGCACATTGTTAATTAATGGAATTTAAAATACCATATTAATTAATGGAATTAAAAATACCATAATAATTGAGTTCCATTTTTTACAATACAGGTCTTCCCATGAGAAGAATGAAATTCTTTTTTTAGGAGATAATATTTTGCTTAATTGAAATTCATAGTTAGTATTCCCTATCATCAAATTGATTGTAAATGTCCTTCTTAAAAAAAAAACTTCTTAGCTCATGGGTCATATAAAAACAAATAGCAGGCTGTATTTGGCTTATGGATGAGAGTTTGCCAACCTCTTCTCTAGAGGAATTAATTCCTGAAGGTTGATGGATTCATTTCCATGGGGCTTGTGTAACAAAGTACCTCAAGCTGGGTGGATCAAAACAAAGCAGTGCTTTACATTATAGAATCACAAAATGTTCACACTGGAAGAAGCCGCACTAGGCTGGGCCCCAAGCAAGAAAGGACAGAATAAATGAAAAGTCTGGGCTGGAGCTGTGGGGCCTGAAGGATCACTCTGGGCAGATGGAACCAAATATTCAATGGTCTGAGATGGAGCAGAGCAAAGCATTTTCAAGGAACACAGCTTAGAAGGCCAATATATTTGGAATGCCATGTGTGCCAACAGTTAGTTCTTTTTTTTTTTTTTTTTTTTTTTTTTTTTTGGTGGTGCTGGGGATTGAACCCAGGGCCTTGTGCATGCTAGGCAAGCACTCTACCAACTGCGTTATATCCCAGTCCCCTATAGTTTAGTTCTTGATGAGGTAGGAAGGACAGGCTGGAGTCAGATCTTATAAACCATGGTGAGCATTGGGAATTTGTCCTAAGAATATTAGAAGTTCTAATAGCTTCTATGCAGGAGAATATCATGATCTGATTTGATTTCAAAACATATAAAAAGTCTTGGGTGCTGAGTAACACATGGTTTAGAGAGTAGGGCAAAAGTGAGGTGAAGCCATATGTCTTGAAGTTATAACAATTATCCAGGCAAGAGTTGATGGTGGCTTGTACAAGGTTTAGCCATGATAATGGAGAGAAGTAAGTAGATTAAAAATGATCTCGGCCGGGTGCCGTGGCGCACGCCTGTAATCCAGCACTTGGGAGGCCAAGGCAGGAGGACCGCGAGTTCAAAGCCAGCCTCAGCCATGGTGAGGCACTTAGCAACTCAGTGAGACCCTGTCTCTAATAAAATACAAAAAAGGGCTGGGGGTGTGGCCCAGTGCTCGAGTGCCCCTCAGTTCAATCCCCGGTACCAAAAAAAAAAAAAAAAAAAAAAAAAAAAAAAAAATCTCTTCTTCTTAGGATCTACATTATTGGAAAATTTGTGAATAGAAGGGTAAAGAAGACAGTGCTAAGAATGGCTTTCGGGTTTCTGCCATGAGCACCTGGGTGGAGAGTGGGACCATGGAACAAAATATGGAACTTCCCCAGGTTTGACAGTAGAAAGAGAAAGATTATGAGTTTGGTATGAGTATGTCTAATCTGAACAATGAGTGAAATGGCAAGAGGGCTCTCCGAAACTGGAGATATAAATCTAAGGGTGGGTATTATGATTCAAGGGGACCAGTGAATAAATCTCCTTACCTTTTGAGTTCAGAGGCAATTGAAAAATAAATGCTGACCTTTAAGGGATCAAAATCTTTATCAAAAGATTAAGGGATCAAAAACTTCTTTATTGGGTAAACTGGATGTGTGGAATGTGGCTTTGATCTGTAGACAAAGTTGAGCATTTTTTTTTAACCTTTACTTCATTTGTTTATTTTTATGTGGTGCTGGGGATTGAACCCAGTGTTGGGTTCCGGGCAGGAGGCTGTGCCTCCCAGGCAGAAGGCCACACTTCCCAGGTACTTTGTACTACATTTCCCAGGTGCCTCAGCATGGCCAGCAAACCTGGCCAGCAGGTGCCCTGGCCACTACCTCCTGACCTCCGGCAGCCTATAGGGAAAGGACCCACTCCAGGGAGCTTTCTGACCACTACTCTGCTATTTAAGCCTCCCCGGACTGAAACCACTCTCTCTGTTCGCGCCTGCCCCTGATTCTTTTCGTCCCTGTTTTCCCTTCTTCTCCCCCCTCCACGCGTGGCCCCTAATAAACTTCCCTTTTATTAAAATGGCATTCCCAGCGTAAGAAACTTTGCCTAAATTCTAACACCCAGTGCCTCACACATGCCAGGCAAGCGCTCTACCACTGAGCCACAACCCCAGCCCAAAGTTGAGCTTTTAAATTTTTCTCCTGAATTTCATTTATTAGCCCCCAAATTGCAGACCTTCCTGCCTATATCAGAACAGAGTGCATGGTTTAGGAGAAATAACTGGGTGCTTGCTGCAGAAGACACCAGAGAAGGAGGGAAAGGCACGCAAGCTGTCAGTGAGTCACCCCTGTCAGAAGGATGGTGCATTCCAGTAGGAAACAGGATGCACTTGAAGCTGTAATTGAAGAGAGGTTAGCACAGGGATGATTTGCAGAGGTGTGGGCAAGGTTAAAGCTACAACAAGGGATGTAAATGCATCAAGGAACTGGGAGGTTCTAGTAGGAACAAAGGGAGGGAGCTGTTACCAGAACTGTGGACAAGGTGGAGGCACTGCCTGACAGGGAGTAGGCAGAGGAAAGAAGCCAGTGCCCAAACTGTGACCCTCACTAGCCCTGGTGAAGGTGGACTGTAGGGCAGGGGGGATAAATTCCCTACCGACTCATTTTTTCCACTTCTGAACTCCCTCCCATTGACCAAACCCATCAGAAGCCAGAGGACTGTATCAATCAGGGAATGCATTGGCAACAGTCATCTGAGGGTACAGAGCAGGACAGAGAAGGGTGGAAAATGGGCCACCAGAAAATAACCAAGATGAGCAGGGGTTAGAGAGAGGGGGCAAGGGGTGTCATTTTGCTGTCTTGGCAATGAGCATCTTTGAGGTAAGGATGCTGCCTTGCTCCTAACTTTATGAAGCTCACCTCCACCTCACATCCATTCTTCCTTTGAGTTCCTCCTTCAACTACTGCTGGGTAGTTTAGCCTTTGCTCCAAGGTGACTCTGAAATAGGAACCAAACAATTCTTTAATTAAATTATCAGTACTCACTGCACGCTGGAATGAAAACTCAGTACTATCCTATTTCATAATCTCACATTTCCTCAGTATTATTCCGTATTATTTCCTCAGCCGTATTATTCAACTGGCTCACCAGAAGATATGCAATGGGATCAGCTGATAATAGAAATGTGTGATGATGCGGTGTTTCACAATGATACAATGCCCTTAAAAATGGAAATGTTACAAACAACCTTTCATGAGAGTGTTCCACTGTTTCTAAGGTGTATATTTTTGTTCCCCTTCACATCTTAACCTTTCTAAAACTGGGATTCATATTCCAGTCTTCTCAGCCAGGCTGCAGTTCTGACGGAGTTGTCATTGTCCACGCCTGTGCATAAAAACTGGCATGATAGGTATCAGCAACATGGAAGAAAGCCCTACAGGTAGAGCACAGCACTCTGTTATAAAATGCTGTGTCACCAGTGCTCTGGGTGATACAGAGGATGACACTATTTGAGATTCACACAGGTCATTCTGAGTTAACAATTGAGTCTGTCACAGACATAGAAAGTAGATTAGCAGTTGCAGGGGCTGGGAGAGTAGGAGGAGTGGAAGGGGGAGTGGCAGCTAATGGATACTGGGTTTCTTTGGGGGTGATTGAAATGTTCTGAAATAGGTAGTAGTGGTGATGGTTGTACAACTTTATAAATACACTAAAAAACATTGATTTTTTTTTTTTTTTTTTTTTTTTTTTGCTTTAAAAGGGCAAATTTTGACGGATCCAAGATGGCAGATTAGAGGAAGCCGCACTTCAGGACAGCTCCGTGGAAAGAATCCAACAAAGCAGATATATTGCCTTTCATCATATATATATAGGCTGAAAATACCGATCTCCTGGATGGTTTGATTACCACTACCAGAGAGAGAAAGAGACAAGCTGTCTGCAGCGGCTGGAGCCACGAGGCTCCTGCAAAACCGCCTGGGTGGTGCACAGGCCGTGCGAAACAAAGTCAGTGTGGGGCGACCGCACTACTACTGCAACCCCAGCCAAACTCACGGCACACCAGCGTGAAACCGGTGATAAAAACCAGCGATAACAGCCGGCGGGATTGGTGCTGGGGAACCACGTGAGACCGCGGGCCCACAGCACCAGATCAAATCCACACTCCGCCTGACGCGACCCTCAGTAGTGGGGCCCCGGAGAGCGGCGCAGAGATCTGTGATCAGCAAACAGGGGCAGAGTGGAGCGGGCCACGGTCCGAAGCAGCGCTGTCTGCACAGCAGTCGCAGGTGTGGCTTCCCGGTGCTACTTCGGCAGGGAGACATCCACCCAACGGCTTTGAAATTGATCGGTGAGGATACGGGAGTCTGCGGAGCTGCTGTTGACTGGAAGGAGAGCACCGCCATCTTTGAAAGCTCCAGACAAAGGGGAGGAGACGGAGAGCGACGGCTGCGGCCATCCAGGGACTCTCCAGCTCTCTGAAGACAACGCACAAATGGGTGAGACTCGGGTGGTCAGCAGGGGAAGGCGTTTCTGAGGCTAGCGCAGCGGCAGCAAGAGGCTGCAACTGTGGGTGGGCTTGGGGAGGGGGTGCCTTCTGGAGGGTCCCCTTCCCGGTGCCATTCATCTGCTGACACACACAAACCCCCTGGGCCACTCCTTCACTGAGCCGTGCAGCCACCGGCCTAGGATGCAGCCTTGATTTCACTAACAGGATCGCAGACTGTCTGGACGTGGTCCAATAGCAATTGGTTTGAACTAGAAAGGAAAAAAAAGAGGGGGGCTTCCCAGGGCCCGTTTTGTCTGAGACTTGGGGTTCGACTTTTTTTTTTTTTTTTTCCTTTTCTTTTTGTTGGTTTGCTTGTCTTGTTGGATTGCAGGGAGGTTTTTTTTTTTTGTTTGTTTGTCTGTTTGTTTGTTTATTTTTCTTTTTCTTTTTTTGGCTTTGTTTTGTTCTGCTTTTTTTTTTTTTTTCTCCTTCCGCATTGATTGTTAGTGTGTTTGTTTGCTTCCGCTCCTTTTTTCTTTCCTTCTTTTCTTCCTTCTCACTCTTGTATCTTTTCTTCCTCCTTCATCTTTCATGTTTACATCCTGCCAGTGCATACTAAACAGAGGCAAAAACAAGTTATACGCAGAACTTGGGATTTCTAGAACCGGCGCAATTGAACTGGGTAGCAAAGTGGTGTTATATATAGTTTACTCTCTATTTCCTTGATTCTCTCTCTCCTCTCTCTTACACCAAATCCTACTCTTTTATCATTTTTTTTCTTTTCCAACTTACTTTATATATAAATTGATCTTTTCACCTAATTGTCAACCCCATTCTCTTTCTCCCATCGTCTACTGATACTAAACCACTTCCACTAAACCACTTCAATAGATATCTCCTTTCATACTTTCCAAGAAAGAACAATTCAAGACACTTCCTTCTTCCTAAACATAACACCTCTGTATCCAATACTTGAAGCTATAAAACCCTATCAGAAGCGTACAGAGTAAATTGGAAATAATATCTGGGTTAACAAAATCTGTACATTGTGATCAAACTTGGATTTTATGAATAGAAAGTGTTAGGTTTTAAAAGTGTAAAGGAATTATAAGGTGATCTGATAGCATTGTACTACAGGAACAACATAAGGCTTTAAGGTAAAATTGAAACAGTCAAGGTCCCACAGTGGAGGAAGAATAGACACACAAGCAACATGAAAAAACAAGGAAAGAAAAAAAGGGCAAATTTTATGGTAGGTGAATTATATCTCAATTTTTTAAAAAGGGATTAAGAACATAAAGGGAAGCTATTTGTGATTTAAAGGGACCAGTGAATAAATCTCCTTACCTTCTGAGTTCAGAGCTGAGAAAGAAATATTGACAGAGAAATCTACCATTTTTGCAACTCATTTGCCTCTAAAACTATTTCAAAATAAAAAGCTTAACAAATACTTTTGGGGAATACCATCCAAACTTGAGGTTTCATGTAGAAAAATCTGTATTCAGAGTATGTTATAGGTTCGTGTGAGCTCTCTCTTAGTGAGGAAAAATGATACTGAATTAAATTTTTTTCCAATTTTGAAAGCAAAGATGATTCGGAATGTATTTTTTAATATACAGAGCTTCTAAGAATATTTTATGTTGTTTTGCTTATATTTTCCTTTCTACAGATGTAGAAGATCAACATGTGATTGAAAAATCTGTTGGTAGTAAGTCTAAAAAATCTTGTATAAAATAAACATTTTAGGTGGCAAAAAAATCACTTTGTCAAAGTTTAGTTGGCTGTTATTCCCCTTATGGTACTATGTTAGATGTTGTGAAATACAGTATTACATATCCAATGAGGAATTATTCCCAAACCAAATTCCCTTACTTTTGTACAGTAAAGACCACAAAAAAAAAAAAAAAAAATCACAAACATTATAGTCCACCATTATCTCCTTCACAAACTCCCATCCTGATTAACCGCAATCTAGGGTCTTCACTCAGTGCCTGGGTAGAGTGAGGTTCCTTCAGTGATTGCAGCCAAAGTCTCCTGTGTATTCCACTTTCAGAACCCAAAGGGTTAACAGGACATAGATAATTATCCCAGCACCAGCCTCACACCCAAGAAACTTAAAAAGCTTAAGCAAATCTGCTGCTCCTCACAGCAGTTAAACCAGTCGTGTAGGTCCTGATTCTAGGTTGTGAGCCGCAGAAGCCATTGAGTTAAGCAAAGAAGGAATTTATGCATACCCCACTGGGTAGGTGGGAAATTACAGGGAAGACTGGCACCCATGGCTTTGAGTGGTGTGACCTACAAACTAGGCTGGAGAAGACACTGCTGTTGGCACCTGAGCTGTGGACCCACCATCATGAAAGGTTCTCATTGGGCCTCCTCTGCTCATCACTGACTCCTAAGTCTAGGGTGGGTGCATCTCACTGGCTGAGCCTTGGTCATGTGGCTGCCTCGTGACCACACAGCTGCAAGGGAAGTTGGGAAAATGAGTGACATTTTCTGCTTCCATAAAAGGAGGCAGTCTCTGCCTCACACCAAGACTCTTAAGGAGTGGGAAGAGGTTTAGTTGGTGGACAGACAAAAATCACATGAATGTCCACTTTACCAATCAAAATAAAGTCTTCAAAATCTCATAATGTACATACAGTGCTGGCACCAGCTAATGACCCTAGCAGAAGCCCAGCAGTATCTGAAGGAAGGAGAGGAGACAAAACAACAATCACAACAAGAACAACAAAACCCATAAAAGAAAACATCTTACAGATATCATCTGTGTCAGTTTTCCACAGTTCTTGATCTATGAACTTTATACTGTGTTGGAAGAAATCTTTCATTACGAGGTTAATTATTGCCTAAGTTTACCATGTCACACCTGGAAAGTGAAATCATCCTATTCTCTTGAAAACTTTTGAAATTTTCAATGATGTTCCATAACTTACTGAAGACTCCCTGCTTTTCTATTCTGTATATTTAAAATTCTTTAATTTCCATTTCTTAGTCTGTTTTCTGTTGCTATAACTGAATAGCACAGACTGTACAATTTCTAAAGAGAAATTTATGTCTTATGGTTCTTCGGCTGGCAAATCCCAAAGTTGAGGGGCTACTTTTGGTAAGGGCCTTCTTGCTGGTGGGGAACACTCTGCAGAGTTCCTAGGTGACACAGAGAATTACATGGTGAGACAGAATAAGCTTGCCATTTGCAGGTAAATGGATGAAGTTGGAGAATATAATGCTAAGTGAAATTAGTCAATCTCAAAAATCCAAATACAGAATGTTTTCTCTGATATAAGGAGGCTAGTTCTCAGTGTTGTTGGATGGGGTACATAGGAGGATTGGAGGAACACTAGAATGGTCAAAGGGAATGGAGGGGAAGGGAGGGAGCAATGGGGGAGGAAGGGGGGGAAAAAAAGAAAAAAAAAAGAAAAGGTGGTTGGACGAGATGGATATCATTATCCTAAATGCATGATTGAAGACCTGAATGGTACAAATATACTTTGTATACAAACAGTTGTATGTAAAAAGATGCTATATGTGTGCACTATGAAGTGTAATACATACTACTATTATAAATTTTAAAAAATAAGAAAATTTTAAAAAATAAACAAATAAAGGTAAAAAAAAAAAAGAATAAGCTTGCCAGTGGAGCTCACCTTTATAACAAAACCATTCCAGTAATAACGCATCCATCCATTAATCCATGAATGGGTTAATCCATTCATTCATGAGGGCAGAATCTTCATGACCCAATTACCACCTAAATGTCCCACCTCTCAAGTACCAGTAACATATAACTTTGGGGGTTAAGCTTCCAACTCGTGAAAACTGGGGGGACATAGTCAAACCACAGTACCCTATATCCCGTCAAGTCAAGGACACAGCCCCACATCCTCTGTGAGCCACCATTGCCGTTGGTATGCTGGTATATTGGCTCTCTACAGTCATGAATTGTAGCATTTGACAACTCCCATGGTGGAGGACTTCAATCTGCCAAAGTTGTGACTTGCAAAAATCTCCAAACATACATTGCCTCTTTTGGGTCTCTGCAAACATCATGTTTTGCCTAGAATTTCTTAGACTGGTGACATCTGTCTCCTGAAGCAGTTGTCTCAGTTCTTTAATCTGGAGAATCACTCACAGTTCTTTCCTTAATGGGAGCTGCTGCTGAATAATGTTCCATGAGGGAAGAGGCCTCTGGTTTGTTCATGGCTGTATTCCCAGCACCTGGAACACTGTCTGGCACGAGGAAGACCCCGAGTACCTGTTTGTCTTGGAGGTGGTTCTGAGCCTCTTCCCTAGGGCCTGGTGAGGACCTACACCTTGTCATGTGCCCATCCACAGGGCAATGCCTTTCTCTGCCTTTGCATTAAAGCTTTCCTTATGTTCTGTGTTTTTCAGGGAAGTAGGACCTACTGCTGATCATCTATTTACCCCTGTTGTTCTACTTCTCTTTTCTGGAAACTCAACCAAGTTTCTAGGGTTTTACCTTGCTTCTTTTTTATTTTTAGGCATTGGGGAGTGAACCCAGGTGCACTCAACCACTGAGCTCCTTCCCAGCCCTATTTTGTATTTTATTTAGAGGTAGGGTCCCAATGAGTTGCTTAGGGCCTTGCTTTTGCTGAGGCTGGCTTTGAACTCACAATCCTTCTGCCTCAGCCTCCCGAGCTGCTGGAATCAGAGGTGAGCATCACTGTGCCCATCTTAACTTGCTTCTTGAGTCTGTCATATCCATCTTCATCACATCTCAGTCCACACTGTTTATTGTAACAATTACTGTTTTTCTTTTTATTTCCCTTAGGTTTTCTAGCCAAGACGATTTCTTTTCTGATAAACACCTTAGATTCAATCTTGTGGGGTCTACCACAGTGAACACCATGAAATAAAATTTTGAGCCTGACAAAAACATGGCTGTGGAAACAAATTTTGTACTCCTTTTTCCTTTCTGGATGATGTTGTCCTATTGGGCTAATACTGAAACAGGCCTGATCACCTGTAGCCCATTTCAAAGCTTTGCCTTCCATGAAAAATCCCCTCCAAAAGTTCCCCAGGTATGTTTCCTTGAGGCATATGCCATGCCTGTGCTCCTACCTGTAATAATGGAGGCACCTAGAAACTCACTGGTAATACTAGAAATGTTCTATGCTCATCTTTCCAGACATCCTGCTTCAAATTAGGCCAAAATTGTGTGACTACCTGGTATAACTGTCATGGTCTTTAAAAGGTGATTCCCCAATTAAACCTATTGTTGACTCCTCATCTGACCTTTTAAGAGGGCACATCTCAAAAGCTTCCTGGAAATGCACTCCCTGGTTGCATGTGGAGAGGTTGTGTAGATTACTCCAGTCTGTTCTCTGAAATTCCTGCTCCCTCAGTTAGAGCCCTTTGGACTTTACTCAGCCTTTCTGATCTAGTAATAACTACAACAAATTAGTTTCTAATACCTTCTTTGAGAGTTGTCAGGTCCAAGCACATCTCCCTTCTCTTCTCCCTAGTCCTTTCATATGGGCTTAGCTTGACCTCCAGGATCAAAAGCTCTCTCCGGGAGCTAGAGGTATAGCACAGTGATAGAGCACTTTCCTAGCATGTATGAGACCTTGGGTTTGATCCCAACCACGGAAAGAAGCACACAACAAAACAACAACAACAACAACAGCAAAACCTTCCTCCCAAGGAAACTCTTCCCTCCACTAAGCAGGGGTGGTAAGGCCCACTGCTAGCCAACCAGAACAGACACTGGCTGCAAACAATCAACATGTGTCCCTGGTTGAACACCAAGCTTCCCTTGCTGTCCTCCCACCCCCCATTATCAACGCAGCTCCTTTATTTATCTTTCTATCTTTATCTGCTCTTATTCTGTCTCCATGTTCAAAGTTTCTAAACCAATCCAGCTGCTCTTGATTCCTAGAGACAGTATATTCCTGGAACAGGCCTTTTCCTATCCCTTCTTAGTCTTTAATTTTAACTAATATTTTCATCATGCCCCAAAAGGTGACCTGCCACCTACGAAAATAAGGGTCACTGGCTGGGGATATAGCTCCCTATTCCTCTTTCTGTGATAAAAATCTACCAGCCTCTGTGACTGAACTTCCAAATCAGAGTCTCTGATCAAAACCAAGGCCTGGTTTGAGTAACAAATCTAGGAGAGTACTTGGATTCATGTAGTAGAGATTGAGCATGATTCTAGGACTTTGTAGTTAAGTCATATGGAGTCAGGGGGTTAATTCCACCATGGGCATCTCCTTGGCCCTAAAACAGTTCATCATATCATAAAGAAGAGAATTTGAGGCAGTTGACTTGATGCACCTAAGGCTAGAACCTCACGTGCTAATATACTCTTACCCAGTTTTCTCAAATAGTCCTCCAACCAACAGCATCAGCATTACCTGGTGACTTGTTAGAAATTCAAATTCATAGACTTCAATCCATACCTACTGACTTAGGAGTAGGAGCCCAGGATATTTTAGTAGGCTGACTAGGTGATTCTTACACATGTTAGGATTTGAAAACCACGATTCTAACCCACATGAAGTGTAACTTCCTTTGACCTTTTCCTGCCTGAGAAACATAGTGGATACAGCAAAAAATGATCCCAACCACGAATACCTAAAGAACTTGTTCACTGTTGTTGTCCAAAGTGACTGCCACTTGGAGCAACAAAGCCGTGGGAAGAAGTTCAGAGGCAAACTGGAAACAAACAGGCTTTTTATTCTGATAACTTCCCTCTCTGGCTCTAACAACGACTTTAACACACACTACACACCACCAAAAAAACCACACACACCAAATGGCACCTACCCGATCAGCAATCTCGGCTCAAGTCTCTCGAGATCCCGGGCCAAGTCAGTGAGATCCCGGGCCAAGTCCCGTGAGACTATGGAAGGCGGCAATGCCCAAACATCTCCATGGCCCATAGTCAACCACAATCTTAGCCATCTCCCCAAACAGGGCTCCTGCATTTCCCCCCTTTTGTTTTAAAAGAGGGGATGCTCTAGGACGTCTATGTGCAACCAACATTCTTACCCGTCATCTGATAATCAAGGCTGTGCCCTTGACTTCTGTCTTAGGTTGATATGTTGGCCACATGAGACTGTCCCGTGCGACTGTGCCTGTCTTAGGTTGTCCCCCTCTGGGGATCTTACCCGTCATTGGCTAACAAGCCATCCAATGGAGCCCTTCAGGATCGACTGTGTATGATGACTAACAGCCGTCCAATTGTGAGGAGATGCTGCGGCTTTAAGGTGACAAGCCTTTTGGTGATGAGCCAAATTGCATAGCATATCAAATTGTTTAAACAAATCAGCTGCCCTAAGTTCCATCGAGTAACACACTGAATTCTCTAGACAAATACCCGCAAGGCATTGTCCCGTAAAGTCCCAAACAATGAAAGATCAAAATGTCCATTTCTTATAACACGTTGATGTAGGAGGCCCCATGCATGTAGAGCAGAGGCCACACTGTTGGTGAGGTTGTTTGATGCTTGAGCAGCAGGGATGCTTGCGGCGACCGCAATCCCTGAAGCTATAGCAGCAGCCGTCTTTTTTATGTCTAGACAATGCCACCGGCAAATCTTCAGGGCCCGCTACCTAGAAACTCAAGCATCAATTATTAAAGGAAAGGCAGTGTTATTCCAGCACTGAGTCAAGAGTTGAGTTGTCAAACTAAAAAATAGAATTATTAGATTAGAAAATTAAAGTTTATTTCTGCTCACACACATTGTTGTTTGAGCTCCCACAAACATAAGCTGGCAAAATATCATATTCAGAACAAAACAAAGAAAGACTGAGGGTATTTACTGTATTAAAGATAGATTAAATAAAAGCTAAAGGCACTTTGGAAAAATAATTTGTTAGCTGGAACCCTAGAGTCTCTGCATACACAGCAATCCTTTACCTGTTGAAATAATTGAAATTAATCAGTTATTAAACAAATGAAGTTAATAACAAATAAACAACCTTATGTCAAAACACCAAAATATCAGGTTATACAGCACTAGTCATATTTTTCGCTAAAGAGAAGTCCCAGGGACACCTATAAATCAAAATTGAAAGTACCTTTACTTATAAAATTATTTACCTAAATTGAATATTGTTAAACTAAAATGAATTAAAGTTATTTGGATCCATATATATATATATTTTTCATAAGCACTTTCTTATTTGTGACGTCACACTGGACAGACGCACAAACATATAAACATATATTTGTGACGTCACATCAACATGAAATGTAGACAAATGTACAGACATAAAGACATGTATAAAAAGAAAAAAAATACAATTGTGTGCACACTAAAGAGAGATCTCCTCGTCCCGGCCGGGAGGAATGACACTTAAGTTGTGAAATATTTTGAAGGACTCTTTTAAGGGAATCATTCCATATCTTCATCTTGGTCCTCTTGATTTTGTACCTTTTTTATTAATCTTGATTCCTCAGCAACTTCATCTTGATCCTTTTGATTTGGTACCTGCTTTATTAATCTAGATGGTATCCATATTGGAGAGGATTTATGCTTTGGAAAAACACAAACAGATCCTCTCCCCCAAATTAATACTGGATCTGGACCCTTCCATGTACCTGAAAGAACATCCTTCCAGTAAACCAAAGGCTTATGTTGTTGATGTGGGTTCCAATGTCTGTCTCCAGCAGAATAACCATTAGAGTCTAAAGTTAAAAAATTTAAGGTAAACAGGGCAACTGCCAATCTGTCCCTAGGATTTTTCCAATTTCCTTCTTTTTGTTTTAATAACATAACTTTCAGTGTGCGGTTTGCTCTTTCAATAATGCCCTGACCCTGAGGATTGTATGGGATGCCTGTTTTTATGGGATATATTGAATTTTGTGCAAAACTGTTTGAAAGATGAGGATGTATATGCAGGGCCATTATCTGTTTTAAGCATTTTGGGGATGCCCAATGCAGCAAAAGCTTGCAAACAATGAGATGTAACATCTTTAACTTTTTCTCCAGAATGTAAGGAAGCAAAAATCATGCCTGAGCATGTATCTATGGTCACATGAATAAATTGCAATTTTCCAAAACTTGGCTCATGAGTAACATCCATCTGCCACAAATGATTGGGCATTAATCCTCTAGGGTTAACACCAAAATGAAGATTGGGCAAATGTGTCATACAAGATTTACAATCTTTTACAATTGTTCTGGCTTGGTCCTTCGTGATTTTAAACCTACGTTGCAAGGTGGTGCTGTTGACTTGAAACTGGGAGTGAAATAAAGTAGCTTGCTGGAGCGCTGAAAGTATAAAGATTGTTTTTGTAAGTTCATCAGCCTTTTGATTACCTTCATGGAGGGGACCAGGCAAATTAGTATGTGCTCT
The DNA here is from genome assembly GCA_025594165.1 of Tamias sibiricus. Lineage (NCBI taxonomy): Eukaryota > Metazoa > Chordata > Mammalia > Rodentia > Sciuridae > Tamias > Tamias sibiricus. Next base: position 45,476,395 of record CM046670.1, read on the forward strand.
AATATGGCCTACGAATAGAGGTTCTTTTATTGCCCACAAAAGTTTTTGTATTTGATAAAACAATTTAAAGGCTGGAGTATGAAGTGTTATTGGTCCTGCTAACTCAAATTTTGGGACGGCTTGTACAATATAGTGGCTATCTGAAAAAATGTTTATGGGCTGGTCTCTAAAATTTTCCAGAGCTCTTACCACAGCTTCCAATTCCACTAGTTGAGCTGATTTGTGTGCAGTTATGTAAGTCATATTTTCTTTTTTAGTGACTACTGCAGAAGTACCATTCGAGGACCCATCTGTAAATACATTAAATGCCTTAGGAATAGGTTGATTTTACCTGTGGAAATATAATAGGATGATTAATACAAAAAGATAATATAGGAGACTTAGGAAGGTGATTATCAAAATTTGCAGAGGTAGAGCATCTAGCTATAGCCCAGTCATTATCGTTGAAGCATAAATATTCAATATGTGATGATGAATAGGGAGTAATAATAGTAGCAGTGTGAATGCCAAATATTTTAGTAGAAGTTTTAAGTCCTTGAAGAATAAGTTTAGCCACCATGGAGGTATAAGACTCAATTATGCTTTTAGGAGAGATGGGCAAATGTATCCATAATAAAGGCCCTTGTTGCCAAAATACTCCTGTGGGTGTATATTATGAAGAAATAATAATCAATATCAGTAGTTGAGTTAAATCAAATCTGTCACAATGAGCTCCTTCAATGGCTTTTTCTACTAACTTTAAAGCTTTGCTAGCATCTGGAGTCAGTGTTCGCAGTGAGGGTGGATCAGGGTCCCCTCAAAGGATATCAAATAAAGGTTTTAGTTGGCCAGTAGTGAGGTTTAGTGTAGGGCGAAGCCAATTAATGTCTCCCAGTAGTTTTTGGAAATCATTGAGGGTGGTCAAATGTTCTTTATTTATTGAAATTTTGGGGGGTCTAACAAAGGTATCCATGATTTTAAATCCTAAATATAATATGGGAGATCTGGTTTGAACTTTTTCTTCTGCTATATATACTCCATATTTTTAAAAATTTTCTGCCACATCACTGAATATATTAAATAAGATTTTTTGATTAGGGTGGGCCAGTAAAACATCATCCATGTAATATAGACACATGAGGTTTGGATATTTATTTTTAATGGGTTGGATTGCTTTGTCCACATATATTTGGCATATGGTGGGGCTATTAGCCATTCCCTGTGGTAGCACTTTCCATTGATATCTTTTATCAGGGCCATTATTATTGATAGAAGAAACTGAAAAAGCAAACCTGGGGGCATCCAGAGGATGTAGGGGAATGGAAAAGAAACAATCCTTTATATCAATAGTAATAAGATGGAAATTTTTTGGAATAGCTACAGGATTAGGAAGTCCAGGTTGAGTAGGGCCCATGATTTGCATGGTTTTATTAATTTCTCTAAGATCATGTAACAATCGCCATTTTCCTGATTTTTTCTTGATCACAAATATGGGGGAATTCCAGGGAGAGGTGGAAGGTTCTATATGTCCTGCTTCTAGTTGTTCCTGAACTAGTAGGTGGGCCACTTGTAATTTCTCTTTAGATAGGGGCCACTGAGGGACCCACACTGGCTTATCAGAAAGCCATGGTATTTTCAAAATTATTTTCTCAGTGGCCCCGAAGAAAAATATCTTTTTCCTTTATGATAATGATTTCTTTTAGGGTTAAGCTTACCCTGTAGATTTTCACATTTAACACCTGCTGGCTTGGTTGCAAGGTGTACTCCCATTTGTTGTAAAATATCTCTTCCCCATAAAGTAACTCATAGGTTAGGTAAAACATAAGGCTGAAATGTTCCTTTATGCCCTTCATCATCCTCCCATTTTAAAATTACTGCACTTTTCTCTGGGAGGTTATTATATCCAAAACCTCTTAAACTGTTTGAAGCTTTTTGCAGAGACCAGTGCTTGGGCCATTGCCGTAGATTAATGATGGAAGAGTCAGCTCCAGTATCTATTAGTCCCTCCATCTCTATTCCTTGGATTTTTATTTTACACATAGGCCTCCTTGAACAATCTCGAACCCAGCAAACCATTGGTCTCGAGTCAGTGGAACAAAATCCTCTATTGTTCCTTTTTTGAGGCATACTCATTTTAAATGAATTATGTAAATTTGGAAGGAGAAGCAGCTGAGCAATTCTATCTCCTTGATTAATAGAACTTATACTTTGGGGTGAGCTAAGCATTATTTTTATTTCCCCTTTGTAGTCTGAGTTTATTACACCTGGGGTCACTTGCAAACCTAATAAGCTTTTAGGACTTTGTCCGAGAATAAGTCCTACAGTCCCTGAGGGAAGAGGTCCCCTGACTCCTGTGGGAATCAGTTGAACCCCCATTTCAGGTGTTAACACTATTCGGGCAGTGGAACAGAGGTCTAATCCTGCATTTCCTCCTGTTTCCTCCTGCGAGGGAGTGGATGGGTAGTAGGGATTGTGTCGGGGAAGCATCTGAGTGGATGCTTGAGGATACTCCTCCTCCAATGCCTCGTACATTTTTGGGCCCCATGCCCCGTTTTTTGAATTCCTGAACAAATGATTTCCATGGATGTCAAATTTTGTATGGCATTTATTGGCCCAATGATTTCCCTTTTAACACCTGGGGCAGAGGCCTGGGGCACGGTATGAGCTTGGTCTTATTTCTCTTTGGGGATTTTGCCTAGAATAGCCTGATTGATTATGATAATTTTGCCTGGAATATCCTGATTGATTATAATGTCTAGATTGAGCCCTTGTGAAATTTTTAGGGGCAGCATCTCTCATAGCTGCTGCAATCATATTTCCTGTGACAAAGGCGTCATTTATATAGTTGTATATATATGGAAAGATCCTTTTTATTTCTCCATGGCCTGATGGCTTCCTGGCAGTATTTTATTAGCATTTTCGTATGCTAATTGAACAACTAATGGCATAGTTTGATCAGCGTCTCCAAACAATCTACCTGCAGTTCTCAAAAGTCGATCAGCAAAGTCAGCATATGGCTCATTAGGTCCTTGTATCACTTTTGACAAGCTACCTTGTAGATCCCCAGGTCCTTGTACAGTTTTCCATGCCTTTAAGGCAGCTGCGTTTATCTGAGCATATATTCCTGGGGTATAATATTTTTGAGCCTGTACGTCTGCAAATTGCCCTTCTCCTGTGAGCATTTCAATATTATGGTCTCCAAACTCTGCAGCTGCGTTTCTTTTAGCTGTTTCTATACAAAGTTCTTGAAATTGCGATCACCAAACCAAGTATTGTCCTCCACTTAATGTTGCTTTACGTTTCCAGTCTGAGGGGGTTAAGCTAAAGGTGTTAAGGACTCCAGCATACTCAACGTGAAAGGAGCTTGGGGTCCATATGTCATTACTGCCTCTTTGAGATTTTTTATTGTTTTGAAATCTACTGACTGGTGGCCCCTCTGTCCATTTTCATATTCAAATACTGGCAGTTCCCAATGTATCTGTGAGTTACCCCCGAGAGCGCATAAGCACTCAGAAAGACTTTTTATTTCTATTTCTAGGGTAGGCAAACGCCTAGTGATACCCTTCATATTTTCTGTAATGGATTCCACCCATGGGGGAGTAGAGGACACAAGTTCCTCCACTTGACGTTCCCTTATCTTGGTCTTCCTTAACTTCCTTTTGTTCATTTTCTCAGAATCACTTTTACTTAATTCCTCCTCACTACTACTACTCTCATTGGTCCTAACTGACTCAGTAACATCCTGAGTCCCACGTTCAATTGAGAGCATGTATCCTTGAACTATCTCTAATAAATCTTGAATAGCTTTAGCAGCTCAGATCTTTGTCATTTTTGAGCCCGCACTGATACTATCCTTACTGGTCCTAACTGACTCAGCCGAGGCCAAGCTTCAATGATCACTTTCACTTTTTTCCAAATCCTCCTCACTAATAACTGACTCAGCTATATCAAAGAATCCATCAAGAGCCTTGTACACTTGGGTCTTAGTTATTTTCAAACCCATTTTAACTGCTCTGACTAGAGACTCCTGCGAGGTTCCTCAGTTCTTACCTGCCGTGCTGATTCCCCGTACGGGCCACCACCTGTTGTTGTCCGAAGCGACTGCCGCTTGGAGCAACAAAGCTGCGGGAAGAAGTTCAGAGGCGAACTGGAAACAAACAGTCTTTTTATTCTGATAACTTCTCTCTCTGGCTCTAACAACGACTTTAACACACACTACGCACCACCAAAAAAACCCCACACACCAAATGGCGCCTACCCGATCAGCAATCTTGGCTCACGTCTCTCGAGATCCCGGGCCAAGTCCCGTGAGACTACGGAAGGCGGCAATGCCCAAACATCTCCATGGCCCGTAGTCAACCGCAATCTTAGCCATCTCCCCAAACAGGGCTCCTGCAGTTCACGGAAACTCTGTTTTAAGTGTGTCACCATATTGGGCGCACCTGCTTAGATTTATCAGTTGCAAAAGTCTGGATGGCCTGAGTACACTGGGGTTGCAAAGGCCTGGGTTTGCCACACTCCTGTGACATCAGTCTTATTAAAATGCTCTATGCTAATGGAAAACAGTATGGAGAGTGCTCAGAAAACTTGAAAATGGAATCACCATTTGACCCAATTATCCCACTTCTTGGTTTATACCCAAAGGACTTAAAATCAGCATACTACAGTGATGCAGCCACATCAATGTTTATAGCACCAAGTCACAATAGCTAAACTATGGAACCAACATAACATGCCCTTCAACAGATCAATGAATAAAGAAAATGTGGTACATATACACAATAGAATATTACTCAGCCTTAAAGAAGAATGGAATTATGGCATTTGCAGGTAAATGGATGGAGCTGGAAAATATCATGCTAAGTGAAATAAACCAAACCCCCAAAACCAAAGGTTGAATGTTTTTTCTGATAAATGGATACTAATCCATAATGGGGGGCAAATGGGGAAAATGAAGGAAATTTGGATTGTGCAGAGGAGAGTGAGGGGAGAACAGGGGATGTGGGGATGGGAAGGGCCGTGGAATGAGATGGACATTATTACCCTATATACATGTATGATTACATTACTGTGGTGACTCTCCACCATGCTCAGCCAGAGGAAGAAGAGCTCTGTTTGTGTATAATGGGTCAAAATGCACTCTACTGTCATGTATAACTAATTAGAACAAATTAAAAAAGAAAAAAAAATGCTCTATGCTAAAGAAGTTGACACCTGGAAGCCCTGTGCTTATTAAAGTGCAGGTACCTCCTGCCCCAACTGTACCTGAAGCTTATTTCTCTCGGCAGATCTTAAGTACCTAAGACCTGTCCTTGTGCCTGTTTTGTGGGCCATTGGGTGGGTTTTGAGGGTGGTGGTAGAGATACAAACCATCTACCCTCCACTGAGTTTGAACAAAATGAGAAATATAGGTATCAATATATCAACTTCATTGCCGATAAAGTGGAATTGGAAAGGAGCTGGGAGTCTGCAGCCACCTTGGATTTTTAAAAACCTCCCTCTCTGAATTGAATCTCTCAAGCCCAGTTGAAGGCCCCCTTAACAGAGAGGCAGGGTCTGGTCTGGTCCTCATGTGTGGGCCAGTTTGGCTCTTTAGAGCTGTGCAGCCTGCCCCAGTGTCCCCAGTCAGGCTCATTTACTTGGTCTTTGGAGAAGAGTGGTAAGCCAGGAGAGGGGAGATGACCAGGGCAGGTGCTCTAGGACCATTCCCTCCTGGAATAGATGCAAGGATGGAAGAATACGTTTTCCTTGGCTGTGTGGAGAATATTTGAGGTCAATGGAAGAGTCCAGAATAAGAGAGAGGAAAGTCAGGACCAAGATTTGAGCAAAGCTCACATTAAACTTGGTTTCCAGGAGGAAGCCCCAGCCAAAGAAACTGAGATGAGAGGCAAGAGAGTGCGAGGAAGAATCCAGGAGTGTCTGCTGTCACAGAGGCCAGAAGACCATTTGAAGGAGAGAGTGATCAGCAGGGTCAGGGTTTCTTCCGTGGGCCAGTCATATGAGGAACAAAAACCATTCCTAGGGTGTAGCCACCTGGAACCACTGGTGATCTCATTGAAGAGGGGGAAGGGGAACTGAGCTTTCGGGTAGTCGATGGAAGTCCGTGTAGTGTCCCGGAACATGGTTTTTAAAGAATGAGGGAGATTGATGCTTGTTTGGAAACTGATGGGGAAGGAAAGCACACTGTGTTTGGAAAGGCTGAACAGGGGGCATGTATCCCAGGACCCGTGCTGCAGGCCAGGTGCCTTGGGTGAATACCTGTCTGGAATACCTTTCCCTCATCTGCACAAAGATGCAGTGTGAACTCACAACAGCCCTGAATGGGAAAGATTTGGTACACAAAATAGGGGAAAGACAAGAGTAGATCACCGTCATCTGCAAAACTGAGGGCTCCTGACTCCAAGTTCAGAGAAAGCTCCCAAGACTACTAAGGGCAGAGGCAATGACAATGCTTTTTCACTTTAAAAATTTCCCTGTATTTTGGGGCATGCCCTAATTATTTGAGGACCAACTGACTAAGTAGTTAAGTCCTAATCTGGTAAAAATGACCAGAAGCCGGTGGTCTTAACCCTCCCTTAGTGACAATCCATTAGCTCCCTAGAAACTTGCCCTTCAGATTAGTGGTGAGGTGACTTCAATGGCAACAGTAGCCCTGACTCTCAGGATGGAAGAGTGTCTCCCTGAACCAATTAGTGGTCACTTTCCCCTCACTGTTCTCAGAGCCCATCTTCTCTAAGAGCTGGTCTTCAGACAGTTTTTATAACCATGAATTGAATTCTTACTTATAATATCCCATCTTTTTAAATAACTTCCAACAATGAGATCATAGAAATATCACCACTAGAAAATTTTTAATGATAAGCTTCCCTGTGCTGATACTACCCTCTTCCAAGTTCCTACGCCATTTATTGTAAGCTCACATTTCTGGAAAACCAAAATAAATGGACCTGGAAGAAATTGTTGGGCAATTTTTCTAAGTATTTCATAGATCCCTTAGTATTTGTTTTCTTGCAATATTCATCAAATTCCAAAAATAAAGCCTTATACTACTTCCAAAGCACATTTAGCTTACATTAGGATTTTAATGTGTTATTGAAGAAAAAACCAGGATTGATGCTAAAAGTTTATTTTAAATTGACCTTAGGATAATTTAGCTATGTAAATTATTTTTTTTTAAAACACACACACACACACACACACACACACACACACACACCCCTACCAAATAGCCAGAATCCAGATGGCTACACTTTGGATATTATAAATTGGAGTCAATTACTCAACAACATAAGAGTTAGTAAAAATCTCCCCATATTCTGGTGTTTAAAGGGAACTGAAATTACAAATATAATGATTTATTATCAGAAAATGATTAGAAGACATAACTGCAATATGAAGGAGAAGAAGGTATGATAATCAAAATTACTATGCATGGGTGGCCAGAAACTTGGACTATTGTCTGAAAAAAAAAAATTAGTATGGCCATGTTACTCCACCAACCAAATAACATTTATGCCAAACACTATTAGTATTATTAGTTTTTTTTGGGGTACCGGGGATTGAACTCAGGGGCACTTGACCACTGGGCCACATCCCCAGCCCTTTTTTGTATTTTATTAGTGACAGGGTCTCACTGAGTTGCTAAGTGCCTCGCCATTGCTAAGGCGGCATTGAACTCATGATCCTCCTGCCTCAGCCTCCCAAGAGCTGGGATTACAGGCGTGCACCACCACACCCAGCTGTAAAGCTTCTTCCTTCCTTCTTTCTTCCTTCTCCCCTCCTGATACCTCTCTGCCCTCTGTTTCATGCCCTAGAACTGGCAAGCACTGTCCCTAGGCCCAACCAGAGGTAACTTTGCCTGAGCCTGAGGTCTCTGTTCTTGCCATGCCTTTCTCCATGTAGTGAAGGGTCCTTGGGGGCAAGGAATGTGCCCCCTCTCCTCATCTTGAGCTCATACTATTCTTCAAGATCCCATTCTGGGGACCTGAGACCCAAACAGCTCCAGTGCTCCCTACAGGTGTGTTCACCATGTTCCGGGTATGTGCACCTGAAGCCCAGGGTGGTAAAGAGGCAGCTATACATTTTGAAGGTGCTGACTGGGTGCCCACATACATGTGCAGGAGGCCCCTGTGGTGTTTGTAGATCAGGGGGACCAAGGTTGGAGGAGAAGGGAGGCTGGATGTGGGCAGGGACTGGCCCTCCTAGTGTCACCACTTCTAACAGAGAAGCCTAAAGAATTTGAGAATTCTAAATTTGAACCCAGCCTTCCGGGTTGTTGTTATGGGAGGAAAATGGATTGTATTTTATAAAATTGTTGGCTGATTATAAATTTAAATATTTAGACACCTATTTTGTAGGCCTCTGAACCTTCACCTTGGCAAGTGGAAGTAACTATTTTGGATTAGACTTTCTGCCTTCCACAAGGACATCTGTGGCTTTGGTGGGTGATTTCCAGGGGGAGCAACACCTTAACCCATGGGAGAGCAGTCTTGATTGGAACACAGCAAGTATTGGGCAGGTGAGTGGTGCCACAGAGTCTTTGGTGGCCTTCAAATTACCAGGTGAGTGACTGCCTCATCTGCCTTGCCAGCTGGTCCTGGCAGAGAACTGATTGGTCATTCCATTGTCACTGCTGTATATAAATGAAGAAAGCAAACTGTCCCTTCCCCATCAGACACTGTGGCACTCAGTACTACTCCCTCCACCCTCTCCCACTTTTGATGGGAAACATGGTATTTACACTGGCTGGAAATAGCGTATTCTTTCTTAAGACACGTTATTAGCTGATGGAAATTTTTGGTGGGGATGCTATGATATAACCTAAAAGAAGCTTCATTAGAACCAGGCAGAAGGATTTTTTTTTTTTCAATAGGAGAAATGACAAGTCTGGGAGGGACCAGAGAACAGAGACAGGTGGAAAAACTGCTTCAGAACCTAACTGAGGCAGGAAAGACCCAGGGCAAGTCCCGTTCCTGTGGATAACGTGTTCTAGGGAGCTCTTAACCTTCACTTGTATTTTCTTCCCTTTCCCCTTTCCTTGCCCTTTCTCCCAGGTTCCTATTTGCCATTCTCTTCTGTGTTCTCATGAAGAGGCATTAAGGATTAGGAAGGGATTACTAGACCCAGGCATGGCTGGTCTTTGTTAAATGGAACTTTCAGAAATGAAGGGGAAAACCAGAACTATTTCCCCCTTCAGATAAATTGTGTTTCTCTCAGTCCAAAGAGCTCTTGGGGATTTTCCCCAGGATTTCTTTTCTCCGAGGATGTTTGTTTTGTTTTTAATTTGTGAGGAGACACTAATTCATTCAATAAACCAACATTTCCTGAACTTGTATTATAAGCAAGTACTGCTTCAGGTGCTGGGGAAAATGGAATAAACTGCAATGAAAAAGCCCTGCTCTCATGCCCTGTTCATTCCACTGGGGAAACAGCAATAAACAAGATAAATAACAACAACAACAAGTTGTGTGTATAGAAGTGTGTGTGTGTGTGTGTGAATTTAGGTGGTGAGAAGTGCTAAAGAGAAAATAAAGGTACAGTAAAGAGTGGTCAGGGAAGGCCACTTTGTCATCAGAGAAGATGGCATTTAAAAAGAAACTTTTTTAGTTGTAGTTGGACACAATACATTTATTTTATTTATTTTTATGTAGTGCTGAGGATTGAACCCAGTGCCTCCCACATGCTAGGCGAGTGCTCTATTGCTGAGCCATAACCCCAGCACCCCCCTACCCCAAGATGGCATTTAAATAAAGACTTGAATGGGAAGGAGAAGAAGCTCGGATACTAGGGAGAAGCAATCTCAGCACAGAAGACTACAAATGCAAAGACCAGAGGCAGGACTATGCCTGGCAAACTTAGAGATCAATACACATGCCAATGTGACTAAATCAAGTACAGGATGAACATGGGAAGAGTTGAAGAAGGTGAGGACAGTATAAGGTAGGTGGGTGGATGTGGAATCACAGAGGTCTTTTTTTTTTTTTGGTACCAGGGATTGAACTCAGGGGCACTCAACCACTGGGCCACATCCCCAGCCCTTTTTTGTATTTTATTAGAGATAGGGTCTCACTTGAGTTGCTAAGTGCCTCGCCACTGCTGAGGCTGGCTTTGAATTCCTGATCCTCCTGTCTTAGCCTCCCAAGTGCTGGGATTACAGGCGTGCGCCACCATGTCCTTTCGTGGAAGTCTTTTGTCAGAGCTTAGATTCCTTTTGGGCAAGATGGGAAGCCACTGTAGGATTTAAGCAGAGGAATGACAGGATCTGATTTACATTTTAACAGGATCACTCTGGCTGCTGTGTTGAGAATAAACTGTGAAGGACAAGGGCAAGACCAGTTGGGAGAATTTTGCAATAATCTAGGGAAAAGAAGAAAGTATCTAAGACCTGGATAATAGAGATAGTGAGGAGTGGTGAGATTCTGGACATATTTGAAAACAGAGTTAAAAAAAATAGATGAGCTAATGAATTTGTTGCAGATATGAGAAAAAGAAAGAAGTCAAATAGAACATCGAGGTTTTTCACCTGAGCAACCAGAAAAAGGGTGTTGCCATGAACTGAAAAGGAAGTGTTCAGGGGACAGGCTTGGGGAAAGATTAGGATTCCAGTGATGGCACATTCTAAATCCCTGGTAGACATCCCATGGAAAGGCCACAAGCCTTCAGATGTATGAATTTGGAACTCAGAGGAGAGTTTTAGGACTGGAGATAAAGCTTAGGGAGTCTTCAATGAGCAGATAGCATTTAAAGGCAAGAGATGATGATGATGTTTTCAAGGAAATGATTGTAGATGGAAAAGAGAAGTCCAAGACATGAGTCCTGGAACAGTCTAGTGTTTATGGTTGGGGAGCAGAGGAAAATAATCAAGAAGACCAAAGGGCCAGGCAGTGACATAAAAGGAGACTAAGGACACTGTGGTGTCCTGGAAGCCAGGCCAGGAAGAAAAATCAAGGAGAGGAGTACCATGTCCAGTGCTGTTAATAGAGCAAGGAAGAGGAGGGCTGAAAATTAACTGTTGTCTTTAGCAAAGTCAAAGTCATTGTTGATCATGTACAGTGGTGGGCCAGTGGAGTGGTGGGGGTGCAAATCTCAATAGAAATGTTGGAGAATGAACTAAGAGGACAAATGGAAGAATTTGAAACAATTCTTTGAAGGCCACTGACTATAAAGTGGAAGAGAGAAATTGTGGTCTAGCTGGAAGAGGAAGAAGGATTGAAAGAGTTTTTTAAAGATAGGAGAAATAAATGCCTTTGTCTATTAGTAGAAAAAGTGCAGTAGGGAGAGGGGAAAAGGAGATGCAGGGCTAATGGGTGGCTTCCTATGGAAGAGTTTAAGAGTGTCTACATTGAATTGAATATCTGCTGAATATTAAGGTTGCTTTTTCAGATAATACTCATTTCTTAAAATATAAAATATAGATTATAATTTCCATTTTACTGGTGAGGAAATCGAACCATTTGTCCAAGTTTATCCAGCAAGTTTAAGGAACAAGAAAAGGTGGGAATCTGAGCCCAGCTTGGGCCATACTGCTTCTGGGAGTGTCTACCACTTTTTGGTTGTGGAGTGTCCAGACACCATGAAGGGGCACATTTACTGTCTTATATCTTTGCCTAAAAGATGGGTCTGCGTACTTTTCATAACCATCACCAGAGATGTTGTTGGAAGTAAAAGACTGAATCATTTTTCTCTCTCTTTTTTCTTAAGCACTGGGACATGAAATCTCAAACAGAGGAGGTGCCTTGACATGTGGTTTTCCCCAAATCTCAATATATTGGACATCTAATGATTAAGGTTGAATGTTTGAATAAGCAAAGAATGGGAATCAAGAATAATGGGTTTTCATTCTGTGTAAGCTGCCTGTCACGGCCAGCCACGGCGCCGCCACGGGAGGAAAATTCTCGGAGGCAGTGTTAAGCTTTTATTACTTTTACTTCTACTTTCTTAGAGCTTAGAGAGGGAAAGAAAGATTTTTCTTAGAGAGGGAAAGAAAGATTTTTCTTCTTAGCTTAGAGTAGCTTAGAGTAAAGAAAGATAGAGCTTAGCTTTTCTTAGCTTAGAGTCTTAGAAAGAAAGATAAAGATAGAGCTTAGAGCTTAGCTTAGAGAAAGATTAGAGCTTCTTTCTTCTCTCTTCTTTCTTCCTTCTTCTGTCTTCTGTCTTCTATCTTCCTCGGGAGCCTCGGCCTTACTCTGACCAGTCCTCTGGAGCCTCGGCCTAACTCTGGCCAGTCATTACTTCTTCTATCTGGTTTCTCTTCTGTAACCGCTCTGCCTACGTTCTGGCCGCTCTGATTCTTCTGACCGACCGAGTGACTGCCCGACTGACTGAATTCTCCGTTCTCCTAACTCGGACCGCTTTCACCCGGTTATATACCTTCAGGTTTGCGGGTGCCTACAGGTGCGTCACATACATATCAGGTGGAACCCATGGCTTCCAGCTAGCTACAACAGCCCTTCCCAATTAGGGCTCCTTCAATTCTGACTGCTGCTATATGGCTCTGTTATTCCTGGGAAGTCAATTAACTTAGTGTCCTCATTAGCAAATGGTGAATAAAAATATCTGCCCTGTTTGCTTCTTGAGTGGTTGTGAAAACATCACATGTATGCCCCATCTATCCAGAACTCCAGTCACATGTGAGAGTTTGCACCATTTCCAAAGTGTATGACATACCATGGCACTGGTGGTTCTCAATATTATAATGTCTTAGGGAGCTCTTTGTAAATACCGCTCTCCTGCTAGGATGTGGAACAACTTGAGTTTTACCAACATTGCTTCAGAAAGTAGTTGGCAGCATCTGTTAAAGTTGAACCAACATCTATCCTGTAATTCAGTAATCCCACTCCTGGATTTCATACCCAATAGAAATATATGCTCATGTGCACCAAAAATCATCACAAAAATGCTGTGTCATTTGTAATTACTCAAATGTCCATTAACAGAATAGAGAGATAGGGACTGGGATATTGCTCAGTGGTGGAGGACATGCTTGGCATGTTTCCCTGGACTCAGTCCTTAGCACCACAAAATAATCAATCAATCAATCAATCAATCAATTTGTGATATATCCATGTAATGGACAGTATTGAAAATTTGCAAACTATGGCTACAATGCTAATACCGCATTCAATGAAAGAAAACTGACATAAAAGATTTTCCTCAAAACATGAGATATCAAATTGGGAAAATCATAAAACCCTAGGGTTCTAGAACCCAGAACACAGATTACCTGTGGAGAAGAAGGAATGGGTAGATATAGAGAAGTCAAAAGAAGAAGGTTTCTTGGTTGCTGGCAGTGTGTGTGTGTGTGTGTATGTGTGTGTGTTTAAGATGTCTGGGAAGCAATGACTAAGATGTTTTCTGTAGGTCAGGAACAGCCGTGCATGCACACTCTTATGTAGCCTCTGATACATGCACAAGGCAGGCTTTCTTTCAATTTAGAATATAAATTGACTGGAACTGAATAAAGACATGTTGGATCTCCCCTATGGCCCCACATATTTCCTTCAGGTTGCCCAAATCTCGAGTCAACCTCCCTGGGATAGAGGTTGCAGAACAGTTGGCATACTGGCAGGATTCACAGCAGCCTGGTATGGTATGGAGGGGTGGCCCATCATGAGTATGTAGTATAAGGTTGTAAGCCTCCAGGCTACCTGGGCCCCTCATCAGCAATGGGCAGAGGTTGGTGGTACTCTCATGAGTTTGGGAAAGGTGTTGTGCCAAGTGGGAGAGAGCCTAGGAAAGCGCAGTGCAGGGCTGGGGTTGTAGCTCAGTGGTAGAGCACTTGCCTAGCACGTGTGAAGCACTGGGTTCGATACTCAGCACCACATGAAAAAAATAAATAAATAAAATAAAGGTATTGTGTCCATCTACAACTAAAAATAGAAAAGAAAAGTGTGGTGCCTGTGTGGCCACTGGGGCTGTGGGGTTGGTGTTTCTTACAGCTCTGAGAGCAGAAACTGATGCTGCTTTATGAGGATGGCCACGGTGAGGGAGTTGCAAGATAAGGAAGAGGCCTTGGAATGCTTACTAGAGGATGATGGATAGGTTACCCTCCCCCGCCCTCAGAGTTTTCCACACCCTAAGAGAAGCAACCTTCTTTCAAGATGTTCCAGACAGGATGTTCCTTCCCCGGGCAGAATGTTTCTTTTCCCCAGGCAAGAGCCAATAGGCTTAAAGGACACCCTGTTCTAGCCAATGGTGTTTGGGGTTGCTCTAGTGCACCCCCCACCAGAAATCCCTATGTAAGGCCCTGTTTGAGAGACTCAGACAGAGAGAGACACACGGACACAACATCGGATCGTCGCTGCTGAGAGGAGGAAGACAGATACATCGGCTCGTCGCTGCAGAGAGGAGGAAGCCACTGCAACAGCTCCAGACCCATCGCCTCCAGCTCGACGGCAGCTGCCCCAGCCAGCAGCTCCAGACCCATCGCCTCCAGCCGACGGCAGCTGCCCCAGCCAACAGCTCCAGACCCATCGCCTCCAGCCGACGGCAGCTGCCCCAGCCAACAGCTCCAGACCGACCACCTTCAGCCTGACGGCCGCTCCCAGCTGACAGCTCCAGCCTCCAGCCAGACAGCAGCTGCTTTAGCCGACAGCTCCAGAGATCCCAGCCGGTGCAACCAAGCACCCACCTTCTGTCCAGAGCTTGCACACTCCCCTCTCCCTGACTCCCTTCTCCCACCAGAGCTTGCACACTCCCTTCTCCTTGACTCCCCTCTCCCACCTCTTCGACCTTCGACCAGAGCACCTCTTCTCCGGTTTTCGCTACCGGCTACGAAGTCTGTTGAATAAATCTTTTGGCTGCACAGCTGTCCCCGGTGTGATGCTTTGCCCTTCAAGGAGGATCTCTGTACCTTGAAAGCACCCCTGTGTCTCACGGTAGTGCTGATGGAGTCAGAAGAGGAGGAGAAAGGAATCAACACCTGCAAGCTCAACCAATGGTCATTCAGAAAACACAACAACATGTACCAGAGCTCTGGCAGGGCAGCTGGCAGAGCTGGCCCAGGAATTGGAGTTCACCATGTTCCACTATGCTCAAGCCGAGTTGGTGGACTTGGAAAAGCAGTTTAGACAGAGGCCAAGAGAACCCCTGGTCACTTTATTGTTGTGCCTGTGAGATTTAGGGGTGGATAACATTATGTGTAGCACCTTAAAAATGGTGAGGTTAGCACTCCTTCTTACAGCAGAGGTTGCAAAATAGTCAATGCCATGGAGGCATTTAAAGGGGCCAAGAGACCCCAGGGATGCCAAGAGCTCTCAGAGGCCAAGAGACCCCATGTGCTACATGTTATTGACCCTGCACAACCTTGTGAATTGGATGTGCATGTAACCCAAGAAGGGTTTTGGCTGGGGCCTTTGGCAGCAGCAGGAGTGGATGCAGAGACTGGTAGGCTTCTTGTCACAGTTCTGGAAGGGTGTGAGAGCCCTCAATACCCAATAGAGAAGCAGCTTGCAGCCGTGTATGCAACTCTAATGGCCTAGGAGGCCATTGCAGGCACTGCTGAAATCTTGGTGGGCACCATGTATCCCATGGCGGGATGGGTGCAGGATTGGACAACTGCCCCAAGAACAGGTGTGGCCCAGATGCCTACCTTAGCTAAGTGGGGGGTGTATTTGGAACTAAGGAGTTCTTTGTCCACTGGTCCCTTGTCCCAGACTGGGATGGGACAGAGCAGCCATGTGGATAAGGAACTAGTGGATAAAGAGTTATGTGCCATGTGGATGGTGGTGCCACAGGAGCCAGAGCCCTTGACCATCTGCATGAACAGCTGGGCTGTCTTTAAGGGGTGGACCTTGTGGATTACCATATAGTAGGTAGAAAATTGGATGGTAGGGCATTGGCCTCTGTGGAGTCAAACCATGTGGCAAGAACTTCAGGCCATGAACCTTGAAAAAGATGTTATTATAGGGCATGTTACTGGCCATGCCCTGCTGACCAGCCCAGTGAATGAGGAAGCAGATGCTTTGGCTAGGGTGCAATGGCTGGAATGAACGTCTCCCACCATCCAACGGCTTGGTTATACCACCGTGGACAGCACGCAGATGTGAAAACTATGTGGAATGTAGTCAAAACAGTGGGACTTGCCTTTAATGCGGCACATCCTGGTGGGTGCCTGCCACACATGTGTGATTTGCACTCAGGAGTGTCTTCACCCTCACTGCCTTGGAGCCACAGATGGCCAGGTGATGTATGGATGTCTCCCCTTGACACGATGGCAGGCCAGCTACCTCAGCCCTTTACAGAGGTCGGAGGGGCCGTGTTCACCTTGACTGTGGTTGATATGGCACAGGCCTGTTGCTGGCCTGGCCCAATGGCCAAAGAAATCAACATATGACAATTTGCACTCTGACAGTGTTGGCCTTGTACAGTCGGCCCATCATAATAGAGAGTGATCAAGGCACATATTTCACAGGTCAGGATGTGCGATGATGAGCAACTCAGTGGCAGGTTCAATGGAAGCTGCACGTCCCGTATCACCCACAGGCTGCAGGCATGATAGAGAGAGAGAGTGACCTGCTTAAGCAAGGACTTAGGATTGCAGTCAGCCCAGCTTCTAGGAAGGGGGTGGGCACAGCATGCATGGGCAGTTGTGTGAGCTCTGAATGAGTGTCCCCAGTGAGGGGGACCAGCTCCTGTGGAGATTTGGCTGCACTGCCCAGCAGTCCCAATACAACAAAGGACATTATACTTAAGCCTGGGTTCAGGCAGCAAGGGAATGTTCCCTTGCCCACTCTTACTGGATTCAATTAGGGGAAACTGTAGCTTGAACCTGGCTCTGGACAATAAAGTACACCCCCTGTGGGTGGCTCTATTAATCCATGGGGAAGAAGTTTGGAATGTGATCTCTTTGTGACACCATGGGCAACCTGCGAATGGCCCCCCTGGGTACACATTTCCTGGCCAAGTCCTACAGATGGGACACAGATCTTAAAGGGCATGTTTGTGATTTCCTTTTGGCCAATTATGAGTTCCCTGGTGCGGTACACACAGAGCCTGCTGAGATACAGGCCCAAGCTGCATGAGTGTGGTACCATTGCCCAGGGAAGCCGCCACAGGCAGTAACTGCCTTCCCTGAGATGCAAACCTGGCAAGCATCTCCCAAATGGATGGGACTTCCCTTTGTTAGACCTGTAACTGCCTCGTCTTTTTGCCCCTAGGTGTGTGTGGGCCAATGTGCTGGTCAACTGGGCGCACACATACGCCACTGTCGCCGATCCATCTGCATGCTGGGTATGCACTCAACTGTGGCAGAGTGTTGCAAATGGCCTGCATGGTGAACTGATCCAGCAACAGCCTCTAACTGGACTTGGTTGCAAACATGAAACATGGTTGACCCTCAATGAAACCATAATGTAATCCAGGTGCTGCAAACCCTAGCCCTTGAAACCCAGTGAATAGAGTGTTTAACTGGAGACCCCTACAAGAATGGTGGGCTACCCTGACTGCTCCATGGAGGTGGGCCTTGCTTATCTTGGGTGGGGGCAGCTTGTGTATTAGTGATTTGCTGTAGTACCATATATTGTTGTTGTGGATTATGGGTGCAGGGCTGTGCCCTCCTTGCCAAGGGACCTTTGCAGAAGACATCTGTCACATAGATTGTGCGGTGAGGAACTCTGAAGAGGTGAAACGTAAGGAAAATGGAGTCAGTTGGGTTCCCTCACCCAGATATCTAGGAAGCAGGGACTGAGATGTTTTCTGTAGGTCAGGAACAACAGTGTGTGCATATTCTTATGTAATTATGGTATGCTTGGCACGCTACTGACTTTGTTTCAAGTCAGTATATAAACTGACCTGGACTTTCTGCTGTGTGAATTGACCACCTACCAAATTAAGGCATGTGGGAGCTCCCTGTGCACCCATGTATTTTCTTCAGGTTACCCAAAACTCGGATCCATCCACCTGGGATAGAGCGGTTGCACAGCAGCATGTGAATGTGTTTACCTCAATGATAGTTGTACAAATATTTTTAAAATATGCATTTTTGTGATAATTCACTGGGCTATGCACATGATTAATGTACTTTATTTTTTTTTTTTCCCCTTTGGTACCAGGGATTGAACTCAGAAGCACTCAACCACTGGGCCACATCCACAGCCCTTTTTTGTATTTTATTCAGAGACAGGGTCTCACTGAGTTGCTAAGTGCCTCGCCATTGCTGAGGCTGGCTTTGAACTCGCGATCCTCCTGCCTCAGCCTCCCAAGTGCTGGGATTACAGGAGTGCGCCACCGCGCCCAGCTTGATTAATGCACTTTTAAAAAAATATTTATTTATTTGTTTTAGTTGTACACAATGCAATGCATTTATGTTTACATGGTGCTGAGGATCGAACCCGGGCCGCGCACGTGCTTGGCGAGCGCTCTACCGCTGAGCCACAACCCCAGCCCCAGATTAATGCACTTTTTAAAGTCATGTATTTCATTTCAATTAAAAACAAAACTGCTGCCTGGGTTCCAGTCCAGACCAATCCCTGAGGCATTGTGAGGAGAGCAGCTGGGACAGAGAACACTGCCCTCTCCCTGTGGGTGCCTTTCCCTCCAGGAATGGGGCTCTAGAGCTGTGTGGATGGACACCGCTGGATGTGCCTCAGGTGCTGGAGGAGCAGGGCTTGTATATTGGAGAGAAGAAGGCTCAAGGACACTGTGGCCAAAGCCCTGGGCAGGAATGACCTTACACTTCTGAGCATAAGGACAGGTTTCTTTCCTGGGAACACACCAATCAAAGACTTATCACTGGAGCCCCCAGCCTGCAAGGACTGTCTGTAATGTCCTCCTTTTAAGGAGCCATTCCTGAGTTTAATTTCAAGTTCGCTAATCAAAACTGTTGCAGCAGCTTTTAGAAAATTTTATTTGCCTTGCCCTGTGTGAATGTTTTCTGTGTGTGTTTTACTGTAGTGGCCTAGTTGTTGTTTTTGGTACTGGGGATTGAACACACTGAGCCACATCCCCAGCCCTTTTTAGTTTTTTTATTTTGAGAAAGGGTCTCACAAAGTTGCTCAGGGCCTGGTGAAATTGCTGAGACTGGCCTCGAACTTCGATCCTCCTGCCTCAGGCTCCAGAGTTGCTGGGATTACTGGTGTGCACCATCGTGCCTTGCAGTCGTTGTTATTTTTTTTTTTTTTTTTTGATACTGGGGATTGAACTCAGCGGCACTAGACCACTGGGCCACATCCCCAGCCCTTTTTTGTATTTTATTAGAGACAGGGTCTCACTGAGTTGCTAAGTGCCTCGCCATTGCTGAGGCTGGCTTTGAACTCGCGATCCACCTGACTCAGCCTCCCAAAGTGCTGGGATTACAGGCGTGCGCCACCGCGCCCGGCTGCAGTCGTTGTTATTTTAATTCCTTACTGTCTTCCTTTTAACATATGATTATTTAGTGCACACACTGCACAACCACATCCCATGGCTGTGCCATCATCTGCTAGGTAGTGTGGGCTGGTTTTCTAACTTGTTTATCATGTGAGAGATGAGCAAATTCTGAGTACATGCCACTTTTAATCTTTGCTAGTCTCCAGTTTAAACCACTTGGGAAAAGGGGTGTAAACACCAAGAACCTTTTGTATTTTTTGATCACTGTTCTGATTTCATAAACAGAAAACACTATGGGCCAAGCTCTGTAGCTTGATAGAGATACTATACCTTCAACACTTCTTCAGAGGCTTGACTCAAATAATGCCTCTAGAATTTAACCTCAGTAGCATTTTAACAGGGCTGTAGCCTCTTTAAGTTGATTTAAATAGCTGTAGTTTTCTAAAAGCTATTTTAATTACATAATATTTAAGATGTTATTAAAAGAACACCTTAATAGTTTTTTTTTTTTTTTTTTTTTTTTTTTTTTTTTTGGCACCAGGGATTGAACTCAGGGGCACTCGACCACTGGGCCACATCCCCAGCCCTTTTTTGTATTTTATTAGAGACAGGGTCTCACTGAGTTGCTAAGTGCCACGCCATTGCTGAGGCTGGCTTTGAACTCACGATCCTCAGGCTCCCAAAGTGCTGGGATTACAGGCGTGCGCCACCACACCCGGTGTTTTTTTTCTTTTCTCAAAGCAAAATTTATTGTATAAGTCAGGCATGGTGGCATGTGCCTGTAATCCCAAGAACTCAGGAGGCTGAGGCAGGAGGATCAATCGCAAGTTGGAGATGAGTCTGGGCAACTTAGCGAGGCCCTGTCTCAAAGTAAAAAATTAAAAGGACTAGGTATGTGGCTCAGTGGTTGAGTGCCTCTGGGTTCAATCCCTAGTAATACATAAATAAATAAAGTGGTAAAGTACCCCTGAGTTCAATCCCCAGTATCCCCCCAATTTTTTTTATTGTATAGATTTGTATAGTTGAAGCACGATGTGTGTATATATATATATATATATATATATATGCATATATATATATGTATATACACACACACACACACACACACACACACACACACACACACACACACATATATATATATCTTTCTAGGTGCCCAAAATGTTCTTCATGTGACTATTATAATTTCTGAAAGGAAATGTGTATACATATGTATGTACTGTATTGGGAAAAAAGTTGTTTATTGTGTGATTATCATTGCATTATGAATGTTTTCAGTTTTGTTTGTCTGCTTTTTTTTTTTTCCCTTCACCTGGGGTGGGGGCGGTGGGAAGGTAAGAAAAAGTAGAAAATATGAAGCACAAGCTTCCTTCTCTACATTGCAGTTAAGGTCTTAATGGCAAAGCAACTACCTTCAGGGGCCAGAGATGTCTGCATGAGTGGAAATTCGTTAGAAATGCAAATTCTCAGGCCACCCCTGATGCTGGCTTAGACATTCTAGGTGTGGGCCCATAGAGCCTTCCATGTGATTCTGATTCATACTGACATTTGAAGACTACTACTCTAAAGAATAGCAGGAAACTAATTTGGCCAATAATCCTTGAGAGATCCAATCTGGGAATAGGTGTTTTGTACTGTTAAAAAAAAAATTTTCCCCCCCAGATTCATCTTGCCCCAAATCAAAATACTAGGATTTCTTAACCCAATCTGGAGAGCTTTTAAAAATGCCTGTGCCAGAGCTGGGCACGTGGCGCATGCCTATAATCCCAGCACTTGGGAGACTGAGGCAGGAGGATTGTGAGTTCAAAGCCAGCCTCAGCAATGGCGAGGCACTTAGCAACTCAGTGAGACCCTGTCTCTAATAAAATACAAAAATGGGCTGGGGATGTGGCCCAGTGGTCGAGTGCCCCTGAGTTCAATCCCTGGTTAAAAAAAAAAAAAAAAAAGACTGTGCCCTAGTATCTCCCCAGACCATGTTAATCACACCCTCTGTGGATAGGTCTCAGGCATCCAGGTGCTTCTGATGTGTGCCAGGGCTGATAAATTCTGTTCTATATTCAGGTACTTTTTGCGGTTGAGACAGATGAAGTTAACACCTGCTGTCACGTTCTTTCAGATGTTTCCTACAGGCTCTGTGAAGCAGAACTCTGGCCTCTGGCGACTGCTTGTCCAGAGCTAAAGGTGTTTCCTGCAAGACAATTTGGCCCTGCATGCAGGTACCTCTGTAGACCACACCAGTGCACCAGAAATGTGACACTCCCTCATGGCACGCACACAGGCCTGGCTCCTTAGCTCCACTTCAAACACCAACTCTGCTGCCCAGGCCAGATGCCAAGTAAGATAACATATGTTAAATCCGAAGTTCAGGACAGAGAAAGTATCAAAAATGTCAGCTATGGAACTGGAGCTGTAGCTCAGTGGCAGAACCCTTGCTTAGCATGTGTGAGGCACTGGGTTCAATCCTTAGCACTGCATGGAAATAAACAAAATAAAGGCATACTCTTCATCTAAAACCACAAAAAATTAAAAAAAAAAAGTTAGCTGTGCTTATCTTCATTACCTAATGCATACGGATCTCTTTTTATTTAAGTTCACAAAATACTTCCTCAGAAGACTCCTCTTGGTTGTTTCGTCATGAATTTCCTGCCCCCAACCCTGCAACTTTCATGCAAAGCCCCCAGGAAACCTCTTACACATATTCTTGAGGGATGTTCTAAGCCAGTGGTTCTTAAAATGTGGTTGGTGGGCAGGGTAGGGTGGTTGGCAGCAAGAGTGTCACCTGGGATTTTGTTAGATGTGAACCCAAGAGCCCCAACTATATGAAGTAGGACTCTATGAAGAACTCCCCAGGGGCAGCCCAGCCATCCACGATTTCAGATGCGTGCTCTGGTTAGAGAACCACTGCTGGAAGTCTTAGTCTCTCAAGCTTGTGAACAATGCAGAAGCTCAGGCCACACTCCACATCAGCTGAATTAGAGTCCCCAGGTCACTTAAATGCACATCAGAGTTTGAAAAGCATTGCTCTAAACTCTTGGTCATGATCAATGAGAGCACCTGAAAGTGCATTCTTAGATTGTGGCATCTCAGCTTCCCACAGCAATGCCACCACAGATGATAATTTCAGTGTAAGAAACAGACACATGAAAGATCTTTCTGCACCTATGGAAAATAATTTTAACCATGCTGGTAATCCCAGCTATTTGGGAGGCTGAGACAGGAGGATCACAATTTTGAGGACAGCCTGCACAGCTTAGTAAGACCCTGTCTCAAAATAGAAAATAAAAAGGGCTGGGGATGTAGCTCAGTGGTAGAGCAAAGAGAGTAATTGTACTGCTGTTCACCATCCGCTTGGATAAAGACATACCCTGAGAATTTTCTTAGAGTTTAAAGCAAACACATTTGTCTGACTTTTTGTTCTTAGGGAAGGTGAAGTTCTCAAACTCATTACACCTAAGTTGCCAGGACACTTTTAGCTCAGTTCTAAAAAGTATTCCTGGTTTAGGTTCTGTCCTATAGCTCTCCCTTCTTCTATGTGTTTTTTGAAAAGAAATTGTTCTAATTAGTTATACATGACAGTAGAATGCACTTTGACACATCATATAAATGGAATATAATTTCTCATTCTTCTGGTTATACATGATGTAAAAATCACACCCGTCGTATAGTCATATACATACTTAGGGTAATAATGTCTGATTCATTCTATTATTCTTCCTACCTGCTCCCCTCCCTTCACTCCCCTCTACCTAATCCAAAGTAACTCTATTCTTCCCTAGCTCCCACCACCCCCTTACTGTGAATTAGCATCCCCATATCAGAGAAAACATTCAGCCTTTGGTTTTTGGGGATTGGCTTATTTTGCTTAGCATGATATTCTCATTTTTGTTTTAACAATCTATTGTGGCTAGATTTTTTAAATTATAAGTAGTCTCAACTATGGTGGGAGAATATAAGGGATTGCAGAGAGGAGAGCTAACTTCTCACCCATTGCTATGTTCATAGTAGACACCTCTATAGCAAAAGACAGATGAACAAGATTACACAGATTCATTTAATGTAAGTTTTACCAGACACAGAAGCCCTTATAAGGAAATGAACACCTGAGGAAACAGTTAAATTTTATGCTAGGCTTGATGAAGAATGGAAAGTAGTAGAGAAATGTAATTGGATAAAGGGAGTATAATCTAATAGTTATAAACTGCTGGGGGGGGGAGCCTTGTTCAAATTCTTCCCTGTGTCTCCAGAGACAAGGATGCTCCATTCCTCTGGATGTAAGGAGGATGCCCCACAGATGAGGGTCTTATGGCCTGTCTGCTTCTGCCATTTCCCCAGATTCTTTCAACTTAAATTATTCAATATGCCAGGATACCATGTGTCAGGTACAATGTCCTGAACCCCATAAGAGCTGTTGAGAAGTAAGTACACGTGCTATGACTCAGAATATCTCTGCGTGTATAAAGCATAGCAATCCTAAGGGCCCCGTTCGAATGCTCTATGCTCCCTGAAGCTTTCCTGGTGGCTCCCCAGCAGCTGTGGTTCGTAGGACCTCAGATGACATTGCTTGCGATTTGTCATTCTGTATCACACTTGGCCCTGTACTTAGTTAATGTTTGTGAAGTGTGTAGAACAGTGTAGGAACATGGTATTATTACTATTATCATTGTCATGGTTTATATGTAGGTGTGTGTCATTCCTCCAGTAAGCCTTTTGGGGGTGAGGAAAGGAACTTCTGGACAGTTGGCTGGCCTCGTGGGCCTTGTTTATGTGTACCCACAACAGGACCCTCCGCATAACATTAATGAGAGTTAATATCAGAGTGCTCTGGAAAAGAAAATATGACTTATGGCCATTAACGGGGACATCGGGTCTCAACTGATCCTATCCAAAAAGAGAAGCTATTGTACCAATAAGGGTAACCTATCCCTTAGCCTCAGTCCAGAAGGCATCAGAAAAAAAGGAAGTGAAGGATAAATGTCACCAAAGTTCTCAGTGAAACTGAATTCAGAAGAAACTCTGACCAAAACCAAAATGGAACCAACTGAAAATGTTAATGGTCATTTTTAGTAAGTCACAAGAATTTGAAGAAAGGCTATTTTAATAAGTAGAACAATTTCATTTTCCATATAGCCTGTGAAATTAAGATGAGATGGTTTCTTTTACATAGTCTCGGAAAGCCGTATGGTTTCATCTAAAAGACTTGTGAGAAAAAGAAAGAGGGAAAGTATCTTAAGCAGTCGTTTGTAAGAGAAACCCACACTGGGTTGGTTGTTGATTGTGGGGTTATCTAACATGGTATTCTTGGGCTGGGGGAAGAAAACTGAGCAAAGAATCAGGTTCATGTGAGGTGCAGAAAATGGGGTTAAGGGGAAACTGCTGGAGCCTGAGGGTTACACTTAGACCCTCAGCCCCAGCGCTTTCAAATTCTTAAGAGGGACACTGGCAATTTTGTGTTTATAATTTTGTGTTAGTGTTCATAAAAGGGTTTCCCATGTTGCCTAAGTTTCTATAAAACTGGAACCGTTCCTTATGACATGCTGTCCACCTCGAAAGCTCCTGCTTTTCAGATTTCCTTTTTTTGCAGTCCTTGGCTCTGCTTTGCCGGATGGGCTGATGCAACAACTGCGGGGATTTAAAAATGAGGAAGGTCTTTGGTGAGCTGCTGGGAGGAGAGATCATCACAACCGAGTTCAACATAATGATGACATGTGGATACTGGTATGATTTTTGTCAAGGCTTATTATTGTCCTTCTAGGGCAGTGATTTTCAACTAAGGGCAATTTTACCCTCAGAGGACATTTGGTAATATCAAGAGTTGGTTTTTATTTATTTATTTATTTATTGGTACCAGGGATTGAACCCCACTTAGCCATGTCCCCAGTCCTTTTTATCTATTTATTTTTTATTTAGAGACAGGATCTCACTAAGTTGCTTAGGGCCTTGCTATGTTGCTGAGGCTATCCTTGAACTCGCGGTCTTCCTGCCTCAGCCTACCAAGCTGCTGGGATTACAGTTGTGTGCCACTGCGCCTGGCCAAGAGACACTTTTGAAAGTCACAACTAGATGTAGGCACTAGGGCTGCTATTGGCATCTAGTAGGTAGAGGTCAGGGGTGGAGCTAAACCCTCCACACTCCACAGGACAGGCCCTTACAGGAAAGAATTATATATATGGCCCCAAATGTCTGAGTGCTGAGACTGGGAAAGCCTGTTCTAGCTCACTCTTTTGCTGTATGTCAACTGACAACTCAGGCTTTCAAATGAAATATCGGCAAACAGCATAAGGTGACTGCTCAAAGGAATTGCAGTTGGGTCTTCCTTACAAACCATTGTTTGTCATGTATCTGGTTCTTCCTTGATTAGTGACACCCTCTCCCCCACTCCACCCTACACACTGAAAGGCTGGAAGGGCCATGGCTCTAACTAAATCAAAAATGAAAACCTGTCTGGCACCGATGGGTGAGAAACAGGGAGTCTTAGAATGACAGGCATTGGAGTGCAGCTTGGTGGAGCCCACCCACCCACAAACCAGCTTCTCTAAAACTAAAGCAATCAGCCATTTCCCTTGACTGTGTGAACACCCATGCAATGTGGGTGGACGTGTGGGTCCCACTTCCAGACTGCTACCTTCCCCCCTCCAGGCTGCTGAGTCCTACTAAGGTCTTAGAGTTACCAATGCATTGCCCCAAATTCCTGCCCTCTGACCTTAGCGGGTCCTTCTCTACCTTGTGGCCTTCCTGCTAGGCACCTCCTGATTGTCGCAGTCATAGTCCCATGGTGGCTCACTTCCCCCAAGCCTTTAAAAATTTTTTTTTGTTTTTTGTAGTTGTGGATGGACAGCATGCCTTTATTTTATTTATTTATTTCTATGTGGTACTGAGGATCCAACCCAGTGCCTTACACGTGCTAGGCAAGCTCTACCACTGAGCCACCACCCCAGCGCCACCCCCCACAAGCCTTTTAATCATTCTCTCCCTATTTCTCTTGCCTCCTGCTTTCCTGAGATGTGTCGTCTTTGTCCTTGTTGTCATCATCATCATCATCATCATCATCATCGATATTATCATTTATGCAGCAGCCACAAGCACTAGGTTGGTACCATAAATATGCTTCACCTGCAAGGGGAGTACCAATAACGGTGTTTTGCAGATGATGAAACCCGGGCTTAACAAGGCTGCTCTAACTTTCTCCAAGTCACAGCATGGGCATTTTGTCCCAGGATTGCCCAAGTCCAGTAGGAGCTCCCCACACTTCTCTCCTGTCCCTGAAAATCTCTTTTGTTTCTTTCCACCTAAAGTTGATTTCTCCATCTTGACCTTATTTTCCTCCAGTCTCCTGCCACACTCACTGCAAGAACATCCCCCCCCACCACTACCATATATTGCAGCCTTTCCTCCCCACTGGCTCCTTCCTATGAATGTATTACCCCCACCCTGCTTTGCCAACCCTATTCTGCCTCATCTGCTTCTTTCCCCTCACTGCTAACTTGCCAAAAGAAAGAGTGTCTCCGTGTGGCCACCTCTTCTGTTCTCTCCTTCACTCTTGGTCTGTCCAGTCATCCACTCCATGAACATGGTCTGGTTCTCCTCCCTAACTGTGCCTTTGGGTGGGATTCGTCAGAGTGCCCTTGGGTACCCCCTGCTCCCTCTGGATAGATACCATGTCTACCTCCCACTGTGCCTGGGACAGTGTCCTAAAGAGTATGAGTAATGGTGTTAACCCACATTCAGAATAAGGCAAAAACCAGACAAACACCTTCCAGAAGGCCAGGGAGATGGCTGAACCAGGGCTCCCAGGGAAATTCCTTTGGGCTGGAGCTCTCTTCAGCAGAATGACGACACACTATTGACATATTTAGAGCAGTGATTACCAAATGGAAATACCCTATTTCACCAGGGACTGAGATCCGAAGTCACTGGCTTCATATCTAAATGTCATTTACCTCTTCACTGTAACCAAAGCTCTGAGAAACAGAAACACATGACTACATGCTAGGGGATTCAATTCCTGTTTTTCCTTCCTGTTTGTCCTCTGCTAAAATTAAAAAAAAAAAAAAAAAAAAAAGAAAAAAAAAAAAAAAAGAAATACTAAAAAGAAACTTCCTGCTACGTACTATTACATCTGTGGAGATAAACCTAAATGAAACAAATAGTCTTTGAGCTATTGACATTAAATGCCATCAATTCTTAAAAGACAAGAAAATAACACTTGAACCCTAAATCTATGTTTGAAGGCAAAAAAAAAAAAAAAAAAAAAAAAAAAAAAAAAAAGCCCTTCTGTGGTTAATTCTGTTCTCATACCCTCTGTGTTGAAATGGCTGTAAATTTCTACAAGTTGGAACCAATAAGCTTATGCTTAACTTTCATCCTTCTAGGTATCCACTGGTTTATTACTTCAACAATATTTATCAAAATGGTGTGGTTGGTCCTTGGACAAGATAGACACAGTGCTTGTCCTCAGGATGTGAGGTCTAATCTGACACCTGAAACTCAACATGATAGGCGCTGGATAAAAGAAATGTAGGGTGTGATAGAAATATTTATGTAGACTCTTACCCCAGACTTGGGGGGTATGTCAGTCAAGGACCGAAAAAAATAGCACCTAAAGTAAAACCTGGCGTGTGGGTGAAGGAGGAAGGGTCACGCCAGGGGAGGGGTCATCCAAGAGAGAAGCACACTTTAGATACAGAGACAGGAGAGAGTTTTAAAGCACTTACAAGTTCATTCTCACTGGATCAGGAAATAGAAGAGGAGAGGACTAGAGAAAGATTTCCATCGTAGGGAATATTTTAAGTGCATAAAGTGGGTGCCATCATTGTTGTTGATGATGTTGTTTTGCAGTACTGGAGATTGAACCCAGTGCCCTGACTATTCTAGGAAAGTGCTCTACCACTAAGCTACCTCCTCAGCCCCCAATGGGTGCCTTTGTTAGCCCCATTTTTCAGAGGTGGGAGCTGGGCACTGGGAACTTCATGCCCAAGGCAACAGAGCCAGCATGTAAGGGGTTCCATCTCCACCCAGCGTCTGTGCCCTTGCCTGATGCAATACTGCCCCCCATCCTGCCTTTGAGATAATTTTCAAATCTCTGTCCCAACAATCAAGTTGGGAGGACCCAGGAGAAAAGAACAGATTGAGGCTCTGATTTAATGTTTAGTGGGCCATCTAAGTGGGAATGCCAACCAAAGGAAGACTCTCCTCCCCCGCCTCCTGCCTTTCATAAGTCCATTTAAATAGGGGAGCAGGAGCAGCAGTTTTGATTGCCCTAACTGGCAAGATGGGATGGAGGGAGACATTCTGGGTTAGGGGCCCAGCCCATGCCTCTCCCGAGGGGGACTAGTAAGGGACCACCTAGTCATATACTCCGAGATTTTTTTTTTTTTTTTTTTTTTTTGCCTAGAAAGCTTGTTATGAATCATCAGGTTCTTAATTTTCTATCAGAAGTGGCTTAGGCTCTCAAAAGTCATCTATTGGAAGGGTTCCCCCCCTTCTAATTACTAATGACATCAATGAAAATAACTCTAGTTGACTCAAGGAGTCAGAGACTTATGCAGAGCAGCTGAATTTTGTTTCATTCAGAGATTGATTTAGAGAAAATAGCAGCTTCATATCCGTTAAGGTTGGGGGGAAGGCTTTAATGCCATCAACTTTGCAATGAAGAATTTAAAGTGGTCAGGTGTGCAGACAGTTCACCCACCCAAGCATGGGACACGGCCATACGACTTCTCAAGACTATAAAATCTCTCACGGATGATTACCCACCAGCTCGATCACACCTGGAGCCACTGAGACACGTGGAACATCTGTTTACAACTAAGTCTTCCTATAATAAATATATTTCATCTTGAGAAGGACTGGATATCACCCTTCTCAAATCCAATGCTTATTTTTTCTATTTCATTCCAGTTTGCCAGAATAATATATTAATTGCTGAGACTGGCTAGAGTTAAAATGCTTGTCTCCAAGACTTCCTGTGGTGAGATGGATGAGGACAGAAAGAGTTAATTTCCATGTTAATGTACAACATTGGTGGAGTTGATTGTTTAGAGATCGCTTGCACACACACACACACACACACACACACACACACAACTGGATATCGTAAGTCCTCCCTATCTGTGAGTTCCATACCCATGGATTCAACCCACTGCAGATCAAAAATATTTGGAAAAAGTTGCATCTGTATTAACCATGTATATATGTATTTTCTTGTTATCATTCCCTTAACAATATAGTACAACAAGTACAAAGATAGCATTTACATTGTGTTAGGTATTGCAAGTAACCTAGAGATGATTGAAAATATAGTCATTCCTCAGTATCTGCAGGGGATTGGTTCTGGGAGCCCCTTGATTACCAAAATCCAAGGGTGTGTGTGTTTTACATCCTTGTTTGCACCAGTACCTAGGAAACTCAGAGTTGTACAGAAATTGGATATGGTTTATCAGTTAGCTCTCTCTGCTCCAACCATTTCCCATCCCTCCACCAACAAATGGACCATACTTTTATCAGTCCTTTCCCTATCTTCTTCTTCTTAGCCAGACTTGATTCCTCTCAAGCAAGTGGACAGAAAGCTTAACTTCTGCTTGTTGAATTTTTGTACAGATAATTAGTTGATTCATTACCTTGAAAATCCAGGAATGTCATTTATATAATGACTAATACTTTTCTCATTGGGACATAGGCTGTCCCTGCCCTTTAGGCACATATTGCGGTCAGAAACAAAACAGATAGCAATGAAATTTTATCCTTGTTTGTTTCTCTGTTGCCATTGGGTCTCCATACCACAGGGGCTAGAAAATACTTGATGTGGTGCTTTTGGTTTGGGGGTCATTGAGAGAGTGATTGAGTGAAGGGTGAAATGAAGGGAGAGAGGTGAATACTGAAGAAACCCAACCCTGACAACCAGTAGCTTCATGAGCTGGGTCAAGGAGCAGGCATGGTGATTCTTATGCCATAAACATTTATTCATTCAGACAACTGGAGCCTATTAAGAGTCACACAATGGGAAGACACAAGGTCTGACCTTCAGAGTTTTCATTTAGAGCTTACTCAAAAGTGGGCCCATCAAAAGTACCAAAAAAAAGGCACACTCTTACATTGCTGGTGGGACTGCAAATTGGTGTGAACACTCTGGAAAACAGTATGGAGATTCCTTAGAAAACTTGGAATGAAACCACAATTTGACCCAGCTATCCCACTCCTTGGTTTATACCCAAAGGACTTAAAATCAGCATGCTAGCTGGGCGCTAGCACTTGGGAGGCTGAGGCAGGAGGATTGCGAGTTCAAAGCCAGCCTCAGCAATGGCGAGGCACTTAGCAACTCACTGAGACCCTGTCTCTAATAAAATACAAAAAAGGGCTGTGGATGTGGCCCAGTGGTTGAGTGCCCCTGAGTTCAATCCCCGGTACCAAAAATAAATAAATAAATAAATAAATAAATAAATAAAATCAGTATGCTACAGTGGTGCAGTCACATCAATATCTATAGCAGCTCAAGTCACAATAGCTAAATTGTGGACCAACCTAGATGTCCTTTAATAGGTGAATGGATAAAGAAACTGTAGTATATACACACAATGGAATATTACTCAGCATAAAAAAGAGAATAAAATCATGACATTTGTAGATAAATGGATGAAGTTGGAGAATATCATGCTAAGTGAAGTAAGCCAGTCCCTAAAAACCAAAGGCCGAATGTTCTCTCTGATAAGTGGCTGTTGATCCATAACGGGGGGGGGGGGGGGGGTGGGAGAACATGGGAGGAATGGAAGAACTTTGGATAGAGCAAAGGGGAGGGAGAGGTAGGAGGGTGCATGAAGGTAGGAAAGATGGTGGAATGAGATGGACATTGATAGATGGGCAGGAACCAATAGGCTTAAAGGTTGCCAAAAGTTCACCCTGTTCTATAGGCAAAGGGTCAAAAGTTCACCCTGTTCCACAGGCAGAGGGCCAAAAGGTTGCTCTGCTCTCTGGGCAGGATGTTTCATCATCCCTAGGCAGGAGCCAATAGGCTTCAAGGCTGCCCTCACCCCATGGGCAGGAGCCAATAGGCTTTCAGGTCATCAAAAGTTCACCCTGTTCCACAGGCAGAGGGTCAAAAGTTCGCTCTATTCTCTGGGCAGGATGTTTCATCATCCCCGGGCACAAGCCAATAGGCTTGAAGGCTGCCCTCACACCCCAAGCAGGAGCCAATAGGCTTAAAGTTCGATCTGGTACAACCCCCACCAGTAATTCCTATATAAACTCCTGTGCATTCAAAGTTTGAGAGCCAGACGCTGATGGAGAGCCAGCAAGACAAAGAGCCAGATGACGCAAGACAGAAGACAAAGACAACGGAGATGGA
Source organism: Tamias sibiricus (assembly GCA_025594165.1). NCBI lineage: Eukaryota > Metazoa > Chordata > Mammalia > Rodentia > Sciuridae > Tamias > Tamias sibiricus. The sequence continues at coordinate 45,508,016 of CM046670.1, forward strand.
GAAGAGGCAGCCACTGCACACTTACCCACCGTCTCCAGCCCTACAGCAGCTGACCCAGCCAATAGCTCCAGAGACCGCAGCCGGTGCGACCACACTCCCACCTTCCATTCAGAGCTTGCACACTCTTCCACCAGAGCTTGCACACTTTCTGAGCTTGCACACTTCCCTCTCCCTGGCCCCTCTCCCTGTTCCTTTTCTACCCTTAACTAGCCATAAAGGCCAGTTAATAAATCCCTTGGCTGCACGGCCGTCCCTGGTGTGATTTTTGCCCTTCAGACATTATTACCCTAAGTACATGTATGAAGACATAAATGGTGTGACTCTACTTTGTGTACAACCAGAGACATGAAAAACTGTGCTCCATTTGTGTACTATGAACTGAAATGCATTCTGCTGTCATGTATAACAAATTAGAACTAATTAATTAATTAATTTTTTAAAAGAAACCAATAAAAAAAGGCAAAAAAAAAAAAAAGAACTTAGGTTTATCTATAATCAGTAGGTTACTTCCTCTACTCACAAGGCACAATGGAAGGAGTTACTTTCCACATTCCTGTGGACTGAATTTGCCTATGCAGTATCCACTGGGGTTTGGTTCCAGCACCCCCTCAGATACCAAATTCTAGATGCTGAAGTCCCTTACATAAATGGCACAGTAGTTACAGACAGTATGCACATCCTCTCATAATCCTAATACAATGTAAGTACTATGTAAATAGTTGTATTGTTTAGGGAACAACAAGAGAAAGTCTGTATGTGTTTGGTATAGACCAAATATTTCCTCCAATATTTTGGATTCGTGGAGCCATGTGGGTACCGCGGGTTGACTATATTAGTAAAACTGAAAGAGACAGACTTGATGACTAAGAGGAAAGAGGGGATTTATTGGAAGGCTCATATAATGGAGAGAAGGTTCAATAACCCAGTCACAGGAAGGATAGGGCACTGAGGATGAGGGAACCAAGGAATCTCACCTGCCCCTTCAGTGCTCCCCATTCCGCAATCTGTCTGGCTAACTCTGTTCCTTCTCTCCCTGCAGAGAGGGTCTCTCCCCTCAGTGGTAGTACCCAAGCCTCGCATCTCCCAGATTCTATCCCTCTCCTTCTCTGTCTCCTTGGCAGGCTCAGCCCTGTGCTTGGCCATCAAGTGTTAAAGCTTCTGCTACTCCATCTTAGGCCTTTCTCCTCCCTCCTTCAGAGTTCTCACTCATGCCTACGGCTTCAATCATTGCTTCTACTTTGAGGGTTCCCAAATTTATTCTCCAACATGGATATTTCTCCAAGTTCTAGGCCTGTGTCTCCAAAAGCCTACCTGGTATCTATTTTTGGGTATTTCAAAGGTATTTGAAACTTTCCCCTTCATTGGTAGCCAAATCCCCATGTTGTTAGGAGTGGCAAAGAGCTCAGCTGAAGAGATTACATTTCCCAGCTTCCCTTGCAGCCAGGGATGGGCAATGAGAGGTAAGCAATGGTAATTAAACTGAGCTTCTGGGGGAAGTCCTTTACAAAATGGTGGACTCAGCTGAATGCTTTTTCATCTTTGTCATTGTGCCTCTTTGTATCTGCCTGGAATGTGGTCGTGATAACTAGTACTATGATGATCATTCTGAGACTATGAGGATAACTTGAAGATGGAAACTACCACTAAAATGGCTGAGAATGGTAGAAGGAGCCATTTTACCTTCAGGATGAAGGTGACATTTTAGTATCTCTAGACATTTTTTTTTTTTTTTTTGTACCAGGGATTGTCAGGGGCACTTGACCACTGGGCAACATCCCCAGCCTTTTTTTTGTATTTTATTAGAGACAGGGTCTCACTGAGTTGCTAAATGCCTTGCCATTGCTGAGGCTGGCTTTGAACTCACAATCCTCCTGCCTCAGCCTCCCAAGTGCTGGGATTACAGGTGTGTGCCACCATGCCTGGCTTTTCTCTAGACATCTTTTAGGTGGGAAATTATAAACTTCTATCTTATTGAAGCCACTCGTACATGGAACTAGAGACCAAACACAATTCCTAACAGATACCATGGCCTCTTCCTACACCTCCATCCATGTCTGGTGCCAGCCCACTTGACCCTCCTCCCTTTATCCAGTCACATTGCTTCTTCTCCTGCCACTTGGTCTTCTCCTGTGCCATTCCCAAAGCTTAGACCTCAGCTCAGTCATTGCTTCCTTGGGGAATCCATCCTTGACTTACATTACTAGGCTAATTCCCCCATTGTGGATTCACAAAGCATCCCTAGTCTCTCTTGTGTTGCACCTGTTCTTATTGTCATTGTACATTCACTTGCGTTGTCTTTGGACTCACATCTGTCCTCACTAGATTTTAAGCTTCATGGAAGCAGCAATTGTGTTCTTTCTTTCTCTTATCATTGCATGCTTTATACACAAGCCCAGTGTTATAATAAGTGCTCACCTCCAAAAGAAAAATGTTGAACATGTTAATGCTCCAGAAAGGAGTTACTTAGGCTTCTCTGGTTTGTATTTTTAAATCCTGAGGAAATCTTCTGACTGGTCTATCTAGAGTCAAGTTTCCATCTCAGGATTGTGGTCAAGGACAGGGTCTATAGGAATATGTCAGCTTCCATTTCAAACCACATTTTTGGAACAGGGAAAGGAACCATTCCAAAAGAAGAGAAGGGAGATAGATATAACACTAAGTGTCTACCTCTGTGAGGGCATCTGTGATGACTATTGTAGCCTGATTTTACCTAGAGGGGAAGGTTGGTGAAGGAGGGTCCACAATACTATTAAGCTCAGGTCCTGCATGCTCTAGGAAAGAATCTGGTCCTCACACTCCTATATATAAATAGAGGATGACCTGATTACATTCCCTTGAGATCAATTATGCATTCATTATTAGTATATAATGAAAACAAAAAAAACCTTGTTTAATCTGATTTTATGGCTTTCATTCAATTCAGCAAACAGAATAAAATAAAAGATCTTTACTTAGCCCTTGTCCTCTCACTTCTTCCCGCCCTCACTGTGTTCCCTCCATCCTGGCCTCCTCTTTCTCAGAGAAAGTCTGAGCTCAGTCCTGCTTCAGAAACTTTGCACTGCTATTTGCTTCTGCCTGAAACACTCTACCCTAGATCTTGGCGAGGCTGGCTCCTGAGGAGGATGAGCCAGCAGAACTGCCATGAACACTTCTCCAGTTTGTGCACTGAAAAGAAGCCTCACTGAAGTGTTGGTAAGGGCTGAGATTCTACCCCAGTGCCGTCCTCTGAACCATGTGCCCTGAGGAAGAAGTGCATTTTCTTCCCCCACTAAAGATAGCATCCTGTACCAAGTTCAAGGGTCCTTGGTGTTACTTCTAGGTACATGGGTGATCTTATGTCGTTAGTATGCACCACGTAAAGCTATTGGAGGACCATGGCTAGATGGCCTCCTCATCAGAGCTGGGAAATTTTCTCCTCTACTGAATGATAACCTGTGGCTAAACTGGTACTGGAGCCATGAACCTTGAAACTTGGGCAGAGGTCAACCAGTAGCCAATTGTCCCATCTGCCTGAAGGTAGAGGAGACAGAGCTTCATGGGTGATACTGAAAGTTGTTTCTGGGCACTTGCCTGTCCTGATGCTCTTTTGGTTTAGTCACTTCTTCACATTGAGTGCTTCATTATCTGGGAAGGATAGTCTGGATTTTCATCATGTGCTAGAGAGGGATTACTGCCCTGCCCATAGGAGGTTTGTAATCACACCAGCATGAAATCATCACACTCTGATGAAGGGCACTGGGATGGGTGGGGGTTTGAGATGGGGGGACCTGACCCAAGAGGGGTGGAAGTGGTTCCAGCTGAGAATGGCAGGATGGGTAGGAGAGGAGCAGTCAAAGAAAGGACAAGACCTGGTGTGGAAGGTGACCTGGTCAAAAGAATAGTCTCTGAGGTCTGGACTCAGTTCTGAATGCAGGTCGCCAAAAGTGTTTCAAACAAGGTTTGTTGGTCTTTAAGAATATTGTGTTATTAATTATAGTTGGCGAGGATGTGGGGGAAAATGTCCATTCATACATTGCTGTGGGACTGCAAATTGATGCAACCACTCTGGAAAGCAGTATGGAGATTCCTTAGAAAACTTTGGATGGAACCACCATTTGATCCAATTATCCCTCTCCTAGTATATACCCAAAGGATTTAAAATAAGCATACTATAGTAATGGGGCCACATCAATGTTCATAGCAACTCAATTCACAATAACTAAGCTATGGAACCAACCTAGGTGCCCTTCAACAGATGATGGATAAAGAAAATGTGGTACATATACACAATGGAATATTACTCAGCTGTAAAGAAGAATAACATTATGGCGTTTGTCAGTAAATGGATGGAACTGGAGACTATCATGCTAAGTGAAATAATCCAATCCCTCCAAAACAAAAGGCTGAATGTTCTCTCTGATATGGGAGATGCTGACTCACAATAGGCGGGGGAAGAGAGGGAGGAGTAGAGGTTCACCAGATTGGACAGAGGGGAATGGGCAAAGAATAGGGGATGGGAATAGGAAAGACAGTAAGATGAATCAGACATAACTTTCCTATGGTCATGTATGGATACACGATCAGTGTAACTCCACATCACATACAACCTTGATAATGGGAAGTTATACTCCATGTATGTATTAAATGTCAAAATACATTCTACTGTCATGTATAACTAAAAAGAACAAATTTAAAGAAGAAAATGGTATTTATTATTTATCAATGAGGTAATATTTGCAGAACATTCTGGCAAGTTATCTTTCAGGGTCCAAGTAGAACATGACAAGCAGTTTCCTTTCTGCTGGTGAAAGCTGGTCGAAAACATCTCTCCCAACTCCACATTCAATAATTAGGCCAAGGGATCAGCCAACACTACAAATCAGGGTGTTTCCAGCACAGGCTTGTTACCATATAGGGGTGCTGGATTCGTTGTCTCTGTTCAGCAAATTGAAGAACAAGACAGAGATAGCAAGTGCAGGTTTATTGCAAAAGTGACAGAGATAGACTTGTTCAAAAAGAAGGGACCCCAGAGCTGGGAGTCCTGTGGGGGGAGTTTTGGCTTGTTCTTCTTTTGGGGGGTGGGGTACTGGGGATTGAACTCAGGGGTACTCGAACACTGAGCCACATCCCCAACACTATTTTGTAATTTATTTAGAGACAGGGTCTCAATGAGTTGCTTAGTGCCTTGCTGTTGCTGAGGCTGGCTTTGAACTCGTGATCCTCCCGTCTCAGCCTCCAGGGCTGCTGGGATGACAGGCCGGTGCCACCATGCCTGGCTGGCTATAAAAAGAATAAGCCTATTCTTTTTATGATGTCTGAATTTCCTCCTTTCTTTATCTCCTCCCCTATCCACGCTCTCCTCACTATTATTAACTGGTGCCCACTCTGTCCATGCATCTGTTTTAGTTTTTCTATTGGATTCCCTGCTTAGGGTCTATCTGCTTGGGTCCCCCTGCTTGTGCCCACGGGCATTTCCATCAAGAAGGAAGTTGACCTCATTAGAAGACACTCTCCATGCTCCTTTTTTCTGGCATCGCCCTCAACCTCCTCACTCTCCACGTTGCCCTGGCTGCTTAAACCCTTCTATATCTCCCTTAGGCTCAAGATGTATCAGCATGTCACTGGGCATGGGCCACCTCTCCCAGTCCCAGAGAAGATATCCAATTTCTTGGAGCATCACAAGTTTTCTTGGAAAGATTAGACTTATGACAAAGTGATATGATGGCTTTTGGAACTTGCCTGAGACAGCCTAAAAAAGAGAGCTGTTGCTGACCCACCTGGGTCAGAACCTCTTGAGTGTTCTTGATGGAGGGGGACCATGGTGGTCAGACTTGGTTAGTTAATACTGCATGCTGGTTTTCTTCTTGGTCAGATATTGTTATCAGGTCCTGAAGCAAAGAATAAAGGCACCCAGCCGGGCGCGATGGCACACGCCTGTAATCCCAGCACTTTGGGAGGCTGAAGCAGGAGATTGCGAGTTCAAAGCCAGCCTCAGCAATGGCAAGGCACTTAGCAACTCAGTGAGACCCTGTCTCTAAATAAAGTACAAAAAAAGGGCTGGGGATGTGACCCAGTGGTCGAGTGCCCCTGAGTTCAATCCCTGGTGCCAAAAAAAAAAAAAAAAAAAAAAAAAAAAAATAGAATAAAGGCACCCAAGACATCATCCCTCCCCATTTGAGGACTAGCAACACAGGACAGGGACAAAATAAATATATAATTGCCATCTCCTGCTTTCTACCACCCTAGTGCTTTGAGGAGGACCTGATTCAGATGATGTGTCTCTTGACAGCATGGACTGTCAGTCATCCTCATGGTCTTTACAATCTCTGACCCAGGCATGCAGACAACCTCTCACTACCAAAGATACTGACTTTTGAATGAATGAATGCACTCTATGAAAGAGAACCCAGGAAGTCTACACAGTCAATTTCCTCACCCCAGGTCTTTTTGTCTTTGTAATTTGTCTTTCTGGCAACTTCTCTTTATCCTGATAAACTCAGCTCAGGGGGGAAAGCCTTTCCTAGTGTCCCTGAAACTGGAGGAATTGACACTCTATCTTCATCTTTGACCTCCCAGTTTATTCTACCCACCCCTATCCACTGTGAATGTCTACTTCTCATTCAGTCCTCTAGCCCCAGCCCCCAGTACAGGGTTTGGCACCGTACAGGTGCCTCATTAAAGACCTAATGTGTGATTGTGAGCTGAAGCCGGTGTAAAGAGAAACTCAAAGTTCAGGAAAGACTGGCAAAGCCACCCTTCACCAGCTCTTTCTGAATGTGAGTCATACGAAGGGCAGCACAATGTGAACCCAAATTATGCCCAGGGATTTTATGACATAAAGGTTATTTTGAGCCAAAGACAACTGAGAAGGAGCAGATGCAAGAAAAGCCAAGTCCCACTATTTGCCTAGTAGTAGGACACAAATTTGTGAAGGGGGCCCCTCCCCTCTCTACTAGAAAGCACAGAAGTTAATCACTGGGGACAACTAGACCCTGCTCAGCACAGGAGGACACCACTCTCCATCCTCACATCCCTCAGGGCCCCACATATTTGTCTTTACATACTTTGCTGCTCTAGGAGTTTGAAGAGCTTTTCATTCCTCTTGTCACTTCTTTTGTTAAGGCCCCATGTCAACCCAGGTTTGAACCACTCCCTTGAGTTACCCGGGGTGGCTGCTTCCATGTGAAGGCAGGATGTACAGGTTAATAGGCTTCTGTCTGTCTTTCTCTTGTTGAACTGTCTTTTGCCATTCCAATTTATAGAACTTAGGAGGGTGGAGGGGAAAAGATTTTCTTTCCTTCCTACACATTGTCCAAGATCTTCACACACCTTTTCTCTTTTAATCTTTGTGACTACCCTGCGAGCTAAGTTCTGCTATTGCCATTATATGGAGGAGGAACTGATGAGCAGAGTTGTTATGTAACTTACCCAAAGTCACATAGCACATAACAGGAGGAGACAATATTTGGGTCCTATGACTCTTTGACTTCTAATACATGGTGATTTAAGGTGGGCTGGAGCTAGAATACTCAGTTACAGCAATTAAAAAGCGATTCGTCTAAAGACCCTTTTCTTCTCCTGTTTGTTTTTTGCTTTTGACATCACAACTTTCATTCCTAGGGGGCTCATTGCTTGGATTTAAGCTTATAGTACACTGGGGTCTAATTCTGTTGTGTTCCTCAAAGATTTTGCAACATTTGTTTTGTTCACTTCAAATTCTTCAGGTTTATGTAATGGCAATGCGGACCAAGAAGCTAATGGGGCAGTGAATAGATTCTGCTGAAACTCTTGGCCCATGTGTTTTAGGATTGAGTTCCAGGATAACTTCATTGGAATTGCTTGTGGGTTTGGATAAGATTCAGGGTCCTGGCCCCACACCACAGAGACATTTCTGCATAGCACCCTAAAGTCAGCTGGAGTTTTTAAAAAGGAGTTTTCAAGGACCTGTTTAAATTTTTAAGGTATAATTTATTTAGTGAAATACACAGATTTTAAGTGTACAGTGTACAGAATTCTTATGTAAGCACATGTTTTAACCTAATTATACCACCACATAACAACCATTCAAATCAAGATGGAGAAGAAAAATTTCCCTCTAAGTCTTCCTTGAGGTATGTACTATTCTAATCCTTACCATGAATTAGTTATGTTTGTTCTTGGACTTCATAGACATGGAATCATTAAAATATATGATTCACATTTGTTCTATTTCACTCATATTATGTTTTTTCCATTTATCTATGTTGTTATTGGTGGCAGTAGTTATTTCCTTTTTGTTGAGGGTAATATTAATTTTTTAAATATATCTCCATTCATTTGTCTATCATCATGTTGATCATTTAGAATGTTTCTGGTTTGGGGCTATTATGTAAAGCTGCTATGAAAATTGTAAGATTCTTGTAACATTCTTTCATTAGTCATGTATGCTTGCTTCTTTTGGATAATTATCTAGAAGGAAATTGCTTCAGGCTCAAGGTTTGAATGTAAGAGGTGACTTGGATTTTCATACAACCATGAGCAAGAAATGCAGTGTTGCAGGCAAAATGTCAGGAATCACCAACCCAAAGGGAGAAGAGTCTAGCTCCTATGTTCTCAGTGGGTGATATTGCATCAAAGGGGTGAAAATACTTTCCTGAGTGTGTGTGTGTGTGTGTGTGTGTGTGTGTGTGTGTAAAACTTTGATATCACAGATGTGCTGATATTCAGATAATGTTGATATATAGTGATGCCATGGAGAAAGGGGTGATTAGGAAAATCATGTCAGACAAGACTCCTTAGGGGCAGATAATGAAAAAAAAAAAAAAAAAAAAAAAAGGCAAGAAAAGAAAAGAACTTGAGATAGATTGGTTTAACTAAATCTGGTCTTTCCCACATGTCCAAAATCTGAACCTAAGGGGATGATCTTGCTTTCTGGTCAAGAGGGTGTATTAGTCTGTTTTTCAATACTGTAACAGAATACCTGAGACTGGATACTTTAAAAAGAAAAGAATTTTAGCTCACAGTTTGGGAGACTAAAAACATGGTACTGGCTCTAGCAACCCTCCTGCCTCTGCCAGCTGCATCACTTCATGGCAGATGGCATCATGGCAGGAGCACACATGAGAGGGAAAAATCACATGGCAAGACGGGAAGCCAGAGAGCACTTCACAGGTCAGGCTCACTCTTTTATTAACAACGCTCGCATGAAAACTAGCCAGGGTCCCAAGAGAATTACATGGATCCCTTCCAAGAGCTGCACCCTCAGTGACCTAATTACCTCCTACCAGGTCCCATCTCTTATAGGTCCCACCACCTCTTAACACTGCCACACTGAGGACCAAGGTCCCATCTCGTGAACCCAAGCGGGACTCAAACCATGGCAGAGGGTACAAAGGGAAGAATAAGCAACAGTACCCAGAGATGCCCAGGGAAAACCAAATGGTCCAATTCCTGTGTGTGTGGTGAGTGGGGCAGAGGCTCATAGGCTAATGGACACAGTGACGCCCCGACAGGACAGGGAATTAGCCAGAGTCTACAGAGACCTGGCACTGGTCAGCACAGGGACCAGCTGGCCTAGGAGAGAAGTGCCTTTTATTGGCACTTCTGTCGAGGGAGGAAGTGATGAATGTCCCCGCTGGCCCTGCTGGGCGTCACTGAAGATCCGATCTCGCCTGGAGGAAGCTCGGGAACCACAACACAGCCACCGCACTCAGGGCTTCCTGGGCACCTCGCGCCCATTGTTCTCTAGCTCATGTGCGTTGTTTCCGCCCCAGCAGGCCTTCCCTTGTGACAAATGGAAAGAAAGTAAAAACTCTGGAAAGAATGAATGAACCAAAAAGAGAGCAGAGACCGCGGATGGAGCCAGGGGAGTGCTCAGCCCTGGACCCCAGGCAGGAGGAAGAGGGGCTTGGAGAGCATCCCCTGCCGTGCTCTTAACCCCGAGTGCTCTCTGCAACACCTGCTCCTTGTGGGCCTCTCCTCACTCCCTACGGGGAGGTGGCCAGCTAGCAGAAGGGCCACAGAGTAGAGGACCCCACACGGCCCGGGCACTGCCTTCAGCCCTGGATTACACACATGGGCAGGGTGGTACCCTGCAAAACTACTTATCATCAGGGTGGCTTGGGAAAGTCTCATACCTGTTCTTTAGCCTTCGGTGCCTTAGTCTTCCCGTCTGCAGAATGGCAGTGACAATAATGGTACCGACCTCCTAGTATTGCTACGAGAGTTAAATTAGTAAATATATGTAAAATGCTCAGAATGGAGCTTGGCATACAGTCTCCCTAGTGAGCGTTGGCTTTCATTATCACAAGTGACAAACGACACCTGCTGTCCAACTGTTCCCAAGCGAGGGAGGGTACCACCTTCTGATTTCTGACTCAACTGAAAGGATGACATGCAAGTGTGATCTTAATTGTCTTGCCCGGTCCTCTCCAGACTTCAAGCAGGGATACTGCTGCCCCCTTGGGGTTGTCATTTCTTGATTTGTTCATTTCCCTCTTCTCAATCCTCCCCCACCCCACATCTCCCAGCGCTCCAGAAGGGGGAGTGGAGATAACCACTATCCTGGGGGGGCGGGGTGGGGTGTGTGTAGTTCAGAGGAAATTTTGATTGAGGCCCTGATGACTCATGAGTCGCTGTGCATCTGACTCAGCAGGGTGAGGTCATAGTATAGACAGGGAGCCTGACACGGGTCTCTTGGACAAGAAACAGAGCTGGTTTCACAGGAGGGGATGCTCCTGGGGCATGGAGGTGATTGCTGTCCCTGCATGCCACCTTCTCTTCCTTCCCGCGTTATTTTGTTAAGAGAGACATAATGAGTGGTGGGTGGTCAGTTATCTAGTTGTCAGTGTGGATTTCCAGAGGCCAGGCTTGTTTCTTCTCTTTCCTGTTTCCCAAAGATCCTTTGACCTCCCTGGAAAGCCATGGAAGAAGCAGTTCTGATAGCCACAGGCCGAGCTCTCCAGGGAGCAGATGCCCTGGCTCCGTGGCATCTGTGGTTCTGCGTCTGTTCAGGGCACTGAGTGTACAACAGTGAATCAGAGAGGTTAAAGCCCTGCCCCTGAAGCTGACATTCCATGAGTGGCCCCAGGGACACAGGGGATTAGAGAAGAAATAAATAACACGTGGTGATTGGTGCCACCTAATAATATACCTATACATTTATCTGCTATGATGCTGTCACAACAAAGGCTTCTGTCAGCGTCACAAGGTGCTGTGGAGTCAGGATGGCCTTTTGGAATGGTTTCCAACCCCTGCATGGATCTTTGGATGCAGGCGGCCCTGGACTGGGGCACTGGCCTGGGAGAGGCAGCTCTCAGCCTAGGACAAATCCTGGAGAAGAGGCGGCGAGAGCTCCAGCTGCCCATGCCCAGCCGCTGGGGCCATGAGTGCCCCCATCCTGCAGGGAAGGTCCGGGCCAGGACCCTCTGCACCCACGGCACTGAACAGAGGCTTTGGACCTTTTGTATGTTTACCTCCTGTTTATACCTTTCTCATCCCCTAAGATCCAAAAGCATGATAATCAAGGGCACGGGCTTTGAAGTCTGACAGACATGTGTTCAAGTCCTATTTCTGCCATTCCTTTGACAACATTGCTAGAGTATATTTCAGGTTCTATTTGAGACATGGAGGGCGCAACAGAGAATAAGAGATCAAACCCCTGTCTCTGGGGCAGATGTTGTCATGAGGGGCAAGGGGCCACTGACAATCAGAAAAGAAATATATAACACATGGTGATTTGTGCCACCTAATAATGTGCCTATATGCTTATTATACTTTTTACAATTAAGTGGGGTGTGTGGGGAAGAGGAAGGGGAGGGTGGGGTGGTGTTTTGGGTGGAGGTTGGGGAAAGCTTTCCCCAGAAGATGACATTTGAGCAGAAACACAAAGGATATGGTGTGGCCATTCAGAGATCTGGGGAAAGTGGGTTTGGGGTGAGAGCCCAGGCCCTGAGGGGAGAATGTGGGGTGGGTGTTCAGGGCTCTCAGGGAGGCAGAGGGAAGGTGCAAAGAAGGGGGTTTCAGGAGCAGAAGATACCGTCAGAGAGGTTTATGTGAAATATCCAGAACAGACAGATCTGTCGAGACAGAAAGTAGGTTGCTTTGGGCTGGGCGAGAGGGTGGAGTTGGGGACTACTGACTTTGGGATCAGGTTTTTTTGTTTTGTTTTGTTTTTTTCTGAAATGATGAAAATGTGCTGCAATTCACTGAGATCGTGGCTGCAAAGCTCTGGAATATGTTAAGAACTATACAATGTACCTTCTAAACAGGTGAGCTGTGTGATATGTGAACGATGTCTCACTAAAGCTATTTAAAAATCAGAGCAGTGGCTGATGGAGGATTGGATTGTGCAGGGGCTGTAAGTCATTGTGAAGATTCATGCTTTTACTCTGAGCTGGAACATTACTGGATGGTTTTAAGCAGAAGAGTGAAATGACTGGATATATATATATATATTTTTTTGGTACTGGGGATTGAACTCAGGGCACTCGACCACTGGGCCACATCCCCAGCCCTTTTTTGTATTTTATTAGAGACAGGGTCTCACTGAGTTGCTAAGTGCCTCGCCATTGCTGAGGTTGGCTTTGAACTAGCGATCCTCCTGCCTCAGCCTCCCAAGTGCTGGGATTACAGGCGTGCGCCACTGTGCCCCCACCACCACCACCGGATTTACATTTGCAAAGAATCTCTGCTGCTGTGTCAAGAATAGAAGGGGGCAGGAGAGGAAGGGGTCAGCAGAGGAAGGAGCTCATTGCAACAATCCAGGGGAGAGGTATGGGTGGCCCTCCCCAGGTGCTGGAAGCCAAGAAGTCAGAGATTAAATTTAGACACCCCTTGATGGTGGAGCTGGCAGGAAGTGCCGGGTGTGGGTGTGTGAAAGAGAGGGATCAGAGTTTAGTCCTAACTGGTAGAGTGAGTCTCCATTTACCAGGACGGAGACAATTGTGGGAGTAACAGGCTTTGGGTTGGAATCAGGAGTTTATTTTTGCTATGTGAAGTTTGAGAGGTCTGTTAAAAACCCCTCCAAGGCAGGTGGGGCTGTCTCTAGAGTTAAGCATAGACACCATCTAGGCTGGAGATGAAATACACGAGTCATCAGCATGCTCATGGGATCTAGTCTTGAGATGTATGAGACCTTGGGAGGCATATAGACAAGCCATGGCCAAGTGTCTGATCCTTACAGGCTTAGTTTTCCAAGCTATGAAAGATCTACCTTGCATGGTCACTGTGACGGTTGACCAATGCAGAATGGACAATGTGCTCAGAGGATAGCTCTTGCCACTGGTTTTTTTTTTTTTTTTTTTTTTTTTTTGTGTGTGTGTGTGTGTGTGGTGCTGGGGATCGAACCCAGGGCCTTGCGCATGCGAGGCAAGCACTCTACCAACTGAGTTATATCCCCAGCCCCCCACTGAATTTTTAAAATTTGTTCTAATTAGTTATACATGATAGTAGAATGCATTTTGATACATCATACATAAATGGAGTACAACTTCTCACTCTTCTAGTTGTACACGATGTAGAATCACACAGGTTGTGTAATCATATATGCACATAGGGTAATAATGTCCAATTCATTCTACTATCTTTTCTACCCCCACATCCCCTCCCCTCCCTTCGCTTCCCTCTGTCTAACCCAAAGTACCTCTATTCTTCCCTAGCTTCCAACCCCTTATTGGTAATTAGCATTTGCATATCAGAGAAAACATTTGGCCTTTGCTTTTTTTGGGGATTGGCTTATTTCACTTAGCATGATGTTCTCCAGTTCCATCCATTTAATGCAAATGCCATAATTTCATTCTTCTTTAAGGCTGAAGAATATTCCATTGCCACATTTTTTTTTTTTTTTTATCCATTCATCTGTTGAAGGTCATCTAGGTTGGTTCCATAGTTTGGCTATTGTGAATTGAGCTGCTATAAACATTGATATGGCTATATCACTGTAGTATGCTGATTTTAAGTCCTTTGGGTATAAACCAAGGAGTAGGATAGCTGGGTCAAATGGTGGTTCCATTCCAAGTTTTCTGAGAAATCTCCATATTGCTTTCCATAATGGTTACACTAATTTGCAGTCCCACCAGCAATGTATAATTGTACCTCTTCCCCCACATCCTCACCAACATTTATTATTGCTTCTATTTTTGATAAGTTTTATTCTGACTGGAGTGAGATGAAATCTAAAAATAGTTTTGATTTGCATTTACCACTGAATTTTTGTTTCAGAATTCTTCATGCACTTATCTGCTCACCTAACTTTGGATCTTAGCCTTAGTATTTCACCACTTTAGATGGTTCAGCCCTGGGCACTGACTGCAAATCAGCCACTCTGCTGGGAATACCAGCTACCTAAAGATGCTGGCCTAGGCTTTCTACCCTCCAAGGATGTACCTTCCAATGAATAAAACATAAGACCCTGTTTCCTTAATGACAACGTATGGTACATACGAGACTGTAACAGATGCAACCCCAGGTTTGGAGTGGACAGACATTTCTTCAGTCAGGGGACATTTGTGAGGACTCACCAGGGAAGCAGAACATGAGCTCAAGCTTGAGAGTTGAAAAGTGTGTTGGGGAAAGACGGGAGGGCAGACAGGAGTGGAGGTGGAAGGGAGGGCAACCCGGCAGATGTGACGAGAAGAGAACCAAAGGAATCCTTTGAGGTTGAAGCATGTTTGTGGTGATGGGAAGAGGGAGCTCAGGCTGGTGGAGTTGGTGAAGAGAACTGCTGTAGTTGGGACCTGGAATGTCCTCCAGAGGCCCATGTGGCAAAGGCTTGGTCCCCAGGTTGTTGCTAATAGGAAATGGTGGAAACTTTGAGAGGCCGGGCCTAGTGACAGGGCCTGAAGTCACTGGGGCATGCGCTTCAAGGGGACTGTAGGACGCTGGTCCCCTGCTCCCTCTTGCTTACTGGTCATGAGATGAGTGACTTTGCTCTGTGTCACACACTCCTATCACGACATGCTGCCTTGCTAGAGGACCAAAGCAACAGGGCCAACTGATCGTGCATTGGAATCCCCAAAAGTGTAAGCCCAAATAAGTCTTTTCTCTTTATCTCTGCTGGGAACATTTCAGGTGTTTCATTATAGTGACGGGAAGCTGACTAACACGGGCACCCCATTTTACATCCTGTACCCATGGGCACACCCCAACCTGTCTGGTTACCCAGGGCTGCTCCCTTTTGGTTGGTTCCTCTCACTCTTAAGCCCATCACATCAACCCATCAGCTTTATTGAGCCTGCTGTTACCTGCCCATCCATCCATGACCTAACTAACCTCTTCTTGTTTCCCTCCTGTGGTTTCTTTACTGCAGTCCATCCCTTGCCAGGATCCTTAACTGATTTGCATCTTTGGCTTTCTAACCTATCATCTTTAAACTCCTAATCCTGAATCATTTCAGTAGTCTCTCTTTCTTCAATTTCAGGATGTTGAGGTAGTTGGACAACAATCCCTCACCTGCCTATTGCAGTGGTTTCAATTTTTTTTTGTTACCAGTTTCAATTGGGCCCTTAAAAGTTGTCCTCAGTCTCAATTAGGTCCATTCTTTTATACATCATTAGGTGCCTTAATTTCCCATCTTCCACTGTGGTCATATTAAATGTTCGTTCCTCTTCTCAACATGTTCTCAGCACAGAAAGTAGAAAGCTTTTGGACTCATGCAACTTCAGATGTTTGCCTTTCCTGCATGCAAGCTTGTCTACTTATTGTCTATTGCTGTGTAATAAATTATCCCTCCATATTTGTGGCTTAACACAACAAACATTCATTATCTTCCTGCCACAGGCCTGGCCACCCTCTTGGTGTGGTTTAATTGGGTGCCTCTCCTTTAGCATCTCTTACAAGTTGCAATCAAGCTACTGGCTGAAGCTGCAGCCATCTTTTCTAAGATCACTCATGTGGGCCTTCACCTAGGGCTGCCTTAGAACATTGCAGCTGACTTTCCCCAGAGTGAGTGATCCAAAAGAGAACAAGTGCCCAGGCTAGAAGCCACATCTTTTTATAATCTAATAACAGAAGTGATTTCTTGTACAGTATTCTATTGGTTAGAAGTGAGTCAATAAGCCTGGCTCCCACTCAATGGGACTAACACAAGGGCAGGAACACCAGGAGGCAGAGATCATTGGGGCCATCTTGGAAACTGCTTACCACAACTTCTCTCCTCCTTTCCCCATTCCTCCTCCTCTTTAGGGCTAGTTCCTCAACATGTGCAAATGTTCCTATCTTTTGGTTCTAGCTCTATAAAATATCTACCACCATTTCATTGGTTCTTTCCTCAACCTTAAAATATGTCCAGAAATCTTCCAAGTTAAAAACAAACCTTCCCTCCACCTTGATCTGTGACCTCTGATAGCCCTTTCTCTCCCCTGTTACTCTTCTTCATAATGTAACCTTTATTCCCTACGTTCACTTCCACCTCCACAGCACAGCTCTGCTAAGGTCATCAGTAACCTCCTAAATGCCAGGTCATGTGACTGCCTCTCAATCTTTATCTAAGGTGACCTCTGTTGCATTTTTTCCCCATACTGAGGATCAAACCCAGAGCCTTGCACATGCTAGTCAAGCACTCCACCATTGGACGCCACACCCCCAGCCCTCTCCACAGCATGAGTGCTAACTCCTCCTCAGCTTCTCCTGTTTTGCTGACTTCATCTTCTGAGCCTCCTATGTCTTCAAGTACCCCTAAATCCGAGATTGCTCAGGCTTTGCCCTCACTCCTTGGCTCCACTCCCTCTGAATTTCTACCCTCACTACTCTGAGCACTTCTACGTTCTGTAACTGGTGTATCTCTGAATCTTACTCTCCGAACTCTGGTGTGAAGGAAATAACACATTTTTTGACCTATTTTAAATCAACTTCGATCAGACATTGAGCTCCCAGTCTACTGACCTGGCAGGAAAATAATCGCAGTAATGGTTAGCCCCCTCCCTGTTCCATCCAGGTGTGTGTCAAGGTCAGCTTCTCCTGCAGGCCCTGCTAGGCAAAGTCTGGTTCTCATTAATAACTGCTGGGATGTTCCCCGCTCTGTTTGTATGGTTCCTTCGGGTCCAATGGCCTTGTGCTTTAGAGCAAAGGAATTTGGGCCAAGGTGACTATTCCTGACCCTGGGGTCCAGCCTTCCTAACTATGCCAATCAACTGCCCTCTTTGAGGACTTGTCACCTCCCCAGTGAGATGATATAGAGCAGAACACAGATCCCAGGTCTCAAGAACCTGCTGCTATTTCCTCTCTCCCAGAGCCAAGGGCAATTCTCTCTTTTCTTGCAGCTTTCATAGCCCCCACCCAGGGGCTGTGTCTGGTGTCTGTGTTTCCGTCCTGCAGAAACACCTGTGTGGGGAAAAAAGGACACCTCAGCACAATGGCTCACTTGCTGTTGAGGGAACTTGGCGGGGGTGAGAGTGTAACTCCCTGATTGGCTCACGCCAGTCCCGCGAACATGATTGGCTTACGTCCCCCGCCCACGGCTTGCTGATCTTAAAGCTGATTGGCTGAATTACCCTATATATGTTGTGTGACTTCCTCAATAAAGGAGTTCCTGCTTGACTGGTCTCCCTGGGGTCTCTGATTGTCCTCCTCCGTGGGCTGAGTGTGGGCCACCAGCCCACTCCTGCCTCTTCCCGACTCAGCCTCACGGCTGGGGCGTGCTTCCCTAGCCTTTCCACTGGCCGGAGAGGGCTGATCCTGGGTCCGGGGGAGCTAAAAACCCCAGCACACCTGGGGAAAGGAAGAGCCACAGGCCTGGCCATCTTCTGGGAATGCAGATAAATCATAAACTATTCTTGTTGGTGGATTTCAATACATTTACACTCTCTTCTTTCATATGAGTTTGTAGGAACTGCCGCACAGACCTTAAAACATTTACTTTACAGCCGGGTGCTGTGGCGCACGCCTGTAATCCCAGCTCTAGGGAGGCTGAGGCAGGAGGATCATGAGTTCAAAGCCAACCTCAGCAATGGCGAGGCACTTAGCAACTCAGTGAGACCCTGTCTCTAAATAAAATACAAAAAAGGGCTGGGATGTGGCCCAGTGGTCAAGTGCCCCTGAGTTCAATCCTCGGTACCAAAAAAAAAAAAAAAAACATTTACTTTATTACCAGTACAACTGGTTGGAGACTGTGGTGCTTTGGGTCTGCTCCAAGTAATCCTGCAACAAGACCACCTCATGCAACAAGACCACTGAGTCTGTGGTTGGAAGGTGGGCTTGTACATGTTCAGTTCCTTCTCCCCAGCGACCTATCAGATAACCCGCCCTCTGCACAGTGGGTACTGAGTGGTGGAATCGCGGGAATGTCCATCCTCCCCGACCCATCTCATGGGGCTGGGAACCCCAACAACCCCTAACAACCACCAGTAAAAATACTGCCTCACCGTGAGACCTGGACTGCCAGCAAGGGCTTTCCCGGGTTCCAGACTAGCACTGACCATGCTCTACTGTCCCTTCGCCTGGTGGGTGGGCTTGAGGCTGCTTGGATTCAACACTGCTGAATCTGAAGTCAGGACCCTCTTCTTCCAAACTCCGCTGGTGTTCTCAGAGATGACTAATGATGATGCAATTTACCTTCCAACCCAAGGAAGGTGTCCTCTGCCCTCTGCTCTTCCCCTAAAACGTTTTGTCAGCAGATGCCATCTTTCTACTTCCTAAAACTCTCCACGTTTTCCTTCACACTGTCTTGGTTTCCTCTCTCAGGGGGACCACAGCAGGATCCTCCTCACCGTCTCCCTGACCCTAGGTATCCTTCTGAGTCTGTGGGAAGTGGGACGTGGCCTCATTTTCATCCTTTTTTACCTTTCTCCAAAGTGCATTCAGACTTCCACACAGACCTACTATGACAGTCCAGTTTCTCCACGCTTTGCATGAGTGGTTTCCTCTGTACTGCTTTCCATTCCTTCATTGCCCCTAAATTCCTAATGGAAAATTCCTATCAATCCTATAACATTCAGTTCCATGGTTATTATTCCCAGTGCTATCCCTGACCAAGATAGAATTAAGAGGTCCCTCTGCTCTGCTCTGAATGGTGCAGCATAACCTAGATGTTTGTTAGCCAATCTCCTACCAGTCCAAGAATCTTTCAGAGTCGGGAGTTTAATTCCTGTGTAGGTTATGGTTCCCAGCTCAAAGCCTGCTGGATGTTAGGGGCTTGATAACATCTATGGCTACCGCATACCACCGGCCCCCCAAACATAGCCTTGTCAAACCATCTTATCCTTCCTTCACTTCTTCCCTCCTTCCCCGCCCCCCTCACCTGGTGACTTTGATGCAGCTCATTGGTTGCAGAGCTCATAGGGAATTTGATGGTGCTTTCCCTCTGGGTTGCTCAGTTGGAAGGCAGGCAAAACAGGCGGTCTCTGCAGGCTGTGAGTGGGCCTTGCTGGGGGGAGTGATGCTTCATGCAACCTCAGGGCCTCCTGCAAATCAGACATGATCGCCTTCACTTCCTGTGCTTAGGGAGATTAGATACTGCCTAATCAAGGTTGATTTTTTTTCTTTTCTTAATATTTGAAAGTACCAGTTGCCATCCAAGTGGGTGGCTTTCAGAAATCCCCTCTTTTTTGGTGTTTGACTTCTTGTGAGTTTCAAGAAACCAATCTATTTGGAAAGAACCTGCACTTAGAAGTTCTTTGAACTGCTATGAAGCTTAGCAGGAAGTGACTTGGGACGGGTTAGCTAGTCTTACCCAGGAGAGGTGGGAGGAGTGAGGTACAGGTGCATCGTGTGTGGGTGTGGCTTTAGATCATTCCTATGGTCCTCTTCCCTTGTGTGGCATTTTACAGATCTACTTGACTCTGAAATCAGTATGTCTGTTTACACTGTAGGGTGTCTGTCACACTCTGGTGGGGCATCTGTTAGGCTAGGAATTCTGTGAGTCCTGGGCTGGCAGAGACAGTCTTGATAAAACTTTCTCATTTCAGCTTAACCTGTTGTAATCTTTGAGTGGACAGAAGAACAATTCAGTGAAACTTTATCAAGAATTTAATAAATTCTACAATTTCTCCAAAATAAAAGAACTGTTCCAAGAATTATGTTTTGAGAAGGACTTGGAGGCAGGGCATGGGTCACGAATCACCACACCATTGCCTGGTAGGTGAGGATCTATTATTTCAGTCTGTCTGGGGAGACAGACATTGGCTTTCTTCCCTGATTTTTGTGGGTATTTTTTAGGAGAAGAGTTGTCCATTGTGGGTCATTGCCATGCATAGAGCATGACATAGAGTACTTCATGTAACATATAATTCCTCAAAGCAATTTATTGAACTTCACTGTGCTGAGAACTTTTGGATCACCTTTCTTTCAATCCAGGTAGCAACTCTTTGATGTAGGTTCTATTGTTACAATCACATTTTTTTAGAAAAGAAAACAGGCACAGAAGTAAGTAACTTCTATGATTCTTCATAGTCAATAAGTGAGTGGCAAGGTGGAATGGAGCCCAGGAAGTCTGACTACACTTCATTGTGCTTCTCTGGTGAAATAAGTATCAATATTCCCATTTTAGAGATGAGTTACCTAGAACTCAAAGAGGCTAAGCAACTTGCCCAGAGTCCCACAGGCAGTAAGCGACGAAATGGAAGTAGCTCTCTGGGTCTATCTGCTTCAAAGCTGACATCATTCTCCTACCCCATACTGGTTAGATAGTGGATATACTAGTTTCAAAGTAAAAAAGTTCTACACATTTTATTTTATTTTTTTTTTAAAGTCTTCTCCTGGGGCTGAGGTTGTGGCTCAGTGGTAGAGCGCTGGCTTAGTACATGTGAGGCACTGAGTTTGATCCTCAGTACCACATAAAAATAAATATTCTTTTAAAAAAAGTCATCTCCTTCCTACCTCTTCCTCATTTTGATTTCTGTTCCCTAGAAGCAATCATCTTCCACATTTTAAGACTTTCCTTCTCCTAGTAACATATTTCTAAATAACATGCTTATACTATGCTAGATTTGTCAGTTTTAGATATTTTCTACTTATTACTATTGAAGATGAGGATTTCACTCACTTAGGCCCTGTCCTCCTCACTCCCATATCCTTTTCAATGTAGTTTTTTTGGCTAATTGAGTACTCTCTACCTACATTATTAAAGACTATGTGAATTCACAGCTGAGCCATATAATATACTGTTGTCACATTTCTTTTTTATTTGGCTTTTGGATTTCTCCAAAATTAAAATGTGCCATTTAAGAAATTTACTTGCTTGTTCTCAAAATCTGTGGCAGCAGTGTTATCTTCTCACTGTGCACAAGTGTATCAGGTATTTATTTTTCTTTTTTTCTTGGTGGTATTCCTTCTGGATCCCTTTTATTCTGGTCTGATGGCTAAAGAATGGTACATAGCTGTTATCCAAGGAGATTACTTGTCTCCTCTATTTGGAGTCTTGCTGATCTTTTGGGATATTTTCATGACAGCTACCTGAAGGTTTGAAGGGCAAATGTTTTAGATGGGAGAAAAGAGCATAGGGGGTTAACATCAGTTAAATTTCCACAGATGTAAGTGGCAGAACCAGGTTAGAATGGAGCTCTCTGCAGTGCCCACTACATCTGGAAAAAATGACCATCATTGCAGCTGGCCAGGTTACCCTGAAAAGTCCACACCTCATGGGATGATATGGGGTGGTGGAGATTTGATGCATATCTCTAAGTCCTTTCCTAAGTGGGAGATATGGTTAAACACTTGGACTTTGAATCATACTTCCAGAATCTGCCACTTAATAGTTAGTTATGCAATTTGGAGCTGGTTATGTAATCTCCCTAAGCCTCCATTTCCTCATTTGTAAAATACGAATAATAGTGCTACCTCATAGGGTCATGATAAAGATTAAGTTCCATAATGTTTTAAAGGGCACATTAAAAAATGCTTAGTGGATGTGAAACACTTTTATACTTATGGCTTAGAACTTCCCAGGATGTAGTAATACTTTTACTATCAGACCTCTATAATCTAGTATCCTTGAATTTCTTGGCCATATTGGGCCATAAGAGAGCTATGTACAATAGAATTCTCTGCATGAGTGATTTCTGCCTCTCATTTGAATAAACTTTGGTTAATAAGCTATCTTTCTCATTCTTCTGCTTAATCCCAGGCCCCTTTCTGAAAATTGATGCCATCTGTTGGCCAGTTAAGTCAACTGACCAATATTAAATTCCATCCAAATATCCAAATTTGTGCTTTTTGCTGTGTTTTGGCTTTTACATTCTTTCTGTAGTGATGATTGATGCAAAAGTGTTGTCTTTTGGGTCAGAATCTTTTCTTGGGAAAAAGGAGCATCTGTACTTGATCACTTCTCTCTCATCTTTCGACCTACTGTCCTTTCCTGAACTATTTGCTAAGAAAATTTGCATTACACAAAAGAGAAAAGAGACATGATCCAAGTTTGAGAACTTTGGGGAAGAGAGCTTTTAATGCAGTGTAATTCAAAGTGTAGGTTACAACTCAAGACTTGATGTGAAATCACAACTGCCATTTTAAAAATTGAAACAAAATAAAATATCTGTATCACACATAAGGAGACATTGTTTTTGTGAACTTGTTTTAATTATATTTGTGCGCATATATAATACATCTTTCTATACACATATTCAAGTATGTATACATGTGCTAACAATATGAGATGGACTTCTTATTCAGAATTACTGTTGAAAAGTTTGGAAAGGGTATCTTTAGGATCTTCACTAAGTTTTTTGTTCCTTCTTGCATCTTAGTTTCTTTATTGGTCTCTCTTCAATCAATCTTATTCAAATTATAAACAAAACAAAAATCCCAAGCAAACAAAGACTCATATTTCCCTCTTCAACATTTTCTGGGCACTCACTACCTAAAAATTCTTGTATGAAGGGATGACTGACCAGCAATTTAATCAGGGAACCCTCATTTCACAGCGACTACTAGAAGCCCTGTTGTCTGTACCTCATTCAATACAGGAGACTTTAGCTTGATAAATATCCAGTGTGTTCCCATTGGTGACATATGTAGCTTGCTAGTAACCTTGAAGCTCCAATTTGTGAATCCAGTACCAGGATATAGATTAGCTGTGACTAGCCACTGTGTTCTTACAAGAATGTACCTTGTAACCTGTGCTTGTCCGCATAGTATATAAGGCTTGATTGCTACACACACCTCTGTTCAGTCATTAGCACAGAGGACTTTGGTTGCCTGATGCAGACCACAAGGAGGACAGAATTTTGCCTCCAATATTTGATACAGGTGCCTCAAGTGACCTTTTCATGAAAGTGTGGTCAGAGCACCCCAAAGGGCATAAAGCTGAAACTTCTTTGAATTTAAAGCAGATTGTACAAACTGTTACTGCTTGCTAATAAATGTTTAATAGGTGATTCTGTGTGAGGCAAATTGATTCTGAGCTTTGCTTTCATATTAAATGGGAAAGGATACCACTATCTACCAGAAAAAAAGTCTGAGTGAACATGACCAAATTGGCTATCAATTTGAAAAATAAGGAAAGACTTCTGGTACTTTTGAATTGTTTCCAAATAACATCACTCAACCACCACCTAGTTATCAAAGCAAGTTTATTTGAATACTTATTCCAGACAAATAAGGCTCATATGTGCAAGAAAACAATCCAAATAAAGGCAGGAAAAATATGAACCACACAAACATCCAGAAAGGAACAGCAGCTGCACTCATTTTATAGAATACTGTGAAATGATGTAGCACCATTAACATCAAAGACAGCTTAAGTACTTTATAAGATAATTCAGTGTGTTAAAATGCAGTAACTTGATGAATTTTGTTTAACTGATTTCAAATATAAAATTATATCAGAAAGATTATTTCAAAAAAAATAGGGAATCTGGGAAGGACGTGATCTTATACAATTTTTTTAGAAAAATCTCAAAGGAAATAATTTGTTATTATTGAGACTGGTTTTCTTCCATCATGTGCACTATTTGTTATTAGCATCACAACCAATTTAAATTCTAAGCTTTGGATGATTTGTTAGGCAGTTGTTTATTTAAACACAAACACTTTATACAAAAATATTTTAACTAAAACACTTCTATTTATTGGTCTGTTCAGTGTGTTCTGGCCTGAATGACAAACATGGAGAAAGTGAGAAATTTAATGCTACTGAATGCAAAGGATTGGGATCTTTGATGATTATTTCTATTTTCTATCACTTATAATGATCATTCTAAGATATTTTACTCGGATGGATCTTAGGTTAAATTTGTTGAGCTAAAGTTTGATCCTGTTAATGGGTTTAACATGAAGACATGATAATCTGATGTTGGTATGTTTTTATAATGTTGGTATGTTTCATCTGAAGTATATAAAGAACCTTAGAAATAGTGTTCCAGATCCTCTACCTCTTCACTTTAATAGTTAAGAGCCACAGTACATTTTGAGAAATACACCATAGCAAAATCAAATGGAGGAAATTTGAAATATTCTAGGATTGTTCAATCCTAGTGGTTCCTACCTCCTTCCCCTTTTTGGGGGTCATGAATCACTTTGAGAAACTGATGAAAGCTATGACCCCCACTTCCCCTCAAAAATGCATATAAACAGAAACTTCTCATATACAAAGGATTCATGATCTCCAAGGTAGGATTTCTCATTTCACAACTGTGGGACAATAGTGGAAAATAAGTTTAGCCTTTTTTCTTTTAATTGCTACTATAGTTTAAATAAGCACTTAACATTGCCTTAAGATAAGGTTCATCTTATTTCAAGCACCAATAAACTTTGAAAATTCATTCTTTTGCCCCAATTTTACAAGATTTTAAGCCAATTACTTTCTATCTCAACTTAAGTCCCTAAAGTTTAAACATCATCTATTTTCCTTTGATATGTACTACTCTCCAGAGCTAGTAGTCTGAAAAATGAATAGATTAAAATCTAATGCTACATGAAAATGACCATGTGTCTATATACTGAAGAACAGGTTATAGGACTTTATGAAATGTATTTCTAGGTATAGTTTTACTTGAAAGTGAATACATGTAGTGCCTCTGAACATAACATACAATCCCAGACCACACTGTCTCCTTTTACTTCCTTGGAACCAATACAATGGACACTCCTACTATGGTCATAAAATGTATGGGGTCCTTTCTACTTGTCACGATGAGAAACACACTTCTGAGTAAACCCGCCATCTCAAAAGCATCTAATAAACCTCCATGGCCAAATGAGTTGAAGAATACTATCCTTGAGGATTCCAATGCTGGACCATTGACCATGGCTTAACATCATGCAGAATGGGTCTTTAATCTAAGAGCAATGACTATATTATGGCATAGGGTCAGATTTGTTGTTTCTGGTTAAAGAAAAACTCCACTGGCCACTCCAAAGAATCTGTTTCTATAACAGGATAAACATGGAGATATAAGGACATTTTTTTTTTTTTTTTTTTTTTTTTTTGTGGTGCTGGGGATAGAACCCAGGGCCTTGTGCATGTGATGCAAGCACTCTACAAACTGAGTTATACCCCCAGCTCTATAAGGAATTCTTAAAGAGATGTTAAAAGCTGATTTAAAAGGAGGGGAGAGGAAATACAGAAACACAGAGACGCTTCAAGTATATAAAATTTAATTAAGTCCCTTACCAAAGAATTTTCAAAGTTTGAAGTCAAGTGACAGTTATTCAATTCTTTCATAATCATTAACTTTTCTTCAAATAAGAGCATTTGTAAAACAAATCCAAAATACGTGAATACAGGAAAAGGGTCAGCTAAGAGAATGACTTTGCCATGGAAACTACAACTTGGTTATGGGATTTCATTCTTATCTTTTGCTGCTAGGTAAAAAGTTAATAATGGAACAATTATTTTTCCTTCTAGAAGTTTGCCACATTTTCCTTTGTACAAGCTAAACACTAGAATTTGTATTTCAGAGACCTAGGGGTTGGGAAACGGGAGTGGGAGATGGAACATACTGCTCTCTGACAATCTGAATTCAAGGATTTGAACTCAATGGTAAAGGGCTTGCAAGTGAAAATGGACTGCTATTTCTCCACTGACTAGATGGCATCCCTTGAGTCTTATAAAATATACAACCAGGTACTTCTTCACTATTCAATGTACCATTCTGTTTTTCCTACTGGCCCACTAAATGTGGTATGAAAGCTGAAGAATTATAACATATACTGGCATTCCTGGCTGTGCAAACTATACATTTTCATTTTAAATATAATAATTCAAGCATAATTCATATTTAAAAAATTAGACTAAAGAGAGACAGTAAAGGTTTTAAAGGTTTCTCTTTGAAAAGATGGTATCTTACAGTACATACAAAAATACTCTGAAAATACATACGACTTCATTTACAAAACACTGAATCAACATATTACAAGAATTACATGGTTATGGATTTTAATAAACTGAGCATGCATTCATGAAACTTAAAAAATTTTAAGAAGTGCATTGAAAAAAGCAGTGTAAAAAAAGACAACTCATATATAGTTAAATAAAAATTACAAAGGTCCTGAGCCAATTCATGGTTGTTAACAATGTCATTCAAAAATGCCTTTAGAGTTCAATAAAATCCACTGCTTATGTCTGCATGCCTAGTCCGTGAAGAAACTTTGAAGTTGTGGGGTCAATTATGGTCAGGGATTATCATGCCGAGTTAATTTTACACTTCAAAAATACAAGTTTGCCATATGTAAGGGTATCTTGTTGATGGTGAAATGAGTTGATCCTCAGTAAAAAATACCGGTCAACTAACAAGAATGGCATGAGATAGTAGGATATGTAACAATTTCACCATTCATGTACTGACTTTCAGTATCCTGGTTACATTTTGATTTTTAATAAAGATGCATTTCGAAGGCCTCCATGGGAGGCAAAATACAGAGAATTTATGGTGCCCAACTCTTATGTAATCACTGGACTAATCCTCCCTGGTCACTATGCAACATTAGGACAGAAAGGCACAAAAACAAAACAAAAAAAACAACAAAAAAGTTTAAATATTCCATGTGCCATCTAGAAAAAAATAATTTAAACCAACAGAACAGACAATACATCTACACAAATGAAGGAAGCAGAAAAGATATCTCACATTCATTCATCTCAGGTTTCAGAAACTGGCTTCAATACTAAAATAAATGCATTAACATTTGGAAAATTACAAGACAAAAATTTTTTTTCAACTTTTTCAGTTCTATACAATGATTACAACATAAGACTTAAAAAAAAAAAAGAAAGAAAGAAAAGAAAAAAAGAAAGTGTTCAGCACTTGTTTTCAGTGTCCAAGTGGCCAAGAACTGGTTCCCATAACAAGAGAAACAAACGTCAAAAGTTAAGGCAGTAAAACCTCCAAATGCGAAGCCATAATACTGTAGATGACAATTTGATAGCAGGTGATCCTCAGAGGAGTGTATGTAGCAATCAGTGAGAGAATGCTACAGCATCTGCAGGTCAGTGTGAGAGTTCAAAAACCACTTCAAGGTCGTTAGGCTGATGACTGTAACTTTCACCTATTTTACGTATGACAGCCACTTCTATTTTGAAAAGAGTGGCTACATCTATGCCACTATATGATTGCATGCTCACTTAAGTGAGGAGGCACTGCTTTTACCGATTAAGGGTCAGTCGAATGGAATTTTTGATGACACGGATGTTATTTGCTGGAACTGGAGATGAAGAATCTGGTAGTTCTTTACTTGGTAGTCTCTATTAGAAAGATACAGAAACAAAAAAGGAAAAGCACATGTTTACTTATTATATAAATATGAAAAGCATTTATATGTCTATAGATATATATAATAAAAGGTCTAATTAATTAATCAGTCACAAAACTGTTTCTCTTCAAATTCCTTAAGCTCCTAATTACTCAAGTATGTGTTGAATATTTCTTTTTGGTATTGTTTGTTCATAGGCATTTCTCACTTTCGGAAGTTAGGGACAAGGGAAAAGGGTAGAAGTGGAAGGAGGGTGAGAAGGTATAGGAGAAGAGAGCTTTGTTAAATCAATTGCTACTTCTGGAGTGAGAAATACACAGAGATGCTAAGCACTGCATACAAATAAATAAAATGAAGGTACTGTTTCCATCCATCTATGATTAAACAAACAAACAAACAAACAAACACACAAAAAAGAAATGCATAAAGAAACTTGTCCTTGAAGTCAGGCAATGAAACTAGAAACAGGAAGTACACTGTGACTAAACAGGAAACTCTTGGGATGTGAAGTGAAAAATGAATGTTGTGGAGGAAAATCTGATACCTGAGAATTACATCCCTCAACTAGTTTCTTTAATACATTCATGAATCTCTCAACCATGAGATACATAGTTTTTCAGGAAAACTGAAGTTTTTAACCTAGGTAGGTAACTGATGACAGTGAAATTCAGGGACATCTGTGTGAGGAATTTTGAGTATGCTAAAGATTATTATATAATGAAGACAGAACCTAAGGAATTGAGAAGCAAAGAAAGACTTCTAAAAATATAGATCTGTGTGATGAAAACAGTATAGCTGGGGTTGTAGCTCAGTGGTAGAGCACTTGCCTAGACTGTGTGAGACACTGGGTTTGATTCTCAGCACCACATAAAAAATAAAAAAATAAAGTAAAGGTATAGTGTCCATCTACAACTAAGAAAAAATATATTAAAAAAGAAAAGAAATAGTATGATAAAGTTTCTTGTCAGGAAATTCTCTTGTGGTACATTGGCTAAATAAGTTTCTCTATATTTTCACTTTCATCAAAAAATTATGGCTGGGTGTGGTGGCACATGCCTGTAATCCTAGCAGCTTGGGAGGCTGAGACAGGAGGATCGAGAGTTCAAAGCCAGCCTCACCAACAATGAGGCGCTAAGCAACTCAGTGAGACCCTGTCTCTAAATAAATACAAAACAGGGCTTGGGATGTGGCTCAGTTGTGGAGTACCTCTGGTATCAAAATAAAAAAGAAAACTCAGATGCTATAACCAAATTTCAGGCATTATTAAACAACCACATTTGTCTGGTTTACCCACTTTAATATCCACCTCAAAATTTTTTTCTTCCATTATCACACTTAATATAATTATATACCTATAACTTTGTCTTGTTTTACCAAATCATACAACTAATGGCCTGTGAGGATGTTGTTTTGCTTTCTAATGGCTAATACATCCTGAGAAACCTCACAAGTGGCAGCTGATTGCAATGAGAAGTACTTTATTATTTAATGGGAGGGGGTAAAGATAAACTGTTTATTTTGTTCACTGTAATTTCTCAGACAAGGGCTTTCTGTGATCTACACAAGGCTGTTTTTGAGCACCTGTTTATCAGCTTACCATGCTTAACTACATATTATTTGTTTGAATGGTAACTCTTCAAAGATTAAACTTTAAAATTAAGATTTAGGGGCTCTTGGGGCTGCCTCACATGTATGAGACACTGGGTTCCATCTTTAACATCACATAAAAAATAAATAAAATAAAGGTATTGTGTCCATCTACATTAAATAAATAAAAATAAATAAATACATAAATAAATATTTAGGGACTCTTTAGCTCATGCTCTATTTAAAGGTACTTACTACATACATTGCTATATTTGATTCTTCCAAAATATTAATATGTATAGTTTCTAATTATCAAACCTAAATTTTAACATTAAACCATTAAACAGTGGTACAAAATGAAAGCTATTCTCTTAGGTGTTGGTAATTCCTATGATGACCACCCTTTTTTTTTTTGGTGGTGCTGGGTATCGAACCCAGAGCCTCGCATATGCTAGGCAAGTGTTCTACAACTCAGCTATACCCCCACCCTATATCTTTAAAGATAAATAAGAAACAAAGGATGAACAAAACCTTAACATTAATATCATGAAGTCTTCTTAAGTTTGTTTACTCCCTCTTTTTTTTTAAATATTAACATACCATTTTATTATGATAGCATTGGCATTTCCCCCCCAATATGCTTTTCAGTATTAACAGGATTTCTTCTCTCCCTCTTTTCTTGATTTCTGAGTTATGTACAGTCAGGACTATATACTTTGTATGCTGTTTCTTTCTTTAACCCTAGACTATTGGTCATTGAGAACAGGGACAAAATCTCACCGTTTTCCAGTGTAGATTCTTTTTTTTTTTTTGGCACCAGGGATTGAACCCAGGGGTATTTAATCACTGAGCTGTATCCCAGCCCATTTTTCAGACTTTATTTTGAGACAGGGCCTCAGTTATTGAGGCTGGCCTTGAACTTGTGATCCTCCTGCCTCAGCCTCCCGAGCCGCTGGGATTACAGGTGTGCCCTACCAAGCTGGGCCTCTCCAATGCTTCATTAGCTTTTTGTATGTGTAGATGATCTATTAATTTTTTCCCTATGTATTCCTATGAATAAGACTATCTATTACCTTTTTGCGTGATGTATCAATAGTTGGAATGGGCATAGATTCTCCTCCAATGGCATCCTAAAAACAGAAGAATTATATACAAGTGAAAACTTTGCCATGTGCAATACTTATTCCTACTTAAAACATAAGAGGCTGTGGTTGTAAGCTCAGTGGTAGAGCACTTGCCTAGCATGTGTGAAGCACTGGGTTCAATCCTCAGCACCATATAAAATAAAATAAAGGTATTGTGTCCATCCAGAACTACAGAACTAAAAAAAAAAAAATTTTTTTTTTTTTTGTACTGGGGATTGAACTCAGGGGCATTTGACCACTGGGCCACATGCCCAACCCTTTTTTGTATTTTATTAGAGACAGGGTCTCAGCAAGTTGCTAAGTGCCTTGCCATTGCTGAGGCTGGCTTTGAACTCGAGATCCTCCTGCTTCAACCTCCCACGTCCTGGGATTACAGGCATGCACCACTGTGCCCGGCTCAAAAAAAATTCTAAGTAAAACATTACTAAAATCTGACAAATATAATCTAACCTACTAATATAGTACTTTTTCTGATATGCTGCTCTTTAAAAGTAAACATTCTGAAGCATATTATTCATATATTTACCATTGATTTTCTTTTTCTTTCTTCAGCAGAATGGGATTCCTTAAATGCTGATTCGAGTCGAATAAACTAAAATATAAACATTAAACATGAGTTGCTATTACATGCCTGCAAAAACCATACAAATCCATATAAATAGAAAATAATTAATGATTAGGCTATCATCAAAAACTACCACAAACATAGGGTGGTGAGGGAAGAGAATTTAAATTAGACTGAATTCAACTGCTAACCTTCATTTCTACAGCTTTTTGGTTAAATCAATACAGACTCTAACAAGTAAATATAGCTTTACCACCACCTACTGGAAGCAGAGAATATCAACAGAACACAAGAAATAACATAATCTAATTACCAATAATGACTTGTAGAAGTCAAGGATAAATTTAGACACATTAGTAATTTGAACTTAGGATGAGCAAGTAATATTGTTCCTTTAGGATCTGCAATATTCTTTTCAAACTGTTAATTCCTAATTGAAAACTAATATGGCTATGGAGAATTGTGGGTTTCTTTAGTATTATCCTAACTTTAATAAAACATACTAAATCACCACCACTAAATTAATTTGTAACTTTACCTTCTCTATGTCTTTCAACCTTTTAGAAGTCCCATCTACAGATGGGGAATGGGATCTTTTGGGTGTAACATTCTTAGCTATATTTGACATTCCATTTAGATGTGGTTGGCCCTGGGAAGGGTTGTGGGGTGTTGCAATTCTAGGAATGACATTTCGCCCTACTACTGTAGGAATAGTGCACACAGCTGGGGATGATACTGTTTTCACTGTAGAGTCAACCTCTGAAAAAGAGAAAACAACTTTAATGACTAAATACTTATGTAGCAGAATCATTCGTAATATAGGTTTAGATACCTACTTGCACCGATGACTGGAATAGACAATCCTTGAGCTGGTGGGACACTCAGTGGCTTTTCCACAATTACAGCAGCAGGTTCAGCACTATTCCTAATAAAAGTGTTAAATTATCATCATTAAATTATTTAAATATTGCTTATTTTTCAAACTCTAATTTTAACAGAATTCTTTCAAGTACTCCTACTTTGAAATTTCAATGAAGGAAAAGGCAAAGGGCTAGGTGAGAATTAGTTAAAAAAATCTAAGCAGAAAACTTATAATATTCTGGTGTACTTAACAATTCCCACATGTTCCTAAGCCTATATACCATATCTCACAGCACTACCACAAATTGTCAAGTATTTCTACACAAGAAACTGACTAGCAGCTAGAAAAATAAAAATTTTTAATGATTTTAAATGATATTTAGCAAAGGTATTGAAAAGTTCATATTATCCTCAAAAAACCAGAAGACTAAAAGGATAATTTGATATACAGACCTTTCTACTTCTCCTGCAGGAGGACTTTCAGGTTTGGAAGGTTTGTTTGTAGACACTGGGGAATTAAAAGGCGTTCCATTATCAGTGTCTCTGGAGCTATCCAGACAACTACTATCCAGAGATGACCTTTTGGATTGAAGTCCACCTGAACATCGACTGACATCAGAAAGACTTTGCTGAAATAGAGAAAAACTATTAGGATTTCAAAAAACAAATGAGAATATAAGACTGGTTTCAATTTTTAACTGTATAAAAGCAAATAATCTTTTGTGATTACCGAAGGTAAGGATTTTAGTCCTTGATTGAATTGTCTACACCAGTCTCCTCTTTTTCTCTCTCTCTCTCTTTTTTTTTTTTTTTGGTACCAGGGATTGAACTCAGGGGCACTTGACCACTGGGCCACATCCCCAGCCCTTTTTTTGTATTTTATTTAAAGACAGGGTCTCACTGAATTGCTTAGTGCCTCACCATTGCAGAGGTTGACTCTGAACTTATGATCCTCCTGCCTCAGCCTCCCAAGTGCTGGGATTACAGGCATGCGCCACCGCGCCTGGCCTCCTCTTCTCTTAATCAGTATAGTAGATATAAAAATTCAAATTGGGTCTCATGATCATTTATTTGAGTGGAGCCACACTGGAGAATTGAGATTACAGACTCACCTTTTTCTTTTTTTGAAGAATCTCTGCTGGAAGGTAGTGATGAAGTTGTTTTTTCTTCACATGAGTTGCTTCAATTTTCATTCCCTCCTTTAGCATATTTATATTGTTTGCCTGCCTGTAAACTGTAACAATGTTAACCATGTTAAATGGAAACTTCTTTCTGAACCAAGAGCTGTTCTTTTTTCCCCCAAATGCACTTATCTTCAATATTTTCCCAACATAAACACACAAATGCAGACATCTCTTAGAGATTAAATATTTCTAAAACATTTGCATTGTGCTACAGTCCTATCCAAGAACTATTTCCCACATGTAGACTTTCTCATAATCAAACCCATTAACAAAATAAATGGGGGTTGGGGTTGTGGCTCAGTAGTAGAGTGCGCAGCCCCGTTTGATCCTCAGCACCATGTAAAAAATAAAGGCACCTTGTACAACTAAAACAAAATAAATGGAAGAAAGACTTTTTCCAAATATTATTTTTTGGTATTTTCCCAAAAGGCAATCTTTCTGCATAATTCCTTGCTCAAAGTCTAAACTAATTCTTCTCCTAGTATCCAAGATGCAACAATTCAAGCTCTCCCTCTACTATAAGGCTTATTTTATTATCGTAACCTACATCAATCACAAAACAATCAGACTTCAGAAACTATCTACAAGTACATCCTTATTGTACAGGTAGGGAAATCAGGCTCAACAGTCCTAAACACCCTGACAAGACCAGAATACACACTGCTCAGATTTCCATTCTACTGCTATTCACCTTTTAAGAGAATGAATTATATTAGTGATCATAAATATAACGTAATGTATTTTAATTGTGAATGGCCAATTAAATTATAAACACAATGAAGAGGGATGGGAGGCTTGTTTTGCACAGCGACTACTGTAAAATACAGTAAATTATTTAATCTCTTGGGCCTTCAAGTTTACACATCTGGAAAAGAGCATTTTATAAATCTATAATAAACACAGCATTCCAACCTTCTCCATTTTGAAAAATTTGACCCTCAATTAGAATGGAATAATTTATATCTATGTTTTCATTCCAGTGGCTACTTCACTTCCAACTGCTTATAAAGTAATTATTAGAGAGCTTATTCAATTTGCAGATTTTCTGGTTCTATCCCCAGAGAGTGTGACTTGGTAGTTCTAGGTGAAGTACAGGAATCTACATTATCATGATAAATGATAGGGCTAGTTCAAAAGAATTCAGAAAACCAGGTGAGTCAAGAATAATAAAAGCATTTATACTATTTCAGATTAAACAACTCAAATTTATAGCAAATAATTAAGATATTCGAAGAGATGTGGTTGGGGGCTAGATATGAAAGACATTATTTTCACTGATCCTGAAATACATTCAGGAAGTCTGATATTTCATCTAAAAAAACATACAAATCAAGTCATCTTTATGACTATGGTTACAAACCCTGGCTGTGCACACAAAGAACCACCTGTAAAATTTAGCTTGCTTTCTTTTTTGTTTTAAAACAGGTAACAAACATACATGGTCCCAAACTCAAAGGATTTAAGAGTACTCAGAGATTTATCCCTGTCCCCTAGACACACTGGTTCTCTCACCTAGCAACAACAACCTTTGATAGCTGCTGCTGCTTCTTTGCTTCTTTTTTTTCTTTTATAAGTATCTTTCAAAAAATATTTTATGGATTTGTAAACAAACATGCACGTATTTTTTTATTTATGCAAATGGTAGTACACTATACATATTGTTCTCAACCCTCTCCCCTCCTTTAATGTCTCGAAAATTGCTTCATTATGTTTTCCCTTCTTAAATAATAGCATAGATTTCCACAATATGTATGTACCATTTAATTTAACCAGCTGTGGAACTTAAAAAATTACAGGCAGCAGACTCTAGACAGATGATAATGAGTCACAGCCAAGGTTGAGAATCATAGCTCTACGATGACAAAGTCTTACCTGTATCAGTAAATGACTGTATATCATATGTCAAGTCTATGTTAACACTTTCTGCATTTTTCTACTCTCCGAAAAATTATCCCGAGGAACCACATTGATACGTAATTGTTGCTATAAAGTAAAATTTAAGAATTTCCATTAATTTTTAAAACAATTTTACAGAAGCTATTTGGAATTAAAACCTAATCTCTAGGGCTGGGGTTGTGGCTCAGCAGTAGAGTGCTGGCCTAGCACGTGCACGGCCTGGGTTTGATCCTCAGCACCACGTAAAAATAAAAGCATTGTGTACAACTAAAACAAATAAATAAATATATAAAAAAAACTTAATCTTTATGTCTCTATGTCATAAAGAGCGATTTCAGTGGGTTGGCTAAGTTCTTAAAACTGACATCTATAACACTGGTGAAATTATCCTGTGTTGTTCTGAAATAATTAAGTCACTTTAAAAATGAAGATGCTCCAAATATTTTGATGGGAGTATCTGTTGAAGTCTATATGGGTATCAAAATAGTATGTACTTGGGGCTGGGGTTGTGGCTCAGTGGTAGAGAGCTTGCCTAGCATGTGTGAGGCCCTGGGTTCGATCCTCAGCACCACATGTAAATAAATAAATAAATAAAGGTATTATGTACAACTACAAACTAAAAAAATAAATATTTAAAAGTAGTATGTATTTATTTTTAACCCATGGTTACTCATACACAGTCATATAACATTTCACCTTCCCATCAATGCCTGTTACATGATAATCTTATAACTGATCTGAATGCATATGCAAAATGACACTAAGAGATGTAATATTAATGGGCTGGAGTTGTGGCTCAGAGGTAGAGCCAAGCAAGTGCGAGGCCCTGGGTTCGATGCTCAGCACCACATACAAATAAATAAATAAAGGTATTGTGTACAACTAAAAAAAAAAAAAGAAATGTAATATTAAGAAACAATTAACTTACTCTTTATGATGGTCTTTATTTCCTGGGAATGACTGGGGATTCACATGGGCAAGAGTAATAAATTCATTCCGTTCCAAGTTTCCAACAAGAACACGGATTTTAGATTCTACTAATCCAACCCTAAAACAAGTAAGAATCTTCTTATGTTTATGTCAAATTTGGAAACTATACTTAAGTAAATAAAATACCATATTAGCTATGGAGCCTTACATGTTCATTTAAAAAATTTAGTTCAATATAGTAGGGCCTCTTTAAACTACCATTCAGATGAATGACAATTTAATTAATGAGTTCTCGTGTGTTCTATCTTTTAAAATTTTTTGTCTTTTAAACAAAAAGAATTGATCAATTTAATGCATTCCTGAATCTAAAATACCCCACCTTGGATAAGACTATAAAATAGTCCTAATCTGAGCATGAACAAAAATTCTTGGTTAAGCTGGTCCTTAATATGTTTTCACTTTTAATCTTATGTCTAAACTCAAAGACCAAGATATGTTTAAATAATGTGAACAAAAATGCTAATATGGCCGGGCGCGTTGGCGCACGCCTGTAATCCCAACGCTTTGGGAGGCTGAGGCAGGAGGATGGCGAGTTCAAAGCCAGCCTCAGCAATGGCGAGGCACTTAGCAACTCAGTGAGACCCTGTCTCTAAATAAAAATACAAAAAAGGGCTGGGGATGTGATCCAGTGGACGAGTGCCCCTGAGTTCAATCCCTGGTACCACCAAAAAAAAAAAAAAAAAAAAAGCTAATATGGGCCCACAATTTATAAATAAGCATGATTTTCACAAAATTAATACTAGACCTTGCATTTTAAAAAGAAGTCACCAAATTCAAATCAGATAGAAAAATGTACAAAATTTCATGAGATTTCTGCAACTTCATTTTCTATCTCACTTGAGAAATACCATGAGGGGGCTGGAGTTGTTAGCTTAGTGATAGAGCGCTTGCCTAGCACGCTCACAGAGGTGAGGCACTGGGTTTGATCCTCAGCGCCACATAAAAATAAACAAAATCAAAAAACAAATAAATAAATAAATAAAGGTATGATGTCAATCTTCAACTAAAGAAAAAATTAAAAAGAAATGTGACTAGTTCCAGCAAAATATTAATTTATTAGTGACTTTATAAATTAGAATAACTATAAGAACATTTAAAAATTTTTTCAAACACCTGCAAAACCTTGCACATTATAATTGTGTATGCTTCAACAGTAGATGCACAAAAATCTGCTTTGGTCAGTGTTATCTGAGGAGTTGGCCAACCTTTTCTGTGAAGTGCTAGACAATATATATTTTAGGCTTTTTGGGCCATACAGTCTCTGTTGTAACTATTCAACTTTGCTATCAAGTATGGACATAAATTTCATATAACTGAATAAGCACTTGCTATCTCCAATGAAACTTAATAAATAGGTGGCAGACTGACTTTGGCACAGGCTATAATTTCCTGACCCTTGATCTAGAAAAATACTTTGAAAATGACCCAAAGATGCTCCAAATATTTTCAGGGTCCCTTTAATTACCAATGAAATAAGACCACACTCTTGAAGCAAAAATAAAAACAGTATTATGTTTTGCTTTTCTAGAAGTCAGACATGAGGAAAATACAACCATCTCTGGTGGCCCAATAGTTCTGCCCGATCGAGCCAAGAATGTGAATGTACTAGAGGTAGAAGGCACGAATTTAGATGCACAAGAAAGAATATATGCTCCACATCTCTTCTCTCGACAGAAACTTACATTCTAAGACCTTCCATACCACCATCTCCTAAATTTAAAGATAACATCTTTTCCTTTGAGTTTGGATGGAGGAAATCATGATGGCAAGAATGGGAAACTAAGACTCATCCAAACCACCTAAAAACTTATTCAAATCTGACTGAGAAACAACATAGAGCACAATCTGTACATATATTCTTATCTCATGTCACTCCCAATTCTGAAACATTAACTTAGTGGCATTTTTTAATCACTGGTGCTCTATGCTCATGTATATCAGCCACCAATAAGATGTAATAACTATGAAAACCCCAGTCACTTGGGAGGCTAGAGCAGGAACATTGCCAAGTTCAGCAACTTAGTAAGACCCTCTCTCAAAATAAAAAATAAAAAGGGCCAGGGATGCAGCTCAATGGTAGAGTGCCCTGGGTTTGATCCCTAGTACTAAGCATATGTATGTGTGTGTATGTGTTAGTGAGTGGGGTTGGAGGGTGGAAAGAAAAGGAGGGGGAGATTAATAATTTTGGAAATCAAAGTATTTCATAATTGGTAAAACACCATATATTATTTTCACCACACAGTAGGTAGAGAAGTTAAATATAAGTCTTACCACTCTAGATGGTTTTCTTC
Organism: Tamias sibiricus; assembly: GCA_025594165.1. Lineage (NCBI taxonomy): Eukaryota > Metazoa > Chordata > Mammalia > Rodentia > Sciuridae > Tamias > Tamias sibiricus. The sequence goes on from CM046670.1 coordinate 45,546,114, forward strand.
TGTTGATGCACTGGCAGTTAATACTATATAATGTCTATGAAGAATTTTTCAGCAACAATCAGAAAAACAAGACAGAAATATTATTAGGGTCTGCTTTTTATTCTCTTTCCCAATGAACAAAAGAGCAATATCAGACCAATTTATAAAAATTAAAGTATGCTATGATTTTCATAAAATTAATTCTAGGCCCTACAATTAAAAAAGATTTCCCTTAACACAGCGGGGTATGGTGGCGCACGCCTGTAATCCCAGCACTTGGGAGGCTGAGGCAGGAGGATTGTGAGTTCAATGCCAGCCTCAACAATGGTAAGGCACTTAGCAACTCAGTGAGACCCCATCTCTAAATAAAAATACAAAAAAGGGCTGGGGATGTGGCCCAGTGATCAAGTGCCCGAGTTCAATTCCTGGTACCAAAAAAAAAAAAAAAAAAAAAAAAAAAAAAAAAATCACTAACACTGGATTAGTTACTATGGGAATAAAGGAATTCTATTAACACTGAGGATTTTTATTAACTTATTCTCTACCTTGCTTAAGAAATCTACAAACAGCTATCATCTACCAAATATTAACATACCATATATTAACTTAATAAATTTAACATTCTTCCCGAACACACACACACACACACACACACACACACACACACACAAAATGCAAATTTCAAATACCTATACTTTTGAAAGAAATTTGGTGGTTCAAGTAATTTGGACCAATCTGATTTTCCTTGAAGAATTTCATCTGTAACTGCAAGACCTAAAGAGAGGGAAGGAGAGAAGGGGAGAGAGAGAAAGAGACTGATTTCTTGTATCACTCTACTTCTAACAAATTCCTTTTGTTACAAAATGTAAATATATTGTTTCTCAAAACACAAAATAAGTTAAAGCAGAACTGGACCAGCTCAATTTTTGCTCTTAATATTATCATACACTTTGGAAAACATTTGAAAGACGTTTTAGAAAGAGTGTTATATAATTCTAATTGCCAATCCATAGCTGCAATAGAGAACAAAACTGTCAACCAATCTTGTGGGAATATGTAAAGGGCAATAGGGCCAACATGTTTACCTTGTTTAAATTCTTCTACCATTACTGTTCGAGTTGATGTGGACACATTATACGTAGAATTCTGTTGTGGGTAGGCAGGGGTGATTATGGGCATGAGATGATACCTATCTGATGGATTTACCTGTGAAATTAGAAGCAGAATAATTGATCTATTCTCCTATTTCAGTTGTCCTCACTTCATTTCCCCAAAAGTCTGAAGAATATGAAAATATAAATTTAATACTGTTTCCCCCAATTCTAAGAAGCACATTTCCCCTCCCCAACTACATTTCTTTCTGAAGTCCGATGTGTGTAATAATCAAAGTCAAAGGAATCTTGCCAGTTTATTTTTCTTCAGGAAAATTATTAAATCGATGGTGCATCTTATAGATAATAGTCATTTAGAACCAAGAGAATTAGTGTATCATAATCATAAAAAGCATCATCTGGTCCATGGGTTTTCAATCCTTTTTCTGCACCCACTCAATGGATGACTTCCCCTTGGTTATAAGAGGAAGGAAGACTCAAGTTAAAAGCAAATTAAAATGCAAGGTACACAAAAAATGGAAACAGGAATCTGGTTTAAACTGTACTGCAAGGTAAGTTTTCTAATATACCTCAGTGCTTTATTATTAGTAACTAATTACTTGTGAGACAGTTTTTCACAATGGATTATGACACTGTGGTTGATATACCCCACTCATCTAGTCTTATGTAGGCAATTTTTAATGACACAGCATTTGGATCAGCATTAGAGATTCAAATCATCTGCGCCAAAAAACACAGAGAAGGGAAGGGAAGGAGCATAGCTACAGAAGGGAGATGAACAGGAACAAGAGGGATTATCTTTAGACCGTAATTTAGAGAAATGTCCTTTTCCTAAAAGGTTTAATGAAATTCCATAATAAACCACGTACCCGAGGATCCCAGACAGGTAAATTCAAATTGCTTTCTTCTGGTTGCTTCAACAGCACAGGATTTGGCCATTCCCTAACATGAATGAAGCAAATTAATTTACATAGATTCTCACTTCAGATACTATATGAAATATTAAGAACTAAAATCATTAGACTGTTCCAAACTTCATATAGCATATGTTTTGGTAACTAGCATTTGAAAGGAAGGAAGGAAGGAAGGAAGGAAGTGGGGAGGGGAGGTGAGGTTAGGGAGGAGAAGGAAAAGAAAAAAGAAAAGAAAGAGGCAAGGGAAAACTATACAAAGGAAAACTATTTTGAAGCAGTGTTTTTCAAAAAGACAAACAGTTGCTTTTGAGTTATAAATAATTTATACCTGAATCTTTTCATTTCTTCTCATTTGCTTTTATAGATTTAATTTTGGTAATTTAATAACAGCAACAACTAACATGTACTGAAAATAATAACAATGTGGTAGCTATGATTATCATCTCCATTATACATATGGGAAGAGTTTAAGTCACCTCTGCATAGTTGGTAACGTGCAGCGTCAAATGTACTGTAACTATTCTTGTAAGCTAAACATCCACATTTACAATTATTGTGCCATAGTGTATTCATTCATAAAAAAAGAAATGAGTTGGGTATAGTAGTACATGCCTATAATTCCAGCTACTCTGGAGGCTGAGGCAGGAGGATTCTAAGTGTAAGGCCAGCCTGGGAAATTTGCTATTACCCAGTATCAGGAAAAAAAAAAAAAAAAAAAAAAGGGCCTAGAGATATAGCTCAGTGGTACAGTGCTTGGCTAGCATGCTTGAGGCCCTGAGTGGAATCCTCTGTCTCTCTCTGTGTCTTTCTGTCTGTCTGTCTGTCTGTCTCTCTCTCTCTCTCTCTCTCTCTCTCTCTCACACACACACACACACGTGAAATCCAGTCATTTGTAACAAAATGGATGGAAATGGAGGTTATTATATTAAGTGAAATAAGCCAGGCACAGAAAGACAAACATTGCATCATCTCATTCATATGTAAAATCTAAAAAATACTGATATCACAGAAGTTGATATAGAAGTTAAAAGTAGATTAATGGTTACCAGAGGTTGGAAGAATAGGTCAGATAGAGGGATGGGGAAATGCTGGTCAATGGGTACTAAGTTATAGTTAGTAAGAGAAGCACTTTCTAGTTTTCTATTACACATACTGTAGATAATGATAATTATAGTATGTATTCCAAAAAAGATAAAAAGACTTTGAATATTGTCACTGAAAAAATAGAAGTCTGAGTAGATATGTTTACCCTATTTGAATAGTATGCAATGTATACATGCATCATAACAATACATTATGGTACCCTATAAATGTGTACAATTTTTTATGTCAATTTTTTTTTTTTTTGGTACCGGGGATTAAACTCGGGGCACTCGACTACTGGCCACATCCCCAGCCCCTTTTTGTATTTTTTATTAGAGACAGGGTCTCACTGAGTTGCTAAGTGCCTCGCCATTGCTGAGGCTGGCTTTGAACTCGTGATCCTCCTGCCTCAGCCTCCCAAGTGCTGGGATTACAGGCATGTACCACCACGCCCAGCAGTTTCTGTGTCAATTTTAAATTAAAAAAGAAAAAAAATGCTTTTGGTCTGGATGTCCCACCATTGCCTCCCACCAATTTGATGTTTTAAACTTTTAATTTAAGGACTGTGAAACAACAGGAAAAAAAAAAATCTATGTACAGGTCTGAAATTTCCAAATAAAATTACATAAAGACAGAAGTTAGTAAATATCAAAATACATATATACTTATATGAATACTTACCACTTGGAAAAAACTAAAAAAAACTTATGAACTAAAGTAGAAGCCGCAGCATTTGGATACAATTGGCAAGTTCTTGCAACTAGCATTGCCCAGGAGACACCACCAAGAAATCCCAGCATATTCGAATAAATACCACGTCCTAGAAAATTAATATATTTGTTAATTATTGTTTGATCTACTATCCTTGAGATTCAATAGAATAACTTCATTCTTAAGTTATGTTTAGAAGGGAAAACCCTTATTGACAGATTAAAATTGATAAGCAACCCTTCATGCTAGGCCCACAATCAACCATAAATTGCTCCTCTTACTACCTCTATTTTTCCTTCTAATACAGACTCCTCAGTTCCCTGCCCCAGGACCAACTGTACAGATGGGCTCTACTGAAATTACATCGAAATTTCTCATCCTTTAATATTTGGGATTTAGAGAAAAAAGAAATCAGAAAAGGCATCTGGAGGATCTACAAATGGGGAAGAATGAACATTTGATAAATAATCATACTCATGGGTAGTATTTTAAAATCAAGTGTAAAGCTGGCAACTAACTAGTACCTCACAGAATCTGGTACCACTCCATAAAGCACAATACACAACGATATACTCATTTCTCATAAAATTGTTTCTTACAGCAATCTATAAAACATTATTATTACCTTGTTTCACCAAACCTAAAATGCTCTCAATTATATAACATTATTTTATGTCCCATTAAGGAAGGGGGGGAAAAATTCAACTACAAGATGCCAATTTTGGACATGTTCAATGTAAAAAAAAAAATGCACCTAAGAATTGATAAAACATGGTATTTAGTCTGTAAGGAAAAACAAATAGTTGTTACTCAGGAGGGTGAGGCAGGTGGATAGCAAGTTTAAGGCCAATCTGGGCAATTTAGCAAAGACTTCACACCTCAATATACAATGAAAAGGCTAGGAAGGCCTGTAATCCCAGAGGCTTGGGAGGAGGAGTTAGGAGAATCAAGAGTTCAAAGCCAGCCTCAGCAATTTAGCAAGGCACTAAGCAACTCAGTGAGACCCTGTCTCAGATAAAACAAAAACAAAAAAATGCTGGGGATGTAGTTCAGTAGTAAAATACTTATCTAGCATGTACAAGGCCATGGGGCCATGGGTTCAACCGTCAGTCACGTTCATGTGCATGCACGCGCACACACCACACACACACACACACACACACACACACACACACACACACACGGCAAATTGTTCATCTTATTCCTTCTCTGCAAAACATAGTTGAACCTGAGAACAAAGTGCATTGTTCAATATGGTAGCCACAAGCCACATATGGCTATTTATTTTTGTTTTTTGGTTAACATTCTTAGTGATATAATTCACATACCATAAGATTCATCCATTTAAAACAATTAAATGGTTTTTGGTATATTCAGAGTTTTGCAATCACCAGCATAGTCACTTCTAAACATTTTCATCACCCCAAAGAGAAACCTTTAACAGTGACACTTTGCCTCTACCCCCTCAATTCCACCAAAGGTGGGTAGCCATTAATATACTTTATGTCTCTTCAGAATTACCTATTAAGGTCATTTCATATAAATGGAATCATATACTATGTGTTTTTTTTTTATAACTAGCTTCTTTCACTTAACAAACTGGTTTCAAGCTTCATATATGTTGTAACATGTATCGGTACTGCATTTCTTTTTATTGCTAAATAATATTTTAGTGTAGATATATATCACTTTTTGTTCATTCATTCATCAATTTATGGACATATGATTTCCACTTTTGGGCTATTATCAATAACTGTGCTAGAAACATTTTCATACAAGATTTTGTATGCACATGTTTTCACTTCCTTTGGGAACTATTTAGTTTTAAATTCACTGAAATGAATTACAAATCTAAAATTCAGTTCTCCAGTTGCACATTTCAAGAGTTCTACTGTCCTAAGGTTACTGTGTTTGACAACATAGATAAAAAACATTTCCATAATCGCACAAAATGTTATTGGAGAGTCTTGTTTTAGAGTGTGTAAATCTGTTGCCAGAAGTGCAGAACTTTTTAAACGTACAGTCATGAGCTGCATAATAATGTTTCAGTCAGTGACAGACCACATATGATGGCATTCCCATAAGACTACAATGAAGGCAATAAACTTCTACCTCCTCATGAATACAAAGCTGAAGAAAACACAAGAAAAAAGCAAACAGCAGGAAAAAAAAAGAACCGCTACCATCAAGAAAATTCACACTGAAGAGTTTAGCAGAAGCTACTGCAGACCTTAACAAGCTCCCTAAAAAGTCTGAAAACAAGGAACATGGATATAGTTCAGTGTTACGGAGCTTGTCTGGCATGTATGAGGCTTTGGGGTTCAATCCCCACTACTGAACAAAATAAAACAACAAAACAAAAAACTGAAAATGTGGACCTCCAACACCGAAAGGAATATTCATGGTGCATTATCTGCTTATGTGCAAATCAATGATGAAAAATGAAACAAACCAAGCATATGGACATATTTCAAAGAGTAATATCTCCCCAAGAAAAGCTTGAGGCAGGTCCTGAGGGAGGTATTCCAGAAAAAGGCACTGTTATTACAGGTGATGATAGCTCATGCACACTGGCTGTGAGGCCCTTCCAATGGAACAAGATGTGAAGATGGAAGACAGTGATTATAATAATTCTGATCCTATGTAGGCCTGTGTCTTAATAACTTTAAAAAGTGTTGAAAGCAAAAAAAAAAAAAAAAAAAAAGTATATAATTTAAAAATTTTATGAAATAAGGATATAAAGAAAAAATATTGTTGGCTAGGTATGTTGGCATCACCTCAGTGATTTGGGAGGCTAAGGCAGGAGGATCACAAATCACAAGTTTGAGGCAGCCTCAACAATCCTGTCTTAAAAAAGGTATGGGTCTGTGGATGTAGCTCAGTGATAAGAACTCCTGGGTTCAATCCCTAGTACCTGCCCAAATTCTTTTTCTTTGTAAAGATGTACAATATGTTTTTGTTTTCTTTTAAGTAACAGGATCTTGCTATATTGCCCAGGATGTCCTTGAACTTCTGGACTCAAGCCATCCTCCTGCATTAATCTCCCAAGTACCTGGGACTATAAGCATGTACTACTGCGGTCTGTGTTTTAAGCTAAATGATATTACAAGAGTCCAAAAGTTAAAAAAAAAAAAAATGGAAAGTTTGTAAAGTAAAAAAGTCACAGTAAGCTAAGATTAATTTATAACTAAAGAGAGGAATTTGTTTATAAATTTTGTGTAGCCTAAGTATACAATATTTATAATCTATCATAGTGTACAGTAATGACTGAGGTTTTTATATTCATTCACTGCTCATTCACTGACCCACCCGAGCAACTTCCATTCCTGAAAGTTCCATTCTTGGTAAGTGGCCTATCCAGATATATTAATTCTTTTTTTAAAATCTTTTGTATTATATTCTATTTGTCTATGTTTATATATCTTTAAATACAAAAACACGTTGTGTTATAACTGCCTACAGTATTCAGTACAGTAACATGATACATAGGTTTGTAACCAAGGAGCAATAGTTGACACACATGTATAGTAGGCTTTATCATCTAGGCTTATGTAAGTACATTCTCTGATTTCCTCACAACAGTAAAATCACTAACAATGCATTTCTCAGAATGTATCACCATTATTAAGAGACATATAACTGAATTTACAAATGGTACAGAATGAGGACTAGGTAAAGGGCCTTTCAAGTTCTCAGCGCCTGGCTGAAATCTAAGATGGAAGATTAAGGGGCTTTTAGTTTTCACCCAAAGAAGGCAGAAGAAGAGTCACATATTACAATACCATAATCATTATAACCAAAAAACAAATAGCTATTTCTAAGTCTACTGGCTCTCAATCCTTAATAGCTATCAATAGGCTCAGAATTTCCGTATGTACTTCTATTGCTAGCAACAGAAAACTGGAATTTTATAATGTAAACATGAGAGACTTGGATACTTACGTTTTGCCCATAATTTGACTGCTCTTAGGGTGAGTCTAAAAGTTTCTTTATTTGGCACTAAATGCAAAATTTCATCAGTAACTCTACATCCTGAAAAAGACAAAGAATTCATTTTCCACTGTGCAACAAAACTGAATTAAAATACCCTCCCAACTTGCAGACTCTTAAATGTTAAAAATATGAAAGAGCTAGGCACAGTGGCACACGCCTGTAATCCCAGAACTTTGGGAGGCTGAGGCAGGAGGATCACAAGTTCAAAGCCAGCCTCAGCAATGGCGAGGCACTTAGCAACTCAGTGAGACCCTGTCTCTAATAAAAAATACAAAAAAGGTCTGGGGATGTGACTCAGTGGTCGAGTGCCCCTGAGTTCAATCCCTGGTACTACACACACACACACACACACAAAAGATATGTCAAGGTTTATTTTCTATATGTATTTGAAATTTAGCATTCACATACAAGTATGTTGCTTTTGAAGAATTAAAAAGTGTATGGGCAATGAAGTGTCTTTTAGTTTTTCCACATTTGACTTTGTTAAATGCACGCAAGTTGTAAAACTGCTCTTATTTCAACACAAACATTATTCACAAATAATGCGATTTGTTGTTACATTCTGTAAACATACCAAACTAAACAAGATACTTTAAAACAATGGTTCTCAAAGTATAGACTTTGGACCCTTTAGAATATGTGACGTCAAACCCATTTTTATAATAATACCAAAGCTTTCTTTGTCCTATTTACTGTGTTAACATTTGCACTGTTGGTACAAAAGCATCCCTGTTATTACTTTAGCAAGTAATCAAGGCAGTGGCAACAAAGTGTACTAGTATATAATACATAGTTTACTAACACACATTCACAGTTAAAAAAAGGAAAAAATGAGTAAGATAGTCTGCGCTGTAGGCTGAACTACTTGTTTTATTTTTTTTCAAGGAACATCAAGTTTATTTGAAAGTATGACTGACAAATAAACTATGGTTATTCACAGTCAGTTATTAAAAACTGACCTAAGCTAGCTACTCATTTCAAGGAAAACAAATGACACAATTTATTGCCAATAATAAAACGCAAACTTTCAAGTTAAATTAGAATTTTGGATAACATATATCTTGCTACTGTGACCCTGGCAGACTTCTAACAAAATTGGTAGTGATAATAATAAATGCAATTTAAAAAATATTTTATACTGAAATGTGTTAACATTTGGAAGATACAAATAACTCTGAACCAGTGTTTTCCAAATGATCAAGGCATGCTATAGTATAAAACATGCACAAGGAAAAGATCCATTCACAGGACAAAACAGTAAATTTTAATGTGATATTACAAAATTTCATTGATGTGGTTTTAGATTCCATATTCTAATTAACCTTCACCTTTATTCAGCAATAAAAAAGGAACAAACTACAAACATGATTGAAACTCACAAACATTATAAGTGAAAGAAGTCAGACACAAAAGACCACATATTATATAATTCAATTATATGAACTGTCAGAAAAGGCAAACTATAGACAGAAAGAGGATTAGTGGTTGCCTGAGATGGGGGGCAGGGGTTGGAAGGGAAAATGACTGCAAATGGGTATGAGGGATCTTTTGAGAATGATGAAATGTTCTAAAATTGGGTCATGGTGTACAACTCTGTTAACACACTAATAGACCACAGAACTGTACACTTAGAAAGATAAATTTTATGATATGTAATTATATCTCAAAAAGCTGTTAAAAAGAAATAAAAATAAAAATTGTCACTGGTGAAGTTTTGATGTAATATCAAAGAAGAATAACTGCAATTATCTGAAAAGATTATTAAAACATTTCCCCCTTTTCAACTTTATAGTGAAAGGCCAGATTTTCTTCTTATATTTTAACTAAAACAAAATTATTAAAGAGGTTGACTACAGAAGCAGATAGAATAACTTAGTTGTCTTTTTTTTTTTTTTTTGTGGTACCAGGGATTGAACTCAGGGGCACTCGACCACTGGGCCACATCCCCAGCCCTTTTTTGTATTTTTATTTAGAGACAGGGTCTCACTGAGTTGCTAAGTGCCTCGCCATTGCTGAGGCTGGCTTTGAACTCGCGATCCTCCTGCCTCAGCCTCCCAAAGTGCTGGGATTACAGGCGTGCGCCACCGCGCCCGGCTTCACTTAGTTGTCTTTTATTAAGTCAAATAGTAAAGTGATTTGCAAAAATTTAAAGTCATTCTTTATATATAAAAATTTATTTACATTAACTTATAATGGATTTTATTATTGTTATTTCTAAATAAACTAATAATTATTTTTAAATTTTGGTTTTATTTCTAATATGGTAAATACTGACATATATAATCCACATAAACAAAAGCACTTTGTAGTTTTCAATAAACCTTAACAGTTTAAAGGTCCTGAGACCAGTAAGTTTGTGAACCATAACTCAAAACATAAACAACCTTTCCAATTAAATCTGTGGTTTACAGGATGGTCATAGTATCTTTTATTACCTACATAAAGAAAATTACATCATCTTTGCATATGTGTGTATGCTGGTGATTGAATGCAGGGTCTTTCACATGCTAAGCATGTGCTCTACCACTGAGCTATACCCCCAGCCATCTTCACTTATAACAGTCCAATCCCTAAAAAAGGCCATTAATATTTCTACAAAAAGAGCTCTACTTGTCTGTTTTCAAGCAGTATCTGAGATTTCTTTTTAGAAGCTTACCATTTAAGCTGCGAATACACCTTATATCAAGGCTTCTCAGGCGAGAGTCGTCTCTTAGATCTAAATTATCTGATATGGTTTGTATTGCCAGTCTTGCAAAGACTAGATCAATCTTTGGAAAGAGGCAAAAAAAAGAGAAAAATATTACTTTTTCTCCTTCCAGTCCATCCTCCCCCATCCCACCTCAAAAATGTAAAACGTTCTAATTATTAGTTGGGAAATTCTATCAAAACTTCAAAAGGCGTATGTAGGTAATCTCATGTGAGTGAAGTTTTACAGGAATTAAAAATTTATGGTTTTTGGCAAATATTGTGGCTTTTAGCATATATGCCACGTGTTTAAAAAAAAAAATCTTTTGAGTGGATTTCTAAATAAAGACGGAAGATCCAACACACATTTACATTCACTCCTTCTTGAAACCCAACTAAAATATCAGATAAATTCTGTTTGGTTTAATTTGAATTTAAAGGCATAATCCACTAGAACAAAGAGATAGAAAGAGACAGCAAGAATTATGAAAGCTAGAAAGCAGATGAACAAGTGGTAATAGTCCCAGTAGACCTAGCAAGGCAGATAGAAAATACATTCAGGAACTAAGAACAGACAACAATAAATACATCATAAATAAAAAGGAACATTTAGAAAATAAAAATTATTCCTAGAAATTAAAAATAGAACAGTAGAAATGAAAAAAAGCAAGTCTGAAAGGTAAAAAACACCAAAAAAGGAGAACAAAATTAAAAAGAAGTGATTAGGGGGCCAGGGTTGTGGTTCAGTGGTGGAGTGCTTGCCTAGCATGTGTGAGGCACTGGGTTCAATCCCCAGCACCACATAAAAATAAAATAAAATAAAATAAAGGTATTGTGTCCATCTACAACTAAAAAAATATTTTAAAAATATGTGATTAAAGCAGGATGTTCTGGAGACCGAAAATAAAAATTTAAGGAGTGGGAGTGAAGGGATGTGGACAAAGGCAGGAAATGCCATTAAATTCAATAAAAGTTCCAAAAACTAAAGGTAAAGCTTCCAAACTGAAAGAGGACAAATGACTGCCTAGCACACTGGCTGAAATGACACTAGCCTAAGTACATCACCATGAGTTTTACAACTATGGAAACAAAAACAAAAAACCCAACAAACTTCCAAAGAGACAAAATTAGTGTATACAAAGAATGAGGAATAAAAATGGCAACACACGTTTCAGTGCAGTATGGAAGCTAGAAGACAATGAAGAAAGGCCTTCAAAATTCTGAGAAAAATAATTTCCTACCTAGAATGCTATAATTGGTCAAATTATCAATTTAGTATAAGAATGGAATACAGACATTTTTTAAACTGCAAGATATTGAAAAATGTGCTTTTTCAGTAAGTTAGTGTATGAGCTCCATTAAAAATGTGAGTAAATAAGAAAGAAGAAAATTCTAGAGAGAAGCAAAAGGAAATTACAAAATATTGGCAAAGGAAGATGCCAGGATGACAGCTGTACACTATTCACAAAAATCAATCAGCTTAAATTAGAATAGGTGAAAAGACTCAGTTTTTTCCAAGATGATATTGACATAATACCTGATGAATCTAAACTTATTTAAAGGAGATTCAGATAACTTAGGGAAGACTGGGTTTAAACTAGTCATAAACATAAAAACCCAAACAATTATTTACTTCTAAGAAAACAAAATATCACATAGCAAAGAATGGTAATCTAGTATGCTTAGTGCTCAGCTCTGAATACTGCTTGAAGATCATAATAGTGTAATCGCAGAATACTACTCCAACTAAAATCATAATAATACAATTATTTTAGATTATGAGAAAAAGAAAGGTATATAAAAAAAATGGGGTTAGAGGGGGAGGTTTGTTCATTTTCCATGGTGAGAAGGCAATAGAAATGAGAGAGAGGCAGGTGAGGGGCTATTTAAAGAATACTATTTAATTCTTTAAGATATGTGCCTATATTGCTGGATGAGGCACATGTCTGTAATACTAGCTACTTGGGAAACTGAGGTAGGAGGATCATAAGTTTGAGGTCAGCCTGGGCAACTTAGTGAGACTCTGTCTAAAAATAAAAAGGGCTAGAGATGTAGCTCAATAATATAGCACTCCTAGGTATCATTTGTCTGCATTGACGGAAAAAAAATACGTGCCTATGTTAAGTCTGATTACAAAACAAAACAATTTTTTTTTTCAAACAATCTTACGAGTTAAACAGTTCAATTATCAAGTCAGAAAAATACTAAACACTTACTTCAATACCATCAAATTCAAATTTTATAACAGGTACAAAAGCGTCTTCAACAGCCTACAAAAGAGGAAAACAATTATAACACACAGGTTAATCCTCTCTCTATCTTTCCTAAGTGCCAATAATGCAAATCTCTTTGTTTCCAATTTGTATTTTAATGCAATAGAAAAAATAAAAATGTTCTTCATCTTATATTCAGGTTAAGGACTTCTATTTTGTGACCTATGTTACTTAAGTAAAAAAGATGCCTATGAGAGTAGATATTAAACTTATTATCCTCCTAAAAATATTTGTCAGAACTGGAAAGCAGAACTGTTTTCATCTGAATACTTCCTATTTCTTTAGTCTAAATTGAAAACTGGTTATTTAGAAACAGCACTAGTGTTAGAAATTTAAAATAATCAGAACTCTTGACTAATAAAAAAAATTGTATTTGTAGGAATGAGACCAGTAAATACAAATTATTGGTATAAAAATTTTATTTGTTGAAGGAATAGCTAGATATATAATTACTAACTGAACCTTACACGCAATAGCATGCACAATTTGATTATGTATCAACCATTTATCAGATACTACAGTAAATGGTTTATATAACTTATCTCATTAATCCTTAAAAAATCTTATAAAAATGTTATCACCATATCTTTAAAATAAAGATAAAATATAGATGAGAAAACTGAGGCTCAGAGAGAGTAGGTAATAACTAAGGCCTCAGAGCTAAAAATGGTATTCTAGTTGCAAACTCAGGTTTGTATAATTATAAAACCTGTGTTCATAATCTTTATGTGTCAGTTTAACAAAATATAGCAACTTCTTATGAGGCATTTCAATAATCCTAAAACCCAGGATAATTAGGTTACTAATTTCAAAATACCAAATGCCAGAGGATACTTACTCTTAAGTTTCTAATGCCATCTTGATGTTTCAATTTTTCAAAAAAAGACTGAAAAAAATCAGATCTTTCCACGTGTCTTGGAGCTACACAAAGTGCATCAATGTCAGCTCCTACAAATCAAAGTATTTCTTATGAAGAAAAGCATACTATGTATTTTCATTAAAGTTCGTGCAAACACATATACAGAACAAAGTATGAAAGACATGTATAAGAAAAATGTTAGTTAAAAAGATTAGTTTTGAGTGGTGATAGTGGGATTTTTTTTCTATTTTCTGTGAACAACAAATAAGCATTTATTCAAAGTTCTTATCACTAGAATATAACCAAAACCAGTTACCTTTAGTGTGTACTCCAAGCCTATAGGATCCAAATGTGAAAATTTTACCACCAACAGTAGCCACAACAGAAGGTGGGAGATTCTAAAATAAAATTACACAAAATGCATTTAATAGTTCAAATTCTTTTGTATAAAAAGTGTCTCTACATTCTACTGTCATGAGTAATTAAAAAGAACAAATAAAAACATTTTTGTTTAAAGTGTCTAAATGCTTACTGCATATTATTGAGCAAATGTTACACAGTACATTTGTCAACCTTGGTAAGATGAAATTTGTTAAAGCATTTCAGGGGTCTTTTGGTTGTGACATGAAATAAAGAGGGTATTTCCAGAGGGAGAACAAAACATTCATGTCCACTACGTATGCTCACATCTCTACATCTTTATCCTAAAAATAAACTTTTTTTTTTTTTTTTTAAATCACTTTACTCTACCTGACCTCTCTCCAAATCCCTGTCTTGGCTTCATCACTTTCAACAGTCACCAGGGAACTCTTAACTACCAAATTAATGAGCTTTCAGCTATTTACAACATGATACTCTCAGCCTATCCCATTTCCCCTTAAAATACAGTTAATTTCTTGACTCTAGTTCTGCAAGCTTTCTCAGGAAAGTGAGGTCATTCTTGACGTGATATCTTTATGAGAGCTAATATAACAACTTCAATTAATCTTTTTATGATTGTACCGTAATTAAAAAAAGCTACTTTTCACCTCTCCAGAGCTGTCAGATATTTTCAGGCATTCTGATCCTCTTCTATATCCATTCCTCAAACAAGCAAAATATTCTTTCCATTATAAAAACCAATATCCCTTTTGATTTCCCCATTTCTGTTCTCATTATCCTTACTGCCTAAACTAATCATTATTATTCTTTTTGGCTACTTCTTATTTAGTTTCATATTTCTTAAATTTGACCATTTATAGTTTCATATTTCTTAAATTTGCTATTTCCCTTTTCACCAACTACTCCTCCCCTAACTTGAGGCTATTTAATAGTTATCCTAAGCTATAATCTTGCCCTTAGTCTTAGTTTTCTCTTATTCTATGTTGTACAAAATTCACTGACTGATGTTCCTAAATTATTCCACTACATACTACTTCTGCTCAAAACCTTACAGTGCAGTCTTCTTGGACTACTGAGGTAAAGATTCTTGGGCCTGAAAATCTCCACACTGTGCCAACTTACTTCATAACCCAATCTCCTTTCCACTGCATTTGCCATTGCCCCCTACCTCAAATGCTTGCCTCTCTGAGTATTTTTAATATTTTTTTCACAATTCACTTCAAGTTCTACCTCTTCCCTGAAGCCTTCCCTGACTATTCTTACTCAGTCAACAAGCTCTTTTTCCTCTATGTTCCTCCACTATTAAAATCTTTAAATTCTTCATACTACACTTATTGATCCTCAAATATCTCTTCTCTCCAACCATATTTAAATCCTCAAAGGTGAGAATTGTGTCTATTACTTCTCTGTACTTTCCTATAATACCTAGTACAAGTTATATCTGTTCATTAACCTGAATAGAACTATCTGTATAGCAGGATATGCTTGTTACTACTTCTGTTTAATGAATATTAATGTTTCAAGAGTATCACAATTTTAAAGCTAGAAAAGAGTTGATAAATTTATTAATTACTAACATGAATCAAAAAGATAAGCCAAACATTAAAAACCTTTTAGTTTACTTTTCTACTCTGAAATTTATAAACCTTGCATGATTTGTCAGAAATACACTGAATCATAGGTAAAATATTTTTAACATGGTCATTTAATTGAAATAATCAAGCTTGGTGTTCTAGACCATTTATAGTTTCTAACACAAACCCTTCAGTTGTTTTCCAAACCAGAACATGCATTAACCAAAGAATTACAATTGACACAGAAAATGGTCTTATCTACTCAGTGAAAAATGTTAAAACTTCCTTTTTTGATTACTAATAACAAGGATTTCACCTGCTCAGAATCTGATGTATCTAACACTCCGCTACACTGATAACCTTGCTGAGAACTCAGAAATGAGCAAGATAGCCTTTTGGCAGCAAAAGTAAACAGCATAAAGACTGTTAAACTCAATGACTAAGGTCTTGGGAGAATCCGAACCTTATTTGAGTCATTGTATATAAGAATCAAATCTACATATTTATCATGAGTATAAAAAGAAATAATTGTAGGAGATGTTTATCTAATTTCTAAACCCATACAGACTAAGGGGCAGAAAGGGATTTTATAGATACCCATGCTGCCAACTGGTAGACATGAAGTTTCAATTGCTACTATGGAAAAAGTCTCAAATGAGACTTTGGACTTGGACTTTTCAGCAATGAAGGAACTGTTAAGATC
Source organism: Tamias sibiricus (assembly GCA_025594165.1). NCBI lineage: Eukaryota > Metazoa > Chordata > Mammalia > Rodentia > Sciuridae > Tamias > Tamias sibiricus. Next base: position 45,562,381 of record CM046670.1, read on the forward strand.
ATGGTGAATCTTGGAGTTGGACTAAATGCATTCTGCATTGTGAGCTGAACATGAGCTTTTGGCAGCCAGGGTTGGAATTCTATGGTCTGAATATAGGTATCCTCCAAAAGTTACTGTGCTAATGCAGAAATAGTCAGAAGTAAAATGATTATAAGAACTGTAATCTAGGCGCACGCCTGTAATCCCAGCACTTTGGGAGGCTGAGGCAGGAGGATCACGAGTTCAAAGCCAGCCTCAGCAATGGCGAGGCACTTAGCAACTCAGTGAGACCCTGTCTCTAATAAAAACACAAAAAAGGGCTGGGGATGTGGCCCAGTGGTCAAGTGCCCCTGAGTTCAATCCCCAGTACCACAAAAAAAAAAAAAAAAAAAAAAAAAAAAGAACTGTAATCTAATCAATACATCCAAGTTTGAATGGACCATCTGGATAGTCACTGTAGGCAGGTGGGGTGTGACTGGAGGAGGTGGGTCACTGGGACCATGCCCTGGAAGTGTTCATCTTCCCTATGGCCCCTTCTCCTCCCTCTGGCTGACATGGACTAAGCAACTTTCCTCTGCTATACCCTCAGCCATGATACTCTGCTTCATCTTGGGCCCATAGCAATGGGGTTCACTGACCAAGGACTGAGACCTCTGAACCTGTGTGCCCAAAATAAACTTTTTCTCCTCTTAAAAAAAAAAAAAAAAAAAAAAGAGAGAGAGAGAGAGAGAGAGAGAGATGGGATTATTATTTTAAAAAACAAACAAAGCTTATAACACAACAGTTTGAGTACTTGATGAAGGACAAGTGGTTTTAATGTGAGCAGATCACTTGTCCCCCAAAGGTTTATATGTTAAAGGACTGGTCTCTAGGATGACGGTATTGGGAGGTGGTATGGACCTTTAAGAGGTAAGGCAGTGGTTCTTAACTAATTGCCCGTATGTCTGCAAAGAGAACTGTGAAACTCCACTGGTTCTATTTCCTGGATGGGGATGTGATACTGGCTCTAACGTAAACTCCTGCTACTGCCATCCACCATCTTCACCAAAGGTCCAAGCAAAGGGTTCACCTAATTTTAGACTTAAAACTTCCAAAGTTGTGAATTAATTAAATGTTCTCTTTTCATAAACAAGTCTATCACAGCAATTTTTTATAGTGATGAAATGTTAACTGCTAACTATAATAGTTAACACCCAGTTGAACATTTCCCCTTTTTTTTTTTTGGTACTGGGGATTGAACTCAGCGGCACTCGACCACTGGGCCACATCCCCAGCCCTTTTTTTTTGTATTTTATTAGAGACAGGGTCTCACTGAGTTGCTAAGTGCCTCGCCGTTGCTGAGGCTGGCTTTGAACTCGCGATCCTCCTGCCTCAGCCTCCCAAAGTGCTGGGATTACAGGCGTGCGCCACCGCGCCCGGCAACATTTCCCCTTTAATTGTAATACAGCCATTAAAATAATATTCACAGTGATTATGAGACAATAGTGAAAATTCAATTATATCAAACATACTTTAAAAAAGAAAAATATATAATTCAGAGGAAAAATAATTAAGCTACTTGCATAGTTATAAATTTGTGTTTCCAAACTCTATGTCTTAGGGGCCAAGAGGTATGCAAATAAGGAACTCCCACATGAGAAATACAGAATCTGATAAATGGCAGTTGCCTTGTCAGAAAGAACAGGGAATTGTGGGGGCAGGAAGTACTGGAGTACTGGAGGGCAGGAACCCAGTTCCATTCAAGCCTCTTTCTGCTGAGTACAAAAGCAGGCCCAGTACTGCCAGACCTGATGTTTCATAAGAAGTCTGAAATGTAGTTTTTTAAATAAAATCTCCTCATATTTAAATTTTGGCCTACTACATATGGGTCCAAAAAGATTTTATGTGGACTTGCAGCTATAATTTGCCACCTCTGGGGTAAGTCCTCACCTACTTAAAAATTAATTTGTCTAGACTAATTCATCCCCAAGTATACCACAGAGCCAAGATATAATGTGTTTCAGATAATTCTCAACTCTTGAATCTTACTGCTAGGACAAAAGACCAGGACATAATGAATTAAAAAATTCCATGTAGTATAGAATCTTACCTTACTTTCACTGACATCAGAAATCCATTCTTTTACTAAATTATTCAATTTACCAAGAACAACCAACCTATAATAAAAAGTAATATTAAAAATTTAAAAAAAATATTCAAGAAATAAACATATATAGACAATACCCCTGTGTTGGTGTTTGAGTAAAAGCACATTGTATACATGCTGATATTGTCACATCTGTTGATACACAGCACATTTTTGGCATTCTTAGATTCCCTAAGAGTGCCAAAGAGATGATAAATGTGATAATAGTATTTTGGTCTCTGAACTATTTTCAAAATTCAAAAAATCTAGTAAAAATCATAAAGTTATCTTCCATGAGTTGCAGAGAGGCCCAACAGACTTGTCAATTTTCTTTGCTTTATTGTGTAATTAGATAACTCAAATGTGGTACTAGAAGCTAGCATTTGCTCATTGCCAGTCATAAGTCCTTGAGTAATTAAAATTGTCTTTCTCATATTCCACAGTCATTAAATAATCCTACCTTTAAAATGTATCTCAAATTTGACTACTATCTATTGCTTCTACTGCCATCCTCCAGGTTCCAGGCACCATAATTTCCTCCTGGGGTTATTATAATGGGTTTTTAAGTAATCCCTCTGCTCTGCCCTTGCACCCCTCTTCAGACTATTCCCAATACAGCAGCCAGAGAGACCTTATTAAAACATCAGTCAGATCATGTTAATCTTCTCCTCAAATCCCTAACAGTTTTCTGTTTCATCCAGAATAAACCAAAATCTTGATAATGCCTTCCAAGGTCCAAAGTCCAAGGTCCTTCCCACCTCACTTTCTTCAAGCTAAAATTTCTCTGCTTACTTGCTCTGCTTCAGATACTCAGATCTGAACTTGCTATGTATTACTCAAACCTACCAGGTACACTCTCACCTAGGTTTTCTATTCAGAATGTTTTCCCCTTAAATATCCACTCTCACCCATCTTCACATTTTCCTTTAAATGTCACTTTCTCAATGAGGGCTTCTCTGACAACCTCTACTCCCAGATTTATTTTTCTCAGTAGCACTTATGTGTAATACTGTATTTATCTTACTTATTTGACTGTTAGTCTCCTCTAACCTCCACCTAAAATGTAAGCTGTAGAAGGGCCAAGAATTTTCTTTTTGTCATTTCTGTATCTCTAGGAAGGGATGTAGTGGGCATTCAATATATGTTTGTGGAATTAATGATTAAATACAACAAAATATTTTATAGTTTTTAATGACATACCTGTGGTTCAATTCTTCCTCATCTTCAAATACTCCAAATGGCTTCATGGCATCAATTAATTTCTGTGTGTAAATATGATCAATTTCTTTAGGACATGCCAAACTAATTGGAGAGGTAATTCCATAATGCTTTTGTTGACGCTGGCTGTCCAGCATGGTGTTTCTGTTCAAGAAAAAGGAAACAGTAGAAAAATTTAAAGTATCATATCATACTGATACATTCACCCTCTCAATCCACTCATGTTAACTGAGCTACCTTAGAAATTTATTTAGTACTAACAGGGCAGGCACTTTTTTTTTTTTTTTTTGAGGAAAAATGGGTATGTGTTTATGTTATGAAGGGCCATTCATACTGCCTCCAGCTTTCATGGTTTGAATGTCTTTTTCAAGCCAAAAGCAGCATGTGTTGGCATAACACCACTCAGTTTGAATGTAAAAAGCCTGAATGGGACCTGTGCCAGGGCTACCTCCACTATACCCTGCAGACTTAAGTCAAGTACCATCTACATTCTAGAATCTTTGAAATGCAAACACTTGAAAGGAAGTTCTTGGTAAAAACAATGGTTTTTCCTCCTAAGAAAGAAACAAAATATACCAACAGAAGGTCCTTGTGAAATAATCTGGCTTTTAAAATGAAATCACAAATAGATTTCTCCTTGGGAAACTCAACACCCTTTGCTTCAATCAGAATTTATAATCCTAACATTTTGTTACTCTTAACTCTTCATTTTGGATTGGCACTAATACCATTTCACACTGAATAATTATCCAATTCTTTACACTAAATGGCAACCTTTTTTATTGGATACAAGTGATCCGCCACAGACCCTAGCCATCAGGAAATTATATTCTTGAATAAGGTGCAACAAATTTCTGAGATTTGGGGTTTACATGGACTAATTTCTTCAAAATAAATTTGGGACCCAATAAGACTTGGTAAAACTTTATTTTGCTATGAAAGTAAAGTAAGGCCTGGGGATATAGCTCATTTGGTAGAGTGTTTGCCTTGCATGTACAAGGTCATGGGTTCAATCCCCAGCACCAAAAAAAAAAAAAAGAATAAGAAGGAAAATAAAGTAAAAACATACATGCAGACTATGCAGACACACTAACCAACTAACCTCACCATGTCTTCACCATGCTTTCACTAAGGGCCATCAATACCAAGTAATAGTAAGAATATAATCTCAAAATAAAAAGCAGTCTTTTAACTTGAATAAATTATTCCTATAAAAATAATACACAAAAGAATTGAGAGAGGAAGGTTAAGGGTACAAGGATGCAATTGAACAGGAAAATGAACTTATGTTCTACAGCACAGTAGACCAACTGTGATTGACAACAATTTACTGTATATTTCAAAATAGTGATGAATTTGAATGTTTCCAACAAATGTCTAAGGTGATGTATGTAATTGCCCTAATCTGATCATTATATATCATATACTTGAATTGAAGTATCACACTGTACTTCATAAATATGTACAATTACTGTATCAAAATTTTAAAAATCACAGGTGGGCTCATGCCTGTAATCCCAGGGGCTGGGGGTGGGGGATGGCGCTAAGGCAGGAGGGTCGTGAGTTCAAAGCCAGCCTCAGTAACCACGAGGCACCAAGCAACTCAGTGAGACCCTGTCTCTAAATAAAATACAAAATAGGGCTGGAAATGTGGGTCAGTGGTTGAGTGCCCCGAGTTCAATCTCCAGTACAAAAAAATAAAAAAAAAAATTAAAAGCACAAAAATATAATAGTGATTATTTTGGATTTTAACCAGTCAAAACATTGCTTATCACTGCCATTAAATCCACAAAATAAGGCAAGCTAAAGATTTCGCAGGGAGGGAGGGGAGAATCAAACAGAAGATGGAAGACTCTATCTTCCAAAATGACTCCAAGAAACAAAGAGGGACCATCCATACTAGTTTAATTTTCTTCAACATTGATTCTGTAAATGTCTATTAGTTATTTCAAGTCATATACACACACATTCACACACACACACACACACACACACACACATATATTTGGGGGGGGGGCACCAAGGATTGAACCCAGGGGTGCTTAACCACTGAGCTACATTTCCAGGCCTTTTTATTTTGAGGCAGGGTCTCACCAAGTTGCTTAGGGCCTTGCTAAGTTGCTGAGGATATCTTTAAACTTGCAATCCTCCTGCCTCAGCCTCCTGAGTTGCTGGGATTATAGGTATGCACCACTGCACCCTGCTCAAGTTGTATTTCCTTTTAAGGATTTGGCTTTTTATCTTCAGTGAGCTAAAGAGGTGTTCTGTAGGTATTGTTTTGTTTGCTTACATGTGTAGGATAAAGATATGGGACAGACTGATTAAATATTACTATTCAATTAATCTCAATAACTGAGAAGCAGGTCTTGAATAAGTGCTATTTTCCAGAAAAGAATCTGAGGTTCAAAGAGAGAAAAAGAGCCAGAATCTGAACTCCAAAAGGTCTTTCCACCATTCTGTTTTCTCCTCCATAACTGCTTCTGACACTATGGTCCCAGGTCTCAATTTCTTATCTGTATTCTCAAAATGTTGGCTATTGAGATCCCTACTGATGATAAAAATCTCAATTCTAGGGTTCTGAACCTTCCTCATCTACACAGGAAGGGGTGGGAGTTGTAAGCAGCATATTGCACATTCCCTTCAACCCATCAATTTCACTTACAGGCAAACACCATAGAGAAATTCTAATACAAGCAGACAAGAAGACATGTAAAGGAATGTTCACTGCCACACTGTAACATAAAAACTTAAAATATCCTAAAACACTCACCAACAGGAAAAGGACTAAATTTGGCAAAATCCCCAGAATGGAATACAACACATTAGTTAATGAGAATTAATTAAAACTGAAATTATTAACATGGACAGCTCAGAGATACCATGTTGCTCTAAAGAAACAAGCTGCAGAATGAAAAGTGTGATACTAGTTAAAGTTTAAAAATAAGTAAAACAACCATAGCTATTATAGACACACAGGTACATAAAGCATAAAAAGATGCATCAACAATAAACACCAAATTTAGGACTGTGGGGAAATCTCTGAAGAGGAACACGAATGGGACCAGAGAAGGGGGTATGAGAGTCCTTCAGATGTATCTGGAACGTTTGATTTCTTTTAAATAAATAAATACAGATCTATATCTACACACACACACACACACACACACACACAGAGCATGTTATTCTTTGGGCGAAATGGGTGGTGGCACAAGCGGTGTTTCAGCTATTCTCAGCATTTTTTATTATGAATGTTTAAATTATTTCCCAATACCGAAATGGAAGAAGCTCTGACAAAATCTTGGCAAGCAAAGAAACTGTTTCTGACTTATCAAAGTGAGCAGGAGGTACAGACAGGTAGATATTGTGAGTAGGTGGGGAGGCCCTAGGAGGGGGCGTCGGCGGCGAAAAGACCTTAGCCTTTATCAAAGAGAAACCCTGGGGCTGGAATAGGTCATTCACTCCTGAAGACCTGAAGACAGCCACTCGGGTAGGGAGGAGGGGGAGGCAGGGGGATGGTATTTGCGCCAATGCAGACAGAAGAGACGGGTTCAGACAGTGCTGAGGACAGGAGAGTGACCGACAATTTCTCCTCATGGACACAAGCAATTCTCTCCCTCATCAGTGTCTGGGGGAGTCCTCAGAGGCGGGACAGCAGGGGGTAGAGGGGGACTCCTGAGTCCCCAAGTCCAGGCAGAGGTGGGTAGGCAAGCCGCCGGGTGTAGGGGAGGTGCCACTGCGGACCGGCTGGGAACCGGGAAGGAGATCACTGAGGGAAGGTGCGTGCAGGGTATGAGGGTCAGGGAAGGGAAACGAAGCCTCGAGACGACCACCTCAGCTCGAGACGACCACCTCAGCTCACCTCTCCCCACCTCGCCCTCAACCGCCGCCCCCCACCACTTACGCAGACATCTCTTTCATCGCTTCCTGCGTCTCCCTCTACAGCGAGTGTCTTTCGCTCTGGAGTCCTGCTCTTGTTGCTCCCTTCTCCCTGTGTCCACTTTCCGCCAGTCACTTGCAGCTCGCTCGCTCTCTCACTTTCCTACTTACTCTGACCGAGGCATCCAAACGAGTAGTGAAAACACCACAAAACCGGCTCTATTTATGACAATACAGCGCGGACGACGCCAATATGGCGCCGCTTCCCAGACTGCCTCTCGTCCTCCGCAGGCCCGCCCCCTTGGTTCCCGGGCCCGCCCTCGACCACGCCCGCGCTGCCTTCGGGTTGCGTTGGCCCCGCCCACAGCGGGGTGCGCGCTTTCACTCCCAACACAGGGAAAAACCTTTGGGTCGTCTCCTTTGTCCGTGGGGCTGTTAATCCAAGCAAACCTCTTGGAATGTAATTTGGAAATATGTTTTCCTTGTTTCTCCAATGAAAGCATGTATATATTTTTTAAACTATCACAGGCTCGCCTAACAAATACTATGTTAACTCTTCAATTTTCCCACATCTTTAATTTAATTAGGCGTAGCCAAACGTAATCAATCCACTTGTCAAGGAGATTGTGTTGCGAGAAGGTCACACCCAGAAACGTGCGACTTTAACACAATTATCCCAGGGAAAAGCAAGCTTGTAAATTGGAGGCTAACCGTTCACTTCACCCCTAAGTGTCACCCCCTGATTCATGACATTCTGGCATTTAGCTGAGAAAGGCTGAAAGTAATTGCTAGCAGTTTGCAACAGGATAAATCCAAGGGTGAATCAAAATCTCACACCTTCAAATAGTGAAGATCATGTTCCATGTAATTGTAAGGATGAAAATGGGAAAATAATGACTGATTTTAAAATGTTAAATTTATTTAAAATTTCAAACACTAACCCATTACAAAGAAAGGATGTCAAGAAGCTGCTTATTCTTGGAATATGACTCAGAGTCACAGTTAAATAGAAGAGACTACTTACTGACTTATTCACTTATTCATTCGAAAATATTTATTGAAAATCCAGTCTGCATTAGGCATTGTTTTATGTTCCAGGACTTACTGGTATGTAAAACCAGATGTATCCTTTGACCTTATCAAGTTCAGAGTTTAGTAGAAAAAAACTATCAGATATAAATGATGCTTTTTTTGTTATAGAACTAAAGCACATTCTATGTGGAGAAACTTAATTCCTGCCCACAAGAAGTCATGTCCTGGGGCTGGAGTTGTGGTTCAGTGGTAGAGCACTTGCCTAGCATGGGTGAGACACTGGGTTCCATCCTCAGCACCACATAAAAATAAACAAATAAAAGAAGTCATGTCCTAGGGAAGGAGAACATATACACAAGTCATTAAAATACAGTATGGTCTATGATACAGATGGGGTCAGGGTGATAAGAGACCTAAAGAGGGCCACCTAAATTTGGAATGTGTCAATCAATAGTGGCTTTGTAGAAAAAGGATGCTGCCTAAATTAGCAAGATTTTTTTTAAATATTTATTTATTTGCTTTAGTTATACACAATACAAGGCATTTATGTTTACGTGGTGCTGAGGATCGAACCCGGGTCGCGCACGTGCTAGGCGAACGCTCTACCGCTAAGCCAGAACCCCAGCCCTAAATTAGCAACATTTGAGAGGAGGTATTGGATGTAGATGGTGGGAAGAAGGCAAAAACCTATTCCTGGCAGCATAGAGCAGGAGCTAGCATGGGCACTAATGCAAGGTAGACCCAAAATTGATCCTAGGTTTGATGTTGACTGGTTTTGTGACAACAACAACAACAAAACAAACTTCTAAGTTAACCTTGAAAAAGAAAACCTTTTTTCCTCATCTGTAGAATAAAGAGAATCAAATGAGAAGAGTATATATATGACCAGGATGAATCTCAACCCCAAACTCCAGACTTGCAACAATTAGCACTTTATTTTCAAAACCTTAAGTTTTGACTCTGATCCCCTCAGTGTTCTGAGCTAGCAGACAAGGCAATTTTGGTTGTGCTTTCCCTTTATCCCCCTTTCTTGGTACCAAGGGACTTCTAGGGCAGATTATGCACGTCCTGTCCTGGGCCACTTTCCTGTCCTATGGGCATCTGGGCCTGGAGGTTTTCTGATACAACTGGGTCGTGTCTGGGGCTCATGGTGAGGGCCCGTGGTCTCAGCCCAGAGCACCACAGAGCTAGTTCTTCCCAACTCTTCCCGTCTCCTCCACAGGTTAGTGTATCTTGCTACTCTAGGAGACAGAAGGCCTCTTTTCCTCAAGTTTTCTAACCAAGATGTTTGTTACTGCCTATGTGGACTTCTCTTCAGGACTTACCCTTGTTTCAAATCAAAAGCCAGAAAGACTTGCAAGCTAAGTCTGCTATCTGCACAGTGTAGAGCACTTAGCACAGTGCCAGGTTCATACGGATTCAATATGTTAAATTCTCTCTCTCTCTCTCTTTTTTTTTTTTTTTTTGTCACTGGAAATTGAAACCAGGGGTGCTTTTACCGCTGAGCTACACCCCCAGTCCGTTTTTACTTCTTAAAATTTTGAGACAGGATCTCACTAAGTTGGTAAGATGCTCACTAAATTGCTGAGGCTGGCTTCAAATTTGCAATTCTCCTGCCTCAGCTTCCCAAATCCCTAAGATTATAGATGTGAATCACCACCCTCACTGATAAATTTAACTCCTTTCTTTAATATTTATTTATTTGTTTTTTAGTTGTACACAATGCCTTTATTTTTACTTAGTGCTGAGGATTGAACCTGGGCCGTGCACGTACTAGGTGAGTGCTCTACCCCTGAGCCACAACCCCAGCCCTCCTTTTTTTTGGTACTGGGGATTGAACTCAGGGGCACTTGACCACTGCGCCACATCCCCAGCCCTTTTTTGTATTTTATTTAGAGACAGGGTCTCACTGAGTTGCTAAGTGCCTTGCCATTGCTGAGGCTGGCTTTGAACTGGCGATCCTCCTGCCTCAGCCTCCCAAGTGCTGGGATTACAGGTTTGCGCCACCGCGCCTGGCAAATTTAACTCTTAATTACACTGATTACCAAACTCTTATCTCAGTTATTCTGTTTATATATTTGTTTTTGAAATATTTCTTTTCCTTTTTATTTTTTTTTTCTGATTCTTACTTTATCTGTAGAAAATACTTTTTTTGCCATCATCTGTTAAAGCAATTTGGAAGAAAGATGAATTCTCCTTTTAAACCTATTAATTTAGTGAACTCCGAGGTGTTTCTAAGATAGCTTTTAAACTATGTTTAATAATCAAAGTCAACATCACAACAATACATTTTACTTTTCCCCTTTACATAATTTGTAGTATGGCACTGTTTAATTGCTTTTCCCCCATTTTTATGTCTTTGTTAATACCTGGGATTGAATTCCTATTTAAATAAGGACATTTTCTCTTTTGCAGCATAATTATAGCTGTATTTGTTAAGCTAAACTAAAGTTTTTAAAATTATAAAAGTAATCCATCCTCATAAAAAGAGAGTGGATATGTGTCCCTCCCCTTCCCCAGGGGAACCATTATTAACAGCTGTGTGTTTATCTTTCTAGCACCCCAAATGACATATCAATATGAACTGGTGATTTTGTTGTATTGTTTTTTGTTTGTTTGTTTTTTGTGGTACCGGGATTGAACTCAGGGGCACTCGACCACTGGGTCACATCCCTAGCCCTTTTTTGTATTTTTATTAGAGACAGGGTCTCACTGAGTTGCTAAGTGCCTCGCCATTGCTGAGGCTGGCTTTGAACTCATGATCCTCCTGCCTCAGCCTCCCAAAGTGCTGGAATTACAGGCGTGCGCCATTGCACCCGGCCTTGTTGTATTGTTTTTTAATTTTGAAAACAATGGAATCACATATACATATTCTGCTCCTTAATTTTTTAAAAAACTCAAAATTATGGGTATCTCTCCATGTTAGCAAATATTGGGTTGAATTGTGTTCTCCACAATTTCTTTTTCTCCACATTTTAAAATCTGTGCATTATAGTTGTACATAATGGTGGGATTGTTGTTAAAAATTGGTACATGTACACAAGTGATCTCCAAAATTTCACATGCTGAAGTCCTAACCCACAGTACCTCAGAATGTGACGGTATTTAAAGAAATAATTTAGTTAAAATGAAGTTTTTAGTGTGGATCCTACAACATGATTGGGGCTCTAATCAGAATAAATTTAGACACAGATGGGTATAGAGGTACTATAGTTTGGATTCGGAATGTTTCATGTGTTAAAGGCTTGCTCTTCAGTGCAGTAATGTTCCAAGGTGGGACTTTTGGGATGGGATCATGAGGGCTTTAATAAATTAACCCACTGATAACTGAATGGATTATTGGGAGGTGATGGAAACTGTAGGAGGAGGGACCAAGTTGAAAGATTTGGATCTTTGGGGGCATGCCCTATGGGACTGCATCTTGTCCCTGGCCCTCTCCCTTTCTCTCTTTCTCTCTCTTTCTCCTTCCTGGCTGTCAGGAGCTGAGTAGCTTTCCTTAGCCACACCCTTCTCCCAGGATGTTCTGACTTGCCTCAGGCCCAAAGCAAAGGAACAACCAACCACAGACTGAAACCTCTGAAATCATGAGCCAAAATAAACTTTTCCTCCTTGAAGTTGTTTTTGTCAGGTATTTTGGTCACTGTGTCAAAAAGCTGACCAATATATCTACTTTGTCCTTTTTTTTTAATTGCAATTTTTAATTTGTTCTTTTAAATATCAACAGTATCCTTTGTCATAGGTAATACATAATGCATTGTCATAATATCTTTAGCCACTTATCTAGTGTCTCAAATTTGTGTATTATAAATACTGCTATAATAAACATCTTTATACACATATTTATATATTCTCTATAATTGTGTCACTAGCCATTGAATACATGCTTTCCTTTTTTTTTTTTTTTTTCCTTTGAGAGAGAGGATCTCATTTTTTTTTTTTTTTTTTTTTTTTTTTGGTACCGGGGATTGAACTCAGGGGCACTCAACCACTGGGCCACATCCCCAGCCCTTTTTTTTTTTTTTTTTTTTTTTTGTATTTCACTAGAGACGGGGTCTCACTGAGTTGCGAAGTGCCTCACCATTGCTGAGGCTGGCTTTGAACTCTCGATCCTCCTGCCTCGGCCTCCCAAGTGCTAGGATTACAGGCGTGTACCACCGTGCCCGGCGAGAGGATCTCTTACTATGTTGTCTTTTCCTGTCTTAAATTCCTTGGCATAAATAGTCCTCTCACCTCAACCTCCTGAGTGGCTGGGACTACAGGTATGTGCCACCATGCCCGATTGATTGAATATATTCTTTTTTTTCTCTTTATTTTCTTTTTGACCCTGGGGATCAAATCAAGAACTTTACACATGTAAGGAAAATGCTTTACTTTGCAATATTCCAACTTCTTCCTTTAAGAAGGCTATACCAGTATTTACTCCAACCAACAATATATATAGGATGATCTGATTTCTGAAACCCTCACAAATGATAGATATTAAAAACACTTGTTATGAAAATTATATATGTACAGAAAAATAGAATATTGTAATAAATACCATATAACTATCACTTAAATGTAATTTTTAGCATTTTGTCATGTTTCAGTCATGTTTTGTTGAAGTCTTTTAAAGTAGATACAGTTATGACATTTTATTTTTAAATATTTTGATATGCTTATCTAATAAAAACACTTTCCTATGCACCATAGTAATATTACTACATTTACATTTCCCTAAGTGTCCCCCAAATGTCTTTTGCACTGTTTGTTTACAGGGGGATCCAATCAAGAACAATGACTGCATTTGGTTGTTGGGTCTCTGAAGTGTATTTTTTCCATATTATTTTATTAGTGTGTTATAGTTGTACAGAATGGTGGGGTTGTTGCAACATATTTGTGCATGCTCACAATATAACATTATAATTTGGCCAATATCACCACCCAGCACTTCCCCCACCACCCTCTTCCCACTCCCCAATCCCTTTCCTCTATTCTACTGATCTCTTTTTGATTTTCATGAGATCCATCCCAACCTTTCTTTTCCTTTTTTCTTATTAATTTCCACATATGATGAAAAACATATGACTCTTGACCTTCTGAGTTTGACATATCACTTAACATAACTGTCTTAAGTTCCATCTATTTTCCTTCAAATGCTATACTTTCATTCTTCTTTGTGGCTGGATACAGAAGTATATCTATCCGCTGTGTGTCTATACCACATTTTCTTTATCCATTCATCCATTGATGGACATCTACACTGGTTTCATAGTTTGGCTATGGTGAATTGTGCTGCTCTAAACATGGGTATGCACATATCACTATAGTATGATGACTTTAATTCTTTAGGGTAAATAATGAGTAATGGCATAGCTGGATCATGTGGTGGTTCCATTCATAGGCTTTTGAGGCTCCTCCACACTAATTTCCATAGCAGTTGTACTAATTTACAATCCCACCAACAGCGTAAAAGTGTTCCTTTTTCTCCACATCCTCTTCAGCATTTATATATATCATTTGTATTCCTGATGACTCTTATTCTGACTGGTGTGACATAAAATCTCAGTGTAGTTTTGATTTGCATTTCCCTAATTGCTAATGATGTTGAATATTTTTGCATGTTTGTTGGCCATTTGTATTTCTTTTCTTGAGAAGCGTCTAATTCATTTGCCCATTTATCAATTGGGTTATTTGGTTTTTTAGTGTTAAGTTTTTGAGTTCTTATGTATTTTTATGTATTCTAAATTACTTTATATATCTGGAAAAACTTACATTAACTCAGAGAACTTTTTCTGGTAGGTTGTTGTAGCAGGTCATTATACTGGGTTATTACTAGCATATAACGAAAAGAATTTTTTTTTTTTTTTTTTTTTTTTTTTTTTTTGTGGTACCAGGGATCAAACCCAGGGTCTTGTGCACGCTAGGCATGTACTCTACCACTGAGCTACATGCCTAGCCAGGACTAGTACTTTTTAAAAAATGAATAGATAAGTGTGGTCCCTCAGATAGGATCATCCAAGAAATGATCTTTGGAGCTAATGCTGGGGTTGCCTACATATTGTGCCAGCTGGAACAAAGGTCTCCCCATCTATCAGCAGCAGGGGCATTGCCAAATTTAGTGTCTCACAAAATGGCTTTCTGTCCCTAGCAGACGGGGTAAAAAATTTCTAAAGATCCCCAGGTGCTAGGAAGTTGGCTTTCCCAGACAAGTCCTGTAACACCTGGTTCCTAAACTCAGTCACCCTGGCTCTAGTTTCTTTGCCCCACATTCTGATAAGGCTGTTACAATTTTGCTCTAAGAAGGTGTCTTCTCAGGTAGGAAATAACCCTTCACCAGAACATATATAGCACCTAGCCTTAGCATCTTTCTTTTCTCTTGCTGACCCCTGACTTGTATGTTTCCCCCATTAAAGGCTTGTTTTAGTCAGCTTTTTCACTACTCTAATTAAAAGACCTGACAAAAATAATTTTAGAGGAGGAAAAGTCTATTTGGGAGCTCAAAGTTTCAGAGGTCTCAGTCTATAGACAGTATTGGATATAAAAAACAAACAAAACAACAACAACAACAACAACAACAACAAAACACCTCAAAATAGTGGGGCCTGGGAGAAGGAAATAGAAAAGAAAGCCACCAATGTATGGCTTTCTTTTCTCCCAAGATAAATCCCTCCCAGATGCTGGCCACAGCCAGGAAAAAAATTGTCTCATCAAACCTCAAAGTGATAGTCTCTAGGAAACACTAATCTCTTCTAAGACAACTCCTCTTCTGGTGCTGGCCATGGACTCCCAGCTTAAGGACTCAAATTCCTGAGTGCTGAGACTGACAAGCTCACTCAATCACTCACAGCTTACATAAACCCAGTCCCCTTCTTTGTTCTGTGGCTCATTTTCCACCAGGAAAGTGGGTCCCACAGTGTCATTTTGTCCCCGCTTCCCCGTTCCTGTGTGAAATTTCATTCGTGAATGAAGAACTGAGCTGAATTGTGAAGTTTCCATTTGTCCTGGTCTTTTTTGGCTAATAGCCAGCTCTATTACTAGGGGCTCGAAGTGAGGCTGAATATCATGGCGGAAGAGTGTTGCAGAAGGAAGCAGAGAGAGAGACTCCATTTGCCAGATTAAAAAATATATCAGATAAAAATATAGCCAGATAAAAAAGTACACCCTTAATTCTCATCTCCTTCAGCCATACCCTACCCGCCTTTAGTTACCACTCAGTTAATCCCATCAGGGGATTCATTCACTGATTGGGTTAATGTTCTTATAACCCAATCATTTCTTTCCTAAATGTTCTAGCATTGTCTAACTCATGAGCTTTTGGGGGATGCTTCACATCTAAACCATAGTTTTGCCTAGTTGATTTGAACAAATAGGAGCTTGTTGAATGTTGTCAGAAATCAATTAGATCCCCAACCACATTTTTCTTTTGAGTCTCCAAACTTTTAGACATATAGACAATAGAGCTTATGACTCTATTAACTTTTTTTTTTTTTTTTTTTTTTTTTTTGGTGGTGGTGCTGGGGATTGAACCCAGGGCCTTATGCATGCAAGGCACTCTACCAACTGAGCTATATCCCCAGCCCCCCAACCACATTTTTAACAACAGGATATCAGAAGAAATAAGGCAGAAAAAAGCTGATGGTAAAGATGCTTCAGAAGCATAGTAACATACACTGTTGGTGGGACTGTACAACCACTATGGAAATCAATATGGAGGCTCCTCAAAAGACCAGGTGTGAACCACCTTCTCAGTATTTACCCTGAAGAATTGAAGTCATCATACTGTAGTGATACATGCATACCCATGTTTATAGCAGCACAATTCACAATAGTCAAACTATGAAACCAGCCTAGGTGTCCACCAATGGGTGAATGAATAAAGAAAATGTGGTAAATGTACACAATGGAGTTTTATCGAGCCATAAAAAGAAGTGAAATTATGGCATTTGCGGGAAAATGGATGGAACTAGAATCCATCATGTTCAGTGAAATAAGTCAAACTCATATGGTTAAGGGTCTTATGTTTTCTTTCATATGCAGGAGCTACAGAGGAAAAAGGAAAACAAAAGTTGGGGTGGATTTCCTAAAAATCAAAGGGAAGGTCAGTAGAGGAAAGGGACCAAGGAGTGAGAGATAGGGAAGGAGGGGGAAATGCTGAGGAGTGATATTAGCAAAATGATGTTGTTAAATTGTGTGCATGTAAAAATATGTAACAACAAATCCCTTCAATATGTACAACTATAATCTACCAATGAAAATGTGGACAAAAAATAAGAATTTAAATGGAAAAAAACATGTAGTAACATGTTGTTATAAAATTGTGGGGGAGGAGTAGAGTGGGATGAGGGAGGCAGAGTCATAGCTAAAGCCCTAATGATGTAGGATCTCTGGGAAAAGGACCCTTTTGAGGATTTATGCTTGCATGGCTGATTGTGCCTTGTTGAAACCTCAGCCTGCCATTGAGGGTGTCAGAGAGGGAGGAACACCCAAGTGTTGCCATTCCTAAAAGGCCTCTCAATCCAACTTCTTTTAACACCCTGCAACAGGGTGGCATGGACCACTCAGTGTTAGGGATGTCACAGGGCACATTCTAGCATTTCCTATTTACACCATCATTTGTTATCTCCTTGCAGAGGAAAGAGTACCTTCTGTGATTTGGTTTTATTTTGCTACCCAGTTCATTCAACCTTGAATTTAGCAGAAATTCCTGTTTCTAATTTGAAATTTCTGTTGCTGGGGCAGACACAGTTGGCTCTCCACATCCACGGATTCAACCAATCTCAGATCAAAAATATCCAAAATAAAACTGCGTATATTCTGAACATACATGTACAGACTTTCCCCCAACATTATTTCCTAAGCTACGTATGTAGTATTCACATTGTATTATGTATTATAAGTAATCTAGAGATGATTTTAAGTATATGAGAGGATTACATAAGCTATATGCAGATACTACACCATTTTGTAGAAGGAACTTGAGTATATGAGAAGTTTGGCATCTGTAGGGTGGGAGGTGGGGATCCTGGGAACCAATCTCCCAAGGATACCAAGATTGGGAACCAATCTCCCAAGGATACTAAGGGATGCCTGTATTTAATATGCACAATTTGTTACTTTAAAAAAATATATGAATTTGATGCAAAGGAGGGGCAATACAAGTTCCTATTCATTTTTTCTACATTTAAAACAATATGTAAAACCCTGGACATGCTTTGAACAATTCACAAGCCCATTGATTTGAAGAGTTTGATTTTGAGAGCATTTCCAATTTCAAGTCTGTGGATTTCCATGGTATGTGCTTGTGGGATGAGGCTCCCTGGGTCTCA
The DNA here is from genome assembly GCA_025594165.1 of Tamias sibiricus. NCBI lineage: Eukaryota > Metazoa > Chordata > Mammalia > Rodentia > Sciuridae > Tamias > Tamias sibiricus. Next base: position 45,579,919 of record CM046670.1, read on the forward strand.
TAGTGTTTTCTTGCATTACAAACCTGCTAGCTTCATTGGAAGAGCCTTTGTCCTGTGTGCTGAGATGCGTCAAATCAAGTAAGATAGCAATCAACAGCTTTCCTAGGAGTTGTCTTAAAAGCTTGAAGTTAGGGAACTCAGTGTTCCCTTCCAACTGTTTGTTCTCTATACATTCAGAAGGGCAGAAAAAGTCTTTACACCAATTTAAGAACTTTTCCCCAAAACTCTGGGGATTAACATATAAACTCAGTGGACAGGGAGGTAGGTTTCCTACTTTCCTCCAAATTGAAGCCAAGATTAATTACGAGATTCACCTGTTCCTGAAACAGGCCAGGTAATGGATCCTGGCTGTGCGCTCCCTGAAGCAGCGCTGGTCCCACAGTTCACAGACTCACTTGCTTTGATCAACTCATTCTTTCTCAGCAGGCCCCAAATGGTTGCCAGGGGACACAAGTGCTTAGTTTACAATCATGTTAATTTTGCTTTTTGTTTGTCTTTAGCAGTCGGAGATTAATGAGTAAAAAGGGTGTTTAAATTTTCAACCAGGCTTCTTCTAATCACTTGGCCACATTGTCGCTGGCAGTTTTATTACTTTGATTTCCTGAATCAATCAGGTGTACGGTTTCTTTGTTCAATATAGGTTATGGTGCAGGAAAAGACAGTCCTACCAGGAATGACTGCTGCTGCTCTGGATTCCATGGAAGGCGATTGTGAAAATACTTTGGCACCTTTGCAGGTTTTCATAGGAGGACTTTGTTGTTGGCATAATTTGTTTGCAATGCTATGGAGGGATTTACCCCAGGGACACTCCACCACAGAGTTATATTCCCGGTCCTTTTTGTTTTTTGAGACGGGGTCTTACTAAGTTGCTGAGGCTAACCTCGAACTTGCCATCCCCTTTAGCCTCCCAAATTGTTGAGGTCACAGGGAGTATGCCACCATGTCCGGTTCCTGGCATTCTAAATAAACATTTCTGAAGCATTTTTATTTATTTATTTGTTTGGTACCGGGGATTGAACTCAGGGGCACTTGACCACTGGGCCACATCCCCAGCCCTTTTTGTATCTTATTAGAGACAGGGTCTCACTGAGTTGCTAAGTGCCTCACCATTGCTGAGACTGGCTTTGAACTGGCGCTCCTCCTGCCTCAGCCTCCCAAGTGCTGGGACTACAGGCGTGCGCCACCGCGCCCGGCTGAAGCATCTTATAAAAGATGTTGCTATGCCTGTTTTTCATACTAAGGAAATTAAATTAGCCAATATCTGCTGCAATGGTGAAAATTAATTCAGAATTTGAAATAAATTCTTTGGAAGCAGGAATTTGTTGCCATTTCAACTCCTGATGCTTCTGTAGTGAGGAAAACTCCATTCCATAGCAGGGTTACTTCAGTCTTTGCCTTCAGGTTTGTACATAAGCCAGTAAGGCCATGGGGATTCTCTCTCAAAGAGACTTTAGATCAAAGAAATCCCCTTCAGGTCTAATACATTGTGATAGAGATTTTACACACATATTACCACTGAATATGCATTGTTCCGGAAATGTAAGGGACAAGGAGAACTTTGCTTCAACCCGGTCTTTCTAAAGCACAAAACTGATCATGATACTTTTTGTTTTAACATCTGTTATAGTTTGGATCTCACAAGTTGCCAGAGGCCCAGGTATTGGAAACTTTGTGCCCAGCTTGTAGCACTGTCAGAGGTGGTGGAACCTTTAGAAGGTCAGGCCTGATGGAAAGAAATTAGGTCATTAGGAGTGTACCCTTGAAGAGGATATTGGGATCCTGGCCCCTTCCTTTTTCTCTCTCTCTGTCTGGGATGCCCTCAGGTGAACAGGCTTCCTCTACCTGTGCTCCCACCATGATATACTGTGCAGCCCCAGGCCCAAACCAGCGGGGCCAAACCACCATGGACTGAAACCTCGAATGTGTTCTGAGAAATACATCATTAAGCAAATCCATGTGCGAACATCATAGAATGTACTTACACAAACTAAGATGGCTACAATGTCATTAAGTACTATATGTGGTCTTATGGAACCACCATAATGTGTGGTCCATCTTTGTGTTGCTTTGTGGTCCATCTGAAGTGTTGCTTCATAGCACTTGACTGTATGTATATCTGATCCTCTGATCCCATGTGTTCTCCTTACAACGTGATGTAATACTCCTCCATTGAGATCTGTTTTTACTGGGCAGGATGGAGGGTCTGGGGTCAACCATCAGTATCTGGGAAAGGATTTATTTTGGGAAGGATCAATGCTTTGGCTTCTTCCCAGAGACTGTCATTCTACTGGTGATGGATACTTCCTCCCCGGGGCTTGTCTAGTCACTAGGAAAGAATGTATTGGGAAAGGATCAATGTTTTCAACGTGTTGCCTTCTTTTTCACTCCTTCTTCCCAGGCCACACTATTTTGGGGTTTGTCAATTTTCCATATATAATAGTTATAATGTCTGTAAAAGGGAAAAGGGGGACAAAAAGTATCTTGGGCCATAAATTAAACCAAATTATAGCTGGGATTTTAAAAAATTATTTGGTAGGAACTGCAATTTAGTCTTAAAAATAAGAATGTAGAAAATACCATGGCAATTATTTATGAATAGGTTGGGTTTATTTCAGAAATACAAGGTTGATTTAACATTAAAAAGTTAATGTAGTTAACTATATGTACAGAGTATAAATAAAATATTATCAATTAAGTAAATATTTAGTAAAATTCTCTCTCTCTCTCTCTATATATATATCTATGATTTTAAAAAGTCGATTGTCAATGGTAAGAAAAAATTTTCACAACTTGATAAATGGTTCTACAAAAAAACTATATCAGATACATACTAAGTAGTAAAATATCCAAAATTTCCCACCAAAGTCGGGCATGGTGGTGCACACCTGTAATCCCAGTGGCTCAGGAGGCCAAGTTAGGAGGACTGCAAGTTCAAAGCCAGCCTCAGCATTGGTGAGGCACTAAGCAAATCAGTGAGACCCTGTCTCTAAATAAAATACAAAATAGGGCTGAGGATGTGACTCAGTGGCCAATCGCCCTTGAGTTCAATTATTGGTATCCCCCCCAAAAAAATTTCCCCAGTAAAGTTGGGAACAAGAGAAAGATACTCACTGTCATCGTTTCATTTTCTTTTTTATTTCCCTTTTCTTTTTTTCTCTCTTTATCTTCTTCTCCTTCTTCTTTTCATATCACTGGGGCTTGAATCAGGGCTGCTTTACCACTGAGCTATATCCCCAGCCCTTTTTAGTTTTTAGTATTATTTTTTTAAATTTGAGACAGAGTCTCCACAAGTGACCCTAGATAGCCTCAAACTTGTGATCCAACTTCTTCAGCTTCAGAAATAGCTGGGACTACCACTGAAACCCAGTTCTACTGTTACCATTTTAATTTAATACTGTACTAGAAAGTACAAAGGTCAAGAAAACAAAATAAATAAAATGTATCAGGTTTAAAACAGAAGTTAGAAAGAAACCCTATCATTATATGGAATTAACATGTATACCCAGAAAATTCAAATTAATCTATAAGTAAATTATTGAGTGAAAATAATTTTAAAATAGTTAAAGTGCTAAAATAGAGAAATTAGAATCTAGTGTTATAAGCAAAGGCGACTTAAACTGGACTTGGACTGTCTCCACCTGATGGCCCATTGACCCACCCTTAAACTGTTAGGGTCCAGTTTCGCTAATATGCCCACGAACCACAAAGAAGCCGGTCAGTAATGTAATACACAAACAGAGTTTATTGAGCCAGCTAGCTGGGGTCAAGCTCTCCTGCAGACACGCAGGAAGCGCAAGACCCCAAACAAAGGAAAGCCTCAGATTATATAGCCTTTACCTACATCATTGCCCGCGCAGGAAATTAAAATAGCCCGCCTCGGGGGTGGGGGTTTCTATCCTAACATTCCAGCCTGCCTGGGGGCCTCCATTACTATCCTAACAAAACCCTGTGCTTTATAAACCCTGCCCTTGCTATGAGCAGGCACCATTTTCTACTATCCTGCTTTGTGCTGGACGTAGTTGGTGGCCCTGGCCAGAATAAAGGCTTCATTGGCTATTACGTGAGTGGCTTGTGAGACTTTGTCCCGAGCACATTAAGTAGACAGAGGCAGATATGTCTTTGTAATGCCAAGGTTTATTCACAACCAAATTTAAAGCTAGATTCACACAGTCCTAACTTAGCCTCTATCTCCCCGAGTCCCAGGGGGCTCACCAAGGGACGTCTTCTTAGCAGCTCGCTGGATCAGATGAAGTTGTCTTGAAGGCGCTTCGCTTGAGTGAGCTGGGGACTCGGTTTATTATTCTTTGGTACTCAGTACAGACTTTTTTCCTGAAAATTGGGTACAACACTAGCAAAGTTGTTGGTTAACAGGTTAGTATACTGTTATCAACCAAATTTCTATATATTATTAACAATCATAAAATTAAATTTAAACAATAGCATCAAAACCAAGAAACAAACCAACAACAAAAACCCCAAGCCATATCACATTGGGAAAATAATTTTGTAGTTGAGAAACCTGGAAAATTCCACCTTAATCAAGTTATCAAATATTACCAGTAAATGTGGTACAACAAGAAAAAGAGGGCTGGGGCTGTAGCTCAGTGGCAGAGCACTTGCCTAGCACGTGTGAGGCACTGGGTTTGATCCTTAGCATCACATAACAATAAACAAAATAAAGGCATTTTGTCTATCTACAACTACAAAAAATTTTTAAATGTTATTAAAAGTTTTCTGTTTAAAAAAAAGAAGAAAATGTCAGTTCTATAGTTCTTTCCTGTTCAAATTGCATAAACTATATCTAATCATGAGGAAATATCTGATAAACCCAAATCCAGGAATACTTTGATATATCTGGCCTGTAATTTTAGTATTCATTTATTTTGTGGTACTTGGGCTTGAACTAGGGGTGCTCTACTGCAGAGCTACATGCCTAGCTATCCCTCCCTTGCCTCCCGCCCCCAATGCCCCAGGGGCTGAGGACCAAATTCAGGGACTTGTGTATGCTAGGCAAGCGCTCTGTCACTGAGCTAAATCTCCACCCCCAGCTCTTTTTAATTTTATTTGGAACAGGGTCTCTTGCTAACTTGTGAGGTGTACCTTGAATTTGTGATCCTCCTGCCTCAGCCTCCAGGATCCCTGGGATTACAGACTTGTGCAACTGCTCCTGGTGGGCCAATATTTCTTTAAAAATGTCAAGATAAAGAAAGTCTGGGAAATTATTCTGGATTAAAGATGACTAAAGAGTCATGATGTGGTTTAATATGAAATATATTTGATTTGTCCTGTTTCCTAAAAACCCTGGGTATTCCTGAGTGCTAGATGTTTTTTGTTAATAACAATGGTCCTTTTCTGATCCCTGAGTTTATACTAATGGTTGACTTAGGGTGGGGCCCCTACATAGCCTCAGGATAGGGCCAGCTACTGGAAAGACCAAGTGATTAGAGATAAGAGGGTTGAAACTTTCAGCACCAATCACCAACTGCTGGACAGGGCCTGGGTTGCATGATCAAGTTCTATAAATTCAACAAGATTTAATGAGCTTCTGGCTTGTTGAACATGTGGAGGTGCTAGGGCAGTGACAGTCTCAGAGAAGGCCTCGGCCCCTGGTGCCTTGCAACATCCGTCTCTTCATGGGGTTGTCTGTAACTTCTATAATATCTTTTATTATATACTGACAAATGTAAGTAAATATTTTCCTGAGTTCTGTGTCATGCTAGCAAGCTATTGGAACTCAAAGAGGAGGCTGCAGGAAACTGGTTGCAGCCGTTCCATTAGAAGTACTGGTGGCCTGGGCTTGTGTTTGTTATTTGAAGTGGGGCAGATTTTTTCCCCCCTGGAAAAAGGTTTTTAATTATGAGTCCAGAGTTTTAAAATATCATTCATTTGCTAAGGCATATAGTGGAAATAATGGACCATATGAGAGAAAATGTACTTAAGGGAAGTAAACAGATGAAAACTTTAAAAAAGAACTAAAATGCTGCAAATAAAAGTTAATACATTTTAACTAAAATTCTTGTAAACTAGCCGGGCGCAGTGGTGCTTGTCTGTAATCCCAGCACTTGGGAGGCAGAGGCAGGAGGATCGCGAGTTCAAAGCCAGCCTCAGCAATGGCGAGGCACTTAGCAACTCAGTGAGACCCTGTCTCTAATAAGATACAAAAAAGGGCTGGGGATGTGGCCCAGTGGTCAAGTGACCCTGAGTTCAATCCCTGGTGCCAATTAAAAAAAAATTCTTGTAAACTATTCTGTATACTTCTTTTTTTTAAATTTGAAGTTGTTGTATATGACAGTAGAATGCATTACAATTCATAATACACTTATAGAGCACACTTTTACATATCTCTGGTTGTATATAAAGTATATTCACACCATTCATGTCTTCATACATGCACTTAGGGTAATGATAATCATGTCATTCTACCATCTTTGTTTTTTCTTTTTACCCCCTTGCCCCCTCCCTTCCCCACCCTCCCCATTGACCTTTCTAGTGTTCCTCTAATCCTCCTATGCTCCCTGTTCCAACCCCACTGTGAATCAGACTCCTTATATCAAAGAAAACATTCAGCATTTGGATTTTTGAGATTTGCTAACTTCACTTTGCATTATATTCTCCAGTTTCATCTATTTACCTGTGAATGCCATTATTTTTTATTCTCTCTCTCTCTTTTTTTTTTTTTTTTTTTGCTGAGTAATATTCAATTGTGTATATATACCACAGTTTCTTTTATCCATTCATCTACTGAAGGGCATCTAGGCTGGTTCCACATTCTAGCTTTTGTGAATTGTGCTGCTATAAACATTGATGTGGCTGTGTCCCTGTAGTATGCTGTTTTTAAGTCCTTTGGGAATAGACCCAGGAGTGGGATGGTTAGGTCATAAGTTGGTTCCATTTCCAGTTTTCCAAGGAGTCTCCATACTGCTTTCCATACTGGCTGTATCATTTTGTAGTCCCACCAGCAATGTATAAGTGTGCCTTTTCCCCCACATCCTCTCCAACATTTATTGTTGTTTGTGTTCTTTTTTTCTTTTTCAAATTTATTTTTTATTCTAAGTTGTTAGAAATGACAGCAGAATGTATTACATTTCATATTATACTTGTAGAGCACATTTTTACATATCTCTGTATACAAAGTATATTCACACCATTTGTGACTTCATACATGCACTTAGGGTAATGATATTCATCTCATTCTACCATCTTTTTTTTTCCTTCACCCTTTTGCCCCCTCCCTTCCCCTCCATCCCCATTGGCCATTCTAGTGTTCCTCTACTCCTCCTAGGCTCCCCATCCCAACCCATTGTGAATCGTCCTCCTTATATCAGAGAAAACATTTGGCATTTGGCTTTTTGCGACTGGCTAACTTCACTTAGCATTATATTCTCTAACTTCATCCATTTACCTGTGAATGCCATGATTTTATTCTCTCTTATTGCTGAGTAATACTCCATTGTGTATATATACCACATTTTCTTTATCCATTCATCTACTGAAGGGCATCTAGGTTGGTTCCACAGTTTAGCTAATGTGAATTGTGCTGCTATAAACTTTGATGTGGCTGTGTCCCTGTAGTATGCTGTTTTTAAGTCCTTTGGGAATAGACCCAGGAGTGGGATGGTTAGGTCATAAGTTGGTTCCATTCCCAGTTTTCCAAGGAGTCTCCATACTGCTTTCCATATTGGCTGCACCATTTTGCAGTCCCACCAACAATGTATGAGTGTGCCTTTTTCTCCACATCCTCTCCAACATTTATTGTTGTTTGTGTTCTTAATAGCTGTCATTCTGACTGGTGTGAGATGAAATCTTAGAGTGGTTTTGATTTGCATTTCTCTAATTGCCAGAGATGTTGAATATTTTTTCAAGTATTTGTTGATTGATTGTATATCTTCTTCTGAGAAGTGTCTGTTCAGTTCCTTGGCCCATTTATTGATTGGGTTATTTGTTTTTTTGGTGTTAAGATTTTTGAGTTCTTTATATATTCTAGAGATTAATGCTCTATCAGACGTGCGTGTGGTAAAAATTTGTTCCCAATTAGTAGGCTCTCTATTCACCTCACTGATTGTTTCTTTTGCTGAGAAGAAGCTTTGTAATTTGAATCTATCTCATTTATTGATTCTTGATATTAATTCTTGTGCTACAGGAGTCTTATTAAGGAACTTGGGGCCTAATCCAACATGTTGGAGATTAGAGCTTACTTTTTCTTGTATTAGGTGTAGTGTCTCTGGTCTAATTCCTAGATCCTTGATCCACTTTGAGTTGAATTTTGTGCATGGTGAAAGATAGAGGTTTAATTTCATTTTCTTGCATATGGATTTCTAGTTTTCTCATCACCATTTGTTGAAGAGGCTATCTTTTCTCCAATGTATGTTTTTGGCGCCTTTGTCTAATATAAGATAACTGAAATTATATGTGTTAGTCTCTGTGTCCTCTATTCTGTACCATTGGTCTACCAGCCTATTTTGGTGCCAATACCATGCTGTTTTTGTTACTATTGCTCTGTAGTATAATTTAAGGTCTGGTATAGTGATGCTACCTGCTTCACTCCTCTTGCTAAGGATTGCTTTAGCTATTCTGGGTCTCTTATTTTTCCAGATGAATTTCATGACTGAGTTTTTTATTTCTATGAGGAATGTCATTGGGATTTTGATTGGCATTGCATTAAATCTGTATAGTGCTTTTAAAGTATGGTCATTTTGACACTATTAGTTCTGCCTATCCAAGAACAGGGTAGATCTTTCCATCTTCTGAGTTCTTCCATAATTTCTTTCTTTAGTGTTCTGTAGTTTTCATTATAGAGGTCTTTCACGTCTTTGGTTAAGTTGATTCCCAAGGTGTTTTTTTTTTTTTTTTTTTTTTTTTTTTTAATGCTATTGTAAACAGCATAGTTTTCCTCATTTCCCCTTCAGAGGATTTGTCACTGATATATAGAAATGCCTTAGATTTGTGGGTGTTGATTTTGTATCCTGCTACTTTGCTGAATTCATTTATGAGTTCTAGAAGTTTTCTGGTGGAATTTTTTGGGTCTTCTAGGTATAAAATCATATCATCAGCAAATAATGATAATTTGAGTTCAACTTTACCTATCTGTATCCCTTTAATTTCTTTCTTCTGTCTTATTGTTCTAGCCAGCGTTTCAATTACTATGTTAAATAGAAATGGTGAAAGAGGGCATCCCTGTCTTGTTCTAGCTTTTAGAGGGAATGCTTTCAATTTTTCTCCATTTAGAATAATGTTGGCCTGGGGATTAGCATATGTAGCTTTTATGATGTTGAGATATGTTCCTGTTACCCCTAGTTTTTCTAGCGTTTTGAACATGAAGAGGTACTGTATTTCATCAAATGCTTTTTCTGCATCTATTGAGATAATCATATGGTTCTTATCTTTGAGTCTATTGATATGATGAATTACATTTATTGATTTCCATATGTTGAAACATCCTTGCATCCCTGGAATGAACCCCACTTGGTCATGGTATATTATATTTTTGATATGTTTTTGTATCTGTTTTGCCAGAATTTTATTGAGAATTTTTGCATCTATGTTCATTAAAGATATGGGTCTGAAGTTTTATTTTTTTGATGTGTCTTTGCCTGGTTTGGGGATCAGGGTGATATTGGCCTCATAGAATGAGTTTGGAAGTGCTCCCTCTTCTACTATTTCCTGAAATAAATTGAAGAGTATTGGTATCAGTTCTTCTTTAAAGGTCTTGTAGAACTCGGCTGTGTATCCATCTGGTCCTGGGCTTTTCTTGGTTGGTAGGCTTCTCATGGCATCTTCTGTTTCGTCGCTTGAAGTTGGTCTGTTCAAATTGTGTATATCATCCTGCTTTAATTTGGGCAGATCATACAACTCTAGAAATTTGTCGATGCCTTCGGTGTTTTGTATTTTGTTGGAGTACAAGTTTTCAAAATAATTTTGAATTATTTCCTGTATTTCCGTAGTGTTTGTTGTGATATTTCCTTTTTCATTGCATATGTTAGTAATTTGAGTTTTCTCTCTCCTTCTCTTTGTTAGCCTGGCTGAGGGTCTGTCAATTTTATTTATTTTTCCAAAGAACCAACTTTTTGTTTTGTCAATTTTTTCAATTGTTTCTTTTGTTTCAATTTCATTGATTTCAGCTCTGATTTTAATTATTTCCTGTCTTCTACCACTTTTGGTGTTGGATTGTTCTTCTTTTTCTAGAGCTTTGAGATGTAATTTTAAGTAATTTATTTGTTGACTTTTTCTTCTTTGGAGGAATGAACTCAACGCAATGAACTTTCCTTTTAAAACTGCCTTCATAGTGTCCCAGAGATTTCGATATGTTGTGTCTGTGTCCTCATTCACCTCTAAGAATTTTTTAATCTCCTCTTTGATGTCATCTGCAAGCCATTGTTCATCAGTAGCATATTATTTAGTCTCCAGGTGTTGAAGTAGCTTTTATTTCTTATTTTGTCATTGATTTCTAATTTCATTCCATTATGGTCTGATAGAATGCAGGGTAGTATCCCTACTTTTTTATATTTGCTAAGATTTGTTTTGTGGCATAGTATATGGTCTATTTTAGAGAAGGATCCATGTGCTGCTGAGAAGAAAGTGTATTCGCTTGTTGAAGGATGAAATATTTTATATAAGTCAGTTAAGTCTAAGTTGCTTATTGTATTTTTGAGTTCTATAGTTTCGTTTTTTAAAATATTTATTTATTTACTTTAGTTGTACACAATGCAATGCATTTATGTTTACGTGGTGCTGAGGATTGAACCCAGGCCGCGCACGTGTGAGGTGAGCACTCTACTGCTGAACCACAACCCCAGCCCAAGTTCTATAGTTTCTTTGTTCAGCTTTTGTTTGGAAGATCTATCCAGTGGTGAAAGGGGTGTGTTAAAATCACCCAGAATTATTGTGTTGTGGTCAATTTGACTCTTAAACTTGAGGAGAATTTGTTTGATGAACATGGATGCTCCATTGTTTGGGGCATATATATTTATAATTGTTAAGTCTTGTTGGTGTATGATTCCCTTGAGCAGTATATAGTGTCCTTCTTTGTCCCTTTTGATTGACTTTAGCTTGAAGTCTACTTTATTTGATATGAGGATGGAAACCCCTGCTTGTTTCCTCTGTCCATATGAGTGGTAGGATTTCTCCCAACCTTTCACCCTCAGCCTATGGATGTCTTTTCCTATGAGATGAGTCTCTTGGAGGCAGCATATTGTTGGGTCTGTTTTTTTGATCCAATGTGCTAGTCTATATGAGTTTAGGCCATTAGCATTCAGAGTTATTATTGAGATGTGTTTTGTATTCCCAGCCATTTTTGTTTATTTTTGGTATTTAACTTGACATGGTTTCTCTTCTGATTGTTTTTTTCCTTTAGTGTAATACCTCCCTCTGTTGATTTTCATCATTGTTTTTCTTTTCCTCTTCATGGAATATTTTGCTGAGGATGTTCTGTAGTGCTGGCTTTCTACTTGTAAATTCTTTTAACTTTTGTTTATCATGGAAGGTTTTTATTTCGTCATCTAAAGCTTAGCCGGGTGCGGTGGTGCAAGCCTGTAATCCCAGCACTTGGGAGGCTGAGGCAGGAGGATCACAAGTTCAAAGCCAGCCTCACCAATGGCGAGGCACTTAGCAACTCAGTGAGTCCCAGTCTCTAATAAAAGTACAAAAAAGGGCTGGGGATGTGGCCCAGTGGTCGAGTGCCCCTGAGTTCAATCCCTGGTACTAAAAAAAAAAAAAAAAAAAAAAAAGAAAGAAAGAAAGAAATCGAAAGCTTAATTTTGCTGGGTATAAGATTCTTGGTTGGCATCCCTTTCCTTTCAGAACTTGGAATATGTTGTTCCATGATCTCCTAGCTTTGAGTGTCTAATTTGAAAAATCTGTGTGATATGAATTGGTCTCCCCCTATATGTGATCTAATTCCTATCTTTTGCGGCCTTTAAAATTCTATCCTTGTTCTGTATGCTAGGCATTTTCATTATAATGTGTCTTGGTGTAGATCTGTTGTAATTTTGTATATTTGGTGTTCTATAAGCCTCTTGTATTTGGTTTTCCAATTCATTCTTCATGCTTGGGAAATTTTCTGATATTATCTCATTGAAGAGGTTGTGCATTCCTTTGGTTTGAAACTCTGTGCCTTCTATCCCAATTACTCTTAGATTTGGTCTTTTGATGCTGTCCCATACTTCTTGGATGTTCTGTTCATGGTTTCTTACTATCTTCATTGTGTGCTCAACTTTATTTTCAAGATTATATACTTTGTCTTCATTGTCTGAAGTTCTTCCTTCCAGTTGATCTAGTATGTTGGTGATGCCTTCAATTGTGTTTTTTATTTGGTTAATTGTTTCCTTCATTTCAAGTATTTCTGACTGTTTTTTTTTTTCAGAGTTTCTATCTCTTTTTTGAAGTAATCTTTTGCTACCTGTGTTTGCTCTCTTATATCTTTGTTGTAGTGGTCAATTTTTGCCTGTTTTTGATCATTTAGGTCATTCTTTGATTCACAGATAATTTTTTAAAAAATATTTATTTATTTGCTTTAGTTGTACACAATCCATTTTTATGTGGTGCTGAGGATGGAACCTGGGCTGCGCATGTGCTAGGTGAGCGCTTTACCACTGAGCCACAACCCCAGCCCTTCACAGATCATTTTAATTATGAACCTTCTGAACTCCTTCTCTGACATTTCATCAACTTTGCTGAGCATGGGTTCTGTATTGTAGAATCCTGGTTTTTTGGGGTATTTTCCTCCCTTGTTTTTTCATGTTGTCTATTTGCCTTACTTGCTTACAGTGTAGATCTGAGATATTACAGTTTCTTCCCTATATTCTTATAACATCCTTGCATGTTGTCTGTGCCTCTTCTTAGTGTTGGGCTATCAGAACCTGCCATTGTCCCTCAAAGTATGCTACCTGGGGCTGGGTCCACACAGGTTGGTGTGGGTCGAACTGGTTGAGTCTGAGCTCCTGTGGTGGTCTGCTGGTTGGAAGAGGCATTCCTCTGAGCAGAGGTCAGTGAAGCTGTCCTAGACTCGCCTAAGCTCTGTGGGTGAGGGCTGGGATGACCTGGGTCCACCTGTGCTTGGGCAGAAGTTGGCAAAACTTCCCTGAGCCTGGCCACACTTGAGGGAATGTCAGCGGGACTGACCTGGGGCTGGCCACACTGGGCTGAAGGCCAGCAGGACTGACCTGGGCCTGGCGGCACTCCAATGTAGGTCCCTGGGACTGTCTTTGGCCCGCTTGAACTCAAGCAGAGTTGGCGGGTCTGTCCTTGCTGTCTCCTGCTCTGGGGCAGAGGTCAGCAGGACTGGCTGGAGCCTAGGCCTAGCTGCATTCTAATGTAGGTCCCCAGGACTGTCTTGGGCCCACCTGAACTCAAGCAGAATTGGCAGGTCTGTCCTTGCTGGCTCCTGCTCTGGGGTGGAGGTCAGTGGGACTGGCTGGAGCCTGGTAGCACACCAGCGGGGGTCAGCGGGACTGATCTGGGGCTGGCCACTCTGGGCTGAAGGTCAGCGGGACTGACCTGGGCCTGGCAGCACTCCAATGCACGTCCCTGGGACTGCCCTGGGCCCGCCTAAACTCAAACAGAGTTGGGGGGTCTGTCCTTGCTGGCTCCTGCTCTGGTGCGGAGGTCAGCATGACTCTGTGTTCTTAATAGCTGCCATTCCGACTGGAGTGAAATGAAATCTTAGAGTAGTTTTGATTTGCATTTCTCTAATTGCCAGAGATGTTGAACATTTTTTCATGTATTTGTTGATTGATTGTATATCTTCTTCTGAGAAGTGTCTGTTCAGTTCCTTGGCCCATTTATTGATTGGGTTATTTGTTTTATTGGTGTTAAGATTTTTAAGTTCTTTATATATTCTTGAGATCAGTGCTCTATCTGAAGTGCGTGTAGTAAAGATTTGTTCCCAATTAGTAGGTTCTCTATTCACCTCAGTCATTGTTTGTTTTGCTGAGAAGAAGCTTTTTAGTTTGAATCCATCACATTCATTAATTCTAGATTTTAATTCTTGTGCAGTAGGAGTCTTATTAAGGAAGTAGGAGCCTAATCCGATATGATGAAGGTTTGGGCCTATTTTTTCTTCTAGTAGATGTATGGTCTCTGGTTTAATTCCTAGGTATTTGATCCACTTTGAGTTGAGTTTTGTGCATGGTGAGAGATAGAGGTTTAATTTTATTTTGTTGCATATGGATTTCTACTTATCCCAGTACCATTTGTTGAAGAGGCTATCTTTTCTCCAATGTATGTTTTTGGCACCTTTATCTGATATAAGATAGCTGTAGTTGTGTGCATTAGTCTCTGTGTCCTCTATTCTGTACCATTGGTCTACATGTCTATTTTAGTGGCAGTACCATGCTGTACTATAGTTTAAGGTCTGGTATTGTGATGCCATCTGCTTCACTCTTCTTGCTAAGGATTGCTTTACTATTCTGGGTCTCCTATTTTTCCAGATGAATTTCATGACTGCCTTTTCTATTTCTATAAGGAATGTCATTGGGATTTTGATTGGAATTGCATTGAATCTGTATAATGCTTTTGGTAATATAGTCATTTTAACAATATTGATTCTGCCTATCCAAGAACAAGGTATATCTTTCCATCTTCTAAGGTCTTCCTTAATTTCTTTCTTTAGTGTTCTGTAGTTTTTTTGATATAGTGGTCTTTAATGTCTTTCATTAAGTTAATTCCCAAGTATTTTATTTTTCTTGATGCTATTGTAAATGGGGTAGTTTTCATCCTTTCTCTTTCAGAGGATTTGTCACTGATATACATAAATGCCTTAGATTTATGGGTGTTGATTTTATATCCTGCTACTTTGCTGAAATCATTTACTAGTTCTAAAAGTTTTCTGGTGGAATTTTTGGGTCTTCTAGGTATAGAATCATATAATTAGTAATAGTGCTAATTTGAGTTCTTCTTTTCTTATCTGTATCCCTTTAATTTCTTTCATCTGTCTAATTGCTCTGGCCAGAGTTTCAAGTACTATGTTAAATAAAAGTGTTGAAAGGGAGCATCCCTGTCTTGTTCCAGTTTTTAGAGGGAATGCTTTAAATTTTTCTCTATTTAAAATAATGTTAGCCTGGGGCTTCGCATAGATAGCTTTTATATGTTGAGATACGTTCCTGTTATCCCTAATTTTTCTAGTGTTTTGAACATAAAGGGTGCTGTATTTTGTTGAATGCTTTTTCCCCACCTATTGAGATGATCACATATGCAGGAGCCCTGATTGGGGAGATGGCTGAGATTGCGGTTGGCTGCGGGCCATAGAGATATTTGGGCATTGCCGCCTTCCGTGGTCTCGCGGGACTTGGCCTGGGATCTCGTGGGACTTGGCCTGGGATCTCGTGAGACTTGAGCCGAGATCGGATTGGGTCGGCGCCATTTGTTTGTGGGTTTTTGTTTGGTGGTGTGTGGTGCGTGTTGGAGTCGTTGTTGGAGCTGGAGAGAGAAGTTATCAGAATAAAAAGCCTGTTTGTTTCCAGTTTGCCTCTGAACTTCTTCCCGCGGCTTTGTTGTTCCAAGTGGCAATCGCTTCAGACAGCAACACACATAGTTCTTTATCTTTAAGTCTATTGATGTGATGTATTACGTTTCTTGATTTCTGTATGTGGAACCAACCTTGCATCCCTGGAATAAACCCCACTTGATTGTGGTGCACAATCTTTTTGATATGTTTTTGTATTCGATTTGCCAGAATTTTGTTGAGAATTTTTGCATCTACGTTCATTACAGATATTGGTCTGAAGTTTCCTTTTTTAGATGTGTCTCTGACTGGTTTTGGAATCAGTGTAATATTTGCCTCATAGAATGAATCTGGAAGAGCTCCCTTTTTTTTCTATTTCCTGAAATAAATTGAAGAATATTGGTATTAGTTCTTCTTTGAAGGTCTTGTAGAACTCAGCTGTGTTTCCATCTGGTCCTGGGCTTTTCTTGGTTGGTGCAGAGGTCCTGCCTCAGCAGGGCCCAGGGAGTCGGATGGATGAGCGGCATCGGCGCAAGGAATGAGATGAGGAGTCATTCCATTTGAGCAATCTCCAGAGAGAGAGCTAATTTTGCTTTCTCTGGGTCCACATTTATTATGCTTTATCATCATTATAGATTCAGAATCATTAATAGAATATGTCATTGATTTACAATTTCCAGGTTTTCTTAGATTTGACATAGTCATTATGGACATAGGAAAATGCATCATCGATTTACATTTTCCCAGGATGTGACATTTCCTTAATAATCATCATGGGTACAAAATCATTAATAAAATGCATCACTAATTTACATTTTTCAGATTTTCCCAAGATGTAATGTTTCTTATTAACAGATGCCAAACTATGTAACCAGACTCTAAGTCTTCTAGCCCATCATTAACCTTTAAGTTTAAAGTACACCCGTACTTTATTTCTAATCTAAAATTCCTATCTGAAAGTCCCCTTAAGTCTTAAAGCTTATGTTAACCTAAAAATCTATAAACTTATTCTTAAAGCATCTAAAAAACCCATACAGGTAAAGATTTAACAATCTGAAAATATTTTCCATTATTCTAGATTATTATTTCTAACATCATTCTAAAAATAAATCTTATAAAGCCTATTTTAATTAATGTCTATGTTTATTCTCATGAAACTGCTTGAGCTGCTTTCTCGGAGAGTTTTCTTTATTCCTTAGTCAAAGTACACTAGTTCTTATATATTTGTAATCTCTCTAACTGAAAGGCAAGTTCTAAACATCAGTCCACCTTCCGCCAATATTACCTATGTTCATCATAAGTCCCTATGTGAGGTAAAAGAGGGTCTGTTGGATGGGGAGATGTATTTTATTATCCTTTTCTCTCCTGGGTAGATATAACAACCTTCCTTTAATCTGATAAACTACATATGGTGGGCTTTGTGTAATAAGCATAATAATTAGTCTCCAGGTGTTGGAATAACTTTTATTTATTTATTTTTTAAATATTTATTTATTTGCTTTTAGTTGTACACAATGCATTTGTTTATACGTGGTGCTGAAGATGGAACCCGGGCCACGCATGTGCTAGGTGAGCGCTCTACCGCTGAGCCACAATCCCAGCCCCAACTTTTATTTCTTATTTTATCATTAATTTCTAATTTCATTTCATTATGATCTGATAGAATGCAGGGTAGTATCTCTACTTTTTTTATATTTGCTTTTTAAGAGGCTGGAGATATGGGCTTGGGTTCTTAGTTGATATAACCAATGTGGTGCCTAAAGTTTCTATGACCTTTCAGAATTATTTTTGTTCATTGATATCAATTTTGTCCTCAATGTACTAAGATAGCAGAACAGCCTTCTATTTTGTCCTTTATAAACTGAAAAGTAACAGAACAGCCTTCAAGGCATGAACTGCCTGTTACATTCTAGCCACCTGGATTTTAATTTGATTTAGCAATAAGTATACTCATGCTTCCTGTCAGGAATATGAGCATAAGAATGAAAAAGTCCCAATCACAAAACAAAAAACAAAACAAAACAAAAAAGGATTTCATGGCTTTGGTTTCTTACAAGTGGGCCTTGCCAACACTTGTCATCCTTACTGTGATCTTGTCAAGACAGCAGGGGGAGGAACGCCTTCACCAGGTTGGTGTTGGAGACGTTAAGAACACACCAGCAGATAGAAACTCTCTGGCTGTCTCCCACTTCCTGATACGTGGACTTGGCCTAGCCAAGGGGTGTTCCCCTGACGCATGTCGAGAGGTCAGACCGCCACTAGGATGGGCTAATGGCTCCACCAATGTGATTTGCTCATGCTCCCTATGTGCCCCTATGATCTTTCTGCTGATTGGCCCATGTCTTCTATAAAGGCTGTTCAACTTCCTCAATAAACTCGAGCTCCTGCCTTGACCGGACTCCCTGGTGTTTGCCCGATTGTCTTCCATTGTGAGGGGGCTGAGCATGGCCACCAGTTGACTCCTACCTCTCCCGATTCTGCCTCACCGCTGGGGTGTGTTCCCCCAGCCTTCTCTGCCGGCCAGAGAAGGCCAAACCCGGGTTCGGGGGAGCTAGAAACCCCAGCAGGTTGGTAGTTTTTTGATGGCATATTCTATTTCCTCACTTGAAATTGATCTGTTTAAATTGTATATAACCTCCAGATCCAGTTTGGGCAATTCAGTATGACCCTAGAAATTTGTCAATCCTTCAATATTTTCTATTTTATTAGAGTACAAGTTTTCACAATAATTTCTAATTATCTTCTGTATTTCTGAGGTGTCTGTTGTGATATTTCCTTTTTCATCAAGAATGTTAGTAATTTGAGTTTTTTCTCTCCTTCTTTTTGTAGGCGTGGCTAAGGGTCTGTCAATTTTATTTATTTATTCAAAGAAACAACTTTTTTCTTTTTTAAACATTTATTTATTTACTTTAGTTGTACACAATGCAATGCATTTATGTTTACGTGGTGCTGAGGATCGAACCCGGGCCGCGCAAGTGCGAGGTGAGCGCTCTGCCGCTGAGCCACAACCCCAGCCCCCAAAGAAACAACTTTTTGATTTGTTGATTCTTTTAATTATTTCTTTAGTCTCAATTTCATTAATTTCAACTCTGATTTTAATTATTTCCTGTCTTCTATTGTTTTTAGTGTTGATCTGTTCTTTTTCTAGTGCTTTGAGGTGTGATGTTAAGTCATTTATTTGTTGTTTTTTCCTTCTTTTAAGAAATGAACTCCATGCAATAAATTTTCCTCTCAATACTGCCTTCATAGTGTCCCAGAGATTTTGATACAGTGTATTTACCTCTAGGAATTTAAAAAAAAAAATTTTCTTTTTCAGTTGTAGATGAACACAATATCTTTATTTTTATGTGGTGCTAAGGATCGAACTCAGGGCCTCACACATGCAAAGCAAGTGCTCTACCACTGAGCCACAACCACAGCCCACTAGTAATTTTTAATTTTTTAATTAATTTAATTTTAAAATTAATTTTAAATCTCCTCTTGATGTCTTTTGCAACCCCTTGTTCATTCAGTAGCATGTTTTTTAGTCTCCAGGTGTTGGAATAACTTTTACTTTTTATTTTATCATTAATTTCTAATTTCATTTCATTATGATCTGATAGAATGCAGGGTAGTATCTCTACTTTTTTATATTTGCTAAGAATTGCTTTGTGGCATAATATATGGTCTATTTTAGAGGAGGAGCCATGTGCTGCTGAGAAGAAAGTACATTCGTTCACTGAAGGATGAAATATTCTATATATGTCTATTAAGTCTAAGTTGTTAATTGTATTAATGAGGTCTAAATTTTCTTTATTTAGCTTTTGTTTGGACAATCTATCCAGTGATGAAAGAGATATGTTGAAGTCTCCTTGAATAATTGTGTTTTTTCTTTTTTCTCTCTCTGCTGCAGCCACTTTCAAAAATGGCGGTGATCAATCCCCCTGGGAGTAATGGAACTGCGCAGGACCTGACTGGTGTTTCTGTGCGTGGGAATTTTCCAGGTGACTTGCGTGAAAACAAGTTGGGTAGCCAAACAATCAGCGCCTATCTTTCTGCACCCTTCCCGGCCGGTACTTCCCGGAGTCCTTGTTCTTCTGCCTGAAGTGGGGCAGTTTTGTTTAACCGAGTTCACAACTTCTGAGATCTAACACCATCTCCAGATATATTGTATCATAATTGAATTATAGGATACTCTGCTAGAGAAACACTGAAGGATTGTTTGATGGGGAGAAATCCAAGGGTCACAAAGTATTCTATATTTATTGTGAGATTAAAAAATGGTTTGGTTTTCTCCTTTTATATATGACAACAAAATGCAATATGTGATTCTGGATTGGCTCCTGAACCAGAAAAACAAACTTTTATCCTTTTGCTACAGGGAACATTAGTGAGATTGAATTAGTGAGATTGAATGGATGAAATTTAAATAAGGATATGGATTAGATAGTTGTGTTGTATCAACTGTATCAATGTCAATTTCCTGGTTTTAATAAGTGTACTGTGGTCATAACATTGCTTTTAAAAAATAAAATTAAATAGAAGGAAAGCGACATTGTTGCTGAAAGCTCCGTCCTAGTCACCAATGCCGATAATGAGGACACAGTTTTGAGAAAAAGGAAAAAGAAGATTTATTGCTTTGCTAGTAAAGGAGAAACACAGGGGACTCCTGTCCCAAAGGCTGTGATTCTGCCCATCAGTAGGAACAGGGGGATTTTAAAGAGGTGACTCAAAGGCTCTTTACTCCCATGAGTTCCCTGTTGTAGTTGTAATTCACTTGTTAATTTGGGAGATAGTCATTTCTTTTTTTTTAAATTAAAAAAAAATTTTTTTATTCGGGGCTGGGATTGTGGCTCAGCGGTAGAGCGCTCGCCTAGCACGTGCACGGCCCGGGTTCGATCCTCAGCACCACATACAAATAAACCCATTTAAAAAACCCATTGTGTACAACTAAAGCAAATAAATAAATATTTAAAAAAATTTTTTTTTATTCAAAGTTGTTGTATTTGTAATAGCAGTATGCATTACAATTCATAATGCACATATACAGCCTCTTTTTACATAACACTGTTTGTATACAAAGTATATTTGTACTATTCAAGTCTTCAATCATGCATTTAGGATAATTATATCCATCTTATTATACCACCTTTTCTTTTTTTTTTCTCCCTCCATCTCCCCCTTGCTCCCTCCCTTCCCCTTCCTCCCCTTTGACAATTCTAACAATTCTAGTGTTCCTCTAATCCTCCTATGTACCCTGACACCCAACACCACTGTGAATCTGCCTCCTTTTATCAGAGAAAACATTTGGTATTTGGATTTTTGAGATTAACTAACTTCACTTAGCATTATATTCTCCAACTTCATCCATTTACCTGTGAATGCCATGATTTTATTTTCTTTTATTGCTGAGTAAAATTCCATTGTGTGTATATACCACATTTTCTTAATCCATTCATCTACTGAGGGACATCTAGGTTGTTCCACAACCTAGCTATTGTGAATTGTGCTGCTATAAACATTGAGATGGATGTGTCACTGTAATATGCTGTTTTTAAGTCCTTTGGGAATAGACCCAGGAGTGGGATGGCTGGGTCATAGGATGGTTCCATCATTTCTGAGACCTTCTGGTGCCATCCCCAAAGTCTGGATTACTTTGTTCCAGTGATGGTGTGTACTCAAGAACAGAGTAATCTGCCTAATGTGGAGAGGAAAGGTAATCCTGTTTCCCTTGATATTAGGGTGGGAGAGAGATTAGGGAGGAGGTGGGACAGAGGAAGAGAAAGAAACATGTCTATTTTAAAAATAAATTGCAGGGAGTGAGGTCTATAGTCAAAGCATAAAGTGGAACACTCTGTCACAACATTATGTCTGCAATTTCCTCTCAAACGTTTAAATGGAGGAAAATACCATATTCATGGACTGGAATATGATTCCCCTTAAATTGATTTGTACATCTAATGGAGCCCCAATAAAGATTTTAGAAAGCTTTCTACTTGCTTGTTTTTGTAGATTTTGACAAGTGTATTTGAAAATTTTTTATACCTTTATTTTATTTATTTATTTATTTTTATGTGGTGCTGAGGATCAAACCCAGCGCCTCACATGTGCTCTACCACTGAGCCACAACCCCAGCCCCTTCATTTGAAATTTTTGTGGGAAAAAAATGACCAAAATAGTTATGAGAATCTTGAAAAAAAAAGTAAATAGAAGGATTTGCTTCGAATATCAAAGCCTAAAACCCCACATTTAAATTTAGAGTCATAGCCAGGCATGGTGGTGCACACCTGTAATCCCAGCACTTGGGCGGCCGAGGCAGGAGGATCTCGAGTTCAATGCCAGCCTCAGCAATGGGAAAGCATTTAGCAACTCAGTGAGACCCTGTCTCTAAATAAAATACAAAAAGGGCTGGGGATATGGCCCAGTGGTTGAGTGCCCCTGAGTTCAATCCCTGGTACAAAAAAAAAATTTAGAGTCAGACAAGTTGGACAGAATACAGTAATTAGCAACAGATACACACACATGGACACTTGATTTATAATGAAGGTCACTTCAGGGCAGTGGGGAAAGATGACTTTTTTTAGTAAATAGTACTGGTATAACTAGATACCCTTAAGGAAAAAAAATAAATCGGACCTCTGTATCATGTCGTATAAAAATTAGAACTCTGAAAAATATGACTCTAAATGTAAGAAGTTTTAAAAAGTAATATGGTGTTATGGTTTGGATGGGAGGTGTTCCCAAAAGGTTCATGGGTGAGACAGTATAAGAAGGTTCAGAGGAGAAATGATTGGGTTGTAAGAGTCTTAGCCCAATCAGTGAATGAATCCCCTGATTAGGATTAGCTGAGTAGTAACTGAAGAGGTAGCATATAGCTGGAGGAAATGGGTCTTTGGGGACATGGCTTTGGGGTATATATTTGTATCTGTGTAGTCGCCGGAAAGGGATTGCAGCCTGGAACGGCAGCGCCGCGGGAAGGAGTCCGGAGACAGGATGGAGACGAAAATATTCTTTAATCTTACAAGAAACTACAATATATCTATACAATAGCGATAACCCTGTCTTTTCTCTCTCTGGTCTCTTCCCATGCACCCGAGCAGCAATGGCGCTCGCTCGATCTGCTGAGTCACCGTTCAAATCTCTCGAGATCCTCGACCAAGTCCCGCGAGATCCCAGACCAAGTCCCGTGAGACTACGGAAGGCGGAAATGCCCAAAAATGTCTATGGCCCAATAGTCAACCGCAATCTTAGCTATCTCCCCAAACAGGGCTCCTGCATATCTGGGGAGTGGAGTTTCTCTCAGCTTTCTGATCACATAAGCTGCTTCCCTCCCGCACACTCTTCCGCCTTGTGGTTTCTGTTTCACCACTTGCCCTGAAGAATGGAGCCAGCTGTGTAAGGATTGAGATCTCTGAGACCAAATAAACTCTTCCTCCTCTACAGTTGCGCTGGTCACTTCATTTAGTCACAGAAGTGAAATAGCTGACTAAACTACATAGGAAACAATCTTTTGCCTTGGTGTGGTGGCGCACATCTGTAATCCCAGCACTTGGGAGGCTGAGGCAGGAGGATTGCCAGTTCAAAGCCAGCCTCAGCAATGGCGAGGCACTTGGCAACTCAGTGAGACCCTGTCTCTAAATAAAATACAAAAAAAAAAAGGGGCTGAGGATGTGAGCCAGTGGTCGAGTGCCCCTGAGTTCAATCCCCGGTACACAAAAAAAAAAAAAAAAAAAAAAAAAAATGAAGAAGATAGTAGCTGGGCGTGGTGGCGCACGCCTGTAATCCCAGCACTTGGGAGGCTGAGGCAGGAGGATTGCCAGTTCAAAGCCAGCCTCAGCAATGGCAAGGCACTTAGCAACTCAGTGAGACCCTGTCTCTAATAAAATACAAAAAAGGGCTGGGGATGTGGCCCAGTGGTTGAGTGACCCTGAGTTCAGTCCCTGGTACCAAAAAACAAACAAACAAATAAACAAACAAACAAACAAAAACCCCATAGAAAACAATCTTTCATGATCATAATGAACTTTTTCTAAAGCAGGATAAAAAAGTGCACTCACGGGCTGGCGTGGTAAAGTGCTTGCCTCGCATGCATGAGGCACTGGGTTTGATCCTGAGTACCACATAAAGATAAATAAAATAAAGGTATTGTGTCCATCTACAACTAAAAAAATATTTTTTAAAAAAGTCCACTCATCATGAAGGAAAAGATTGAGACATTGAACTAAGCTAACATTATTAATGTCTGGTCATCAAAAGACATCATTAAGGGAGTGAAAAGTGAGTCATAGGATTTATGTTCAGAATATATAAAGAGCTCTACCAAAACATCAAGACAAATATAAGCTATTTGAAAAATGGGCAAAAGATTTGGATGAACGTCACAAATTGACTATTAATACTGTATATGAGAACACACCTCAAATTCATTGGTAATCACAGAAATTAAAATTAAAATGTACTAAACATACTTATTGGCATGATTAAAATGACAAAGACTGACAATACCAATTATTGGTAAGAATGTGGAGTTAGTGGAATCTCATACTTTGATAAAGGGGTGTAAGTTGGTCCGACCACTGTGGACAATATATTCAATTGAACAATACACACCACAACCCAGCAATTTCATCCCTAAATATATGCCCTGCAGAATGTGCACATGTATCAACCAAAAGACACATATAAGAATACTACTCATGGGGCTGGGATTGTGGCTCAGCGGTAGCGCGCTTGCCTCGCGCGTGCGCGGCCCGGGTTCGATCCTCAGCACCACGTACAAATAAACCCATTGTGTACAGCTAAAGCAAAAAAAAAAAAAAAAAAAAAAAAAAAAATACTACTCATATTAGCTCCAAACTGGATACAGGCCCAAAATAGAATAGTTAAATAAACTGTAGCATAGTTCTATAATTGAACACTATCTACAATAAAAATGATTGAATTGTAAGTATATTCAATTGTTTGGGGTTGAATTTCCCCAAAAAATGTTAAGCAAAATATGAAAGAACATATGCTCTATGAGTACATTTACACATAGTTCACAACCAGCTAATCCTTTTAAAAATTTCACTCTTTGTTAAATTATAACAAGTAGGGAAACGCAGGAATATTAAATATACATAATATTTACCTAGGGAAACGTGAATAACGGATACCAATAACTATTGAAACTGGACTTCCATGTGGGACTTGACTTTTGCTGTTTTTATTTCCTGCCCCCTCCTCTTCCTGATATGCAATCTTCCTATTAAGATAATGATAAGCTGTTGGGATAACTAATGTTGAAGGACATCATTTTTATCTAAGTTAGTTTCAATTTAATCTCCATTTTATAAAGTTACCTCAGAATTAATTGATGACTATAAAAAACTAATCACTTTTAGGAAACAGTTTGGACATTGTGTTTGTACTCTCAGGTGAACATCAAATAGAATTTTATGTTTGGAAAATTAGAAACAGATAATTGTACTCCAATCATGACTCTCTCCTGAGGAAAGTACTTTGCAGACTATAATTATTAGTAACACTTTATAAATGAAAATGCAAACATTGAAGAAATTAAATGCTCTGTATAAAATTAGAGCCAGGAATGTGTCTTAGGATTTTTGGTTCTTGTTTTTTACCAAATCATCGGACCAGAGGCAACTTTTGGAATTCAATAAAAAATAAAAGAGTCTGTCAAGACAACCTAAATGAATTAACATGCACTGATAATATACAATTATCTTTCACATTAAATTCATGAAGTCATTTAATATATACTTTAAGATATAGAAACTTACATCCTCAGTCTCAGCTGGTATCCTGTTACCTAAGCTACAAACCCTGGAGTCGATCCTCATTCCTTTCTCACTCAATGTCCAATCAAATAAATATTAAGTTAGCTACTTTTTTCTTTTCTTTTGGAATAATTTCAAGCTTACAAGAAAAGTTGCAAGAGTAGTGCAAAGAATGGTTTTTCATTGAACCATTTGAGCACAAATTGCTCAAATCTCATTCTGGAGTAGAATTCCATGGTATAAATGCACCACACTTTGTTTAACATTTCATTTATTACAACTAAAGCTATTATAACTTCTGTGTACAGGTTTTAGTGTGAACATTAGTTTTCATTGCTCTGCAATAAAGGTCCAGGCACATCCTCACCAGCATTTGGTGATAATTTCACTATACTTTACTTTGGCTATACTGATAGGTGTGTAGTGATATTCCATAGTGGTTTTAATTTGCATTTCTCTAACAGTCAATGATGTTGAACATCTCTTCATGGATTTTATTTTGCCTTCTGTATGTTTTCTTTGATGAAATATCTGTTCATGTTTTGTACCAATGCCCGGCCACTCTCTTAATAGAGTCTTCTACAGAGCAAAGGTCCAATTCATCAGTTTTTTTCCTTAATGGATCCTGTTTTTATGTCCAATCGTTAAGAATTCTTCAGATTCCCCCCCCCCATTTATTTCTAAAGTTTTGTAGGTTTTTGTGTATTACATTTAAGTCCATGATCCACTTCATTTTAAAGTTTCAGAAGGTGTGGTGTTAAGCCGAGGTTTGTTTTTTGTCCTCTCTGCGTCCATTTATTTCAGCACCATTTGTTTCATATGCTATCAAAAATCAGTTGGTTTAGCCGGGCGCGGTGGCGCACGCCTGTAATCCCAGCACTTTGGGAGGCTGAGGCAGGAGGATCGCGAGTTCAAAGCCAGCCTCAGCAATGGCGAGGCACTTAGTAACTCAGTGAGACCCTGTCTCTAAATAAAATACAAAAAAAAGGGCTGGGGATGTGACCCAGTGGTCGAGTGCCCCTGAGTTCAATCCCCAGTACCAAAAAAAAAAAAAAAAAAAAAAAAATCAGTTGGTCATATATGTGTGGGTCTATTTCTGAATTCTCCAATCTGTTCCTTTATTTATGTATCTATCCTCTACCAATATCACACTCTTTTGATCACTGTAGTAGCTAAGTAGTAATATTAAAATTGCTCTAGAGTGATTCTTCCCTATTTCTTCTTTTTAAAAATTGTTTGAGCTATTCTGGGATCCATGCCTTTCCAGGTAAATTTTAGAATAAGATTGTCTATGTCTACAAAAACAAAAACAACAACAAAAACAAAAAAAACAAAACAAAAAAAACCTTTCTAGGATTCTTTTGGAAATTGCATTAAACCTCCAGGTAAATTTGGGGAGAATTGACATCCATCTTACAGTAAGTATTCCAGTTAATATGCATGGTATGTTTCTCTATTTATTTAGGTCTTCTCTGATTTCTTTCATTATCATTTTGTAATTTCAGCAAAAAGTTTGTATACATGTTTTGTAAATGCATCCCTAGTATTTAATTTTCTTCGGAGTGATTATATATAGCATTATGCTTTTATTTTGATTTCTACATATTCATTGTTAGTATATGAAAGTGAATTGATTTTTGTGTGTCAATTTTGTATCCTGTGACCTCACTGAAATTATTAGTTCTAGAAGTTTTTGGTAGAGTCATTGGGATTCTGTACACAAATAGCCTTGCCATCTGCAAATTGGATAGTTTTATTTTTCACTTCTGATCTATATGCTTGCTTGCTTCCTTCCTTCCACTGGTTAGAACTTTCAGTACTGTGATTAAATGAGAGAGGTAAGAGAATATCTTAGAGGGAAAAGATTCAGTCTTTCACCATTTGATTTGATGTTAGATGTAGATTTTTGGTATATGCTCTTTATCAAGTTGAGAAAGTTCCTGCTATTTCTAGTTTGCTGAGAGTTTTAATTTTAAATTGGTGTTAGATTTTGCTCTAAAAGTGTGCTGGGCATGGTGGCACACATCTGTAATCCCAGTGACGCCACTTGGAAGGCTGAGTCAGGAGGATTGCAAGTTCAAGACCAGCCTCAGCTAAAATTTAGTGAGGTCCTGAGCAACTTAGACTCTGTTTCAAAATAAAAAATTAAAATGGCTTGGGTATGTATCTCAGTGGTAAAGTGCCTCGGGGTTCAATTCCCAGTCCCAGATTTTGCTAAATGTTTTTTTCTTCATCAATTTATATCATCATGTATTTTTTTCTTTAGCTGTAGATATGGAAGATTATGTTGATTATTTATTAAATCGTTGACCCAAGCTGGCATATCTGGAATAAATTCTGTTAGGATAGTAATGGAGGCCCCCCTGGGATGCTGGAATGTTAGGATAGAAACCCCCGCCCCCAGGCGAGCTAGGATGTTAAGCCCTGAGGCGGGCTATTTGAATATCGTGCCTGCGGGCTATTTGCTCCAACAAGGACTTAGGTAATCCGAGGCTTCTCTTTGTTCAGGGTGAATTTCCCGAGTGGGCAATGAGGTAGGTAAAGGCTATATAATCTGAGGCTTTCCTTTGTTCTGGGTCTTGCGCTTCCTGTGTGTCTGTGGGAGAGCTTGACCCCAGCTAGCTGACTCAATAAACTCTGTTTGTGTATTACATTACTGACCGGCTTCTTTGTGGTGGTTCGTGGGAGAATTAGCAAAACTGGACCCTAACAATTCCACTTGGTTATGGTATATAATTCTCTTTATACATTCTTGGATTAGGTTTGTTAACATTTTGTTGAGGATTTTTGCATCTATGTGATAAATTGATCTGTAGTTTTATTTTTTCATGCTGTCTTTGGTTTTTGGTATGAGGGTAATACTAGCCTCATAAAATGAGCTGGGAAATGTTTCATCTTCTGTTTTCTGGAAGGGATTGGGAAAATTGGTGTTAATTTTTTCTTTAAATATTTGGTTGAATTTCTGTATTCCAGTGGAGTCCTCTAGAATCAATGATTCCATTTTCAGGACATTTGTAATTACAAACTGAGTTTCTTTAAAGGCTACAGGACTGAGCCTGGGGTTGTAGCTCAGAGGTAGAGTGCTTGACTAGCATACATGAGGCACTGGGTTCGATCCTCAGCACCACATAAAAATTTTAAAAAAGTATAACTATAACTAAAAAATAAATATTTTTTTTAAAAAGGCTACAGGACTGCTCAAGTTGTCCATTTTATCTTGGTTGAATTTCAGTAGTTTGTGGTTTCTGAAGGATTGATCCTTTTTTCCTAAGTTGTCAAATTATGAGTGTAAATTTATGGCAATCCCACGTTATAGTTTTAGTAGCTGTAGAATCTGTAATGATTTCTCTTGTTTCACATTTGACATATGATAAGTTGTGCCTTCTCTTTTATCATTTGTCTTCTCGATAGAAATATATTAATTTTATTGATTCTTTTCAAACTTCAGGTTTTTATTTCACTGCTTATCTCCATTATTTTCCTATTTTAAATTTTAATGATTTCTGTTCTTATCTTCATTTTTCCCTCTGTATACTTTGAATTTATTTTGCTTTTTTCTAGTTTTTGAGGTGGGACATTGAATTATTGATTTGAGACATTTCTTTTTTCCAATATAGCATTTAGTATTATATATTTTCTTACATAAGCACTGCTTTGGCTAAATTGCACATATTTTGATAGATTGTATTTTAATTTTCACTCAGTATGTGTATTTTCGATGTCTTTTAAGACTTCCTATTTTACCCAAGC
This sequence comes from Tamias sibiricus, assembly GCA_025594165.1. NCBI lineage: Eukaryota > Metazoa > Chordata > Mammalia > Rodentia > Sciuridae > Tamias > Tamias sibiricus. The sequence goes on from CM046670.1 coordinate 45,608,863, forward strand.
ATTATTTAGTAGTGTGTTGTTTAATTTCTAAGTGCTCAGAGATTTTCCTTTTTGAAGAGCATGTTACTTTATGTTACTGATTTCCAGTTGGATTTAATTGTGTCCACAGGACATGTGTGGCATGATTTCAACACTTTAATATTTGTTGAGGTTTATTTGATTGCCCAGGATTTGGTCTGTCTTGGTGTATGTTCCACGGGTGCTTGCTGCTAGGTGTTCTTTAGATTAGATTCTGTTGGTTGATTGTGTTGTTGAGTTCTATATCTTTGCTGATTTTTTATTTACAGAGTTCTATTAGTTTTTGAGATTAGAGTGCTGAATTTCCCAACTATAATTGTGTATTTTCTTGTTTCTCCCTTCAGCTTGATCAGTATTTGCTTCATGTGTTTTGTGGCTTATGTGTTTTGTGTGCTTAATATATATATTTTTAAATCCACTCTTCCAATCTCTATTTTTTACTTTGTGTGTCTAGACCATTTACATCTAAGGTAATTATTGATACATTTTGGCTTTTATGAATTATTTTTGACTTGCTTTCTCCATTTCTAATTCATCTATTTCTCTTTAAAAACTTTTTTTTTAGTTGTAGGTGGACCCATATCTTTATTTATTTATTTTTATGTACTGCTGAGAATTGAACCCAGTGCCTCATGTATGCAAGGCAAGTGCTCTACCACTAAGCTCCAACCCCAGCCCCCTATTTCTCTTGTATGTGAACATTTTAAAGAATTCCTTCTTGGTTGGTTTATGGTGTTTTGAGATATATTGCTTTATGTTTTCTTAGTAGTTGCTTTAGGTTCTCTAGTATACATGGCATAACTATCATAGTCTATCAGTATTGATACATTAATGTTTGAGTAATAGTAACAGACTATTATAAACACAACTAACTCTTCTACTCCTGGATTGAAGATTTGAGCACTTGTAAAGATGCCATGTCTTTGAAGCAATTCCGCAATCTGAAGCTTTGTGTAGATCCTAAAAGGATGCCTTCTGAATATTTTTTTGGAGACTCAAGATTCTCGTCCTTCCTTATATTTCTTGCATCTAATATTTTAGTATTCACTTGCTGTTTTGCACAATCACTTGAAAAATAAATTATTGAAACTTGGACCCAGGAGCAGAGCAAAGAGGACTATTACTTGACTTTTATAATAGCTTCATAGTATCTAAGTTTCCATCTGTGTCTCAGCTGTAGTTGCATGTATGCCAATTTCAGCATATTTCCTGAAACAGAAGGATAGGAGGATCTCTACAGAAGGTATCATGCAGGAAAGGCAATACTGGAATTTATAAAGCATGCCAATTTAGTTATTTCTTCAGCAGGTTCCAGCAAATGAAGCACTTTCTCTGTAAACATCTATTGACCCGCTACTAAGCCCTGCTACTTCGGTATTATTTTGTGTGAAGTAGATTATTAAGGCTTTCTTTTGTATAGGTGACTTTAAAATATATAAGAGCTACTGTTTCATCTTATTTGAACATCCTTCATAATAAGGAAAAGAGGACTCCCAAATCACTTTTGTATTCCATCATTTGCTTTTAGGGGAAGAATGATGAGAGGAGCCTACCATCATTCAACTCACAGCCAGTAATCCTGCTATATTATTCCGTACTTTAATTACCTTATTGAACATAGGGTTAAAAGATGTGAACAAAAAATTGAAGCCTTGCAATTCCTAAATCATCCTTAGCCTTTATTATGCTTGTTCCATGGAATGGCAATTGTATGACACCTAACTGATTTTCCATTCTATTACTATTTTATCTACAAGATTCACTATGCTATTGAGTTTAGAAGAGAAAAAAAAAAACCCAAAAAACAAAAAACAAAAAAAATAAAATAAAACAAAACTCTCAGCCACCAAGGAAAACACATAATTTAGTCACTATTCCACAGACCTGTCAACTTAAAGATGTCAGATTTTTTTGACATGCTCAAATGTTTACATACACACACCTAAGCAACACATTCAACAAAAGCACTACCTTTCTTGTGCGCAGCAAATGAAATTCTGAAAATATGTTTTCCAGTATTCTGTGTTTTTTTTTTTTTTTTTTTTTTTTTTTTTTTGTGGTACCGGGGATTGAACTCAGGGGCACTCGACCACTGGCTCACATCCTCAGCCCCTTTTTTTTTTTTGTATTTTATTTAGAGACAGGGTCTCACTGAGTTGCCAAGTGCCTCGCCATTGCTGAGGCTGGCTTTGAACTCGCGATCCTCCTGCCTCAGCCTCCCAAAGTGCTGGGGTTACAGGCGTGCGCCACCGCGCCCAGCTTATTCTGTGTTCTTGAAGGAACTTTGTACCTAAGATTCATAGGTTGGGAAATCTCAAAAGATTTTTTTAAATTTCTTAAACAGAAAATGGTATAAGTTTGGCAACATCAAAATATGTTTGGGTTACTTTTTTTTTTTTTTTTTTTTTTTTTTGTGTGGTACCAGGGATTGAACTCAGGGGCACTCGTCCACTGGGTCACATCCCCAGCCCTTTTTTGTATTTTATTTAGAGACAGGGTCTCACTGAGTTGCTAAGTGCCTCGCCACTGTTGAGGCTGGCTTTGAACTCACGATCCTCCTGCCTCAGCCTCCCAAAGTGCTGGGATTACAGGCTTGCGCCACCGCGCCCGGCTTGGGTTACTTTTTTTTCCTAAAAATTTCCTCTACTTACATGTTATTTACATTCTTTTCAATATCTGAATTAAAGATTAGTTATCATAGATATTGCAAAATTGGAGTGAAAATTTTAAGTGGCAAAGTTGACATTATACTTCAACTTTATATTCACAAGATCTAAAGAATACCCAAGGGGCTAGGGACATATCTCAGTTGGTAGCATTCTTGCCCAGATGCACAAGGCCCTGGGTTTGATCCCCCCCCCCCAAATAATACCCAAGTAAATATACTTTTTTTTTTGAAAGCCTCATGGCCAAAGTGGAATTAATATTTAAAACGTTAGTAGAGTTTTTATAGGTTATTTTCTGTTATGAATGCAGGCTAGTTCACCAAGTACTTCTATGACTATTAGAATTTTAACATTACTGAAACATTAAAATTATATAACATCAGCATTGCTTTTATTCTGCATTATATTATTATTTAAAGTTTCATAAACATATTGGCTCAGAAAGAATGTAAAGTTCTTCATAAAGTTACCCAGCTACTGCAATCTTTCTAAATATTCATATTACCTGCCAATGTGTTTCCTTATTTGTTTAACAATTTCAATTTTTATACTTCCAATGTGTTTCCTTATTTGTTTAACAATTTCAATTTTTATACTTATTTTTGTTTTGTTTTTGTGCTAGGGATCGAATCTAGGGCTTTATGCATACTAAAATCGGTGTTATATGTAAATTTGGTAGCTTCACAGTCATCATTGATTACTGCAGCATTTTACTTCTCCAATAATAAATATACATTCATATTTCATCCAACAGGTAGAATTTCCAATTATAAAACACATAAGGAAAATTTATTCCAAAATTACATCTAGAATACTCACCAATTTTTGTAAATAAAAATTCTAATAATAACAATGAAACTAAATCACATGCCTTCCTTATATAATTGTTGCTGACTGGATAGGATGACGATCTATGCTTACACAGGATTACTGATTACTCAGAGTCTCAGGGATGTCAAAACTATCGTTAAAGTAGGTATTTAGTTGAAGCCAAAGTCAATTTGCAGATTCTGGTTGAATGTTAAGGCTGAACCTAAACTTAAGTGTATGCCTAATATTTATTTGTTTATTATATAACACGTCATACTGCATTAACGTATACATTAATCATGTACACTATAAATCATGCAAAAATTTAAAATATTAAAAGTGTAAGATAGAAGGTGTAATGTTTTATTCCTGTATTCCAGGAAACTTTCTTGCACCTGGGGGGAGCTTTCATACTCTGGGGTGGATGTACCCCCACCTTGGGGACTACTGACTATATGACAAAGTTCAAACTCCTTAACCTGTTGTAACAGAACCTTCAAGTTCTGGTCACTGTTTTGTCTGTTGCCCCTCTTTGCCTTGAACCTGTAGTCTGACAACATCCAGTTGCTTGTAGTTTCCTGCATGTCATGCTGTTTCTTGCCTCTGTGGCTTAGCTTGGGTTGCACCCTGTGCCTAGCGTGTGGTCTTCTTTGTCTGGCTCACTCCATTCACCCTTTTGTTACATCTCAGACATCACACTCTCCAGGAAGTTCCCTGACACTCCTTTTTTTCTCCTTTGAGGCTATGTTAGGTATCTTTCCTCTTGGCTCCCAAATTCCTAGTGTAGAATTTCTATTCTTACACTTATTAATTGTATTTTCATTGTCAAGGGGCACCCTGTACTGATTTAGCTTGTTTCCGTCACCCTGGAGGACTGAAGCAGAAATAGATCTTAACTTGGGTTAGAGAAAAGTAAAAAATAAATTGTATTTTCGGTACACTTGAGAGTTTTCAGACTGAGGTTTGAATCCACTGCTCGTACTGACCTTGGCCCTGGGGTACAAAGAATCACACTGTACACAGGGGATTAAGTTCAAAGGTAAAGGAGGTAAAGGGTGCATTGTATTTTTCAAGCGGAGTGCTAGGAAATAGGTGGCATTGCCAAATCTGGATGTTCAAGAAGAGTTTAATAGGGGACACACGAAGGTGTCAGTTGTGCCATAGTAAACCATGAGGGGCTAGACAAGCACTCAGGGCTTGTCATAGCAGGGTGCTTCTTCTTCTTCTCCTACTCCTAGGCCTGCAGAGGCCATGGTAGGTGAAGGGCAAAAATCACACTGGAGACAACCCTGCAGCCAAGAGATTTATTCACCAGCCTTTATGGCTGGTCAGAGGTAGAAGAAGTGCGGGGAGAGAGGAGTCAGGGAGAGGGAAGTGTGAAAGCTCTGGACGGAGGGTCGGTGCCTAGTCGTGCCAGCTGTGGTCTCTGGAGCTGTCATCTGGGGCCGCTGCCATCGGGCTGGAGGCTGGAGCTGTCGGCTGGAGCATCTGCCCTTAGGCTGGAGACGGTGAGTCTGGAGCTGTTGCAGTGGCTGCTTCCTCTCCGTAGGGACAAGCTGTTGTGTCTGAGCTCCAGGCAGGCAGGGACTTAAGTAGGGATTTCTGGTGGGGCGGTGTGTGTGTGTGCCTGAGTTACCTTTAACGCTATTGGCTCTTTTCCCAGTAAACAGGGTGACCTTTAAGCCAATTGGCTCCTGCCTGGGGAACAGAGTGACTTTTAAGCTGATTGGCTCCTGCCTGGGGAAAATGAAACCAGGTTGCTCCTAATAGAAATTTCCATGTCGGCCCAAGCCTATCTATCAGTAGGAACCCATGAGTCAGAGAAACCTGTGTGGACAAGGTCACCAGAGAGAGCAGAGACCTTTTAAGTTTGTTTTCCTACAGGGAAACAAATACCCTGACCTTGCTCTCGGCCTCTGTCTCCTGCTAGCAACCTCTGTTTTTAACTAAACCCTTCTGGAAGTTGTTGGTAGGTGCGTCAGGGTGGAAGGAAGCAGCTTCTTAATACAGCTATGAGCACAGAGCATGGCAGGGAATGTGGAGAGAGGATCAGGAGGGTCCACAGATGACATCCAGCACAACAGACAACCCAAAGTGCCCTTGAAACCCTTAACATCCATCCCAGCCCATTTAGTCTTGAGGTTTCACATGAGATGATGAAAAACACTAAGATCTTTTTTTAAAAAAATTCTTTTACTGCTGATAGGGCTTCTCTCTCTCAGTTATTAAACCATGATTGTTTGACTGAAGTGGTGGGGAAATCTATAATGCAGACAATTAGGAAAATATCAGACATCACAGACTCAAGAGTCTTGGGGAATCAGGCAGGTGGATACAGGTGGAGACAGCTAGTGGGAAGTCTCTGACTTGCTCTTCTAATGACATTTCTTTCATGAGCCTTTAGTTAATAGCAATGAGCAACCAGTGTTGGCTAATCATTTTGGGTTGCAGGACAGGATTAATATAAAGCACTTTCTTCCATGCCCTCCAGAAAGACCAATCCTCTCAATAATCATGGGCAGAAGGCTAGGAGAATTTCTGGAGGTGCATGTCATGCAAAGACTGTTCTACACGCTCTATCAGAATCTGATCCTTAAATTCCCTCTATGTCCCTACAAGATAGGTGTGATTATGATTGCTATTTTACAGGTGAGGACATGGGCACAGAGAAGAAAAGGAGGAACAGGTGACCTGCTACAATTCTCCTGCAGTGCATTCTGAGCAGGAAATTCTAGCTTGTAAAGGGAAAGGGGGTTATTTATTAATTTTGAAACTTATTTGAATCTAACCTGGCTTAAAAAATGATTTGAGGTATCTAGAATGTTTCTTCTCTGAAACGTATCATGAGTAAATATGGAAAGCAACGAAGTTTATCTTTAAAGGGACTGGATATTTGAGTGGCCACAATCATGGCTGCCTTGACCTCTAGTGCAGGAAGTCATAGCAGACCCTTCTTCCTTTGTCTGGACATAGGCCTGGGCCTCTTGGGGCCTGTGGGTTTCCAGGATGCATGTGTACCTTGAATTCCAAGTATAGCTTATTGGAACAGTCAAATGGTGGGGAGAGGTGGGCTTGGTGGACCGTTCTTCCTCCATGGCTCTTAGCTCACCACCTGCAACTCTTCTTTTTTAGATAATTTGTAAGTGTTTTGTCTTAATCATGGGCATGTAGTCATATTAAAAAACATCAGTTAAGGCAAAACATTATGTGAAAACTTCTACTACTATGCTGAATCAGAGTGGTGATGAAGAACACCTTGCCTCATTCCTAATCTCAGGGGGAAACATTCATTCTTCCATCATGAAGAATAATGCTAGCTCTAGGTTTATAGGCCCTTTACACAGTTGAGATTCTCCTATGTTCTCAAGTTTATCTGTTGCCGCCTGCAGCAACGATACCACGGGAAAAAAATTGGAGGCAGACTGGGAATGAGTGGTTCCTTTATTGTTTCTTCTTCTTCTTCCTTCTTTCTCTTTCTTCTTCTCTCTGATTCCACCCCCGTTCCTCTCTACCGTCTGTTTAAATCACAGGTGCATTAGTTCTCTTAACAGGCATACCCGTGTCTCATCACAAGCTCGACTTACAGGTGCAGCAGGCAGTGCCCACACGCATAGAAAAATTCTTAGTCAATTCAGGTGTAAGTTGTAGTATACAAAGCCTTGCTTCTGACAAACAAGTAAGCACCACCTCTTGGCTCTCAGCCAGCCGCCATCTTAGAGCTACTTCCTCATCAAAGGCTCTTACATTTATCATAAATAGGTATCTTGTTATGTCGCCACCTGCAGCAATTGCCTTTGCAGCAATGATACCGTGGGAGAAAACTCAGAGGCAGACTGGAAATGAAAAAGTTCTTTTATTCTTCTTTCTTCTAACTTCTCTCTCTGGCTCCAACAACATCTCCAACTCCAACCACACCTCTAACTAACCTTACCCTTGTTAAATACATTTTGCCTTAACAAGGACAAGTGCTAACAGCTCGAGCTTACAGGTGTGTCACACAGTGTTCACGGGCATAAAAAGATTCTTAGATAAATGCATGAATATCAGGTGAAAATACTTGAACACCTTTATGGCTCTCAGCTAACTGCCATCTTAGCTATCCTCAGTTAGGGCTCTTACATTGTTAAATGTTTTCTCTGCATTCATTAATATGATCTTGTGATTTTCTTCTTTAGCTTGTTGATATAATGGATTGCATTGGTTGTTTTGAAATGCTGAACAAGCCTTACATAGCTAGAATAAATCCTATTTGACCATAGTGCATAATTCTTTTCATACAATACTGGATTAGATTTATAAATATTTTGTGAGCATTTTCACATCTAAGTTCATTAGAAGTATTGGTCTGAGTTGGGCGTGGTGGCGCATGCCTGTAATCCCAGTGGCTAGTGAGGCTGAGACAGGAGGATCACTAGTTCAAAGCTAGACTTAGCAATGGGGAGGCACTAGGGGAACTCAGTGAGACCCTGTCTCTAAATAAAATACAAAATAGGGCTGGGGATGGGGCTCAGTGGTCAAGTTCCCCTGGGTTCATTCCCTGGTACCAAAAAAAAAAAAAAAAAAAAAAAAAAGAAAGAAAGAAAGAAAAGAAATATTGGGAAATATCAATCTAACTTTGTATGGTATTGGACTCAGAGGGTAACACTAACTCCATAAAATGAATTAGGAAATGTTCTTTTCTATTTTGGGGAAGAGATTATATAGAATTGTTATTATGTTAATTCTTGTAATATTTGGTATAATTCTCCAGGAAAACCATTTGAGCCTGGAGATTTCTTTTTTGGGAGTTTTGAAATTATGAATTCAATTTCCTAATAGTTGTAGGACCATTCAAATTATGTATTTTACATTGAATGAGTTGTGGTAGTTTGTGTTTTTCAAGGAATTTTTTTCATTTTGTCTAAATAGTTACATTCAGTTGGGTCAAGTTTGTTGTTGTTTTTTTTTTTTAATGTTGCCTTATCCTTTTGATATCTGCAGGGTATGTTGTGGTATCTCATTTCATTCTTGATATTGGCAATTTTGTCTTTACTTTTTTCTTTGTCATTGCTTTCAAAGAACTAGCTCTTTGTTTAATTAATTTTTCTTGTGTTTTTTTTCTGTTGAAATTTTCACTAATTTCTGTTTGCTTTGAGTTTATTTGGCTCTTCCTTTTAGTTCTTGAGGTGAGAGCTTAGATTATTAATGTGTGTCCTCCCAAAAGTCATATGTTAGAACTTAATCACCAACGTGATGATGCCTACTAGGATGTATGGCCATTGGGAAATGGGTAGGTCACGAGGACAAAATCCTCATAAATGGGATTAGTGCCCTTATGAAAGAGGCCCAGAGAGCTGCCTTGCCCCCTTCACTGTGTGAGGACCAGTGGTGGGGCATCCTCTATGAATCAGAAAGCAAGGCCTCACCAGACCGTGAATTTTCTAGTCCCTGTCCTTTATCTTCCCAGCCTGAAGACAGTGAGAATAAATTTCTATTGCTCATAAAATACCCATTTTATTATATTTTTATAGCAGCCTAAAAGGACTAAGACACTCTTTGACCCATGGATTATTTGGCTTATTTAGAAGTGTGTTGTTTGGTGTCCACATGTTTGGAATCTTTCCTGCTATCATTTTATTGTTGATATCTAATCTGGTTCCATTTTAGTTGAAAAGCACACTGTATTATTTAAATTCTTTTAAATTTAGTCTTTTTTTTTGTTGTTGTTGTTCTGGGTATTGAACCCAGGGATGCTTAACCACTGAGCCACGTCCCCATCCCTTTTTAATATTTTATTTAGAGACAGGGACTCGCTGAGTTGCTGACGCTGGCTTTGAACTCGTGATCTTCCTTAGCCTCCTGAGCCACTGGGATTATAGGAGTGCACCACCACACCCGGCTTGAGGTTTGTTTTGTGGTACAGATTATGGAGTATCTTGGTTTATATTCTATTAGCACTTGAAAGGAAATTGTATTTCATTGTCATTGAGTGGAGTGTTCCCAACCTGTCAATCAGGTCCTCTGAATAATCATATTGACTCTTCATAGGCTTGCTTATATTCTATCTAGTTGTTCAATCTTTTTTTTTTTTTTTTTTTTTTTTTTTGTACTGGGGATTGAACTCAGGGGCATTTGACCACTGGGCCACATCCCCAGCCCTTTTTGTATTTTATTAGAGACAGGGTTTCACTGAGTTGCTAAGTGCCTCGCCATTGCTGAGGCTGGCTTTGAACTGGTGATCCTCCTGCCTCAGCCTCCCAAGTGCTGGGATTACAGGCGTGCGCCACCATGCCCAGCTTGTTCAATCAATTTTTGAGTGTTGAAGATTTCAACTATAATTGTGGATTTGTCTATTTCTCCTTTCAATTCTATAATTTTTTTGTTTCATATATTTTATAGCTTTGTAAGTTGATTTGTATACATTTAGAATTGCTGTCACTTGGGATTAACCCTTTTATCATTGTATAATGCCCCTCTCAATCTCTTGTTAGTTTTCTTTGCTCCAAAGTCTACTGTATTTGATATTAGTATAGTCATTCCTACTTTCCTCTTATTCATGTTATGATATATCTTTTCCAAGTTCCTTCTTTCTTTCTTTCTTAGATGGAATTTTTTTTTTTTGCCCCCAATAGCACTGTGCAGTTTTATTAATCATTGAAGTACAGTAGCATCTGGTAAGATTGGGACAGAATTGGGATTGAAAAGTGAACAGATATTCAGCATTCTAACAATTACACACTCTTCACAAACATGTTTTCACAGAGCCAATACGGTACTAGCCATTAACCCAGTACACCAAGTTCACTGAAGTAGAAAAGATGCAACAATAAAAATAGCTACATTAAAAAGACCAACACTTCAGAAAAAGATTAAAACACTTTCAGTTGCTCTCCTTTGTCCCCTAAAACAACATCTTGCAGCCTGGATCTACCTATAGAGTCCTACATCAGCTTCTAGAATATTTGTCAGGAAGGAAAAAATAAAATGACACTGGCCAGTACAGTCTTCTGATATTTATGAAGGGGAGAAAGTTCTCAGAACAAATTAGTCAGCTTCAGTCTCATCAGCAGGGTCTTTGGACTCTCGTTCTTCTGCACTTCTTCAATGTGCTTATCCTCCTCCTGCAAACGCTCCAGTTTGGCAGCCATTTGTGCCTCTCAGTTCTCTTTGTGAGCTTCCATTTTGCGGGTCGGTATCTCTTCCGCCATTTTACTGAAGTTGTTGTTTTCTTCCATTGCTTTCTGAAGCGCTTCTTTCTCATGCTCTCGTTTCTCAGCAAGCTGCTTCAAGACCTCAGCTTCATGAGACTTGTGTCTTTCTTCTGCAGCTTCTAATTTCTTCAGAATTTCCTCCAGGGAAAGATCCTTCTTCTTTGGAGGGGAAAGGGGAAATTTGGGATGGATTCTTTTGACAGAGGGCCGAGAATCAGTTCAAAAGCCTGGCCTGAGGCACACTTCTCCAGTTCTTCCACCTGGCTATCAGAAGAAGCCATGGTGAATAGAAGACCAGAGACTGGCAGTGTATTCTGCACAATCCATTGGTAAGGAAAGCCCTGCTCTGTCCGAGACATCTGGCCACACTCTTAGATGGAATCTTGTTCTGTTTCCCAAACTGGCCTCAAATTTGTGATCCTCCTACCTTGGCCTCCCAAATTCCTGGGATTACAGGCATGTGCCACAGCACCTGACTCTTAGAACATTATTTTGGGATTCCATTTTGATTTATATACATATTGTCTTTAAGCTTATCTCTTTGTATAGTATTTTAAGTGGTTGTTTTAGGTACTACATTATACACACACACACACACACACACACACACACACACTGGTTTCTTTACTTTCCCTCATTTTGTAATAACAATTGTTTCAAATATTTCTTATACATAACATTTAAAATTACATCAATGTTGCAGGGCGTGGTGGTGCATACCTGTAATCCCAGTGACTTGGGAGGCTGAGGCAGGAGGATTGTAAATTCAAGGCTGGCCTCCACAATTTAGCAAGACCCTCAGTAATTTAGCGAGATCCTGTCACAAAATAAAAATAAAAAGAACTGGGGATGTGGCTCAGAGATAAATTGTCCCTGGGTTCAATCCCTGGTACCAAATAAATAAATAAATGAATAAATAAAATTAAGAGAAAGTTAAGCTTTAATAAGGAGTATAGGCAACTGTCAGAATAATTTTATTTATTTTTATCTCCATACCATTTCAAGCATTCTAGTGTAAGATGTTCAAAATATGGATTTCCAGGAACATTAATTCATGATTGTGAAAAATTAAAAACTGTTTAGTTAAAAGTCTGGTGTGGCTTGGCACAGTGGTGCACACTTGTAATCCCAGTGCTTTGTGAGGCTGAGGTAAGAGGATTGCAAGTTCAAAGCTAGCTTCAGCAACTTAGCTTAGGCCCTGTCTCAAAATAAAAAACAAAAAGTCCTGGGATGTAGTTCAGTGGTTAAATTCCCTTGAGTTCAATCCTCAGTACAAAAACAAACAAAAAAAAAAAAACAAAAACAAACAAACTGAAGTTTCCAAATATTAGGGGACATCTGTCTTTTTTGTAATTGATTCTTAATTGCATTGTGGTTAGAGATTATGGTCTGCAATGAATGATGCACATTCTTTTCAATCTGTTGAAACTTGCATTATAGTTTTTTTTCAACATGTCTCTAAGTGTAGTCTACCAATCTCTGGGGAGTCCCAAACCCCTTTTAGGAGATTTTTGAAGTCAAAACTATTTTCATGACAATACTGGGACATTATTTTGTCTTTTTTACCATGCTGACATTTCCACTAATGGTACAAAATTAAGATAAGTTAAAGCTGCTGGTGCCCTAGTATGAATTTAGGCAATGGGTCTAGCTATTCTAGTAGCCCTTAAATTCTTCACTGTCATAAACTTACAGGGGAGAAAAAAGGCCAGTTTCCCTTAAGAATCTCTTTGAGGAAGTAGTAAAAATTTTTTTTAATAAATTTTAAATCTTGAGGACATGTCTTTATTTTATTTGATAGCATGGAAATATGCATAGTTTGCTTTTGCTATATACCAAAATATGATGACTCTTTTGTGGAAGAGCACTTGTAGGATCCTGTGAATTGAGAGCAGGATCAAATTCCCCACACTCATGGAACACTTTTTTTTTTTTTTTTTAAGTTGGTGTGAACAACTAACAAATGTTGATTATTCAGACTTGAGTATTTGGCAGTCATTTTCTTAAAACTGATTGAAGGTAGCCTGTGACTTTGAGGAAAACAACTGACAATATTTTTGCCAGTGATAAAATCTGAGCTTTCACGTGAAAATTCAAGTTTATGAAATCTTGTATCCATTGCTGTAAGCTCGACAGCTTCCTAATGCATAACAACTATTCTGATGAGATTGATGGGGATACTAACAAGTGTGATTTTTTAAAAAAATAAATTGTATAATGAAATGTGTCAGCATTCAGAAGACTGGAATGATTCAGCGAACCAGTATTTCCCAAATGACTAATGAGTGATGTTCAAAATTATGCATGGCAAAAGATGCAAAGGGTAAAATATAATGATGGATTTTAGTGTAATAGAGTATGAAAAGTTCATCAATATGGCCTCAGATTCTACACTGTAAGTAATTTTTAAGAAATTATTATGTGTTGAAAAAACTGTGTGGAATCAACACGACTGTGCTCTGTGGGAAAAAAGAAAAACCTGCTCCCTCCACTCTGCTGGAAGCTGGAGGGTGCTAGGCGCCTGTGTAGTAGTGCATAGAATTCTAGCTTTTTTCCTCCTTTCTCTGTATATTGGGCTCGGAGATGACACTGTGTCTCTATGTGAATATGGACAGTTAACATTTACCAACATGTATCTGCCTACTTTTTCTTGTTTAAAAAAAGAAAAAAAAACTTTAAAAAATGGGGTTATAGATGGTCAGCAAAGGGTGGGTTTGAGATGTTTGGGTGGATTAAGTGGGCATTTTGACAACATGGCTTCTCCTTTGGCACGTTTAATTGTGATGTTTAACGGACATCCTTGCAATTTAAGATGATACTTTTAAAATAAAATTCTTTCCTAATGATGACTTGAGCCCTGCCACTCGATGGGAGAATCAGCAGAACCTGTAGGATCTTATTTGGAATTGACAGTCTCTATTGTAATTTTGTTTGTTTATTTTTAAATTTTCTTTTTTTGTTTTCACTGGAAAGGAAAGATGATGCTCAGTTTTAAACGTTAAAAGTGTATAAGTTGTTGGTCTGGGGTTGTGACCTAGTGGTGGAGCACTTGGCTAGCATGTATGACGCACTGGGTTCGTTCTCAGCACCGTATATGAATAAATGAATAAAATAAAGGTCCATCAACAATTAAAAAAGAATATTGAAAAAAAGTGTACAAGTTGCTTTGTTACAATGAAACTAAATGTGTACACACACAGAGAGAAAGAAATTATTATATGTTGAATTTTGGTATAGTATTAGAGAAAAAATATCCACTATTATCTGAAGAGGCAATTAAAACATCCCTTCTTTTTGTAACTACACATTCATGTGTCAATGCCTTCCAGCCAAAGACCAATTGGAACACAACTGAATTTGGGCAAGTTGGGTTTGTTATTCATCATGGAGAGAGATAACATATATCCTAGGGAACTGTTGGGTATCTTGTAAAACCATTTTTAAAAAGACTCATAGGATTTGGGCTTGTGGTAGGTGATTTTAGGGGAAGGTTAAAGGAAGTGGGACTTTGCTCTGGATTGGATGATGTCAGGAAGTGGAAATACTTCTATTATTGAGCACCTTAATCTTATCTATAGGAAGGTGTATTGAGGTGAATAGTAGCTCCCCCAAAGGCATATCTCCAGTCTAACCCCCAGAACCTTATTTGGAAAAGGATCTTTATGAATACAATCAAGTTAAGGATCTTGATCCTATATTATATGAGTGGACCCTAAACTGAGTGACAAGGGTGTTTGTGAGAAAAAGGCAGAGGGACATTTGAGACAGACAGAGAAGGCCAAGAAAAAATGGAGGCAGAAATCGAGCAACCTTATGCCAAGGAACTCTCAGAGCCACGAGAAGCTGAAAGTAGCAAGGAGGCACCTTCCCCTGGAGTGTGTGGAAGAAGCATGGCCCCACGCACACCTTGATTTTGGACTTCAGGACTCCAGGACTGTAAGAGAATAAATTCCTGTTGTTTTAAGCCATTAAGTTCATGGTAAGTTATTACAGCAGTCCTAGGAAAGTGACACAGAAGGGCAGATAGGGAAACCCCAGAGCTGAAAGTGGTGAAGAAGTAGTGGTGACTCATAACAACTAGAATAAGGGGAACGTTGCCTGTTTTTGTGGCCTGGATCAGTTCATGGTCTTATTTTTATCTTGGGCCGTCAAGTGGCCTTGTCTGAAGTAGATGTTCTATGTCCTGGTTCATGCTCAACAGGAGAACACCAAGGTCAGCTGTGGGTCAGTCAGCTCCTAGCACAGGACAACCTTGCTGGGCAGCAGGGGCTGCCTTTCTCTTCCTCATGTGTGAGGCTGGCTTTCTTCATAAACTTCAATCTAAACAACATGTCAGAGAATCCAGCTATTTTTTGCTAAACCAGATGTTAAAGAGATTTTCCAAACAGTAAAACCATGCTATTCCTTTAATGATTTTATAAAGGGTATTCTTCATTAAAATTTTATTTCTGAGACCATGAAGTGGGCTCAATATTATTAAAGTACATAATTGGATTTGTTTATAAAGTTAACAGATACACAAAACATTTTTCAGTTTTAATTTCTAACACAGTAAATAGAGTCCACATTTTAAAAAATAGCTCTTTGAAATCCCTAGTCATTTTTAAGAGTTTAAAGGGATTCTGCTGCCAAAATTTTTTTAAAAATGTTTATTTATTTACTTTAGTTGTACACAGTGCAATGCATTTATGTTTACGTGGTGCTGAGGATCGAACCTGGGCCGCGCATGTGAGAGGCAAGTGCTCTGCCGCTGAGCCACAACCCCAGCCCCTGCTGCCAAAAATTTTGAGAGCTGGTGGCCTAGTTCATTGTCAGTTTTTGTAAATATACCATGTATGCTTGTCTAATTCTGCGGGACAGGGTTCTATATATGGCTACTAAATCAATGCTGCTGTGTTCCCATCATCTATAACTATAATAATTGTAAATGTCTAATCTATTAATATTTTGGAAAAGTGAACTGAAATTTCCCACTTTGATGATATATCTGTCCATTTCTGTCTGTAGTTCTCTCAATTTTTACTTTATGTATGTTAAAGACATTTGAGTAAGCTAGACTGTCTGGCTTACTAGCTGTGTGCCTTAGGGCAATTTACTCATTCCCTCCAGGACTTATCTGTCTCATTGTGTAAGTGGGTAATAATAGGACTAACCCATAAGGCTGTTGTTGATAAATACCTGTTATTGCTATTACCAGCAGTGCTTAGTGGAAGAGCAGAACAGGGCAGCAGTTGGATCTGTCCAGTTGGGATTTTGGTTCAGGAAAATTGGGGAAGAAAGATAAGTGGATAAGGATATTAAAAATGTTAGAAAAATAATAACGGGAGTTCAGGTTGGATAGGAGAAGAAGCCGCAAGGCTGAGCAATGGGGAGCAAATGCTGTGGCAGCTTAATGAGAGTGAAAGACTAGAACAGGGAGGGTGTCCTGGGTGAGCTGGAAACACAATTACCAGGGCAAATTTGAGGTCCAGTGTGAGGCCCCAGGAGTGGTGGAATGAGGGGTTGGGCGGATGGACAGATTATCCTCATGGTTGCTGAAGACACACACAGCAGGATGGTGCTGGATGGATAAGAGAACCCACAGTCTTCTACATCCGTTGACCAGCAGTTGAACAGGTGACATGGAGCAGCATAATGGTGCCAGTCTCAAAGCAAAAGTCATGCTTTCAGAATGCCAACCCTGCCTGTGACATCAGGGCTTTGGGTGAACCAGCCACCCTCTCCGGAGACAGATGCAGGGGAGCAGGACCTTCCAGTATCAGGAAGAAGGTGGACGGGTTTCCTGGGGTGGGAGGGAACTGACAATGTTGGGGAGGATGTTTGTTATGAGAAAAGTGGCATAGTGGGTTCCCAGAGAAAAGACACAGGGACTTTCCATCTGGAGAGGTGGCCAAGGATGAGCAGGGTATGAGGCATGCTGGGACTGGCTGGCTGAAAGGTTCCAAACACTACTGCAGACTATATTATCAGACTTGAGCCTAGGGTGGTATCAGTTTTTTAATGATTGTGGACAAGGGTTTGGGCAACAAGGGGCAGTTACAGGTATGGTTTCTAAATAACAGCACGGCCTTGCTGTAGAATAGCCTGTCCCTGAAGTAGTGAATTGTCCACCATAATTTACAATGCTTGTTTCAAAAGAAGCACAACTGTCAGAGAACCGCCAAGAGCATAGCGCAGCAGGACTTGAAATTTTGACTCTGAAAATCTTTGGAAATTTGAGTATAGTATTTGGCTATGGCCCCCTCTAGTGGCCATTATTCAGAATTAACCAGAATACAAATATTGCAGAAATGAATCCATAATCTCAAACCCAAAGACTAGAGTTGGTATCTTTGAGGGAATAGCCTGAATTCTGCTATGTGGCCAATTATTCCTGAAATATAATGATGCATCTTAGTGCTCACTATTTGAGCCCGTTAATCATTTTTGTTTTTTAAACCTGAGGATGCTTTCGGCTGGTAGTCTGCTGTACCAAGCACATAGGGCTGGCAGGACAAGACAAATCAGACTCCTGTCTTCATGGTGCTTACACTCTAGCATGGGGAATGGATCATCAGTAATCAATAAATAATAAAGTGGCAGGCTCAGATTAGTGCTACGCAGAAAATAAGCAGAGTGCAGAGACAGGGACTAAGGAGGGTGACCTACCTTGAATTGAAGGGACTAGGAATGCCTCTTTGAAGAGGTGACAATTAAATGAAAAGAGGCAGAAGAATGTTCCAGGCTGCAAAGCAAAAGTGCAAAAGCCCTGTGATGGGAAGTAGCTTGTCCTGCTCTGGGAGTTCACAGAAGACCAGCACAACTAGACAAAAATTAGCAGGTTGAGCTGGATGTGGTGGTGTATACCTATAAGCTCAGCGGTTTGGAGGCTGAGACAGGAGGATCATAAGTTCAAGACCAGCCTCAGAAATTTAGTGAGACCCTCAGGAACTTAGCAAGATCCTGTCTCAAAAAATAAAAAAGGACTGGGAGCCGGGCGCGGTGGCGCATGCCTGTAATCCCAGCACTTGGGAGGCTGAGGCAGGAGGATCATGAGTTCAAAGCCAGCCTCAGCAATGGCGAGGCGCTTAGCAACTCAGTGAGACCCTGTCTCTAATAAAATACAAAAAAGGGCTGGGGATGTGGCCCAGTGGTTGAGTGCCCCTGAGTTCAATCCCCAGTACCAAAAAAAAAAAAAAAAAAAAAAAAAAGGACTGGGGATATAGTTCAGTGGTAAAGTGCCCCTGGGCTCAATTAAAAAATTAACAGGAGGCATGAGCCGTGGGTTGTGACTGGAAGAGATGGCAAGGGACCAGATCATGCCAGTCCTTGTTGGCCACAGGAAACCTCAAAGGTCATGGGAAGTTCATTAGAGACAACCTTCATCCTACTTTAACAGATTGTATTTATTTTAAAATTTAATTTTGCTAATTATCTCTCCTCAGCTTCTAAACAAAGAAAAGAAATATTTAAAAAACTCAAAGAGGATTCTACATTAACTTATTAAATCTCTTGGCTTATTAGACCATAGATTTTGTTACTAAACATTCTTTTTGTACCAGAATTGGTAGTGAATCAACACAAGATGTTCAATTGGAAGTAATAGGTTCTGTTGTTAAAAAACTTTCCCACTTACCTAGGACATTGTTTTCTTGAAGTGAACAACATTTAAGGCACTCATCTCTTCCTAAGGAGGAACTGGAGAGAGCTTTCATTTTTAATGATGACTTCTGAATTTGAATTATTTCATCTCAAATGAAGACTTACCAGAATTAACCAAGCCCCAAAGTATGGGAGTTCTTCTACAACGTGAAACTGAGAAACTTAGCATGGTTTTACTACATCATGGACTATTAGAAGTGAGCTAAAAATTTAAAGCTCAGTGTAACCAGCCTCCTTTGATCAAAATATTTCTTTTCTTTTTTATGTTTTTATTTAAATGTATTTATTTTAATTAGGTATATATGACAGCAGAATGCATTTTGACTCATTGTACACAATTGCAGCACAACTTCTCATTTCTCTGGTTGTACACGATGTAGCATCGCGCCATATGTCCAGTCATACATGTACCTAGGGTAATGATGTCCATCTCATTCCACCATCTTTCCTGTCCCCATGCCCCCAGTATTTCTTAATTAGAAGAAGCACTGTGAGAAATGAGAAGGGTACATGCCAGACAAAGACAGCACTGCTAAGTTTATAAAAGGAGAAATGTTGAGTGTGACTTCATGTTTGGTAGATGGCATGCATCCAGCCTGTGGGCCCACTGTGCTGGGCTGTGTGCAGGCACACTGTGTGACTGTGCTGGGGTTACTGCCTCACCTACCTGTGCATAAGCACCCAGGTGCTAGATGGTATGACAGGATGATAGTAGAGCTCATGTCATCAGATAATGCAAAATGTGTAAATATGGTTGTTTTTTGGTCAGAAAGTGTAGTACAGGACTCTGGTTCAAAACGGGCAGCTGTAAGAACAGTACTTGGTGAGAAAGAAGAGACAAGGGGAAGAAAGGGCATCATGGGACTGATTGTGTCATCCAAGGGACTGATTGAGATAAAAGGAAATGAACATTAGGGTGTCTTGTTACTGCTTCACCCATCTACAGAGAGTGGGAGCATTGATTGGGAAACCTTCAAATTCTAACCAGGATCAAAAATTTTTATGTTGCAAATTAAATCATACTCTAAAAACATAAGTACAGTTTGTAAGTGTAAGTACAGTTTGGAGTATTAGGCTCATCTTTAAGACAACTTTGTGAGTACCGGCATGTGATTTTAATGGCCAAGTTTGCACTTTCATATATAATCAATCAAGATGGTGCTAAGTGATGACATTTAACTATTTTGTTTATATTTATAGAATTATTTTATTGTATTCCACAAAGGGTTTGTTTAATACTAAAAATAAAATTTGCATGTCACCCATTCCAACTAAAACCATATAGCCTGTCACTCTGTCAGCACATGGCCATGTTTATCCCCAGGATACAACAGGGCTGGACTGGCCTAATGGAAAGAAGGATTCTGCTTGTCTGCATTTACTCAAGGAGGCCAAGAGCCAACCAGCTACGCAGAAGGTCTGTGGGTCATAGTATTCACACCTCCAGCTTATAGTTAAGGAGTGCGTGGATATGGCGCAAAAACCTAAGTTCAGTCAACAACTGGTTAATATTCAGCATGCTTCTATCATAGGTCAAGTCTCATTTTCCTTATGTAAAAAAATAGACTTAATAATGTCTACCTAAAAAGATGTAAAGTCACCAAAACAACTCAATGAGCTAAGAATCATAATTAGGCCCATTTTTCAAATGAGAAAACATTTTTAAGTTATGCCAAATTGCTTACCATATAGGTTGTACCAATTTGTATCTTATCATCAGAATGTACATGTTCTCATTGTTCTTTTTTTTTTTTTTTTTTTTTTGTGGTACTGGGGATTAAACCCTGGGGTCCTTAACCACTGTGCTACATCCTCAGCCCTTTCTAAAAATTTTTATGTAGAGACAGAGTCTTGTTAAGTTCCTGAAGGCTTTGCTAAGTTGCTGAGGCTGGCTTTGAACTTGTGATCCTCCTGGCTCATCCTCCCAAGCTGCGGATTATAGGTGTGCACCACCATGCCTGGCCTTGTTGTTCCTTTTGAAATTAGAATTATTATTATTTTTTACTTTATTTTTAAAAAATTTTAAAAAATATTTATTTATTTACTTTAGTTGTACACAATTCAATGCATTTATGTTTATGTGGTGCTGAGGATCGAACCCAGGCCGCGCACGTGCGAGGTGAGCGCTCTGCCGCTGAGCCACAACCCCAGCCCCGAAATTAGAATATTAATGTTAATGGAGTGAGTGTGAAACAGAATATATTTTTTTAATTTTCCATTTCCCTGGTAATCGATAAGGTTGAACATCTTTTCATATGTGCTTTCACTATTCTTGGTTGTTCTTGAAAATGCCTATTCATCTCTTTGGTCCTTCTTTATATCAGGTTGTCTCTTTCCCATTGGTCCATAAATTTCTTTCTATATTCTGCATACACATAGTAAATAGTTTCTCCCATTTCCTGCCTTTTTTTCTTTTTATGCTGAATTTTGATGAAAAATTTTCTAATTTTAATATAATTGTTTATCCTTTTTTTTCTTTTTTGGTTCTGCTTTTCTTGAGTCTTATTATCTTTCTTTAATTGAAAACTTTCTAACTTTTCTGTTATTCTGTTGTGTGTGTCTTGCAAGAAGAATAATCAAATCTGGTAGCTTCTTATCTCTGAATATATGAATTTAATTTATTTACATTTGTTTTCATCAGGGATATGTTTAGGTGTATTTCTATCATCTTATTTTTTCTTCACTATTTGTAATCCTTTTTATCAGCTTTTCTCCTATCCTTCCCTGTCTTCTGTTGAATTAGTAAATTTTTATAAATTCTTTGTAGTTATGGAATCTGTATATTTTATATCTATCTGTTTAGGTTTTCTTTAATATTTCACATATATTTTTAACCATAAGTTTTTCATACTGTCTAAAATTTTTCATATTTCTATCTGCTTCCTGATTATAAAAACCTTCACTGGAAAGCAGTATGATGATTCCTCAGAAAATTTGGAATGGAACCACCATTTGACCCAGTTATCCCACTCCTCAACATATACCCAAAGGATTTAAAAATCAGTGTATTATAGTGATGAACATCAATGTTCATAACAGTTCAATTCACAATAGCTAAGCTATGGAACCAATGTAGGTGCCCTTTAACCAATTAATGGATAAAGAAAAACAGAACCAATAGTCTATAGATATAAAGAAAGAGGTCTCTTATGAGAGATTGGCTCACTTGACTGTAGAGCCTGAGAAGTCTCATGATCTGCAGACTGAAGCTGGAGGCACAGGAAAGCTGGTAGGCTCATTCTAGTCCAAACACTTTCAAGCCTGAGAACTGGGGGAGCCAGTGGTATAAGTTCCAGTCAAATTGGAAGGTTTGAGATCCAGGAACTCTGGTGTCTGGGGATAGAAGAGGGATGTCCCAGTTCAGGAAGAGGAAGAGAGAACTCACTTTTTCTCTCCCCAGTTTGTTTCATTCAATTCTCAGTGGGTTGGAAGATGCCCACATGCATGGGTGAGGGTATGTCTTCCTGCTCAGTCTACTGACTCAAATGCTAATTCCTATGGAAATACCCTTACAAACCCAGCCAGAAAGAGGGTTTTATAAGTGCATCCCTTAGCCCAGTCCAACTGACACATCAAATTCACCATCACACTTTGTAAGTTCCCTTTTTGCCTAACTTTAAGTTTCCTGTGGCATGTAAAACTTTGTAAATATAGAAAGTAAATCTGACTCTATTTAAAGAAACATAAACAAACAGTAACTATTTCTGTGTTTCCACATGCAAATTGAGAAAGATAATGTTAGGGGTTTTTAGCTTTTCAACATGTAATAGATTCACATGGTAACAACACTTGAAAGGTACAAAAGGTATGGTTTCCTAGTACTCTACTACAATTCTCTAGATTCAGCTATTATTCTCAATTTCTTATTTGTCCTAGATATTACATAGGAGTCTGTATGTAGACACACACACACACACACACACACACACACACACACACACACAATTTGTCATAGCAATTTAGTTTTATGTTAGTGGAAATTGGCTAAATGCCTTGTAAGACTGCTGTCTTTGGGTCTGATGCTGGAACTTGAGGTCTGCAAGAAAGGCAGTTGGGAAGGGAATATGGATATAAAATAGGAGGGAGCTGGGGCTGGGATTGTGGCTCAGCGGCAGAGCGCTCGCCTAGCACATGCGCTGCCCAGGTTCTATCCTCAGCACCACGTAAAAACAAAGACATTGTGTACAACTTAAACAAACAAATAAATATTAAAAAAAAATAGGAGGGAGCAAGCTGGGAGCCATCTGTATGGGTTAGAATCTGTGTCAAAGCCTTTCACTTAATTATGTGGGTAACTTCAAGAAGAAGCTGCTACCTTTCACAGAACTAAACACATATCTGAGCCCAGAGGTGGAGAAATTGAAGGAGAATTCAGGAAAAGATAAAATAGTTGCTAGCCCAGTTGCCGCCACCTGCCAACATATAAACAACAATGTGCATAAACTACAAAGTGCCTGCTTCCACCTTTTATGCATAAAAATAAAAATGGACGCTATTTCACTTCTGCCTTCTAAATCTTGGGCAAAAAATGTCTCTCCAGGGTGACTCTAATCACAAACATGTGGAAAGGAATTTTGGGGAATGTAGTTCCAGCTGGTTAAGTTAATACATTCTAGGGACACCATTTTTGGTATGATATTTTTGCTACATACCATCTTTGTCTTTTTACATAAATGCTGTCATACTATACACATTCCTCTGTACCTTGCTTAGAAGTCCTGCCATATCAGTATATTCAAATATCCATCATTCTTTTTTTCATGGTAGCATAATATTCTATTGTGTTTGTGTTGTTCCATTCCTTTGCTCTTTCAAATGATACCATAAATAGCCTTATTCATATATATTTTCATATATGCAAGCATATCTGTATAGTAAATTTAATAATTGAAAAGGGTTTGTGATTTTACTCTACTTTCAAGCTAACAAGTTAATCTGTCACATTTTCCTGGATGTTGAAAGAAGACATGAGCCACCTGGCCCCAAAACAAAGGACTTTATTACTCATGGCACAATAAGCAGCATGACACTTGTCCACTCCCCTCATCCCCCAAGTTCCACAGGGACAGTGTGGAGGCAGGCCCAAGCTAATGTTGTGTGCAGTGAGTTCTTGGCAAACCCGAAGGACCATGAGCTTTGGAAACCACCAGTCTTATCAGGGAGTTGCTCGCAAACCTGCCCTAACATTGCCCTGGAGAGAAACATTATTATCCTGGTTAGCAAACAAACCTGCCCCCTGTCCTGGAGGGAAACTCTATCTTCTAAGATTTTTCCCTTGAATAGATAACCCAGAATGAATAAAAGGTGTTATGAGATGTGCAGCAACACAAGAGGCTCATGGAGAATTGTCTGCCAATAAGAAGTGGGGCCAGGCTGGGGTTGTGGCTCAGTGGTAGAGCGCTCGTGTGTGACCTGGGTTCGAGCCTCAGCACCACGTAAACATAAATGCATTCATTGTGTACAACTAAAGCAAATAAATAAATATTTTAAAAAAAGAAGTGGGGCCATCGTCAGGTTCGAGTTCCTGTTTCCTCTTCTGCATTATGTTTTCTATATGTATGATATGTATGACATAGTTCTTCACCGTAAATATCATCTTCTGCTAGTGGGTAATTTCCATATAGGGAAAAGATAGAGTGGAAATAGATATCGGATTAAGAACACAGGATATAGAGAACTATAATAAGTCTCTTCATATATCTCGGGTTGAATGATCAGAATTAAATCAGGGAGAGAGAGCCCTGTATTCCTGACTTCTCCTAGAGAAGCTTCAAATACCCTTGAAACTTCTTGGATTTTTAAGTAACATCCAAGTAGGTGATACAAGGACTCCCTGGCACCCAATTTTGGTGATGAAGCCAGTTTTAATGAACTTGGGAAGTTGTGGGCTTAGATACAAGTGGCACTTTTTGATACTCAGTGATGAGCTTAAGAACCTCAATACACCTAGGCAGTTAAAAGGCGTTTTCTGGAAGAATTATGGTGCTCATAGGAAAACACATCACATGTGCAACCCCCTGAAATGGCTAACTTTTGCCTAAGGATGTAAAACAGACTTCCTTGGAGTTATCTGTGAGTCCCTGAGGTAACAAGGCAGGCCGAACACAGTGAATACTTAAAGAAAGGATCTCTTTGGAGCTTCTGCTGATGAAATATTCTCTAAGTCAAAGAGCTTCCTCACCTCTCAGCTTCTCAATAATGAAAGTGCTGGTCTGGCTTTGGGCTTCCTCAGTGTCAGGAAATGACTAACCAATGCTTGTGAATCCTCTAGGAAAGTGTTCTTTTTTCACTCTTTAAAAAATTAATTTCCCCCAGTGATTACCAGGGGACTGTAATTTTTAAAAATCCAACACTTCAGAAATACTTGCTCTGCCAATCTAGATAGAAGCTACAGCTGTTTCTAACTGGAGAATGGAGGGTTCTGATACCCATATGGAGGATAGGAAAAGATTCTTCTTTTTCTCTGTACCTTCTATAAATTAGAAAGAAAAATTATCGACAATATCAGGTAAATATATTAGAGAAAGTGTTGCGAAGAGAAAGAAAGTCACCCATAATCATTTTGCCTGAACAAAGCAGCTGCTTTTTTTCATTTTTGAATGTTGCCTTCAAATACGTGTTTTTGGTATCATTAGCAGAGATGTTTATAGCAAGAATCAACTCAATTTGTGTATATATCATGCTAGGTCTTTAAGGAATAGGACTTTAAAAAAATCATATGCCACTAATGTGTTCTAAAAGTCAGGCCTTAATTTATTAATCCTATAATCATATTTCATTTAGAACCAATGTATTTTCTTTTGGTAATATGCACTTGCTTATTGGAATCATTCCTAGTTTTGATAGAGAAACCCCATTATCATCTCCTTTTATCTGATATGACATGTAAATATGCATTCAGTTAAACTAAAAGCTGTATCAAACTATTAATATATAAAATAAATAGGGTTGGGGGTGTAGTTCAGTGGTAAAACACTTGCCTCGCCTGCATGAAATGCTGGATTTGATCCCCAGCTCCACATATATACACACAAAAGCATAAATTACACAGAAAAGGGACTAAAATCATAGTTCCATATCCTGTATTTAATGTTTAAGATTCTGATCTGATCTGTCATAAGATGATGTTTGCCCACAGTGGTATTAAAACACTTCAGGCATGGTGTGCACACCTGTAATTCCAATGGTTTGAGAGGCTAAGGCAGGAAGATTGCAAGTTCAAAGCCAGCCTCAGCAACAGCAAGGTGCTAAGTAACTCATGAGACCCTGTCTCTAAATAAAATACAAAAAAGGGCTGGGGATGTGACTCAGTGGTTGAGTGCTCCTGAGTTCAATCCCTGGTACTAAACAAAACCAAAACCAAACCAAACCAAACAAAAAGTGTTGAAGGTGGGGAATCTATGCTTGGTTATATTATGTGGACCTTTGTCAATACCCCTCTATAGGAGAGATTATTGAAAGCTTGAATCTGTCTTATGTTACTTGTGACTTTTTAATCTATAAGGTTAAAAAAGGTATGAGGGTAGATGTAGCTGAGGGGAATTGGGGGAAGTCTTTGTTTGTTGGTGGTTCATCCTACCCACTTAGGACGCTTGACAGTGACTCAAATCTCTGGCTCAGGAGAGCTGTGAAGACATTACCTAGGTGAATGCACTGTTGGGTGGGAAGACTGCTATGGCAGACACTGCCACGTGGTCACCCAAAACTCGGTTTGCTCATTTCCCCAGGCACACAGTTGGTCAATGTTTACAAGTCTCCTCTGCAGCTGGGTGTGTGAAGGAGCCCTAATTAGGAAGGGCTGTTGTAGCTAGCTGGAAGCCATGGGTTCCACCTGATATGTATGTGACGCACCTGTAGGCACCCGCAAACCTGAATCAGCGGTCAGAACGTAGGCAGAGCGGTTACAGAAGAGAAACCAGATAGAAGAAGTAATGACTGGTCAGAGTTAGGCCGAGACTCCTGAGGAAGACAGAAGACAGAAGACAGAAGAAGGAAGAAAGAAGAGAGAAGAAAGAAGCTCTAATCTTTCTCTACTCTAAGCTAAGAAGACAAGAAGAAAAGCTCGCTTTAATCTTTCTCTCTAAAAATCTTTCTTTCCCTCTTTAAGCTCTAAGAAAGTAGAAGTAAAGTAGTAAAAGCTTCACTCTGCCTCCGAGATTTTTTCCCGGGTTTCGGTACCAGGCAGCTTAATTAAGCTGAAGCAGAGTAGCCAGCAAAAAGCCGAAGCGAGCCGGCCAAAAGCCGAAGCAGAGTAGCTGGCCAAAAGCCATAAAAAATATAGAGAAAAAGCCTTGAGCTTTAGTATAAAGAAAAAAGCCATGAGCTTAAAAGAAAATAGAGAATTAAATAGCATGGTAAAAACCATGCAGAAAAAAAGCCATTGAGCTTTGGCAAGAAAGCCATAAAGAAAAATAAAGAGGGAAAAAAAAAAAAAAAAAAAAAAAAAAAAAAAGTCAAAGCCGCTTATACAATTGTGCTTAACTAAGTGCGTTAGCTGCTCCTCAGCAGTAGGCTTCCTTAAAGCCACAGCACCTTCTCAAAAAGGGCTCAAATATCCACCCTTTTAAAAACAAAAGGTGAAAAGCTAGGTAGGGACAAGAAAATAAAAGAAAATAGAGAAAATAAAATAGAGAAAATAGAATTAAAGCACCTTTTTAAACTAAAGGGAAGGAATATGAAGGAGCCCTAATTAGGAAGGGCTGTTGTAGCTAGCTGGAAGCCATAAGTTCCACCTGATATGTGACGCACCTGTAGGCACCCGCAAACCTGAAGGTATATAACCGGGTGAAAGCGGTCCGAGTTAGGAGAACGGAGAATTCAGTCAGCCGGGCAGTCACTCGGTCGGTCAGAAGAATCAGCGGTCAGAACGTAGGCAGAGCGGTTACAGAAGAGAAACCAGATAGAAGAAGTAATGACTGGTCAGAGTTAGGCCGAGACTCCTGAGGAAGACAGAAGACAGAAGACAGAAGAAGGAAGAAAGAAGAGAGAAGAAAGAAGCTCTAATCTTTCTCTAAGCTAAGCTCTATCTTTCTTTATTAAGCTCTATCTTTCTTACTCTAAGCTCTCTAAGCTAAGCTCTATCTTTCTTTACTCTAAGCTACTCTAAGCTAAGACTCTAAGCTAAGAAGAAAAATCTTTCTTTCCCTCTCTAAGCTCTAAGAAAGTAGAAGTAAAAGTAGTAAAAGCTTAACTCTGCCTCCAAGAGATTTCCTCCCGGTTTTCGGTACCAGGCCGCATACAGGTGTGGCCACGTGCCTGAGTTCTAGACAACAATGGAGCATGAGCTTATGTGATGTGTGCCATTTTTCAGGCCTCATCCAGGAGGACCTCTAACAAATGAGCCCCATGCTCTTTCTTTTTCCTGCTTGCTACAGAAGAGCATCTTGTCCTTAAAAGCTAAGGCTGTCCAAGATGGTGCAGCCATAAAACGAAGGCTTGTTTCAAGACAGCATCATCGTGTGATCAGAAACCTTTATTTTGCATTCTACTTTTTTTGTTGTTGTTGTTTTGGTGCTGGGGATTGAACCCATGGCCTTCTGCATGTGAGGCAAGCACTCTCCCATCTGAGCTATATCCCCTGCCCTTGCATTCTACTTTAACAAGAATTAGACTTCCATGTATTAGGCAAATGAAACTTAGGTTGTGTCTATAATAGCTGAAAATGTTACCCTAATTAATATAATTATGAAATAGGAAGTGATTTGTTTAATCACATACACACATTATTTTTGTTCTTCTGTAAACAACCTGTGCTGATGGCAGAGTGGGTACTAGCTAACAAACTTACAAGGCAAAACACAATTGAGGATCAAGATATGACTCAGAGGAAAGAATTATCTATGGGATCATAAACAGTAGCACAAAGCAATGCTTAAGCAAGAGGGATCTGGGGACAACCTGTCTGGATTGGAATCCTGATACTTGTTATTTGCAATCTTGGATAGCCTATCCAAACTTTTTTGACCCCAATTTCCTCATCAACAAAATGGGAATGATGATAATATGTATTTTATTTATTTATTTATTTATTTATTTATTTATTTATTTATTTATTTATTTATTTTTGTGGGATAAAGGATTGAACTCAGGGGCACTTGAACTCTGGGCCACATACTCAGCCCTTTTTTGCATTTGATTTAGAGATAGGGTCTCACTGAGTTGCTAAGTGCTTCGCCATTGCTGAGGCTGGCTTTGAACTCGCAATCCTCCTGCCTCAGCCTTCCAAGTGCTGAGATTACAGGCGTGCCACACCGCGCCCAGCATGATAATATGTATTTTATGAAACTCTTGTGAGATTTAAATGGATATGAGTTCAACTCTTACAGCAGTGCAGGCAACATAAGCTAGCTTATTATTTTACCAAGTAAGAGCCATGTGCCAAGCAGGGGCCCAGAGTCCAAAGGAGATGTGAGTGTGGAGACCTCTTTGTAGAAGCTTAGACTATGCTGGTGCCCACTTTTCTGGCTAACATCATCGCTCATCAACTTGTTTCACAATTGGGTGGATAAAATCTTGTGGCAAGCTATCCCAAAATGGAGAAGGCAGCTCAAATTTTTGGAAACAGTATCTCTCTTTTCTGTTCACCTGCCTTGGTGCCTCCTGTGTCCAGGAGGACACATCATCACTAGTGCCCAGGGGAATGTTCCACATCTTCCTTTCTCTTTCTCCCAGATCCCTTCTGGTTTTCATGTCTTCAAGGAAGAGAAGTAAAACAGAGGGAGCCAGAAACCTCTGTTTTTGTTTTTGTTTTTAAAATTGGCTCGATCTGTGGTTAGCCTGCTAGTAAAATGCAACACCTTCAAGGCAACTTCAGTAATGAATTAGAATTCTACATAAAGTCTGTAGCATACTGAATCTTCAAGCACAATAGAGAATTGAGAGACCCAGACTTGCAATTTGTTAAGCAGAAAATAGGCATACTTTTTTATTTTTAAAATTAAAAAAAATTCATTTTTTGTTTTTAATTGTAATCATTAATACATTAATTATTCAAACAAATGGGATTCACTGTGATTCCATACATGCACACATTGTGCATTGATCATGTTGTTTTTTGATTCATATTATTTTATTTACATAACAAAGTTTACCACTTTAACCATTCTAAGTGTGCAATTGAGTGGCATTATGCACATTCACGATGCTGTGGAACCACCACTTTGCAACTCCAGAACTTGTTCATTATCCCAAACAGAAACTCTGTACCTGTTAAACAACAGCTCCCCATTCCTTCTTTCTGACAGCCCCGGGTAACTTCTGTCCTACTTACTTTCTTTCTTTATGCATTTGTCTATTCTAGGTACACTATATAGGTGGAACCATGCCATATTCGCTCTTTTGTGTTTAGCTTAATTTGCTTAGCACAATGTTTCCTAAATTTCTCCCTATTGTAGCAAGTATCAGAATTTCATTCCTGTTTATGGTTGAATAATATTCATTTTTGGTCTGTTTGTTTTTTTGGGGTACTGGGGAATGAGCCCAGGGGCACTTATCCACTGAGCCACATCCCCATCCCTTTTTTATTTTTTATTTTGAGGCATGGTCTTGCCAAGTTGCTTAGGGCCTCACTAAGTTGCTGAGGCTGGGTTTGAACTTGTGATCCTCCTGCCTCAGCCTCCCGAGTCACTGGGATTACAGGTGTGCACCATCACTGTGACTGCTATAATATTCTGTTTCATGTCTATGCTGTGATTTGCTTTTTTAAATATTTATTTTTCAGTTTTAGGTGGACACAGTATGTTTATTTTATTTTTATGTGGTGCTGAGAATCGAACCCAGTACCTCATGTGTGCTAGGCAAGTGCTCTACCACTTGAGCCACAACCCCAGCCACTGTTATGATTTGTTTTAACTATTCTTCTAGAACTTGGGGGTGTTTCCATCTTTTGCTGTTATGAATGTTAGTGTACAATTCCCTACTTCTGATTCTTTGGGGAATATACCAGGAAGTAAAAATGCCAGCAATTTGTGTGTTTTTTAAAAAAATATTTATTTATTTACTTTAGTTGTACACAATGCAATGCATTTATTTACATGGTACTGAGGATCGAACCCGGGCCGCACACATGCGAGGCGAGTGCTCTGCTGCTGAGCCACAACCCCAGCCCAGCAATTTTTTTAAATAAAGAATTTTATTTAAAGGAAAAAAAATGTAGGAAAAGGTACTGAGTGACTCTACATAATGAATTTATCTACGGTGTCTGACACAACATACGTCCTAGAAAATGAACCTAGAACAGAGATTCCATACTCCCAAAGCCGGGAACATGAATTAAAAACTGACTCTTGATGATAACTATAATGTGATCAGTATTCTTTATTTGTAAGTTCAGTGCTGTCCTTTTTTCCTAGGTCTAACTTTGAATGATTTTATGACTTGTGAGAATTGCCTCATCTAGTTTCAGTGGGAATTTAGATAAATCTGCTATTGATAGGTAATTACCCATGGTTTGGTTTATGTAAAATAGGCTTTCCAACAGAAGGGGGGCACTCAACTGTAGATGATAATAATTAAATGATAATTAAAATTGGGTGGTTTAGCAATAACAATAGGAACAGGAAGGGGCAAGATGGCATCGTGTTAAGGAAACCATTCCTGTTGGAATGCTCAGAACTGAACACAACTAGTTCTGCTCAAAGATTACTATTTAAAGATCATTGCTCAATTACACCATTATTTACTATTTGATTTACCTAAAGACATTCACTTATCACCATAAGTTTGGAAATAGACTCTAGCCTTTGGATTTGTTGATACCAGACATTCAGAAATAAGACTCATCCATACCTTTGATAAAACTTTTAAATTTTCTATTATTAAGGAGAAAGTCATCAAGGCGATAATCTTATGATTGATGCATTCAAGGAGATAGTGATGGAAAGATAAAAGTGTAAATTAGGCATTTTGCATGTGTCTGATACGTATAGGTAAAGAAAGAAAAGAATGAAGGTATTAGTTAGGATACAATTTCAGATGAATGTAACAGAACCTCAAATCAACAACAGGTTGAACAAGGTAGAAGTTTACTTCTCTCCTGTGAAGATAGTCCAGGGTAGGTACAGTGGCTCTACTCCACAGGATCATGCAGGATCCTCAGTTCTGTTTCTTTGTTGTCCCGTGGAGAAATATGGAAGACGGGGAAAGGGTGAAGGGATAGCACAACCCTTACCTTTAAGGGTATGACTAGAAATCACATCTCATTGTGCCTATGATTTAGACACATGGCTGTACCTAGCTGCAAGGGAGTCTAGAAGATACAGTTTTTATTCTGGATAACCATGTGTCCAGTTAAACATTAGAGATACTATTATTTAAAAGGAAAGAATGGATTTTGAGATACAATGAAGAGTTTTGCTATAATCAAACCATCGCTACTATAGAAAACATAACAATTACTTTAAAACAAATTTGGAAAATTTTAAGTCAGAGAAGATCTTGGGCTTGTGCAGAAACAAATTCTTCCAATCCTCTTGACATATGAGTGATCCATAATTCCTTTATGAGTTTTAGGGCCTTAAATTCCACGAGTGTTGCCCTGTATTAGCCATTCTCCCCAGCTATTGCCCTGCCTTAGTCATCTTTCCCAGCAAGGTAGGCTGCCAGAGAATTATGGCATCATAGGAGACACACATAAATGAGGTTCTCCCTCTGACTGTGTATACTTTTGCATACTCAATTAGTTCTCTACTACCGTCAGTTATTTTCTGCAAAGAGAATGGTGGCCATATCCTTCCTCTGTGTATTTTCTCTGCAACCCCTCACCATCTGATGCACAGAAAAGTAATCAACAGAAAAATGAAGACACAACCATGGTGTTGTGACAGGCACCATAGGGAAAGGAGACAGTGGGTTGGGTCCTGGGCTGCTGGGTGGTCCAAGGAGGATGTTCAAGAGTAAGGGAACTAAGAGAGGGGCAGAAGATGGATTATGAGCCAAACAAAGTATGTTTCTCTTTCCCCAGTGAAAGCAATGTACATCTGGGGAATCTAAGAATCTCACATATCAGGGACATTGAGGTGGCAGAGATCATTAACCCAACTTAAAAGTGACCCAACAGAAAGACAGGAAGTGGGGTGATGCTAGGGAATCACAGCAAGTACAAGTGTGCCCCGGCATGAAGGTAGTCCAAATGGAAAACCTGGCCTCCTTAGTCTCTGTATGTTCTAGCATTCTTCATCCTCACTGGAATTTCCTATCTGTCACCTTCACCCCACTCTCCTACTTCCCTATGCTCACTTATGTCCTTACCACTTTGCTCAGTTTCGATTTCAAGGTTAATCCCTAAAATCAAACTCCTACATCATATTTGATTCACCTGCTCCTCTCTTCTTCCATATTTCCCTGGCAGAAGCTCAGCTCTGATCAAACCCAACATCACTGCCCCCTGCTCCCTGCCCTCCTGCATCTTGGCAGCTGGACATGGCTGGACACAAGCCCACAGCTGACAGTGAACCTCAGAAGCCCAAGCCTTGCATTACCATCTTGCACATTCTCCTGGTCAAGTTAGTCTCCTCCTCTGCAATGGCTATTTTACATCTTTTCCTTTGTCATCAAAGTTTCAAGGAGAGATAGCAATACTTTTTCTTCTCACTTTTAACTGTTGGCATGGCTCCTTTTTTTTTCACTGAAC
Organism: Tamias sibiricus; assembly: GCA_025594165.1. Lineage (NCBI taxonomy): Eukaryota > Metazoa > Chordata > Mammalia > Rodentia > Sciuridae > Tamias > Tamias sibiricus. Next base: position 45,641,817 of record CM046670.1, read on the forward strand.
AAATTTAAAAAAAAAAAAATAGAGAATGGCCTCAAAATCTTCAAGCACACCTGCACTGGTAACTCTGTGCCCTCTCCCTTCCCGATAGTTATGAATGTCCCATCCTTGCTCTGATTTCAGGTACCATTCACACACTGGTCCATTCCTTCTTGCCTGCTCAAGGACTTGCTCCAGCAATTATCCCCCTTCTCCTTCTCTTTACTGGGCTATTTCCATCAGCATGCAAACATGTGGTGGTATTTCCCAGTTGAGAGACTACTTCCCTGGTCTCCATTTCTCTGCTTTGATAAACAGCAACACTGCAGGAAACGGACACTTAAAGATGCCATATCAAGTGGGACCTTTCCTGTGGTCCTTGAACTGATGAGTAGGGCCAAAGATGGGGATGAAGAAGAGTGTATAAAGGGATGGTCTAAAGGTCTCTGTTTCTCAACTATCATTTCACTTTTCCTATCAATTCTTAGCCTTTTTTCCTTTTTCTAAGGAGAGGATCATAGTGGTTAAGTTACCAGCCTAAGGGGAGAAAAGCAGTGTGTTTTCTCCTCTCCTAAGGCAAGTGAGGGGGTCTCAGAGATTTCACTTGTGACTACAAGTGGAGAAAGCTGGTGTGTTCTCCAGCTGGGTGCCTGTGTCCCTCTGCCCATTTGAGTTGGGGAGAAGGAAACTGGAGAGAGCTCAGGCAGAGAGGACAGTGGGTTCCCTGCTCTCTCTGTTGGGTTTCTGTGGTTCAAGGAAACCCAGGGCAAGGTTTGGAGTCCACTGGCCAGGCAGGACTGCAGGGCGAAGGCGGGAGCGGAACCGAAGGGATGGAGGAGATCTGAGCTGAGGTGAAATCTCCCACCTCAGGAAACTAGCAGTGGGAGTTGGGAAAAGAACACAGCCACCTGGTCCACACTCCATGTGGAGGTAGGTGGGAATGAGATTTAAATCACTGATGAGACTGTGTTTTAAATTGGATAGACTTGGTAACCAAAAATAACCAGAAAGTTATGAAAGCTGCTCAATATCTCATTAAGTAAGAGGAAAATGAAATTCAACTGGAAAGCGATTGAAAGTCAACCACTGAAGAAAATTAAAACTATTTGCTGTTTAGACTTCACTGAGTCCAGACTTCTGAATAAACCAGTTGCATATATTCTTTTCTCCCCTTCTCATTTACTCATTTATCTATTTATTTTTTTTTAAATATTTTTTTAGATGTGATGGACCTTTATTTTGTTCATTTATTTTTATGCGGTGCTGAGAATCAAACCCAGTGTCTCACACATGCTAGGCAAGCGCTCTACCACTGAGCCACAACTCCAGCTCCTTCTCATTAATTTTTTAACTTTGAAATTTATTTTTATCAAAAATTACATGTGAATGATTATTAAAAGTATTGTAAATATTTCTAAATATGTAAAACTTTTTTTTTTAAATCAAGCAGTTTTACAAGACTTATAATGAAAAAATTAATCCAATTTCTTCCCATTAGAAGCCAACTGCTTTCAACTTTTAAACTATTTCTTTAGGTTTTCTTGATCTCTAAATTTATCTATCTATCTATCTATCATCTCTGAATTCTCTTCACCACTCTCCTATTTTGGGCTCCTATCTCTTGGATACCAAGTCTCCCTCTTTCTTGGTTACTCTCTTGGGTTTTTGTTTGTTTGTTTGTTTGTTTGCTGGGAATTGAACCCAGGGCCTTTTGCATGTTAAGTCCCAACTCTACCACTGAGCTATACCCACAACCCAACCCTTTTGTTTTGATGGAGTACATCCTCCAGTACCTTTCTAAGAAAGAATGCATAGGTGATAAATTCTGCATATTGGAAATATTATTTTACTTTTACATTTGATTTTGTTCCCTTAGTCCAGAGTACCTGTGGGTCTTCCTCTCTGGGCTTCTAGTCTTTTGATCAAGTGAGTACTGGAGGGACAGCCACCCAGCCGTGTGGAGGGGAGGTCTGGGTCTAGGAGGTTTTTCTTCTTATGAAGATTTTCACCATTCCTTTTTTTAAGCTTCTTCTAGAAACCTCCTGACCCTTCCTGAGGTTCTTTGGCATGAATCAGACCACTTTTTTTTTCCCCCCTCCAGACTAAAAGTCCTTAGCTTCTAATTTTCTTCAGGCAACTGACTCAGTTTGCACTCATCTATCTACTTTCCAGATCCTGAAATTTTGTTGACATCTCTCATGTGCTCTTATCACCTCGCCTGTCCTCTCTGTTTCATAGGTCTATGCATTAAAAACCCTTTAGTGTCATTTAGTGGGAATTCAAGAGGGAGCAGAAGTAAATGCTGCTCTTCAGTCCTCCATGTGCAGCCTGGAGGTCTCCATTCTCTCACCCCACTCCAATCAAACTTTTATCCTCATCACTTTGCTGAAACTGTTCTTGTCGAGGTTAAAAACCTTGCCTAATCCACTGGTCAATCCTCAAGCTTTATCTTACTTGAATTCTCAATAGGATTTGATGCAACGAATCACCTTCTTCTTGAAGCACACACACTCTCCTGTCTCTTGCTACCTCAGTCTCCTTTTCTGGCTTCTCTTTCTCACTTCTAAATGTTGCAGTGCCCTCTACTCTCTTCTCTACTAATATTTTTTATTTTATTTTCCTGTGAGTTTAAATATTAACTATATGCCAATATCTTCCAAGCACATGCATTTGATTCCAATCTCCATAATGCCCCAGAGTTCCATGTTGTATAAATCCATCTGTCTATCTGACATTTCCAACTGGAAGCCCAATAGGCATCTCAGATTGGAGCTTTTCAAATAGAACAGGATTTTTCCTCTCAAAACTTCTCCTACCAATATCATCATCATTATCATCTTCTTTTTTTTTTTTGTACCGGAGATTGAACTCAGGGGCACTCGCCCACTGGGGCCACATCCCCAGCCCTTTTTTGTATTTTATTAGAGACAGGGTCTCACTGGGTTGCTAAGTGCCTCACCATTGCTGAGGCTGGCTTTGAACTCGCCATCCTACTGCCTCAGCCTCCCAAGTGCTGGGATTACAGGCGTGCGCCACCACGCCCAGCTACTATCTTCTTCATTTTGGTATGTACCACTAGATTTTACTTAGGGAGTCACCCTTGATTATTCTATTTCTCTTTTTTCAGTGTCAATCCAACTATAAGACATAACAATTTCATCCTTGAAATATTTCCTGGTTGGACAACTTTTCACCATTTCTATTGCTGTTCCCCTACTTTGAGACATCCCATTTCTCATTTGGCCTCCTATCTCCTGGTCTCTGCCATCACTCTTGCTCCCCCCAACCCCCATGCTATTTCCACTTGGCAGTGAGAGTGCTCTTAATAAAGAGCAAGCCAGCCACCCTGACTCACAACCATACAGGGGCATCCATCGCACTCTAGACGAACCCCCTTCTTACCTAGGCCTACAAGGATTGATGTACACTGGCCTCCATGTCCCTCTTGACCTCACTGTCCCTCCATTCTGGTCACATTGGTTTTCTTGTTTTTCCTTGAACATATCAAGCTCCTCTGCAGACCTTTATATTTTTTCTCTTCTTCTGCAATCAGATGATCCCCTTGCAGATCTCTGAGTCATTCATATATCTGCTCAAATGCTGTCTCTAAGAGAGCCCTTCTCTGGCTATCCCATCTAGAATAAAGCTACCCATTTCATAAGCTTCCTGTGCCCCTGAGACAGCTCCTCCCAGTGGTGACCACTGTGGGCTTGCCATGGGGGAGGGTGTCACCAAAACACTTGGTTCTGAATGTCTCACAAAACAGGATACAGATGGCATTTTTGCATGATGAATTTATAGAGCAAAACTCATACCTTCTGACTAATAGAGCACTGTGGTCAGGGTACACATCTTCCCTGTACTTGAATTTAATCATTGTACAGTGATAATTGGTCAAAAAGGGACAGGACAGGGGAAGGGTGACTAGGTAGGGAATGTGGGGGGACATTCTGGAGGGAGAATGTGTGTAGGGAGGAGAATATCCCTATCAGGAAAATTCCCATAAAATTAACAGTGTTAGTCAGCTTTCTATTACTGTGACAAAATACCTGAGATAATCAAATTAATGATGGAAAAAGTTTATTGTGGCTCATGGTGTCAGAGGTTTCAATCTGTGATCACTTGGTCCCATTGCCTTCAGGCCTGTGGTGAGGTATTAAGTACACCATGGCTGGAGGCATGTGGCAGAGGAAGCCACTCACATCATGGAAGCAAAGAGAAACGGGGAGGGACAGGAGTCCCCACATACACTTTTTGGGAACACTCCCAGTGACTTAACTTCCTCCAAGTAGGCCCCTGCCTTAAAGGTTCTACCACTTCCCAGTAGTGCCACAGGCTGGTGACCAGGACTTTATCACATGGGCCTTTGGGAACATTTCAGATCCAAACTATAACTCTGACTCTTGAAAAAGTTGGTATAAGAACAGATCTTAGGGTTGAGATTAAATAGTGGTTGACTCTACTCAGCTTTAGTTGGCACTGAAGGACTTGGACCCTAGCTGAATTCAGTGGTGGGAAGGAGGAATTTCTACCACACTCTTGTTTGACGGTCTTGAGGAACAGCCGGGATTTCTCTAGGATCTTGCTTTCAGGGAGGGTGGTCAAATCCTTGGCCAAACCTGGCTGTGAAGGTTGTTAGGACCCTGGGGAATTCAGTCTGCCACTAAGTACCAATTCAGCCATGATGAAGAGGAAGGGTATGGGGAGCAGACCAGGGGCCAGGTGTCCTGCAACAGGTTCTGCTCTATGATTGCAAAAATCCTGATGATCACCAGGGAGGGATTACTTTGCTGCATTACCCCAAACATTTATTCATCTGTATAACAAATGTCTATTACATATTCTTTTCCAGGCATCGTTCTAGAAACTGTGGTTACAGGGGTAAAAAAGAGCAAATTATTGCTTTCATGGAGTTTATATTCAGTTGGAGGTGACACCCCAATAAACAAAGAAATATGTGAGTTAATGTACTAGACAGAAGGATAAAATGGGTGAGTATTATTTATTTATTTATCTACTTATTTATTTATTATTTTAGGTACTAGAGATTTTAGTCCGGGGCACTTTACCACGGAGCTACATCCCAGCCCCCACCCTTTAAATTTTTTTTTTTTTATTTTGAGGCAGGGTCTTACTAAGTTGCTTAGGGCTTCACTAAATTGCTGAGGCTGGCCTTGAACTTGCAATCCTCCTGCCTCAGCTTCCTGAGCTGCTGGGATTACAGGTGTGCACCGCCGTGCATGGCAGAACAGTGATTGTTAAAGCCTGGTTCACAGGCCTCTGAGAGTTCCTGAGATCTTTTCAGGAGGTCAGGAGGTATTGAAACCATTTCACAAAAATATTAAGATGTGATTTGCCTTTGTCACTCTTGTTCTTTTATGAGTACAAGTAGCATTTTCCAGAGGCTCTGTGATATGTGATGATGCCATTGCTCTGGTGAGTGACAGAATTGATGTACCCATGCAGTTAGTATTGACAGATAAAACCCACACAAACACAACCTCTTTAGAGTCCTTAATGCTTTAATAGATTAAAGGAGTTTTGAGATCAAAGAGTTTGAGAATTACTATTATAGACAAACTGGGGTGGTGAGAGGTTTCCATACTGTTTTAGTCAGCTTTTTCACTGCTGTGACTAAAGGATCTGACCAGAACAACTGTATGGAGGAAGAGTTTATTTGAGAGCACATGATTTCAGAGGCCTTAGTCCCTAGAAGGCTGGCTCCATTCCTTGAGGCTAAACATCATGGTGGGACAGTGTGGCAGAGGGAAGCAGCTCACATCATCAGGAAACAGAGAGACTCCACTCACCAGATACAAATATATACCCAAAGCCACACCCCAATTCCCACCTCCTCCAGTCACACCCTACCACTCCAGTTACTGCTCAGTCAATCCCTATCTGGGGATTAAATCACTAATTGGGTTAAGACTCTTACAACCCAATCATTTCTCCTCTGAACTTTCTTGCACTGTCTCACACATGAGTTTTGGGGGACACCACAGCTAAACCATAACATATACTATGGAATCTATGACCAAAATATCGGTGCTGTCCGGTTGGCTGTGCCTGTGGACACCCAGGTGGGTGCTGGTGTGCTGGGCAGGGGTCATAACTACCACTCCAGGAAGGTGCAAGCCCTGGGCCTGAGAAGAACCCTAGAGACTTGGTCAATCTGGCAGTGGGGCATCTGTCCTTGTAATGTGGCTGGGAGCTAGTGGCAAAGGGGCAGTAGCAGCCAGGGCCACCCAACATAAGGTTTCTTCCTACTCTTTGAGCCCTAGCAAGATTCTTCTGGGGGTTTTATCTCTGACTCCCATCTTACAAACACAGGACTCACATTAGAATCCTGGAATGTGACAATTGAGACCATTATGATAGCAAGATTGGAAGGGGAAGACCCCAAGTTCTCAGGACCCAGCCCAGGCCCCTTAAACCAGTGACTAGGGCACTGAATTGTTATGACTTGGTTTCTCCTGGCATAATCATGGAAGGCATAGGGAAAGGAGCCCAGAAAGTTGGATCACCCCCCAAGGGAGTTACTGAGGCTCTGTGTGACACGATGGCATTTGCCAGGCCACTCAGCAAATTGTTTCCCCTGCTGGAGCTGCCTCAGCTCGACAGTCTGTCAGCCACATTTATTGGGAACCCGCTAGCAATGTGAATTGGTAGGTGATCCAGGCATTGAAGTAGCAGTTCCCAAGAGTTGAGGGCTAAGTTATCTATCTATCAAATGCTGTCTGTCTGCTGACATTTGGAAACCCAGGTGACACCCACACACCTGAGGCCTCGGCAGCAGCCCAATTAAAGGTTGCAGTTTTTCTTTAGTTACTTTCTGACCTTGGAGTTTGAGAGTGTGGGTATAGAGCTTTGTTTTTGATCAAACTGCAGGAATGTCCTAAGGTCCAAGCATTTGAAAATTAACATAGGTGCATGTGCATAAATGCACGTCACATGTTTTGCTGGGTCACTTTCAGTAGGACCTAGATTGATCCCTGGACAGTGACTGATCACTGAGCACTCACTTATTTCCACAGGCAGCAGAAACCTGTCTAGAAAAAACCCCGAACATGCCACTGGATAAAGGTTTAAATGGGCTTTCTGCCAATGAATTGCATTTGATAGTTGCGTGGGTGCAGCCCATGGCAGGAATCCACACAGCTCACAGGAGATCTGTGGGGCCCTGGGGTGTTGCAATGTCACTCTGTCTGGGTAAGTGACAGCCAGGATGTGGGATTTGGTGATTATTTTTGGTTTGGTTTGTTTCTAGCTCAGAAGAAAGACTATATATAACATTGAGAGAGGCATAACTTCCAGATTGTCAAGGTTGGTGCTAATAGTGAATGATCTACTAATATATGTTACAGGGAACCACAAGCTTGCTAGAGCAATGCTCATGCACTAGATGAAAGGATAAATCTTCTGTTGTGTAATGGGAAAAGAAAGCTGGCAATGTAAATGCAGCCTTAATATTTTTTTTCCAGCATTGCATGTGTAATTAGGCATTCAGTGACTTTCTCATCTAAGGAAATTTGACTTTAATGGGAGCTATGTAGCTAACTATCGAAGGAGTCTTTTGAAAATGCAGGGGTGAGGATGGGAAGGTATTAACTGTGAAGATGTATTATATCCATGGCCTTCAAACAAAACAAAAGCAAACAAACAACTCCACCACCACCAATCTGCCAGCATGTAAGCTATGTAGATAGATGTTAGACTCATATTCTGAGCCCTTGAAAATGAAGCCAGAAACAGAATGGTCAGATAATTTTCATCTCCTAATGTGTATGTTTTGATCATTTAAGATCCCCCGCCCCATAAGCGTTCTTGTTAATGAGTGCAATTTCTTTGGCATCTGGAAATTGCAGTTTATAATGTCGTCTTATGATGTCTTGGGAAATTAAGGCATGACCTTGGATAAACCCAAAGTTTACCATGAAGAAGAGAAAGTTTCAAATGTGGAATTTATCCAAAGCTGGTACAATAGAGTCCCTCCCCATCCGCTAGCTCCCACCTCCAGATTTGCAGACCATGACAGGGAGCAGCTGGGAGCAGCAACAGCCTGAGCCAGGACGAATGCCAGATCAGACAGCACTACAAATGGTTACCGGGAGCCGTGGCTAGAAAGGGTTAAGGGATCAGAGACTGTGGACAGGTCTGAAAGGCAACTGCTTACTTCCTGGGCCCCAGTCCTCTCTGCAGGGCTCATCTTCAGGGCAGTCTTCAGGGGTCACCATCTGAGGGGCACTGATCCACTATCCTTCATATCTCCAGTGCACGTGGCCAGGATTCCTGTGTGGGCTCAATACACGGGGCTAAACAGTTGGTCTTATATAGCAACTAAAAATTGTTTTGGAAAAAAAATCTACCTACTATTCCTTTCCTAGCATTTTACAGAAGTATTTTGAGCTGTCAAAAGGGGGCATCCTTGCTTTTCCAGACAAAAGAAATAGCAATTTGAGTTTGCTCTTTTGAGCAGCCTTGGTGGGAGTGGTAGGCGGCAGCAGAGCTCTTAGCAATTAAAAACAGAACAGGTGTGCTATTATAAAGGCTACACCTGGGGTCCTGGACACTGCCTATCTACAACCCTGCTACTCAGGGCAACACCTGGGAGTCTGGCCTTTGGGCCTCAGGTCCGACCTACTGGATCAGAATCTGCATTTAGCAAGGTCCCAGGCCATCTGCAGCATCTTGAAGTTTGAGAAACCCAGTTCATAGTCCTATTTCCCAAACTTCCCTGTGGGTCCAGGTGGAGCAGAATCACCTGGGGTGCTTGTTAAACACAGATTCCCGGGCTTCCAACTCTAACCTGCTGACCCAGAATTCCCAGTAGAGTGGCCTGGCAACCTGTATACCTGCCCCAGGGCTACTAGTCATGTGTGAAGAGTGAGGAATACTCCATGATGCCTTTATCCTTTTGAAGAAAATATAGAGTGATCTTAAAAATAAACTACTTCCTACAGAATGCATCTTCCTTTTGAAAAGATGCAGTCTCCCTTTTCCTGGCCACCAATACTCTTAGAAATAGGATGCTAAGGATAGGACAGAGGGAAGCAGAGAAGTGCAAGGCTGCTGGCCAGGGATGGAGGAGAGGCTGGCCTCAGGAGTTCTGTGGGAACAGGATGCCACCAGCAGAGGGCAGCAAAGCACGCCCTGCTGTGAGGACCTGCTGCAGTCCCTGCTGTGTGGACTGGTAAGGTGGAGACAGTGGAAGAGGTCTTCTGCTACTTGCTTTTGGGACTTTCTGAAGCTGTGTGTGGAGTTCAGGTCTGGCTGGACTGACACTATTTTGGCCAAGTCAGTGGGGTAGTCTCTGGTGAGATCTGAGCCAGAGCTGTCCAATAGAAACAGAATGTGAACCCTTCTATTTATGAAAAGTATTTTAACTTTTCTAGAAGATACACTTTTAAAAAAAGAAAATGGGCCAGATGCGGTGATGTGCACCTGTTGTCCTAGTTGCTTGGAAACTTGAGGCAGGAGGTGAGTGAGTTTGAGCCTGAGCAACATAGCTAGAAAGGCCACCTCAAAAAAAAATTTAAAAAGGATGAAATTAATTTTAATAATATATTTTACTGAATCCAACATGTCCAAAATATGATCAACATGTAATCAATATGATATTATTGATGAAATGGTTTATACTCTTTTTCTATCAACTCTTCAAAATTTAGTGTATATTTTGTACTTGCAGTGCAAATCAATTTGGACTAACCACATTTCAAGTGCTCAGTAGTCACAAGTGGCTAATGGCTACTGTATTGGACATTTCAGGGAAAATGATAAGGCTTTGGGGAGGGGAATTAGGACCAGAAACAGGGAAGGACTAACATCTGGCCTAGGGACAGATTCTGATGTTTTTATATATTAGAAAATATTCACCAAGGGGCCACATTTCAGTTTAGTTCATTATTGAGCATATACTGTATGCCAGGAACTGGGCTGGTGGCTGGAGATACAGAAATCATCAACACAGTTCTAGAACTGGGTCCAGCACAGTTGGGAGAAGCAGAGAAACAACCTTCCAAATCTGTGTGGCACCTGCTGCGGCAGCTTTGTGGGCAGGCTCTGGGTGTTGGACCCTGCCTGTAGGAGGGGCTCTGGATGATAACTGAGTTTTTGTTGTTGTTGTTGTTGTTAGTTTTTGTTTTTGTTTTCCTTCTCATTATCATTTCTGGGTTTACTCAGAAGTTGTTTGAACATTTGTTTTGTCTGGAGAAAGAAAATCTGACGGAGGTGAATGAAAATCCTTAAGCCTCTAGGGCTTCCTGCAAGGAAAAGTTAGTACCTCATCAGCTATCTGTGGCACAGGAATCCTTCCAGGGCTTCCCCTTGACCTTTCACCAAAGGTTGGACCTACCACATTCAAGGTCTCTTGTGCCCTCAGCCATGCTGTTCTAGGTTAATGCTATTTGGGGAGTTCGGTTCTTCATTTCAGTGTGAATTTCCTCATTTTTCTGCACAAATTGAGTGAAATCCTTAGTGCATTTTTTTTCTTAGATGGATGAAGCCTAAAAGAGAATGGAAGGCCTCCAGCTGTTTGAGGCTCTGTCCTCAACGACAATCAAAATTTTCCATCTTTTCTTGTTCTTGGCACTTTCTGATTGAAATAAGATTCCAGCATTTATCTGCACCTGCAATTTTGACAAGAAAGGAAAATTTAAAAGACAAGTGAAAGAATTCTCCGAGGGAAGTCAATGAGTCGACAGTAGTCAGATGCCTGCAAATCTCTTTTTGCATTCCTCCGTCAATTAAGCTGCAGTCACATATTGGAGAGCGGAACTTAAGTCTGGGAGTAGAAATGCAAAAATGTGCGACGATCAGTAGCTGGAACCTTCCTCTGGAGCGAATATTACTTGGAGAGTCGCTGATGATCCATTTGGCATTGAAATGGAGAGGATTTTGAGTCAAAGAGGCCACTTTAAATTATAGATTTGAGTTTAGTTGAAGGTCAGACTTACCTTGCATGAATAAAATCTTCAGAGATTTTGGAATATACTCAGAAAATGCAGGCTATCTTGAGCTCATAAGCATTTCCTTCAGGGGATAAAAGCAGTTTAATATTATTGCCCTCTGCATAATTATTGATCATATTAGCATAGGAAATACCGAAAAGGAAGGCAGAATAACAACCTGATGAACACTTTAATTCTCAACAGCTGACAATCTTGGGGTTTGACAGGAAGTTGCCTGGAGATCTGGAAATACTGTAAAGGAAAGTTGGCCATGGCCAGTAATTTCACTTTGTCTTAACAAGTGATTCCCCCCACCAAAAAAAAAAAAAAAAAAAAAAAAAAAAAAACCATTGAGAGAGGAATTATTATTTAGCAAATTCCATGTGATACAGATCATCTCCCATCTCCAGGAGTTTGGGAATCACCTGGGGGATCATAATGCTGATTTGGTTATCTGGGTGCATGTATAATCTGATTCAAAGCTTCCTGGCAGCCAAGAAGAAGAGGGAAATATAGCAAATTGTAAATTCACCATTTGAGAGGGAGAAGTGTACTCAGCTCTCAAAGGAAAATTTTTGTAAGAAAGAACCTAAACATTAAAAAAACATTTGATTTGTGACTGGTACATTCTTTTCAAAAGCTACTGGTTCACATCAAAGATTAATGATTGGAATTTAGGAAAGTGTAAATGTACTTCAGAGGTTTTTGAACCTGTTAATAGGAATTAACTCCTTGTCCAAATTCCTCCCCACCAATGCTAATCTAAAGCCTATGTTTTCCCTGATGGCTTGCTGTGTTAATTGGATTATGGAGATAATCCTTCTCCTATAAAAAGTAATCTCTGCAGGTTTTGGAATCTACATTCTGCTGCATTTTGCAGGATTATCTCTCAAAGACAACAGATTAGAAGCACTGGTTGGTACAAATAAATGGCATTGGTGCTATGATCCCTTCTAGTGAAGATGTGGCTGGGGAAGACTTCAGGGTTCTAATAATAAAAGAATGCTAGATTAGTAGTCTGAACACAGGAGTTGTAATCTCAGTATTGCCCTCATCAGTATCATCAGTAGTGTAAATTATGACATTACATTTCTGGGTTTTCTCTGAGATTCAACTTCCTGTACAAAAGGAGGAGATAGTACTAGATCACCATTTCTCAAAATACAGTTCAAGGAAAACTTGTTCTTCAAAATATATAGAGCTATTAGTCAAATTATGTAAAGGGATTGAAATGGACGTTTTTATCAATGTGTACTGTGAGGTTAATATTTATGAATATTATCTCATAAAATATTACTAGTTCATGAATGAAGAATTGGATATCAAGTACATTTGGGGAAATCTACATAATCCCCTCCTTCTAGACCATAGTGATACTTGTTAGCATATCACAGACTTGGAAGAGTCTTGCAGTGAAGAAATGAATTCATAAATTGGGCCTGGTGGTACACACCTGTAATCCCAGTAACTTGGAAGGCTGAGCCAGGAATTTGGAGAGTTTGAGTCCAGGCTGGGCAATTTAGGAAGACCCTGTATCAAAACTAAATAAAGTAAAAAGGGCTGGGGGTGTAGCTCAGTGGTAGAGAGCTTCCTAACATGTGCAAAGCCCAGAGCTCAATCCCTAGTACTGCAAGAAAGAAAGAAAAAAAAAAAAAAAAAACGGGGGGGGGGGTGTTATTATTTATTTATTGTGGTTGTGTATATTGTGTATATAAAATGTGTATTATGTAGGTAACACTTTTTTTTTGAGTCATCCAAATCCTTTATTTAACCATATTAACTAGATAACACTTTTAAGTGCAGGAGTTTTCAAAGTTATTTTGGCTGGAGAATCCTTTTTTTTTTTTTTTTTAAGTAAAGAAAACATTAACTTCTGAAATGTGGTTGGTAAATGTTGAACTAGATTGAAGTTTTCTCAAACATTTTGTTCTCAGGATCCTTAAAAATTTTTGAAGACTCCAGGGAGCTTTAATTTGTGTGAGTTGTTCTATTATTATTTATCATATTAGACATCAAAAAGGATGCATTTTAAAATATTTATATATTAGTTAATTAATATGGCAATAATAAACATTGCATGTAAATATAAATAAGTTGTTTTTTCAAAAAGCACTATTTTTCAAAAGCAAAAATTACTGAGAAGAGTGGAATTATTTTACATGTCTGCAAATATCTTTGGTTTCATGGAAGGCATCCAGATTTGCATATGTTACTGTGTTCAACCTGTTGTGATATATTGTTTTGTGGAAGTATTATAGAGATATGAAATTCAATCTAAGATGAGGACAAATCAGATGCATTTACAGTTCTAGTAGCTTTTTCATGTGAATTGTGTATATTCTTTGATACTATACTAAAATTCGACAAGTTTATATCATGTAGAAAATGAAATGATATCAATGAACTTTTCCAACTCTGTTTCATGAAACTCCTCAGCCTGTCATTCTTGGAATGGATAAAATTACATGTGCTTTTATAACATTATGTGTTTATTATTTGGAAAATATTTGTTCTCTGAGTTATGCAGATCTCCAGTTATCAGCACATTCCATTATACAATTTCAAGTATACAGTATGGAATATACAGCATCCAAAGTCTCTTGTTAACATCACCACAAATCTCATTTGAAGAGTACTGGGAAAATGTCAAGCTCACCATGGCAAATAAAACTTTACCAAACTTCAAAATTTTATTTGAAAGCTTGAATTTTATCGTTGCCAAGAAATACTGTCAACTCTTTTCCTTGAAGCCGTGGACTTGGTTATTTTGAAGAAAATGTCGCCTTTTATCCTGGTCTGAAGAGCTACTGTTTGTCCATTGTTCTTTCAAATAAAAACGGTGTTGCATAAAAACCTCTGCTGGTTCAGCCTACAACTTAGCAATTACATGGTGCTTTTGCTCAGGATCTTTGTACCAGAATGCGACAGATACGTTATGTATACGTTATGTATACTTCCCATTTTGTCTCATAGAATATAAGTCGAGGGTTGAGATGTAATAAAGTTTATAATTTTTAGTGCTTCATTAAAGACATTCTTATGGGATAGTGACTTTTTCTTTCCTTCCTTCCTTCATACTGGAGATTGAAATCAGGGGTACTTTGCACTAAGCTACATCCCCAGCAGGCTGGAATTTTTTTCTTTTTAACTACTACTAATAGGTGGCAAAGAGTATAATGACTGTTAATACAGTTTGGTGCACTGGCTTGATTCATGGTAAAGTACCAGTAGTTTTGTCCACCATTGCTTTTGTATCATTAGTGCAAATATTATCACAGTGAAAAAGATAATGTCTTAGTGCTTTAGTCAGCTTTTTCACTGCTGTGACTAAAAGACCTGACAAACACAATTAGAGGAGGAAAAGTTTATGGTTTCAGACATCCCACTCCATAGACAGCTGCCTCCATTCCTTGGGGCTCATGGTGAAGCAGTACATCATGGTGGAAGGGTGTGGTGGAGGCAAGCAGCTTACATGATGATCAGAAAGAGAGAGAGTCCGCTTATCAGATACAAATATATACCCTAAAGACATACCCCCAATGACCCACCTCCTCCAGTCACACCCTACCTGCCTTCAGTTATCACTCAGTTAATCCCATCAGGGGATTAATTCACTAATTGGGTTAAGGCTCTCATAACCCAATCATTTTACCTCTGAATCTTCTTGCGTTTTCTCACACAGGAGCTTCTGGGGGGACACTTAATATCTAAGCCAAAACACAGTACTATTGTGAAATAAACTTTGACCCTCCAGGTGCCCCTGAAAAGGTCTTGGGGGCCCCAAGGAATCTATGCACTGTATTTTGAGAACAACTAGACTTGATCTTCTTGAAAGTTCTGCCTTGCTTTAAGAATCTAAAATGAGGCCAAATCAGATGCATTTACTTTCCTATCTGATCCCTCTTTGTGTGTATTTTTAGGCAGTTGTCTGAGTCTAGGTGTTCAGTTTGTGACCCTGGAATAGAGAGTAATTCAAAGCCTAGTGGTTAAGGGTATGGACTCTGGAGCCATACCTGTGAATCCTGGCTCTATCACTTCCCAGCTGTGTTGCCTGGGGCAAGTTGTTCAACCTCTCAATGCTTTTATTTTTTTCATCTCCAAGATGGGCACAATAAAAGTTCACAGGTTGTTGTGAAAATGAGTCAAGCTCATTACACATAAAGTGATTAGAACAGTGCCCAGGATATAGCCTGTCCTCAATAAACATTACTTATTATGATCGCTGATCCGTAGGAGGCCCCATCACCCTGGCTTCAACACTATGACATATTATTACTTTATACCTGGTAGGGTGGCTATAATCAGAAAGTCAGACAATAAATAACAAGCACTGGTGAGGATGTGGAGAAATCAGAACCCTTGAACATTGCTGGTGGGAATGTGAAATGGTGAGACTATTTTGGAAAACAGTTTGTCATTTCCTGAAGAAGACAAACATAAAGTTATCATTTGACCCAGCAGTTTGACTCTTCAGTACATACCCAAGAGCAATGAAAACATATGTCCACACAATCACTTCTACATAAATGCTCACAGCAGCATTATTCATAATAGCTAAAATCAAAAAGTGAAAAGAATGTACATCAACTGATGAATGGATAAGCAGAATATAGTATATGTATGCAATGAAGCAGTATTCAGCCATAGAAAGGAGTAGAGTACTGATTCATGCAGCAAAGTGGATGGATCTTGAAAACACTATGTTAAGTGAAAGAAGCTATTCACTAAGCTCACATGCTGTATGAGTTCATTTACATGAAAGGCCCAGAACAGACAAATACAGAGATGGGAAGTGGGTCAGTGGTTCAGGGGTTAATGGGAGGATTGGAGGTGGTGGATTAAAGCACAGTTTCCTTCAGAGATGATGAAAGTGTTCTAAATTTCGTTGTCGCCACTATTGCACAACTCTGCGAATGTACTCAACAGTACTGAATGGTACACTTTAAGTGGGCGAATGGCTTGGTCTGTAAGTTATATCTCAATAAAACCATTACAAATAAATAGGAATGTGGTCAATGGCAGCTTGGCCATGGATGTCTGTCATTCCCCCTCCTTGGGGTCTGCTCCAATCTCACTAAGAAATCTTTAGATTATCAATGTGGCATGACATAGGGGAAGGGTGGAAGACGAATTAGTGGACTGGGAATTTCTGGCTTCGGGAAGGGGATAACCCATTTTTTAAAAAAGGATAAACTGGTATTTGGATTTATATTTTAGCCTCTTGTGTGTTTATTTTGCTGTTTTTTTATAACTGAAAATTTGATCGTCTTGGGGTTAGTAGGTCAAGTCCATTTTCAAATACTGCAGGGTCAAGGGTCTCATGCTGGACAGTGAAGTGTTCACCAAGACTAGTTCCAGTTGTGAGGCCTCTTGAAGACCCAGCAGCTGACCTTCCCTGGACAACACCATGACCTTCTTGCTCACATGTCTTTCTAACAACCTACGTGGCACCATGATACATTCACACACATTGATCTTCAGTAGCTGCGGCAAGAATCCTGCCAGTTCCATGGACCGACCATCTGGTTTATAAGCAAGTCCCTTAATTGCTATTGACGGATCTGACATTCTCAGTATGGGCCTGTGGTCATTTATTTGGCTGCTTTGACTTGGAGGGTGAAAAATGCTCTCAGAAATGGAATAGTGTTTGACCCCGTCGGGAGACTCAGTGGCCTAGAACTTGTTACTCAGGCAATTTTGTGCATGTCTCTTCTGCTCTCTGCCCTGCTTCCCCAGCTGCCACAGGAAGGCACGTCCTCCAAAGCCTACAATGGAAAGGGAGGTGGATGAACCATCGAGGAACAGGTCACAGGTGTGAGCAAGGAAGACTTAAAGGCATATATGGAGTCTCACTATCTCCCTGGGGGTTTTCATTTATACAACAAATACCTAGTGAGTTCCAGGCTAGGCAGTACCAGACAACAGACAAGACAAACCAGCCACTGCCCCCAAGGTGTTTATATTATGAAATATGGATATAGGGACCATATTCACTACTCTGCTAATGAGGACATCTACTTGGTTTTACACATGGTCATTGGTTCCAAATATTTTATTCATGGGGTTGCCAGAAGGGTCAGAAGTTTCAGGTCTGGGGAAGGTGGGAAGGATACAGATAATGTATAATAATAATAAAATTCATGTGCTCCAACACAAAAAATGAACACCTGGGGCAAGCTTGAGCAGCAGATTCCCAGGGTGAGATTTACATGTTGATTTGAATAAGCATATTGCATGTTGACTACACCTTCCCCCTTTTATTCTCCAACACCCATCTCAAGGTACCCTCAAAGGCCCCATGTTTTAGAGATCCTGTAGTAATCACCCAATTTGCTAAAATGCATAAGGGGCAACACATAGAAAGGAGACAAAGGTTGACCTTGAAGGGAAGATCAGACCAGGGTGGTGACCTCAGACCTGTCAAGAGGCTATGAGAAAAGAGTTAGACGAATGATAAATTAGCAGAAAATTTGGAGACTGAACCCGGTGCAGTGGTGCATACCTGTAATTCCAGTGGCTCAGGACTCTGAGACATGAAGATTGCAAGTTCAAAGCCAGCCTCAGAAATTTAGCAAGGCCCTGTCTCAAAATAAAAAGGGCTGGAGATGTTGGAGATGTGGCTCAGTGGTTAAGTGCCTCTGGGTCCAATCCCCAGTACAAAAAAAAAAAAAAAAAAAAAAAAAAATTGGAGACTGGAGAAAGAAGAACCCCAGAGAGGCTGGTCAGAGTGTTAGCCACAAGGGGCAGAGGGGCCTTGCACAGGCGCTCTGCAGCAATCAGCCCTGATGGACAGGGTCCCAACAGTATTATTGTTTCCATTTCACCAGACTGTCTTCATTTACACTTGAAAATATTATGAGGTGCAGCGAGGAGAGGGAGATGGTATGAGATGCAACAGAAGTTTGACAGTAACAGGCATAACTAGGCAGCAAAATGAAAACAAGCAGATAAGAATAGATTAGGATGTTAAGAAGAACAAGGTATTTCTTAAAAAAAAAAAGAGGAAGAAAAACTGAAGTCAAAAGAGAAATTAAAGAAGAATGAATTTATCACAGCACTGGGAGTTAGAAGCTGGAATGAGCAAACAGTCTCTGTTCACAGGGGCCAGATTTAGGCTTTGGGGGCCTAAACCTGAATAGTCTGGGGAAAGGTGGACCCTGAGTTTCATCTACAATGACTTCATAGGAAATCCTCCCATGACTACTTGGTGGCACCTGCAGGAACCTCCTGACTCTTCAATGTGCTCTCCCTTTCACCTCCAGCATAACCTCTAGATGGCTCCATTGGAGGCCTGGCATGGGTGAGGCATAGGTAAGACTCCTAGTGGGCACCTCAGATCTCCCATGGACCAGCCTGTCTCCCCTTCCCCTTCACACTCCACAGCCTGCCAACCCCACATTATCTGCCACTCCCTCAGAGCTCCAACAATACCAAATACTCACTTTGTGGCCTCTGCCTACATCATCCCCCATTCATACTCCCCACCTCCTCTTTCTTCTCATCCTTTAAGAGTGGGGCCCCCACTCCCCCCATTCTGGGTGAGGTGACCTGTGTAGTCTCATGCTCTCCTAGAACTCTGTACATATCCTCATCACATGGTCATGGGTTTACCTGTTTCCTTCTGTTGTCTGCACCCACTGACTGGGTAGTTAAGAGCATGGGTGCTGGAACAGACTGATTACGTTCTGGTTACAACATTGAGCAGGTAACTTTACTTCTTCCATGCTTCCTCAGGTAGGAGAGGGATAATGATAGTGCTTACCTTGAAGAGCTGTTGCAAGGGCCACAGGTAATGGCCCTTAACTTGGCAGGTGGATGGTGATGGGTGGTACTCAGCCCACAGCCATGGAGAACAGGGACTACTAAGTCCATTCTTGTGTCTCCTGTGCCTTGCACAGGAACTGGTGTTTAGCAAGCACCACTGAATTGAGCCAGGACAGATACTTTGCATTAACATGGGAGATGTCAGTTTAAATGACAAAGAAGTAAAAATTACAAAATGTTTTCTGGCTCCCTGAGAAAATAGCCATTTTCTTGATTATAAGAAGAAAGCATACTAAAATGTAAAAATACAAGAATAAAGTAAAACTACCAACAGCTAGGGCGACCATATAATTTATCATAAAACAGGAATGCTTTTGAGAGTGAACCACAGTGCTCTTAAAGTTACACTGTTCCTGGTAAACCAGGACATCTATAAGCTCTGCTCCCCAGAGATGGCCAAAGTTAACATTTTGTTACATAGTTTTCTAGTCTTTTTTCCTTATGCTTATTCTGTAAATAATATTTTCTAACCTGGTTTCCTTTTACTTAGTAATATATCATGAAATCCCTTCATGTCAATAAATACAGATCTTTATCATTATTTTTAATGAGTGCATACTACTTATTTGGATGTACTTTAATTTATTCAACTGATCCTGTATTGATGGATATCTAGATTGTTCCAATTTTTGAGAATGATAAAATATTTATAAAGAAATCTTCAAGTTGCTTGTTACTACTTTGTGGATTGGAATTTTGCAGGGACAATATTCAGATGGCCAATTATTTTCTCTAAGGTGCTTTACCCTCCACAGTGGCTGTATCTGTTGCCTCTAGGGACTTAGTTACAATCTTGTGGACTAGCTAGCTATTTTCCCTATGGGCATATGCAGAGAAAAGTTAGCATATCCTCCCCCCTCTATTAAATATTATTAAAAATAGGGTAATTTTATAAAAACAACCAAACAAAAATAATGACTAATGTTACTGACAGTTGTATTTAAATAGGTGACACACTATTTCAAAGAGGTAAGGAACTATGAATGCTGATATTTAATTAGGTACCATTTTTACTGGCCCTTAATTCTGTTGCTACTTGAATAAAATGTTTAGTTCATTCATTCATAAATTCATTCATTTAAAAATG
Organism: Tamias sibiricus; assembly: GCA_025594165.1. Lineage (NCBI taxonomy): Eukaryota > Metazoa > Chordata > Mammalia > Rodentia > Sciuridae > Tamias > Tamias sibiricus. The sequence goes on from CM046670.1 coordinate 45,661,656, forward strand.
ACTAATCGCAGGCTCATGCCAGTCATAGAGAAACTTTCAGCAATTTAAATCAAATGCAGTAAAACCTCATTTATGCAGATTCCACCAGCTCATTAAGAAATTTTACTGTACTCCTGCTTGGTGTCATTCATTCAAATACCTCACTTTAATTGAGAATACTGGCTACTATTTCTGCCAGTGATTCTGTCCTGTGAGCCATTCCAAGGTACACTAGCTTCTTGATATCCTCAAGGGATATAGCCAGGAGAACTTTGCAATCTCCAAATTTGGGAACTCCATTAAAGTACTTTTTGCAGAGTGTTGTGTAGATGAAGATTAGTAGAGCAAAACAAAGCTGTGCTGATGCAGATGCCGGGCTGTCAGAGAACCTAGCAGGTTGGTGTGGCATGGGAGGCTGAGGATTTCTTGAAGCACTGAGTATTGACCAATTATTTAGGATAATAAGCCAAGACTTGAAAACATACTGGTAAAAAGATAAAGAGAGTTCAAAGATGAAAATTGGAGAGATGTGTGAGAAATTTTTGGGGAAAGATGATCAAGCTAAACAGAAACAGTCCTGTATTGGTTAGATCCTACCTTAAACTGGCAGGATATGTAGGGTTCTTTTTTCTTTTTTTCTTTTTGGTACTGGGGATTGAACCCAGGGGTGCTTAACCACTGAGCCACATCCCCAGCCCTTTTTATTTTTTATGTTGAGACAGAGTCTCACTAAGTTGTTTAGGGCCTCACTAAGTTGCTGAGGCTGGCTTTGAACTTGCAATCCTCCTGCCTCAGCCTCCAGAGCTTCTGGGATTACAGGTGTGCACCACCGCGCCCAGCATAAAATTGGCAGGATATGATGAAGCCCCAGAGTGAGTGCTAAGGCTTTGGGGGTGGTGGGTGGATTCATGATTTAGAAACTTCACCTCCAAAGTTGTATTAATGATATTTGGGAGTGGGGCCTTTGGTGGTAATTAAGATTAGATAAGATCATTCCCACCATGGCATTAGTGGCTGTATAAGAAGAGGAAGAGACACTTGGGGTCGGGTGCTTGCTCTGTCTTGCCAGGAGCTGCTTTGCACCTTTTATGGCAGGAAGCCCTTTCCCAGATACTGAGCAGGTGCCGGCTCCACGCTCCTGGACCTCGCTGGCCTCCAGTAGTATAAGAAATAAATTTCTTTACAAATTACCCAGCCTCAGGTGTTTGCTGTAACAACAGAAAATGGGCCCCGTCAATGAATGCCTCAGTTTTATATTGCTATGTAACAAATTCCCACGAACACGAACGTTGTATCTTAACAACACCCACATATCTGACGGCTTCTGTAGGAAGTCTGGACATATTCTTTCTGCTCAGGGTCTCTTATACAACTGGAATCAAGTTGTCAACAGGGCTGTGTTCTCATCTAGAGCTTAGGGTTCCGTCTGCACTCATTCAAGTTTGGGTAGAATTCAGCTCCTAGTGGTTGTAGGGCTGAACGCTGCTTTCCTCCTGGCTATTGGCAGGGTTGCTCTGCACTCCTGAGGGGGCTTGCTTTCTACCAAGTCAGCATGTGTCTCTTTTAAGGGCTCACATAATTAGGTTATGCCCATCTGAGACAATCTCTCTTTTAATTAACTCAAAGCCAACTGATTAGGGACCTTAATGACATTTGTAAAGTCCGGGTGCCATCTACTATTACATCATCGCTGGTATTCATAGTCCTGCCTGCACTCAGCGCAGGGTGTTATTCAGGGCACATACACCAGGGGGCAGAAGTTTGGAAGGACATCTTAGAATTTTGCCAAACCCAATGAGATAAACCAAACGACTAGAAAAAGCATTGCTATTGTGGTCTTGAAGTCACTTGGGCTCATAAACAGGAATGCGGTCAACAGTTCGTGCCGGGCCAAATGTTCTGTTTGTAACAATTAAAAATCTTTAAAGAGCAGAAGGACAATCTCCAGGAACCATGCCACTGGGCCATCCCCTAGGTTAATGTCCCAGTTGAGAGAGCAGTACAGGAAGGGCAGGGTGGCAGAGTTTGAATGGGGACAGCATTCCCGTTCTTTCTACTGAGGCCCAATGAGTCCATTTTCTACTAGTTAAGTCCTGAGGGACCACTCAGGTTAAAGACTGCTAGCAATGCCCAAGCCCTTAAGCAAAGGTCTGCAGGGAATGAGCACCCTAGCAAAGGGTGGTTAGGATGGTGTGTGCTGTATGCATGGCAGGGTGTGTGTGTATGTGTGTGTGGGGGGTGAACGCTCAATTAAATATCAACACCCCAAATAAGTGTGGCTGCGTTTAACTTCCACACTCATTCTTAATGGACATTCAAAGATGTCATGTACAAAAAGGCAATTTTTCAAAGGGAGAATCTATCCCAGATCCACTCTAGCTCCTCTTACCCATCAAAGGTGCTTGTGGGAGGAGAATGAGGCACCTCTTTGTGGTCATTTTCCTACACGCAGCTGTTTTTACCTGATAGACCTCCAGCTACCAAGTACTCCATCACCACAAATGCCAACATTCCTTCACTGGTAAAATACTGGGAAAGAGGAAGTCGGGGGCTGTCAGGGCCATTGTGGTCCAGAACAGATGCCCCATCAGACTCCTGCAGGGGAGAAGCATAGGGGAAGAGCAGGAATCCTTGCCATCATGGAAACTGATGATATAAACCCAGAAAACAAGATGTGAGCTCTGAGTGGAATACAGTTGAGGGCCTAGCCTTGGAAACTCTTGTCCCTGAGGCCTCTATCTTGGGCTACAGATGGACCAGATTAAGTCTTACATTTGCAAAGCTAAGGGACAGACATTCATTTGCAGCTACTGAAAACTGTCAGCATCAGAAAGAGATCTGGATGGAACCAAAAAAAGAAAGAAAAAAATTACAAAACTTTGAAATTCCAGAATCTGCAGGAACTTAAATCACCCAGAACCTGGGAATGTACAAAACAGAGTAGGAGGGGAGATGCCAGGTGGGGATACAGCCTCTGAATTTTGTGGACACTCTACTGCTGGGCAGATGATGAGGCTCACTCATTAGTGATGTGAAGCAATGCCCAGTGTCCTCCTTGTTGGGCTCAAGATTTAAATAAATGCCTCAGTAGAGTGACAGCTCAAGCAGGTCACAGGCTTCAGAGTCCCTGATGAAAAGTGCTGCATTATTGATGAGCACTGAGGGTCACCTCTTTTCTCTGCATGGAGGCCCGGGCTGAAAAATTAGAAGGAAGAAGGGGTCCAGCCCCATGCCTGCCATTGAATAGTCCACTATCTGCCAGGAAGTCTTCTAAGTGATTTATGTAGGTATGGTTATTTTTGTTTAAAGGGGAAGCTAAGGCATGGGGAGATCAGGTGTTTGAGGCCACATGAATAACAAGTGGCACAACTGGGATTTGAATGGACTTGGAATCACAGTAGGGTCAGAGTCCTTGTGTTTGGGAGGGGGACAGGCTATTTTGGTCTCCTGTCATACCAGGCTGCTTCATCCAACCAGAGCAGAGAACCCACAGGATTTCGCAGTCTTTTCCAAGCATGCAATGCCCACAAAACAGGTAAAAATGTCAAGTGCACAGAAGCCAGTAAAATGAAGCCTGGGGTTGCTGGGTGGCAATGACAGGCCTAAGCAGGTACCCCTTTCTCTCCACTGCACACTGCCTGCAAGATTATTGATTGCAGCATTACAGAAATGCCACTTTCCACTTCAGGGCAATTGTTACTTGCAGTACCAGATGGCTGTCCTCAGGGTTCACCTCAGCTAAGCATAAATATAAAACTCACTATTTCTGAGGGGGTCCGACGATGCCCAGGTGTGTGGTTCCAAAGCAATTTTACTTCGAGTAAATCAGTTGGTCCATATTAGGAGACACATGGTAATTTATTGCAGCAAGATTTTATGTCTTCGTCAGTCATTAGCAAAATTTCGTACCAGAAATTCTTTCCTCTTTAATCTTGGTGGGATTGGCATTACACATAACTCGACGATTAAGACAAGAATATCTTGCAGATAGGGAGGTCGTTAATCTAAAGGGTTTCTGCAGTGTGAAATGCAAATGCTCAGTGACAGGTATGTCAGGATCCCCCAAAGCCTTCTTAATCTGCCATAAAGGGATCCAAGGAAAGGTTTGATTATTTTGTTAACACAAATAAGAAGCCCGTTTGCAGCTTAGCTCTCTTTGCAGCTCCAATTCCTTTACCATTTGTTCAGATAAACTTTCCAGCCCCTGGAGGGTCAGCTCATCAACAGCTTCTTTCCCTCTGTGTTCTCAATGACAGACCTGGGATTTGGGGTCTGCGTGCACAGAAGGTGAGGGTAAAACAGACAGTGTTGCTCTCTCTCTCTAGTGTTGCTCTGTGGATCATGACCAGTTCTTTTCTCATGCACTCCACCTCCCTCAGGTGTGTGTGTGTGGGGGGGGGGGTGGCAGGGTCAGAAGGCATACCTGAAGTTTCCATACTCATCTTCTAGAGTGATGGTGTCATTGATCAATTCTGGGAGATGAGCAATGTTGGCACATGAGCCAGGGTTGCTGGGCTTTAGGAGGCTCCATTTCTAACCTGGCTTTGCCACAGTTAACTGTACGACCTTGGGCAAGTCATCCCTGTTGCTTCAGTTTCCCTGACTGGAACTAATTAATGTCTTTTCAGTTTTAAATTCCACACCCCTGTTACCTTTGCTCCATAATACGCTGGTCCAGAGGCCCTCAGTGAAGAATCTCCTAATTGGCTCACTTTATTTGGTAAGTTTTGCCTCCTAGTGTCTTACATTAGCCCAGACAATGACGTGGCAGATAGAAAACAATGCGTTCAAAGGGTGGACTCTGGTGGTGGACTTCCAGTTCAAACCTTGACTCTGCATGACCCTCAGCAAATCTTGTAAACTGTCTGTGCCTAAGTTCAATTGTCTCAAAAATGGCACAGGACAATAATAGTACCAACCTCATAGAGACCTTGTGAAAATTAAATAAACTAATATGCATAAAACCATACAATTCTTGATCTACACTAAATACTAAAAGTTAGCTGTATTATTATTTCTATTGTTCTCTATACCTTGTGGGGGGAAAATATGAGATGGCATTCCTATTAGAAATTTAACCAGTAAATCACATCCCCCATCAGTCAAAGCAACTGTCTTTATTTAGAGATTGATATAGAATGGTAGGGGACCCCCTTCTTCACATAGCCCAAGATTTTGTGGGGCTGTCCCTCTTATCTGGGAGGGTGACGATGAGGACAGAAACTTTTCTGGGTTCTGCAGCAGCCTTCCTGGGGTTGGCCCATGATCTGCTTCCTTCATGCTTTTCTGGAATCCAAGACCCCTACCCCAACCCAAGTGTGCTGCCTGCATACAGCTTTCTGGTTTTCTCTCAAAACCTACGGAGCATTTGTAGAAACTTCCATGGTTTCGTGCCAGTGAGGGATCTTTGTGTCTTTCTTTCCCCTTCACCATTTTCTCTCCCTCCTCCTTGGCTTTTTTCCCTTTTTCCTCCCCAGGGGGCCCCTCTGGTTGCTCTCTTCATCTTCTCTTCATCCCCAGAGTTCTCCAGGGGCTCATCCACCATGGTCTCGGCTTAGTGCCTTGCAAAGAAAATTCTGTCCCTCTGCACCTTTCAGCAAAACTATCAGCCCAAAAAGTTTCGGAAAAAAAAAATTCATTATCTTTAATGGGATTTCTTTACCAGTCCTGGCCAGGAGGGACCCGAGTTCCCAGGAAATCTAAATTAATGAATGCCCTACCATGGGGTGTGGAGGGGAGTGGGGGAAGCCAACCAAACTGAGATATAATTTCTCTTTGAGCTTTGCAATGAAGGGTGAGAGTCTAAAACAGAAAACCTAAAAGACTGTCTAGCTAGGAAAAAGAATTTAAAGCTTCCCCGAGAACCCCAGGACTGTTCAGAATCTGTTCTGAGCCAAGTAGAAATATTTGGATGAGGGAAATGGCTGCTCTCTTTTAATTGGCATCTCGTTGATCAGGGACGGCTATCTACTTCCATGAGAGGGTTGTCAGGAAAATCAGCGTATAGAACATTTCACTAACAAATTCCTAATTTCATCTGTGCCAGCCACAAAACTTATTGTACTCATTTTGGCTCTTGAATGAAAGAGCAACTGGCGGGTACCTTTGGGGTCTTGGAAGGAGATTTAGAGAGGTTTGTTAGTCTATTAGAAAGCAGGGGGAGCGGTCTTCCCTTCAGCTGTAAACTCCAGAGAAGTCTATTAGAAGTCTCCACGTACAGCTTGAATCTCTTTCCCCTTTGATTCAATCACCCCGAGTCATTAGGCTGGCTGAACAGCGCTTTGGACTGCGCACTATAAATGATTAAAATGTAGAAACGTGTGGTCACCTGACGCAGCCCCCAGAGCAGGGCAGAGGATGTCTGGCTTTGTGCTGAGCTTCTTGCTGAGCATGGAAGTTTTCAAGCTGCCTGTCTAGTCCCAGCCTAGTTCTCCCAGCGACAGCCTCACATTCTACACTAGCCCTGTCCTGGCGTTTGGTGCACCTGTCACACTCTGCAGCTCCTCCAGGAACCTGCCCTTCTAGGCCAGCTCTTCCTACTGGTGCTATGTTTCAAGACTGTCCCTCCAATCAGTGTCTCACCAGGTGTGGCAGATGGCATTCTCCAAAAGAGGCTGTGTGTTAGTTCCGAGGGCTGCCATAAGTTTACCATGAACTTGGTGGTTTAAAACCATACAGTATTTTCTCTCACAGTTTTGGAGGCTGGAAATCTGAACATGGAGGTACCCATAGGGCCATGCTCCTTCTGAAGGCTCAGGGGAGGATACTTCTATGCCTCTTCTGGCTTCTGGTGGCTCCTGGCTCTCCTTGGCTTGTGGTGGCATCACTCCAGTCTCGCCTTCTGTCTTCCCTTGTGCCTGCCTCCTCTGTGTCTGTGTGACAGATCCTCTTTTCATAAGAACACTAGTCAATGGACTTAGGGCTCACCCTAATCCACTATGACCTCATATTGATTACATCTGCAAAGACCCTTTTTCCAAATAAGGTCACATTCTGAAGCCTAAGTACACATGAACTTGAGAGTGAGAGGACACTATTTAATCTATTACCAGCTTCTATCATCTTTCCTATTCACATGACCTTCCAGAAATTGACACTCTCCCATTAAAAGTCAAAGTCTCTGCCCCATCCCTTGACCTGGATGGACTTTTGTGACCACTTCAACTAACAGAATATGATTAGTTGTGGTTTCCAGGGGTAGGTCACAAAAGACATACAGCTTCTGCCTGCCCCTCTGTCCCTTGCAATGCATGCCAAAATGTCATGTGGAGGGTAACTGTAGTTCCCCCAGCTTTTTAACAGCAAAGCCAGGGGGCCAGTCATGTGAGTGAGCTATGAAGGAACGGGTGTTGCATGGAGCCCAGACGAGACTTCACCTAGCTAGACCCAAACTGCATATTCATAAGCAAGCAGTGACTGTTGTTTTAATTCTCTGTGTCTTAGGGTGGTATTTTGTGCAGGTTTAGGTATTTCTGGTAAACAGAGCCTAACCTTCTTTTCTTCCTTTTGAATAGTTAAGTCCACAAATCTCCTCCCCATTTCTTGCCCAGCCTAGCTGGGCATTTCACTCCGTATTGGATCATTAGCATCTTAACTGGCCTCTAAATTTGGTCTCTCCCTTCCTCCACCCTACCAAATGGTCTCTCGAGCACACTTTGGCCTTGCCACTATTGAGCTCAAAATTCACTGATGGCTCTCTTCTTAGGGGATTTAAAAAAAAAAATTCCCTAAATGAGAGTCAAGTCTTCTTTTATTTAGCCTCAGTTTACTTTTCCTACCTTATCGGCTGTATCTTTTCCATAAAGATTCTGTGCATCCAACAAGTCAGATTCTTCACTGTTCCAAACACCTTGAGCTGAATCTTCTGCCTTGGTGTCTTGTTCAGTTTTTAGTTATACTTTCAACCTTTAGTTATACTTTCTGAGCACCTCTCCATGCCAGGCAATGTAAAGGAAACTGAAGGACACTGGAACACATCTCCTCTCCATCTTCTCAGTTCATCTCTCTGGAGTCCTACCCACTTGCCAAGGCACAGCTCCAAACTTTACTTGCTCCATGAAACCTTCCCAGATTTCTTAGGCAACAGTTATCTTTTTTTTTTTTTTTCTTCTCCCTCTGAAATCTTGATCTTCTTCTCCAATCAAACCAATGTGACCACACCATGCTTCTCAAGCCTATGGAATCTTATACATGCTGGATTTTCTTCCTTTGCCCTTTCAATTGTGAACGTCCAGTAACCTTCATACCCATCTTTTCAGAAAATTTCTGCAACCCACTTTGTTTAATTTAGATATCCTAATGTAAAATAGTCTTTGTCCTAGAATGGATCCTGTGGTTATCTCTGTGGCTCTGAGAGGGCATGGACTAGGTCATTTACTCCTGTCTGTACTTCATGTACCTAGCCCATAGACAGCTATGTAAATGTTTGTTGAATGTCAATGTTGAACACATGAAGATCATGCTAGAGAGATCTCAAAGGCTTTTACACATGGTTGAAAAAGATTTGGAAATGAATTAAAACTAAAACAAACAAAAAGATTTGGAAATGAAACTTTGCTTAACCATTAAAGGTTCATGGTTGCATTTCAGGTTCTTTGAGTTGATTATTGAGCTTGACTCCAGGTAAAGGAATTTATATATTAGTCCCCCCTTACCCTCAGGGGATACATTCCAAGATCATAGGGTGAAGGTCTGAAAACATAGATAGTGTCCCAGCCTATACGTACTAAGTTTTTCCATATCTATATCTATGATAAAGTTTAAAATAGAATAATTGTAGCAAATGCTATCATAAAAGTTTTGTTAATGTGGTCTTTCTCTCAAAATACTTTATGTTGTACTGTATTTTCAGACTGAGGTTGACCTCAGGTGCTGCATCTGTGAAAAGGAAAACTGTATACAACAGGGTTATTGCACACAGCCCTTTGTTGGCCCCCAACCATGTTTTGGTACTAAAGAAACATTTTAACCCTAAGATATTCAATTTTACATTTTACTAATGTTTCTTTGTTCTCAGTATAAACATCTTTTATCTATTCAACAAAATTATAAACTTGCAAGGATAGATTTTGCATATTTCACTTATTTTTCTTTTGATTTTATTTTCTTATAATTCTGATGCATAGTGAAATTTGAAAGAAACAAATTTGACCAGTTTAGCAAAACCCCAAAAGATCCAATCTGAGAATAAGTGTTTTATTAAATTTGATCTCTTTGTCCACCCTTCATCTTACTCCAAATCAAACCCTATATCAATAGTTCTGAACCTTTGCCTGGAAAGCTTTTATTTTTTGACACTTTTAGATGGACAAATAAATATTGTAACACTTATTGTGTACTGGTTGTTTTGAAATACATTGTCCTTATCATCTTTGGAGTATTGGTTCTAGGATTTCCTGCAAATACTCAAATCCATGGATGCTCAAATGCTTTATCTAAAATTTCATTGTTTTTACATGTAACTTACCCATGACCTCCTGTGTTCTTTAAGTCATCTCTAGATTACTTACAATACTTATACAATCTAAGTGTATATAAATAGTTGTTACATTATATCATTTACAGAATGATGGCAAGAAAAATCTGTATGTGTAAAGTGCTTATGCATTTAAAAAAATATATATTTTTGATCTGTGGTTGATTGACTCCTCCAAAGCAGAACCTGAGAATATGAAGGACCACCTGTGCATATGTATTGTGGAATAGCTATGTTGAACTAATTAGGATATGCACTAACTTGCACATCTCTCATTTTTTGCAGTTAGAACACTTAGCTAATTTCCCAGCAATTTTTAGGAACATAATATGTTGCTATTAACTGTAGCCATCATCTTGTACAATTGCATATTCTCTTTCTCCCACAGTCCCTATTTTATTTTGGAAACATATAACCCCCTTAATATTTATTCAGCAGATTTTCCCATCCCCTAAAGACAACTAGTCTCCCCCCTCCCAATTATTGTCCATTTTCTTTGAAAATCACTACTTTCACATGTACCAATCTACAAAGCTGCTTCCTTACTTTGAATGGAAAAGAAGCTTCTAGATGTCGAACTATGGGAAGTGAATTCTGAAGAGAAATGCTTTCTGGGAGGGATGCCTCATCTCACACTCTAACTCATCTTTTCTTTCAGGGATAGGATTGTGAACCCGATTTTCTTGAGATGCTATTATACATGCTGGGATTTAATCATCCCAGACCCCCCTCCCATCCCCTAAAGTGCCCGTGGGGACCAGGAGGACATTACTGTAGGAGAGAGGTAGGATCTTAGAAAAATCCAGAGTTTGAGCTATGTAGTTCCCTGACCTCTCCTATGCTCTAATATTAAATCTGTGACTCTTGAGAGCATTTGCTGAGGGAATCCATCATCCTTTTATTTTGTATTTCCTGGGTCTTACTCAATATTATGACCCTAGGGGGAAAAAATACCGCCACTGGTAGTACGTGAGTTAATGTTACTTGCAGCTTTATCCAGGAACAATTCTGCCATGAAATACTCAGCTGTAAAAGAAACGAGATGACTGAGAAGGATTCTTTTGAGTGTCTCTGGCATGCAGAGAGGCGATGGGGATCTTCGTGTGTACGTGTGGGAAAGTGAGGCGGGATGATAAATAGTGTGTTACCTCTCCTTTAAGAGCACGTCCTTTTATTTCTGACACTTAAAAAGACACTGTCAAAAAGATGTTTTACTGATTTGACTTTCTGTGCGGGAGAACGTGCAACAGTTACCTAGTAAGTGGTTTTATAGGGAGTTTCACCCACACGTTATAATAAACTGAGCCTGAAGATAACATATCTTTTGTGCTTTTACAGTGCTTGGATGATAACTGTGAAAAATTATCTAGTGGAGGTTAGCAAACTGTACCTGTGGTCTTTTTCTCATGACCTCTGTATGATAAAGTTGACTATCTTGGAGCATGATGCATCGTCAAATAATAGGTTTGCTTGTCTGGCCAACAAGAAGTAATTGAGGAGTGTTATAGTTTTACAATCGTGTTTCAATGACTCTGTTGCTTTTGAGTTGTTAGACCTGAACAAAATGGGTCAATGTTGAAAGAATAAAGTTTTTTCTCTCTCCCCCTCCCTCATCTCCCTCCTTCCTTCATTCCCAAGTCTTTATGTTTTGTTTTTGTTTTTTTAAGGGTGGGGTGGGGTATGGGCCTTGAGTATCATGATTTTTCTGCCTAAGAATTCCACACTCTTCATTTGGGGTTTCAGATGGAAAGTTTGATCTTAGTTTAATGACTAAGAGCAAATTTGATTTGACTTATCCACAATGTATCCATTGAGAACTCTTGTATTCTTTCTGTCTTTGGGGAGAAAATAGGTTAATAGGATTATTTTGTTCCTGGAGTTCTTGAGACCCCCAGATGTATGTCTTTTAAGGAATAATTTCCCCTGTACTTTCTTAAGCCTTTTTGGGAACCAGACAAAGCTGAATGACTGAGGGTAGGTAGCAAATTAAAGGACATTTGATTTTGCTACATTCTATGTTTTTGGGGGCAGCTCTCACCCAGCATTTCACAAAGTGTTCCACATAACACTAATTCCATGTGATGCTGTGTGACAAAATGAGTTTGGGAAACACTGTGTATCTAATCTAAACCTTTATTTTGGTGTCTCATGATGAACAGCAGCACATGAGAAGCCCGGAGAAGTCCAACAACAGAGAAACATTCAATACTGGCATTTCCCAAAGATGACCACAGAATCCCGAAAGAGCCCCAACATCCTGTAGAGCTTATGTGCTGCACAATGTATTTAGGAGAATTTTGAAAAACTGAGGTTTTTTTTTTGTGATTTATAAATATAGCTGTTGTTCCTTCCAAAAAGAAACCATCAAGAGACCAATCACTGCTTAGCAACAGCCCCCCACCACCACCCTAGACATATGCACATATGTACTTGTCTTAGAAATAATTTTTTAAAAATTGGGCTATCAGAATCAAAACTTGAGAGCTTGTGCATGCATAGAAAGAGTTATTTTACTGTTATGATAGCCAAGGAGCTTCTTAGGAAAATAAATAAGATAAATGATTAAGATTTGCATTTGTGCAGGAGTGTTTGATGGACTTGTTTGTGTTTGCTGCTGGTGAGAGTTATGGAAAATAAAAGAGGGAAATACTGGGTTTGGGAGAGAATTTATTTCAAAGAACAAAAATCACCGGTGTGATTGACTAGGGGTGAAAAAGAAGTGATGGGTCGAGGATGTAGCTCAGAGGTAGAGCACTTGCCTAGTATGTGTGAGGCCCTGGGTTTAAGCTCCAACCCCACATAAAACAAAAACAAAAAAACTACAATGAAAGGGAGCATTGGTTCTTCTCTGGTGTGTTGCCTGCTGCCTGAATATGGCAGCCTAGTGGTGGCACTCTCCCTGCAGAAGGGAAGGCTGTGTGCCAGCCCAATACTGCCTAGGGACTCCTATAGGAAATATGAATAGAGGGGCGATAGCTATTAGATAACCCAGCATCCGGTGACAATGACATGGCTCAGGGAGCATGACTCAGTGGCTGAGAAGTGGGCAATGATAGCAGCTCGAGCAGTGGTCCTGGGGAGTCATAGAGAAGGGCCTTGGAGGTGAGCCGTGGCAGCTGCATGGTATGTGGAAAGTATACAGATATAAACTGGGAGTTCTGTGGACATACCTCCCCCTCTGCCAGGGGTTTGGGAATCTTGAAAGCAGGTCATGGGGCTAATAGAAGCTAGCACCTCTATAAAAATAGAACTTAAATTGAGCCACAGGGTGAAGTCCCATGACTCCTGGCCAATCTAGTCCAACTGTTGCAGACAGAAGAGAAAGACACTTCAGGGAGTGCAGCTGGGCCATCATATGAAACCCCATAGGATTTTTGTATTAGTTATGTATTGCTGCATAACAAATCACCTCAACCCTTAATGGCTTAAACCAATATAAACATTTGTTACCTCACATTCTAGGGCAGGAATTCAGGAGCAGTTTATATGGGTGACTCTGTCTCAGAGTCTTTCATGAGGTCAAAGTGAAGGTGTCATGAGGGTCTCAGTCATCTGAAGGCTTGACTGGAACTTAGGATCCACTTTCAAGATGGCACACAGCATGGCTATAGGCCCAATCCTCAGTTCCTTGCTGGCTGTTGGCAGGAAGCCTCAATTCCTTCCCATGTGGATCTCTCCATCGAGCAGCCTGAGTGCCTTTATGACATGGCAGCTGGCTTTCCCCAGAATGAGTGATCCTTTTATAACCAAGACTCAGAAGTCTAACACATCACTTTGCTATATTCTCTTTGTTAGAAGCTTAACACTAAGTCCATCCCACATGTAAGGGGAAGGGAATTAAGCTCCACTTTTTGAAGAGAGAAGTGTCAAAGACATTGTGGATGTATTTTAAGACCACTACAATGGTGGTTCACTTGTATTTAATCCCTTCAAGAAGTGAAAGGGTAATAGGAGTTTCGGGGAACATGTGAGAAAAAGGTGTGGATAAATGTGCTGGCCTGCCCAGAGGTGAGATCTATTATGAGTTACAGAAAATCTTTTTTATTTATTTGGAAATCAAAAGATGGGCTCCAGACAGGATTGCTTGTTAAGTTGGATGAAATTAAAAATAGCTTAAACGTTTGGGAAGAGTGGGGGAGATGATTAGTTCTCAGGATATATTAAATGTCCTCGCACGAGAAGGGAGTCAGCTATTGGGAAGGGCTGCTTTGGAAAACATATGCTGTGTCAAACTCTGCCAGCAGATGCAGAATCTGCTGCTAAAGTTAGCTCCCGAGAACAGGGCTGGATGGGCTGCCATCACAGATGTCTCTGGAGCCAGCACCCGAGACAAATATAATTCTTACCCCTGGAAAGCAAGGCTCCATGCAAGAGCTTCTCACCCTGCTGGAGGGGTTAAAAGGAGGTGTGAAGGCAGATTTAGGACCCCAAATGCCGACTTCTCTGTGATTCCTGAGAATAACGAATGATTTTGAAGCCACAAGGTATGCTGGTATTTTGCATTTCTAAATTTGGGAATCCTTCATAAGGTGAATTCTTGTTTCTTTAAGAGGAACCCAAGGCCTGATTGGAAAGCTTTTGAAACATATATTTTGAGATTTATAGTCTGAAATGTTAGAGGAGATGAGATAAGTGTTCGGAATGCCTAAAACAGCCGAAGAGGAGTTAGAGAACAACAATAATGAGAAATGATTTAAGTGATTTCTTTAGTGCAGGAAGCAAACACTTTTTCCCAACAAGAAGGGGACCCAGTTTTATGGCTGATGACAGACAGATGTTGTCCCCATGCTGAGCAATCCAACATCATCGAGCAGGGTTTCCCAAAGTGGATTTCACAGAATTTGGTCCACAAGGATGCCTCACAGAAGAAGAATACTATGGCAAATGAATCTGGGGACGGGTGCAGCACGAGTCTCCTATCAGAGACTAGAGGGGCACTTCAGCATTGTAATGGCTTTGAGAAGCCCTGAAATGAAGAATCCAGCTAAATGTTGTTTAGCTCCTTAGTTCCCAGATGACCCTGGAATCCCCCCTCCCCCAACTTCTATGCATCTTCAGCTTCTATTTCTATCTCTTCAGAGTGCCAGCTTTGCAGGGGCAGGTTTTCATCTGTTTTATTCATAATTATGGTCCCACAGCCAAGAACAGTGCCTGGAATCCAAGGAGAAAGTGCTGAGCTGTAACAGAGCTTAAGCTTTGGGCCCCTCAGTTGCACACTCGCCTTCCAGCGCCCTGGATCCACCGCCGGCTGGGACATATTAGGTGCTCAACAAATAATATTGAGTAAATGAATGAACAAATGCACACTGTGAAGCCAGTGTTCCTTGAAACATACACATTGGGAAATGCCATCCTAGAGACAGGAGACCCTAGACAGGGGAGCACAATGGTTAATGTTCACATTAGCTTGAGGAGGAACGAGAGAGGAATAAAATCTCATCTGGGAAAGAAAATAACTGCAAAATGTTGGAGTTGGAAATAAAGTCCAATTGATTTACGATTGACTCTGTGGGCTTAACAGTGTCTGGTGTTTTCACCAGGTAGGATTTATCTGATATAATGTGAGAGAATTTCATTCCAAGGGTTTAGAGGGCAAACAAAAATCACAATGTGATATTTAATCATCTCACCTAGTCACAAAGTTTCCTGAGAAGGAAAAGTCTGGGGAGGGACCCTCAGCACTCCTGGGCTCCAGGCCGTGGCTCTCCCAGCCCCGTGTGGGATCCCTCTTAGATGCGGCAAATTGGATTCTGATGGTGTAGGATGGTGAACAGAGAGTTCCATAAAACCTGGGGGCTGCCTGGTTTTGACCCTTCCCACCAGTTTCCCCCCTTTCACTTCTAAATGTGAGTTTGACCCTTAAGTAATGAGGCGGGTTTTTAATAGTCCCAGCAGCCCTTGCAAGTCCAGACGAACATTGTCTCTTAAAGAGCGTGCTTTGGGGAGCAGCACAAGGACTCCAATACAGCTGTTACTAATAAAAATGTTTGTGGCCCTCTTTTGGAATTGCCTTTTGTGTCAATTATGAGGCGCATGAGACAAATCCAGCCCTTTGGCCATATGTTGTTTTTGACCAAAAATGGTCTTACCCAGCTTATCCTGCAAAATGGCCCAGCAAATTCAGCTAGCTGGGTTTGGGAATCGCTTTAGGATTTTTGTCCAAATTCAAATCCACTGTCAAAAGACAAAAATTTGCCAGTATCAAGTGTTCCAAAGTATATGCCTTGTGATCTGAAAGCAACTCCTCAAGAGGAGACCAAAGCCATTTTGAGCAAGGACATCTCTCTGTAGAAAGCAGAATCTCCCCAGAGGCTGCCTCCAAGGGATGGTCAGTGTCTTCATTTGTCAAGTTTGAATAGAGTTTTGAAAGCTCTAATTCTGAATTCTGGCTACTCATAAGAACTGCCTGGGAAGCTGGCTAAACTCTCCATGCTCAGACCTTCTCCCCAGGGGCTCAGACTCAACTGGCCTGGGGTGGTACGGCGGCATTGTGTGTGTGTGTGTGTGTGTGTGTGTGTGTGTGTGTGTGATTTCAATGTATAGCCAAGATTAACCTCTCTGTTAAACAATCAATCTTATTAACTTCAGTCACAGTTGTTCTGTTTAATTTTTTTTGTTGAGATAAAAATCTGTTGCAGCTAGGCCAAGAGGCACCACTGAAGGTTAATCAAACACAGATGGGGGAAAGGGTTTGGGAAGGCTGGGTTTTCATTAGCATAAGTTGGCATTGTGTGCCATGACCACAAGGGGGCAGACTGTAATACTTACTAATAAGTGTGCAAATAATTAGCTTTTAAGAGAAAACCAAAACCAAAACAAAACAAAACAAAAACCTAAGAAATGAAAGGGAAACTGGTTGGAGGTTTTGTTGGGGGTCAGTTCACTCCTTCCTTTTACTAGGTCTTTCCAGGTGCACGATTCCCTCTAAGATGCCACAAAGGAACTCCCAGCACCAACTAGAAAGAGTGGGTGGCAGAGAACAAGTTGCTGATGTGTTTTGAGCATTGTGACTGAGTGTGTGGGGTGTGTTGTATCCAACAGTCCATCACCTCATGGAATCCCATAGTAACCCTAAGAGACAGCATTATCCCCTCCTTTTTTTTTTTTTTTTTTTTTTTTTTTTTTTTTGGTGGTACCAGGGATTGAACTCAGGGGCACTCGTCCTCTGGGTCACATCCCCAGCCCTTTTTTGTATTTTATTTAGAGACAGGGTCTCACTGAGTTGCTAAGTGCCTCGCCATTGCTGAGGCTGGCTTTGAACTCGCGATCCTCCTGCCTCAGCCTCCCAAGTGCTGGGATTACAGGCGTGCGCCACCGCGCCCGGCTCCCTCCTTTTTGTAGATGAGAAAACCAAGGCCCGGAGAGGTAAAGTCTCTTTCACAGGATCACACAACTAGTAAGTATCAACAGGAGATCAGAATTTCAAATCTGGGTCTTTTTGATTCCTAAGTCCATGCTCCTTCTTGATGTACACTGCCTCTATGTGGAAAGATGAGGCTTTAGTGTGTGAATTTTCATGTTTGCTTTGTTATTGCAGATCAGGTAGATTTAAATGGTACTCTTCCTGTCATTCTTATAAATGACGTGCACCACAACTGCATGCGCCATCACAGATGTGGAGAGTCAGATTCTGTGTCCCAATAGCAGCTTGAGGTGTAGGGGAAAGAGATCAGGGCTATAGGCCTATGTGGAAATGGTCCATTTGCTGTCACCCCTAGAGAGTGAAAGCCCTGTGGAGGTAAGGCCCTGTCTGTCTCACTGATCTAGTTTTGGCACATGATAAATACTCAGAAATATTTGTCAAATATCCTAGTTGAAGAATGCATGCATATTAAATTCCTGATCTGAAGTGTATGACCTATATCATCTCGTCTAAATTTCTCTGCATGTAGCCTCCTTATCGTTAGGCCCAAGTGATGGTGTTAGGTGAGATCTAAGATTTTACTAAGATCCAGCACTTCCAGATTCAGCTTCCTCCTGCTCTTTGGGTAGATAAATGTGAGCAGGGACTCTGGGGTTCATCTCCAGGGGCAGAGAGAAGGAAGGAAGAAACCCTCAGAGTTTGATGTGGCTATTAAGGAGCCCTTATTATCTACGGAGGCCTGAAAATGGGACAAGTAACAGGATGGGGTGATAGAGGAACCAGAGAGGCACATTCACAACTTTGAGTCCCTGTTGCTTAATTTTTTAAAGTAAAAAACAGAGGGTGGGACTCTAGAAGGTGAACTCTTTTTCTCTCTCTCTCTTTTTTCTTCCTTTTTGGAATCAGGGATTGAACCCAGGGGCACTCAACCACCAAGCCACATCCCAGACCTTTTTATTTTTTATTTTGAGACAGGATCTCACCAAGTTGCTTAGGGCCTCACTAAATTGCTGAGGCTGGCTTTGAACTTGCGATCTTCAGCCTCCTAAGTGCGGGGATTACAGGCATGCACCACTGAGCCCGGCTTAGAGGGTAAACTCTTTATTGAATTAAATGTAATTGTGGGATCTCGCCATGATCTCAGGAAGGGGTGATTTGTCTCATTCTCTGCTTTACACACCAAGACATGGCGAGGGACCCATCCTTGGCTTCCCTTTTTCCCATCCTTGGCTTCCCTGACTGTGATCCCGTGGCTATGCCATCTCCATGGGAGTTTTGGTGGTGGAACCTGGGGGAGGGAGTGGTTTGTTTTTTTTTTCCCCATTGGTTTAAAATAACGAATTTGCCAAGTTCTTGAACATTCCTCAGCCCCCAGAAAGCTGCTTGCAGCCGACTGTGCAACACACACTGTGCCTCCATCACACTTGGAGTCTGGGTAAACACGTCCGCTGCCAATGGACACTTCTTGAAAGATGAATTTTAGTTTTTATGGACTTTTGGATTTGTCTCCAGACACACCAAAAATGACTTTACTCCTCCTGTTATGAGCATAATTGCAAGAGCATGTGGAGCATGGCTTTGGTCTTCAGAGGAGGACTCTTCCAGGGATCCAGGCACATGTCGAAGGTCAGGGAGAAGACACGTGGGTCAATTTGTCGCCTGTGGAGAAGGGGCATAATAATTCAAGACTGGTTTCCCCAATTCAGCCCTTGTTTCTTTTATAACTGACTCGACTTACATTTATTCAAAATGTGGTACCATTGGTTAAAAGCCAAGCATGTCCTAAGCACTTTCTAGCTATTAATTTAATCCCTACAACATCTTCACCAGATAGGTACTATTATTGTCCTCATCGGGTGGATGGGGGCACCAGAGGAAAGAGAAGTCCAGTTCCCAAGGGCACAGTTAATGGTGAAGCGTTTGTACTTTAAACTGAACACAATAGACTCTCTCAAGAAGCATCTAGTGAGCACCATGGTACAACAGACCTGGCCCCTTGCCATGTTTTGATGTTGCTATTATTGTCACCACTAGCAGCTGAACCTAATTCTAACTAATATAGGTCCTTTTTAGAAATCAGGTCATGGGGAAAGCTGCTTTTCATGGCTTTGGAAGCAGGTCAGCAAATGGGTTTCTGAATAGGGCCTGGGGCTTATGGTATCAGAATGACAGACCAGAGTGGGTTCATAGGATATTAAAGACCTGTAGGGACCTAAGCCAGGGGCCTGAGGGGGGCTTTGCATTTGCTGTGTTCTTTTTCTTCAATGTTACAAGCTCCAGGCATCATAAAACCCAGATCCAGATCCAGCTCTACCATAGATGGATGTTCTAGTCTTGAGTTGTAAGGGTACAACCCAGAGATACCTTGACACACCTCCGGAAGGACGGTCTGAACTTGACCATTTTACAACCTCTTCTCTCTGTCTTATTTCCCCAATATCATAATCCTAGTTCTGAGGATACTTTTTTTTTTTTTTTGATTTGGCTTTAACACGAGTATTATCTACTTTCATTTAGTGGTGCCCCTCTACTACTCAATTATTTGCTGTTGTTCATTATTCTTTAATTGTTTCGTGTGTAAATTTTTATTTTCCAAGTAGATTGGCAAGTCTTATAAGGTAAGAACCATGTTTAACAACCTTCAATCACCTAGAACAGGGTAGGGCACATGGAAAGTATTGTAGGCCCCAAAGAGGTCAATAGATGAGCTCAGAGTTACTATCCAACAAAAGCTTGTCTTTGTCATGTCATTGAATGGAGTGGCTTGGACTTAGAGAGGCAGACTTGCATCAATCAATTTCAAATGAGACTGATGTTTAGCAGACAGATGTCAATTTTTTAGTTTAGAGTGGTGTTTTAGTCAGGTTTTCCACTGCTATGACCAAAAGACCTAACAAAAACAATTAGAGGATCAAAAGTTTATTTTGGAGCTCCAAGTTTCAGTGGTCTTAGTCCATAGAAGGCTGACTGCATTCTTTGGGGCCTGAGGTGAGGCAGAACATCATGGAAGAAGGTGGCAGAGGAAAGCAGCTGGGAACATTGCCCCAGGAAGCAGAGATAGATAGCTCTCTTCACTGCAACAAAATATAAACCCAAAAGGCATGCCCTAGTGACCCACCGCCTCTAGCCACACCCAACCTGCCTATGGTTACCACCTAGTTAATCTCTTTCAGGGGATTAATGCACTGATTAGGTTAAGGTTCACATAACCCGATCATTTTACCTCTGAACCTTCTTGCATTGTCTTGCACATGAACTTTTGGGGGACACCTCATATCTAAGCCATAACAAGTGGGAAACTGTGTTCTGATCCCTGAAATGCCTACATCTCCTATCCAGCTTTTTCCCTGGTACATGCATGGGTAGGAAGTCAGATTTGTCTTGGGAAAGTTGCTTTGTGAGTCTAGAAGCCTTGCATGGAGAAGGAGACTGTTAAGAAGAGTATTCAATCTTGCCCACCATGGGCTTCATGAGTCACCCTGCCCTACAACAGAGCCCACTTCTCCAGAAAACAGAAGGTTTGCAATCCCTGGATTAAGTGCTTTCCCCACTTGAACACCAATGAATAAATGGGGTCCACTTGCCACTTCTCTGACTTCCCCTTCTGTGTTTCAGGCTTTCTCCTAATAGGGTATCATATGTTTGATTTGGCTTATTACTAAATTACAATCACATCTAATTCTGCTTCCTCAGGATTATGCTCTGATTATTTAAATTGCCTCAATTGGCGCTTGCTTTTATCTATCTATGTATCTATTTCTCTATCAGAGGCAATTTGAAATTTGGAGTATTCATCCTCTTTATACCAAATGCTGTGACTGATGTGTGGTTTATTTGCTCTTTGTGGATCTGTATGGCTTTCTGAGGGTGCAAAGGAAGTTGCTGATTTGGGGACTACCATTATTAATTGGGGTTTGAGGCTCCCCAATGTTCCCAGACAGCCTTGGCTTTCTCCCCACAGAAGGGCAACCACATCAAGGTGCGATTCTATTTTTTAACTGGTTTAACTCTTATAGGGAAGCATGGATTTTAAGATGTGAGGACATCTCACTGATGTTTCTCTTGGATCAGGGATTCTGGGACTACCTGTGCATTGGACACTTGGAAGATGCTTGTGTTACTTTTTTGGACCCTCTCCTGCATCTTCTGGCCTTACTGGCAGGGACTGACTTGTTGATTTTTATTGCCACCTGTTTTCAGCCCACCTGAAAAGGATCATCTGAAACTGCTCCGGCTCTATCACCAGGCCTTAAGCCATAATCCAATGCAGTTAAAAGGCACTTTCTCTCCTGCTGGGAAATTAACACCTTCTCCTTTGTCCCAACTTTCTGGGATCATTTCCAATAGGTCTTGGCTGGGAGTTAATTAAATCTGTGTTGACACATACTCAATTTCAAGTGGCTTTGCATATACAGGAAACCTGTTGAGATTTTCCCTTTGGGTCCAAAACTGCTGATCCATCTCTTTACCCCAGTTTTCGGGGTAGGTTTTCCACTTGCTGGGAAAGGATGGAATTTAAAGTGGAAAATTTATGGGATTCCCCACCCTAAGAAAATCACCGTCTGCCACTTTCCCATAAAGCTTTCTAAATTTCGAGGCTTGTCTTCTGCATGAAACTTCATATTTTCTGTTAAGACAACTGGAATTGTGATTACAGGAAGCTCTCAGAGGCAGATCAGAAGCAAATAACACGTGGGGTCAGAATTCTCTGTCAGCAGCAGATGGTTCAAGAACACGGCACTCAGAAACAGAGTCAGAAGATCGAAATGTAGGTCAAGTAATTATTAATTCCGATTGGATATTGCATATGCACAGCCGGGAGCTTTTTTTTTTTTTTTTTTTTTAAATATTTCTTTTTCTTTTTTCTTATTTCATCAAGAGTTAGAAATTTGAGTGGATTACAGGAAAAGTTATTAGCAGGAACAGCTAGAGTCTTTAGGCTCTCTCCAAGAGCACATGCCAACCTCATTGGAGGCTATGTGCTTATTTTAGTGACCAGAGTGCCACCTATGTAGGGAGAGCATCCCTCCCACGTGAAGCTGTGGCCTTGGCACTGGAAACTCCTGCTTAATTTGTTGGTCCCATGGTTGGGTCTGTCGTGAGACAGAGGTTGCACACTGGCAGTGGTGGCTGTATTTGCTTAGCATACACAGTTTGTTTTTTTGGGGGGGAGCAACTTAATCTTTCTTTTTTTTTTTTTTTGTAAAAAAACAGAATTTTGTGTTTTTCTTGAAAACTGGGGTGCTCCAGGAACATTGTTGGTGACAATGGGCTGTCGCTGAGTTGGGCTAACCTTTTCAGGTGAGATGTGCTGGTCCACTTGCTAGTTCTCATGTAGCTTACTTCACTCCTGCTATACACAAGGATATGCCATTCTGCCGTCAAGAAATGTTCTGCACAAATGGCCTGATTCTCTTCAACAATGTGAGACAGAGGGAGGGGAAAGGTGTATATTATTCCCAGTTATTACATCTAAGTCCAGAATGAGCGTGAGAACAACTGGCCTGGAGCAAATGAGTCAGGGGGTTGGGTTTGTTGGCTGGTTTCTTTGTCCTTTGGTGTGGTGATGGGGAAGGAAGATAAAGGTCTGGAGTGAGTGTGGGAAAGGGATGGCTGAGGCTCTGAGGATGGTGGTACAGAAGGGAGGTTGACACCTTGGCAAACTGGACTCTGAAACAGCTTTGGGTTGTCTGGGATGATGTCCCAGGGATGAGGGGGTTATGGCCATGGTGTGGCATGCAAGATTATTTGAACCCCTTCCTTCTCCCCAGGAGACTGTGTTCCCTCAAGTACAGAGTTATGGGCAGAGATCATCTTTCATTCCCATCCATGTTTCCTGTGTCAGCACGTATCTGCTCCCTATGGGGCTCGGTAAGTGTCCAAGACAGGGAATCGAACAATGTCACACACATGTATGTGTGCATGTTGCGCTCATGTGTGCACATATCTGAGTGTGGGAAGGGGCAGGTTGGGGGAGTGGATGAAGGGTGGACATTATCAGAGAGACAGAGAAAAGAGGAGGAGCATCTTTGGAGTATAAGATACATGCCAAGAAATACAGGGCTTTGTCATCAGATGACAATGGGTTCATTTAGAAATATGTCCCCTCCCTTCCTAAAGACAAGGAGCAGTGATGGTTAGTGGATTGCATTCTTGCCCCCAGGGCCTGGGACTCCACTGTGACAGCTCTGAGTAATGAAGGCTGGGGTGAGTGGCCTCTCTTGGTGAATCGCTGGCTCTTTACCAACTTTCCTCTGACATCCTTTCTCCTGAACTAATTCAAAATACATGCTGCACATCGCATGGCTCCGGCAGGGAAGGGAAAGGCTGTGTGACCGAGTGACAGGAACGGGAACTCAAACAGACCCTGATTCGAGTGTGTTCCCCTCTGCTGGTCCCTGCTCAGCTGTGTGGCTGCAGGCAAGCTGCTCAGTCTTTCTGAACTTCGGCTTCTTTGCAGAAGAGGGGGATAATCACCACGTCCACCCTCAGGGTTTCTGTGAGGAGTTAACTGAGCCTGGCTTGTGGTGAGTGCTGCAGTGTGATGTTATTATTCCAAAGTTCAAAGTTAAATGGACTTCCCCACTTGTTGCTCTCCTTTGAGGATGGTTTCTTAACACTGTGCTCTGCATAGTCAGAAGATGGTTGGCCTAGATGTTTCCAGATGAAGTGAGTACTCAGTTCCTCAGTACTGTGATGATTTTCATAGTTTGGCATATGGGTGTGCAGCGGTCACCCATTGAGGCACGACAGAATGGACTCCTGTTTGTATGCTATGACCCTCTTTGTTTTGGAGGAAGGATCTAACTCTGGTCCCTGCTGTGTCACACCAACTCTCAGAGCACTTACCCTTGTTAAAAAATGCCATCTGCCTCAGTCCTTCTTGCAGAAATCCTCCCTGACTCGCATCAGGGTGTCCCGGGGAGCTTCCTGACCACAGAGCTCAACCCTAACCATGCTGACTGTCTGCAGCACAGCAGGGCTGGGCTCAAAACCTCACACCAATTTCCCCACCTCCTCCTCTAGAAACCTAGAACTTCTCCCAAGTGTAGACTGATGCCCACTCTGGACCTCAACTAGAGAAAATCCCTTATGGCCCAATATCTGAGATTGAAGACTCTTTCTTGCTTCTCACCCCTGTCCCCTTTCCAGTCATGAGAAGGGAAGATGAACGGCAGCATTAGCCCCTGTTCCTACAGCCCGACTCCTCAGATGAGCATGTCAGGCTGGATACTGTAGCTAAACATAAATGAACGGTTATTAATGATGGTCATAATGTTTTCTAGCAGTTAGCTGGCTGGGATTCTAGGATTTTTTTTCCACTGTGTTTTGAAGGGTTAGGTTATTTAAACTTACCATCAAATAGAATCAAATCAAAGTGAGCTAATTTTTCTTAAACACTAATCATTTTAAGGCTATTGAACTAAATATAGAGGCAGTTCATTAAATCATTAAAACAGCCTGCAATAATGCTCACAAAGTCATTATGGAGCTATTCCCTAGCCAGAGAGGTAGTGTTGCCTTAAGCACAGTTTAATCAAATTAGATGGTGGGCTATGTCATGGGGTTTCTCCTATTGATATTCATTAAAAATACATGATTTATCACTAATCTCTGTGAGGTAGATCCCACTCTTCCAAATGAATTTTGTAAATGTCAAGGGGAAGAAAACAGAATGGCGTATTGTTATAATAATTTAAGAGTGGTGTGATCACATTTACATTTTATATACTATGCAATTTAGGAACAGATAATAGCTTTAACAAGGCTAAACTTTTTTCCTTAGTTAAAGTTAGAACAGAAAGGCTGAACCCTGAGGATTAGCCATTATATTTTATTGCAGAATGGACCCCCACATTTGAAGGATCTTGCAGAAAAGTGGTAGCTTGCTCCATTGTTCGGTGCACGTTTTTTCCAGCTTCTTTGGTGGACAGATTTCTACATAAATTTATGCTGTCCTGTTAGGTCAAAGTACAACTCCTGATTTCACGTGGACCTTGGGAGAGGGGTTTGTTTTCTAGCTCGTGGGTCCTCCTCTGGTGTGGCCCTTCACCCTCCATCACTCTTGGGCCTGCAGATCTGCCCTCCTGGCCCTGGTGAAATCTGCCTAGCTCTTTCCTCTTCCTGGACTGTGAAGGGCTGATAACAGTATAAGTATCACCCCACCCAGAGGTATTTGCATTTTAACAGGGATCAAAGCTGAAACTAAAGGGATTAGGTCCTAATAGTAGAATTTTGAGCATCAGCCAGTGGGTGGAAGAGGATTTTCTGTTGCCAGAGGGACCTTGCCTGCAGCCCTGAGCAGGGAGGAGGGCCATCCACCAGGGCCAGGCCAGGCCAGGCCAGGCTGCAGCAAATAGGTAGATGGAAAGAGGTTTTTTTTTTGTTTTTGTTTTCTATTTTTGTGCTTTTTCTTTTCTTTTTAAAAACCGTGCAATGAGTTTTCTCTTTTTCAAGAACCCCCTTTCTAAACAGCTATCTTTCTAGGGGGTACACTTTGAAATATTTCCCCCTAAATGGGGACTAATGTTTAACACTCAAATTTACAGTCTAGTTTAAAACTCTCAATCTTGCCTTTAAAGTAGCCCTGAAGAAAGAAAGACACTTAAAAAAAGGCGCAGTACCTTTTCGATATGAAAATGTGCCTGTTCTTAGTAAGACACATGAGATGTCTCTACACTTAAGACGCTTATCAAAAGCTTTTCAGAATATGACTTACAGCCAGAATGGTCAGGATCAGCAGACAGAGGCACTCGATTTGTACAAGATATGCAGCTTTTAGCATCTTGGCCATTTAACCTAATCTAAAAAAGAAACACAGCCTAAATG
Source organism: Tamias sibiricus (assembly GCA_025594165.1). Taxonomy (NCBI): domain Eukaryota; kingdom Metazoa; phylum Chordata; class Mammalia; order Rodentia; family Sciuridae; genus Tamias; species Tamias sibiricus. The sequence continues at coordinate 45,687,302 of CM046670.1, forward strand.
AAATCCTACTTATTTTACTCTGCTATATAGCAGAATAATGGAATGCCCACCCTCTTCTGCCCAGGAGATCTCTAACTTGACTCTTGGCTCAGTGGGAAGCTCTCAAAACCATTTCCAATGCCAAGCTCAAGATACAATAGAGACTGGCCATTAGCCACAACATCTCCTGCCTGTGAAGTAATGGAGATGTGACTAGGACAGTGCTGAATTATTGGCAGGAACTGACTTCTGAAAATAATAAATGAGGATCCCAGCAAAGTCTCTTGTTAAGTAGCTGAATGTCTAATTCACTGGGGACATTGTTTCAAAATTCATTTCATCTTCGATAATTTGATGAAAGAAAGCACTGTACTGGTGGTTTCTCTCGTGTAAGGCTGCACACACCTAAGGGCAGGGCACATTTATTTTGATGATTAATAACTGCAAGTTTTGTGGTTTAATGGAAAGTGCTAGATATATTTGAAATGCCACTGCCTTCTCCCCGCTCTTCATTCATCAGGTAAACACCTGGACGACTTGCCTTCCAAGTTTGTGCTTGGTGGAACTTATGTTATCCATTGACACTCTGGAAACATTATTCTTGCATATTTGTGGCTGGAAGCTTGGGAGTCCATGGTGACTGATTTCGGGTGGTCAATGTTGGTGGGCATTGTTGAACTCATAGCTCTTCTCCATGATGGATAACAGGAGCCTGGGAGAATAAACAGAAGGAAAGGGAATATTTTTCCTTCTGCTCCCATGTGATCCCTACAATCCCCCAAGAACCTCAGTAACTTAAAGAAGTCACCCTTGTTTTCATTGGGTTATTAAAGGTGCATTAGAAATAAGAGGACTAAAATTAGAGGCCATGGAATTAAGAAGGTGCTCAGGAAGACCCCTCAGTCCTGGTGACCCTGAGAAATTTCCTGTTCCTGTTCTCCTTAAACTTCATTTAAATGATTGGGAAATCTGTCACTTGCCTCTTAAATATACATATTTAAGATCATATATATTTATCTTCATTTTAAGAACATGTCTTTTTAAAACATTCCACTCTTACCTTTACTAAGTTGAAACATTTAAAAAGATTTTCTACTCTATTAACAAAAATGATTTTTTACACCTATAATCATCTTTTATTTATTTTTTCAGTACTGAGGACTTGAACCCAGGGCCTTGTGCCTGTTAGGTGAGTACTCTACCGCTGAGCTACATCCCCAGCCCTCTATGATCCTTTTAATAATTGAAACATATTTTCAGTTATTGTCCTACATGATTCTGAAAATGGAGGCCATAGCCCCATTTTAAAGGAAAGGAAACCGAGCCTCAAAATTATAGTCAGTTTCCTGTTTCTGCTCTCATCCTGCCCTGGAGGGTGATGAAAAGCTGCCTTGCTCACTGTTTAGATTTGAAGTGAGCCCATTAGCAGGTCTTCAAAGAGCACGTGCTTCATAGCAGGACAGTGTGAGTGAGTTTTCATGTATGTCTTGTGGGCCCTTCCCAGAGTCCAGTTCAGAAACAATTACATTGACTTCCTCATGCTAAGCTTTAGCATTTTAGAAACTTCAAATGGGGGTTTCACCCAACAACCAAAATAACAATTAAGTTCTCCCAATTTTAACCGATGTCATAGTCATTGGAAAAGCCAAAGACAGTGGAGTGAGTCTCCTCGCAAAGCACTCAGAGTGCGTGTTTGCGTGAGAACGTGAGTGTACGTGTCTTCTAATAATGACCCACATTTTTACTGCCTCGTCTCAGTGCACCAGAGGAGTGGTTATGGTCAATTATGTCATTGTTAAAAAGAAGTCCATCTCTTTATTGACACAATACAGACTCTTCCAATATATAATAGTGCCATTAACCTTCATGTGGTCACCAGCCAGCCCCTTCCTGCAACGTCTCTCAGAGTGCAAGCTCCCCAGGATGTAATTAACCTTAGACCCATATCTGCCTCTTTTTCCCCGCTGCTTCCCCCAAAGAATCACACACAAAGTCTCATCCAAAACCCTAATCCCACCCTCAGCATGGGCTTTTGAGCAGCAGTTTTCTGTTAAGTTCGGTGTGTGCCAAAGTCCTGCAGGGAGAAGAGACACACACGTGTTATTAGCAAGAGCATCTAGCACTGGGCTATGTACAGGTGGCAGCTTAATAAGTACTCTTGGGTGACAGAATTGAGTTGTCAGGTCCTCTGTTTTCCTAGCTATTAATCCTTTTTCTGTCATGGCATAAAAGACAGAATGAGACAACCAGAAAAAAAATAAAAACAAAAAGAGCTTCAAGCCTGTCCTTCAATTGACCAATGGAAAAGGGTGTTTCAAAAAGGTGAGTGAGATTAGTCATGCAGATAGAATGGGTGACCTCTGGACCCCACAACACTGGGCACGGCCCTAGACAGCTAGTTTTAAAAGTGAAAGGCAGAGAGGGGTTTCCTTTCCAAAACTTATCTTTCCCCGTTTTTCCTTTCCTGTGATTCCCAGCTTTCAAGGTCAATAGCATGTATCCTTCCCAGAGAGCAGGGATCTGCCTTTTCAGTGCTTTTCCCTGGTGTAACAGTGCCTAGCACATGGTAGGTGCTCAGGATATATTTGTTGAATGGCAACATGGGCAAAAAGGGACTGAAGTAAAGGTCATGTCTGTTGTTGAGCACCTCTGAAATCCACACTTAATGACATGAGGCAGCAGTTTCAATCATGGTAAGCAATAGAAATGGCATCGCACAAACACAGGGTGTGTGAATGACATTCCCATGTATCCTTCCTATCACTCACATCTCTGTGGAAATTACCAAGGCTAACGTGAGGCTCGAGACCTGCCAAGAGCTGCCTACCAAGCATATTTAATGAAATCTTGATGATTAGATGGGCATACTGACCACTGTTCACACTCTTACCTCTGCTCTAATTAAGCCTTGCATTTCCTTCTTCTACTGAACAAGTGCTACTGAGAATCTGGGAAATGGGAAAATGGATCATGTTTAGCATTTCACTTATAATACAAGGATATAACTAGTTAAAGATGGAGCTGCCTGCTAAATGTCTCAAGAATGTTGTGGAATAAAGGAAGACAAGACGGTGCTTCTCCCTAGCATCACACTTCATAAGGCAGCAATCAATTCTCAGCCAAGTGCTGCTGGTTGCCTGGAATGAGACACAAACCCAAGATTTCTGTTTGTGTCTATCAAAAGCAAGGACTGTTGTGCTTAATTTGTTGTGACCTCCTGAGTCGTTTCGACTTCCAGACCAGCACTGATGCATCTCAGATGGTGCCTTGGCCAGAGGCATTTGCACTTGTTCCACTGGGGAGGAGTGGCAGAGTCCCCAGGGACTTGAGGGATGTCTCAATTCTGTTCCAGGCCTGAGTCCATTCAGAACACAGCCCACAGCACTGTGGCTCATGGTTCTGTTTTCCTTAGATGGAGGCATAAGATCCCATGAAGAGCAGGCGTGAAGCTGAATCCTCCAGGGAAGGAATACTTGTAAAATGAAAATGGAAGGAAGGATTAAATGGAGCCTTAAAGAGCAGAAGGAAGGAGAGCCCAATCCAGAGGGTTCCATTTCTGTAAAACTGGAGAAGCTCAGAGAATACACTTGACCCAAGACAGACAAGGCCAACTTGGAGCTGTCTTCCACTACAGTGTGTGTGACAACATTCTGAATTGCGTCCTTTTGTATCACCAACATCCCCACACTGATGACAAAGGCTGCCACCAGTCTTGACACCGGCCAAGATCCGCCTACCAAGAAAGTGTCGCTTGTGCCTTCCAACTAATGAGACAGCAATGTCAGGGGACATGAAGATGAATGGCAGTGCTTAAAGGCACACCAGCCAAAAGAATCATGGGGCCCCTAAGAGGACATCAGATGTGGTAGCTTTGTGTCTCTGTGGCCGACATGCTCCATGGTCAGTTCTCTCTAAAGGATGGACTATGTTTCTTGATGGTCACACGTGATAAGCAGGTAAGCTGGTGAATTTTCATGTCAGTTGGAAAACAATTTATGCTAGAAGTGCCATTCATAGAATTTTTACCACCCCAAACCTGAACTATGTATTTTTATTCAGTAAAAGCACCTAGCCTGTTGAGAATGAATTTCCTTATAACCTTAATTCAAAAGGTTGGATACAATTTATCAGTGGATGGAATTCTCTATGGCATGTGGAAGAGATCAGTCTTAAGAAGCAAACAGATACATTTTTGGTAATCATTAAACATCTCCTTAGTTCATAAATCTTTTTTTCCTCCTGCCCCTCAAAGTTGTATGAGAATTTGTATAATAAGGTCCAGGACTCTTGGATCTTTGACACTAAAAACAAATACATACATTCTAGGCTTTCCATTTGAAATTTCCTTCCTCCTTTTGTGAATACATTTCTCTGAAGGTGAGAGCCACACGTGTCATCCTTTGAAATAGATTCTTGTTTGCTCTACAAGGTTGGTCATTGATAGTAATTAAAATATACTAATTTAGAAAAGTCCACACACAAGAAGAAAAACAGAGGAAGAGGAAACAGGTATCAGAACAATAAAAATAATGCAATCACTCTTTTGTAAAGTGAAACAATTACGTGCACTTTTAATTGGAGGGGAATAACGTACATGGATGCAGATGTTGCTAGTGGGTGCCTAGATGCATGGGATCATGGGTGTTTTCTGACTTCTCCTCCTCAAATGAATGCAAGTTGCTCTTGTAATAAGAAGATATAGCCGGGCGCGGTGGCGCACGCCTGTAATCCCAGCATTTTGGGAGGCTGAGGCAGGAGGATCGCGAGTTCAAAGCCAGCCTCAGCAATGGCGAGGCACTTAGCAACTCAGTGAGACCCTGTCTCTAAATAAAATACAAAAAAAAAAAGGGCTGGGGATGTGGCCCAGAGGTCAAGTGCCCCTGAGTTCAATCCCCGGTACCACAAAAAAAATAAATAAATAAAAAAATAAAGAAGATATAAAGACTTTTAAAAATAAAAAAAAATAATAATAACACTAAGCCTTCCAGGATTTGGTAAGCATGTGTTTTCTCAGCACGCCCCTTGAGTTCTTTGGTATCACCTGCTCTTCCCTCTGCCTCATTTTCCAGTTATAACTGCCTTCATGTCTTCTTGGGAGAAAAAGGAGAAAGGTCCCTAGAAATGTGAGGGAAAGGCTGGCCTGGGATGTGGGATAGCAGAGTTTACTTTGTGCCCTCCTTTTGATGGTATTGACATAAAAACATGAAAAACTAAATGCTGTCTTCCTTTCACTGTTTAATTTACCACTGTCTCCTTTTCTTTCCTTTTGATGTTCCCCCCTCTTCCTTTCTATTCTTTATTTTTCTCCTACTAAATTTGAATCTTCTTGCCGGGCGCGGTGGCGCACGCCTGTAATCCCAGCACTTTGGGAGGCTGAGTCAGGAGGATCACGAGTTCAAAGCCAGCCTCAGCAATGGCGAGGCACTTAGCAACTCAGTGAGACCCTGTCTCTAATAAAATACAAAAAAGGGCTGGGGATGTGGCCCAGTGGTCTAGTGCCGCTGAGTTCAATCCCCGGTACCAAAAAAAAAAAAAAAAAAAAAAAAAAAAAATTGAATCTTCTTTAAGATGGGTACCTTCTCTTAGGTTGCTTTTGTGGTGTTTGGTACAACATAGATGCAAAATAAAACTTTATTGAATTAAAGCCCAGGGATGTTAAGTGATGTACCTGACACAGCTGATTTATAGCAAGGAAAGGGCTAGAATTATTTTGTTGTTGTTGTTTTAGTTGGACACAATACCTTTATTTTATTTTTATGTGGCACTGAGGATCGAACCCAGCGCCCTGCACGTGTTAGGCTAGCGCTCTACCACTGAGCCACAACCCCAGCCCGAAAGGGCTAGAATTCAGGCTAAATCAGGAAGCCCACTCACAATGGGAAGCATACTGGGCCAAACCAAAAGGAATACTGCTGTTTCCGGTAGGAGAGCCCTGTTAGTAAATTGATGAGAACATGTAGCATATGTCATCTGAATAGGGATAGAGAAAAAAGGGGTGAAGACTGGAATCAAATTTATATGCTTTCCTACATGTTTGATGAAGCCCTTTGTATTATTATCACTGCTGCTTTATGCCATGACTGCTTTAACCACTGGTTTCAACCCCTCCACAAGTTAGAAAGTATATAGCTTTGTTAAAAAGTGCAGGCTAAACAGCATTATGCTTTTGGGCAGTCCATTCATGGTACATTTATTCAGGAAAGGGGAAAAAAATAAATCCATCTACACTGAAATCACAGAGAACCTGTTTTTATTAAAGGCTCCTAGGAAACAACGCACCACATCTGAAAGCAACCAGCATGCAGGTGAGAGATTTCTCCCCACTGAAATATCCACCCGATGAGGCAGACTGTGCAACCCCCAAACCCAGGAGGTAAGAGGGAAAATCATCTTGTTGGGTAAAAGGACTCTGAGCAATTGCCTTCTTTGGAAATGGAAGAATTTTGTTTTTCTACCTGACAAGCGGGGAAGGACCTGCTTTCAGGGAAGATACTGGAGTTAATCGTCCCAGGGTAATGGTTACCTTTGGCCAAAGTCACAGCCCCAGGAGTTGTGGCTTCACTCTCTTTAAATGTTGATCAAGTCTCTGAGTGCTCGGGATGGTTGTGACATATTCTATTTCTGTAACTCCCTTTGAGAAAAGCATCCTATAATTTTTATCCACTTCTTGTAGTTGCCGTTGATGGTGATTCGTAGCCCCACAAGCACCATGCTGTGTGGAATTGACCCTTTGTAAGTTTTCCTCCATGGCACATTGAATAGGAAAATAGAGGGGTGGAAAAGGAGAAAACAAGACAGCAGTGGGACAACAGAACCAAGAGGAATTGAGTTGTCTCTACAATTTGACCCTCACGTACCTTTACACTCACATCCAATCTGTTTTATTTAACACGTGTTGCTTTGAAAGTCTCTAAGTACCTATAGGGCTGGGTTTTGAGCCAGGAAATCCTTCTACTTATTCCAATCGTTTAACTTCCTTTGAAATTAATATTTAAAAAGATGTTCACCTTGTTTTTAATAGGATATGGAAAACACTGATTTTCTAGAAAAAAAAAAATTGTAGTCATGAGCTCATTTTCTTACTCATTCACTTTTCCTGGCAGAAACAGCATCATGTTAGAGTAGAAACCCAGCAGAATGTTCTCTGCCTTTCTGTTTTTCCCCCCACCCCAGTTTTCTTTTGTAGTGATTTTCTGAACTTGGCCTCTGCCTAGAGGAGTAGTGATTAAAATTTAGGTAAAATGCAGCACTTGCTTCTGATAGTAGCCCTATGCCTTGCCTCATGCAGTTTCAGAATTTCACTGACTGTCATCATAGCTGGCTGATCTCTTGGAATGTCTATTGGTATACAGCTTGGGTGTGAGTGTTGGGGAAATACTCGTATGGAGAGGGCAGCTGTGAGCTGGGCACGGTGGTGCATGCCTGTAATCCCAGCACTTGGGAGGCTGAGGCAGGAGGGTCAAGAGTTCAAAGCCAGCCTCAGCAATGGCGAGGCACTTAGCAACTCAGTGAGACCCTGTCTCTAATAAAATACAAAAAAGGGATGGGGATGTGACCCAGTGGTTGAGTGCCCCTGAGTTCAATCCCCAGTACAAAAAAAAAAAAAAAAAAAAAAAAAAGAGGCAGCTGTGAGCCAGGTATGGTGGCACATGCCTGTGATCCCAGCGACTGGGGAAGCTTAGGCAGGAGGATTGTGAGTCCAAAGCCAGCCTCATCAATTTAGCAAGGCTCTAAGCAACTCAGTGAGACCCTGTCTCTAAATAAAATATAAAAAAGGGCTGGGGATGTGGCTCAGTGGTGAAGCACCCATGGGTTCAATCCCTGGTACTAAAAAATAAAAAGAAAAGGCAGCTGTGGTGAGGAGAGTCATTGTTTAATAATTTTTTGGAAACCTTTATACTTTTATTTTCACATAATTATAAACTCATGAGAACTTACAAAAAAGAGTCAAAAAGTAAAAAAAAAAAAAAATAAGTTTGAAAAACACTTCTACAGAACTATTCAGTTTCTCCCAAAGGTGCCATCTTCTATAGCTATGGTACAATGTCAAAACTGGAGGTTGACCTTGGTCTATCTCTGTTAATTAGATCATTGACCTTATTCAGTTTTCATCATTTTTTTTCCAAGAGACATTTGTATATTTTAGTAGTTCAACAAAATACAAGAAATCGAAAATTTTTTTATCAGTTTATTTCCATAAATATATTAGTTTGTCTGTCAAAACTGAAAAAAAGTCCTTTGTTATTTACATTATTTAACAACAAATTTCCCAATACATTTTCTCAGCATCTAGTAATAGCATTGTTTTTAAAATTTGTTCTTTTTGGATATGCATGACAGTAGCGTGTACTGTGACATGTTAGACATACATGGAGTGTAACTTATCTAATTAGGATCAGTTCTTATCATTTTTTAAGCCCATCATCATCTGAACGTGTGTGTCAGTCCTGTGTGACTTTACTCCATGTACGGGTTTATGTGACCATTGCTGCAATGTCCCCTTGCCACAGACTAGCTCCTGCCAACTACCAGTCTGTCTTAAAATCTCCATCTCAGGCTTCTGTGTGTTTCTGGGGGAACAGGAATGTGTTAGTCTGTGAGAGCTGCCACAACAGAGTGCCACAAACTGATGGCTGAAACAACAGAAATTTACTGTCTCCAAGTGGAGGCTAGAGGTCCTCATAAAGGTAGTGGCAGGGTTGGTTTTTTCCTTAGGGCCGAAAGGGCCTCTCTCCTGGCTTCTGGTGGTTGCTGGCTATTTTTGGAATTCCTTGGATTGCAAATGCATCATCCCAATCTTGCCTCCCTCTTCACAGGGCCTCCTCTCTGTGTATATGTCTGTGCTCCAATTTCCCCCTTTTGTTAAGGGACACTCATATATTGTGTAAAGGCCCACACTGATGATCTCATTGTAACTTGATTACCTCAAGACAGAAGATCTTACTTCCAAATAAGGTCACATTCTGAGGTGCTGGGAGTTAGGACTCTATTAAATTTTGGGGGGACAAAATCCATCCCATAGAAGGATTAATTTATATTGTTTCATTTTATGTTAAATGCTGGGTGTACTCTGAGTTAACTGACATATTTTCAGATTATTCTGTGAGGTTGTGATGTCCTATATGGATTGGTACCATAGGCCACTGCCTAGAAGGTCTGGTCCAGCTGTCTCAGTGTGGGAATTCCCTGTGATCTTAGAAAATGCCCACATCTGCATAAGTGAAAAGAACATAGAGAAAATGAGGTGTGTCTTTGAGAGCTCAGTAGTATATAGAAACTTTCCTTACTAGATCACAGGTTCTCACCAAGCATGAGGTAACCAGATGTCATTTCTAAACTGTATTTGTGTTTCCTGGACATTTTTAAAAAGAAGAAAACATTCTCCACAGCAAGAAGACAAACAATCCAACTTAAAAATGGGCAAAAGACTTGAACAGGCAATTTTTCAAAGAAGGTGTACAAATGATCAATGAGCACATGAAAAGATCTTCAGCATCATTAGTCACTAGAGAAATGCAAATCAAAAGCACAGTGAGTTACTATTTACTCTTCTAGGATGACTTTAATAATATTTTTTAATAGGAAAACAAGTGTTTGTGAGGATGTAGAGATACTGGGACCCTGTGCCTTGCAGGTAGAAATGTACAATGGTGTAGCCACTAATGAAAACAGTCTGGCAGTTCATCAAAAAGTTAAACACAGAACTTCCACAAGACCCAACAAGTCTACAACCAGGTCTGTACATTGCCAAAAAAAATTTAAAGTAGGAACTCATAGAGATATTTGTACATCAATGCTCATAGCAGTGTTATTCACAATAGCTAAAAAGTATCCAAAGTGTCCCAAGTGTCCATCAACAGATGAATAAACAAAATATGGCATATATACACACAATAGCATACTGTTCATCTACAGAAAGGAATGAAATTTTGATATATGCTACAACATAGATGGACCTTGAAAAGTTTATGTTTAGTAAAATAGGACAGACAGAAGGCCAAATGTTGTATGATTCACTTAGAAGAAATACCTAGAATGGGAAAATTTGTAAACACAGAAAATAGAATAGAACAGAGGTTAGCAGGGGCTAGAGGAGGAGGAGGAAGGGAGTATTATGGTTTAGATATAAGGTGTCCTCCAGAAGCTCATGTGTCAGACAATGGAAGAAATTTCAGGGGTGAACTGATTGGATTATGAGAGCCTTAACCTAATTGGTGGATTAGTCCCCTTGAATGGATTGGCTGGGTGGTAACTGTAGGCAGGTAGGATATGGCTGGAGGAGGCGGGTCACTGGGGGTGTGCCTTTGGAGTGTGTATTTTGGCCCTGCTGAGTGGAGCAATCCCTCCTCTCTCTCTCTCTCTCTCTCTCTCTCTCTCTCCCTGTCTGTCTCTATCCACCCCCCACCCCACCCCCATCCCGATTGATATGTCCTGGGCTGTTTTCTTCTTCCATACCCATCAGCCATGATGTTCTACCTCATCTAGGGCCCAGAGCAATGGAGTCAGCCATCAATGGACTGAGACCTATGAAACCATGAGCCAAATAAACTTTCCCTTCTCTAAAATTGTTCTTGTTGGGTCATTTGGTTGCAGCAATGAAAAAACTTGACTAAATCAGGAAGTATGGCTTGGTTTGTAAAGTTTATGTTGGGGATGATGAAAAAGTTCTGGGTACAAATGGTGGTGATGTATACACAGCTTTGTGAACATATTTAATGACATTAAGTTGTACACTTACAAATGGTTACAATAATGAAATATTGTTATGTATATTTTATCACAATAAAAAATGAAGAATATCGACTTAAAAAGCAAGGCACTCTTTGGGGAAAAATAGATTCAGAAGCTTATTGGTTATTGCCACATTGGTAGCAGTATCCTTGAAGTCCTATATAGATGTGACTTCTTTTTCTAAATTCTACATCATTAACTTACCATAACTCAGCCTAATAAATATTTATTGAGCATCTACTATATAAAAGGCACCTTGTCATCTTTAATTAGTTCACTAAAGGACTGAATGGACAGGGAAATAAACGAAGTATTTGCAGGGAATCACAGAAAAGAGAGGTTATATTCTATTCAGGAAATCATAAATTTTGAGAAGACACTGGTCTTGAATGATGGGTAAGACTTCACTGAGCAGAGGTGGGCAGGGAGAACATTCCTTCTAGTCTAGAGACTGAACAACATGTGCAGAGATACCAAGGCAAGAAAATGCAAAGAAAATCTGAGAAACAGCAGACAGCTCGTGTGACTATCGATGAGGGTATACAGAGGGAAAATGGGGAGGTGAGGCTATAAAGAATGGTTGAAGGCCTATTGTAGAAAGCTTAAAATTCCAAGTTGGGGACATTGCACATCCTTTGGGAATCAACTGCAAAGAGATGGTATGCCTGGAATTGCATGCCCTCAAAATTAGCCTGGGGTTCACTAAGGGATGGATAGGGGAGTAAAGAGAGAGATCACTGTGGTAACTCAGAAAAGGACTCCAATTGGGTGATGGTAGCACATAAGAATGGCCCAGAGCCAGCTGAGGGACGTTCTTCAGAGAAGAACCTCTTTGGGAAGAGGATTGAGTCAAGTAAATAGGAAAGTTTGGGAAGAAGGCATTTCAGGAGAGAAGCTGCAGAGTTTTCCCCTACATATTAGTCCCAAAGCGTGTCACATATTAGAGACACTGCAGATTCATTCCTGTGACTTCTACCCAGGCCTTCCATGTTACTTGGAGACTGATAGATGGGCTTGGGCTGATGGGCCTCACCCCCCGCCCCCATGGAAATTTCTGTGTCCTGAGCAAACGTGTTTTTCTAAGCAACCTTGTTACATTTTCTCTGGGCAGGATGTTTCATTTTCCCTGGGCAGGAGCCAATGGGCTTAAAGGTCACTCTGTTCCATGGGCAAAGAGCCAATAATGTTAAGGGTCGCTCTGGTACACCCGCCCCCACCAGAAATCCCCATTTAAGCGCCCGTCCATCCAGAGCTCAGATACAACAGCTCGTCCCTGATGAGAGGAGGCAGCCACTGCAACAGCTCCAGACCCACCTTCTCCAGCCCGATGGCAGCTGCCTTAGCTGACAGCTCCAGAGACCACAGCCAGTGTGACCAGGCACCCACCTTCCATTCAGAACTTGCACACTCCCCTCTTCCTGACTCATCTCTCCCACCAGAGCTTGCACACTCCCCTCTCCCTGACTCCTCTCTCCCAGCACCTCTTCGACCTCTGTCCAGCCATAAAGGCTGGTGAATAAATCTCTTGGCTGCACAGTTGTCCCTGGTGTGATTTTTGCCCTTCAGAGACCATATTTAGTTTCCCTTCTTGATTTTCTCATTCTCCACAGGAGATATTTCAAGTCCTTTTTCCCTCAGATTTTCTCTTGTCCCCTCTATCTTCCTCCTCACTCTTAGCTTCCAAACAATCATTGAAATCATCAAAGCATAATTCCTTCAGCTTTCTGCCTCCTGGCTCCAAACTGGCTCTAAACTCTTCTTCCCTCCCCCTGCTCCATGCACCTTGCAATAATCTGCATATTTGTGTCCACCCAAATTTATATGTTGAAATCTAACCACAAGGTAATGGTATTAAGAGGTAGGTGATTATGTAGGGAGGGTGGAGCCCTTATGAATAAAATAAAATTAAAAAAAGTTTCTAGATAAATGTGGCTTGATCTTGGACTTCCCAGCTGCCAGAATTGTGAGAAACAAATCTCTGTTGTTTATAAGCTACCGGTTTTCTGGTATTTTATTATAGCCTCCCAAATAGACCTGAACTCTACCCACCTCCTCTGGAACCTGGAATGGTCAACAGTCCTCCCCTCTCTATAACTATAGCCTTTGCCTCTGATTAGATCCTTTCTTTGGATACTCTAAATGTTCAAATCTCTCTTAGAAACAGCTCTCCATTGGCTGCATGTCCTTTCTAGATACTGATCTCTCTTGGCCCTCTGCCCCAGCCATTCTGGTTGGAAGAATGGTTCACACAGGCTATGTGCTCTCTCTGTGAGTTACTCTCACCCTGCTTTGCTTTCCACTCACTCTCATTCTGTCATCTGGCTTCCTCTTCTGTCATTCCCCGGAAACTACTAGCATCACTAACGACTTTTCTGTAGCTGTCATGGCGAACATGGATCAGTTCCAGTCTCACTTGACTTCTTTTTCTTATATCTCTATTTCCAGTCCTTAGGGCAGCAGACCACATCCAACCCATCTCCACATCCCACTGGCTCTCTCTCATAACCCCAAATCCCTCAGCTTCTCTCCATTGCCCCTGCCACTCTCCCGTTCTCAACCTCCATGCTCTATTGTCTCTTGCCCCTATTACACCACAGGCCTCCTAACTTTTCTCCCTGTCTTCAGTCTTGCCTCCTTCCAATATGCCTAGTTTGTAGAGAAATTTTCTATGGTGTGAATCATATATATCATGGTGTCCAAGTCTAAACTGCAGGCTCCCTGTCCCTTTGATGTGACTTCTTTTGCTGCAGGGTCATTATGCCGGCTGTTCTTCTGTTTTTGAATGCCCCTCTAAACCTGCTCCATGTACCTGTTTGAATTTCCCTTCCAATGTCAGCTTAGGCCTCACTTCCTCCAGAAGGTTTAGCCGTGCTTCCCATGGCTGGGGTTAGCCTGTGTAGTTGTCCCCAAGTGCCCCGTGGCTCTGCTCAATTCTTAATTACCCATTAATTTTTCTGACTCTCCTACCGGATGCAAAATTTCTGTGTGCTTACCTGGTCTTCATATATATTTGCTTCATGAATTTGTGATATCTATTTTCTGACATGGTCAGGACTCTACTGTTCTGGAACTTCGTAGAGAAAACCAGGTTGAAGACTTAAATGGAAATACCTGTGAAGCCTTGAATGGTCACCTTTACTTATATTTAGAATTTTAAGCCAATTACAAAGAATTTTCATGTCTCTCTTCAAAATTTTCACTTGGGTTTTAAGTCCAGAGTCCTGAATAACTAGTTGGGTACCTTCATCCAGATGATTCCATTTCTGACTTGAACTGCACAAATTGGTTCACAGCCAGAACTTAAGAAGTTCCATTCCAGTGCTGCAAGCTCTACCTCTGCTTTTTGTTCTGTCTGTCTGTCACAAGGAGTCTTTGGCTTTTGAAGCAATGATAACTCCCAAGCTGAATGCTCTCTGAATTCTTTGGATCACATGATCATGAGATAGTTGAAGCTCTGTTTTTTGAGTATTTCAGCTTACTCATGGGAGAGCTACTTGAACACAGGAACCAGAAGAATAAATTTGGAACACAATAGTGACTGCTATGGTTTGATTGTGTCTCCCAGAAAACATGTGTTGGAAATTTAATCCATAACATAACAGTGGTGGGAGGTGGGGGCCTAAGGGGAGGTGCTCAGGTTGTGAGGGATCTGCTCTCTTGAGTGGATGAACACTGATTACAAAAGGGCTTGGGCTGTGAGTTTTACCTCTTGCTCCGTCTTGGGCATGCTCTCTTGCCCTTCTGTCTTCTGCCATGGAATGAGGCAGCTTCTTAAAGCCCCTCATTGGATGCTAGTGCCTAAATCCTGGACTTCTCAGCCTCCAGAACCATGAGCCAATAAGCTTCTGTTCATTATAAACTACCCAGAGTGTGGTATTCTCTTATAGCAGCACAAAATACAACACAAGAGTGACTAAGAATAATTTTCATAAAAGAAAACCTCTTTACATGCCTAGCTCCAAGAAGTATAATGATGACATTATTAAGCACTCGCAGGCATATTTATAATCTATGACTCATTTAGACCACACAAGAACCCAAGACACAGATATCATTATGTCCACCTTATGGATGTGGTTCCTGAGAATAGAGAAGTTATGCTATTTTCCTGAAGTCACTCAGCTTGTAAATAGTAGAGCCAGGATTTAAACCCAGGCTGGTCCGACTCGGTGCTAGGCTCACAGGCCCTGCACTGGCCACTCGGAAGTGGTGGCTGGAAGCCAAGTCTGGCTTGGCTGCCTGATGTCTGAAGAAGGTATGGATAAAAAGTCTATAGTGTCAAAAACATGGCAAATATACCATGGTCCTAATTCACAATGGGCTTCTACTTCCATCACTGGTTTTTATCTTTGTATGAACCCTAATATGAGGACAGAGTCACCATCCCCATTTTAGAGATGAAGGGACTGAGACATGGGCAGGTTAAGCAACTTGCCCACTGTCTCACAGCAAAACAGTGGCATGGCTCACATTGGAACCCAGGTCTCCTGGCTTTTAGTTAAAAAGCTTTTTTCCATTACAGCGCAACCTCATGGCCTTCAGCTTTCAGACTCCGATGGAACAGCAGCATATGAATTAACTGAGGTTACTATATTACCTCCTAAAATGACGGTTTCCATTTTTAAAAAAAGATGAAGAAGAATAGGAAAAATTCACCAATGGAACATGTGTAAAATGCATTTCACGAGGTCATTCTTACTCGATGCTGTTTTAAAAAATTATTATTGTCCATTTGAGCTTTTGGTCCAGGATCCCATGGTGTGTGCAGTTAAATTGCAATTTAAAATTTTAAACAAACAATCTTGCAGGACTGGTTTCTGGTTAATAGTCCCTATTTATGAAGATGGTGTGTTTGAAGAGAGCTCTGATATTAAAAGGGATCAAGAAGATGTTTGATCGACACAGGGAATTTAAAGATGTTGATTTGGATAAGAACAGACCAAGGACAGAGATCAGCAGTTGGATTCAGTGGACCTGACAGTGTGATTAGCACCAGGTTGGTGATGTGTCTTCAATGATACCCACATGCCTAATGGAGTATCCTGGGGAGAGCAGCAGTATTTGGTTATCGAGTACCACATACAATATGCACATGTAGCATACTTGTTGGGATTTGTGTTGATTTTACTTCCCCAATAATTTTATTTGTGGAAAGGATGATGTCTTTAAAACATCTACAGATCTATGTATTAGTTTGTAATTCAATAGGTATTGATTGGGGTCTTCTCTGCAACACAAAGTGCCAGGTTGAATCTGGAGTTTGGATGTTACATGTGTCCGTGGGCTTCAGGGAGGCAGGATGCCCCATCTGGGAAAGCCAGAATCCTCACTTCATTCATAAAGGTGCTTGGGGGATTCCCATTTTCTGAGCCTCCCAGAGATCCAAGAAGCAGATGTTGGAAGGGGAAGCTCCGCCTACCTTTCAGCTTGGTTCCCAGGCCAAATACAACCAGAGAAGTCTTTCTATTTTAAGAAAAGCAATTTATTCTGGACTCATGTTTTCTCCCACACTTGGGCAGGTGAGATAATCTTAATGCAGTTTTATCAGCTTTAACTCTTGAATTCTTGGCTGCAAAACTGAAAAAAAAAAAAAAAAAAAAAAAAAAACCCTCATAGAAGCATAAACCCTAAATTTCCATACCAAAGAGCAATAGGCTCTTACTGGAAACTTTTATCTCTCTTGTGGTGGTGCTTGTCTCATATTTTGTAGCAGAGTGGTGAGAAAATCAGCTATACAAGGAGAAAATGCCGCAAAGACAGAAATTTAAAACTCACTCGCTGATAACAATGAGGCAATACACATATGCTCTTTTTATCCTTTTACTTTAGCAAACATGTTGAGAAGGAAAAATGTCTCGCATAAAGCAATTTCCCACATACATGAAGGCTCAAATCGACGTCACAACGTACAGATTCAGAACCCCGTTTTCTTTTTATTTTTTGCTGAAGTTCTTAAGAAATAACACATCTCAAGATGGATTAAAATACAAAACAAGGAAAATTAAAAGGCATGTCTGAGTCAGTGGAACATAAACTGGCACTCATCTTGGACCAGAAATTCAGGGGAGTTTGCGTGTGGTGGAAGTTTTTCCCCGAAAGCTCCGAAGGTCCCACAGATGTTAGGGGAAGTCTGTGGTTACAATTTCACGTCTGTGCTCATGTGCTCAATGATAAATCACATTTATCTCTCCAAACATTTCAGCCACTTGTTATCATTTTTCAATTATTTTTACTCTGTTCTAGGGGACTTTCACTGGGATAATTTGTCTCTTAAATCTCCTGTTTCTTATTTGCCCCCAGTGAGAGGAGCAGGAAGTACGTGGCTAGTCTTGAAAAAGAAGGAGTAGGATGTTCCCCATGAAACTGAGCAACTCTGAGCCCTGTCCTCACAAGAGGTTTTTTATTTTATGTTTTATTTTTTAAAGACTGATTCAAAAATTGAATGAATCCAAGGATAGGAATAAGAGCTTAAAGACCAAGGAAACTTCCCGAAGAACATAGTTTACTTGTGAGGAAGATCCAGATAGGATCGAACCTCAAAATACAATAAAATAAAAATAAGTACAGGCATATTTAAAATTTATATTTATATTTATGATTTTCTGTAGATTCACAGGGTTTAATTTCTATTTTAAAATATTTATATGAAACTCCTTCTCCCCTGATTTGTGAATGTCACTATTGTCACACTTTACGTTTAATAGTTTAGCCAGACTCCATTGAAAGTAGTGAAGTAGGGATAAAAATAGGACTTCCATAGGGCTGCTGTGAGGATTGAAATATATAAGATGATTGGAACGGGGCCCAGCATCATGAACCATGTTCAATATTTGATTATTATTGTTATCATTACTTTTATTTCTAAAATATCTCCATATTTAGTCTTTTTAATATTTTTTTAGTTATAGGTGTACACAATATCTTTATTTTATTTTTACATGGTGCTGAGGATTGAACCTAGTGCCTCATGCATGCTAGGCGAGCGCTCTACCTCTGAGCCACAACCCCAGCCCCTATTTATTCTTTTTTAAAAATATTTTTTTAGTTGTCACTGGACCTTTGTTTTATTTATTTATATGTGGTGCTAAGGATCAGACCCAGTGCCTCACACATGCTAGGCAAGTGCTCTGTCACTGAGCCACAACCCCAGCCCCCTCCATATTTATTCTTCACACAATTAGAATCAAATTGTACATACTTCTTTTTGCCATAATAACATTCAGTTTTCCATGTTAATAACTATAAACTGATGTGTTTTTTAAAAAAGAAATTATGGGAGACAGTGCATTGTACTGGCTATTTGTTGGACTCAACCAACACTGAAAATGAAGGCCATGAATTCACCAGGGTGTTCCCTCTAGATTCCTCCCACAAGATTCAATATGACCAAAGAGAGAAAAATCAGAAACATCCAGGCCCTGTGAGTTGATCTGGCAATCTGAAGTGTGGGCAAACAGAGGCCGATTTGGTTTGCAGGCATCCTCCAATGGCTCAAATCCTTGGGGCGGGCTCGAGAGCCCCCTGGAGGTTCAGAGTTCTTGTAGGGTAGAAATGTGGTGGGGTTACTTCTTAAGGAGAATCAAAGTTGCATTATTGCTTGGGGACTCAAATGCCCAGCTGAGGTTCCCTCCCTAGATACAAGCTGGTTCCAAGTTATGGAACCAAGACAATCTGGAAGCCAGCTGGCCCTGCCACCTGCCCTGTACTTGATACAGGGTTGCATCTGAAAAGCCTCTGGAGGGAGCCAATGGTGAGGGAAGAGGGGACTGGCTACGGGCCTGATAGTATTCACCTTCTGCACTGGGTTAAATGGTGACCTTAAAAGCTTGTTCATGTCCACTGGAGCCTGTGAGTGTGACCTTATTTGGAAATAGTTTTTGCATATATAATCAAGTCATGATGAGGTCATACAGGATTAGACCTGGCCCTAAACCCAATCTGATTAATGTTCTTATAGGAAGAGGGAAATTTGGACACAGACCCGAAGACACACAGGGAGAAGCCATGTGCCAATGAAGGCTGAGATTGGAGTGATATTCCCACAAGCCAAGGAATGCCAGGGATTGCTGGCAACCAACCACCAGAAGCTAGGACAGAAGCATTGAGCAGATTCTTCTCCTGAGCTACTGAGAAGGTGCAAACTTCGCTGATGCTTCAATTTCAGGCTTCTGGACCCCAGAACTGTGAGAGAATAAATTTCCATTGTTCTAAGGTATCACATTTATGGCAGCCCTAGGAAACAAATATATCTTCTTAAGAATATATGTTATTCAAGGGATGTACCCTGAATAGATAAACAAGGAGGGGGGAGTGGGAGGGAGAGAGGAAGGAAGGAAGGAAGGAAGGAAGGAAGGAAGGAAGGAAGGAAGGAAAGAAGGAAGGAAGGAAAGAAGGAAGGAGAAATAACAAATGTCCAGTTGACAGATACTGTTTTATCAGTGGACATCAGATATGGTTTTGGTAAGGTGTTAAGACTATTAGCTCATCTAAGAATCTAACCCTGAATCCATAGCTGATGGAATATACACTCTGATGGAAAAATAAGCCTGTCAATATGTGTTAACTTTCTATTACTGTAACAAAATACCTGGCATAATCAACTTAAAAAGGGGAAAGGTTGCTGGGCACAGTGGTGCATGCCTGTAATCCCAGTTAATTGGGAGGCTGAGGCAGGAGGTTTGCAAGTTCAAGGCCAGCCTCAGCAACTTACAGAGATTCTGTCCTAAAGTGGAAAAAAAAAAAAAAAAAAAAAAAAAAAAGAAAGAAAGAAACTGAGGAGGTAGCTCAGTGGTAGAGCAACGCTTGGCTCAATCCCCAGTTCCACTAAAGAGAAAGAGAGGAGAGAGAGAAGAAGAAAAGAGAAGGAGGGGGAGAAGGAGGAAGAGGAAGAAATAATCGTTACCTAATGGCAGCTGGGAAGCACATAGAAAAAGAAGAAGGTGCTAGGGTCCCAATATCCTCTTCAAAGGCAAGCCCCCAAAGACCTAACCTCTTTCCACTGGACCCCCACCTCCTAAAGATTCACCTCCCAATAGCACCACAGTCTGGTGATCAAATCTCCAATATATGGGAGTTTAAGGGACATTCAAGATCCAAACTATAGCGATTTGTTTGAACAATAGGAGGCTTATCTGTAAGCAGCATGCTACCTAGATGCCATATACAAAAGAGCATAAACTCTTAAACCAGGGCTTACAACACTCCACTCCTTCATTCTTTGGGCTACTCAGAGAGACAGCACTTGAGTTCTCATTTCCTAGGTGAAATTGTCTTTCCATTTCTTCGACACACAGAGAATGCCACTTGTCTGTTTTTCCATGCGATGCACCTTGAAGAAGGATGTGTCTTCGTGGTGTTCTGCCCTGCAGACCTGTGTAGGCCCTACTCCGCTCTCCCCACTGCCCTGTTACTCATTTCGTGCTCCAGCTAAACTGCCCTCGGCCCTCTGCTGGCAGCCTTTGACTACGTGCTCCCTCCTGTGCTCCTACCACCCCCTTCTCATCTGCCTTGCATGTATTCTACTGCAGGTCTCTGGGAAGCTTCCTGCCCCTCTCAATGGGATCCTGCAGTGCATGTCTGTGCCGTCCTGCAGGACATGTGACTGTCTCCTCAGCTCCCCTTGGCAACTCCTTCATGTTCACAAGACCCTACAGGCATAACTCACTTGGAACCCTGCTCACTACTAGAACCCCAAAATCTGGCACATATTGGGGGCTTAATAAATATTCATTGAATGAAAAAAATTATTCAATAAATCATTTGATTTTATATAGCTCTTTGGAATTTATACTAAATAAGGGAATTTGAAATGCATTAATGCCAACAGCATCATCTACTTATAAAATATATAATCATCTTCATAATAGCCACTGCTATTTATTTGACAACTGAAATTTACCAGGATCAGTGCTATATTATTTATATACATCATTGTGGTACTTGCCATCTCCCTGCAAGGTAGAGATTATCCTTATCTCACAGAGGATGAGCACAAAGATCAGAGAGGTTAAGATGCTTGCCCTGAGTTCCACAGTCCACAAGTCTGCTCCTCAAAATCATGCTGTCTCCACCATGCCACATGTCATATACAACAATTTACTGTATTTTGGGGGCATCTTCCATAGTCTTCATCTACCAGGGGTGGTGGTGACCTGTTGTCTACATTCAGAAAGAGGCTGCCATGGCTGGGGCCACAGAGGAGGATAATGGGCTGTGCTAAGAGGGTTCCCAGAGCTGTCCTGACAGTGGTGTCTGCCCCTTTTTGCTGCAGAAGTCCTCGAACAGTCAAGGCAGGTGTGTCTTAGTGCCCCGTGGACTTCTCCTGCAAGGCAGGAGTGTCCCTGGCACATCCTTTTGGTGGACCTGCTCCATGGGTACCTGGGCTGTCCTGCTTCTCAGTGTGTCCCAGGGCCTGAGCCCAGGCACTCTCACATTTTCCACCTGCAGGTCCTTCTCTCAAGCCCAGGCTCAGGTCTGGTGCACAGGAGAGGATCTGCAGGTCCCTCGTGGTGGGAGGGCAGCCTGACTTAGGCTTGTCTTGCACGTAGATGGCTGTCTTCTCCCTGTTTTTCTTCATGTCATCTTCCCACTGTGTCTGCCTCTATTGTCCAAATTTTGCCCTTCTTTTAAATTTTTTTTTTCTGTTTTCCCTCTGTATTTTTTATTGGTGCATTATAGTTGTACACAATGGTGGGATTCATTGTTACATATTTGTATGTGCACGTAATACAACATAATTTGGTCAATGTCATTCCCCCAGTATTTCTCCTTTCCCTCCTCTCCTTCTCCCCAGTGGTCCCTTTCCTCTCCTCTACTGATCTCCCTTAAATTTCCTCTTTTCATAAGATAGCAGACACATTGCTTTGGGGCCTCCCTGAGACCTCACTTTAACTGAATCACCTGTGTAAGGACACTATGTCCAAATCAGGTCACATTCTGAGGTACTAGAAGTTAGGACTCCAACATCTCTCTTTTGAGGGGACCCAGTTCCACCCATAACACTAACCAAATGGACTCTGACCCAGACTGTCTGAGTCACATCCTGGCTTTGCTCTTTACTCACTTTGTTCCTTTAGGCAAGTTATTTAAGCTCACTGGTCCTCAGTTTCCTCATTGTAAACAGGGGTGGCAGCAAAAAAGCTCCCTTTCAGTGTGCTTTGAAGGGTGTATGTGGTAGCACTTATCATCTGTTTTGTGTATTGCTGGTACCTGGAATAACTCAACAAATAGAGCTTTTTGTGATTATAAGGGAGATCAGGGGCTGAGGAAAGAGCATGAGGATACTGGCCAATGTGACTCACACTGACCCACTGTGTGACTTTCTGAGAGTAGGACCTGTTGGGTCCTTCTGGAGTTCTTGTGGCCCCAAGCCCCTCCATGCTGTGATTCTGGGAGATTCCAAGGGAATAGTCACAGTTTTCTGAAGGTTTGACTTGTGCCCTCTATTAGCTGATCCGAGTCTCTGGGCTGCTATTGGCTACCTCAAAAAACTAAATAAACCCCATCAAAATCAACCGGTTCTTTGGAAAAACAGTTATGGGTGTGTTTGTGCATCTTCCTCCTCCAGAAAATGGCAGCATGCCCTTCATTGAAATTAGAAGAGACTTTACTACATTTCAGCACCATAAGGCACTCACTCTACATCCCGCTCTTCCATTTCTTTAAAATATATATAAACAGACAACACTTTAGATACTAGGAAATGATCTGACCTAGAAAGTGAGATGACAGATGAAATGAGCGAAGGATCTCCAGGAACACAATCTTGTCGAGCTGGATCTTGTCAGAGCAGATTTTCTGTGACCATAATAAAGGGCTTTTAACACGAGCTGGGTTGCCTCATTTCCGAAGAGTAGAAGCTACAGAGATTCTTAAAAAGGAAAAATAAATATTGCTCTAATTGGAGCCAGAGGTGAGGCAGGGTGGGACAATGAGCGCAAGAACTATTTATGTTGGAAAAAGGGAAAGCGTTAGAAACGATTTAGCTGAGACTTTCAGGAAGATGAAGGGCTTGGTCAAAACCAAAGTAGGCCCTTGTTTGAGAAGAAAGGAGAGAATCCAGGAATGAAGGGGAAGAATCAAATTACAGGGCAGCAAAAGTAAGCTAAATGAAAAGCGAAACCACGGCTTTCCACAGGTATTGAGGCTGGGAAATTCAGTGTTAGGATAAGGTATGCTGGCTGAATCTCAGAATCTTCTGGAAAATTTCATGCTAATGAAATACAGTGTGTTCATATTCAGTCAAGATTAGGTAATAGTTACCTGAACAGAGGCTGGGGGATATTTTAAAAGATTCTTATAAACAATAATGTCCTCAACCAGACTGGAAATTTCTAGAAAGTTGATCCAGTGTGTTCCATTTTTCTTTTGTATTTCCCCATTGAATGCTTGGCACATTTGTCATGGTTACCTTTTAGGTTTTAGGATTTTTTTTTTTTAAGGGATGAAATGGGAGAGGGTGCTTTGTTCTTTTCATTTCTAATTTTTATCAACAACCTCCTTTCACATTTGGGGGAACTGAGGCTTACAGAGTAAAATAACATATACCCTGAAAAGCAGAACTGAGATTCAAACCCCGGTATGAGACTGGATCTCAGCACATTTCATAGAACTCCAAGAATTTGACATGAAGTAGAAATGAGAAAATACATAAGCTGACTACCTTGCCTCTTATTTTACAAATTGAAGACACTAGGTCCAGATGTGAGACGGAATTTGTCCAGGGTCCCATAGGAAATGACAAAGCAGGGAGTCATTTGCTAAATAAATGAATTCATGAATCTGTGGAATTTCCGTAGAGTTAGAGAAAGATATTTTTGTACACCTCATGAGTTCAAGTTCCCTCTGAAATGTCTAGGAATTCTTACACTTCTCAAGTCTTAAACAATCCATAACTGGGCAAATAAATATAGAAGTTATACTCACCTACTTTTCACAAATCTCAAATAATAGAATTGCAGAATATAAAAACTTTCTTATTAATCTTTCTGCCTCTGCTAGTTTCCGTTTACTAGCACTCAACTTATATCAAGATTCCTTTTGGGAGTAGAACTAGATTAATGATGGCAATTTTTAATCAAACAAAAGTCTGGTTGAAATTTTGAAAATATTCAACATCTGGAATCTCATTCACCAAACACTTGATCACTACTGACTTCATAGGCCATGCAAAGTGTTAGGGACACTGTTGAACAAAAGAGAGTTTATGTCTTCAGAGGTCTCGCAGCTTAATGGAAAGACAGATATGCCAAGAGAATTTGACATGAAGTAGAATTTAGAAAATACATAAGCTGACCATCACATGGTCTGAAAAGTGTTATAATAGAAGTAGAGAATATATACAAATAAGAATACAACTCAGTAGAGATTCTTAGAGAAAATGTCAAATGAATACATAAATTGAACTCACACTTAGAAAATCTAGTATTTGTAAATCAGTATCCCAGAAGTTCTCCAAATATTCTTGAAAAATGTCTTTTCTTATTCTTTGTGAATATAACCCTATCTTGCTTATTGCAATGGTTAGCTGTTGATGTGTAACAAATTACCTCAAAATGTAGTGGTCTTAAAGTGATAGCATTTATCATCTTACAGTTTCTGAGGGTGAGGAATTTGCATGTGGGTTACTAATCCTCTGGCTCTGTCCTCTCCTAATACTGCAAGATATTGGCTAGGGCTATGGTTATTATAAAGATTAATTGGGTGGATCCACTTGCAATATTCCTCTGGTGATTATTGGAAGGATTTGTTTGTTTTCAGGCTATTCACCAGAGTCTTCCTTTTTTTTTTTTTTTTTTTCCTTTTTGTTTTCTTCCAGTGATAGAGAGGGGACAAGAAAGAGACACAGACAGAGATAGAGAGAGAAAACAAGATGAGAATTGTCTTTTATAACTTAATCTTGGAAGTGACATGATTTTTGTCATATTCCATTTATTGGAAGCAAGTTAATAAATCCTTAAAAGAAGAGGATTACACAAGGGCATCTTCAATACCACGAGGTGATCACTGGGGACCATCTACCTTCTATGCTTATTCTATGAATTTATTCTCTCTGTATTAGTCAGGGTTCTCTAGAGGAACAGAAACAGGAAGTAGAATAATAAAAAAGGGACTTATTAGGTTGGCTTAAGTGACCAGAAGCTGGATATTTTTTTAAAATTTTATTTATTTTAGTTGTACACAATGTATTTATTCTTTACATGGTGCTGAGGATCGAACCCGGGCCGCGCACATGCTAGGCGAGCGCTCTACCGCTGAGCCACAATCCCAGCCCCTGGAAGCTGGATATTTCACAATGGCTGTCTGCAGACTGGAGAGCTGGAAGAACCAGTAGCTGTGCAGACCAAAAGGCTAAGGCCCCAGAAAAGAGGGATCAACAGTGCTACCCTAGTATGAGACAGAAGGCTTTTGGAGAATCACTGGCAGAGTCTGCTTTGGAAGAGCCAAGAAGCAAGAGTCCCGTATCCTTAGACAATTGCAGCAACAATCAAGAACCTGTTCAAGAAGAATCAAGCTTGCATCTGCTGCTGCTTCCTTGTTCTTCCAACTTTTATTCCATCCAAGCCATCATCCTATTGGATGGTGCTGCCCATGCTTAGGGAGGGTCTCCGTTACAGTTGGCTATCCTACATGCCAGTCATTCCTAGACACACCCTAATTGACACCCCTATAAGCCTCTTAATCCTCAGCATCTCTTAACCCAATCAAGTTAACAATTCAAATTAACCATTACACTCTCCATAAGCAATATTTGCAACCCCATTCTTCCATTGGCCCAGACTAGAAATACAAGACTCACCCTGTTCTCCCTCACTTCTTCCCACTCCAGTTAATCTGTTATCATGCCTTGTCATTTCTATTCCACCACCTATGTATTTGTCAAGGTCATTTTGACTGAGGGGGCCCATTTTCTCATTTCTGCTGCCATCTCCTTAGATCAGGCCCTTCTCACTTATTGCCTGGATTTAGGATTGAAACAAAATCCTCAACGTTCTTTCCAGCTCCCATCTGGGTTCCTTCCAGCCATTCTCTACACAGACCCGACTCCATCTTTCTAAGGCACCAAACTGAGGAGGTCAGGCCATATTCAAGTCCCTCAGTGGCACCCCACAGTCTTCAGGACCAAGCTGGCATTCCTCAGCTTGGAAAACAGGTTCCTGGTGGTCTGACCCTACTTCTCAAGCACCCTACTTCCCTGTACTGCAGCTACTTGAACAATTTGCAACTACAAACTAGTAGTGCACTGTCTCCTTGAAATAATAGGTCCCCTTCCTTCCATTGAGTGATCCTCACTCAAGACTCAACCCAGACAAGATGTTCTCTGTGGAGCCTTCTCTCCTGAAGGCAGGTTGGGGCTTTGCCTGGCACTCCCTGAGATCCCTGAGCTGCCTTGCTTATTTATCACATCACACTGCAATGATCTGTTTTCATACATGGCACACTCAGCCCTCACCCATCTCTAAGCTCACTGAAATCAGGAACTGTGTCTTTTAAGTCATTCTATCCCTAGAGCTTATTAAGTGCTTATTAATGAACAGTTGGATAAGTGATGATGGAAACTCCAGGACACTTTCTGTTTCTCAGTTCTCTCTACCTCTTTTATATCAGTTATCAGGAACAGTTGCAAAATTTGTGGTCCCAGTGCAAAATGGAAATGTGGTGCCCCTTGTTCAAAGAGCAGGAAAAGAGCTGCTTCCCATCTTCTTTCTCTTGACCCATCATGGCGCTTTTTTTTGCAATTAAGTATGGTGTCCCTCAGCATCAGGATTCTTGCGGGGAGACTGCATTGTTAATGCATACTGGGAGGTATGCACCCTACACTGCTGCTGTGTGTACCTGTGGCCTCTCATTCACTCACTCTGAGGGAGTGGCCATTGCTGGGTGGGGGTGTGAGAGCAGGAGGCAATGAACCCATCCTGGGAAAGCAGAGCAGCATGTGACCTAAGGCTCCAAGTTCTCAGTGCATAATCCTTTGTCCCCTCAGATTTTACCTACAAAACAGAGGTTCAGAGATAAAGTTATTGACAATTTTAAAGTGGTGACCACAGACCACTAAACCCCAAGACTGGGGCCCCCTTTGAAGCACAGGGCATTGTGAGACAGAGTGGCTACAAACCCATGAAGCCAGTCTTACCAGTGATCCATGTGGCCTTCTTGTACCGTTGGGATCATTTCCACTGTTTTTGTTTTTGTATCTGCCAGCCTTGGTGGGATCAGACTTTGGAAAACTTCCTAAGGCAGATCTAAACTATTGGGAGGAAGTAGTAGTAGTTTTCAGGGAATAACAGGGAAAGCTGGAAGCCTTCCTAAAACAATGCTCTCTCCATTTCCTTGGGTACAGATGTCCAGGAAGCCCAGAGTGCTTCACCATGTTTACCAGTTATTAACAAACATTGTCAAGATCAGATAAGGTAAGATTAAGGCAGAATAGAGTGGAAAGCTTATTCCTTCTGAAAACTGCCTCCCATGAATTTCTTTGGCTTTCCTCCTCATGTCTAAGCTAATCCTTACCCTGAGCTCTAGACCCAGCCCCTTGCTCCCTCCTCAGTAGCTCATTCCCCCAAGGTCATCCTCTGTGTTCATCTTTACCCTCTCTATTGGCTCCTCACAACCCTCAAGTCCCTTCCACCTTAAACCCCAAACTTTCTCTCTCCCCCATGGCTCCCTGCCACTATCCATCTCTTTCTCTATTCTCTTCAACCAGCATCTATTTTAAGTGTTTGCTGTAGAACGTTCTACATCTTCCATCTTGCTTACAGTCAGACAGCAGTCTGACTTGCTGCTCCCATTCCTTGGACCTGTTGTCTTCATGACCACTCAGCAATATCCTGGTCACTAAGTCCCATGAGTTCTTGCTTGGGCTCTGTGTTGCCTTGAACACTATTGATTTCACCTTCCATGAAGGTGTTGATCTCGCCCTCCGTGAAGCACCTCTTCCCTAGTCCTAGAGATGACATACTCTTTGGTCTCCTTCCTCTTCGGCTTCTTCTCTGTTGGCCTCCTGTGTGGGTTTCTCTTCCTCTGCCTGTATCTTAGAATGTGGCTACCCCAGGGTTCTTGCTAAACCTACTCTGTCCTTACTCACTCTCTGGACCCATAGTCTGGATCCTGGTCCCAATTTTGTGCCAATTTTCTTAGAGATCTTGTGAATTACGTAAACCATTTGAACTTCAGTTTCTCTTTCTCTAGAAGAGGTTTTCTCAATCTTGGCACTATAGCTACTCCTCTACTTACTATGGGGTCACATCCCAACAAATCCACCATCAGTTGAAAATACCCTAAGTCAAAAAACATTCGATACACCTAACTTTCCAAACATCCTAGCTTAGCAACACAGTACGCTGGAGTATCGGTTGTTTACCCTTGTGATTATGTGACTGAGTGGGAGCTGTGACTTGCTACTCTTGTCCAGCATCTTGAGAGTATCATACCCCATATGTCTATCCCAGGAAAAGATCAAAATTCAAAATTGGAAGCATAGTTTCTACTGAATGCATCACACCATCATAAATTTGAAAAATTGTAAGTTGAACCATCTTTAGTTGGGGACTGTCTGTAATTATACTTTGAGTCAGATAAGTTTTTTCGTTAGGAGAGACTGTTCTGTACATTGCTGGATGTTAACTAGTATTCCTGGCCTCCGCCTGCTGGATGCCAATAGCACCTCCCAGCTGAGACACCAAAAATGTCTCCAGATTTTGACAAATACTCCCTTGGGGGCAAAATTTCCCTGGTTGAGAATTACTGCTCTAAAAGGAGGAATTTAACTAGGCCATCTGTATTCATTCTAGGGCTTCCATAACAAAGGACCACAAACTGCATGGTTTAAACACCAGTAATTTATTGTCTCACAGTTGTGAAGCTGGATATGCAAAATCAAGGGTCAGTTCCTTCTGAAGACTCTGAAGGAAAACCTGACTTTCCCCTGGCTGCTGGTTAAGATTGCTGTCTGTCTTGACCTTCCTTGACTGCTCTCTGAGCTCATGATCACGAGGCATTCCCCTCACGTGTCTTTTTGCAAGTCTCTCTTATTTTACCTGTTGTATTGGATTAGGGCCCACCCTCCTCCACTATCACCTCTTACATACTGACATTTGCCATGACCTTATTCCCAAATAAGGTCACATTCTGAGGTATTGGGAGTTAGAACTTGAAATTCATTTGGGGGGAGACACTATTCAACCCATAACATCACCCCTTATGTTTCTTGTGAACTCCCACATTCTATAATCCTATTTAAAACACAGGGAATAGCCGGGGCGCGGTGGCACATGCCTGTAATCCCAGTGGCTCTGGAGGCTGAGACAGGAGGATCAAGAGTTCAAAGTCAGCCTTGGCAAAGGTGAGGCACTAAGCAACTCAGTGAGACCCTGTCTCTAAATAAAATAGAAAATAGGGCTCCGGATATGGCTCAGTGGTTGAGTACCCCTGAGTTCAATCTCCAGTACCAAAAAAACAAACAAACAAACACAGAGAATATTGGTCTTAGTGGACCCCAATGTAGTTCCAGATTCTTTCTCCCCTGTTTCTTCTTGCACCAACCACATCTCTGGACACTTCTCTTTGGGCAACCCCTTGCTTTTAATTTCACTTACTTTTCAGAGCATGTAATAAGACAATGGGAATTTTGATTATAGCTAGTCTACTTAGTGTCTGGTGGGTAAGACTGACAAAATATCTCAGTAAATGTGGTGGAACACCCCTACAAGGCTTATCTCCTGCCCTTGTGATACTACAGACACACATCACAAAATCAGTAATATGAATTAGTTTGCATAATGAAGGAAATTATGTTATTTTGGAATAACTCAATGGCTCCCCTGTTACAAAAATTACTTCTGCAATTTCCACATAAGGTCACATTCTGAGGTACTGGGGGTTAGGACTTGCAATTCATTTTGGGAGACTCTATGCAACCTGTAACATCATCCCTTATGTCCCACATTCTATAATCCTAATAAAACACAGAGAATATTGGTTTTAGTTTGGTCCTGGCTCTACTCAGCCTGACCAAAGAACTACTGTTTCCAGAAGAGAACAATGAGCAACTTGGATGGGGCATCAATGTTCAGCTGCTCATGGTGCTTATTTAATCATCTGGTGTCTTGGGGACTCTGCTAGGGATGATCCCAGGAGGTGCTGACCAAACCCCTTGGGAGTCTTGATGTCCCCTATGGTATCATGAGCCCAGAGAGACAGAAAGTGCCTGTTGCAGGAGGAAGCACAGCATCTGCAAACTACGAGGTCTTTTTGAGGTAGGTCTTCAGTGTGGAGCTCCAACAGCTGCTGCTCAGGGGTCAAAGGCATCAGGACATTGGATCCATGGTCCTGTCTCAGAGATCTGGTTCTTGTGAACACACAAGAGTTTCCAAAATAGAGTAGCAGCTCATCCTCCGCAGTCCTCTCTGCTCCCCTTGCTGCCTTTATTTTGCAAATAGTATTTTGAAGGACTTTGAGCCATGATGGTGATCTCATAGCCTTGTCTTGAAGGCTGGGAGACAACATGCTTCTCTTGTTATATTCTGAATATATAAGCAATTACTTGAGTAGTTTAAGTCAGAAGTCTCTTCTCTTAGTAATGGTGCTTTTGCCCTGAATTTTCTGGAAAACATCCAAATCCTCAGCTCTCTGTTCTCCGTTGCTTTCTTACAAACCCAGGTGAACACAAGTAGCAGCACAGGAGGGAGATGGGCAAGTGTCCTGAAGGGTGGCTCAGACCCCAGGCGCTAGCACCATTAGGAAGAGCAGGCATTGACTGAAATTTCCAGCAGTATCTGAGAATGGAAAGGAAGATGGACTTACAGACTCTTACTTAGGAGGTAACTGAATTAAGAAATGGCAAAGGGCCCTCCCTGGTTAGGCAGGCAGCAGAGAGGGAAACCTGAGTGGATGTAAGAGGTTGTGACAAGAAAGCTGGGCACACTAGCAGTCCTTGGAATTCTCAGGACCTCTTCATTCCTCATTGGTTTTTGCCAGACCTCTTTTCACATTTATGTGATCCCAAGGTCCTCCCCGGTTTTTGAGTTTCAGGAAATGAAGTCTACTAAAGGCCACTGGCTCCGAGGTCTGCAGATGGTTAGCAGCACAGCTCAGCCTAGAGTCCTGTCTCTCTGGCCCAATGTTCTTAGGCACTGTTTAACAAGCAAAGAGAGCAAAGTCCAGGAGAGTGGGGCACTACTTGTAGGAATGGGGCAGAGAGGGCCACCAACAATGATTTCTATTGCTACCCCCATGGAGAATCTACCACCCACATTCCCAGCCCTGAGCTAGGCACTGGGGAGGACACTGAGGATGGTTTGGATTCCAAGGTGTCTCCAATATTAGCAGAGAGGTAAAAAGTTAGAGAACAACATAAAAAATAGTCAAAGTATTTCATATGCCTCTACAGCAGGGGAGGTTCTGACTCCTGGGCTACCGCAGTGAACCAGAGTACTAGCCTTCAAATGCCTTGCATTCCAGAGAGGGGTAACATTTAAGAAGCCCATGAATAGGACTATATCAATAAAGTAATTTCATATTCTGTGAAGTCCTATGAATATGATAAGCTAGGGTCATAAGATGGAGGGTGACTGAGTGGATCAAGGTGTCTCCAAAGTGACATTTGAGTTGAGGACTGAATAGTGAGAAGGAGGGAGCCATATGAGAATATGGAGAGAGAGCATTGCAAGCAGGAGTGCCAACTGGTATCAGGACTCTGGGGTACGAACAGGCATGTCTGAGAGTAGTGTGTACCCAAGGTAGACAACAAGTAAAAAGGTATGGGGAGATGAAGTCCAGAGAGCATTAGGGGCAGAAATATGGAAGACCTCACAGGCTTTGGGACTATTTTGATTGCCATGGGAAGCTATTGAAGTTTTTAAGGAAGGAAGGAAGGGTTCTGGATTAAGTTCTAGGAAGAGTCTCCAGCTACTGTGTGGAGGGTCAACTGCGGTAACTGGAGCCATCAGGATACTGTTTACAGCCCTGGGTGACAGATGGTGGTGGCTAGAACCAGGATTTCAGCAATAGGGGTGGTAAGAAACGGTCAGAATGGCAGTGTGGTCTAGAGATAGAGCTGATAGGACTAATTCATAAAATAATTTGTGATTTTCCTTCTGCCATTTACTGTGGGGAGAAGTTATGGAGCAATTCTGTTTGGGCCACATGATGTTTGAGATGCCTTAAAGATATTGACATCACTTCATGTTCAACCAGAGAAGCAGAACACACACACACACACACACACACACACACACACACACACACACAAATATATAAATGAGAGTGGATGGAAGTGGAAGTGGAAGTGGTCAGCCACCTGCAATACCTCTGAGAATTCCAGTAGGAAGAAGACAGTATCAGGATGACTCTGTGAAGGTTGCCTCCAAGTGCTACTTAGGCTGTCATCCCAGAATAAATACAGCACTGATCAAAGGGATCAAGGGTGATCAGGTGTGGGAAGGATCAATTCATCTTAATCCCTGGGTTACTGGAGCAGACCTCAGAAATGAGTTGGTGTTTGAGAAGGATGGTGAATGTCAGGTAGATTTGGAGTATCTGTGATGAACGGGGATCTGCAGGGACTTGTTCATCTCTAAACATTTTCAAGAGCCACTTAAAAGTCACAAATCCCTAACCACTTCCCAACCACCCACACAGGGACCTCTCAGCCTCCTATGCACATCTAAGAATAGCCCACTTGGCTGCAGTTGGTCTGAAATTCTTGCTTTTTACGTTAAAACAGTTGGCCACTATTTTAGGGCTGACACTCCCTTCTACAAATGAGAAGAAGTGCCACTGCTCCTTGGAAGCAGTCTCACTTATTTGCTATTGGCAAAGGAATGTGTCAGAACCTGGACAGTAAGTCAAAGTGTTTGCCGAGAGGAGTCACTTTGGTCCTCTGCCTGTGGGAAAATCTTGATTTCAATGGCTCAAGAACAGGTACAAGCCAGATTAAAAGATTAAAAAAAAAAAAAAAAACTTTCAGTTTATTTAGCTTTGGAATCATCCAGAAATTTTCCAGGGTGCTTTTCAAACAAAAGGAGTCCTCACTTATAAAGGGAGAAATACCAGGAATCTTGAGGGACTCCATTTCTGTGTAACAGATGACTGGATGAGACAGGAGGAGGCAGACTCAGTCTCCCTTATGCTAAATAAGTCATTGGTGTGTATTTTGGCAAGTGAATTAGCAAACTCTTGTGTTATTTAAAAAATACTGATTTTTGAAGGATTTACAGAATAGCTGTTTGAAGATTGGTGATGTAACCATTGTTTAGTTCTATATCAGATATTTATCTTTTTATCATTTCTTGAATTGCTAGAGGAAAGGGGTTTTCAAGGTCATTGCTACTTAAGGCAGAGTTACATTGTGACTCTTGTAGGTCATTGGTACATTTGTCTTCAAGAGCTTCTTCCTCCATTTAAAAAAAATTAAAAATTCTCTCTCTCTTTTTTTTAGCCATATTGGTATAAAGAGGAGTATATTAAGATTACATATTAAACATTTTCTTTGATCTAAAGTTCATTCTTTTCTCTTCTAAAAAGAAATTAAAACATTTTTTTGTGGGCTCCTGTGTTAGTTTCCTGTTGTTGCTGTAACAAACTACCACATAAAACTTAATGACTTCAAACAACATAAATTTATGATTTTATAGTTCTGGAGACCAGAAGTCCAAAATTAGTCTTGCTGAACTGAAATCAAGGTGCTGGTAGGTCTGGTTTCTTCTGGAGACACAGGGGAAGATCTGCTTCTGCTCCTAGAGGTCACCCACATGCATTGGCTTGTGGCCCCTCCTTCCACCTTCAAGCCTCTTTCTGACTCTGAACTCTGCTGTTATCATCACATCTCCCTCTCTGACTCTTTTCCTTCCCACCTCTCTTAGAAGGACCCTTGTCCTTATCTGGGTCTACCCTGATTAACCAGGATAATTATCCCATCACCAAATCCTTAATTTAATTTCATCTGCAAAGTCCCTTTTGCTCTGGAATGTCCACAGATTCTGGCGGTTAGACTTTAGATCTTTTCAGCAGTGGGAACATTCTTCAGCCTATCATAATCCCTAAAAGGTACATGGGGCTTTGGGCACTGTACCTACTGTTATCACTGAATAAACTGGTCTTGACTCTAAGTGCTGGTTCAGGCACTGTTTGCACCAGAATGTACAATGCAGTGCTTCCTTCATTGAGAAAGTCTTACTACAGAAGAGCTGTGCTTCATGACAGAGTCTGCTTACCTTCTGGTGGAAGCTTTGTAGCTCCTAACAGATCAGCTGCAGACTGTGAGCCAACTGATAGAACTGCTCCAAGTTCTGTCTGCAATAGCTACAGGAGTCTTTCGGGATGTTAATCACTCTCTTTATGTACATTGGTTTGGTCTATACTTGGAGGGTGCTATGGACATACTCAAAGTGGACTGGCTGGTCATAATTCAGAAGGTTGAGGAGCAGCCCTGATCTCTGGCCAGTTCCCGGCGCTCCTGGGGGTTTCTACAGAGTTGAATTCTTATTGAATGACAGGTTGGATAGATGGGTGGCTTAACTGAAATGAATTGATTCAAAAATTGCCTACCGAATAAGTTGGCTATTTTTAAGTTGGTTTTAAAGACAAAGGTCTTTAAGGAAAGGAGACAAATAAAAAGCTCTGGGCAAATAAATGTCTCAGAAGTCATGTGCCATGGGAAGGCAAATGTCTTGGGCTGGGTTAGAGGCGCCCAGTGCAGATCCTTGCGGCTCCGATGCCCCTGGGTCCTTTGTCCACGGGAATGGAGAAGGGCTCTCCGAATTCTGGAGGCAGGTGGCGGGGGCTGGCGTTCGGTGGAGAGCGGGAGGAGAGGGCCTGCGGCGGCGGCGGTGTCTAACGAACACGTAATCCTCTTCTCACTTCACGCGTCCCTCTCCATCTGACATGGCAGGTGTGTGAGGAAGAATGGTGTGTGAATCGATTCCGAGAGGATCAGTGACACGGCAGCGAGCCGGGCCGCGCCCCGAGCCATTGATCGCCTCCAAATCAATTTGCACACCGCTCCCTCTTAGGTCACCTGCCATTTCAGACAGGGAAGGGAACAGTGAAGTGAGAAGGAAATGATGCCAGGAAGTCTGGGGACCCTCTCTCAAGAACGTGGGGGTCAGCCTTCCGCTGCCCTCCCCTCTCCAGCCCGTGGAGGGATGATGCTCCCCAGCCCAGGACCCTCTCTGCCTTGCTCACCCCCTGGCCCTGGAGGAGGGAAAGCTGAAGGCTGAAGCAAAACGGGGCCATTCTGAAAATCTATCAGCCTTGAGCTCACCTCTGGGGTTTGGGCTGCCACAGTCATATCCTAAGAGCTATTTCAGAAAACCCAAATTGCCAACAGTAATAATCTCTCCGCCGCGGGACTGGTTTTCATTTGTGCCTCTCAATGCACTTCACAATTAATTCTCACCAACCTCTGCCTCCCACGAGCCAGAAGCCCAAGGGGAGCCCAAGGCAAGTCTTGGAAACTTCATGGATTCCCCATCGAGAGTGCAAAGGACTTCCCCACTGGGAAGACAAGGCAAGGAGGCCAAAGTCTTCCTCAAGGAGCCAATGACAATCTTTTTTTTTCATGGAGAAAAGTGAAGAGAGTGGGGATAAGGAGCTAGAGGATATCTCTGGCTCCTGACATGTCCTATGAGCCTCAATGGAGACCAAAGGCAACTAATCACTTACCAAGGCCAAAGACCTGATCAACAAGCAATTGCAAAGGACACTGTCCATCTACAGTGCTTTTGGACTTGTCATCTTCTCTGGAGTGATGGAGATAGTTGGGTCTATGACTACCCTTGTTAGGTCACAGAGGTCCCAATAAAACAAAATGGAAAATGATACTGTGCTTGAAAGTGCTTAGTGCAGTGCAAGACACCATGTGGGTACTCAATAAATTAATCTTTTATCAGAATCTGCTTTAAGTTTACTTTGTCCCCTGTTCCAAGTGGACGGTTTAGATTATAGTATGGCCATCCCTCCAATTCTGTGGGTTCTGCCATCCATGGATTCTACCAACCATAGATCAAAATATATTAAACAACAACAACAACAACAAAAATCCCCTGTCTCACAGTACAGATTTCTTTCTTGTCATTATTTCCTAAACAGCACAGAATACTAACTATCTACATTGTATCAGGTATCATAAGTACTCTAGATGTGGTTTAAAGTATATGGGAGGGTGTACGTAGAATAAATGCATGTACTCTATCACTTTATCTAAGGGACTTGATTATCCTCAGATTTGGGTATCTCCAGGGGTTGCTGGAACCAATCCCCTTGCGATACTGAGGGATGACTATACATTCCAGTTGGCTGGGCAGATTTTCCCAGGAAGTGGGCTCCTTACTATTCCTGATTCCTTTTTTTAAGGTCCTATCAGAAGCAGGATCCTGGATAATCACAGCAGATCCAAGAGAAACTTCATGGCAGGAGCAGAAAATACAGAGGAGTGCACCTACCCTGAGTTCTAAAGAGAAAATAGAACCCACCTCATGCCTTGTACAGTTCTTGGATAACCAGTACCGCCTTCCCTTACTGTTCTCGCTCCTCTGCCCAGCCTCTCCTGCCCATCTTCAGAGATTCATCAGAGACCCAGCATCCGGATTTGGTTTAAGTCTTGCATTTTTGGCACTTTTGTCCTAGGATTCAGAAGCTTCCTGAATCAGATCCTGTGCTTCCAGCAGGTGGGTGCTCAGAGCCAGACCCAGCCACACACACATATGCATGCGCACACTCAGACTTCCTTCTCAGACAAAGATACAGCCTCTGAGCCCCACTGAATTTTCCCCTCCTGGATGAGGCTGGGCCCTGCTCTCAGGACTCTAGCCATTCCCACTTAGCAAGCAGATTAAGTCTTCTTTATGATCAGGACAGACTCTTGGCCCCCAAGGCCCTGCCTTGCTGTTCGTACTCCTACCAACCTAACTGAAGGGATGCTCATCTTCCTGCCTCATCATTTTCTGTGACACCCACTGAGCACTCCCATATAAATAAATAAATAACGAGTTTTGAGTTCAGTCCAATACAGTGCTGGGTACCCTACCAGGCTCTGCAGAGTCACAAAGAGGTCTCTACCTGGAGGAGGAGCTCCACTGTCCAATGTGTATGCCTAGGTGCCTTGGCCAGATCTAATGCACCCCAAGGGCCATGCAGGACTAGGCCTGACTTACAAAGCCCAGTTTTGCAAATCTATCATGAATCAAGGTTCTGGGGATTGAAAGAAGCTTAAATGTAACCAATTCAAAATTGTTAAATGGTGTCTTGGTTAAATTTGTTGAAATGCTTTTAACCCATGCTAGAAGACAGGGTTGGATGTTTAGGAAGTTTGGATTGGAAGGAGATGGGTGTCATTTCTGAGCCCTTCACCTCTACTCCTGGTTTCTAACGTAAGTTTGAGGGCAAATGTCCCTATTCTGCTCATCTTTCCCAAGTGAATATTTCCTGAAAAAAAAAAAAAAAAAATCATGGTAAGAGAAGTTTGGTCAAAAAAGGGAGACACAAACATTTTCCACCCTCTCTAAGACTGCAAAAGCTTTGCTTGCCAGACACCTAATACTTAACTAAATATAATAAGAAATATGGTTTAATTACATTCTGTGACTTGTCCATGTACTTAGGGTCCCCAGAGGACAGGGATATGGCATGTTTATTTACTTTACTTTGGTGTCTCATTTACACATGATACATACCACATGCACGTTTTATTAAATATATCTTTAAATTATTAAATGCTTTAGTTTTGAACAGATAATAAGGATACATGATAAAAAAAAAAAAAAAAAAGTCAAAACAATCAGAGACACTTTCCAACCCTTGTGTTCTAGACAGTTTCCTTTAGCTCATCTGGGAAGTACTGTAATCAGCTTCATTTGTGATGTCCCACAGATATTCCATGCGTGTTTAAACAACTGCATTAAATATTCTTGCTCATGACTGCGGATATTTGTACGCATTATATATAGACAAGTATGTCCACTTCTTTCTACTTTTTCTGCTGGTGTTGGCTCAGTTGCCTTTATTAGAAGTGCCTATATATTTACACAACACATAGCAAACATAATAGAATGCACCATAACAGTAAATGCAGTCGCCGCCTAGATGACACCAACGTCCCCAGGAGGATTCACGGCCAGCTCCTCGGTTCCTCACACGGCGCCTCCGGGGGCGCAGTGCCGGGCTCCGGCCGCACGATGGCGCCCGCTTCCTGCAGACCCGGCCCACGGCGATCGCACAGACAAAGGCGGTCGCCCGGCCTCCCCCGCCGGGCGGTGAAGGCGGTGGGCGCCCCGGGTGGCCGCGGCCGCCCCTGCGCGCTG
The DNA here is from genome assembly GCA_025594165.1 of Tamias sibiricus. NCBI lineage: Eukaryota > Metazoa > Chordata > Mammalia > Rodentia > Sciuridae > Tamias > Tamias sibiricus. Next base: position 45,725,308 of record CM046670.1, read on the forward strand.
AGCCCGGCAGCTGCCGCCTGAGCCTTTGTCCTGTGCTGCCCGCCCTTGTCTAAAGGACAAGGCGAGAGGGCGCCGGGTGCAGGCAGCTCCAGCCGGGCACCCACTGGAGACCCACGTCGGACCCCAAGCGAGCGTGGGTTAAAGGCACGAGGCTGGAAACCTTAGAGCAGGCACGGCCTCCAGCTCTTGCCCAGGGAGCCTCCCTTGCTTTCCACTCCTTAGCAAAGCATTTGCTCCAGAATTCCGCCTTGTGGAGGTTTTCCACCAGTGCTCGGATTCCCCAGTTGGAAGGCTAGAAAGCCCCAGTGACCTGTGCTCGAGGGAGACCCTTACATTTAGGTTGACTAGAAGCTAGTGGGTATCTGGGGTTGGCTCTCCCAAGCACGGCTCAGCAGGGCCCAGGAAAACTTCTCTCCTCTCTTGCCCTCACATCAGCTGGTCTGCCAGTCCAGAAGAACTTTCTGCGATGGTGGAAATGTTCCCTGTTTTCTCTGTCCACTAGCCACTTGTGACTGTTGAGCCTTGAAAATGTGACCAAAGAACTGAATTTTAGATTTATTAAATTTTAATGAACTGAAATTTAAGTAGCCTCACGTGGCTAGTGGCTGTGTATGGGACCATGCACCTTTAAGAGTTCAAGTTAATCTGGGCAGTTGAATTTGTAGTTAATAGTAAAATTTTATAAAGATTCATACAGAACATGAAGCATTGCTTGTCCCACCTGAAAAGATGCCTGGAAATAACTGGGGGAGGGGGATGATGTGTAATCTCTAAATACAGTGGATGCAAATCACAGTTTATTTTGACTGTTTGGGAGAGGAGCAGGGACTGCCCTGTGTGGGGTGAGGTCCCAGGGGAAAGCAGGTGAAAAGGAAATAGGCCCTTGTAACCTCTTGCTGTTCTTGGGAGTAGGACTGCCCCATCTTTGATCTATCTTTAGAGAAACTTTGGGGCATAATCACTATCATCTATTAAGTGGCTAAGTATACACATCCCACATGCTGGGTTTCTTGGGACAAGATAATCAGACCCAGGAGCAACCTTGACAGAACTTGGGATCTTCTGCCATCCTGTGTGCTCATGAGGAGGCGAGGAGGAGGGCCTGTATCTGCCTCAGCTTGACAGCCTGGCTGTGGTGGTCGCTGCTGTTCTCCCTGGGCATGTGATAAACATGAAACAAAGACAGTATCATTGTGTGTTTGAAGTCGTACATCTGTGCGATGCAAGACGATCCTGGGAAGGGAAACTGTGTGCTTAGGAATGTTTTTCCTGGGTTGCAAAGTATTGAGCTTACATCAGAGTCAAAGTTGAGAGTAAAATTCACAAGTTATCTGCAGCAGCAGCATCTGGTACCTCAAGATTCCCCAATCACTTGTCTCCCCCCAAGGGTGCAAACCAGTCAATGGCTTCCATTTGTTTATTCAAAAAAATTTTTGTTGTTGTTGATGGACCTTTATTTTATTGATTTATTTATATGTGGTGCTGAGAATCGAACTCTGTGCCTCACACATGCTAGGCAAAAGCTCTACCACTGAGTCATAATCCCAGCCCTTCCATTTATTTATTTATTTATTTAAATATTTATTTATTTACTTTAGTTGTACACAATGCAATGCATTTATGTTTATGCGGTGCTGAGGATTGAACCCGGGCCACGCACGTGCGAGGCGAGCGCTCTGCCGCTGAGCCACAACCCCAGCCCTCCATTTATTTTTATTGAAAATAAACATGTACACCTTCTTGAGATTTCTTGGTCTATTTTTTTGAATGTTTACAATTAGCAGTCCAATTATGTGATTATTTTGTAATATTTGAGGTAGGTGTGTCTTCTCTATCTTCTAGTTTTAGTGGCAGGGGTGGGGTGGCGGGGTGGTGGAGGTAAATGGTCAAAAAGGGGCAAAGATAGACCATCTCATATTACACTTCAGTATCCCTTTTCCCTATTCTAAAGTATTCAGAAATAGATGTTGTGACCACTGACATCTTATTTGAGCTGTACTAGAGCTGATTGAGGTGTCTTGGCAGGGTTCCTTGCTCGTAGTAGGCATTCAACAAATATTTGGTCCATGTTAAGTGAGAAGAGAAATGGGCTATGATTCCTTTTCCAAGCTATCTCTTCAGACTGTCCATCCCTTTTTGTTTTGGTCATTTCCCCCTGGAGATGTTCCCAACCACAAATAAAGAACAAGGGGGAAAATAGTTAAGCACACCTAGAGCTGCGTCCAAACAAAAGAGGGAAGAGACTAAACAAACCCAAGGTTTTCTATTTCTCCCTGAGCCAAGTAATCCCTTTGATTACATCTAATACCTGCCAAAACCCAGATGGTGTGCCCACCCATCTCCCGTGTGATAATGCCACATTGTGAAATCTACCCATTAATATTAATTGTCAGCTAGAGAATCTGTCTGAACTACTAAAGCTTGAGATTGCCTTGAGAAAGCAGGCCCTGCTTTAGCAGGGATTTTAAGATAATTCTCATTCTTTCATTCTGTATCTCACATATGTAGAATGTTAAATAATAGCCCGAGAATGCTTTTCTAATTTCGGCACAAGCCTGCCTCTTGCAATCCAGGTCTTAAACTACTGTTCATTTGGGGTCTACACCTGCTGACCAAAATATTACCTTAAACTGCTGTGGGCTTGCCAGCGACATGTAGGCACACACTGTTCACCATATAGAGAGAATTTTAACTCCCTGGGAGCTATTTGAATTGAATGTGCCCTAGCATGCGACGTTCAACTATTTCCTTTTTATTTTTCTCTGTCTCAGTAATTGACTTGGTAATCCTTGAAAAGTATTACAAAATCAGTTTTTTCAATTATTGTGTGGGCCTTGCTGAGGTAGGAAGCCAAGGGTGGAAGAGAAGGCCTGGGAAGAGAACTTGAGGTCCAGGCTAAGATGCGGGGGGCTGCATGGAGGGGACCTTCGGAGGGACAGCTTCTGGTTGATAATCTGGTCTGTGATGTTGGATTTGGACTGTGATCTGCCCAAGTCAACTCCACAATCGGATCTGTGCTTCCAGATCTCCACATGGAAATGTCTCAGCATTGCAGTTTCTGCTGTGCTCGTTGAACTTTTTTCTTTCTTTAAGCCACAAAATTTTAGAATCCATTTATGCCTGAAATAGATATGAAAATTTAGTAGGTGTGAGATTGAGTTTTTCCTCCGGAGTTTTCCCCCCCTTATTCTCTTGGGTTATCCTACAATCACCTTTTGATAGTCGCTCTGATAGCCAACACCTTAAACTTTATGAGTAAATGCAAAATCCAGCCCACATACTGTCTTTGTTTTTGCCAAGAGTATTCAAAGCTGGCAAAATGAATTAATTCGACATTCTATGTTCTCTGTTCAAGAAGGTACCTCTTGGCCTTCTTGAGCTGGTGTCTTGAACTGGGTGTCCAGTTGTGGCCCTGGCAGCAGCCATAACTGACTGGCTGGGGCAGAGGGACATGGTGTACAGAAAAACTGGAAACATTCTGTTCTTTTGGTACATAAATGAATGTTTACTTCAAAGTCCTGACAGTTCTTTTATTAGCAAATATTAATTTCAACTGAAAAAATCAGAAGACCTTCCTAGTGCAGCATGTTTAAATAGACATTGAGATAATTTTAAAAACACCTATTGGTATGTAAAGCAACCTTCCTCATGAAAAGAAGCAACCGCACAAGTGGCAGAAGCCAGTTTATACAGCTAAATATTTTGATTATTTAATTTATTGCCATTATTTTACAAAACGTAAAAAAGCAATTGAATTGCAATTTTGTTCCCACTCCTGGCCAACTTTGCAATTCTATTTTATCTGAATGCTGCTTTTGGAAAAAAGATGAGGAATGAGACAGCAAGTGGCTTGTTAAATGGAGAGAGGTGGGGCCTCTCAGCTCTGTAGTTTTCTGTTTCTACCAGGCTGCTAAAGGTGCATGGAGGCCCTTTGTGTGTGAGGAGACAGACCTCCATGGGTGTCGGTCAGAAGCAATGGTGATGTGGAGGGCACCCAGCTGCTGTCCTGCCTGTGTATATTTTGCAAACTGTTTCTCTGTGTCTCCTTCCTGAACAGTGTCAGAAGGGAGGCGTGTATGCTGGGTGAGGGGGCTGGTCCCTCTGTCCTCTCCTCCCCTCTCCCTGGAAGGTTGCATTCCATGCCAAAGATGGGGACAAATTGTTATACAGACACAGGTAGAAACAGAAATTAGCACTTTTGAACTGAATCACAAAGCCTATTTCTGCCTCTAGCACTTGTGTTCAGCCATTGAAAAGACCAAAATTAACTTCTAAAAACATCTACTCTTTGCACAAATAAGAGTAGGAGGCACACCAAGTCATTCTGTAAAATAGAACCCTGTGAGAGTTAATGTTTCATTTGTGTATGTTTTTAAATGACAACAAACAAACAAACAAACAAACACAAACCCCTCCTCCCCCAAACCAGGGTACTGTGGGGTTCAAAAGAATTTGCTTGTAGGATCACACCCTAATATTCCAAGCTTAGCTCTGAGTAAATTTTTATGACTGGCTTAGAGACCTTTGAAAAATATACTTAATTATAACAATGCAGTATTGTGCAAACATGCTAGGGTGATGTTTACATTACCCCATTCTTATCAGAAGAAACACAACAAAAAATATTGAAGAGCAAACAAGCCAAAATCAATGTGAAAAGAGATGAATACATGCTTAACTGAAAGAGTGAATATGTGTGAATATATTGTAAAAATTGTAAGGTCTCACCACATGTAAGATAAAATTCCTATTATCATAATTATCTCTAAGCCTTAAAAGGTAACTGGGCCTGAGAACAACTGTTTCCTAATGTCTTCTAGCTTTCTGATGCTTCCTGTATTTATGTGTCTATGTTACAGGACAGTGGCCTATTTTAAACTCTGTGAAAACCAGTTTCTACCTTCCTTTTATTCTGTGCTGCCTCAAAGGAATCTCCAGATACCTGCAAACACTTCAAATGTTTCTCATGAGAACTCTGAATGGTAAAGTCAAAACAGAATCATAAGTAGTTCCCATTAAACATTAGTTTTCAGGGAACAGCCTGTCTTGAGATGAGAAGGTCGATTTGAAACACAGTGTGGGGACATTTCAGAGGTGGCTTATGAGTCTATGGGTGTCACTTAAGTGCTCTTACCAGCTTTTTTGGTTTTCCCTGTGGGAGTCATCTACCTCAAGGTAGGTAAGCCCCTGCCCACACCTACCTGCTACCCTGAAGCCAGTACCCAAGAACCACAATGAAATGTCCTGGCCCAGGCACCAAAAGGTTTGCTTGTAGTTCTTACTCAGGATGACAAAGGACTGAGGGCCTCTGAGCTGACACCCTGGGGTTCCAGGGACACTTGCCCTCCAGCATGGAGCTCTTGCTATGTTCTTATAAACACAAACGAAAGAAGATCTTTTTGGTGTTTAATCTATAGTATCCGAAACCAAGTTTCCTTTTGCATGAATAAATTGGGGTGTGTGTGTGTGTGTGTGTGTGTGTGTGTGTGTGTGTGAAAACTTTGAAAATAACCTACTTCCTCCCAAATCAGAAAAACAAACAGACATGAAACAGACTTCTATATTTCATTGCTTAGGACCTTGAAATTTTTAATTGGCCAACAGAAAGTTATTTAAAAATAATGGTCCAGGGCAAAATAAACATGTAATTTGATAGCCTGTTAGCAACTCTTTTTACTTATTGCAAGCAGAACATTTTCTAATTTTCCCTTTGATTGTAAATAGAAATCTAGTTTATTAAGCAGGAACATAGATTATTAATAAATAAACTACTTGATGCCTGCAAAGCATTTTGAGGGTGAAAAGCCCCTACTAAATGGCAAATATTATTATTTTTATTGCAAGCTAACGGGAGGAAGCTAAGCTAATGAGTGCTTACAGAGCTCAGAAGTAGTCATTGCATTCAAATTATCACATACTATAAACTATTAAACTTGTTTCTTAGATAGAGATGCCTTCACATTTTAAGTTGATTCTTTTTAATTTTTACCAAGGATGAATAGAGATGTTTATTTGCCTATAATTTAAATAAGAATAACTCAAGTGAATAATCAGAGTTTACATTTAGCTAGAAGTTGCTTATAGACAAAACTTTCTAGTACAGCTAGCAATAAAAGAGAAAAAAGCAAAGAAAAAACAGGAAAAGATCAAGAGTAATATTCTGAGTTAATCTTCACCAAGAATATAACTATTTATAAGTATCACTCCCCTTGAATAATAAACATCACATCTGTGCACCAATTTGCATTAAAATAATACTCTAACCAGATAAAGTGAAGCCTGATGTTTGGGGGTTCAGGCTGAAAGTTTTCTTGTGCTATAATGCTTTTGCATTTTATTATAACACTGTGGTGTGTGTAATATGAGAATTGGATTAAATATTTTACTATCTGATATTTGAAGTAGGGAATGATATAAAGATAATACCAAATCATAATGGAATAATTAAGAATGGAAGTAAATATTTAAATCTGATTTTCCTAGCATTTTTCAAAAGTTAGACCATAAGCACCCAATTTTGATGTTAAAGCAGACATACTATTTCTATGTATTCTGTAAAATTTGCCAATACACATATGATATGTGTTCACCAAACTGAGATCCACATGTTTTTCTCCTCATTGAGACATTTTGTATAAACTGAAATAATTAAACAGAGAAACAGACAACAATGGTAAACATTACAACAGGAACTACTCCAATGAAACCTCACATAAATATATATTTTAGCTACATTCTGTACAAGGAATTCATGAGTGACTTGGGATTTTCCTCTCCAAAATGTACCTTCATTCCCAAGAGAACAAGGTTTTGATCTGGATCACAGCTAAGGTGTATTGAGAGGAAAGCATTTAAGGACAATTTCCTTGACCCCCCAACACATTCCAGGCATTTAAAAATGACAACATTATGTTCCATGTCCAGGACTGCAAAACAAAGTCTCTTCCCGTTTGACAAGATTTAGCCTGCAGTGGTTTTAGCAGCCAAGATACAAGATTTTTAAATTAGGGCCTTCAGAATGGAATATTAGCAGACCCATATGAAAACAATGCTGGCAGCCCTTACAATGAGACAGGGTAATTTTCTAATTAGCAGACGGCTATTTGAAATGCAGCATGGTGTCCCATTTTTCTTACTGTTATTTTCTATTGGGCAGATCCATAAAAGTAAAACAAAAGCCATGAAACCTCATAGTTAAAGTTCTACAAGTGGGTCTCTCCAGCCTTGTAAAAACAGAATTTATTTTGGGGTTTTAATTGAAAAAAAATTTACCTCTGTTATGCCAGGAATGATGTGCTAAAACCCAGTTCATTTTTCAACTCTTTAACACAGCATAACTGATAACTCTTCAATCATTTGATTTTAGGTTATTTAAAATACATATGTAATGGCATCATGCACTATTTATCCTTGTCTTCTTAATATCTGTGTTTGGGCTCATTTTTTTTTTTTTTTAAGACGAGGATTTGGCAAAGAGCTGTGCATACAGTGGACACTAAGTAAATATGATCCTACAGTGAGAAGGCTTAGATACCTTCAATGTTTATCTCAGAGGTAGAGAAGAAGGTTCCTTCATGAATTTGGGTCTTATTTTTTGGCAATTTGTGTTAAAAGAAGGGTAAGGGACAGAGGTAAAAGCTTTTGGATGAACCCAGTGAAGACAAATTAGGTTTCTAGACATAGAGATTCCAAATAAAGAAGCATTCAAAAAGCAGACTGTGAAGATTCTGAAGTCAGCCATATTGTGCACATGAATAGAAATCACTGTGAGAAGCATCATCTTTGATTATGAAGGAGAAAGCAGGGGATGTTCCATTTCCCTAGAAAGGTCTAAGGCACTTTACTTGCCTCTTTCCATAGACTGGCCAATAGAAAAATAGCCTGAATGGCAGAGAACAACTTGCCCCAAACCATTCTCCAAATTGCTTCCAATTTTCCAAAGAGAGTATCACCCACCACCTCACCGTCCAAACCTCAGCTGGTTCACTACTGCCTATAATCAGGTGGAGACAGTGAAGGGTGACATTCCAAGAGGGCTCCAAACTTGCCCCAACCTCCCTTTCTAGACATCCACCTGTCACTCTGCTCTATGATTTCCTACACCAGGCAACTTGGAGCCCCAAGATTCCCCAAGCCAATTCATGTCACCTGGTCTTGGCTCAGGTTCCCACGTTCACCCTGAGTGCTCTTCTCACATCTTCCCATCTAACAATCCCCCTCATCCTTCCCTAAGAAGTCAAGAAACTCCTGCTTTAGGGTGACTCCTTCATCTCTTCTGTACCACCTGTTCCCCAGTCTGACTTGTTTCATAGCCAGATATATGTGAGTTGTTCCTCTGGATTCTGATCCATTCCAAGGCATGGACCTTTGTTTGTTATCTATTGTTTACTTACCTTCCGTTCCCTTCACACCTGTGACAGTTCCCCAACACTCAAAATCACCTCTTATTATATTGACTCTAAATAAGAAGCTTGTCTACTTCATGCTATACACAGTAATGTCCAATATTCTGTAGATAAGAGAGGTAGGTTTTGAATGAAAAGCAAAACAAAAGAAGCAGCTGTCTTGTTCATGGTGTTACACTATGACTACAAAAAAGTGAAAGCAGTTGACATTCGGGGTCATTTGGAGGCATTTTCTGGCCAGTTCTTCATTTCCTTCTAATCACCTCCAACACAATGAAGCAACTTCCACATCCTTCCAAAAGTCTGGGGATTACTGGTCTCACTTTTACCTGAACTGAAACTGGACATTGATGGTGGTGGGCATGATTGACCACTCTTCCCTACCCGGGGCACAGTCTGATCAATACAGACAACAATCTACTACGGAGTCTGGGCTTTTTGATTATGATACAATGTCTTACTACAACCCCTCCCATCCCCTACCCCCCACCCCGGCTTCACTGCTCACACACAACAGAAAACAGGGCACCTCCTCACCCCACCCCCAGTACAGTGAGGCTTAAAAAATTAACAACAACAACAAAAAAAAAAAAAAAAAAAAAGGAAGAGAAATGAAAAGGAAAGGAGGAGGTAGGGGGAGGGAGAAAGAAGAAAGAAAAGATAGAAAATGTGTTCTATTATTCTGTGATTAATAGCATTGAATTTCTTTATTCCTAGGATGAATGCAAACCAACTTGCTTTATCTGTCATGTCCCAGCCTTGGATAACATTTAAAAAGCAGTAATATTTGATACTGCATTGGTTCTCCTGTTAGGCTCCTCTTGCTTTGGGGTCCTAGTTTATCATCCGCATTGCTTGAATGAGAACAACTTGATATTTCCTAGATAATTTCTCCTCAGTTTCCCAGTTTCTGCTGGTGGAATAGTGAATTCCACTGGGTCCTGGATGCCAGACCAACACTAGCTTGGAAGGCAGACCTACCTACCTACCTACCTATCTTTCTTTCCCCACAAAAAATAAGCTAAATTGTTTGAATTTATATGTCTATTTGATGGGTTGTGTTATATTCTCTAAGCCTGAGTTCAAAGATGTTTGCTTTTTTTTTTTTTTTCTCTTCACCCCAGAGGACACTGAGGGTTCTCACAGGTCTCTGACATAGGTGACACCTAGGACCAAGTTTGGGTTAGTGCACAATACATTCTACACTATCAGTTCAACCCAGGGGCTTACAGACCTAATAGAGCTAAAAAGCTTTGTGGTATACACAGGAAAAGCACTAGGACCTGAATCTTTTGATAGAACATATGTAAGTAATTAAGAAAAAAAATAATTGCACGTTTGAGAAGGTGGACTCACCAAGCAGTTGTTGAACTATAAAAATGCATTAAGTGTAGTCAGTTTCTTTTTTTAATTATTCAGGAATGTTGTTTATGTTATCATGAAAAAAAGAAGAGGTGAGAAAATATATTCGGCAATTTTTGGTTTTCCCCCATTTGAGCAGATGGCGATCCGTAGTTCAAAATTTGTAACTCAAATTATTTCACATTTTTATTAATCAGTACAATATGTTTTTAAAACAACAAACTGCACTTAGAAATATCAGTGTAAGTTCCCCAATTTGCCTCGTTCCATCAGAGAGCATTTTGAGAATTAGAAATTTTGTTAGCAATATTAGAAAACAGGGCATTCTAGTTCAGTATTTCAGTAGTAATTATTTTTATTCCAATATTCAAAGTATCTCATGTTGGGGAGGGGCAACTGAAAATACTATAGAAAATTGCAATGGGGAGCTGTAAAAAGCTGGGAGAATCTGTTTCAAGATGTTTGCTTTTTTGGTAGAACAAAAAGTGCATTTTGTTAGAGACAAATATTTTTGTGATAAAAAAACATTTTATGTGAAGTGTAGATTGGACTTTTAATATAAAAAAGAAATGTTAAGCCATTCTATTTTAGGAAGGTTTGGCGTCTTAGAATGAAAGCTGTTAGAACTGCATATATTGGAATGTTCTCACAACTGTTGTCGTCCCATGTTCCTCTCCAAACCTGTTAAATTACACGAGTATAGAAATAAGGGAGCTTTTTTATTATTATTAATTGACACTCATTTTTAGTTGGCATGTGCTGGCAGGTCTTTCCAGATGATCCTCAGACCATACAAGACAGAGCTTCAATCTGAAAGTTTGGGGAGTTTTCTAAAGCTCTGTAATATGGAAGCTAGGAAGTGTAATATTAAAGTGATAAACATCTTATATTCAGTGTAATTCACAGTTTCTTTCATTCTTTTTACTATCTATAGATCTAAATCAAAACAAATTCCATAAAAGAGGGGGTTATTTTCAAGCACATTTTCCTTCAGAGAGCTCTTGAATATTTTATCATATCTATTTCTATACATATGCTATACATTTCTAGATCCCTGTTGAACAAAATCCAAGGTGATGATAAAAAAAAAAATCCACAAGACTATGACATTAGAATTCCTAGGAGATATAAAGTTAGCCTTTGTAAATGAAATAAACTTCGTTTTGGCAATTAAGGAATGCACAGGGATATTAAGTCAAAGAACAATATGTCTGAACTATTAAATTGTTTTTTTTCAGGAGGTTATTAAAAATGTATTTCAAATTACTAGAGTGGCAGGAAAAAATAAAAAATAATAACTTAAAAGCAGTTACATTTTCCTTTGCTCTTGAGAAGGCACATTGGATTTCATGCAAGGTGATTTCCAAGTAGAGTATTTCAGAGCATCCAATATCAACTTTAGGATGTGCCAAAGGTCCACCCCCCTCCTATTTCCAATAGTGAGACTTTCTGAACTGTGGCTGCAACGAACTGAATGGGTGAGCACTTCAACTGTTCCCTGGCAAATGGGAGTGTATGAATTTTCCTAGTGTCCCTCCAGTTGTGCAGAACCCAGGGATTTAGACAAGCTCAAACAAGGTCAAACAAAAACCAGACCCAGATCAGTGCTGCCCAGGATCAAATGGGGCAGGAAGTATAGCTTATGATGTGAGCAGGGAGTCTCTGGTGTGTGAACAGCATCTGGGTCCTCAAATGGTTAAATCCCCCAGGCTGTCATATTGCATAAACAGATCCTCCTTTAATAAAATTAATTAGGTTCTGAGCTTTATAGGGTGATGCCCACTGACCCTTTACATGTCTATTGTTCCCAGATCCAAGAGAAAGAAAAAAAGAGTGGACAAGAGAGGGACCCAAGTTGAAAGATTAGAAATCTCAAGTAGGAGCTGAGAGGGGGGTGGAGAAAGCTAGGTAGTGTTTGCTTCTGTACAGAACTTTGAAAAAACAAAACCAAAACAAAGCAAAAACAAGAAAGAAAGAAAGATAGAGGGGGAGGGAGGGAGAGAGAAAGAAAGACAAAATAAAGAGAGAGAGAGAGAAAAAAAAAAAAAAAAAAAAACAGAAAAAAAAGAAAGACCAAAGAAACCCACAGCGCGGTGGTGGGGTTTTGTTAATTTCGCTGTTTTGCACGCGCCACGAAATTCAGGCTGCTTTGAGCTTCTGAGAAACATCCAGAGTAATTGCAGATTGCAGGGACGCGCAGCTTTAGTTCAAAAAAAGACCCGAGGCACAGGGGCAGGGTTAGGTGGAGGGCATCCGAGGATCTGCTAAAGCAAAGCAGGAACCTGCAAACGTACATAGATTCACGCAGCATCCCTCCCTTTTCTTCTGGGCACCCATCTAGCGCTATCCAGGCCATTTCCTGGCACAAGTTGCTTCTCATATTCTTTTAAGTTTGCTAAGGGAGCTCCTCGCGGGTGGGAGTGGGGGCTGGGGTGGGGAAAGGCGAACCGAGGACCCGGGTCTTTTCTCCTCTGTCTCTATCACAAGGAGCTTGAGGTTTCTGTCCTGGGGATTATGTGAGCGCATCCCGGGCGTCTCTTGTCGTAGAAAATCTGAGCACGACAGCAAATACTGCTCGATTTTGTCAGAAAAAAAAATTTTTTTTTCAAAGGGGAAAAAAAAAAAATCGTCGTCGACCGGATGTTTCCAATTACAGGGGAACCAGAGAACAGTAAGAGGGGGCGGGGCGGGGGAGGATGGAAAGGATGGGGCAAGATTTGGAGAAGGTGTAGGTTGCAGGTGGGAAGAGACGCGCCAGGGCAAAATGCAAGAAATGAAGCTTCTATGAGAAGCAGAGGAAAATAGGAAAATGAAGCAGAACTAGAAAAATGACAAAGTGTTGAGTGCTGATTTATTACAGAAGCCTCTGGTCATTTCCATATATTGAAATGCGCCCAAGCGGCCAGTCAGTCAATTTCTTTTGAGCTGCTGCCGCCGCTGCCCACGGGCTGCCCACGTGACTCCCCCTCAGTCAGCCTCTTTACCACCCAGCCCCCCGATACAGGGAGAAGAGGAGGAAAGAAAGAGAGTGTGAGGTGCAGGAGGCAGCTGGGTGCTGTAGTGTGTTATTGGAGAAGGAGACGTTTGTGTGGGTCTTTGCGAACCGGGGTAGAGGGGTGGGGGACGTGGCCCAGAGAGGAGAGAGGTGGGTTTCAAGCTGCATTCGAATGTTACATCGGCACCTCTCTCTGTTTGGCATCTTTCCATCTCTCTCCCCCATTCCCCTCTCATCTCTCTCTCCCCATTCTCCCTGACTCTCCTCTTGTCCTCTTCATCTCTCCCCTCTTAATGGTTTAGAAAGGGGACAGAATACAGAGAAAAACCGATCTATCTCCACATACATAATGGGGATGGGTGAGGAGATGCAGGATATTCAAGTCAGATTTGATTTTGGTGTCTTTGATACTATCCGTTGCTTTGGTAGATTTTTCTTAAAGAAAGGCACACGTGCACGCGCACGCACACACACAAACACACACACAAATCCTAGATAAAAGCCAGTGAGTTGTTAAAAATGAATTTGCAGCATTAGAGCTGTTAGCATCATTCAGCAAGCAGCAAGCTTGATAATTTCCAGGTGTTGGGGAAAGCCGTTGTCCAGGAGCTCTTACAGAGCTTATAAATCCCTGTTGGGAGGGAGAAAAAAAATCTTTGGAGGTGAATGAAATATCAAATCACAAGACTCCTATGTAGATTTATGATTGCATAAGAGGCTTGATCATTTCCATATACTGAGATGTGCTGTCCTCCTGAGTCTGCCCAGCCCTTCCAGGAGACGAAGCGCTCCGTTCTGCCTTGATCAATGTTGACTATGAAGCAAGAAAGGAGGAGGGGGGTGGAAAGCAGGCTGGCACCAGATGGAGCGGGGTCTCGGGAAAGGTCAAGGTTAGCCCAGGCTGCTATTGAGTCGGTAGCAGCCTCACAGATAGATCTCTGCCTCGAAGGCACCCACTGGGGCTTCTCAAAATCAAATCTAATAGAAAAGGCAGTCACAGAATGAAATCGCTTCATCTGAATGCTAAAATTGTTATTAGGCTACATTAGAGAGATATCAGGCACGTGGTTACCAAAAAAGGGAGCATGCCTAGCAGTTTGTGTCTGAAAGAAAAGCTATGAATATGTTGATAACATCAGTAATGGGCAAGTAGAAGAGATGGATATCTTTTTTTTTTTCTCTGAAAACCACATTAACATATTAAATGAACATGTTTGTTCCTTTTTTAGCAGAACTACCCATACTATGAATTGCTTAAAATTCTTTGGGGGAGGGGATTGTGAAAAATCTTTTGATCCAGAAATAAGTGATCCTTATTGATCCAGAAGTTTGACTCACTCAAGGAATTTTGTTGGTTTTTTTTGTGCCAGGTGTGTGCCTTTGGAAATTTATTTCTCAGGCATTACATTAGGGGTTGACACCACCATGGCAATTAGTCTTTCTAGCTTGGACCACTGGAAATTGGTCAAAGGCCTTTCTTTCCCTTTCTTCTTCTCCCACCCCTCCTCTTTTTCTTGCATTCTTTTTAGAGACTGAACTGTTTCTGAAGAAAATTTCATTTCACGGAAACCTCAGCCTAGGAGAGAGCCTGGGACCAGCCTGTTCTTATAGCCACACTAGCATTTTTCAGACAGTCTCTCCCCCAATTATCATAATGAAACCCACATTAGCTGTTTTTAACCTACAGTACCGCCATATCTTAAAGAAGGATTTAGTCTTGTAAAATAAATGCGGGCTACACTAGATTAAACATGATGACTGCACTCCAAGGGTTAATAAATTTAGAATTAACATATCATCCCAGCTTGATACAGCTACTATAGATGATTTAATATGCAGCCTAAGCAGGTTGACAGTCAGCTCACAGATGCAGATAAGATCAAACAGTCTCTTGATTCAATAGATTGAATGGTTGTAGTGAGAGTCTAGAAGGTGAGTGACACAACATATATGGCCAGGGTTCTGGGAAAGAGGAGCTTCGACTTCCAACTGCTGTTTTGTGCACCAGTTTTCTTTTTCTAACAGTTCACCTTCTGTTGCAATAAAACCTAGAGTGGGGGTTGAAAAAATTCCCCTAATCATAAAGAGTAATGGGTACTTATTTAAGTTTTGAGTAAGGGAAAGATGGAACTATTTAATATCAAGATCTATTTCTAAAGAGTTCTGCCTAGCAAGTAGTAGTCACCAGCTCCTCTTCCTCTTTTGTCATGGGCTCTCAGGTCAGAACTCAACAGACAGGATACAAGATTCCTGGGAGATGCAGATAAAGGCAGGCTCACTGCTGAAATGATATAGGTAATTTCCTCAGTCCTCTACTTTGCTCTAGCTGTGAAGATCTGAATATAGAAACGAGATGTGGAGCTAAGTTGAACTACAGACTCCAGTACACAGCCACTGCAAAATGTTTACGTTAGGAGAGAGCTATGGTTGGGAAATTGATATTAAAAAATAGCAAAACTTGGTTGGAGGGCGGGGGAGTTGGAGTATTGAGGGAGACTGAGGAGATACCAACAGAAAAAGTTTAGGGTCTGTCCTCAAGGTTTTCTTTGGTGACTGTAATCCCGAGTTTCTAGTATCCCCCAAACTGATATTTTTTTGGGGGTAGGTATAGTTTCCTCTTATCTCTTTCAACTGTGGTATTTAAAGAAGAAGACAAAAAACAATTTTGATAGAAGTGTATGTGATTTAATATGATAGACAAGTTTATAACAGTTTTTATGATTTGATCAAGAGCAAGGGCTCCTCCTAAACCCATTAGATTCTGTCATGTGAATATATATTCAGGCAATTTAAAAATGTATATTATGTATTCAATAGAGCATCACAGGTCTGAATTGTATCATGTTATTCTGTTCTACCAGCACCCCCCCCACAAGTTCTTAATATGAAAATCTGTAACAGAGTGGCTATAGAGCTGCTGTAATCAGTTTTCCAATATTCCTAACTTAGTGGTTTCATGTGTTTATTTCATTTTATTTTGAATATCAAAATGTCCAGTCCACACTATGAGCTAATGGCCCACAAAATTTTTCTATAATAAATAAAGCCATTTAAAACTGTATAATAGCTCCACACACTGTTAACACTAACTTTTTCCTTTCTGCTTTTATGTCCTAGTGGGTTGCAAGACATTCTTCTAATTCACAATGTATTATCATTAGGTAACCTCTAGGAAAATTCCTAGAACAATTCATTCTTTGAAAATGCTGATTTGGATCTTGATGAAGTCTGTGTGTGTGTGTGTTTGAGAAAATCTACCTCTATGTAACTTGCATATTAAAAGGGTTTAAGATAAAAGTGAATTTTCCAAATGTTATTCTGGGAAAGTGTTTAAACTGGAATTATGGTGGGCAGGAGGAACTCTGAACTTGGATGTGGCTATTCCTGGAGCAGGGACAGTGAGCATTTACTTGACATATTAACCAGATATACATGCTTCTGAATTTTATTCTCCCTTTCTTGGACAACCTGTGATTGCAGCAGGGGGCACCACCAACATACGAATTACTTGGAAGTAGGCAGCTCCAGCTCTCTGGCTTCCCTTACCACTTGGAGGCATAACCACTGAAAACAGTTATCTCTCAGAAATTTGCATATTTATGGTGCCTCCTGCAGGTTCCTGTGATTGCTTTACAGTCAGGAAAGGTAACAGAAAAATATATATCCTCCTTTAAAACATGAAAAAGGATCATATAGGAACAGTGACTCTAATGGGAGACTAATCCTTATAAAGCCTGTAGTATGGAATTTGTTTCCTGAACATTTTTGTTTTGGTTTTGTTTTAGAATTTGAAAGAAATATTTTGGAAGTTATAGGACTAAGTCTCTGAATCCCTGAAAATAGATAGAGGAAAACACTTAATGTTTTGGAAAAAAATTAGCATAGACTTACTTATTCATCGAATGACTACCTCTGAAGAACAGAAAATTTCTTGCAGGCAAGGAAAAGCCACCCAATAGATCATTTAAAAGCCTAGCTCCATGGCACGTAGGGTTTTTTTTTTTTTTTTTCCAGTCCTCATCATAAGCAATGAACAAATGTGCAGTGCACCTTTGGATATAAAAGTTAATTAGGTCTCAGAAGAGAATAGTTTCATTTTTATTGGCTCTGAGTTTCAAGGATACCTTGGATACACCTTTCTTTCAGCCCTTTTTGACCTTCTTTATGGAAGCTTCGTGGTCTGGACATTCAGCCTTGTTGGGTTCTGGATGCCAGGTTTTTGTTCCTCTGCTTGCTCTCTTGAAAAGCATTCCACCAAAGTAAGCATCATGATTGAAATTAAACCCAGAGAGATCAAATCTTATCTCCACCTTAGGCCCAAGACGCTGTTAAATGTGCTATTTTGTCAGGGGCTGTAGTTCAGCAAAAGATTTCATATACTCTTTAGTTAGCAATTCCTGAACACAGGTATATTCAGGGAAGCTTGGGGGGGGGGGGGCGCAAAATTTCAATTTGGAGTCCTGCTTCTGTGTATCTTCATCAGAACTTCATCCTTATTTTATCACAATTGTACCTAATTATTAGGTACAATTAGGAAATTATACCTAATTTCCTTCCTTCTTAAAAGGCCAGTGAATAGTGCTCAGAGAATTGGTTATCAGGGGTCATCAGCAAATACCCCTAGTGATAGTGGGATTCAATTCACAGCTTTCTCTGTGTCTCACCCTTTCCATGAGAATGCCTATCAAAATCAAGGGGATAAAAATAATTTTTGCTGCAATTAGACTTTATGTAATAAAGACACCATGTAGTAAAAATAATATGTGCTATCAATAATGTGTGGTGACATAAATGCCCAGACTGCAAGCAGAAGGATTCTCTTATTACACATTAGTCACCATGGTGTGTGTACTTGTATACTACCTTTCAGTGTAACATTAGGTGATATATCTGTTTGTTATTCTGGCTGGGGAAATTCTCATTAAAATAATTATTGCCATCATCGTATTATTTCAATGCAAGTTTATCTACAACATTTAGGCATTTGGTATTATGATAAAAATATATATGCATACTTTGGAATTAATATTTATTTTCTTGCTGCTGGTCAATCTGTCATTCCTAAAAAAATTAAGTAAAAGTATCAATGAAGTCTTTGCCCCTTTCAGCTTCCACTGTGAAAATTTTCTTCCTTAGAGTATATTTTAAAATGGGAAGTAATGAATTGCAATTTTTTAGCATCATGATAAGTGTATTTGTTGTGGATGTTTCTACAAACCAGATATCATCTCAGTCTTATTGAGGTTAAAATAGCTGAAAACTCAAGGCTGGCCTCAATATGTAAATTTCTTTTTTTGTTACATTAATTTTAAGATATTGAAACCCTTAAATGTAAAGACAGTAGAAATAAGGCAATCCATTTTTGGAATTCTAAGGACTATGCTAAAGCTAAAGTCACACCAATTTTTTAAAAAGAAGTAGTTCCTGCTTGGCTTGAGGTTGCTCTTCAGTTTGGTTTTTTTTTGCTAAAATAAAAGAAAAAAAATTGAGAGTTGCAAGTTCTTATTCAGGAGAGTTGACTTGTAAAACTTATGCTTTAAGATGAACATATTTTTAATTTTCTAGAACCTGTAAATCAACACATACAAAAGACCTATAATCTTGATCAAACTCCCTTTACATGTTTAATATTCAAATAATCAAGGTATATGCATCCTTCTCATATAGTCATAATCAGAAGCTGAGTTTATTTAGAAAATTTACTAGTTTCATGCTTTCTCCTACTAATAATCCTATGATTTCAAGATTCAATATTTGGAGAATATATGATCATGATTCTTTATCAATCATATTTGAAGAGCACAGAGTGATATATCTTTGCTTGCTGAGCCAGTCACTGTTTGGGGATGGGTGGGCCGGGTTGCCAATATAAGGCAATGAGTGTCACCTCAGAGAACCAGCTTTGGTACTCAAATGAGAACCAGCTAGAATGGTCTTGATATTTAAAAAAGGTGATACTTAGAGAATCAGGCTCCAGAAACAATCTTTCAGAGTTACTCTGTTACAATGCAGTTAAAATTTGAGTATTTGAATTATCTTACTGCATTTCAAAATCTGAGAATTGAGAATAATAAAAAAGACATTTTCTTTATGGTAGATGGGATTTTTTTAAGTTCTTAGGAATCTAAATTGTCTACTTCATAAGTCTTTATTCACGTACCAGACATTTTCTTGAGCTCCTACTTTGTGCTGAGGAGGAAAAAGATAAAAGTGACACAGATCATCATAAGCCTTAACAATCCAGGACTTGGGTGAGGCAGTGCCTTTTATGACATAAGTTATCATGTGAAACATACACAGAGACATGTAATTATTTCCACCTGATGCAAATGGACCTGTAGTTTATAACAAGTAGGTTGGATAGCAGTGCAAATGGCCCTTACTTTATTTTTAAAAAACTATTTAAGAAGTAAAATAATCTCACTCTCCATTATGTGAATATTTATTAGTGAACAGACACAAATACCTGTGTGTTTTGCCAGCAACAGCAACTGAAAATGCATTTATGGAATTCATTCTTTGTTTTGACAATGTATTAAATGCCTACTATGTGTTAGGGAACTGAAACAATGCCATTTTAAGAATGATACATGCACAAATGCATGCCAGGAATAGTCTGTGATACTGCCTACAAAACAAATGGTAATATAGAAAGCTCATTTCTCAAAAAGTAACGAGTGAAGCTATTTCATAACATTATAACAACTGTGAAAACAATAGATTATCATAGCAATTCATGACAAAACTTCATTATTTGGTAACCATTCTCATTTCTAGAAAACCAAGTTCTTTATTCAGAAAGTAGAAATCTGGTGTCAGAAGGGAACAGAGCTGGATCACCTCACACAGATCCTTGCTACTCTCTTAGAACTGTTCTCAGCAATATGAAGCTAAGGCTACACAAAGCAAGGAGGGTGTTGTTCATTTGTTTTCGGCATGTGTAGTGAACTTTATGTGACATGCTTGCCTGTGTGTGTCTTAGTGCAAAATACAAAAGACAAAAACAAAAACAAAACCAAACAACCAAACAAACAAAAAACAAAAGCAGAGACCATGTCACATGTTTGCTCAGTGCTGTGCTCCATAAAGAAAGAATAACAATTCTTAAGACCAGATTCTTAATTTTGTAGGAACCTGGAGACCTGGAGATTTAGAAAACCTTGTGTATGAAATATTTTTTAAAAGAGAGAGAAAAACAGACAAATTGTTATGCAACCAGGAATGAAAGAATAGAGAATTTTGTCTGTACTCAAGCTGCCAAAGAAAGATGAGAAAGGAATAAGCATTTTCTACCAGGGACATTTGCTGAATTTGGTGGGAAAAATTACTAATGACTATCAGGAAAAAAGAAAAAAAAAAAAAAAAAAAAGGATCCTTAATTTCTAGAAAAGGGACTAGAATAGCCCGAGATATTCAGTGCTCCTGGGAGTGATTGGCATGCATCTGGACTAGGCATTTGTGAGGTTTATGAGAAACTGGCAGAGAAAGAACTCGAGCCTGGTGACACGTTTCAATGACTGCTTCTCTTTTGTCACCCAGCTAATTCCAGAGAAGACCAACTAAAGCTAGTGTGAAGTGAGAATGATCAAAGCCTTATGGTGCTTGCTGGCCTGACTTGTCGGTCTGATCTCCGGCAGAGAGAGCAGAAAAAAGGAACTGCTCTTCTTCTGGAAGTGAAAAGGTTTCTAAATGCAGATGTGGCTGCTGTACAGCTTTTGGTGGGTCTTTCTGTGTGAAGGCAGTGACCTTATGGAGCACCAACAGTACCTAGACGAGGCCACATTTTGGTGGTGGGCATAAAGCTGCATGCATTCGAAAACTTCATTTTAACTCATCTTCTTCCTGATCTTTATGAAATGGCTTTTCTAAAGAAACAAAAGTCAGAAAATGGTTTGAGATTCTTAACCTTTCATCTTTCATTTCATTTCTGCTGCCCTCTGGTGGACATGTTAACTAGAAAAACCATCATCATCATCGCCTTCCACCACCAGTACCTTTAGCACTACCATCTATGACCATCACCACTACCTCCTCTATTATTACATTATCATCACCATCATTGTCACCATGACCACCACCATCCCTGTTTTCTTCATGCATAGAATCAGCACTCTCCACGTCATCATTCATAAATATAAATTACATACTACAGTGAGGCTGTATACCAGGTGAAAAGTATATACTTCAAAACTTCAGTCCATTAGATAATCCAAGATAAATTCCTCATCAATCTGTCAATATATTCAGGCAGAGAAATATATGGTGTTTGTGTGCAGTCCCAGGGTAGTTCAGTGCTGGCTACATCATACAAGCTGTTGCTTTCCAAACAAACCAAGTGATACTAGGAAAGTGACAACACTTATAAAATAAGATGTTAATACTCTTTGCATCTGCACTTGCATGTTTACTGCAGCACTGTGCACAATAGCCAAGATATGGAATCAACCTAGGTGTATACAGATGGATGAAGAAAATACAGAGTGTGTGTGTGTGTATGTATGTATACATATATATAAAATATACATATTATATAATGTGCATATTATATGTGATTATATATGTATATATGATTACATATAATATACATATATTACATATCTACATTACATACATATATATAATGAAATATTTTTCAGTCATAAAAGAATGAAGTTCTGTCATTTACGGAAACATGGACAGAACTGGAGGACATTAAATTAAATGAAATAAATCAGGTATAGAAAGTAAAATACCATGAATTCTTACTTATATGTGGAAGCTAAAAATTGGCATCAAAGCAGTAATAATAGACTGGTGGTTAGCAGAGACTGGGAAGAGGGATGGAGAGAGGATGGTTCTTGGATACAGGGGTACAAATGGATAGGAGGAACAACTTCTAAAGTTTTATAGCACCATGAGGTAACTATGGTTGACAATAATTAATTGAATATTTCAAAATACCTACTAGAGGGCTGGGGTTGTGGCTCAGTGGTAGAGCGCTCGCCTAGCATGGACGCGGCCTGGGTTCGATCCTCAGCACCACGTAAACATAAATGCATTGCATTGTGTACAACTAAAACAAATAAATAAATATTAAGAAAAATACCTACTAGAGAGAGTTTTGTTTTCAACACAAAAAATGATGTCAGAGCTGACAGATATGGCAATTACTCTGATTTGATCATCACACACTGCATATGTATTGAAATGCTACACTGTACCCCATAAATATGTACAATTAATATATGTCAATGAACAATAAAAATGTTTAAAAATACTAACTCTTTCATTTTTAATCACATAGTTGATAGATGATATAAAGAAAATCTAAAGTAATTTATTTTTCTTTCTTTTGGTACTGGGGATTAAATCTAGGTGCACTTTACCACTGAGCTACATCCCTAGACCTTCTTAATATTTATTTTCGGACAGAGTCTTGTTAAGTTGCCCAGCCAACCTCAGACTTGTGATCTTCTCTCAGCTTCCCAAGTCTCTGGGAGTATATATATACAATGCAAATGTGTATGAATTTCTCTTCTTTGGTAAATTCATCCTTTTTAAAAATCAGAATGTAACACTAAATGTATACCTCTCTGTATATGTAAGAGGTTGCAACATTCCTTGACATTTAGTCTTGATTTTTAAGTTGTCTCTGTGTGTGTGTGTGTGTGTGTGTGTGTGTGTACAGATATACAAATATAGGCACACAAACCCCACACATATATACTCCAGGATAATAAAATACTAAAACTTGCAATAAGAGCAAAAAGTACTTGTCCAAATAAAGGGCTAACTGCTTATAAAATTTCCTTTTAGACAGTGAGGTCATAGCTAGAAGTTGGCAATAAGGCCATCTGAAACCACTAAAAATCATTTCTGCAATGCTCTGTAAGAGAGAGAGAGAGAGAGAGAGAGAGAGAGAGAGAGGAAGAGAGAGAGATATCTTCAAAATCTGCAGCTGAGTTATTTTGCCTTTTATAAAACAACTTCACATCTGGACTGATAACTTGAATTCTACCCAGTGCCATTTAAATAGCCCAAGTTATAAACCTCTTAAACTTGGGGTTTATAATAGAAACACTGACAGACCCTTAACTATAGTGCCTCTATAGTAATGAAAGCACAACTATTTCATTATAGCAGTGTCTGGCGAGGCTGCTATAATTAAGAGTCTGTCAGCGTTTCCATTATAAACCCAAATTTTAAGAGGTTTTTAACTCACATTGTTTTAAATCACATTGGGCTGAAACTTGCTGTACAAAATGTCAGACCAGAGATGTGTGTATGTGTGTGTGTGTGTGTGTGTGTGCTTCCTTTTATTTACCAAAAAAAAAAAAAAAAAAAAAAAAAAAAAAAAAAGAAAGAAAACAAAAAAGAAAAGAAAGAAAAAAATAAAAAAATATGGAGGTTGTTTTTAGGATTGGGTGTGAAAAACACATATTGAAAAAAATTATTCCCTTGCTAGAAGCAAAAGATTCATGGGGGGGGGGGGCACAGAGAATAAAGTCCAAAATATCTTTTATTTTGGGTTGTTTTGATTGCATTTTCCCCCTGTTAGAAGTGCTCTCATTTGGGAAAGCAGATTTGTACATATCCAAAAAGTAATGTTAAAAAAATGAATCATTTGATACTGGGTTTTTGATACTGGCTTATTTGGAAGATACGTGATAATGTAGGCTGCTGAATATGATGGAAATATCTTGCCTTGTATTGTTAATTGTGCAGCTGCTCTGATATTTGGGATAATCTTTTTTGAGCTCACTGTCCTTGGTGGGAATCACTTTTAGGCTTAAATGTACTCTCACAGTAGGGTTGCCTGATCAAAGCCCTATTGGTTTCTGGGGAAATGAATAGAATTTGGATGTTTTCATGAATGTGGTGATAGGATTTATTAGTTTATTCACTCAAAGACCATTCAATGAGCATCTACTGTGTGCTGAGTATTGTACTCAGAAGTCTCTAGCACAGAATATACATAGGACTGGAAACATTGCACAGCACCTGTGCATCTTGTCAATGTTAGGACTCTAAATTATTTCACCCAGAGAGTTCCAACCAGAACTCCTTGTCTCTTCAAAGGGGCCTCTTAAGTGGTGAGACTACTGCCCCTCCTCCATACATTATTGACTCAGCACACAACTCAGTCTAGAGGCAAGTATAGACTTACTTAGAGCCAATTCAGCTTTTTTCCTTCCTTTCTTCCTTTCTTTTCTCTTTCCTTTTGGATGGGTCCATCCAGGTATTTGAAGGAACTCTCCAGCTCCCAGAGGCCCAGGGAGCTTCTGAAGAAAGATGCTAGGCTGAGTAGTGGTTCTACCAGGAGCCCCTTGGGGGAAGTCTGTGCCCATACAGAGGTGGGTCTGCTGCTTTCCAGGGACCTCCTTGGGTCTCAGGTTCAAGGTGACATTGGGGATAGAGGAGGAAGAGGAAGCCTACCCGGTTCCTCAAACACAATCTCCCTCTCTTTTAAGTTCATTTTTCATTGTATAACACCATAGCACACCACTCTCAACAGCCCCAGATTCGAAACCTACATCAAATGCAGGATTGAAACCTGTTTTATTTGTATGAAGAAAACTGCCCATTCCCTATTTTCTGATCTGACAATTAGGAAAAACAAAATAATAATAATAAAAAAAAGTAGGAAGAAAATAGGATGAAGTCATAAAAGCAAGGTGGGACTATTTTTAATCAGTCATTCAGTCATTCATTTATTTATCTTTAAGTCTATAAAAGTGTTTTCCCCTAAAGGCAGAAAGTGAATATTTTATTTTAATCTCGTAGTTTCCATCGAGACAGACCTTTTAACCCTTCATTATCCAGCTCAGCCCGAGTCCCCAGAGCCAGGCGATCCTCCGCACGAGGGCTGGGGATGTATTAGGTCTCCCTCTTGGAGCTGTTTGTTGACCACATTCACGTTCAGAGCCCTGGAGCTAAAAGCACTTTACACCATAAAATAAAAGCACTGTCTTTTTTTCTAAAAGGTTACGTCTGGAGGCCACGCGGCTCATACTTCATACCGAAAACTACTGAAAGGACTATGAAATCCTCTATGATTTACACTCTCTCGCTGCATTAGGGTATAGATCTACTCGACTCTAAAAATACGGTGGGTTTCTAACCGACGTGAATATATGTGCATTATTTCAGAAAGTCTGTTAGAAAACTTGTCAACACATTATAAAGCATAAACCAGGACTTGGCTATTAAGTACGGAGATCAGAGGCAGAATATATACTGCAGGAAGTACTGGGGAGTCTCCTCCGCCGGCAAGATAAAAAGTGGGAGGAGGGGAGGGGAGGGGTCGTCTGTTGGCCTGGAGTTTACATGCAGTGTCGTCACCAAAGGTTTGGGAAGGAGCCCACGGAGCGTAATTACCCTCTCAATGCAAGCAGAAAAGGTTCTACGGCCCCAAACGAAGTTAACTGAAAGACCAGAAAAATAATTTTAACGTTGTCATAATTTATTGCTTTCTAAAAGCCACTTCTGGAAAGGTAAATATACTTATTGTGTATGCAAGTGTGTGCGTTTAAAGTGACCTTTCACCCCCCCCTCTACAAAACCACCTGCATCATTAATCAATACTTATGTAATATTTTAAAATCTCTTAAAACAACACATTTTTACTTTTTTAAGCACATGTACGAACTCTCCCCCTCCCCCACTTTTGGGCTCTGTAGCGAGCATCCAGCAGCGATGAGGGAGGGGGGCGTCACCCGCACCGCAGAGCTAGAGGGACGCGGGAGGGGGGTCCGCGACGAGGAGAGATCAAATGCCAACGCAGAGCCCTAGTTTTGTAGACTGGGTGAAATCTGGCTGGGGGAGGGGCGGAAGAGGAGGGCAGTCCCCATTTCACCCTGGGCATTTTATGATGGTGAAATTAAATATATGTTAATGGTGGAAACGTCGCTCCTTACCTCTCCATTGGCACCCAAGGAAAGCAGCTGCAAAGCTGGCTTTTTAATGTATGTTTTAAGATGTGGTTTCGGAAGGAACCCCCTGGAATCTGAAACAAGTGCAATAACATAGCAGACCTACTTGTAACTAAGTGCTTAATTTCCTATGATTTTTTTTTTAAAGAAAATCAATAAAATGTTGCCAGTTATTTATTGGAAATAACCACAGATAGCAGCCCTGATAGGGTGCCGGTTTTAGAGAGCACACAATTGTGTAATGAATTGTAATTCAGAAGACTGTTAAATGTGAACCACAGAACCTTTCAGAGGTAATAAAGTCATTACTTTTTACACTACAGCCAACCCTGAAAAGCTTTATACACACCATTATATATAAATCACACATATATAGTATATATTTACACAACACAATTCTCCCATTTATATATCTTCTCTCTATATATGGACTTTTATGGATGGATGGGAACAAGATTCAAATCTGAAAAGCTCCATTCTGAAAGAACCTGACTCACCATTGTTACCTGGAGGGGCTTTTATTTTATTTATTTATTTTTCAAAGGCCTCCCAGTTGCACTTTTTGCTTTCTTTTCCTTACCTTCCCTCCAGCCGTCCACCTCATTGTCCCACCCTACCCTCCTACCCCTGCCGTGGCATTCTTTTGGTAGCTCGGAGGCTGATTTAACAAGACAAAAACCCAGATAGTAGTGGAAGAGATGCTGACCTGCTCTGAAGAACTCAGAGAAAAGGGGAAATGGTGTCACGCACACGCTACAGAGCTTTACTGCGAGTGAATCTTCCTGCTTCTTAAAAGAATTTGAGGTCCTCCCCCCTTAAACTGGAGGGAAACAATAACAACAACAAACCCCATTTACACAAACCCAGTCCAGCCCACACTTCTCCTCATGTTGGGTATCAAAACCTCCTTTCCTTCCTTAGAGGGGCCCGAAGCTTCACCGAGCTAGGCGAGCCAGTCATTTTGTAATAGGTTTGAAACTTTCCTAAGACGACGCAGGAACAAACAGCCGCTTGCCGGAGAAGCTGGGAGGTGGGTGAGCGCGTGCAAGCCGAAGGCCCTTGCTTAAAACAATAAAGCCCCCCGCCGGCTGGGTGAATTTACGGAAACGACACCTCTCAGGCTGAGGAGGGGGATGAGAAAACACGAGGGAATGTGGAGCCGCTTGGAGGAGAGGGAAGGAAGGCTTCTTGCTCTGCAGACACACTCACACATGTCCACCTGCAGCTCGGGGTCTCTCGGGCCGCGGCGACCCATCTCTACCCGGCACCCTCCTTTCCTCCCTTGGACTTAAGTCCATTTTCCCCTCCCCCGGCCCTTCCCGATTTTGAATCCGAGCGCGATCTCCTCCTCGGCGGCGGCGGCGGCGGCGGCGGCGGCGGAGGCTGCTGCAGGGTGATGCAGGCAGGCAGGGAGGCTGGGAGGCGGGAGACGCCGGGGGACTTTGCAGGCACGTTCCTGAATAAACTTTCCAATCGCAGGGGGTGCTGTTGCTGTACATTTTACGTAAAACTGAAAGTATCCCACGCCAGAGTGAAGCCCGCTTTTTGACAGCGGCAGCGCGCGCGTGTGTGCGTGTGTGCATTAAAGAGACAGGGGTTTATTTCCAACAGGTCTTCCCTAATTTTCAGGGAACGTCTTGCAGAAAAGCGAGAAGGGGCTGCGGGCTCAGGGTTGTGCGCCACGGCTGTGGGCGCGCCTGGGCAGTCAGCGAGGCGCTGACCTGGGGCGGTCATCTCGCCACTTTGGCCTCCCCGCGGCTCCTGAGAGCCAGTCACTCTTCTTTCCCCATTTTCTCTTTCCCTGGGTAACAGCACAGGAACTGTTGTGCTTCGCCCGTAAGAATCATTTTCTTTTCTATCCTTCTGCGCTTTTGCAGTTACTCTGGAGTGGGAGGGGGTGTGTCCCTCCCAGAGACTCGGCTCCGGGACCTCCCGCGGCGCCGGGAGCACATTCCCAGGGACTGGGGCTCCTGAGATTGCCCGCGCTTTGTCCTTCGGCCCGCGGCCGCTCAGAGAGGTGGAAGCCTTAGTGCCTCCATCGACCCGGCCCTCAGCACTCCCCTCCCAGGGATGGAGCTCGCCCTGACTCTGGCTCCTCGGTCTTTATTCCCCGTCCTCTCTCCCTACGACCCGTGAGAGCTGGGAACTCGGTGCATCCAGTTGCATTAGACCCAGTAGCTTGTTGGGGCTCTTACATCCCGGGTCCCTGGTTCGGCTTTGGGGGCGCCCTTCCGGCACTTGGGCCCAGGCCCGCGCCGTTTCCCTCTCCCCAACCCCCTCCCTCGAGGCCGCCCTGGCTCCAGGAGGCCCCGGCGCTACCCTTCCGGACCCGCAACCCTCCAAACTTGGGCTGGATTCCGCTTCCCCACGCGCTCCCTCCCGCCTCCCCTTGCCCGCTGCGGAGCTGTAACTTGGAGGCTCAGCTCTCAACTTCGGGTGATTTTTCTTTTCTATCCTCTCCGTGGGCAAAGTTTCCTGAGCGCTGCCGCGGGCTCGAGGCTTTCACTTCGGCCCCGGGCGTCAGCAGGCAGGGAGAGAGAGCCGCGGCGGCGGGGAGGGGAAGTGGGTGTGCGCACTGAGAGGGTGTCCGGGAGCAACTCTACCTGGCTTCCCTCCGCCCGCGCCTCCCCGGCCCTGGGTAGCAGCCTCCTGGGGCACTCTTCTCCCCTCCCCCCCTTAAATAATCTTTCATTTTAGGGTCCGCGTGTGGCGGGGGGGGGGGAGCGAGGCGCAAGTCTTGCTCCCCCCCCTCCCAACCCGCCGCCCCTTTCTTCTCTCCTGGCCACGCCACCGCCGCGGCGCTCGCTGCGGCCACTGGTGAGCCAGCGGCCCCAGAGCCCCCTCCCCTCCACCCGCCCCTCCCCCAGGGGCCGCGTCTGGCGTCTGCAGAGCCCCCCGCCCCGCACCTCCCCCGCCCCGCACTGGCCATTGGCTTGTCCTGGTCTCTTTTTCATGTCCAGCCCCTGATGTGTGTCCATTGGTGTGAGCTTCCCCTTCCCTCCTCCCCTTCTCTCCTGCTCGCCCTGCCCATGTTTTGTGTGTCTCTGTCCATCCAGACTCCTGACGTTCAAGTTCGCAGGGACGTCACGTCCGCACTTGAACTTGCAGCTCAGGGGGGCTTTTGCCATTTTTTTCATCTCTCTCTCTCTCTCTCTCTCTCCCTCTATCTCTCTTCTCTCTCTCTCTCCCTCTCTCTCTCTCTCTCTCTCTTTTTTTTTTTTTTTGCTTAAAAAAAAAAAAAAAGCCATGACGGCTCTCCCACAATTCATCTTCCCTGCGCCATCTTTGTATTATTTCTAATTTATTTTGGATGTCAAAAGGCACTGATGAAGATATTTTCTCTGGAGTCTCCTTCTTTCTAACCCGGCTCTCCCGATGTGAACCGAGCCGTCGTCCGCCCGCCGCCGCCGCCGCCGCCGCCGCCGCCGCCCGCCCCGCAGCCCACCATGTCTCGCCGCAAGCAAGGCAAACCCCAGCACTTAAGCAAACGGGAATTCTCGCGTAAGTAACCCAATAATAGTAATAATAATTATTAATAATCACGAGAGCGCGCAGGACGAGAAGCAAGAGCGAGGGGGAGCGAGAGGTGTGTGCATGCATTTTTAAAATTTTCACGTGAAAACCTCAGAGTCGAAGTAAAAGAGATTCAAGGGGAAAAAATCCTCATCACCTCTAGAATCGTAGCCGTGTGTGCACTTTTGAGATAGCACGCACCTTTCAATTTTATTTAATTTTACAAAAATTTGACTCCTCCTCTTTTCTCCTTTCCGCCGCTTTATTTATCTTTTCAAAAAGGAATGCAATGATCCCCCACCCCCCGATTTTGCAAAATAATGAACAATGCTAAGGATGGGAGCAACTCACAGGCAAATCTGGGGGTGGGAGCTGGAGGGAAAGGAGGTTGCTTCCACTCACCGTAGGAAAACTGAGGGTGGGGGGGAGGCATTCCAAGTCTAAAAAACAATTCCTGGGGAGTAAAGAGGTAAGATCGGCCCCCTGGACACCAAAGCGCTCACGGTCAAGTGTGCAGCGGGAGGAAAGTAGTCATCCTCACAATAGTGAGAAAGTGGGACTGTGGAAAGGGGCCCCTGGCGCTCTTGAGTCTACCGAGTCGGGAGAGGGGCTGCGGTGGCGGGGAAAGCCTGGTGACCGAGAAGGACTGGAGACGCGGCCGGCGCTGCGTCTTTTGTTCCGGCCGGAGGTGGGTGTTTGTCCCGCTGCCTTTTGTGCCGGCTCCTAGTACTTGCCCTCCTGCGCCGCCGCCGCCGCCGAAGGCAGGAGCAAGGGCCGGGGGAGGAGGCAGCCGGGGGCACGCGGGAGAGGGAGGGAGGGAACCTGGGCCGCGGCCGCGGGGTTGCGGCTGCCCGCCCCTCCCGGCCGAACCTTAGAGGCGGCGAGGAGAAGACGTGCAAAATAAATAAATAAAATTTGAATTAAATTAAACAAGGCAAGAGAATGTACGATTTCTTGCCCTCAAACACAAGTCAAACGCTCTGCCAGCCCTTTTCTTCACCATTTTCCTCTTTGACTCCCCCACCCCCCTTCAAAAAATCTTACAATCTCTAATGGGGGGGGCATTGACAATCACCCCCTTCCCCCAAACCCCCTCAGTTGCAAACTTAGAGCGCCGGCGGCACAGAGAGGGAGCGAGGAACTCCCTCCTCTTACTATTTTTTGGAAGATTTTCAAAAAAAGTGGAAGTGGATTTTGATTGGGAAAAATCTCGTGTCTGAATGTTTACAAGCACCGCGTGTGCGGGAGCCTCCTGCCAACAAACAGACAGAGGACCGTGCGCGGCGCGGCAGCCCGGGAGCAGGCGGCGGCCTCGGCCGGGCCTTGGCGACCTCGCCGCGCCCCAGTCTAACCCCGGATCGCCCACCCCGCGCCCGCCGCCCACCCGCCAGGCACCACTGCTGGCCAAACTGCGACTGGGAGCCAGTCCGGCCCGCGGTCCTCGTCCACCCCCTGCACAATGCCTTGATCTCCAGTCCCGACCTCACAGACTGTGAAATCGGCTGGATGAAACTCGGTTTTGCAAAGCATTTTTATTTTGCAAAGCAACTGTAAAAGCGCGTTCTGCGCACCCGCTCCACTTAGCCCCCGGTACTCTCTCGGACTTCTCTGGCTCCGGACCCGGGGGAGGTCACCACGTGCTTTCCCTGCCCCCCTCCCACTCTGTCCGGCCACCAGCCCCCTGCATCCGACCGTGGCCAGACCACGTTAACGGAGGGGGTGGGATGGGGGAGAAGTGTGTTTGAATATGCATTTTGGGGTTACTGGATCCCAGGACCCTGCACGCTTCCACCTTTAGGTTCTTGTCCTTTACCTTGGGCCTGGCTTGGTCGGGGGTCCTCGTAAGCCTGTGTGAGGGGTAGTGGTGGTGGTGGTGGTGGCTAACTCCAGCTGAGCTGCGCCTGGAAAGGCGGGCGGTGGGCACTTAGGAAAGTTTGAGAGAAGGGAGAGAAAGGCGTGAGGGCTCGCATCAAACCCTGCTCCCGCATTCATGACTCTTCTTTTAATTTTTGATGCAAGTTTAAAGGACCACCTATATTCGCTTCTGTATTTTTTTTTAAGAGGGGGGGCGAGCACTGGGAATTGGATTTTTCACTGGGCCCTGGAACTTGTCACACACTTCGGAAGCTCCCCCGCCCGGGCACGTTGCGGGGCCCTCCCTTTCCCCACCCCCGCGCATCCCTCCCTCGCGCTCTCCCCCGCCCCCACTCCCCCGGCCGCGCCGGATGCGGAGCAGACGCGGCGCGCGGCGGTGTGAAGTTACTACCCGGCCAGGTACCGGCGGGAAGGAAGGGCAGTGTTCGCAGGACTCGGGAAAGCCGGGCCGTTCGGAAGGATGCAATGGGGGCTCAAAGGACCGACTGGGGCGCGCAGTCCGAACTGGTCCCTGGTACCTCCTCCCTCTTGGGTCCATTTCGGGACACTCCAGAATGGGAGGGTTAGTCTCCCCGCCCTTCCCAGTGCGGGCACTGGGTTAGGGGGCCAGATTTTGTGGGGGTACGGAGATCGCTCCTTTCTCTCATTTCTGGGTGCGCAGAGGGGGCGGGAGCCGTTCCCGGTCCTTAGGAACACCGCCCCCCCTTTGCTACGTGGGCTGAATGAGCCATTCGGTCGCTAGGAGGCAGAACAAGATCATGAAAGCTCAGCGAACTTGAACCTGTACCAGAGCCTCCCCCACCCCCTGCCCGGCGTTCCTTGGCCGGGGAGGGACGAGCTTTGCGAGGGTGGGGGTGGGGGTAACGAACGGTTGGGCAGAATTCCCTTTCTTCCCCCCACCCCCATCACCCCTTGTGTCTTTGTTCTTCATTTTGACTTTAAAAATGCTTCTGGCCAGGGCCGGAAGAGGCGACCGGGCGCGCGGCCGCCACCCCTGTGCGCGAGCAGAGGAGACCAGTGCGTGTCGGGCGCGGAGCGGTGTACAGTTTTCGCTTTCTTTCGGGCAAGGCATTTTTGGTACGAAGAAAAGGGTAGTGAGCGCTCTCAGGCTTCAGGGCACAGCCGAAGGGAGAAATATTATAGCAAGTTTGCATTTGGTCTCCAGGTTCACTTCTCCCAACCCCTCATCCCCGCGCAAAGCACAGGTCTCGGCGACTAAGGCAAGCATGCAGGGCAGCTCTGCAGCCCGACGCTCCCCCTCCCCGCCTCCCGCAGCTCTCGCCTCGGAGCCCGGAATCACAACAATAGTAATAGTTATCATCATAATGATGCGGGCAAGCAGCGTCATTAATAATGAATAACCGTGGCCGCCGCCTGACGCACACCGGGTGCCCAGACTTGCGGGGAAAAAGCATTTGCACAGATCCTGTAAAGTAAAAAGTGTTAGCGTGTGGGCACAGAATGAATTTCAGGACCCGCGCTTGGCGGTGTGTGTGTGTGTGTGTGTGTGTGAGAGAGAGAGAGAGAGAGAGAGAGAGAGATGAAACCAAGACTGCACAAGGTTAACCAGCCGAATTTTCCAAACCTCACTTCCTTTTTCACCAACTGGCGGGCCTAGGGAACCATCACCCCGCGGCCCGGCCTGATGGGCGTCAGGCTGCGGTGGAGGCCCCTGGCTGCCCGCCGCCGCCGAGCCCTAGGTCCGGGCCCCAAGGCCGCTGCTGCACGTGTTTGCAGCTAGCACGGCCAGATCCTGTAGCCCGGAGGCTGATCGCTTTGTGCCTCAGAGTCCGGTCGCCCAACTTCACTTTCTGCACTGCCCACCCCATGCTGGGCCCCCGGCCCCGGGCCTGTAGCCTCTGGCTTCGCTTTTGTTTCTTTGCTTTTCCCCCTTTGCATTTCATCCTCCCGTTTGCTTTACCCTGTTAAGAAAATTCTAGGGGAAGGACTTGGAAAGCAAACTTGTAGACACATTTCCCTTTACCCCTCCCCCTTCTCCAGCAGCCCTCATTTCCCTTGCTTCTTCCCGACATTTTTTCTAAGGTTTTTTTTTTTTTTTTTTTTTTTTTTTTTTTTTTAAATTTATTCTTTTGCAACTACAGAGAGAGGAAGAGATCTCAGTCAGCCTCCAGGACACTGAGACGTTCCAGTACGTTTTGCTAAACACAGAAGCATTTTATTTTTTATTTCTTCCTTCCCTTGTAGAGAGAATTCGCGGCTAATTATTATGATTATTTGCCCACTCCCTTCCACTTCAATCGAGGACTCCCCGCTTTGTAGCTAGAGTTAGGCCGGAGCTTAGAAACGACGGTTTTGTGGGGGGAAGGAAGATGGAGTTGAGTTGAGGGAGGGGGTAAAAATGACTGAGGTTAGGAATGTTTTTAGGGAAAGAGGAATTTGCATTAAAATACAGAGAAATTATCTGATGCCCAGAAAGGAAATGTTGATTGCCACTGAGAAAAGATGTCAATGCAAATCAGTAGACTGCAACAAGAGAATTGTATTTTCATATTTTCTTTGTGCCCCACTTCGTCTGATTTTTAATAATATAGCAGCAATAATAAAAACACGTTTTGGTCTTTCTCTGAACATTTCTAACCAAATGTTTTTCAAGGAGCTGATGTTAAACGTATTTCATACATTAGGATATAATTCTTGTTAATTAGCAATAATTTACGTTAAGAGCATAGAAAATGTTGAGGTTACAGGTTTTATATCTGTACATTTGATCATCTTGTTATTTTCAAGAACTTTGCCTCCTATAAAATTAATTAGGTGAAATGTGGAGGTGTAATCAGCAACCTGTGAATTACCACTTCATTTCCTGGTTTTGATTGTAAATCAGTTCAGTCACTACATTTAGAAGACTTTAACCAAGTCTGTTTTGTACCGAATTACCTTTAACTATTTGATACCTAGGAGAATATTTCCTTTTGCTTCTAAATAATAATCTCACGTTCAGGAACATGTCAGGCCTTGGGAATTAAAAAACAAGCAAAACCATTTTTTTAATGGTGGAATTTGTAAAAATGTTTTAACTTTAATAAAATATTTTTTTCTTGAGTCTTCTTTCAGTCTGCAAACCTCAGCACCTGTAGTTAATGCTAAACAACACAACAGCAAAAAGCCAACATTTATCAGTGTGTACTTAATTCAAATAGCAGGGATCTTGGAGAATGATTTCCCTATTCCATTCTTCACTTGCTCAAAATGAAAGCAAAATGTAGGAGAAAAATGATAGAAAGGCACAAAACAGAAGCACTTCCATTCCTCTCCTTTTATTTGAGAAGTATGCTTGTGCATTTTGAATTTACCTTTTGGTCAGAATGTTGGGCAAAGAAACATTTAAGTGCTTACTTTGCTGTCTTTATTAGTAGGGATATAACCTTCATATTCCTGTGGTGACCTTATGTTAAATTAGGAGGTGTACCAGAGGCTAGAAATTATGACATGTCCTACTTGAGCACAGGTGCAGCTAGGCAGGGCTCTCTCAATATTATTTCACCCAGCACATCTGGGAGTTACTCCAGATCTTCCCCCTCAATATTCAGCCTGGGTAGGGTTGAAATAAATTTAACCTGAGTTCACTGGATTTTTGCACTTTATCAAAATCTGTTCCAATATTCTACACTCAAATTAAAATCTATTTTTTGATTCTCTGTGGCTTTAAGTTCATTAAATGTGAAATTGGCAGCTTGCTAAAGAAGGTCAGACTGATTAACTGTTTAAGACTTGTACATTTTCTGCTTCACTTTTTTTTTTTTTTTTAACTGGCAACATTCTGGTCATGTTTTGTATTTTATGATTTTTTGGGGGGGATAGAGCAAGCATAATGTTTCACAAGCAGAGACTTCCCAGATCTCCTTTCCCCTCTGGAAGGTTAAAAAAAAAAATTATAGAAACGATTCAAATAGATGCTGGAGTATTTTCGTGCAAAGTTAAAAAAAAAAAAAAAAAAAAGAAAGAAAATCAGGAAAGAAAGACATGTCTACCTTGTTATACCATCCGCTGGTGATTATGTGTGCAGAAATAGTCCCATAATGAAGCGTTTTGGAGCTCATTCAGAAAATTAGTCAACTTTGACAACATTAGGCGAAGTATTTCAAGTCTAAAGAAAGGACTTCTCAGCCCTTTTCTAAAATGTGGCGTTTGCTTGACCATTCTGATTTTTATGTCATGGATGCCACCAAGTGCAAACATGTTTAGAATATTTTAGGCTTTCTTTTCTTCAGAATGAAAAAATGACTAATTGGCTTATTTTCTTAAGTACTCAAAGTATCCCTTTTAGCTAATGTGTCTGAGAAGAATTGCCAGTGAATTTGGTATTTCTTTGATTTTGTGGCACTGCTGAGAGTAAGATCAGAAAGATTTTTGGCAGAGTGAATTATGCTGCGTTATGATTATTACTTAGATCCGTTTCACAGGTGAATGCAGTAGTTTTTTTGTTACAGCAGTGTAAATGTGGCACATTGTGGTATAGTAGTTTTCTTATTTATGAAACTATGTATACTTAGGTGTATATACACTCACACACAAAGAGTATATGTGTTTATTCACCTCTCTTTTTCTTCTTCGGCATAATAGACAACTTGGTATACAGGATAAAAAGAAACAAATTTGGTTTCAATCCATGTTTTTACCAGTTTTTCTTGGTAGTTATTATTTAAGCATTCTTTATGCTCCTGTGTTAACTATTTATTTAAGTCACATTCTTCCAAAACTTATAAGCCAGACATATTTGAATTGTGTGTGTGTGTGTGTGTGTGTGTGTGTGTGTGTGTGTTTCCTTTGGAGTTACACAAGTCAGACAGGTTTCCTTAAATACATTATGATTTGCTTCATTGATAAATACACTTTCTTGTTGATAACCTGCACATCCTTATACATTTTGCATGCTCAAATTTTCTGTTACATAGAGAAAGCTAGAAACACTTTACATAATGTGGAAAGGTGGGATGGGTTGAGAATGTATTTTCTCCCTTTTCTCTCCCCTCTGGCACTTTAATAATTGTGCTTTTGTTTCTCCAACCACAGCCGAACCTCTTGAAGCCATTCTTACAGATGATGAACCAGACCACGGCCCGTTGGGAGCTCCGGAAGGGGACCATGACCTCCTCACCTGTGGGCAGTGCCAGATGAACTTCCCATTGGGGGACATTCTTATTTTTATCGAGCACAAACGGAAACAATGCAATGGCAGCCTCTGCTTAGAAAAAGCTGTGGATAAGCCACCTTCCCCTTCACCAATCGAGATGAAAAAAGCATCCAATCCCGTGGAGGTTGGCATCCAGGTCACGCCAGAGGATGACGATTGTTTATCAACGTCATCTAGAGGAATTTGCCCCAAACAGGAACACATAGCAGGTAAATGAGAAGCAAGGAGAAAAGCTGTTTGCATGTTTTCTTTTCATTTTCAGAGGCGCTGTAGCCAAGCAGTAAGGAGTGGTGAAGTGCTTTCTGTATATCTCCATGTGACTGTCCATGACAGCCCTGTAATGTTAAAATAATCATTCCTATTGCATATGTCCAGAAAACAGAAAATAAATATTTTCCACTGCATGGAGTCAGATGTAGGTGGAATAGGTACACACACCTGACACCCTCTCTCTGGATCTGCTGACTCTGAATTTCTTTCCTTCTCTCTGCCTGCATTCTTCTCATTTTAAAGTGTTGAACCTTAACAACACCCAGCCCAGCTTTCAACATCCATTTCTGGCCTTGGTGACTTGTCAGAGGCAAAGCGGCCACATAGACATTTGTGGTTCAGCCAATGACCTGCCTGACTCAGGATACCTGGTTGGGCCTCCCTAGGAGTGCAGTTAGTTCTCAAGGCTTCCCTGAAGTGGGGTGGGCTGTCAGGGTGGCTTGGAGAGGGTGGAAAGAGTTAACTGAGCTCCAGGGCTAGCCTTGGATCCATATTGGCTGTCAGCCCGTATGGGGCTGTAATTAAACACAGCCCCGTGGTGGGATGACACCGTGACCTTGACTTTAAGATGCCATTTTCGACTGGCCAGGCCAGAGTAGAGAGGGCAGTTGCTGAAGCGCACAGACATGCTTACTCGAAAAGTTTAAGGGCATGTTGGAAATTTCAAAAGGTTGGTTTGACAGGAACGGCTGCTCCCTGCAGCCTGCCTCCTCAGCTCAATGATAAATGCTTCTCTGTGCTCTCTCTTGTCTCTGATGTGGTTTTGACAGATGTATCTTGATTTTGTTTGTGGTTTACACAACCACATGTCACCCTTACAAATGTCCAGTCCAGACTACACTGTTTCTGCTATAACACAATGTAAAATTTTTCTTGGAAAAAATACATATACATATTCAACAGCTCTTTCTCCTTCAGTTAATTTTACCAGGGAGGTAACTAGATGTGTGGGTTTCTTAGCAGCTCAAGGGGAAAGGAATTAAAGGCTAAGAGAGGGACTTAAATTCCCTACTCTGAGTGATAAACAGCAATACTATATGGTGACCCTTAAGACACTTTTTGATTTAGCACATTAGACAAAGCAAGTGCAGATTCTGTGGTGAGAGAAACACCACGCCTATCAATGAGTGGATCACTTTCTTCCACACCCCCACCCCAAGCAGAAGGTTTGTTCTGTTTTAGGAAAGGTAGAGCATATAATCAATGGATTTCCCTGAAACTTGTCTCTCTGATATAGTTTGACCAGAGTTGAACTGTAATAGGTCAGTGGCTAGAGGGGACTAAATGTCATATAATCCCCCCCTCCCCCAATTTGATCATTAAAAGCAAATGTGGCATTTTCTTTCTTTCTTAAAAAATGCTTTCTGTAATAACACTCAGATACTTTTCCTTTAGTGAAATGAGAAGTCTGCTACCAGAAAAGCTGCATTTGTGAAGTGCTTTTCTGGAATCCACCACATTTAGCTTATGTGACACGTAGGTTAAGGTTTTCATCTTCCCTCCATCCCACAGTAGGATATGGCAATGACCATTTCCATGTGCTGTCTTGTGACTGGAAGGAAAATGAACAGAAGTGTAAGGTATGATTAATGAAGCAAGAGCAGGCGGAAGGGGATTTGTCGTCTTTGGAGATCCAAAGCCTTGCTAAATCACCAAATATGGAGTAACGCTTGCGTGATGTAACACCGTATTTACATATCGAGCTGCTCGTTTAAAAGACAAAACACAGTGTCTGTCAGGCAAGAATTAAAACCACACTTCTTACTGAGGTCCCAGATAGTTATTCAGTCTCAGATTAACCAGCTCGAAATTCTGGACCTCTGTATTTAGAGGAGGACTCTGAGGCTGGGGAGGGCCTTATAAATAGTTAAGGCTTTTTACTCTTACAGTTGTGAATCTACATGGGGAAAGAAATTGGCTTTAATTTTCCAGTTGTCATAATGGCTCAGTTCCTTTTTTTTTACGTTTTGGAACTGGTATAATAGCAGAACCTAGAGAAGTCCCTTCCCCCCACAACAAATAGGGCAAATTCAAGATATATTTTATGAGCTAATCCGACATAGTTGCACTGAGATGGAACGCTATCTAAGCTGTCTAAGATAGTCAATGGGTGCACAAGTGCTGCAACCCAGGTGAGGTAAACCTTGAAAGCAGGAATAATTACAAAGTCTTGATTCCTTTCATTGTGTTTAATCACCTGTTCCCACCCTGGAATAGCCTGAACATAAATAGCATGGTCACATCTCAAAGTGAGATGTCAGTAACTAGAATCATGACTTATCATAATTCACAGTAATGAATTAAGAGTTTCCTATGATGAAATTAACATTCTACCAGTGCACATAAATTATGATGCTCTGGCCCTCAGGTGCCCCTGAAGTGAAGTTCTGGAAAGACGGCTGTGTACTCCCAGCCCATTTCTCTAATGAACATCTCCACAATTCTAAGTCTGCTTTTCTCTTTCTTCTTCCTCTTCTCTTCTTTTTCTTCTTCTTCTTTTATGATGAGGAAGGAAACAATAACAGTAATCATTCAGTAGATATTTGAATTGTGTGTCGCAAAAAGAAAGGAGAAGCAATGCTCTGTATTAGGAAAGAGATATATTGATGAATCTCTGGAAGAATATGTTTGGCAACTACATAAAAGGCAGTCATTTAAGCACACTGTGTAGGAAAGGCTTTATTAAAGTGATGTAAGTTGGATTTGAGTTCACAGTGTGCTCTGTGCCATTTTGTAGAAAGGAAGCAGAAATAAAACTGTGACAGATCTTCGTCAGATAAATAAAGCTTAGAGTTTGGGGCTTTCAAATAGGAGAATAAGGTAGAGTTCTTAAGCTCTGTAGTAAAATGGTGTGCATTTTGACTGTGCTCAGGCCTCCCAAAGCTGAGTGGTTTTTGGAGGATGCTTTTTACCTGGTGAATAGAGGGTATGTGCTCCCACACTCCATCTATGTACAGGTGTTACCTGTGCCCAGAGA
Organism: Tamias sibiricus; assembly: GCA_025594165.1. Classification (NCBI taxonomy): domain Eukaryota; kingdom Metazoa; phylum Chordata; class Mammalia; order Rodentia; family Sciuridae; genus Tamias; species Tamias sibiricus. Next base: position 45,764,771 of record CM046670.1, read on the forward strand.
CATTGATCAGGTTGCTTTGTCCATTTTATTCAGATATGGGGAGTATTGTGTGATTGTGAGACCACAGAGACCACTGAAATAGTATTAATTGAACTGGAAATTAGCACCTTATATTGTGTGGGCCCAGTCTGTCAATATGTGTGTCGAAGTACTCACCATCAGATACAAGCAGCTTTAACTGGCAGTCAGAGCTTTCAATATGGGTTTTGTATTTTTGAGTCTTTTATTTTATGATGGGGGAAATATTCATTGAAGATTAGTGGTTGTGAAACTGCTGTTTCCTTACAGAAAAGGCCAAAAATATTACCCACAGTGTCGGATTTGGAGTTTTGACTTATTGCACATAGGAATCTTTAAATTAGGGTTGGACTGTCATACAAGTTAGCATTTAGGGGAAATGGGGAAAATATAATAAATCTTATAAAATGCAGTCAAGTCTGGTGTTATTGATATGTAATATTGTTTTCTCCTTAAAATTTTTAAGATAAACATTTATATCAGGATATTTGAAATATTTGCCTAGACAGTATAGCTGATATCTAGATAATGATATGTAAGACAGAAACTCTCATGAAGGGGGTTATACTAATTTTAAATGGAAAAACATTAGCATGTTGCTTACAGGTACATCAAATATAACATATTTGTGCTTTTCAGAATTTAGAAAATCAACTTGCCTTTTCTTTTTGTACCCATTTTAATTCTTTCCTAACTCGGATTGGAGGATGTATTTGTATACTTTATGGTATAATTGTAAATGGGAGTATAAATTATAGTATCCTATTATAACTACTTATTTTTCATTTCTCTTCATTTGTGTGTGATTCTGAATAAAAAAACTACTGACCTCCGAAGTGAATTTTCAAGCCTGGCAGCTAAAACAAACAAACAAACAAACAAACAAAAGAAACACTAGCACCCCCCCCCCCAAAAAAAAAAAATCCACCAATATACTGGCAAACATTTTATTTACCTTCAGAATCCAGAGAGTTGAGAATATTGTTTCCTAATAAATACCTAGAATTTCCATAGGGAGCTGTGTTTGTGAATCCCCTACCCAAAGACTCTTGTTCATGAAACTGGGAGTCCTATATACAAGCTGTATTTGTAAATAAGACAGAGAAAGGTTGTGAACTGGCAGCTTGGATGTTTTGTCAAAGTACAATGTCAGAGAAACTCTTTCTAAGACAAATTGTAAATAGAACTGTCACAGTGATTGCATGATTGAGCCGCAGAAGTGTCCTACAATTGTTGGCATTGTCAGAGGACTTTTGAAAGCTTAATTAAACACGGTGGCCCGCATGGCTGCTAAATTTACTTTGGAAAGCCAAAAAGAAAAAAAAATATCTAAAATGTATAAGATCCCAAAGATCCCAAAGTTCTTCAGACTGTGCCCTTTTGGTGGCACAGAAAAGATGCATTGTGCATTTTCTGAGTCGTCTTTTATAAATAATAGTTTTGAGAATAGGTCCACGTGATATGAAGATCATCCTGTGTGTGATGTGGAGATTGTGTTAGTTTTTCTGTCTCCTGCTGTTACAGACAGTTAATGTAAAAATGGCCTTTTATTGGAAACACAAATATGTATTCACTTCAAGAACAGGAGCAGAGGGGGACAAAGTTTCCCTCCCATTCTCTGTGTTTATTCTATGAAAGCTTAAAAAAACAGTGCTGTAATTTCTCAAATCACCCCTTCCCTTGTTGTGTTGCAGGTTGTGCCTTTTCCTTTAAAGGATCTGAAATATGTTTTGCACACCTTTCTCCCAGTGAATGTGGCATTTAATTGTGGAGCTGCCCATGGGCTGAAAAATGTAACTGGGTGTAGAAAGGTGTAGTCAGGGTCAGGATAGGCACCTTCAGCTCAGGGAAGAGGCGAGTTGGATGCATATTAATGGCACATTTTAGAGTCCTGGAAAATCATTAATTTCACACTGCAGTCTCCATGTAGTTTGGTTAATGTGGGAGGGCTAAATTGGGGTACCTAACAAACATGCAAATCCTGGGGCAACATTTTTCAGATTTTCATGATTTCTTAATGAAGGCGTTTAATAAAGGAGAAGAGATGAATGGTGGCTTTGCACACTAGTCAGTGAGCAAGGGAGAAAGTTTGGCTTTCCTTTGGGGGAAAATATTAAATTTAAAAGAAAGTAGAAAGCCCAGCTAGGGAGATGCACTGAGATTGCGTCACTCGATGTTAATTTAATCCACTTTGGTTGGTCTGTTCACACCCTTTATTGCACAAAGAAATCATTTGACAAAATTTACCCCAAGCCCAAGTCTGTTTTTACATACAGTAGTACCAGCTTTGTGCAATAAAAAGCACTTAGCATCAAGCTGGACCCAGCCTGGCAACTTGCCACTTTTTTAGCATGAGATTTAATCACCAAGGATCTTTAGTACCTTTCTGCTTGTTCAGATTTCATTTGGGTCATGGCTATGTCAGCAGTGTTGTTATTTCAAGGATTTAAAAAAAAAAAAAAAAAGATTTTAACCAAGGGCCTACTTTTAATATTAAATCAAGCAGGTTTTTATTTTATGTGTCAATTTGGAGCACATTAATAAAGTTCATAAAACATGTCCAGACTATATAATTTAAAGAAGATTGACCAGTATTTTTATTTGTAATATGACTAGAAAATTGACCAACATATCCCTCTCTCCTCTGTCCTTTCTTCTGCTCAGGTAGATAAGCACCCTTAAACTGTTTCTCCCCTTTACTGCCAGGGTATAGAGCACTGGCCAATATCAGTAAATTTACCTTTGTAATTTGCCATGTAGTTTTTACAACAATGACCTAATTAATTTGAGCACGAACCATATTATTGCTACTGGAGTCATTTTCTGTCACAAACTTAATTTCCAGGAAATGTAACCTGACGAATAAGAATTCTTCAGCTCTCCACATGTGCTCCTAGAGACCAAAGGCAGATTTAAAATAATAATAATAAAAACATGCCAGCATTATTAAAGCCAGTATGCTTGATGCCAAACTCAATTTGGAGCCAGTAAACATCAGGCTGTATTTCTAATCAGTTTTAGAATGTAACGTATTCCAAATTGGGTTCACTGGAATTTGTCTCCCTGCTTTTTACTGGCCAGCTGCACTCCCTATGCATTTTTAAAACATTTCAGCAAAGGCTTTTGCTGTTCTTAGCAGGGTTAGTAACTTGGGGTCTATTTCTGAGCTCATTCGTCATTCTGCGATGGCATTGAGTTAGGTTGGCAAGGGAAGGATTTGAGGCATGGGGGGTGGTGAGGTCACTTCTGATCCCAGCAGGGAATAGGTGAGCTTCATTTGCCTTTACAATAGGCGCACAGTTACTGCACCTTGGAGGAGCTCTCAGGTGCCGCTCAGATGGGCGCATGTAAATGCCCTGTCAGATGTGGAGTCGGAATATTAATGCTTCTTCCACCACCGCACCATAATAAAGCTGTACACAGCAAGCTTAATATGCAGCTAGTCTGGGGAATTGTATAAACTTAGATAGCCCAGTGTGAAAGACAGCAATGGAAGAATGCTCGCTATGCCACAGTTTCCATCTTGTTCTCCTTTGATCTATAGCAAAATGAAAACATCATCCTTTCCTCTTCTTGGAGTTGTCTCCCCAACTCTGCCACCTCCCAATCTACCACCAGAATTTTTTTTTTTTTTTTTTTTTGCATGTGCTGGTATGGAGAAATGGGACATAATTTGTTTCATATGGTTAATTACAGGCGTTTGAAAATTTAAAATTTTAAATAGCCACAGTTCCAGCTTTTCCTGTTAAAAGTATGTGATTTGAACAAAGGGATTACAGTGTAAATATTTGTGGTGATTTGCAACACCCCTCTATCCCCCATTAAACACACACACACACACACACACACACACACACACGCACACACACACACACACTCAGTTTAAATCTAGTGCTGACTTAAAGGACTTCACCTTCATTTGTACTTTTTTTTTTTTAACCAAGTCTCCACTGGAACTCCATTAAAATGTTTTACCATTATATTTTTGAGTCCGCTGTTGCTTGAGGTTTTAAAGAGGATTTTGATAATGTGTTCATTTAACAGAATCAACAGCTGTCAGAACCAGTTGTGGTAAATCGACAAAACGTACAAAGAAAAATACACATGTTTCCTGAAACAAAACACTTGGAAAAATAAGGTGCCAAGAACTGGCAATTTAGAAGTTTGCAGACGGAACTGAAGTGGCTCAGTCTCTTGGTTTGCCCTAGAGACTGATCTGAGCAGATCTGATGCAATGCTGCTGGGAGGTGGACCTGAGCAGGTTGCTCCTTAAGGCAACTCTGTGTGCTACTGACGTGTGCACCAGAGGTAGGCTGGGCCTCGGTTTGCTCCCTCTGCTCCCTCCTTTTTTTTTTTTTTTTTGGATCTTTTTATATAGATAAAATATCAAGTTCTTAGAGTGCTAAACAACAAATTATATCCACCTAAAGGTGAGATGATCGAGCTTAAACTTCCTGTAAAAGAGGTGAGAAGGCGCCTCCCACACCCTTTTCCAGATAGGGTTGGCAGAGTGTTATTCAGAACTGAATCATTCTCCGCCAGGCAATTCCCAGTGGGAACCTGGAGCAAGTATGTTGATGAAGGGGATACCTGGGGACCTTTGGTCACTCACAATGAGTATTTGTTTGTATCCTCACTGTTGTTAGCACTGGCGCTGAACAATTACACCCACAATTTGATCTCAGTTTTAGATAGAGGTAAATCCATTGATTAAAAACTCCTATTAAAATAAAGAATGGAATTATTGTGAAACCTGCAAAGGTGTTTTCAGAAGGAACACAGATGCCCGTATCCACACCCCCCAAAACCTTCTATTTTCTTTTTTGAACTTTCTAAAAAAAACACTAGGAAGGCTCTTGCTAAGTATCAGGGCATTTAAATTTATATTCATAATTTGTTCATTTTATTGATATGTAATAATGTATTAAAAAAAAAAACCCAAAGCTTTGGGGAGGAACACATCTGTTAAATTTTTAGGGAAATAAGATGAATCTTGGATTCTTAGTTTAGTTGGAGCACAAGGTGCTACGTGGCAAATCTGATCTTTTATGTTTCAGATATAATTTCTCTTTGGGCTAAAGAACACAAACCCCCCAAAACCATAAAACAAAACCTGAAGCACTTTCCTTCACTAACACCAGGTATACCATGATTTCATGATTTATTTACATTTAAAGGCAAGCCCATAATGAACCATTTACTGCCCATTTTAACTCCTCCACTCCAAATCCTTTGAGTTCACAGTTAAAACAATGCATTAACCAATGTTAAAATTGAAATCTCAGGAGTTTCTCTCCCCTACTCCATCCCACCTTAAGATTTAAACAGAAGAAAAAAATTATTCTTTTACATTTAAAAGTGAACATTGGCTACTGAAGAATGATTTAAAGGTGGAAAAAATTTTTTTAATAATAAATCGTAACCTTCTCATGTTATGTTTTTGTTATGTTAAGGGGAAAAAATCAATAAGGAAAAATTTAATTCTGATAAAGATACTCTTGGATCTTTGAAAACAACTGCTGTCCTTTTAACTAAAACATTTGAGCAGCTTCAAAGACTATGTATTTCTTCTGATCTTGGAGCTGTGTGACTGGTAGCAAGAAAGAAAAAAAAATCTTATTCTACATACAAGTGGATTGCTTAACAAGTCAGCACAGACACGTACTTGTTTGTACAATAGAGATAAAAATTCCTGTATAAAAATAATTCAGCTGCTGACAGCAGGCATTGTTGTTGGACCTGTCTTTTGTGCTTGTCCCAGCTCTGGGCCCTCCTCCCCTCCTATCTGCTTGGGGCAGCCTGCTGCCTGCAGACTCCTGACCAGAAGTTAATTGCTATATATTAAATATATAGGTATTGTATTTAAAGAGAAATATCCCAAGTCCTCCTATAGGCATTTCACTCTCTGATGTGACTGTAGCATTGCCAGCAGGGGGGTGGCATGCAGACGCTCTAATAGGGAAAATGACTTGAAGGCAGTTAGGGGAAATTTGGCCTTCAAGTCCCATTTGCTCTGCAGTGTAGCATCGGTTTCTAAACTTTTGTTTTTAATCTAATTCTGATTTACCCTGTCACATCCCATATCAACCCTCATTGAACTCTACTCATGTAGAGTAACATTAGTGTCAAATGGAATTGGTCAGGACTGTGGACCTGTGGCTCATACAGATGGTGGTGAATGCAGGTTCCATGCAGTTCTGCATCCTATCCTTTCTAATAAATTTAAAATGTGGCACACTTCTGAGCAGGGCCTTTGGATAAGAGAGTCAGGGAATCAGGAATAGTACCTGGGGTTTTCTTCCCTCTCTTTCTTTCCCACTTCCTGATGCATCCACATTTCCAGTAAGATGAACTCTAGAAGAAGTCTGTTTCTGTGGGGTGAAGAGGGAAGGGTGGCAGAAAGAAGTTATTGGAATATTTTTCAATAGGAGTTCAAACAAAATCCCCACAACAGAGCCTTTAGGGTCTAGCAGTGGAGCTCTCAGCGTGGACACGTGGCCCTTTCAAAGCTGTTCTTCTCAGTCTGACTTCTTCACTGGTTGGGATGGGATTTCCACACACTTGCATGCTTTCACCTGGGCTGGGGTATTTGGGGTGGGAGAACAGGAGGGGTTTATTGGGAATCCTGCCACTAGACTTTTCAAAATGTCAGGAGGTTGGTAAGGTGTCAGCGTTCAAGGAAATGATTCTTCTCCGGACTGGTAATTGGGAAGCACAAAAACCCAAATTCCCACGGTACTCTCTAATAACTGGGGTGGGCTGGTGACGGTGGGTGGACATCACAACTTCCTGAATGTCAGCTGATGCCTGCGTGACCCCTTCTTCTTGGATCAAGTGCTGCCAGGGCAGAATGGGGGAAATCAGGACGACAAGTAGCAAAGGACAGGATTTTCACTCCTCAGAAGTAAAGCAGACCTCTCCTTTCTTGCTCTTCCCTTTGGAAGCAGAAACTTCTAAAATTAATGCCACTCCAAGCCGATGAAAAAGCTGTTTTTCTACCATAGTGGATGTTTACACAGGAGAGGCAACTCGAGGGGAAAAAGGCATTCTGGGAGGGTGGAGGGACGCGTGTTAATCTGTGCTGTTGGAGTCTCGTGCAGTATTGCCTATAAGCAACTCTGGGCTGTTTTTGATAAATTACCATGTTTAGAGATAGGTTTGGCTCTTAAGGGCTTAGTTTTATGAACAAAGTCCGTAACGATGTTTGCAAGCCTCTGTCTGTCTCTTAGCCCCTTTGGCTTGACTAGAAGCTCTATGTTTAGTTTAAGCTCAGTCTGGAAGATATAACAATTTTGCATTAAAAAAATGAGGAAATCATAGGAAGAAAAACCCTTTGCTTTTTGGATGAATCTTACTGATAATTTGCTAAAGCTCATTTGAATTTTAAGCACTTCTTTAATCTTCAAAGGCTAAATTGCTTTATGAATATGCATGGTGTGGGCAGACTTCAGTTCATTACCTAGTTGTAAATTCTAATGACCATTAGGTCCTTCCCAGTAATTGCGAATTGTTTTGCATTTTTGATTGGCCTATTAACATGTACATTCGGTGCACATCAGGCTGGCCTGTCAGCCTGCTGAAGGAGAAAAAAAAGGTGAAAATTGTTTATAGCACCAAGATTCTTAGATTTTCAATCTTGCAAAATTGATGATGTAAAAAAATTAAAGCAGTGTTTTTTTTCTTCTCAAGATTGAAAGTTCACCAAGAGATTTGACATATTTAATTTACATGATGACTTTGCACTCCTTCATTAATGCAATTTGCATATGAAGCTGTTGTTAATCACTTTTGATCATGTTTTGTGTATTAGCTGCCTCAGTGGCTCTCCTCCTCAGATGCCCCAGTAGAAAGAAGCAAAATGATGCCTCTTCTTGCCAAGTTTCCTTTAGTGAATTGAGGAATTAGAAGTCTAACCTTGAGTAATTACATATGTTTTATCCGTTTTCTTTTAATGTTAAGTACAGTTTGTGGACGTGTTGGCTGGAAATCGTTCTCATTTGGGGAGAAGACTGTAAAAATTAAGTATGAGATGCACAGAAATATGGATTGCCTGTCTGTCCTGCACAGACATTGTTGGGCAGCTCCGATGTTAGCAGTTGGTTGGCAGGAAGGCTTAGATGTTCCAGTATTAAGACATCAGGCTCCTCCTTTGGAAGAGAGAAGCCTACAAGCCTTTCTAACAGTTCTGTGGGTTTCTTAAACTAAATGGCTAGCACTTCAACAATGTTTTGGGCCTGGGTTTGGATGACTCTTTTTTTTATCTTTTAGGTTCAGTTCGGTTTTCCAGCCCTGAGCTACAGGGTGTTCTCCTCTGGTCGCTAAAAGTAAATCATGGTCCCCAGGCTGCCCCCCTCCTCCCCATGCCTCTCTCAAGGTACGCCAGTGCCCTGGTTGTGAAAACAAGGTGCTAACTAATGGTTTCTGACTTTGGATAGCCTGTGATTTGGGTGTTTGCTGTGGAATAGCCTCTGCTCTATTATTGATGTTCGTCTTTGGTTTATGAGTTTATCACTGGTTAACAAGCAGAATCAGAACACTGAAACTGCTATTCTGATTAAAAGGAATGTTTAATGAAAGAAAATAAATTGTGATGGAAAATGAACAGTGTGTAAGAAACATAACTATAATTTTAACCTCCGAGGGACCCAGCCTTGCCCTACCGTGACTTCCATCCATACCATGCTAAAAGCATGCTTCAGTTCAAAGTTGTTAATATTCAGCTGGGAAACAGTATCCAGAACACAAATAAATTATTAAGTGCATGAACTTTTTAGGCAGTAAGATGAACTGATGGGGTCCATCTGTGAGATCCAGGGGCTTTTTATTTGTGTGTGTCGAGCGATTCTGCCCTCTCCGACTTCACAGCCTTTGGTCTCCGGCCAACTGCATGCATAATTGATTCCACACGCACTATCATTTTCTTGATGTAATTGCTTTACTAAGATATGATGAAATCTAATGGATAATTTGCTATTTGAAAATGGGCAAAAAAATCTTCATACTTTATGTTGGGGGTTGGTGGGGAGTGGTGAAGGGGGGTATTCAGGTGACCTGGTAGTTAAGAAAACAAAACAAAACAGGCAGGACTGACTGAAGCAGGGTGCGTCTGCCTCAGCCACGTTGGCTGTGGTTAGGAAGGTCTTTGTGACATATGGAAGCCAATGTATAAATCTCTCTATCTCCTATCAACCCCCTTCATTCTTTCTTTCTCTGCTTCTCCCCCAAACTTTACAAGAAAGGGATCCTAACAAGGTAAAAAGTAAACAATTTAGTCATCATAAGCCTTATTATTCAGTCTATCCAGGAGTTTTGCCATGTCGGTTTATTTAACTTCCAGGAATGTAAACACTGACACAGCCCTTGAAGCAGCAAGAAAGATTACAGTATTAGAGTTAAAAAACTCAAGCATGGAGTAGCTGTGCTTTATACTCAGCTATAATAACACTGTACATTGAAACATAATGGTAAGTCAAGACCGACTGGGAACTTCTGCTTATATGGAGTACAAATTTCACTTTAATAGATTGGCATAATCTAGTGTACCCAGGGTAGATTGTTATATAATGGAGAAACTGTATAAATGTCAAGTACACAAATAATTTTGCAGGAAGTAAATGAAAAGTATTAGAATTTCTTAAATCACCATTAAATTTTGTTGGTGGGACAATCTCATTAGCTCCCTCAAAATCATGTGTGGCTTTGCATAAGTCTTTTGGAAACGTATTTTGAGGGAATTTACAGACGTTGAAACATTGTTTTAATCCAAACCAGTTCATGCTTTAAATGTACCTTAAAAAAAAATTGTAGTTTTTCAAAGTACTTAAAGGGAGTGGAGGGCTAGAAAGCATATAAAGCAAATCCATCTCACTGTGGCAAACTGTTTTTCAAGTAAAGTCATAATAATGAACAACACATGATGTGAAATTTGATCAGCAAACATATACTTATGCCAAGGAATTTTCTTTCTTTCATTCTTTTTTTTTTTTCCACCATTCACATACCAAGGTTCTGTAAATCAGTAAACCAGGCAGAGTGACGGTTGTAAGGGGGAGACCAAACCCTAATATGCAGAATGGCGCAGAAGCTGTCATTTTAAAGGAGCATTAATGCCACTACCACTAACAACAACAACCCCCCAAAAAACCTTTTTACAAAAATGGAAATGACAGAATAGTCTTAAAAGGAAAAAAAGCAAAAAAACAAAAAACAAACAAACAAAACTACCTTCTGATGCTCAAAACTTCAAACTATTAATAGACCACCAGTGAGATAGACTGCCTTTGTGCCTTGAAATGCAAAACGAGGGAAATAATTAGCAGAGGAACAAAATTCTCAAAATTTGAAGAACTTCTGTGATTACTGGGGGTACAGTGAAAAGAAAATGCAAATTTCTTCCTGATCTTAATTAGATTCGATTGTGTGGTGGATGTGTTGGATTTGGGGGAAGGGGTGGGGGCAGGGAGTGCTGGGGGTGAGGCCCAGGCTGACTGACTGGAGACAGGTTAGCAGGGCCAGGCGCTGTGGCAGGAACAAAGGCAGCTTCCAGCTCTGGCACAGTGCAGGGTGCCCTGAGCCAGATGCTGATGGCGCCGGGATTTCATTTGTCCTTCATGGGGCGGGTGGACACTGACATAACAGCTGGGGCTGACTTAGGAAGCGGAAGCAGCCTGTGGCTAACTTTTCCTGACCACATGGGTAAGACATTGTGTACCCCACCTTGGGCTCTAGAGCCATCGGTTTCTCATGGTGGCATCTGTGCAGAACCCTACACCAGGGCATGGCCCAAACATGCTCTTGAGGGTTTAATGGGTGGTGGTTGATCAGAGTTCTGCCAAAGTGCGTGTAGCAAGTTTCGTTGGCTGCATTTCCCCTTGTGTGAAATAATAAAAGCCCTGGCCAAGGCTTATGAATCTATTTTTGTTTCATTAATATTATTTATTATGTATTTTATTAATATTTTTAGGAGGGACTGTGCTCTCATTTGACCATTTGTAGTTATAATTAATACATTCCGTACTGGTTGTAAAAAGTGTACTTGCATTTAATTGCAAGTCAGGATAAATTAATGGATATGATTTAAAACAAAATTCACTTAAAATATTCTTGCAAGGAGCAAAGGAGCGAGCAGCCTCTGCATTTAATTTATTTTCTGGGTGAGTGTCAGTGGTGAGAGGGTTGGAGGGATTGGGAGGGTCTAACAGGGATCTGGGGATATATGTGCAGGACCATGGGGGGACAAGGGGAGGGTAGAAAACCTGCCCAGGAGGAGGGCCATCCAGGAGCCCCCGCCTTTTCTTTAATTTCTGAGGTTGCCGGGAGGGGCTTAAGCAAAGTGGTCAAGTCCATCTGCTCTGGAGAAGGTGGTAAAGAAAAGAGGTTAGTGGCAAGAGGGAAGGGAGCACAAAGGGAAAATTGTACGTTGGGAGCGTTGCTCTCCCTGGCCATGGTGTAGCCAGACTGGTTTAGCAGACAGAATGATAGATTGTTTTGTCAAGGGTCCCAGGGTGCGCCCTGAACTTGAAGCACTTTGTTTATCTTGAATAGAAAGGGAAAAGCGCAGACATAATCGATGTCTAGTTTTTAGGAGCTCCAAAGAGGTAGGAGAACAGAGAAGACACTGGGAGGGGCAGGGGGGATGTGGGGGAGGTGCGGGCACTGGTTGTGGCTGTCCATTAACAGATGAACTTGGCCAAGGGCCAGGCTTTAGATGAGAGCGTGTCAGGGCCCCAGTGCAGCCAAGCCTTTTCAGTGTCTCCCCCGCCTTTTCTTTCTTCTTCTCCTTTTTTTTTTTTTAAATACCTGCTGACTGTACATCAAATGCTCTTAGGTCTTTTGGCTAAAAGCAAAAAAAAATAATAATAATAAAATAAATAAATAAATTAATTAATTAAATCAAAAGACACACAGGTCAATTATTTTTTTCTCCTCTGAACCAGTTGGGGCCAGTCTTTTGGCTATACACACGGGGTTCTATCATCTTTCCTGGCGTGCCACTGAGGGAAAAAAAAGAGTTGTGATAACGCCAGTAACCCAAGGGCCCTGGATTGGAAGGGTTGGCCATGTTCAGGAGACCAGCATGTGCGAGCTCGAGGCTGCAGCTGGGCAGGGCCTGGCTAGTGGGGCCTGTATGTACAGGTAGGAAATTGGTGGAAACAAACAAAAAGTTTTTTAAATGGCTGAAATTTAACTTGTTGGAAAGGACCTGTGAATTAATCTGTTGGTGGCTGAGAAAGATAATTCTCAAGAAAGGCCCAGGAAAGGCCAGGAATGGGAAAAAGTTGCCCTTGGAAGCGCAGAGCGTTTGGGCTGGTTTTGTTCTTGATTATCTTATCTTTCTTGGTCTGTTTCTGTGTTTTTTAGTTTATTGTGATATTATGCATTCCACATATGAGTGTTGGCAAGCACGAGTCATCAGCCCAATAACTTCCTGACATTTTTAGCTCTTTTAAGGTGGAGTCCTAGCCCTCCTGCCACCAGTGGTGAGGTAATTGAATTTCCCTGTTACTTACTGGCAGGTGGCATGTTCTGGTTCCCACCAGAGGGGCTGCTGGGGCTAAAGTTGGGTTCATAGAATTCCAGCTAGGAAACACCAAGGCTTCCAAGTGGTTTGGGGACCTGTCCGAAATGTTCTTCACAGGGTAATACATTTCCACCCCCATGGTAGCCTTGAAAAGGCACCATAGTGAACATCCGTACAAAATGTGATAAAATCATGTTTCTGTCCCCAGGCCGAAGCCTCATAAGGGAGGTGGATTTGTATCCTCCTCTTTCAGAGGCAATAGAAACTGGGAAACCAGGAGGCCTCTGGGTTCATCCTAAAGATAATGCATAGAACTCAGCCTTAGAGACAGTCTGCTCTTCTGCCTAGGTTTCTTTGTAAGCTGAGGTGGTAAGAAAGGGAAGAGGGGCTGAAAGAGGGGGATGAGTTCTTAAATATATATTCAATCTTGTTCTTTTCGAAACTCTTTTGGCTTCTGATTATGTGAAGTGCCAGGGTTTGGGCTGAGGGTGAAGAGGTGCTGCCTTTTCTAATTTTGTGAGCTTGTGTGGATTTCACCTCTCCAACCCTCAGTTTCCTCATCTGTAAAGTGGGGGGGAATCTTAGGCCCCATCTTGTAGGCCCCATGAAAACTCTGGGGGCATCTGTCTCAGTACTGGCCCAGGGCAAGCACTTACCAAAGGGCCAGTTATTATTATGATCTGACTCATGACTTGGGGCTTTTTCTCCTGTCAGCTGAAGCGAGGTGCTAGGTTGAGGTAAGAGCAGAACATGCGGGTTCTAAAGAACTCAGGGAGTCTCTGTATGCCTTAGGGTGGTTCCTTCTGTTTGAGGCTATGGGGACAGGTCCTTGGGTGGGGACAGATAGCAAATCCTTTGAGGTGGGATGATGGGGGACAGAGCCAGGACAGGACCACTGGCAGCTCCCACAGGGCATAGGGCTCCCCTCTCCCCACAGACACCTGATGTCTTACAAGGAGCATCATCTTTGGTGTGTGATGTAGTCACTCTGGATTCAGATTTCCACTTCTCCAACTGGTTGAAGAGAGTTTGGACGAATCATTTAACTTTTCTATGAAATGGAGACAACTCAAAGTTCCTGCCTTACAGGGTCCACGAGAGGTAGATGATAGCACATAAAACCACCTGCCTTGTGATGCTCTTGACAGTGGCTATAGGGATCCTTCTGCATCTGAAGCTCCCTTACTCCACCCACATCCACCCCAAAGGGAAGTGCTCACAGCAGCCCCATTCAGAAGTGAGGAAGTTGAGGTTCCTAGGGGGTGGGATAACTTCCCGAGGGGCCACAGTTAGTAAGAATCTAGTCCTTTGGCTTCCAGTTATTACCCTCTGCTACCTTCTCAGTAGGTTTGCAGCTTTCTGAGGTGGGGCGGGGCACCCCCTGGGCAGGAAGTTCGGTTGGCTCTCCTGGTGGGTTCTGTGGTCAAGTGTTTCAGTCTTCTGGGAATAAGAAGAATGTTCCCATCCAGCCCCGGGCGGATGTCCTGGGCACGTTGGAGGGCCTTTGAGCAGTTGGAACAAAAGCAATGTAAGGAATCCTGCTTTGCAAGTAGTTACTACTTCTCCATGTGTTTACAGTGAGCCAGAAATCGGGTGAGGGTCTTGTGAAGTTGAGGGGAGGACTTATTGTTTGTGTGTGCTTTGTTTGGAAGACAGCAGTGGGCTGACCAAGAAGCCTAGCTGGGACTTTTAAGTGCTGGTAAATTCTGGCTTTCAGCAGTTCTGTGCGTGGTCTCTTTGGCAGGAGCTTCTCTGGCCACACCTTTAAAGGGCGTGGAGTCAGAATTACCATGTGAGAGAGAGACCGTGGGAGAGTGTGGTGGGTGGGGGGAGGGGCCTGTTGGGGACAATGGGTACTGGGGGCAATAATGTACTTGAGGGAGGTTTTTGTTTCTGTCCAAAGAAGCACTGTGGTAAAGCAAACCCGGCAGGCAGGCTAGCAGACTCCAGGGCAGTTTTGAATGGAAACTGCAGTCAACAACTCCATATGATCCACATGGGGCCTTCCCCCAGGCAAGTTTTCAGCTCCATGGTGCCCTCCTCCATTCACTCCGCAGGCTGCCTCTGACACCATTAATATTTGCTGAAGCAAGACTTGAGGTTCCTTGTAGAGGGATTATGTAATGTGTTCCAAACCCAAGTGTCTGTGTTTTCCTCCCATTTGCCATCCATTTATTCATCTGCAGTAGTTGGGAAACACCTACTGTGTGCAGAGGCCCCCACGGGGAGTGGAAAGTTGGCAGAAGAGAGTGCCGTCACTTGGAAAGTCCTGTTGCACCTAGGGAGGCTGTTCAGATTGGCTACTGAGAGGTCATCATCTGCATGGACCCAAGGGGCCTTCTGAATTGGAGGTGGGGATGGAGGTGGCTGCTGAGAACACACGTGGGGAAGGAGCCCCAGGCTGTCAGTTGCAATCTGCCCAGGGATAGCCTGTTTATCCTGCGTGGCTGTGGTCAAGGCTCCGCCTCCTCTCTACCTCTTCACTTGGTGCTCCTCCTTGCCTGTACATACGGCTGGTTCACATGTATAATTACTCTATTGGTGTGACTCTGCACCATGTACTGCTATTGGAATAAACAGTTGTGCTCCAAAAAAAAAAAAAAAAAAAAAAAAAAGAGTGGAGCGGGGCTCCCTGGTGGCCCCAGATGAGAAACTTTTGGCTGTATTTGCTGAGACTCCTAGACTGGAAAGCCAAGACCATAAAAGTAATGCTATTGCCCTAGAGCCCTTCTTCCCCCACCCCCCAGTTTTTCTTTTATTTCCTTAAAAATCAGGCCAGATCTCTGATGGTGGCCTTTTGTTTCTTTTTCTTTTTCTTTTCTTTTTTTTTTTTTTTTTTCTGTTCTGCCTTCGTTAAGGTAAGCACAAATTTAATGTCCCAAGAGGCAGGCTGGTGACCCTTCAGGCCAAGTGCCTGGATGTGGCAAAGCTACAATAAATATCGAATGGTGAGAGCAATGGAAATTTAACAAAGCCATAACGGAGGAGACCTCAGAGGGGCAGCGGACTGGTTAAGAGGCTGTCGGATGAACTGGGTAGTATTTCTACTTCAACCTGATTGAAATGTCGACTAAAAATCAATGCTGTTGACTAGTGATAATTTACAACGTTCCTGGCGCTAAGTAGTTCCCCGCTTAAGAATGCGTTGGCCGGGCAGAGATTAGTGCAGGGAGTTGTGTGTGTCACTATGAATCAGACGCATTATAGGTCAGCCCTTTATTTGTCTCATCATGACTTTTACACAGTTGTCATGTAATTTATGGCTGCTTTCACGTTGTCAAACATTTTCATTGCATCTTCTTCTTTAACACAGTCCTGACACTGACGTGCTGCCTTCGAAGGCTTGCTATTGTTTCATAATCCGAGAGGAGGCCTATAAACCATCAAATTACACTATCTTCGGGCTAATCTAAATGCGCTGCAGATTAAAATCAGAGCTCATTTGTCCCTGATGCAAATTATTAAGTTCTAATTATAAATATCCATTTAATTACCCTATACATTTTTATTTTGCGGACCCTTTTGAGCACTGCTGTCTGTGACGGGGGAGGAGGCATAGGAGACAATCTGTGGTAATTAATGTACACTTCCCAAATGGTAAAGGATAAACATATGCTGCTTTGTTTGTCTTATTTATTGATTGATTAGATGTATAGAGACTTTGGCATTGGCACAATCTGAAGTTGAAATCCTTTTAAAAATGAAAACTATTTAAAAATCTTTGGGGAAAGAAAGAGCAAAATATAGCCAACCAATAGCTTTCTGCTAGAACACATCATCCTAAAATAGGGGATTCTGCATTTGATCAAATCACCACTTTCTGAATTTGATCAAATCTAGATTTTGCAGGAGTTAAGGCTAAGAGAAACCATGCCTGTTTTGTACCTTGAATGTGAAATCATTGTTACAGGAAAAAACCTCTAGTGTTTAAAGAAACTGCATCCTTTTTTCCAAACCTGCTGTGATCCTCTACTAGAAAATAACAGTACCCGCCTGTCATGTGAAGATACTTCAGCTGAGAGCCTTATGACAAACTATTTTTGGTTACCAAGCAATAAATTAGGAAGGAGATCATGTAAAAATTACTAAAGGATTCACAACTAGATATTTACCCTCCCATGAAAATGGTGGAAAAGTCACTAAGACTGGGTGGAGACAGGGGTGAATTGTGGTCTTTGGGCATTCCAGATTTTTCTAGAACCTAGTATTGACTTACAATGATAGTAGAAAGACAATGGTCTGAGAGCCAGGATATCTTGAGTTCTGACTCTGGTTGTGTCATGCTGTGGGAACTTGGGTTCCCATCACATTTGGGCATTTTGGTTTTCTCATCTGTAAAATAGGTCATTTGAACTGTCACATGCCACCATGGACACCGCTGGCCAATGTCTTCCCTTCTCTTTTTGGAATCTAGTTGCTGAATGGGAATCACTTGCAAAAAGGGCAGAGTATTTTCTTGATTAACCTCAAAGATAGAAGCTGTGGTGGGGATGAAGGCTTGGACTCAAGATCTCCTAGCAGAAAGCTTAATGACATCTTTCAAATTGCTGGAAGCAAAATTGAAGCCTGGTGTAATGGAATGGTGACAATTCACAGAAGTTTCCAGCCTTATAAGAGTTCTTCATCTTTTAATTGTTGCAAGCTGTTTTTTCATAAATTCCAAAGAATGTAATGTGTACTTTCTCCAAGCTTGCTTTTTTCTTTTTTGGGGGGCAACTGTAACTACATCAAAATAGAAATACATTTGAAAAAGAAGTCAGCTGAATTCAAACAACCAGGTATTTTAAATTCAATTAACTGACTGAATTCAATGATACTTTCCTCCTTCCTTCTCCTAAAAGCTGGTTTCTCTGTATGGACATAGGCCGCATATGCTGAGTTCTTGGAGTTTTACATTCTTGCTTGTTAAAGGCATCGGATGCAACATGTTTAGAAGAACTCTCCCTCTGTTAGTGTTGGAAGGCAACATAAATTGAGGGAAAATGTTCTTTTTTTTATTCATCATGTAGGTAAAAGCATATGGCCTGTTCTAGGACATGTGATCTTTGTAATCTACTTTCTAAACTTGGTGCTTACTATTGACTTTTAGTGTGGATGTTTCCGATTTCCATGCTGTCCAGAAAATACCATTTATACATGGCATTAAATTAGATATAAGATGATGTTTTCAGAAGCATGCCAAAAAGGAGCATTCAAAATTATCCTTTGGACGGTGATTATCCGAAACTTTATTTTATGATCCCTTGTGCTCGGAAGAAGGGGAAGATGAACCAGTTGTGAAATATATGTTCTTTGCAGGACACAGGCACTCTTGAGATCTATAGCTTCAATAAAAAAGTAATTTATTTAAATTACTGCCTCTTTAATTTATAATGTTTTGGGGATTTTTATTAGAAGTGCTCTGTGAGGGCATTAGCTTTTTCAGATTTTGCATGCTCTTCTGTCTGGCAAAAAAGTAAAAAATAAATAAGACCCCCAAAATCAAGGGGGGAAAAAACCCAAAAAACAAGAAAAATAAAGTTTAGCCTTGACCCAACCTTAAATACAATAATGGGCTGATGGAATGAATGGCAGCTACCAGAGGCTCTGCTTTCTCCTTTGGTTGTTATCTGAAAGGAAGCATGGGAACATTCGTGCCAAAGAGATAGGGGACAGAATATGTATTCAGACAAGAAGTTTAGGATCTCATAGCCTGATATCCTCTCTTCTCTTTCCACACCTTATTGTACTGTGCAAATGTATCGGCCGTTGTATTGTTAATGTATGATAGGAAGCTGCTGCTAGGACAGTCTTGGCTTGCTAATGGGGTCAGCTGTGTCACAATGTGATATATGGATTATGTTTACCGTGGCATATTTTGTTTGTGAACTGGGCTGTGAGATGGGAGCAGATGATAAATGAAGAGACCCTACAGTTTTCACACTAGTTCCTGTGGTCCTGAGTCTCCCAAATAGTAAAGCACCCTTGATAATGAAGAGGTATTTATGGGGACATAATTGACTTCAGAGTTTGAGATCTCTGGCTGAAGTTTAAGATGTGATAATTCATTACATTAATGCCTTTGCTTAAAGCTCCTCTTTGACTTAAATAAATCATTTAGGATTTGTTGATAAAACTGGTCAATTCATGAACCTTTGGGCTAGATGAATAACTTAACAGTGGCTGTTTGTGCCTTGGTGATTCATTTATTTGGGCTCCCATGTGTTTGTACAATTTCTAAATTTATTTCTCAAGTTCCACCTGGCATTAAATGATAGTTCTTCCTAAAGTCTTATATGGTGTGCTTACAGAGGGAAAACCCTTGTACTTGAACTCATCAACACTATCTTCATAAATTTTGCATACACACACACACACATATATGTATGCACATAGATAATACACATGTATACATACATGTATTGTGTTTGTGTGTGTATATATGTATACATATCTAGAGAGAGAGAGAGAGAGAGAGAGAAAGTATATGTTTAGGAAATTTTAGAATTTACCATGATTCCATTAAGTCAGAATAGAAGATTTAAAAAATTGTCCGTGAAGACACCACTTTTCTTCAAAGTCCAACCTAGGCAAACCCATTTTTGTACTCTATGACTGACAATCTGTTATTTATGCAGCCCTAGATGGAGGGTCACAGTTGCAAATTTACGGACCATTGTAGGAGCCCTGATTGGGGAGATGGCGGAGATTGCGTTTTGGCTACATAGAGATGCCCGGACATTGCTGCCCTCCGCGATCTCGGGGGACTTGGCCTGGGATCTCGCGAGACCTGGCCCAGGATCTCGCGGATCTTGGCCCCAATCGAGAGAGACTTAAGCCAAGAGGTGAACCAGGTTGGCCCCATTTTGCTGGGGCTCGAGAGACTTAGCCCGGGAGAGAGCGTGGGGAGTGAATGCCATTGTGTGTGTGTGTGTGTGTGTGTGTGTGTGTGTGTGTGTGTTGTTAGAGGTTGCTAGAGCCAGAGAGAGAAGAATAAAAGAACTTTTTCATTTCCATCCTGCCTCCGTCTCCCGCAGCGTGGCTGCTCCAAGCGGCAATCGCTACAGACAACTACAGACCATGGTCCCAAGCAGAAGTCCAACATGGCTGCCTGCCCTCTTCGCCTCTTCTGAGTTGAGAAGGCTCGTCTTTCTTCTTTCTCTCAACACTTGTTGCATCAAAGCCTTCCTCCTTGAGAGATCTTCTGTATGTTTCCTGTGACCTGCCTCTGCATCTGGTTAAATAGACTTCAGTAATCTGTACACAGTTACTTCTTACTTATTTTATATCTTGAAAGATATTGAGTCCAACAAGCTTTTACCCACCAAGCCTACAGAAAAAAAAAAAAAAAAAAAAAAAAAAAAAATGGCCAGGCAATTTTTGTTTCAATCTTTGTGTCTCTCTGGAGCACTAGTTCCAGAGGCTGATCAATAGGTTTTATTGTAGACCTCACTGTCTCTAAAAGCATTGTGACCTTATCCTGTCTAAAAATAGTATTTGCTCTTGCCTGCAGAACCTTGACCTGTGAAAACCCATTTGGAACATAACTGACATATCTAGTCAGCTGTAGATCCAAGACATGCTCTGTGAATGAATTCTGTGCAGAACTGTCCAAGAGAACACATTCTTACAAGAGAAACAAGTACCAGTTCTGAACACTGGGAGTGCACCTGCTCTTCTGATGTGGTCATGCCACATGGTGGGGAGCAAGGAAGACTCATGGCCCCTGGGGCTATTAAGAGGGGTGAGGACTATCCAAGAGGACTCCTAAAGGGTGCATTTAAGCCCTAAACAGGCAAAGGACAGCAAGGGGCAGGAGTTGGGGCTTTGTACGTATGACGTGCAAAGGGGCTTTAAGCAAGGTTGTGGCTCTGTTGGAGCGTGTGATTTCCCCCATTGCTTTCCTTGGCAGCATCAGTCTTGAACCCTGGTGGAAGGAATCCCCTGAAGCATGACCCAGATGGGAAGAAGTATTTCTGAGTTTTAAGTAACTGCTTTATTTGGTGATAAGGCATTATTGTCACTTTTTTTTTAAGGTGTGATAATGGTTTTGTGGTTGTGCTTAAGAGAAAATAAAAAGTCCTTATCTTTTAAAAATACATATTGAAGTATTTACTGATGAAATGATAAGATGTCTGGGATTAACTTAAATAATCCAGTGGGCAGGGGAGGTGATAGGGTTATAGATAAGACAAGAACAGCTGTGAGTTGCTGGTGGCTGACGCTGGATGAAGTGTTCTAGGGAACCGGCTCAGACTGTTCTCTCTACATTTGTAGATATTTGACATCTTCCCCAAAACATAGGTACTGTGTGACTGGCAGGGAGCAGAATGGCCTTGCTCAGTGGTTTCTACATTCAGGGATGGGCTAAGGGAGGGGGCAGGTGTCCTGTGAGGAGAAAAATACCTGTGAGCTTAATCTTTTGTCTGGAAACTTCCTTGTTAAGGGGGCCTTCTTGGGGTCTGTGCTGTATACATTCTCCATTCTCCTGGAAGAAAAGAGAACCTGAGCCTTTGCTTGCAGTGCCTGAGGAGGAGCTGGAGGGGGAGTTTAGCTGGATTTCAGCCCAGATGCCTCTTTTTGTTGTGATGGGTGTTGGGAAGAAATCAGGGGCAGGTGTCCACCAAGCTGGCTGTGTTGGTGGAGACAAAGGCTAATTGAGCCCTGGTCTTAGAGAAAGATGATTTGCCTGAGAGGAGGCTGACCTCGCTGTAAGGAAGGAGAGGGCAGAGAGCCAAGTCAAGGTCTCTGCAGCATCCCTCTTGGAGGACCGGGGTGCAGCCCCAGGAAGATGAGCAGGAGCCGGACAGTGATTGCAGACCTGGAAAGGGGTGTTTTTCAGGCCGTTGGCGGGCTTTGCACAGCCAGTCACAGGGGAGCCAAGGTGGACCTGGTCTCTGTTGGATCCGCTGCCTGGAGGCTGAGACCAGCCTCCCCATGTCCTTCCTGGGCCTGGGTCCCTCTGGTTTTACAAAATGTCGGCTCCTGCTTTTGCTTCATGCAGAGGCTATTATTAGCAAGTGTCACTCAGTTATCTGAGAGTGGTGCTTTTTGCTGCCATCTAAGTGCCTGACACTTGGGCTTATACCAAATTAAATTAAATTTTAGGCTGGTTTGGCTGCACTGGCAGTAGACAATAAGAGCAGCTGTTGTGGAAATGTAACCTGGCACCCTCAAGGACCTCTCTGTGTGTGTGTGTAGTGTGTGCGAGCAAGTGGCTTGTGTGGGCTCTCATGAGCATGTTTAAAACTTGTGAGCATGCAGGTAACTCTTGGGGGAGATCAGGGACTTGACTAACCTCCCAGTAGTCACCTGCCTCTCCCACTGTGTGGAGATGTGGAAGGTGCCATGGTCTGGGTCTGACCACTAGGCTACACCTCCTTCTCCTCTGTTCCCATTTCATTGCTTCCCTAAAGTGTTCAGATACAAAGTTTCTCAAACTCAGTTTTATGATTGCTTGACTGAGGGGAATATCAAAACTGGAGTAATTCTTTTTTCTTCTTTCTACTTTTTGCACATCTGTGTTAGTGTTTTTCTGCAAAGAGGGGCCTAAGCTTGCATGCAAACACCAGTAGAGATCAGCAGGAGCATAGTGTAGAACTGGCTTTCTGGTCTGTCAGTAATGTAGGTAGCAGATTCTGTAGGTCCAGCAGGCTGACCAACATGGGTGAGGCTGGTGGAAGGACATCTGCTCTTTTTGATTCAAATACCTTTGCTTTCTTCACTGTTCTGTGAATTTAGGATCTTTATGCCTGATAATGTTGAGTTAGAGCAAAGCAGTGTACATCAAAGGCCACTTATTTAAAATTCTTCAGAAAACTCTGTGGGGATAATTTCTCCTTCTTCTAAATGGAATGCAAATGTGTATGTTATTCCACCAAAGGGCGATGCTCTTTACTTGTATAATCTAGATTTTTAAAAATTCTGTGGCACTTGATTTCAGTTCTTCAGATTCCAGAATTTATACTCACTGATTAGTAATGCATTATGCAAATAATTCAGTTTACATATCCAAATACTGTTTTGCATCATTCACACCTCAAGTCTTAGGGAAAAAAAAGTGAAATGTTTCCTCAAAATAAACAAAACCTGCAGAAGAGTTTATTGTAAGGGTGAAAATTAAAGAGGCACCCGTTTGCCTGGGAACTTTGGAGGAGATTTTTAATACTCCTGCATAAATAATTTTGCAAGTTTATGTTTTTTTTTTTTCTTTTTTTGGGCTCCTACCCATAGGATGTGCCATTTATGGCATATTGCATTAATGTTGGCTTTCTGAATTCTTCAATTTTGTGGAAAAAGAAAGCCATAACCTATATAATATATACATTTATGCAGAGACATATACAGCCATAAATGAAAATTTAGGCTGAGTTGTTTGAAGGAGGTACAAGAATTGCATATCACTGACATGATTCTCCTGCTAGAGAGAGGGAAAATAAATAGGTGCAAACTTTTAATGTTCCATGTCAAGAGGGAGCTAACCTAACATAGCCATGAATTCCCAAGTTATGGATTGGGAATTGGCAGTGTCCTAAGAAAAATCTCTCTCTGCTTTCAGTGGGTTTTTATTGTCATTGGAGCAATTCAGGAGAATACAGGATGTGACCAGGAGAACCCTTGTCTGAATAAACAGGTCCCTATGCCCACAAGAGAGGCTAAACCAGTGACTTCCAACATTACATGGCAGGAGAGAATTGGACTCAGAAATCTGCATAGGATTCCATTGGTTCCAACCTCACTCTCTTGAGCAAAACATGTCAGATAATAGCAATTTCCCTCTGAAGGAAGGAAGGATAGCAAGGACCTTCATTTCTGCCTGCAGCATGAGGAGTACAGCCGTCTTTCTCCTAGGATGCTCCACACCCATCTCTCTTTACAGGTTATAGACACATTTTTGGCATAGAATAAAATAAGCGTTCCAACATGTTTTTAATCTTTAACTTTCACATCATTAAAAGTCTGATGTACTGACTTTCAGCTGCCTGGAGATAGTTCAGGGTGCAACACCTGACAGGTGTTTTATGTTTCCCAATATGGAGGGCATAGAATCAAAAAGACCACAAAATGCCTTAAAGATGTTGGTACCCATCAATGGAGCATGCATAGTCCTTAGGTTCTCTTTCTTGCTCCACTACCTCATCTACTTTTTTTTTCTTCTTCTTTGGGCAACACCTTTTTTTTTCTTCTTCTTTGGGCAACTCTTGGTGTACCTGGTTGAAAGAAACTTCTTGGCTTGATCTTACCTACCTGAGGCTCCCTGCTTCCTGCGAGTGTCAGGATTGAACAGTCTCGCTGCTCTTCATTTTTCTCTCAAGGTCTGAGATATGTGTGCCGCAGCTCTTTCAAAGAATGAACTTTCCCATTGCCATAGATTCTAGGAGGCAGACTTGGTGCCTACTGAAGCTTCAAGTCTCAACTGAAGTGACAGAATGCCAGTAACAAGCAGCCCTAGGAAATATGGTTGTGAATGATTGCATCATGATCTTTGCCCATTGAATAGAAGCATCTCAGTGGGTCGGTCCAGCTCCACTTGAACTTGAATAGTAATTGATGGACCCATGGACCCCTGCTAAAATCCTTGTGGCAACCCCTGTCACGTCCTGATTTTGGATGGACTTTTAAGGGAACTTGGTGGTGATGAGTATGTTGACCCTCAGCATTCTCTGACGGGCTCATGTGCTGTCTCACCCCCATCTGGTGGGTGATGATGTTTGGATCCAGCATCCTGCTTCTTATCTTGTCCCCCATGTCCATGTGTGTGAGGAACTGACAGGGACATGTGTTGCTCCTGCCCCCCCCCCCATATTTTCATCTGGTTCCCACCTCTCCTCTCCCCTCAAGTCGGTACACTGCAGGCCAGGTGAGTTGGAATGTGATTTCACAGACATGATCTAGAATGAGCTGTAACACAGATCTTTAAAAAGTAAATAGTTTTTAAACTTTAGTATGGAATAGTAACAAAATTCTATGGGCCTACTTCACAACAGGCTGTAAGACACCAGGTGGAACTGTAGGTCCAATCTGACACCTCTTTCGTCTGTAGCAATGTTTTATGCAGTATGGGAGCTTGGCAGATGATGGAGGGAACAAGATAAGATGATTTCAGGCCCAGGCTCATTGGAGGGAATCTGGGTAGAGAAAGGGGGGGAAAAAAAAAAAAAAAAAGGCCTAATTCTTAAGATAGCTAAATCTTAGTAATTATTTTAAAGTGTTTGGAAAAAAAAAAAAAAAAATCTCTTTCTGTCTTCCCCTAAAATTGACAGTTAGGGCAAGACTCTTGTTCCTGTCATTGACAAGAGTAACTGAGGAGTCTAGGTCTTTGAGTGCAGATATTCTCCTTTGCAGAAGAGCCGAGTAAATATCTATTTATTTATTTATTTGCTTGCTAAACATTTATTTAGCATCTTTTATGTAGATGTAGAATCACAAAGTCCTATTGTTTATCTTCTCATTTTATAGATGAGAAAGGCTGAGGCTGAGAGGGGAGGCATGTTCCAGAGGCCACTGGCTAGGCAGTGATAGAACCAGCCTGGATCCTGAGGCTTTGCACTTGGCCTGTGTCCTGCCTGGTAGGACCAACTCACAGGGCCCCTCCCCCCAGGGCGGTCCTCCCGTGATTCACGGAGGCACTTCTGCCAACACTTTCATGTGTGACACTGGAGCTTTGTGAACTGCAGCTTTGCTGAGGAGCCGGGTGCTCTCAGGGTCACACTCACCTGGGGGTCCCATGGGAAAGCTCAATCAAGACACCTGGCCACCTGTGCCTGTTCCTTTGTGACTGCATCTCATCTACTCCCTTCCCGACTTCTCTGCCCTGTTTTGTTTTTTTTGTACCAGGGATTGAACTTGGGCACTCGACCACTGGGCCACATCCCCAGCCCTTTTTTGTATTTTATTAGAGAAAGGGTCTCACTGAGTTGCTAAGTGCCTCGCCATTGCTGAGGCTGGCTTTGAACTCCCGATCCTCTAGCCTCAGCCTCCCAAGTGCTGGGATTACAGGTGTGCGCCACCGCGCGCCCGGCTCTCTGCCCTGTTTTCAGGTCAGCCTTCCCACCACATTTCCTGACTGGGCTGTCTGGGGTGGCAGTTTTGAGATTTTCAGTATGCCCACAGAATATCTTGACTTTCTTATTCAGATCATTGGGCATACCAGGTAGATGTGTTGGGATGATGGGGGAACTATACCCTGTCAGAAGCAGACAAGTCTTGAGAATCAAGCCAGCCTGTCCTCTTCCTTACCTCGTGGTTCTATTTTTAAAGACATCTCTCAATAGCAGGAAATCCTTCCTTTTTTCTACCTTCAATCCCTCACGCTTCAGTTTAAACCCATTTCCTCTTCATCCCAGAGAAGACAAAGTATCTTTTCACTAGCGTGGTCTAACATCTCTCATATTTTAGAATTCTTAGCTCTACTCTCTGCCACTGTGCCTGTCCTCTCTCTCCCTTGAAGGTAGACTCATAGATCTATTTCCTTTTAACCCATTTCTTATTTTTGTTCTCTTCTTTAGAGCCTGCTGGTTTCCCAGATTTTTTACTCAGACACTAGTCTGATGACTTCAGAGCATAATAGCAAGATACCTGTTTTCCACATGCCTTCCTCTTATGCCTGCATTCTTATATCTTTCTTGCTTTTGTAAAAATCCCATGCTTCATTGGTGACTCACACTCAGCTTGATGTCCACTAGGATTCCTAGATCTTCATCAGCCATCTTGGAGTATGGCTAAACTTTCACTCCCGACTGTATCGATGCCACATTTCTCCCTTCCCACATCTCCTCTCTGTCCTTGTCCATACTGAACTTGGTTCTCCTCTGCTGACACAAGTCCCCTGCCTACCTCTCCGTTTCATGGGCTGATGTAGAGTTATGATCCTGTCCCGACATGCACCTCCTCCCTCTTGGCAACTCTCCCAGTGACAACTTCGCTGAGGGTGAGAAATACAGTGAGTGGCCTTTCTTGCCTCACTTTTCGGGTAACTTCGCTCAGGGGGAGAGCTGTTCATAACTTCCCACTGACATCTGGAGAACAAAGGTTTTGGAGGAGCGGAGCCCAGATTCCCTGCGAGCCAGCAGAGTCAAGTCTTTTTTTTTTTTTTTGAGTTTCCAGCAAAACCTGTGTTAAAATAATAGGAGCTGGTCATTGTGTTTAATAGTACAACCAAACCTAAGTGCACATAATAAGCACATCTTTTCTGTGTGCTGGGGTGAGGAGAGGTGAGCAGGAGTGTGTAGGATGATATGAAAAGCATTACAGACATGGGAAGGCATTTCAGAGTACACAAACCAGGGCATGAGTAATCACAGGCGCATAGCCACAAGGCTAGAGTTTCAATCCCTGTCTCCCTCCCCACCCCCCACTTTTTTTCTTGCACCCCAGTTCAGTGAAGATTTAACTGAAGTGGTTTCTCACCAGGGGCCACCTGCTCTTCCCACTCCAAGTTTTTTTTTTTTTTTTTTTTTTTTTTTTAATCCCTGGGATGCTGCTCCAGTGGTGCCCAGGCAACATCCCCTGATCTTTCTCAGGTTGACTTGCTCACTTCCCCTCCTGCCAAGTCCAGAATGACTGGGTAATCCCCACAGAATGACCTCACCATGGGCTGGGTGGCCTGGGAACTTCTGCCTCAGCTCTCAAGTCTGGAGCAGAAATGGGGAGTAGGTAGGGACCCTTGCATCTGGGTGGGACCCTGGTTAGGGATCCTGGGTTAGACCCTGCTTTCTCCTCCCCACCATGTGCTGCCACCTTCTCTCCTGAGCGCAATGGGTTGTGCGTGGGACGGGTAGCCTGGGCCCTCATGTTTGTCAGGTGCCTGCCTCTGCATCTCCACGGGCCATTTCCCCAGGTAACTGAGAATGGCCGGGTGGGCGTGGCCCAGGCGGTCTCAACCAACAACCTTCCCTTTGGAGGGGCCACTGCTCTGGGGCTGGCAAAGGGGGTCAATAGCATTCATAAGGCCTTATGGGTTTTCATATCGTCTCCTCCCTAAATTATTGCCTTTAACGAAGACAGAGATAATTTTTTTTTTTTTTTTTGCATTTTCCAGGTGCCCCACATAAAGCTGGTCCATATATGGCATTCTCAGTTACTTAGAAAAATGGTCCACGGAGATGGAGAAGCAGGCACACAACAAATGTATGTGGGCCCAGGCTACCTCTCCAAAGCAAAGCCCATCATTTACTTGCAAATTAAATGATGGATTGAGAATGGAAGGGCCAGGTTTTGCCCTGGATTCCCTGGCTCCTTGTTATGGAATGATATGAGGCTGGGCAGGCTTATTTCCCACGTTTGTCTCTGTGGAGAAGACCGAAGGGTTGGGTTGGGATAGGGGATGGTGTCTTTGTGGCCTTCATGGACAAGCAATGAGCCCCACATGCAGCTTCTGCCCCTGCCACCTGGAAGATGGTATCGGGGAGGCTCTTGGGCTGGGCAAATGCTGGGGAGCAGGGGATGCCCTGGAGGTGTGGGAGCAGCATCGTACACACAGCCCAGGACCCTTTTCACTGGAGGAAATGTGGTCCCTGTCCAGTTGGGAATGTGTACTGCCTCCCTTTAGGCAGCGCTGAGTGGCTCTGAATTGCATTTAAAAGCTGATTCTCTCTCTCTCCTCTGTCCTCTTTCTCTCTCTCTCTCTCTCTTTGGTGTGTGTGTATGCAAGACCTTTGATATTTGAGTAGGGAAATCCTCTCTTATCAATGGAATTCACTGACTCTTACAGTGTGTTACCCTTTTCAGTGTGCTGTGAAAAGAGCCAGACTAGATTTATTTGCACAACTCTTGATTTCTTTCCCAAGGAAAAAAACAAAAACAAAACCCAAACCAAACTAAGACAGAAAAACAAAATAAACAAAAATACAAAAACCAAAAAATGCTACGTTGAATTCTGCTTTTAGAAGACATGTTCTCTAAGTCCCAGGATGGTGCAGAAATGGGTTGTCTCAGGACTGGCATCCCAGGGTGGCCTATTGTCCCCTTGTTCAGCTATACCTTTCTACCTGCTTCCACCTGTGTGCTGAAAGTGGCCTAGCCTGAAAGCCTTCTCCTTGGAGAGTTGTAGGAGTGTCCTAGGTGCCCTGGGGTGGAATTCTGCCATTGCTTGTGAGGTGCTGTCAGGGAAGTTCTGGAGGAAATGGCTTGTGTGACCAGGAGTCCCACTGCATGCCTTAGCCTGAGCTTAGGCAGTTACCTGCCTTCCTTTCTTTGGGAATGCTGGGCCTTGGACTGGGAGCACTTCAGATGGTACAACTAGAATCCAAGCCTCTTGACATTTCCCATGGCATTTTGCCCAACACAAACCTGAGAATGGCCGCTCTTCCCTGGAGTTGCCTGTCTGCTCGTTGGGAAGAGAGGGGCGGCCTGTCCTTCAGACTCTGGGTTATTTGTAGTCTGGGACTCCTTTGGATGCTCAGTTCTAGAACGAGGTCTCAGTGTTTGTTCCCCAGGTGGAGGCGCGACAGGAGTATTAGTTGTGGAGGCTTTTTCCTCTTTCTTTTCTTCTGTTCAATTATCTGTTCTGTTGTGGGTATGAGTGGGAGGCTACGTAGGTAGCTGACTCTTGGGAGCTGGGAGGATCCAGAAATGAATGGGAAGTTTCTCAAAAGATACGAAGATTTGCTCCTAGAAGAGAGAAGCAGCAGGAATTCTGGAGAGAGGCCACCTCAGTGTCCACACCTGGAGAAGTGCTCAAGTCGGGTGGTGGCTTTGGGCATGGGGCACTGGCTTCTGCTGTAGACAGCCTAACAAGAGTGGGTAGAGGCACCAACCCCTCACCACCTGGCAGTGAGGAAGTGAACCAGTTTGAGCATGGACAATTTCTTCTTCCATTCCTGGGACCACACTCCTGTCCCTTCCTTGTGCCTTGTTCTACCACCTTGGAGCAGTGTCAGCTTCATAAATGGGGGAATGGGGCATGAAGGGGGTTTACCTGGACCCTAATTAGCACGTGAGTCCGTCAGTGTGGTCATCTCTCACGGGTAACCATGGATGGTGGTGTGGTCCAACATGACTTCAATACTGCCCTGAGTATTCGTTTTTGGGTGAGATTAATCTTGGAGATGTCTATGAGGTAAAATGTCTTCCTCCTTGTACCATCCAAAAGGAAGATAGGCCACGTGGGTGGGCAATGTGGTCAGGCTTATTCATTCACTTTAGGTGTGTATTGTAGTAAAACTTGCTTGTTCTCTCACCCCTCATTAAAGGTGACTCACAGAGGAGGAACTGAAAGAAAATAAACCACCTTCACCAAACCATGAACATCACCAGAATGTGAACCAACTTCACGTAACCTAGGGAAGGCCCAACAATGACATTCTCGAAGCCATTTTAAATTAGATAAGCCAAGTTACTGGAGGCAGCCTTCCTCCTTTGAAGCCCACTTTCTTATTTGATTGGCAGGAGTAGGGGGACAAGGGTGGATAGAAGGGGGCAGATCCTTTCCACCTGAGCGCATGACATGCAGCCAGAAAAGGGAAAGTACACAGGTCAAGTGACTTTCCAGGGCCATCTAGCCACCTGGCAGAGCTCAGTCATTAACCCAAATGAATTATTCTGAGTCTCAAACCTGTGCTTTTTCTAGTGCATGAGGCTGCCACCTTCAGCAACCCAACAGACTGATAGGTGGGGCTCTGAATGCTTCTGAATTGTCCCCTCTCAAATATCCTAGGTAAGCAAACTTCCTCTTTTGACAGCTTTTTGGGGATGGTGAGCACAAAGGGTTCTTCCCAGCTCTCTAGCTTTAGCTATTCTTGGCTTTTCAAGTTGTTGGAAGGAAGTTGCAAGCCCAGGTGGCTGCATATCTCCATTTTGGAGTTTCTCTGACACTGGGAAGGGTTATAGTTTGTTTGGCCCAGTTAGTCCTAAGCCCTGAGCTGTTCCCTTTCTTTTGCCTTTGAACATCTCTCTACCCCATTGTCAGAAGGCCAACTTGGTGCGTGTGCTTGGACCTCTGGGTGGAGCAGAGGAAGCACCTCACAATCTTATTGATCTATTTATTTGAAAGAGAAAATCTATTTTTTTTTTTTAAAATCCCATTTGCTTTGCCATTTATTCCTCTTCCTCTTTCCTTCATAGCAAAAGTGCTTAAAGCTTGGAGAGTGAATGACATCCCTCCCTGCATGTTTTACCTTATAAACTGCTTCTTTGCCAACTGCATTTCCAACTTATTATAGTTTTTTTGTGGCTTGGAAAATACGTTGACTGAGTGATGATTGTTTTCGTGAAATGGTGCAACATGTAAAGCAATGGTTGTCATTAATAGCACCATTACATAGAGTGTAGCTTTTTAAATCTTCAGTTTCAAATGAGATTAGTGCTCGGTTAACTTAAAATTGCCCCCAAAGAAGGAGAAAGAAAGAAAGGAAGAAGGAAAGAAAGAAAAAGAAAGAAAGAAAGAAAGGAAAAAAAAAACCATCCCAGAACTGTCGGAAATCAGACGGAAATATTAGCATTATGAAACATGTTAACAAGTGGCCATTAGCACTTTTTATCGGCATGAATAGCGTCTTTAACTGTTTTATTGGTAAGAGAATAGAGCCCAGTCACATAGAATGGCATTACTTTCCAAATTGGCAAGTTCTTTTAATTCAGACTTCTCCTTGCTGTTGCCTACTGGGGAGTAGTCATTCACCTGTCAAAAGGTGTGTGGGGGTAAGAAAGGGCCCGTTAGCACTTCTGGCTGCATCCGGGCTCTTGGGTATAAGGACTCAGTCCCTTCACTTTGTCTCCCTTCTCCCCTACTCCATTCCCAGGAGGAGGGAGAGTCTAAAAGCATCAATGGGGGAAAAGTAATGCTGGGTAGCTGGCATCTGAGGGTTTGTGCCTGGCCAGTGTCCCCTGCATGGCATTGGGTCTGAGGACGAGTGCTCAGCTGCAAGGGTATGTGTGGGGACCACCAAGCGCTGCTTAGAGTGGGTCCTTCCCCAGGTTCTTAGCCTCTTCTCTTCCTAAAGGCTTTTCATAAGCCTTGGGAAAAAGACCTTAATTAGTCTTTACTGGTCTCTGTCAAAGGTCTCCACTCTTTTTCTCCCAGACCAGATGAACCCCGCCATTTATATTATAATGAAAACATTCTTCCTTCTAGGCCTCAGGTCCTGTGGGGAAAATGGAATTTGGCCCCAAACCAAACTCCAAAGCCAAGTGCCCCAGGTTGGACCGCCTGACAGTTTTATAGATACAGCGTTGAGCGGCCTCTTGGCAGTTTGGAATTGTAAGGTTTGCTCATTCGTTTTTCAACAAATAGTTTGAACACCTGCTGTGTGCCGTGAACTGTTCTTGGAGTTTGGCATATAGCAGTGGTCAAAGCATTAAAAACTCTTGCTCTTGGGATGCCCTGTTCGCTGGGAGAGACAGCTGATACATAAATAAATATGTGAGTTATGTGGTATGTCAAATCAAACTGCCTTGGAGAAAACTAAGATGGGGAAGGGGAAAGGGAATGTGTGGTGCTCATGCTTCCTTATAGGATGGTTGGGGAGGCCCCCCTGAGAAGCACAGGCTCCGAGGAAGTGAGGAAATGTGTCATGTGGCTTCTGGGGAAGAGGATTCAGCAGATGCAAAGACCTTGTGTATAGTCTGCCCAGTTGGTGGAGCTGGGTGGGTGATACTGAAGTCAGAGAGGCACTAGGGGCATGGAAGGGGTCTGGCTCCTTGAAGGCTGTTGGGCAGGCTTTGGCTTTGACTCCAAGGGAGATGGGAGCCACTGGAGGAGTGGCATCATACGACGTGCATTTCTAGAAGGTCCCTTAGGCTGCTTTTTGAGACTTGAGCATGGGAAGTTGGGAAGAAGCAGAGGGAGGCAAAATCCAGGCCTGATCATGGAGGCTTCGACCCACATAGCCAGGATCTGAAAAGGGGTTAGATTCTGGACATACTTTGAAGGTAAAGCCAACAGGACTTGCTGACTGGGAATGGGGTATGAAGGGAAGAGAGGAGTAGAGGTGGACCTGAGATGTTTGACTGTGACTAGAAGGGTAGAATTACATTTGTGTGTGTGCATGTGTGTGTGGGGGGGGAATGGGCCTGGAAGGCCATGGAGGTGCTTAAGAGAATGGGTGTGTGTCCTGCAGGTTAGATCTCAGGTGGGTTCTGGCTACTGCACCTGTTGGGAAAATGAGTGGCCCTCAGATGTGGCTATTAGGGGACCTTCCAGCTGACTGCTCACTGCTGAGATGAGTTAGGTCAAATCTAACTGCAGTTCACCAGAGGAGGCCAGTTCTCTACTCTGCAATCTTTTGTTTGGTTTCCTTCTCCATCATTCTGTAGCCAGTGAAGACAACCTGATCTTTTGACTCCGAAGTACCTGCTTTGTTTCTTGCACTTCTTCACTTAGCGTGTTTCCTCAGGGCTCAGGTGCACCATCAGGGGCTGCTGGTGTTCCATGGGATTTGGAAATGAGTGTGTAAGCTACATCTTTTTCTGGCTTCTCAGGACTCTGGCTGGCACTGTGTCTTGTATGTCTGAAGATGTTTTTGCTGCTGTGCTGGGCACAGGTCTGCTGGTCAGCCCCAGGGGCTGGAATTTCTTGTGGAAATCCCTTGTCCTCTTTTCCCCAGATCCTCCTCCTCCCTTTCCCCATTCCTGGAAAGAGGAGGGCTGGCAGATAGAGCATTTTTCCTTGAAAGGAGAGTGGAGAGCCCTCTAATGGAAAAGTAAAATAATTCTTGGAATCTTCGCAGCACTCAAGCCAGCCAGAGCTGAGATCAGTAAATTTTAGGGGGGTAATTTGCAAGGACGTAAATCAAACAAATTGTTTTCTTGCTCTGACCTCAGCTCAGATCTTCAGACCAGAAACCTGTGACTTCAGGAGTCTGATGAGGAATGGGAGCTGGTGTTTCTGAGCCCCTCAGGACTTTGGGGATTATTGGGGAACCCAGGATAGGTTCCTTTCTGGAGGGCTCCTTTTCCTTTGTCTCAAGAAAGACCTTAAATAGGAGTGTGTTGAGCATAAATTTAATGTTCCTCAAGTTAGGCCTGGGTTTTCTTTCTCAATAGTGCTGGTTTTTCCACACGTAGAACAAATTGTTTGAATCACAGGTGACCCAAGGGAAAACCCCTAGAAGAGTCCCAGCTGCAGCTCACAGGTCCAGCCCAGTCACCAACAAGACCCTCAGGGAAATCCAGAGGCCTGAGCCCTCCCCATGGTCCCTTGTAGGTAAACGCCTGCATCTTCTTGAGCCAGATGCTTTTCTGCTCTCTTCGTCCTCATAGTGAGGTCTCCGTGACCAGTTTGACATGGGACCTGAAATAAGTTGTCATGTCTCACACATCAGTCAAGGCTGCACATCCTGGAGGAAGTCGACTCCTCTTCACAAAGGGAAAAGCCAGCACAGTGCCTTTATTTTGCTGTTCCAAAGCCCTTTTAAAACACGTGTGGGGAATGTTTGTCTTGCAGCAGCTGGCAACTTCCTTGTTTGTGAGCTGGGCTCATGGCTGGACTGCAGGGCCTGCTCCTGTCACTTGCAGTGACATAAGCGTGTGTACCCAAGAATCTTCTCTTTGGCTCCTCTTTCCCACCCAGCTTTCTCCCGAGTTCTGAACCAAGTGTGGATGCGGTTGAGTTTCCTCCTAGTTTTTATTTGTCTAATTTGTTGTTGTTGCTTGGGGGAAGGGGTGGGCAGCCCTCTGGCTGTTGTCATTTTAGGCTGGTTCTTCAAGATGAATAATTACTTAGTTGTTGCTCAACTACTTTTGTTTGTGAAATAAAGGGCAGTAATCCCCATGACATGAGAGAATTTCAGGTTTATTGTGATTTCTTTTTTGCAATTGTGTCTGTTCTGCTTAGTTTGGGCATTGTCTCGAACCCTATAGGAACCCATGTGGAAGACTATCGGATTTTAAAGCTTTAGAAGTACGTGTGTATACTATGTCTTTTGTGGAATTTGTTGTTGTAATAATGATCCATAGTAATTATCCTACAGTCTGCTGTCCTTTGTTATAGGGGCATTGGGTTAGTGTGAATTCATGGCCCTTGGACAATTTCAACGGCTTGAGTTTTGCTTCTCTACGGGCTCCCTCCCTGTTTTCTGTCCTGTGCTATTTGGAAGACAATTTCCACATTTCTGCCCTAAGTCTTAGAAAAAGCTCAGGACTTGAGGCAGTAGCAGAGCTAGGACAGGGAGCTTAGTTCAGGTGGGAGGCGGCCCTGCATGACAGAGACTCTGTTATGCAGACAGTGAGCTGTTGAAGCAGCTGCATGTGGAAAGAGTTCTTCCCCTTGCCTGCCCTCTTTTCTTGAGAGCCTCCAAAACATTTGAAAATGCAAAAGCACTTCACCGGGTTTTAACTTTGTCAACGAGAGAGTGCAGCGGCTTGGTAGATTTTATACACATTTTTTCCAGCTTTTCAAGAAAGACAAGCTCTTTTTTTCTTTCCCTCCTCTTTTCTTTTCTCTCTCTTTTTCGTTTTGGTGTCTTGTTTTGCATTCTACTGAACTAGAAGAGCATTTAATCCTTGGCCTCCTGTCTGTGGGGATATTATGTTTTTTTAATAGTGCTTGTTTATGACTAAGGTCAAAGACAGTATTTCAGAACAAAAATTAGAGTTAGTTCATAATTGAGTACATATGTATGTTACTGTTTATTTTTATAGTTTGCTAATTTATTTTTAAACAGCTCAGTTACGCCAACATGTTTATAGCTCTGTTCATCACATGCCTTACCAGTCAGGGTGTTAAAAGGCACATGCTTTTCAATAGTTTGGATCCCAAGTTAAATTAGATAATGCCATCAGGTAGCAATTTAATTACATTAATTGAATGTTTAGGCGGAAAGGTAGTTTTGCAGAGGCTATAATGAAATAACATTTATAAGTACACATGTATAAATCTCAGCATTATAGACATTATTTGAGGTTGCTGACAGAAAAATGGATACATATCAGGCATTTAGAAGGAAACATGGAGGGGGGTGTTCTCATCTGTGGCAAATGCTGCTTTCTCAGTTCAGGAGACTCCCGGGCACTGTTTCCCTTGTGAGCCGCCTCTATCCTTGGTTCTCTGAGCAGCAATACACAAAGGCACTTTGGGTGCTGTGTTTGTGTGGCTGGACTTTTCTGGGAGGCAGAAATGCCAGCTCAGGTGGGCTCACTGAGGCTGAAAAGACAAGACACAGTCCAGTGAGGTCTTTGTCACCTTGGAGGGACTAAGTGTTGGCATTCTTGGCTTTACCCCGGTGGCGCTCCAAGCCAGCTCTGTCCTGACTCTGAGCAATGCTGTCTCAAGGTTCCAGGGGATTTTACAGACGAAAGCTGCTGGCAGATTCTTGTGGCTTTAGATGTGGCAAGCCAGACCACAGCCTGCCTGTGAAGGTGACTTTTCCTTGAGTGGGAAGGAATTAAATGAAGAGGCCGGAAGTCCCAGCCACTGGTCAGCACCTGCCCCGATGTCCTCAGACAGTGGGAACGCTTGGCATTTGACTAATATGATGAGCTATTTGGGGCCCAGATGTTCTTCCCTACCTCTCTGTGATTTAATGTGGTGGGTGTTAAATTACGTCTGGAAAAAAAAGGGATTTTTAGGTGTGCTAACAACAGATCCTTTGCCTAGGAGTAATTCATTGTCTTCTCACACCACCTGGCGTCACTGGGACTGCAAAGCCTAGCATGGTGTTCCATACCCTGCAAAACCCTATTTGGGTTATTTGCCAAATGCCACCTTGCCACCCCCACAGTGTCTGGTAGATAAACCAGGTGGGTCAGCTGTTGCTCCTGGGTGTTTATTGATTGCAAATTTTCAGCCCACCATTGTTTTGGGGAGTGGGCGGTATTTACCCCCTCCCTTAGGTAGACATGGCCCTCCCTATGTAGAAGTCAGCCATGAAGGACAGTCTAAAATTAGAGACTCACAAAGGCTGGGTGGGGATGAAGTTCAATGGCAGAGCGCTTGCCTAGTGTGTGCCAAACCCTGGGTTTAATTCCCAGTATCCCCCCCCCCAAAAAAAAAATTATTGACCCACATGTGTGTGTAGGGGGTGTGTGAAACCCACTCTCATTACAGAGTGCTCAGTTTGTGTCGCCTGTCCCTGGGAAGTGGGGCCAGTGGACATGGGATCCTGATTTCCTAATGCTCTTGCCTTGGTTGTCTAGGGGCCTGTCTGTCCCCTGAACAAGAGCTGAAGGAGCTGGGAGGGAGGGCTGGGAGCATGGGAAGGGGACCACAAGGTAAGATGGGAAGGTAAAGGAGGGCTGGGTTGGCTTCCCTGGAGGCATCAGAAAGCTGGGGCTCCTCGTGCAGATGCAGTGTGTGTCCAGCTGAAAGCAGCCCCACCTGGGTGACTAGCTGATGAGTGATTTTCCCCACGCTGACAGCTGCTCCAGCACATTTCACCTACAAGTCCTGACAAAGTGCTGTGTTCTATTGGGGCTGTTATTACTGTAGCAGGCATTTGGAAGAATCTGGAAGCATGGAGCTCTTAAAGAACAACCTTAAAGCAATTTCTGAATATCTGTTTCTTGCCTTCTCTCCAACCCTCTAACTTTTTTTTTTTTTTTTTTTTTTTTTTTTGGTTTATGAAAAACTGGGCCCATCCCTTTCAAATGTCCATTGTGCTGTTAGTAATGAACACAGAGATAAAATCGCAGTGTTTTATAGGTCTTGACTAAGCTCTTTGATGAGCATTGTAATATTTGAACCTCACCTCCTGAGCTGCCTTGTGAAGAGGCAGGAGAAGGTGAAATCTGAAGCCCAGAGAGGCTCAGTGGCATGTCTAGTCTCACACAGCTTCAGGAGTGGACTTAGATTCCAGCAGAAGGCTGGGTTTTGGTAAAAGATCTGTTTTAGCAGTTTGGAGTGGGGAAGCTGGTGGGGTGCTCCGTGGGAGGGGAGGCTGGTTGTAAGACTTAATTTGGTCTTTTTAAGGTTTGGGGAAACAGAAATGTACCTCTGACATTCAGCCCCTTTGTGTAATTTCAAGATTTGATCACTGTAGTCCCTCAGCACCAGTGCTAACTTGGAGAAGCCTCTCAGTAATTACATCAGCTACCTTTCCAGGTGAGAAGCAGTACCTGTTTCTTGGGCTTTTTCCTGTCTTGCTGAAATGCTGAGCAAGGACTCTGAGTAGGAGAGTTTGGGGGAGGCAGGCAGGAATTGGTCGTTTCAGTAGATACATTCTTCCATTTGCTTTTTGCCATAGACTTGATGTTTCCTGGGTTCCAGGATGCTGAGCTCCAATTTCAAAAGGAACATTAGTATAAATCTAGAAACCACAGGTAGTCCAAGGTCACCATTTTTTTTTTTTATTCCTTCCTTCTTGGGAGAGCAGGCTGGCAGGTTCAAGTGTGTGTAATATCCTGGCGTTCAGATTCCTGTCCTCCTCTGCCTTTGTAGTGGGTGGCTTGGCTGGGTGAGGGCCCACAGTGATTTAGAAAGGGAAAGGCGGATCCAGACAGATCTGAAGATGGTGCATCTTCATTGCAATTGCTTCTGCACGTGTGCAGGGGGAAACTGCTGTGTGGTGTGAGCTCTGGGCCCTGTTCTCTTATTCTGACCTCAGCAGAGCACTTGTATTTTGTGTGGGGTGTCCTGCCAAGCAAGCGTGAGACCAAAGGGAGACCAGGGTCCTGGGCACAGGGGCAGTGTAGGCTGAGTGATACTTTCCAGAGTTCTTAGACTGCTGCCCAAAGCTAGGAATGCTTCCAGCAGGTATTGGGAAAATGTAGAACTTGGGACTTGGTCTGGTTGGAACTTAACCCTCAAGTGTCTTTTTCTCCTTCCCTGCCTTCCTCCTTCTTTTCTTGCTTCTTTTTCTCTTTTTCTAGAATCAACAAAGCAGCCTTTAATCAATTTGCAAAAGATTTAGATGAATGCAAACTGGTTTAATTGTAAAAATTATGTAAAAAGTACTTAAACACTGACAAAAGATCAAGAACATTGTCTCGGTCAGTGGGCATTGGATTTGCATCTTGTCTCCCAGATCTTCTAGACAGGTTATGTTAGTCCTCACAAGGTGTCACATTTTCCTGGCAGGAGCTTTAGGTTTCCAGGAGGGTGAACAAGGGCCATCTGGGTGTTTGACGAAGGCTGTCTGTGCTGGTAGAAATTGCTGGGTGTGGAATCCACTAAAGCTTTGTAAACCCTGAAGCTGCCACTGGTGTTGGGAACTTGGTTGGTGCTCAGGCCCCAGCTCTGCAGATTTTTCTCATAGAATTGGGCAGCGCATAGCAGGCTGACCCATAGGTAGGACTGTATGCCTATCCCGGGAATAGATGGAGGAGAAAACTGTCACAGTGCTCAGAGGAAGAAGAGCTAGCTGTCCCCCTGGGAGGGGCCTGGTTCCTGGAATGCCTGCCCAGGCTTTGGTGGGAAGCATGAGTGAGGATTTTAACAAGAAGTCAGAATCCCTGGGGAAGTGAAGTTCCTTTGCAGCTGTCCCCCTGGTCTGTCTTTGGTCTCCTGGTTGGACTCAGTGTCGTTCCCTTCCCACCCCCCACTGGACTCTCCAGCTGTTTGGAGACTGCTGAGGCTTCGGAATGGGGCCAGCACCATCACGGGTGATGTGGGACTGGGAGGGTCCAGGTTTGGAGGAGGTGGCTTCCTCCCCTGCCTCCAATGCCAAGGCAAGTGCAGTGAGCAGGGCTGGCACTGCACCTCCCCCTGAGTACCTTCTCAACGGCTGTGAGCCTCACTTTAAACATATTCCACGTGCATTAAGAGGACAGATGCATTGGTTTTGCTTCAAGCCAGTAGCCATCCACCCTAGATAGGTCTGGGCCCTAGAAGACAGGTAGATTGTTGGAAAGAGGAAGCAAGAAGCCTCACGGTTGTGTTCTTTCTGTTTCTTACCCCTTCCCAGTCTCGTTCACCTTTGTGAAGCTTGACTCCCCTGAGGTTAAGAGCTTTGTCCTGGTCACTTGGCTTCTGAGTGACAGGACTGGAATCTATGTCTATTGACCACCAGGTGGGTGCTCTTTCTGCTCTACGGTGTTACCACAATCAGCGCCGCCAAATTTGTTTATCTGATGAAGAATGAAAACACAGTTTTATTACTGTAGCAAAAGAACATTAGAACATGAAAGAATGCCACGTTAGAAAACTCTCTAAATGGGTATTTCTTAACACCCCTGTTTCCATATAAGAGAGCACGGGATTGGGTGTGAAGAATAATTTTTGTTGGAGGAGGAGAAAGGGAGGAAGCCGGTGGGAAAATTCGGAGCAGGGCTCGAGACCCAGGCGCCGCGCACAGAGCGTGTGTTGGCAGAGCTCACACACGCGCTGGCACAGCCGTGTGCTACTCCCGAGTTCCACGAAGAAGTTACTCTGCCTGTGTAATTTTATTAGGCTGAGTCTTTTTCCGATGGTTTATTTTTCCGTTTGCTCACAACCTGTAGAGGGGAGCCAGGGAGGGAGTCCGCGCAATTGCACTATTTACCTACTCTCTGACTTTGGAGCTCAGCAAATCTGTTGTGCATCGCTTCGTTCTGCCGACTTTTAGAGATCAGGACAATAAACTGTGAGCCCATCAGTACTTGTGGAGGGATCTGATCTCTGATTGTTGCTTAGATAAGTGTCTGTACAAATATTTATAATTCTGATAGTCTTGAGTTGCGTTGTTATAACGCGCAAAGCTGTCAGGTTTCCAGGACTTCTGGTGGCCTAGCTTCTCTGCAGTGTGAGCTTTATTCTCGGTCTGGTCTTTCCTTCTGAAGGTCTGTTAGCCTGTGATTTCACCCAGGGCAACACAAGTAGAAAGAAGCATAATAATATTACTTTGTTCCATCCTTCACTAGAAAAATAATTGGAATAAGAAGTCATTGTGCTGGCAGAGAGGCCAATATAACTTCTCAGAATGTGTCTTCCTGTTCTTCTTCTTCAATTTTTATGTGAGACGAATACATTGCTGTAGCAGAGCACGGTCACAGTTTGGGAAGGCCTGTCTGTATTAGGTGAGCACTTGAAAGAGAACATATCAAGCAGGTAAACGGGTCTGGAAGTGATTAATCAAATTACAGAAATATCCTTCAATTCCCTAACGGACTCATGGCTCCCTGGGACACTCACATGCATATTTATAGATTGTGGAAGACAGAGCCCAGACTGTGAGCTTCTCAAGGGCAAGCAGCAAGGCTCATGCCGTGTTGTTCTCCCAGCAATTAATCACACATGTTTGAAGTAAATGAGTGAAATTGGCTTTCATTGACTACCAGGCAGGATGAAGATAGCGTTTCTGAAATGATGGTGGAAATTAAGTGCAACGTTGGGTATCCACTGACGGCTTTTCAAAAGTGGGTCTTGTTTGGGAAGATGGTCCACAAGCATCTCATTTGGGAGGAGCTTATGGGGGAATTGGAGACCCCTGCTTTGAAATAAGTGCACCAGGAGCTGGGTGAAGGAGTTCCGATTTTCCCATACTGCAGATGGGGATGGGGACTAGAAGTGCTTATGAGCCCACTCAGCTAGGTTCCTGAGATCCAGTGGATACAGGACTTCTGCTCTGGGCTGAATGCTTCAAACCAACTCCCATGGCAACCACAGGGGCCTGGTGACACAATAGGGTCATGCATTTTTGACTGATGAAGAAACTGAGGCTCAGAGAGGTTCAAGAGTTGTTCAAGAGTCCACAACCAGGAAGTGGCAGTAGATGAAGTGTCCAGTTAATCTGCCCAGTGTGGGAGTCTGGGTATTCACCCCGCTGACCTGCTAAGGCTTGAAGCTGTGTGTCCCGTCTCCAAGCTGTAGGTTGCTGTTCGAGGCCATCAGTCTTACACCTCGAGTGCCGGTAGGTGCTATCTCTGTAGGTCGCAGCCACCAGCTTGGCTCTAGACTTCCTTCTGAGGGGTTGGGAAGTATGGGGCATCTGGTTCATCCCCTGATATACCTTGTCCCTGCCTCTTGTCCCCATAGTCACAGGGCCTTACCCCCTTTCTATGGCTTTTGCCACTCTAATGCCCAGTCGTGCCAAGGGGATTATGCTGGCCAGGCCACCAGCCACTGCATGTCCTGCTCTGTCGGCATGTCTGTCAGCCCAGAGGTGTGGTTCATGGGGCGGAGGAGGAGTCAGAGGCAGCTTGGTCTAGGGGAACTGGTCTCAGGAAACCTCACCTGCCCCCTACCTGCTCTCTGCCCAGGCTGGAGTTGGGGACTTTCATACCCCAGGGCCACTTCTCTAACACATAGCCTTTGTGCTCCCCACGTGCTGTCCCCTGACGGAGCCAGGCCTCTAAGTTTCCAGTCCAGGGCAGAGCAGCAGGACCCTGGGAGCCACGGCCCTCGGTGCCTGGGGCATAGCCCTGACATGCAATCTCTCTGGCAAGCAGCCTCAGGCAGGCCTGGGCAGAGGACCGAAAGCGGGCGAAGGAGGGCAGGGAGCTGCACAGGGCGGCCCAGAGACAAAAGCCAGCTCGAGTAAACAGCCTGGCGGTGGGGTGGGTGCCCTGGCTGGAGGGGCTCGCCCGGGCTGGCCTGCCCTGGGAGGAGGCAGATTGGCGCCGGCTCTCTTGAGTCTTGGTCCCGCTTTAGGCCTGCCAGCTGCTGGAGCTGCACGTGGGGCTGGAAGTCTGCTGCTTCTGGGTGGGAGGAGGAGAAGACAGAGCTGAGATGGCCGAGTGTCAGCCAGCTTCAGAACGTGTCCCCTCCCCACCATGTTGTTGTGGCCCCAGCGTTGCCCCTTTGGACCTGGGGAGCTCGTGTTCCCTGGGGCTGATGGGGAGATGCAGGGCCATTGTTGGAGGGGTCTCTTTGCCGCCCTGGCCTGTGGCAAACCCTGTCTTCAGAAAGGCGGGGGACTTGAAGGAGTTTGGGCTCTGAAGCCAGGTACCCCTAAGTTTTGACCTGCCAGCCCGTGTGGCCTTGGATGGGGCTCCTGCTCCAACCTATAAAATGGGGCTAGTTTCTTTTCTTGCCTCTAGGAAGAAACGTGCCTATAACTCTTCACTGCCAGGTGACACAAAATGTGTGGTTCTGGTACCGGGGATTGAACTCAGGGGCACTCGTGTATAGGTCATGGCTCCTGAAGGAGGCATGGGTGTCTTTTGACTTCAGTCTCTAACACAGTGGATCAGATGTGTGGCAGGGAAACACCTAGGTGCCCCTGGGCCCTGCAGGCCCACTGAAGGATGCTGTCCACTCACCT
Organism: Tamias sibiricus; assembly: GCA_025594165.1. Classification (NCBI taxonomy): domain Eukaryota; kingdom Metazoa; phylum Chordata; class Mammalia; order Rodentia; family Sciuridae; genus Tamias; species Tamias sibiricus. The sequence continues at coordinate 45,807,341 of CM046670.1, forward strand.
GGTGTATGCCTGACCTGTGCGCCACCTGGCCTGCCCGGGCTCTGTGGTCACTATTCTCCGTCTCATTGGCTTGGACCCCAAAGATGGGAGAAGATAATGATAGCCCTAGAAATCTGAGCACCAGGAGACACGTCAGAGGGTCATTGTCCAGAAAAGGCAAAAATAGCTGGGCTGTAGTTGTAGCATTCTTCCTTTTGAATGCCCATGTGTGGATAGAGTCAGGGGAAGGGAAAATGGGAAGAGACCCTGGCTCTGCCTCTCACCCACCCTCATTCTTCCCATTCCAGTGAGGAAAGTGTCACTCTGGGTAAGTTGGACAGGCATCTGATTGACCAAGGATTATAGGTGATTTGCACACATGTATGATGTACATACATATTAGTACAGAAATTTAAGAAGCTTCCCTAAGCAGCAAAGTCTCTAGACTGCTTGGATAATCAGCAGTCTGGCCAACGATGGGGTGAGTCCTCATAATCCTGGGCCTGCAGATCCCCCACTGGCTTCTAGTCTCTTCCCCTCAGCTCCCTGCTGCCCTCTCTTTGCTGATCTTAGGTGCCAATGAGTAGATGGAGAGACCAGATCACTTCTCAGTTCTGTTCAACACCCTTAACCTATTTGCTGCTGAAATTTGAAAAAGAAATGCCAAGTGCCAGAGGTGGCTAGATGATGAATGTGCCAGGCCACTTCTAGGAGAGGAAGTGGGTATGGGGCAGTCTGTTGCCTTCCTGGTACCAGGATGATGCAATGCTTGGAGGCTATGACCTCCTACCTCCTCAGGGCACGCCCTGCAACCTTGTAGGGACCCCTCTGTTCAGTCCAGCCTGGGTGTGCATCTTGTGTGCTTGTTTGGCACTGATAGGGGTCACCGGTGGGGAGGAGTTCTCAGAGCACACTGCTGCAGGTCCTGAGAGCTGTCCCTGAGGCTGTGCCCAGCCTGTAATGTCCAGGGCCTCTTCTGCTGGGGCTCTCTGCTTATCACCGTGGGCATTATCAGCACTCACCACCTCTCTGCCCAGGGCTGTGGTGTCCCCTCGAGGAGCCACACACCCTTCTACCCAGAGGCCCTCTTGCTTGAAGTATGACCCAGTCCCCCCTCCCCACCTTCCCAGACTTTGGACTCGTGCCAGCCCTGAATAATGTCCTTCCCCAAGGGAACCGACCCAACTCTCTAGGGTTGGCCCCATGGTTCCCCCAGCCCCTCGCTGCCTTGGGCCTCCTGGGTTCTGTGCACAGTAATCTCTGTGACACCCACATCATTGTGGGGTCTCCTGGTGGCCTTTGGATGATGGGGTGGCAGGTCCAGGGTTCTTTTTCTATCACCTGGGCCACTCCTGTACTGTAAAGGAAATTGGTTTCCTTTAGGACAATGCACAACTTCCTTTTGATCATTTCTCTACTAGATCATTGCCCTATTATCAGTAAAGGGAGAAATGGACAAAAAGAGGCCAGAGTCCTTTGGGGGGAAAATGTATGCTGACAGTAAGGTGGTAGCTCAGAGAAAGGGGAGAGAGTAGAAGATTGGTCTTGAAGGGCTTCAAAGGAAGTAAAGGTTGTTAAATTGCTCTGTAAGCTGCAAAGTGCCATCCGTGGAAGCTGTTATTATTATGATCATCATCATAATGGTCATTATCATCACCATTACAGGATGTGGCAGTGACGGAGGTGACTGGTGAGTGCTGATTGAGTTTCCAGCCCATTCCTGATGGTATAGGCCATGAATGTGCCTACCTGGGATATTTGAATTCAGTTCAAGATCTGGGGTTTAAGCCTAGACTTCTGATACCTAGACTCTCTGATACCTCCCTGGCCTGCTAAGTTGAGATCTAGTTTTTAGGGATCCACTTGAAGACAATTTATCTATACTTGAATATGTAGTTATTCGTATTCTTAAAAATCTGAATTTATCAAACAGAGCAGTTAAAAGGTGATGTTTCATTGTACAGAAGAGTTTTCTTCACCTTAGAAAAGGATCCACAGTAGTCTGCCTTTGCACGGACTGTTTCTCTAGCTCATTAAGTGCTTACAGGTCATTAACTACTCTGCAAAAGGACTTTGGTAGAGAAAAGAAAAGCTACAAGGAAGTAGTTCTCAATTCTAGGTTGGGGGGGGGGTGCTGGTTAAGGAGGATTAGAATTGGTTGGCTAACAGGTGTCTGAGGACTCGCTGGGGCAGGAGAAAGGATGCTCCCTTCCATCTGAGAACTCAGGGTCCCTTTGGAATCCCAGCTTTAGACATTGGGTCCCTAGGTGTGTTCACTTAGGTCTCCTGATTGTAGATAGGAAGTGGGTCCTGCTGTATGGAAATCCAGTTTACACTGTTTTTCAGGAATACCCCTGTTGCAGACAGGGAGGGAGATCTGAGGAAGCAGCAGACCTGAGACTCTGTGGGATAATGGAGGGCATCTGGAGTGTGAAAATTACCGGATGGCTGTGCTGGAATGTAAGTGGGTGGTCAGTATTTGCACTCCAGGCCTAGGCTGTGGAAGATGTTAGCCATGCATTCACCTGATTCTTCCAGGAGGAACTGGCTCAGTTCTGGGTCTCATGGAAGGTGATGTTCTCTTCCTGTTCCTGCTCTCCTGCCTATTACTGCTCTAGATTCACTTTTGCCTCATGTCCAGAGCTGACCAGAAGGAAAATGGCAGACCTATTTTCAGACTCTCAGCACCAGCCTGGCACTCTACCACTGCCCCAGATACCTGCCCCTTTGGTAACACCTTTGGAATGATCTACCCTTGCCCTATCCCTCTGTCTGTGGCAGCCTGCACTGCCCTCCTGGGCCAGGCATTCTATAAATGTTGACTGGACTTCCATTGCAGGGGTCATGCTTTGTTTTTCTGGCTTCCAGGGTATTTTAAGGTCCTGTTGTTTTGGAACATCATGAGCAAGTCCACGTTCCCCTCATCCATTTCCTTCATGCATTTTCCACACATAGTTTCAGTCCTTTTCCTACTTGTTACCCTAATAGCCTCATTATCCTAGGTGGCCTTCTCTTCAACTTGTTCCTTCCTTTTGGGCAATCTTTCCCAGATCTGCAGTACATTCCTTAGGTATTTTTAAAAATATTCTAAAAAGTGTGAAAACATCCATGTAGTTTGGAGACTCAGAGACATGGCAGCACCGTTGAGGACAGTTTGTCATAGAGATGCCCTCACAGGCTCCCATGGCAGCAGGGCTTTGTGTTGGGGGCCATATCTTGAGTCACCGCTATAGGAGCAGGAGGGGAATTGGAGTGTGCTGGGTGCCTTCTATCTATATATGCAGATTCAGGTTCCCTTTCACATATTTCCACTTTCAGGGAAGCCCCAACGTCTCACAGCACAGGCACTACAACACGTGCATGTATAAATTTTGACATGATGTGTATGCATCGCAACAGACATGTAATGTCTGCACCCAGCCTAGGAAACAGCCTGGCTGTGCCCACCAGCTGAGCTGAACTTGTTTCTAGAGGGTTCTGCTCGGAGGTACTGATGGAGCCCACATGCCATCCCTGTGATGAGGAAAGAAATGAAGTCAGGACTTGGGACTATCTATAGTGATATACCTGACGAGAGACACGGGGTGGTCTCTGCCCCTGGTATGCATAAGGAAGAGCAAGGAGCTGATTCAAGTGCAAATTCCCAGTTCCTGGCCAGAAAAGACAGACAGCATCCACTCATAGACACAGAGCACCAGGGTAAACACAACTTTAAAGGTGGTCTAGTGCAGGCTTAAAGTTCCTTTTTTCATAGGCCCTAAGGAAGGGTTTGGCCTCTGACTGGGGTGGGGACCTGGGTGGGGTAAAAGAGAAGTGGTAGATCTCTGGGTCTGTGGTCATTTGCTTAGGTGGCCTCTTTCAGAGGTTATTTTGCTGGTGAAGAATTGAATTTTATTTCTCCATGGGAATAAAACGGATTTGTAGGACCTACCGGGTGGACTACATCATCCCTCCCCAAATTGTAAAGAATGTGAAATTTTCCCCGGTCTGCATTCTCCCTACCTCATCACTACCCATCTCTGTTCCTTCTGTCTGTCCATTAGTGTATCCGTTGTACATAGACACTTGTCAGGCACCAGCTACTCTGCTGGAATCTGCATTTCTGATTGACTTCTTCCCCCAGTCTCATATATATTTTTTTTCCTGTTTTCTTTTCCTCTCCCCCTTTTCCAATGACCCAAACTTGCTTTTGGAAAAAAAAAGGTTGATGACTGCATTTCTGTTGAGATGTAATTAATAAATAGCAGGAAGTTATGTTTTATTTCACCAGTGCAGAGTACTTACTCTTCTCTAAGTACTTTATGAATATGCATTTATTTTATTTTCATAACAACCTTATGAAGCAGATACTAGTATTATTCTTATTTTATAGATGATCTTTTTTTTTTTTTTTTTTTTTAACTCCAGCTGAGAAATTGAGTTGGTAGTGACTTGTTAGGAATTTGCCCAGAGTTATTTGTCATCACAGAACCAGTCCCATTGCCCCAACTCTGGCTTTGCCCATCAGAGACTGGCTAGATGGAATGAGCGCTTTTCTTCTCCTTTCACAGCTCAGCTAGCTCTGGGTCATTTTGTCTCCCTATCTTCTCATTCTGCAAAGGTGGTAAAAGATTTGCAAGATATTAGGGTATTAGATGCTATTTATTCCAACTTTCTTGTTTATGGTGGGGTGTCTGAGATCTGGAACCATGAGGAGACCTAGTGGTCACCTGCCATTTTGCAGGTAATGCAGACGAGAAGCCAAGACCCCTCGTTTCCAACTCTCACAGCATTCTGTTGGCACCATCTTCTCTCTTCCTCATGCTTCCTCCGTCTATTTAACTAAAAGATCTATTGCCCTGGGTGTCTTAAGAAATATAGGTGTGCCTCACTCATGGGGAATTAATTACTTTCTCTTTCTAAGTTTATTGCCAGTAGCAGTCTCCCTTCTGTTTTCTTCAGCTTCTTCTCTTTGTGTTGTTTCTTCCTATTTAAGACGGCTGACCTCTTTCATCCACTTCCCTGCCAGTCCCCCTGCCTTCCATTAATCCCCTTCTACCATTGCTTTAGTCCTGAGGCCCTAGCTCCTTTAGGGCCCTATACTGTCCCAGTGGATGAGGGAGAGGAAGGGGTGAATCTTAGTTTCCTGCACTGATTCTTTTTTTTCTTTTTTTTGTACCGGGGATTGAACTCAGGGACACTGGGCCACATCCCCAGCCCTTTTTTGGTATTTTTATTAGAGACAGGGTCTCACTGAGTTGCTAAGTGCCTTGTCATTGCTGAGGCTGGCTTTGAACTTGAGATCCTCCTGCCTCAGGCCTCCCAAGTGCTGGGATTATAGGCGTGTGCCACCTGCATCACCACGCCCAGCTGATTATTTTTTTAAAAAATTTGTTCTCATTGGTTATACATGACAACAGAATGCATTTTGATTCATTGTACACAAATGGAGCACAACTTTTCATTTCTCTGGTTGTACACGATGTAAAGTTGCACCATATGTGCAGTCATACTTGTATCTAGGGTAACGATGCACTGATTCTTTACTCTCTACAACATGGAGTTGGAGCTGGTCCCCAGGAGTGTTGTCTGAGACCTTGGTGTTGTCTACTTTCCCAAGGCCTTTTGGCAAGGTAGAAGTTATTTCCAGGACCCTGCTGTTCAACTCTCCTGCTAGTAGGTAATGGCAACCATGTCCCTGTTTGGCCTAGTAGGGATGCTCAGGGCTCTCCACATCACATTAAATAGTCACCTCTGGCCCAGAAGGGGCCTCAGTCAAATGCTGTGCACTCTAAGGATGTTTTGAAGTCTCTTCATCATTTTCTTAGTGTAATGGAGAGGTTTCTGCTTGGAATAAGGTGACATTTGGTTGTTGAGCCAGACAGATGACCGAAACACAGGCTTTTGAGTTGAATTCCCTGGGGAATGGCGTGGATGGTGGAGCAGGCAGAGGGTGACAAAATGCGGGCTCCAGGGATCTCAAACTCAACACCTTTTCTGTGTTCTCAAAATGCCTTAGCTATTTACCTACCAAAGAGAAATGAAGACGTACCTACCTGTAAACACATGCATAATGTTCATTGTAGCATTGTTTGTTGTGTAGTCAAAAAGTGGTAACAACTCAATGACAATCAACAGGTGAATGAATAAACAGCCGTACAAGGGTATACAACTCAACAATAAAAGAATGAAATAGTAATACACTCTAAGCATGGATGAGTCTCAGAATCATTCTGCCCAGTGAAAGAAGTTAAATATGAAAGGTGACATCCTATATGATTTCATTTATATGAAATTCTAGAAGACTCAAAATTATAGTGCCAGGAGAAACATGAGTGTTTATAAGGGGATGGGGCTTACAGGAGGGGATCCCCAGCAAAGAGGGATGAGGAAGATTTACAGTGATGGAAATATTCTACATCCTGATTTTTGTGAAGGTCACATGACTATAGAATAAAATTTATCAAACTATGTACTTAGAAAGAATGACTTATTATATGTAAAGTAAGCCTCAATAAAACTAAAAAAAGCAAACTATAGCACCACTATTTGAGTTGGACCAGCATAGAAAACTGCTTTTCTATCTGTGACCTTTAACTGTTGTGTTCTTCTCAAGACTCCAGCCATCTCTGAGGAGGCACCCAGGTACATTTCAGGGAGATGAGAATGCCCTTGGGGTTCTGAGGAGACCTCACAGAAGTTGGTAACCCCATGGGAGAGCGACAGAGGCCATCTGGGGGGCAGGGCACCGTCCACCATGAGCAGAGATCGCATGTGTGTGAGGAAGGTGTGTGCACTTGTGAATGTGTGAGAGAAAGAGGCGAGGAGGGGCTTATGTCATAGAAATCCAGTGAGCTTCAGAAAATAGGAAGAAGAGGGACTGTGAGACTCAGATACCCCTTCTCCTTGGGTGGAGTCCCAACTGTGTAACTGTCTATTTAATTCCTATAAAGTGACATTTAAAAAAAAGAAAAATCCATCTTCCTCTCCAAATTGTCTCCCATGCAGTAGACCTCATAAAAGTAATATCTGGACTTCCTTCATTTATTCTGCACACCTGGGTGAAGTGCATTTTCTGACCCTGGCTAGGTCCTAGGGGCTCCATAGATTTGTGTCCTTGACATGGAAAACCTCTGTGCGTGTAGTACTTTGTTCTGCCTGGCCACACTCCTAATTCCATGTCTTGGCTCTCAAAATGGAATGAGGATGTCCAGGGTGCTTTGATTTAGACAGTCAGCCCATCCTGGAGAATTTTTGTTATGTAACATTTCACATAATAGTTAAATTAGCGGCTATGTTAGTTTTTGCTAGGGCTTCCCTTTTACGCACCCAGTAGCTAAAAGGGGCCAAGAATGTCCATATTTGCTTTGCTCTGGCATCAAAATGAAGTCTTTTTTAATGGTGCTGGATATAAAAGAGTATTAAACATACATTTTTCAAATTTAGCTTTTTGCCTTCAAGGATGTACTCATTTTGAATATGACTTCTTTACAGATGACCAGGGCTGAAATACAGCTATAGAGTTGTACTACCAGAAAGTTGGGTTTCACATAAAGACGATATTATTTTTTGGTAACTGACAGTCAGACCTGATCAATCTAGAACACAGTTTGGCTGGCCCAAGAACTTCATGTTTGCTCTTCTCCAGGGTGTGGGGTGGCTGTTTAAAGAGGGTGGGTATTAATACTAATCTTTGGGTAGCATAACATGTTACCGCCACTTTTTTTTTTTTTTTTTTTTTTTTTTATCTGGGAGTTCAAGCAGATATCAGAAGGGAACTGTTTGTGGGTGCTGAGAAGGTTCAAATTACCATTTTGAACAGAAATGATGTTTGGAAAAGTAACTTCCCTTTGAGGAAGGTAAATCAGTTATTGAAGGCTAATTTGTTGCCTTCCTTGGATATCTGAATACCATCTGACACATGCTGTGTAGGGCACTTTTAAATAACAAGTAGAACAAGTAGAAGACAGAGTCCTTGCATTTAAGAAGCACGTTGGGAAGACGTGGAATTAACCAGATGCAGAGGTGGTGATGAGCTATGGGAGGCCTATAGATGTGTTAGGGAGTGGTACACAGACTGAGAGCTCTATGAGCTGAGAGAAGGAGAGGTTGATTCTTCTTGCTACAGGTGACTTAGGTAGATCTTTAGCAAGGCCTGGAAGGAAGTGAGATGAAGAAGAAAAGCCAGAAAGGAAACCAAGATGGAAGAGATTCTCACTTGGGCAGAATATTTTCACTGATGTCAAGTGGGAGCTAAGACTGGAATAGAAATTTGGAGATGGATTATGGAGCTCTGGAATGGTGGCTTGAGGAGTTGGTCCCTATCCTGGAGCTCACCAGAGGCTGTTGAAGTGCTCTGAGCAGAGGACAAAGGCAGCACTCCAGGAGATGAGAACTAAGGGACTCTGCTCTAGGTGTGGGGTGGGGATTGAAATGCTCTGTGCTGTCCTGCGTGCTGATATCTAGAACGCCCCTGGTGACTTGTACGCTCTGGACGGTAGAGCTGGTTGACTGCAGGGTTTCCTTTCCCAAGTGGGATGGAGCCCCACTGTAGGAGAGTAGTGTGTTAGTAATGTAGAAAGTGTTACTGATATAGAGAATGTCAAAATCTGGGAAAGTTCTCACTTTTCCCCTGCTGTGGATGGGGAGTAGGTAGGAATGAGGGTATCAGGCTTCCCTTTGGCTCCCTGTCCCTCTTCTCCTCTTGTCCATCCATGGTGGAGAATTGTTCAGGGTCAGGATAGTTCTTCATGATGGCGTTTGTCCTTTGGATGATATGTGATGATGAAACAAGACAGGTACCAAAATTCATAATGCTGGTGAACTCCTTTTAACAGCACCCTCTTGCTTTGGTGGCTATTAGACTAGCTTGAATTTGAATGGTCTTTCTTGGGTGGGGTAAAAGAAGGGTTGCTAAAGGAAGTAGTGAACAGGCAGTTAGAAAGGTAAAGGGGAGGGGAGCTTACGAGATAAGCCAATGAACCAGGAAAACACAGAACCTAGTGATCCAGAATGTTCTAGAGGAGAACTTGACTCTATTGGCATTGAAAATGTCAGAACTTCTCTTCAGCCTCCTTCGTGGTAGTTCCACATTTCTAGCCAGAATTTTCTCTTGAGACACAGGTGTTGGTCACATGAGCTTTTGTTTGGTTGGTCACTTGCATATAGCATGGCGCCCTGTCCTGGACAGTGAGAAAGCCGTTTCAGTGTGAAGCAGGCAACATGTGTTCACTGCAGGGAGTGATAGCTTCTGGAAGACTAGGTGGCTTTGGGGGACAACTCCCAGGGGCAGAAGTTAATTAGAAGGTAGACTAGAACAGGGTTCCAAAGGCTTGTACTATATGGATTTGGATGATTTGTGGGCAAAATGACATAAAGGAAATGAGATGAAAGATGGTGGGAGTGACTGGCAGGTGGACCAGTGGTTATGTCTCCAGGTTAGCTTCCCAGACTCTCTAACCCAGCAGTTTTGTTGGGGTCTGAGATATCCTTCAGACAGACACCTCTTGACCACCTATTGCTTGTGACCAACAACATTCATTTTTTTTCTTTCTTTGATGATAAATTCATTTTAGAGGGGGTAGTGACTTTGGGTTATTTCTGAATCTTTGGCTATTGGTTTGAGATCTTTTTGTTATTATTTTCACATCAGCTGAAGCTAGAAAGTTTCAACGACTCCTCCTGCAGTGTCGTGAGTGTTCCCTTTCATCAGGGAAGCCAACTATTTACAGCCATAACAGGGTTTACAATGAAGTGTATAAGTGATACCGACTTCTGTGTCAGCAAAAAAATGAAACAAAAACTGATCATAGATGACATTACCTAAATGACAGTACCTACGTGTGTCCTTTCTTTCACATTTGCTGTAATCCTGTTATGGCATTGTCCTATTACCTCAAGTACTGTCATCTTTAAATGCTGTCAAATCGTAACTGGATTGCCAAGGACAGAGGAGAGGAATCAGGGAGAGCTGTGGCAGTTCCCAACAGAGACAGTCTTCTTACCCCTCTCCAGGGTTGAATTCTTGGAGAAATTGTTCAGTGAAAATCACGACTCAAGTATCCTTTACAGGCTTTGATGAAACAGCCCGATTCACTGCTATTGTTCCTAGAAGGAAAGAAACACCCTTTTAGCAACAGCCAATGAGTCGAACTCTTCCAGGACACTTTTAAGGTTTCTGCATAATGAAATGGATCATGAGTGTTATTATTGTGTTTTTAAACCCAAGGTTAAAAATAATAGCAAAGAGAAGGAGCTGAGAGCTTAGCATCTAATTCTTCTTCATGGTGCTATTTGAGACTCAGGAGACTGCATTCTAGAGCTGGGGAAACCAAGTCAGACAACCTCAAAAGGCAGACATTATCAGACAGCTGGAAATACCTGTATTTTTTGTTTGTTCCACCTGACCATGTTCCTCTTCATATATGTGAACCAAATTCTTGTCTAGATTTCCCATCAAAGGTTCATAAATGTCCAGTCTTCACCTTTCTGCAGGTTCCTTAGATAGCATGGTTGATGGGGAGTATCATTGCATTAAAATTAAGCCTCTTGCTTTTTACAATTCACCGCTCATAAAGAAGGGAGTGAGTGTGGTTACTTTGAAGCCCTCATTAAAGGCCAGTTTGGCTGCCAGAGAGTAGGGCTAACTCAAGGGGGACCAGCTATGACTCCTCTTTCAGGTCTTTTGGGGTTTTATTACAGATTTTATAAGGGCATCGTATAGTTTTTCCTTAATCCCATTTTGTGCTCTTTTTAAAATATCTAATGTTGATTAGTGTATTCTGTTATTTATAGTCTTCCAGAAGGATCCCATGGGAAGATAATCTTCATATAGATGACAAAAAAGTAACTGCCCACTGTGGCACTTCCCCTGTGGAGCTTTCCTCTTAGACTCGCGGTGAGAAGAAAAGGCTGGCTGGACACCCAAAAGCCTGACTGGAGGCACAGCCTGGGCCATGCTGACATTAGCACGAGGAACTTGGCTAATTGACTTGAAAAATATAGGTTAGGGAGTTTTATGGGATATCAAATTATCTTACACTTTCTCTGATTAAAGACAAAATATTATATTAAGTAGATCATTACATGGGTAGAAGGTTAGAACTTCACACTTAGGGGTGTCGCGTTGTCGCTCCCCTCCTGCCTTGTGGCAAATAACAAAGTGAAGGCCGGGGAAGCTCGCCGTTCACAGAGCTGCGAGTGTCTGAACGCCGAGTGGGGTTTCCAGGAGGGGTGCTTGCCTTGGCTCGGCACTTCCTGAGTCTATTTGATTCTGATAGAATAATCATCTCAAACTTAAATATTAATTTGCTCGGGTTCCATTTCTGTCAGTAGGGAAAAGGGTTGTGGGCAATGGGCAGAGCTGTGGCCAGGTTTGAAAGGCACAGTGGCGTGTCTCAAGCTGCATGTGAGGGGCAGTCACAGGGTGCTGCTAAAACATGACTTGGAAGGGAGTGGTCATTCTAAGGTTGTGGGCTACTGTCCTGTCACACTGTCGTGCTTTGGTCAACTTCAGGAAAACCTCAGTCAATCCTGATGTGAGATGGCGTTTCCATGTATCTGATGATAATCTACCAGCCAATCCATCATGCTGTCATTTCTGTGTATTATTTCAAAGGCCGAGGAGCTCACATCCACCACTGGGCTTGTAGTTTCTAGAAAGGGACGATGTCAAGACTTTCCTGGAATGTACCCATTTTCTTTCAATATCTTAGGTTGGTAGTCTTTAGAAATTATCTCTCTTAGGACTGTGATGTGTGTGTGTGTGTGTGTGTGTGTGTGTGTGTGTGTGTCTAAATATAGTTTCTTCAGTCTCTCACTTCCGTACTTAACTACACATATGTGCATGAAGTGAGCTCTAGAATGGGGCCACCCCTTCTCCCTTATTGTGTGAGAAGAAAGCACTGTTGTCAGATTGGAGGTGGGGCAAGGTGGGCTAGAGGAACTGTGATTGGTGTTTTAATTTGATGTGTCCGGGAGAGAACAAATCACAAGTCATTCTTGAGGAATGAGCAATGGTCCACCCATAGAACAAGGACCAGTCTCCATAGGATGCCTTGTGTACAGCAGCCATTCAGTCAAGTCCACCTCAGGATGGAAGAGAGCTTGTCACAGTTCTCTACTCTTCCCCTGCTGATAGAAGTAGGGCTCAGGGAGTTATAGAAATAGATCCATAAACATGCAAAAAAAATCATCTCTCTTTTTCTCGATGAGAGAGAGGACAAGCAGAAGGTAGGAGACAGAAAGGTGAGGAGGGAAACACTCAAATGAACAATTTCATTCCTCCTCTTCACGTGGAAAATGGGATCAGATGTAATAACATATATTTCCAAGGGCAGCAAAGCCCTCTCTTTGGTGAAGGGGTGCTCCTGGAGGACTGTAATAGCTGTTTGACTGAAGGGAAACACTTGCCTTCTCTGGGTTGAGCTCAGCCCATTGTTCACAAGGGGCATTGCTGGTATTTATAGACCATGTGTGACAGTCCCCAGTGAAAGGCAACTTCACTTCTCACCCCAGAATAGCAAGCGTTGTTTCTCATATCTAGGTTGCTGGGACAGCTTCCTAGGAACCCAATATTCAGCAGCTTTGTGACGTTGGATGGAGGGTTTTTCTGTTTAAATGAAACAATCAGTTTTTGCTATTTTTCATGTTATTTTCTGGATTTAGGTTTATTTTCTCCTTTCAGGCAAGATCTAAATGACGAGGGGTCTGCCTTGGTTCAGACAATCCTGTTTTTTCAGTTAGCTTAAAGTCACGGAGGGCTCTCCTGGGACTGCCATCTGGAAGCCATCGGCCAAGCTGACAGCAGCAGGATGTCTTTGGAGGCATGGCTCCATTGGGTCTACTGGCCCCCTGCAGCTGTGGCTGACCAACATCCTTAGCACTCTTGCTGGGGACCTGTTGTTTCACTCTTCCTAGTCTCTGTGACACAGAAAATTCTGGCTTTGTGTGAATGCATTCTGAGCAGGGTCTATAGCAGCCCATCCCACCCCATCCCATTGCATGTCATAAGTCATCTACTATGAGGCCAGACTCCCATTTGTTTACAAGGATCTCAAAGAAAGGGGTGCTGTTTAGGTAACTAGGCTTTGGCCTGGTGAGATGAGTCAACTCTGGAACTCTGGCTGCAAGGGCCTTGTTGTTGGTGGTGATGGTGGTGGTTGGGGAGGCCGCAGGAATGTGTGCATACAGTTTTTATATTTCCTATTTAGAGTGAAACACTGGTCTCTTTGGGCCACATCCTTAGCAAGTGCCTCAGAGGATTTCTTTTTGTCTTGACCTTGATGAAATTTAGAGTGTACAAGTTCATACATACATGGTCATGGACACACCCCCTCATCCCCAATTATATCCCTTAATGAGCTGTTCCTAAGTGAGACTTCCTATAATTTCAAGGTCTTACATTGGGATGGTGATGAGGGTGGGCAACCTCAGCCCCATTTGCACTTCCCCCTTTCTTCTGTCCCTCTGTGGTCCCCTTTCCCTTAAGGAAAACAAAAAGCAAAACAAAACGCGTGATCCATGCTGGCAGTACAGACTTGATCTCAACCTCCCTAGGTGCAGCTGCTGACCGGTGCAAAAATATGGAAAATATTTTTTAAAAAGGAGAAGGTGTGGGGGTGCAGTTTCTGTTCCACAATCACTACTGTTTCAATAAGAAGCAGCCTGGTTTATCTGTCACACCGACTTCCCTTTCTGGTGTGTCCATTTTCTATAGGATAGGACCCTGGTTGTTGGGGGAGGGAAGGGAACCAGGGTGAGAGAAGGGAGATTGGAGGAAACAAGGATGGGAAAAGAGAGGTGGAAAGGAGAAGAAAGGGGGGAGGAGAGAGGGCAGGGGGGCAAGAGAGCATTGGAATTTGAGCTATTTTTAGCCGAATGTGAGCATAGATTCCATCAGGCTCCTTGGCTATGGGGAAACAGACTGTGCGGACCTTCTTGTAACTTCCTGTGAAGGGCCGTGGTGGCTGCATTCTCTGACACTGTCAGAGTCTGGACAACCCTGCCAGCTCCTGGAAGGGCCGCCCAACAACTGTCACAGGCGAAGCATCAAAAGCATGAGCTGTCGATAGTGACCTGCATTTGCAGAAAATCTGAGGGCTTCCTAATTAACGGAGGAGCTCTAAATGAGAGTAAAGCAGCTCGACAAGCCCCCTCACACGCGGTAAGTGTCGCGATGCAGATAATCATTACATCTAACAAGCTTCTGATTTTCAACAGAAGCGATGGGACCAACTCGCTTACAGTGTGGTTCAGTTGCAAGGGGGAAAAAAAGCAACCAAGAAAGAAAAAGGAAGAAAGAAAGAACAAGGGAAAAAAATAGGAAAGAAGAATGAAAAGAAATCTGCACTCTAGTGCTTGGGGCAAAGGCTCAGAGCCCCTGCCTGAATTCTTTCTTTGTTGCTAGCCAAAGCATTCTGATACATTTTCTGTTTTAGATTTTCCTTACTGTAATCTATGTCTGTTAATATGCCAGCTCATTCGTTTGACGTTTCCTGGAGACGAGCATCCTCTGTGTTATTTCTGACCATTGCAGCATTCCACAGGGTCTGAATTGTTGAACGTGGTGTGCCAACTTAAATATTACAATCAAAACATCTGATGGAGACAACAATTGATTCGGGTTCTACCTTGGATGGAGAAATAGACTGGGGCTGGAGGGAACTGCAGCTGTAGCAGGGGACTTGCCTGAGATCATTTGGGGCTTGCCTGGACTTAGGCCTCCTGGCCCTGGCTCTCTGCATAGGGCAGCTGCATTTGAGTCCTGGTTTAAGGTATTGATCTAAACTAGCTCTCAGAGGCCTGAGTGAAGCTGATCATTTATGTGTCTTCTTTTCTGGGTGTTTCCCCTGTCAAGACCATTTCTCTCACATGTTTATTAGAGGGTAAAGGACTGTGAACCCTGTTGACCAGTCTCGTTCAGGAAGCACAGGGTTAAGGAGCAGTGTGTCTCCTGCCTGCATTGATTCTCCCCAAACTACCCACAGTATCCTTGCAATTATTCACGGGAAATAAAATAATATAAATCACACTACCTGATTCTTCTCAAACATCTCACAAAGTAATCACAGGCTGAAGTACGGGTTTGCTTGCAGTGTCTTTATCAGTAAATCAGATTTTGAACATTTTATCAGCAAAAGTTAGATTTAAGCATCATTCCTGTAAGGTTTGAAAGAAAGATTTGTTTCAGTGGGGACTCTGCCAATCAATGATCTTCCAGCTTGACTCTGCTATCAATTATTGCAGCAATTATTTGTCTAGTTGGATATTTAAAATGTCATCAGAAAGAGATGATTACATATTCCAGAAAGCAAGGCACTGTATAATCAGATGAACTGAATCCAGTTAAATGTAGTGTGGGACCAACCTGTCCTTCAAAGTAGGATTCTTGAGCTACCACAGAAGCAGCAGCCTTCTGCCCTGCTTTCAGGCAGCTGATCTTAACCTTGGGATGCAGTGTGCTGTTGGGGTCAGGTGATACTCAATTATGGGGAACTTTCCAAGTCTGAAAATGGAATTGCTCCTTCAGAGACACGAGAAGTACATTTTGGTTATCTTGTTCAATTCATCTGCAAATCTATAAATAAGCAGTCCCTCTATTCTTCTTGCTTCCTGTGGATTTAAATGCCAAATCCTGATTTGTGGCAAACTTGTCACATGCCCCTTTCCCACTCTCGATGCCGGGTGCCCAGGAACTAAGCAGTGGCGTGGAAATTACAACTGTTTAGAAGCCAAGAAAAAGCTCCATTTCTCACTTTTCTCCAGTTCCGGATATTCTCGGCCCTGCTCCATCTCTCAGCCTCCCCCCTACACACCTCCTCCACTGCACACCCTCCTTCTGTCCGCTCTATGAACAGGAAACTGAAATATAGTTCCAATTTTTTTTTTTAAATGGAGGAAGAGAAACCACAACCTGAACAAACAACCCCCCAAAACTCCAACCAAATAAAACTCCCTGGATAGAGTGGCTCTCCGTGTACTGAGCGTGTAGAGATCCCCCTTTCACAAGTCTGCCTCTTTCTAAGTCACAAGTGCCCTGCTGAGCAAGTGACAACCATGTGCTCAGCTGGGACACCAAAGTCCATCCCCATCCTTTTGGTACCAGGTTATAACTGACCAGAGGTTCCATGGAAGGTCTGTGTATCTGGGTGGGGTTCCTGAGTTTTTTTTTTTTTTTTTTTTTTTTTAAATATTTATTTATTTGCTTTAGTTGTACACAATGCAATGTATTTATGTTTACGTGGTGCTGAGGATTGAACCCAGGCCGCGCACGTGCTAGGCGAACGCTCTACTGCAGAGCCACAACGCCAGCCCAGGGTTCCTGAGTTTGAGAATTGTCTGTAGGGCTGTCTGTCTGTTGAGGCTTTCCCCAGTTCACTTCTCAGACAGCACGCTGAGCTCCTATCATTCCAGGGCATCCTGGTAGTCCAGACACCCGTCCCCCCCACCCCATAGCATAAAACACACTGGGGGGTCTGTTAGAGAATTAATCTCATCTGGTGTTGGGGGGAGATAGAAGCCTTTGAAAACACTGGAGTCCTAGGTTGTAGGTGCCAGAGAGTGTGGAGAAGGAAAGACGGTGGGGTGGAGTACTCAAAAAATGACTTTAAAAAATTGTGAGCCATCGGAATGGAGAAAAAGTGCTGCCTCTGCTGTAGTTATCTTTGCTGGGTTGGTGGGGGGTGGGGGGGGGAGCAGCCGTGGACAGCTCTGTCATCCCTGTCTCCCTTGCTCCTTCTCCCCCAACTCCTGCTTGTGGCTTGGGTGGCCTCAAGCCCACAGCTATGGTTTCTCCTTCCAGGGGCCTTACCAGTTGTTGCCTGGGAAGCCCTGACCTCCTGGAGCACACTGGATCTGGTGCAACTTGGGTGACAAGGTGTGGGCTGCTATAGGTGTTCCGCCTGCATCTGAGGCAGGGAGACAATTAAGGGTAGCCTGGCAGCCTTTCATGTAACTTCTACCACTAGCTTCCTGGCCTTATTTTAAGTCTCTTTAATAGAACAAAACGATTTAGTTTTCGAATGGATGGACTTCATTCTGTTCTTTCTTTGGGGACAGAAAGATGGGGGTACAGGTAGGGAGTGAGAATAGAGGAAAGCATAGAGGAATGCTTAGAAATATTTGATAAGGGGGAAAGGAGAGGGACTTGGACTGGTAATTTGGGACAAATTCATCAGAAAACTTAAGGAAATTTGACATCCACTGTGGCTCTTCTAACTGTGTAATTACAAGGCATTTGGAAAGTGAATTATTAACCTGATTGTCCATAACAACCATTGAGTAAATACACAATTAGAGATTGCCAAAATAGTATAGTGAACCAGTGGGCCAGCAGCCACTTTCAAGGGGCTATAATCATCTCCTGGTTCAAGGCTGACCCAGAGGCTTCTTGGTTAGTGAATCATTTACTAGGGAGACATCCATGACTTGGGGAAGGAAAGGAAGATTTCCCCTTGGTCACTGATGGGTCCATGTTTGGGTCCTTCCCACAGGTCATTTAGAATAGCTCTCCAACAGGAAGAAAAGTTCACTTCATAGCGCTGCATACCTGGCCAGGACAGGTAGATGATGTAGTCTTGGTTCTCAGAAGGCTTGAACTTCTGGAGATAGTGATAGTTTCATGCTGGTGACTTGGAGTCCTGGATCCTAGAGAAATGTAGTGGAGAGCCAGGGTCAGAAGACAGGCAACCCCAATGCAGCCCCTATGTTTTCTGACCAGTTGGCTTTGTGTCTGCAGCCCCTGACCTTTGCCCCCCTCCACAGCCCCACCCTTGGTGCGGAGGGAGCAATAATCTCAGTGGGGCCTCTTCCCGGGGAAGTCCACAGCCTGCTCCAAGCTGAAGGAGCCGCCAGAGTCAGCCAAGAGCCGCAGGCCATCAGTGCAAAGTACGATTTAACAAAAGCAGCTTTTGAGTGAGAAAGCTGAGTGGAGTTGTCTCAACCTGTCAACTTCAGATTTCTTTCCTCCTCTCCATAAATCAAAAAACGGTTGGTGGAAGGGAGGGACAGAAGCGTTTCATTTTCAGATTTTGTAAGAAAATAAAATCAAATCAAAAGAGCCTGTCCCACGCTGATACCTTACATGCCAGGTTTGAGCCTGAGGCAAATTTTTGTGGCCATGTAATAAGCCTTTTTAAAATGGTGACAGACCCTTGACTCTTTGCCTTGAATTACATTGATAAAAGACATTTTATTGCGTTAGAGCTGGGGCAGGAGTACAGGATGGTTCTTGCCTGGTCGGCTTCTTTGAAACCGCGTCAGCCCTGCTGTCCACACTCCCCACTTCCTGACAGGGTTTGAGCACCATGGCAGCGGAGATCTATGGGCCAGTGACAGAGGGGGCTTTCTACCTGGCAGTTGAAGATTGAGGCTGTGGAAGCAAAAAGATTTCAGCCTGAGGGGCTTGTTATAGGAGAGTCTTTCACATTCCTAGTAGACCTGAGAGATCTTGACATTGGTGGCCTCAGGTCAGCCTCATGGTTGGGACTGCGGGGAACTGGAACATTGCAGGGAAGGCTGGACCTCCGGGACCTGTTTCCCAAGCAGGCCCAGAGAGATTCAGAATAAAAAATGATCCTGTGGGGTTCCTTTAGGCCCCCTTGATATCTGTGGAAGATGGCCCCTTCGCCCAGAGAGGCCAGGTGTCCTCAAGTTGAGTCCCCAAGTGGCTCAAAGGACAGAAAGGAGTTGACAGTGGTGCATCCATCCTTGGTTTGAGGAGCTTGGAGGTGTCTGGGAATCTGGGCTGTTACTCCTGCTCTATCAGCAGAATTAATAAACCCCTGAACAGCCAGCAGCACCCCACCCCATGGATTGGGGCCTCTTGAGTGATTGCAGATTCTACCTGCAGGCATCTCCTTTTTGTTCAGGGGACTCTTTCTGGATAGGTCGGGGGTATAAATGAAGGATTAGAAACTGGATAAAAAGCCAGGAAAATAACCATGAAGCCAAGAAAACAAGCCTGTCTTTTGTTCTGTGGGATGCTGTCAGAGAGATTAGGGCTGCTCTGTGCCTGGGAGGCGTGAAGGTGCTGAGGGACTGAGGAGACCGGTAGCAGTTGCTGCCTGCCCAGGGCAAAGGCCTGTTTCTGAAAGAAGGACTCGCTGTCATGGGAGGAGGCCTGTCCTCACAGCACCGGAACCCTCCTTGATTCAGCCTCACCTCAGGCGAGAGGGCAGCCTAGTTTTGTTCCTAAAGAAATGTCAGAGCCTGACCTGCTAGACCATTTTTTTTTTTAGCTTTCAAGCCTTAAATTAGTTCTCATAATTTCCAAGCTGTTCTGTGTTAGCCACAGGACATAATAGGTTTTAATTCTGGAGAATGGTCAGTTCTGTTTCTCTTAGCCAAGAATGTCACAGAGTCATAGTTCCACAGTGGGGGCCTTCCCCACCTTCCTTGATGTATGCACACTGATTTATAGTCCCTGAAATGCAAATGCTTGTGAGTGAGTGGCTGTGACGACACATTCTCCAGTGGCCCACTTTGGGGGCTCCTGAGGTGAGTGGTGAAGAGTAGTGGTCCCCACGTAGGGGGCAAGGTTCCGAGGCCCAACCGTGCCCTCACTGCTTGCAGCAGGACACTTCTAAGAGCTTCCCTTTCCTTACTGGGGAAAGCCAGGACATTCTTTCATAAGAAGGCTGGGAGGCAGGGGTCTCTGGCTCTGTTAGTAGCGGGAGAGTCCTGCCAGCGTCTTCCTGGGCCTGCTCATTCTTTGACCCCCTTCTTCATTAAAGAGCTGCACAGATCAGTCATGGAAGCTGGCTGGGCTGCCATCTTGCTTGGGCCTTCTCACATCTACTGTGTGTATCTGTCCCTTCGTGTTGCTCACTGCCTCCATTGGGCCAAGAACAAAACCTCAGTGGTCTTTGTGTAAGCATCATGTTTGGTTTTCTGTATCTTCTTCTGGTATTTTCAGAAGACTGATCAAAATGGTGGTATAGAGGGCCGGGGTTGTGGCTCAGTGGTAGAGCACTTGCCGAGCAGCTGGGTTCAATCCTGGAACCACATAAAAAAAAAAATTAAACTAAATAAAGGTATTGTGTCCATCTACAACTTAAAAAATATTTAAAAATGGTGATATAGAGGCATAAATGACATTTGTTGTGAGTTGACACAGATAAAAAGGTGAGGAGTGGTTCTTCAGAGTAATTTGGGAGTTGAGTGTTCTGCTGGCTTTGATAGACAAGCCCTTTGCCCTGGCAGGTGTTATCAGAATTAAACGTTTGCAAGCAAATGGTCATTCTCATTGGCTCCATCTTCACAGCCCACAGGCCTCATCCTCCTCTCAGAAAACGGGGTTCTATCCTCCTCCTTAAAGGGGGGGTCGTCACTCCTGTGTGGTTTTCAAGGTTTTCCAGGTAACTGGATCGTGATTTTCCATTTTTTTCCTTCATTTCGGGGCTGGGGCATCTGGGAAAAAGCAAAGCATCCGGAGCAGCTTCTTTCCCGTTCATCCCTTCTCACCTCAGAGGCATTGATTGCAAGTGCGCCCCACTTTCAGAAGGCCCAATACACACACCAAAACCTCATCAATGGAAACTGATAAATTAGAGGGTGATTTTTCACATTACAGAAAGATTGTTAACTTTTCAAAAGGTTTCACCACAGGGTTCCTTTAATAGTTAGCTCCCCCACTGAATTTAAAGTGTTTGTTTACAGATCATTAACTACTTGACAGAGAGGATGTTGGGGGGGGGGGTGTGGAGAACGCACTTAAAAGGTAAAATGTTAGAAGCCCTGCCAATTTTCGATGAGCTTGGGAGGGTGACGAAACCTCTCTGAAGTTCTGTCAGTTAGCAAATGTGATTCAGTTTACAGAAATTCATTTTACACAGGACTTTCCAGGAACCCTCTATGCTAGTCCAGAGCTGGGACCACAGGGTGCTGGGGCTTTGCTGCCCTGGTTGGAGATGGCTATGAAGAGGATTCATATTTCTTAGAGTTCCGTGTGTGCTTTCGTGAACAGTTACCAGGCTCTGGCACAAGGCCGAGTTTTGCCACTGGCCTTCTGGCACCGACTGCAGAGACCTTTTCCCTTGACATTTAGCCTGGGTGTGTGGGAAGTTTCTTCCTGGTTCTCTGACCTTCATTCTCATTGGTTCAGCACTTTACCTGGGCTTCCTCCTTGAAGCTAAGTCAGGTGAATTTTGCAACTCTGGGCCCCAGCAGGTTGAAATCCACCATCAGGCTCACATACCAATCTAAGAATTAGCAATGGGTCCAGACCCAGGCCCAGGCCTGCTCTCCTATAGGTCCTTTCTAATCCCCACAAGGTCCCAAGGGAACAGGCCCATCCCTGGCAAGCTTCATGGCCCAGTGAGGTTCAGAGAGGCCTGGGAAGTGAGGCAGGCATCACCCATCCAATCCAGCTTTCTTTTCTTCCTTCCTTCCTTCCTTCCTTCCTTCCTTCCTTTTCTTTCTTTCTTTCTTTCTTTCTTTCTTTCTTTCTTTCTTTCTTTCTTTCTTTCTTTCTTTTTTTCTTTCTTTCTTTCTTTCTTCTTTAAGTGGAGAAGACTCAGGCCAAAATGCGGATAGAATTTACTCAAATTGAGAAGTGGCCAGTGGGTGGCAGTTAGGATGGAAACACCAAGATTTTTGGCTTTGCTTCAGGAATAAAAGAATCTGAGGAGGGGGCTGTAGTGAGACTCAAGGCATTGGGCAAAGGCATCTTTAAAAGTCATCCCCAAATTTCTCCAAACAGCCTGAAAAATACCTCTAATAGAGGAAAGTGCTTGTGTTTGCACACAGAATCCTCAGATAAGGGTTCAGCGCTGGAGTAAGCACCCCCCCCATCCTCCCCGTGGCTTTGAAGAGAAGAATGAGGAGAAATTTGGAGGGAAGGTTAAACTGATGATGGAAGAGACAAAGCTGTGTAGGAAAATCTCAACATTTCTTGCAATCATTTGTTGAAAATGTTTCAGCAAGTATGAGCCCATCTTAAACTGGCAATGACACATCTGAAATAGATTATTTAAGCCAGGGAGGCAGTATTGAAAAGAAGAACATGGCTATCAACACTTGTTTGTCTGACTCAGAGGAATAAAACTTAGTGGATTCTGCAGACCACCCACAATCCATCAGGGAAGACAAATTTGAGGTGGGGGGTGAAACAAAATAGGACAGATGCACTTTCCTAGAGTTTCCCAATAATCCACAAGCATGTGTCCCTTATTTTAAGAAAATGTGGTGCTTGAAAATATGATCTTGCAAAAGCTGAAGACTCCACAAAAGTCCTCAGAGGATTTATTTAGATGATTTAGCCTCTTCTGTCAACTGGATGAATGGATGTGCAATTTTTTTATTTGAATGTAACTGCCTGTTGACTCTGTACATCTTGGGTTTTGCTTCTCTCTGGGCACTGATGCCTACTTTTTCTTTTTGTCCAGAAAGTTCTTCTCTTGGCTCTCTAGGTCTAGCTCCTAAGTTATTCTCTCCTAAAGCCTCTACCCTCCCTTCCAAAGGGAAGTACATCTGGTCAGTTCTCTGTATCCAGAGGGCTCTGCATTCAAGGACTCAGTCAACCTCGGATTGCAAATATTTGAAAAAATATAAAATGGCATCTATACTGAACACGTACAGATATTTTCTTGACATTATTCTCCTGGACAATACAACTATTTACTTAGCATTTGCATTGTTTTAGATAATATAAGTCCTGTAGAGATGACTTAAGTGCAGGGGAGGATTGCATGGCATATGTATTGTGTCATTTCATGTGAGGGACTTGAGAATATGTAGATTGGGGGATCCAACAGGGTCCTAGAACCCATCCCCTGTGGACACTAGGGACCCACTGTAATTTCTCTTTCTTTGAATTTCCATAGCAGTTTTCCTGTGCCTTTCTTATGGCACACTTTCTACACTGCAGTAGGGCAATTTCTGTGCAGGCCTTATCTTCTCTGCTAGATGTAGGTTCCTGTGGGGAAGTCTGCTTCTGAGTTTTCTTTGTACTACCCACAGAGGCTGGCCCATTGCTTTGGGCATTGTAGGCACTCTGTAAATATTTGTTGAATGAATGCATGAAAGAATGAATGAATGGGATTTATCCTGGGAGCACATATTTTGCATAGTAAGGTACATGGTTAAACAAACAAAAAAAAAAATTGTCCTAAGACAATTTGTCTTTTTATGCAGCTGCCCTTCCAGTCTCCTAGATAAGTCCCTCCTTTCTAAAGCAAAAGCTTAAAGCGTAATAAAAATTTATCTAATTCACGATCAAGTGAAAATACTTTGGGCCCAGAGCCAAAGAATATTATTGGAATGAACTTTTTTCAACACCCTAAATTTAACCAGCTGGAATTCTTTTTTTAAGTACCATCCTATTCAACCTTTTGAAATGAAGGATTTGCCTTTTAGTGGGAAATCTGCATTTCAACACAAAGATGGAACACAATGTCTTGGGTTTAGTTATTCTTCAGAAAAGCAAGCTCTCTCTCTCTCTCTCTCTCTTTCTCTCTCTCTCTCTCTCTCTCTCTCTCTTTTCATTATATGCTTTGCTTATGTTAAAGACACAGATTGCAGAAAATTTTGTTTAGGCCTGACAGATTGGTGCCTTGCGTGTCTCTCTCTCTCTCTCTCTCTCTCTCTCTCTCTCTCTCTCTCTTTCATTATTATAGATAAAGGGGCATGAAAGATGCCATCTTTCTCTTCCCCCCAATTGAGAGAAGTCTTAGGATGAGCACTCTTAAAGGTGAAATTAGTAATCTATTGTTTGAATAATCAACACCCTGAGAGGATAGAATCAGAAAAAAAAAAAGAAGAATTTAAATGAGTGATGGATGTAATTGAAGTTGTTGGTAAACTATCAGTTGTATGTAAAAAGATGCTATATATGTGCACTATGAATTGTAATACATACTATTATTATAAATAAAATTAAAAAAATAAAAAGTGAAACATATACTTTCAGGAAAAAAAAAAGTAATATAAAGACCATGAACAAGTTTCAGCAAAGAAATTCTGTTGTATAGCATCTAAAATCCTTGCTTGCTTTCTTCTTTGCAGAATGTACTTTTAAAAAAGCATCTTGATTTGGGAAAACAGTAGCCAGTAAAAAAAATAAAAATAAAAAAAGCTATGAAGGAAAAAAATGGTCATGTAAATGCTCATTTCTAGAACAAAAGGGAATGTGATTTTGACACTATCAGAAGATTAATTAGGAATTCTGTTAGCAGTGATAAAGCTGGCACATTTTCCATCCAGATTGACACAACTCCAGACACAGGCATGGCCAGTGTTTGCTCTTGAATGCTCTTGGTCAGAGGACCTCAGAGAAGAGCTGGTAGTCAAGGTAGTCCGCAGGGTCAAGAGATAGAAGCAGCTGACTAGAAAGGACAGTTCAGGGGATTTACTCTCCTGTTAGATAAAGCAACTTCTAGCCCAGACAAGCTACACTCTTGTTGTTTTTGTAGCTGGAATTCAGCAATTGGTTTGAGAACTGGAATTGGTTTCTTCAGGGAACTTTACAAGCATGTAGTGTGCGCCTCAAGTGTGGCCTAGAAGGTGGCTATTTGGAGGAAGAGGGACTTGAGAATCTTGAAGCTGAAAGGGACTGTACAACTCCTTTATTTTGGCTTGTCACCAATGTAGAGATCCTTTCTAGTCATGATGGGCTGTCTTCCATTCTCCTCTTGAGGACCTAAGGTGAAAGGGAGGTTGCAAGATATTTTTTTCCACTTGAGGACACACATATCTGAAAACGTGTGTTTAAGAAAATAAATATATACACACACATAGACATTTCAATGAACAGCATATGTCTATGTTCTTATGGAGAGGCTTGGGATTGATATTTTTCCCCCCACCTCCTCTCTCTTGTTGTGGTGCTGGGGATTAAAGCAGGGTCTCACACATGCTAGGCAAGCGTTCTAGTTCTGAACTGTATCCTTAGTCCCTACATCTGGCCTTTTCATACTTGATAGAAGTTGGGCTCCTGTGTGTTGGAAATGATGCTTTGATCTTAGCTGCTTTGCATACTTGGAGTCAAAATATTACTTGTTGATTATTAGTAAAGTGGTTATATTACACACCCAATGATTAGTTGCAGAAACATAGTTGAGAAATTTTGAGATGTTCTTGTGGAACCCCAAAACTTGATTTAATGACCTAAAATTCCAGGGATATCCCACTGGACTTACAGAGCTCTATGTCAAAAGTTGGTACCCAAATTAGGTTAGAAATGTAAAGTGACCAATGTGTAACCTGAAATCAATACCATACCCGATATGTTGCAGATTTTTAATGAGACACAAAAATCAAGATTCGTTACATTTTATTCAGCCATGAGGAAACTTTGCAATTTAATAATTCAAAAGGCATTTCTGGGACCCAAGTGGAATGGGTCTAGAGAGACCTTTATGAAACAGAACAGGCTAACACATCTTCCATCAGGGGAGCACAAAGCTCCGAAGGAGACTGATTCCAAAGAAGGCAGAGTGTCAAGAGTCTGGAAAGGGAGACAGGAGTCCTGTTCTTGCTCCATCCATGTAGCATGCTCAAACATTTCAGCTCTGATTTTTTTAAACAGTGCTGAGGATTGAACCCAGGCAAGTGTTCTACCACTGGTTAGGGTTAGGGTTAGGGTTAAGGTGAAGGTTAGCCCCAGCCCAAATATTTCAGTTTTTATGCAGTGGTGAGATGCCATCTACCTGACATTGGGTGTTGTCTTATGCTAAGAGGGCGCTCTACTTAAAGAAGAGACTGGATCTATTCCCCGTTCTTGTCAATGACAATGGATAGAGAGTGGAACCTCTTAATATCACATGGAGAGACCCTTAGGGATACCCCTGATTTTTATTCTTCCTGTCTTAAAGGAGGTGGGTCCTGGCAGAAGGGACGACAACATCATGGCCCATGAATCTCTGCCCAGGGAACATCAAAGCTCCCAGGTCCTTAACTCTCCTTATCTAAGATGGGGCTTATTAACCTTGACGGCTCTTAGAGTCACCTGGAGGGCTTGTTTAACACAGATTGCTGCTTCCTCACCCCCTTGTAGTTTCTGATCGAGTAAGTCACAGGTGAGGCCTAAGAATTGGTGTTTCCAACACGCTTCTGGGTGGTGCTGATGCTGGGTCTGGTCTGTGCACTGAGAACCACTTCGTTAAGAGTGCCAACAAAGAAATAAAGAGGGCAGAGCTAGACCACACCCCTTCTCAGCTGGCAGTGGAGCCCATCTCTGCCTGGGGAGAATGGAAGAGAGGGTGGGAAGAGAAGCAGCCTTCCACCAGCACAGCTCTTTCTCCCTCTCAATGAGGGAAGGCAGAGCTGCTTGTTGAGTTTGACGCTCAGAAGCATTAATTGTGATACTTTACTTTGCCTAAGCTGTGATGAAATAATTGAAGGCATCATAGCAAGAAGTTAAACCCTAGGGAGGCTATTAACAATTGAGCATTTCCAGTTCTTGTGGGAATGTCAATTCTCCTTACCAAAGAGAATATTATGGACGTGTTTAGTGGAAGAAGCAGCAAAATCAGCTGGGTTCCCAGTCGACTCTGCTTTGACCCTCTTCCTGGAGGAAGAGAAATGCAAGCCCAAGTCTCTGGCACAAAGACAGCTTGCCACTTTCTAAAGTGAATAGTGTGTTAGGCTGGTAGCAATGCTTTGTTTCTCTTTGGCTGGCTAGTTCTTCAGGGGAATCAGAGGTAGAGGGTGAAACTGTGGGGCTGAGGGCAGGAGGCTCAGAGCAGATAGTATTTGTGAAACCAAGTCAGCTCACTGGGACCTTTTGAAAGTCCCTCTCCTCATACCTCTGGGCTGTTAAGTGCTGCCCCCATGAGGTTGTTAAATGCTGCCCAGTGTGTCAGTAGAAGGAGATCCTTCTTTATTGGTGCTTCTAGGCATTGAAGACCATGCAATGGGCAAGTAAATTACTTAATTTCTCAAGGCCTCAGTTTTCCCATCTGTAAAATGGATACTCAGACTTTGCAATTGCTAAGATTTTTTTTTTTTTACTATTCAAAAACTAGAACCCCCGAACAAACCATGATGCCAGATACTCTAGTCCATGAGATGTCACTTTGCCACTTGGTCTGGGCTGCTGCTCTGGGCTCAGCTTGTTTAGTGGGAATGGGTTAGGAGACAAGCTTGCCAACCAGAGACATGCTAGTGGCTAGCCGGGAATGGGCTGACAGTTCTCCCATTTTTTTGCTGGAATAAGTGGCAGGGAATTTGAAATTAGACTCTCTTCCCATGTGAGGGTCCAACCATCTTGTTGCTTTTGTCCTGGGGTTACATATATCTAGGTGGTGTGGATTTCCTAGGAAAAGGATTCTAGTCTCTGCAACAAACAAACTTGCTGAGGTAAGAACAGGTGCAAAAACAAACAAACAAACAAAAAAAACCCGGATTCTCGGTTTTTTTCTTGCAAACTAATAGGACTAAATTTCACCATGAATCCTCGATTCATTTAACATAAGGAAGCAAGTGTAGGCGTACTTTTTTCCTAAGTCCAGACTTCCCACTTTTGTTGGTTCATTTTGTGGTTTATATTTTGTGTTGGGTTAGAGAGGAGGATTTGTTTCCATAGATGGTCTGAGGCTAGATGGTGTCTCCTGGATGGCCTCCCTTTGGAAGCCTGGTGACAATGGATTTATGCCATCTGTGTAAGAGCTTTCTCAAGCCACACACCAAGGTTCCTTATGAAAGGGAACCTTGTCCCAATTGCCCTGGCTACATTTGTCATTGTGGTCAATACAAAGACAATAGGATGTATGATGTATTTCACACTTGGGAACTGCTATCCTAGGGTATACCAACGAACACTTTTAAGTGTTCTTCTTATTAAGCTAATACAAAACAAACTCTGTTTGCTCTCGTCCAAGTTTGTTTTTTCTTCTTTCCTGCCTCCCCGAGTCATCACAAACTCCAAACCTCTTGAACACATGGGGCTCTCTTACTCCATCTGTCTTCCACTCTGTCTCAAGGTTGACATCTACATCATTAGTTAGCTGAAGGTAGATTTGGAAAACCTAGACATTTACCACAGAAACCAGATAATTCCCAGGTTGCACAAACCAAATTTCCTTTCTTTCAAACATCAGTGCTAGGAACACTTGATTGACTGCTAGATTTATGTTTATTAGTGCAAAAAATCACTTTTTTTCACCAGGTGTGCCGTTGAATGGGGAAAGTGGGCCCCAGTTTCTGGATGTTGCTATAATTGGATGCTGGTTCTTTCCTTGACATTTAATGATAAGATCCAGCACCTTCAAGGTGGGGATCCAGCCAAAGTTATTTTAATCCCAGAAGTCTAATCTTCATTCTCCCCTGCTTTGCATTGTGAGAAGGCATGCCAACAGGGTACCCCATTGATAAAATTTTGAAGTGTGGCCCAACCAAGTCCAGAAATGCCTCAGGTTTCCCCATTATTGACGGTCCTATTGTAAATACAGCATGGGGAGGGGGATGTGGGATGGGGAAGTCGGAGTGGAAGTGTCCCATAAAAATGGTTCACGAACCACTCATTTCCTATTAGCATATTGGTTTTTGCTTGGGCTTGTCTATAAAGTCAAGTCAATGTATACATGTAAACCAGCCTTGCAGATAAATTCCCTTTTTCCAGCCATATATATGTAACATTACGAATTTTCTCTTTGCTATTTACATAGCAACAATAAACAAATACCAACAAATAATCAAGCAACTGAACCTAAGAACCACCCCCTACCCCCATACCTAAAACAAACCCTTTCCCTTTTGTTCAAAAAGTCCAAAATTCAAAACAAAACAAAACAAAACAAAACTGTGGGAAACAACTCACCACTTTCCTTTAGTTTCAGGCCTTGGGCCTATTAACTATCTGCAAGGCTGTTGTAATGATGTTAATCTATTTTAATGGAATTGAAATGTGATATCCTGTGGTTTACGATGCACATTGTTTATGGCTGCAGTGCTTGATTTTGGGTTTCTTTCACAGATAAACTTCTCCACTGGAGGGGCCTGTCCTCCCCTCGTTCTGCACACGGAGCTCTAATCCCCACGCCTGGGATGAGTGCAGAATATGCCCCGCAGGGTATTTGTAAGTTGAGCATTATTTCTTCTACAAATGTCCATGTGTATAGAGATGAGAGTTTCTAGAAATTACACCTTTACTTTTTATGTATTAGAGTTACTTCTAAAACAGATTGGCACTTGCATACATATTATTCCATTACTCATTTGGCACCCACACCTCCACTCCTCTCATCTCTGAGTCTTTTTTTTTTTTTTAAATATTTATTTATTTACTTTAGTTGTACACAATGCAATGCATTTATGTTTACGTGGTGCTGAGGATCGAACCCGGGCCGCACACGTGCGAGGCGAGCGCTCTGCCACTGAGCCACAACCCCAGCCCCTCATTTCTGAGTCTTTTCCCTAGGATTTTGCCCGGCTCCGTGGCTGGTGGCTGAATACTTCGTGAGTTCAGAGCCCATTTTATTGCTGGACATTCGCTCCCATGGCATGACTTTGGGTTTATTCCATGGCATACCCTTTAGTCGAGGCCAGAATCACAAGACATCAGTTTAGAGTTACTTCTGAGTTATTCTAACATGTTATATTTATCACATGTGTATTTGAACATGGCATATTTATTTATATACATGGTATTTTATATATGTGCACATATATGCATATAAATATACACATACTGCTTATGTTTCTTCTAGTTTTAGAAGAAAATGCACAGCACTGTAGTGAAAATGTAGATTCCACTACCACCATCACCACTACCACCATTGCCCAATTTATTTGTTTAAGTTAACTTTTATAGTGGGGACCTTTGGTGAAATTTAGTGTTCATTTATGAAAATGTTTTTTGAATGTTATTTTAGAAAGTAATACAGTTTGCTTATCTTGTGTAGAAACATGGTGTGAATTATGCAAGGCTAGAATGTTGGGCGGAGGGGTTTATTTCATCCCCCTCCCCTCAAAAAAGCATATTCAAGGAAATAAAGAAGTGTGACATCTAATTTTTATTTTGCAAGTACATGGAAAAAATAACCTGCCATGGGAAGGAAAAAAGAAAGAATCATAGAAAGGGAGTAACAAAGAGTAAGATACACATGTAAAGGCTAGACAAGGAATTGTTTTTCATATAGGAGGGAAATTAGACTTACCCATCTTGTGAATGGTGTCTGCAGGGCAGGGCATGCACCCTGAGACCAAATTCAAAGCCAGTTGTTTATTTTCGTTAACTCCTAGGTAATCCCAGGCAACAAAGAGTTATTGTAGGAATTTCACAAGCCCTTGGGTCCTGAGGGTTGGGTGGTGCACGGGTTAACAGCACCTCATCTGCCCTCCCCACAAGCTGGGCCTAAGCCTGGGTTAGGTCACACACTGCAGAGAGTTTAAGGGGTTGGACTCATGGTTTCGAGTCCCTACATGTTCTACATGTTGGCTGGGTGAGAAGAACTCCTTTTGCTGGGGGTTCCTGGGGCTTGCACTTGGCTGTGGGAACAGAGCCATCCTCGGGGGGAAGGGAGACGAGGTAGTGGGGAGATGGAGAGGAAGGTGGAGCTAAGAGGCCAGGGGCTGCTAGCTGGGGAAACAGTTTATTATTCTATCTTCAGCTTGGTCTTCTGAGGGTTGGGAGTGTGATCTGATGGGAGGAAAAGTGGGAGCCTGATATAGAACCCCTGTCCTTACCCCGCTACCCACAAAGGGAGGGTCCATAGTTTGCCAATGCCCAGGCTGGCAGGACCAGTTTAGGAGTGAGCAGAACAAGGTATGTGGAAATGGGTTGTGGGGTTCCAGAAGGTTCTAGGGCAAAACTGATGCCCACCCCATTCTGCTGCTTTGAGCAGCTATCCTTGGCTTTTAGAGCCCACAGCTTTGTTGCCTCCATGGTTGTGGAAGTGGAAGAGTGGCTTAAAGTTGTCCCCTCCTGACCCTCTAACCAGCGCCTGGGGTAGGCCTGCATTGGGACCTTCTTCTGCAAGTGTACTGGGTGTGTAAGGTAGTTAGTCATTACCCTCAGTAATTAATCACACCTGGTAGTAATGAAAACTCACATGCATGTTGGACCTGATAGTTTACAGAGGGTTTTTAGATGGTTCTGTCATTTGAACCTCACAACAATTCCTTAAAAGCACTGTTCGTATGCTCATTTTATAGACAGGAGTCTTAAGGCTCAGAGAAATTAAATGACAGTCCCAGAGTCACAAGCTAATAAATAACAGGACCAGAGGTCCCACTTCGAACCTCCTTGTTCTTCCAAATTTTGAGGCTTAAGTCACATGACTTTTTTCATATTGGTGACACACTAGAAATGGGAGTCATTCCTTCCCGTAAAATAAAATAAAACAAAATAGAAACCAGGAGGTGGGCTGACAGCTGCCTTTAACCCTTTCAATGCCTCGAGTTCTTACGCTTGGGGGCCAGGTCTCACTTTATTGCTTCAAATCAAAACAATCCCCGTGAATGCCCAATGAGGCTCTCAAATCCAGAAGTTGATTTTCATCAGAGTAAATGAAGAATATTATTATATTTTACACATCAATAAATCAATGTAGCCCTAATTTTGCCACGCAGGAAATCAATTCCGGTCTTTCTAAACCATCAAAGATGTTATGAACAAAGTAATTTCACAAATTATGGCAAGTAACACATTTATTGATGACTGTAGTTTAGGAATTTAGAATCTGTGAACACTGTAATATAATATGGTGCACCGGCATGAGCTGAGTGAAATACAGATTATGTGGTGAAATTGTAATGCATCATTTGCTATTAGTGGACTGGTAATAATTACCAGTTTCAAAGCAGCTCTTTCCGTGTAATCTTTAGTCTCAATCGTAACAGCCCTTCTCATTGACATTATGATTACACTAGCTGCCCTCATGATCTAGAATATCTAGTTGATGGGAATACTAAAATGCGATAGTGAAAACTCTATGTTGTATCCTCATTATAAGATAAAATGCCATTTTCTCTGACCTGATGTATGAGAGGGGGAGGGATAGCATCATAGTGTTAACATACTGTAACATAATCACATAACTGGCTCTGAAAAAAAATTTAAGAAGCACAGGACAGCAAAATAAAATGGACTTTTCTTGTTGAAGCCTCTTGGAAAGGATACAAATGAGCTTCTTAACATAGTGCCGTATGCCACAGATTTCGGCATTTATCAGTGGCAGCATCATGGCACACATGAAACTGGCATCACTAATTATGAGTCCAGTCCTGGGTTTCAAGAGAAGATTATAAGGGTAAAATATGATTTTAAGGCATTTTAAAGTGGTGAAAGTGTGAAGGACTGGCTTTAGCTGACAAATTTCCTTTTTACGTCCCCAATTCTGATGGTCAGGCTAAATGTATGATTATAACCCAGAGTCCTAGGCAGGCAAAGGAGAAGGCCACAGAGGGTCACGGTACTTGGAACCAGATAGTTTTTTCCTGTCTATTTAGGACCCAAGTCATTGTTCAACAACAACAAAAAATTTATGAAAATACTCTCAATGAAGCTTTTTATTTCCCTTTGAAGAAAAGAGGCAAACAAAAATAGGCAGATAATGTGATACTAATGTCAGCGTTTTCTTTCAAAATCTTTCTGCCTCCCTTCCTCCCCCCACATTAGACAAATGTTTGAAACCTAATTTTGGTATCTTACCATCTAATCTTGTTAAAGAGATTTACCCAGGAGTGGGATATATTGAGTGAGATTATAAATGCATTGTAAAGTAAATTACAAGGTCAGGGCAGGAGTCCATTATTTAGACAAGTGCTTGAGCGAGGCTGGCTTGTTTTGGAATATGAGTGTTTGGGGCTCCTGAGAAGACCCTGCCAGCTTTTCTTTCTGACTTGCTAAATGGAGGAATCATATAATTGATGAATTCCTCATTCCCACTCTTTAGCTCCCTGGTGAATTCTGTCCTTTTAAAAAAGTTACTGACAAATGCTAGCTGTGGGCTGAAGGAACTCTGCTAGCCCCTCTTTTTAAAAGAGGGAGAAAGTTTATTTCTCAGTTATATTTTAAGCCCTGTCTTTTTTCAGAATCCCTGGGACATTATCCATTCTTTTCATCCTTATCCTTAGGCCACCATCACTTGTGCCCTTTTTAAGGCTACAGTTGACTGGTAAACTGTTGGTTAGTTACTCCATATATGTATGTATATATATACATACACATATATGCATATGTATATATATAAAACACATACATGTACATTTTAATTTAGCTATCTCCAAAAATGAATGATTTCGTGAAGTCAAGCTGGCCCCCTCTTTGCCAAAGTGGCATTTACCACTCTCGGGTTCTTTTCAGCAAGAGAGAAATAATGTGACTTAAGCAGGGCCCCTCTCCAGACGGCTTGGCTACTGGCCAAAGAGTTGACTAGCTGAACTGTATCTTTCTGTTTCTTTCTCAACTGGAGCCGAGTCTCAGCCGAGGGCGCAGGATGTTGTATAATTTGGTTCACGTTGTTAGCCTCTCAAAATAATGAGGAGGAGGCTAGTGTAGCATTGCTCAGCCTGCTGCCTGTCATGGCGTTGGCGGCCTTAACTGTTCCTTCAACCAGGATGCTGTGTCTGCTGAAGTTGGCACCAGCCACTCCTCCTAACTTCTTCAGACTTGCATTTGCTGCACTGGGGGACAACTCCTAAGCATCTCATGCAGCCTTTCGGTTAAATCTGAATTAAATTTTTCTTTTGAGATTTTCACGACATTCCTTGAGATTAAAAATGGGTGTCCCCTGTGGGGGATTATGGATAGAATCCAGATCAGAACTCACTGACCAGCAGATAGGCTGGGATGGGAGAATGTTGCTAGTCTTTGTTCTGTGGAAGAATTTTTTTGAGTCCCTTCTCATTTTTACAACGTCAACAAATTAGTATATTTCAAATTAAGCCTTAGTAGGGCTACAGAGAACTATGGTTAGTTTACCTTCTTCTCTTTTTGTCATCTAGATGGAATGATTGCCTATTTAGAAAATTCACCTGCCACTCAGAGGGGATTTGGGAAGCAAAACAACTTTCCTCAGGTCACCTTGTCCAAGTCCCTTTTAACAGATGAGGAAACAGAGGCACAAAGGGATGAAATGGCTTGCCCCCAACCATAGCCCACAAGGTTGGAAGGTTCAGAAGACATTTGCCAACGTTCCTAGAACATAGGGACCCTCACTCTCAAGCTTGAATTAATCAGAATTTTTCTGCTTTGGGGGTGTGTATATAGAATTCTTAGAACAGAGTTTAATGACAGGAAGACTGACTCGATAAATATTTATTGGCACCGACCGCCAGATGGGCCAGGCACTGTGTAGGCACAGGGTTAGGTCTGTGAGGGCTTAGGCATTGGGGTAGAGGGGCCGGCAGGGAAAACTGAGGGTGGAACATGAGTAAGAAATTGCTGATGCCCGCCTCAGTGATTAAACATTGATGTTGCTGTTGTATTATTTTGCAGGTAAAGATGAGCCCAGCAGCTACACATGTACAACTTGCAAACAGCCATTCACCAGTGCATGGTTTCTCTTGCAACACGCACAGAACACTCATGGATTAAGAATCTACTTAGAAAGCGAACACGGAAGTCCCCTGACCCCGCGGGTTGGTATCCCTTCAGGACTAGGTGCAGAATGTCCTTCCCAGCCACCTCTCCATGGGATTCATATTGCAGACAATAACCCCTTTAACCTGCTAAGAATACCAGGATCAGTATCCAGAGAGGCTTCCGGCCTGGCAGAAGGGCGCTTTCCACCCACTCCCCCCCTGTTTAGTCCACCACCGAGACATCACTTGGACCCCCACCGCATAGAGCGCCTGGGGGCGGAAGAGATGGCCCTGGCCACCCATCACCCGAGTGCCTTTGACAGGGTGCTGCGGTTGAATCCAATGGCTATGGAGCCTCCCGCCATGGATTTCTCTAGGAGACTTAGAGAGCTGGCAGGGAACACGTCTAGCCCACCGCTGTCCCCAGGCCGGCCCAGCCCTATGCAAAGGTTACTGCAACCATTCCAGCCAGGTAGCAAGCCGCCCTTCCTGGCGACGCCCCCCCTCCCTCCTCTGCAATCCGCCCCTCCTCCCTCCCAGCCCCCGGTCAAGTCCAAGTCATGCGAGTTCTGCGGCAAGACGTTCAAATTTCAGAGCAACCTGGTGGTGCACCGGCGCAGCCACACGGGCGAGAAGCCCTACAAATGCAACCTGTGCGACCATGCCTGCACACAGGCCAGCAAGCTGAAGCGCCACATGAAGACGCACATGCACAAGTCGTCCCCAATGACAGTCAAGTCCGACGATGGCCTCTCTACCGCCAGCTCCCCGGAACCCGGCACCAGCGACCTAGTGGGCAGCGCCAGCAGCGCGCTCAAGTCCGTGGTGGCCAAGTTCAAGAGTGAGAATGACCCCAACCTGATCCCAGAGAACGGGGACGAGGAGGAAGAGGAGGACGACGAGGAAGAAGAAGAAGAGGAGGAAGAGGAGGAGGAGGAGCTGACGGAGAGCGAGAGGGTGGACTACGGCTTCGGGCTGAGCCTGGAGGCGGCGCGCCACCACGAGAACAGCTCGCGGGGCGCGGTGGTGGGCGTGGGCGACGAGGGCCGCGCCCTGCCCGACGTCATGCAGGGCATGGTGCTCAGTTCCATGCAGCACTTCAGCGAGGCCTTCCATCAGGTCCTGGGCGAGAAGCATAAGCGCGGCCACCTGGCCGAGGCCGAGGGCCACAGGGACACT
Source organism: Tamias sibiricus (assembly GCA_025594165.1). Taxonomy (NCBI): domain Eukaryota; kingdom Metazoa; phylum Chordata; class Mammalia; order Rodentia; family Sciuridae; genus Tamias; species Tamias sibiricus. The sequence goes on from CM046670.1 coordinate 45,842,942, forward strand.
TGCGACGAAGACTCGGTGGCCGGCGAGTCGGACCGCATAGACGATGGCACTGTTAACGGCCGTGGCTGCTCCCCAGGCGAGTCGGCCTCGGGGGGCCTGTCCAAAAAGCTGCTGCTGGGCAGCCCCAGCTCGCTGAGCCCCTTCTCCAAGCGCATCAAGCTCGAGAAGGAGTTCGATCTGCCCCCCGCCGCGATGCCCAACACGGAGAACGTGTACTCGCAGTGGCTCGCCGGCTATGCGGCCTCCAGGCAGCTCAAAGATCCCTTCCTTAGCTTCGGAGACTCCAGACAATCGCCTTTTGCCTCCTCATCGGAGCACTCCTCGGAGAACGGGAGCTTGCGCTTCTCCACGCCGCCCGGGGAGCTGGACGGAGGGATCTCGGGGCGCAGCGGCACGGGAAGTGGAGGGAGCACGCCCCATATTAGTGGTCCGGGCCCGGGCAGGCCCAGCTCAAAAGAGGGCAGACGCAGCGACACTTGTGAGTACTGTGGGAAAGTCTTCAAGAACTGTAGCAATCTCACTGTCCACAGGAGAAGCCACACGGGCGAAAGGCCTTATAAATGCGAGCTGTGCAACTATGCCTGTGCCCAGAGTAGCAAGCTCACCAGGCACATGAAAACGCATGGCCAGGTGGGGAAGGACGTTTACAAATGTGAAATTTGTAAGATGCCTTTTAGCGTGTACAGTACCCTGGAGAAACACATGAAAAAATGGCACAGTGATCGAGTGTTGAATAATGATATAAAAACTGAATAGAGGTATATTAATACCCCTCCCTCACTCCCACCCGACACCTCCTTTTTTCACCATCCCCCTTCCCCATAGCCCTCCAGCCCCACTCCCTGTAGGATTTTTTTCTAGTCCCATGTGATTTAAACAAACAAACAAACAAACAAACAGAAGTAACGGAAGCTAAGAATATGAGAGTGCTTGTCACCAGCACACCTGTTTTTTTTTTTTTTTTTCCTTTTCCTTTTTCTTTTTCTTCTTTTTTTATTCTTTATGTTCTCACCGTTTGAATGCATGATCTGTATGGGGCAATACTATTGCATTTTACGCAAACTTTGAGCCTTTCTCTTGTGCAATAATTTACATGTTGTGTATGTTTTTTTTTTTTTTTTTTTTTTTTTTTTTTTAACTTAGACAGCATGTATGGTATGTTATGGCTATTTTAAATTGTCCCTAATTCGTTGCTGAGCAAACATGTTGCTGTTTCCAGTTCCGTTCTGAGAAAAAGAGAGAGAGAGAGAGAAAAAGACCATGCTGCATACATTCTGTAATACATATCATGTACAGTTTTATTTTATAACGTAAGGAGGAAAAACAGTCTTTTGGATTAACCCTCTATAGACAGAATAGATGGCACTGAAAAAAAAAAAAAACCTATCAGCTAAATGTCTGTCTCTAAAGGGTTAAATGTATCAATTGGAGAGGAAAGAAAAAGAAAGGCCTTGAATTGACAAATTAACAGAAAAACAGAACAAGTTTATTCTATCATTTGGTTTTAAAATATGAGTGCCTTGGATCTATTAAAACCACATTGATGGTTCTTTTTACTTGTTATAAACTTGTAGCTTAATTCAGCATTGGGTGAGGTAATGAACCCTAGGACCTAGCATATAATTCTATATTGTATTTCTCACAACAATGGCTACCTAAAAATATAACCCATTATGTCCTAGTTAATCATCATTTTCCCTTTAGTTTAACTTTGTGAACAAAAACTGATTATACCAGTATAAAAGCTACTTTGCTCCTGGTGAGAGCTTAAAAGAAATGGGCTGCTTTGCCCAAAGTTTTATTTTTTTTAAACAATGATTAAATTGAATGTGTAACGTGCAAAAGCCCTGGAACGTGATTAAATACATTAGTAAGGAGTTCATTTTGTGAAGATACTTGTTTGAAATAATATCTTTTAAAAATTCTGGCACCAAAAGAAATAGATCCAGATCCACTTGGTTGTCAAATGGACAATCGCATGATACACTTAAAACCTAGTATACTATGTTAAAAAAAGAAGAGGCTGACAATGAGGTTTCACAGAGGGTAACAGAGGAAAAAAAGAAGTGATTTATTAGCACAACGTGGTACTATTTGCCATTTTAAACTAGAACAGGTATATAAGCTAATATTGATACAATGATGATTAACTATGAATTCTTAAGATTTGCATTTAAATGTGACATTCTTAAAAAAAAGAAGAGAAAGAATTTTAAGAGTAGCAGTATATATGTCTGTGCTCCCTAAAAGTTGTACTTCATTTCTTTTCCATACACTGTGTGCTATTTGTGTTGACATGGAAGAGGATTCATTGTTTTTATTTTTATTTTTTTAATTTTTTCTTTTTTATTAAGCTAGCATCTGCCCCAGTTGGTGTTCAAATAGCACTTGACTCTGCCTGTGATACCTGTATCTTTTCTCTAATCAGAGATACAGAGGTTGAGTATAAAATAAACCTGCTCAGATAGGACAATTAAGTGCACTGTACAATTTTCCCAGTTTACAGGTCTATACTTAAGGGAAAAGTTGCAAGAATGCTGAAAAAAAAAAAAAAAAAATTGAACACAATCTCATTGATGAGCATTTAAAAAAAAAAAAAAAAACTAAAAAACTTTGCCAGCCATTTACTTGACTAATGAGCTTACTTACTTGGACGCAACATTGCGAGCGCTGTGAATGGAAACAGAATACACTTAACATAGAAATGAATGATTGCTTTCGCTTCTACAGTGCAAGGATTTTTTTGTACAAAACTTTTTTAAATATAAATGTTAAGAAAAAAATTTTTTTAAAAAACACTTCATTATGTTTAGGGGGGAACTGCATTTTAGGGTTCCATTGTCTTGGTGGTGTTACAAGACTTGTTATCCATTTAAAAATGGTAGTGGAAATTCTATGCCTTGGATTACACACCGCTCTTCAGGTTGTAAAAAAAAAAACATACATTGGGGAAAGGTTTAAGATTATATAGTACTTAAATATAGGAAAATGCACACTCATGTTGATTCCTATGCTAAAACACATTTATGGTCTTTTTTCTGTATTTCTAGAATGGTATTTGAATTAAATGTTCATCTAGTGTTAGGCACTATAGTATTTATATTGAAGCTTGTATTTTTAACTGTTGCTTGTTCTCTTAAAAGGTATCAATGTACCTTTTTTGGTAGTGGAAAAAAAAAAAAAAAAAGACAGGCTGCCACAGTATATTTTTTTAATTTGGCAGGATAATATAGTACAAATTATTTGTATGCTTCAAAAAAAAAAAAAAAAAGAAAAGAAAAAAAAAGAAAAAGAGAAACAAAAAAGTGTGACATTGTACAGATGAGAAGCCATATAATGGCGGTTTGGGGGAGCCTGCTAGAATGTCACACAGATGGCTGTCATAGGGGTTGTACATATCCTTTTTGTTCCCTTTTCCTGCTGCCATACTGTATGCAGTACTGCAAGCTAATAACGTTGGTTTGTTATGTAGTGTGCTTTTTGTCCCTTTCCTTCTATCACCCTACATTCCAGCATCTTACCTTCATATACAGTAAAAGAAAGAAAGAAAAAAAAAAAAGGAAGAAAAAAAAAAAACCAATGTTTTGCAGTTTTTTTCATTGCCAAAAACTAAATGGTGCTTTATATTTAGATTGGAAAGAATTTCATATGCAAAGCATATTAAAGAGAAAGCCCGCTTTAGTCAATACTTTTTTGTAAATGGCAATGCAGAATATTTTGTTATTGGCCTTTTCTATTCCTGTAATGAAAGCTGTTTGTCGTAACTTGAAATTTTATCTTTTACTATGGGAGTCACTATTTATTATTGCTTATGTGCCCTGTTCAAAACAGAGGCACTTAATTTGATCTTTTATTTTTCTTTGTTTTTATTTTTTTTTATTTGGATGACCAAAGGTCATTACAACCTGGCTTTTTATTGTATTTGTTTCTGGTCTTTGTTAAGTTCTATTGGAAAAACCACTGTCTGTGTTTTTTTGGCAGTTGTCTGCATTAACCTGTTCATACACCCATTTTGTCCCTTTATTGAAAAAAATAAAAAAAAATTAAAGTACACAATGTAAGCTTCTTGTGTCCTCATTTGACACACTCTGTAAATTACTTTCAAGAAAATAACAGGTTTTAAGAGAAGGCCAGTCAGTCTTTTTCAGGATTATTTCTCTGGGCATTTTGATGCGTGTCTTATATCCTAAAGGAACTTACTTACTATATTAAAATAGACATTTCAAACCATGGACATAGTTATTAGGCTTTACAATCCTAGAATAATTTCCAAGAAACTGAAGGTGTTTTCAGTCTGATGTTAAAAAACTTTTGCTCCATCTCTTAACAGAAATCCATTCAGCTATTAAGTGAAAAACTTGCTGGTAATAGCATCTTCAACTTTTATTTCCTTTGGATTTTTTGCTGTTCTTGTTGTCTGAAAGTTCTTTTCTATTCTCTCATCATTGTCCTATCTTAGAATGTGATGTAAAGGGGGTTTTTAAAAAGAAATCAGCTCTTTAGTTTCTACCTAAGTCATTCCTCATTAACAAGAATGACCCCAGCCCTCAAACCTAAAAATCCAGAGACAAAGGCATCAACTAAACAAACAAGCAAACAAACCAAAAAGGAGGGAGGAGAAAAACAAGCAGAAAGTAGCAGCCAGGGGTAGCCAGACAGAGCCAACATTCTGGAATCAGACCCTGCTTTCCTGAGATGAGGGTGGCTTGCTTTGTGGTTCTGAGACCCCACAGACCTACGTGCGACAGATTGTTTCCATGTTTTCCTACGGTCTACCTGGCTGACAGCAAATGACAGTAGGGATACCCTTCAATTATATTTTGACCAACTGAAAGATTTATGCAATGCTTTTGAAAAGCAAGTTAGGCCTATTTTTTAAAATCTCTCCTTACAAATCTGTGTTGTCGGTTTTACAAATACTGCGTGTCGCAGCATCAATTTGCTTTATTACAACACATGCCTCTGTGATACTGTGTCCCTGTTCCCAGTGTAGATGAATGGATCCGACATTGTTCTTATTTTTGTAAAAACCAAAACAAAAGCTGTTCTGTCGTCTTCTTGTGGTAGCAATTTTTTTCTTTTCTTTTTTTTTTTTTTTTTTTGTTGCTCAGTTCTTTTGCCCTAGTGCCAGTTGAGGTAGTCTTTTCATGTAATGCCTTTCATCTAAGGCAAGAAGAGTTTTATCTTTTTAAAGTATAGAGAAACTAGTGTTTTCTTTTTTTTAATTTATTTTTTTAAAGTCAGTTTGGGTGGAGTCCACTAAGAGGATTTTAGAGAACATTGCACAGGAGCTAAGATGGGATGGGGGGCAGAGTACCTTGGAGAACTTGTTTGTCAGTGAACTGAGAAAAGATATGTATGTTTTAGATTAGGTTACTCCAAAATGGAATCCAAAATGCTGTTTGAGACAGAAATATTCCCCAGTGCCACTCTGGTTTTAGACATGCTGACTTTTGCTCCATCATATTAAATGGCCATAAAACTTCTGCGTGTCCCTATTGCTCTTTTATTAGGAGCTCTGGAGTGCAGCTGTGTAGGTTTTATATACAATATTCATTTTAATTTCTCAGTATATGATGCTCTTAGTGTAATTAGGTTTTGCATCTGACAGACAGAATTAATGGTGGATACGGTATACTTGTATGTTCAGATTTCTTAAATCAAATGGGTAATGGGGAGGGGTGCAAACATCTGGTGATAAATCACAGATTATGCTTGATTTACATGGTCCCAAAGTTAAATAAATTTATTGGGAGACAGGTTCTTCAGGTTACTTCTCTTGACTTATTGAAGCCTTCTGATAAAATATTATTTCTGAAACTGAACAATATGAGCATGAAAACTTAAGTCAAAAAAATAAAACTTGTAAGTGACATTTTGCATCCGGAGTCCTAAAATTTAAAGTCATAGTATAAAATAGTATTAAAAAAGTGTCCCATAGTAAGATGAATTCCCAATATATTTTTAAAATGAAGAAATACTAAGAATATTAACATCTCCCCCAAATTCTCAGTTAAGTTTTTGTAACTATTGATGTGCTTGCTGATGGAATGTTCCCTATGTACTCAAAATCCTGATGATTAAGATGTTCCTTTTAATCTTCATTTTGAGAGCAACTTAACAAACAGGAATACAGCAAATATTCTTTCTCACAGATTTAAGCCCCAAAGCGCTTCCAGGGCATATACTACCTCCTTTCTGAGCCTGTTTGCTATCCTCTTGTTATTCAGGACCTGCAAAAGGACTGAAACCAACATGTCTTAAAGGTTGCTAAGAGGTGGGGTGAACGCAGGTCTTCATGTATACCAGCTGTGGCAGGAAGTGCGAAGTGGTTTGAGTTTTTCCCAGAGCATTCTGTGGATAGAACTGTTTATTTAAATACCATTTTTGTGTATGCAATAAGTCCATATTGTATATAACCATAGTGCTTGAAGTGAGAATTCGAAAGGAAGTGGCAGAGAGAGGGGTTGATTTAGATATGATTTCAATTGGAGAAGTAAGAAAAGGAGGTAGGTTATTCATAGACGCTAAAAGTTTGTAGGAAGGTACTAAGATTATTTGGGGCCATTCCAAAAAGGGGTCGAGAAGCCTTACTGATCCTGTCCTGCTTCTAGTAATTTACTCAGTGAGTGAGGAAATACAGTGTTTTCTGCTTTTAACTCCCCCCCCCCCCATACACACACACAAACCTGATTGTTGGTGACTCTAGGAACTGTGCATTCTCTACTGTGAATATGTCACTCCTTTGTCTCTGGGCTTGGGGTGTTCAAGAATGCATCCATCTCATTTTTATTTTTATTCTTTTATTTAAAGACAACTTCCCATAAAAAGATTGTGAGAATTTTGCCGATATGAGGATGGGATGGGCCGTGTTCTTTCAACCTTGTTGGAAAATTGTTTTTGAAAAGACGGCTAACTTTTAAAAGGCAAGAGCCACTTAGCAAATTTTCCTTAGTGTCTCCTGCAGTCTGTCAGCCTTTCCAGTGGAAAATAAATGAACGCATTTTTAAAGCAATGGACACTACATAGAGTTGGGGCTGAGTACGTTTGCTCCAGAGCTGCTGGAGGTCATGCTGCAGACCTGGGTGGTTGGATCTTTGCTTGCTGGTGCCTTGGTGCCTCGTTAGCCTGCTGTTCCATTTACTCCAGCACATGGCCAGGGAATCGGCCTGCAGGGGGACAAGCCTGTTTTCTCTCTCTCTCTCTCTCTCTCTTTCTCTATTTCCCAGTGTCATCAATGATCATGGAATATGATTAATTCCTCCCTTCCCAATGGGAAAAGAGAGCAATACAGTTCACGTGGGTCACTGTACTTAAGTATCTAAACTTGGCTGAACACAACTCAATGGTCTACCCAAATACTGTTTTTCCTTTCTGTAACATGGCAAAAACTATGTAAAGGAAGCACATGTTTCTCTCAGGTCTTTCATGTAGGCAGCAGAGAAGGCCAATGAAGCAATTTCCCTAAAGTTTCTTCTAAAACCGGCGCCCCCAGATCCCTAGGGGGCTGTGCTTTTAAATAACCATGAATATGGTACATGCCCATGCTATACTTTGTCTGTTAGGGCTTTAAATACTGGTGGCAGGTCAGACAAAGGGGTTTGACTGGGATATCAGCTAAGGGGGCCTCAACAACAGTGACTAGTGCTGGACTGGGAATGGAATTCCCCAGAGCCCACCTGGACACAGCAGGCCCCTCAGCTCAGGTCTCCACTGCTCAGGGGGGGAAGCCTGAGAGCAGCTGAGCCCCAGACCCCAGGCCTCCTGCGCGTTGAGTCAGGGGAGAGGAGGCCCCAGGCCCCTGCTTCGGGTCGCCATGGCAACGAGGCCTGGAATGCCACAGAGGTAGCCCTCCTCCTCGGCACATCTGGACTCCCAGTTCTGCTGCTTCAAGTCAATGTCCACAGCAAGGGAGGAACCCGGAGGAAATAACCACTCCCTTCTTCACCATTGCCTTTCCCCCTGAGAAACAAGGAAAAAAATTTAAAAAAAAAAAAAAATTTAAAAAAAAAAAGGAAAAAAGAAAAGAAAAACTGCATGTTTGAAAGAAACTACAGGCAGTTTTGGGTGCAATTTGAGTGCAACTATTTTGGGTTCTGGTTTTCTCTTCAGAGATTTGTTCGCCTCTTGTAAATCGTTGGCTGCTTTGACGTTGAACTTGATGACATTTCATGTTTTCGTTGTGCTGCTTTTACATCAATTTTGATTTTTTGTTTCTTTATAATTTTATTATTATTTTAAAGAAGATGTCCCCCTTGCCCCCTCCCTCCCCTGTTCTCCTCAACCAAAGGACTGTTTCCTACTAAGTTTTCTCAGTCATAAGGGCAAGTGTTTCCTTCCAGGTGTGTCCCGAGTTTAGTAGGACCATCATACCACTGGGCAGGGGGTTCTGGGTCCTTTGGGGGACGAGGGGTGGGAGGCACGGGAAAGCCACTCAGAGGTCAGATAACTGGGGAGGGGAGATGGCGTTGGAAACCATGCTTAAAATGCCGGTGGCTCGACCTGTGGTTGATTTAAGTCATAATTTTGAACAGCTAGTGAGAGAACAGAAAATCGCTGGGCCAAGTCACACCTGTACTTTTTTTTCCCCCTCCTCTGTCTCCAACCTCTTTCTAGGTTCTTCACACACCCCCATTCGGCGTAGTACCCAGAGAGCTCAAGATGTGTGGCAGTTTTCGGATGGAAGCTCGAGAGCCCTTAAGTTCTGAGAAAATTTGAAGCCCCCAGGGCCGGGGTGGACGTGTGCCGCCCAGCCGACGTCAGCGTGGTCTGTCATCCTGCTAGTTTGTGATGTTTTCTGACAGTAGCCTCCAAGAAGCCGTTGTGCGAAGACAGAATCCTGCGGAGTCCTTCCAGCCTGGGCCTGCAGTGCCATTTTATTTATATTTTTTAATAAAAAGTAAAAACAAAAAAACAGACCCACATTGGAACAGTGAATCAGTCCCATACTGAGGGCCCTCAGACCATTGCTGTCCCGAGCAATGTCAAGCCCTTTTGAAACCAGCCAACCTAATTACCCGTATTGTGGAAATGAGCATGAGCCCCCAACCCCTTGTTTCTATACATTCTCTGTTGTCTTTTAAAAAGTGTGCTTAACATTGACACAATAAATGTTGGAGCTTTAGGTGGTGTTTGCTTGTTCTTTAATTTTTAATGCTCAAAAGACTGCAGCTGCTTATGACTGTGTATTTCTGTACCTGTTTCCTGCAGCTGCCCATCGGGTGGGTAGGAGGAACAGATTTGAGGAATGGGCAGGAGGTATAGGAGGGGAATAGGTTACTGCTTATCAGATGGCATACATTTTCAAGGAGAATCAGAATGCAAAGCTTGGGAATAAATCATAGCAATATCATAATTAATGTAGTAGTAGTGTTGCTGTTTATTAATGCTGAAGTGTGGTTTTCCTAACTGTCTGACTTATAATTTGCATAACATTAAATAATGCATAATATGGCACGCTGAATCCTGTTTTTCAAATATATGCTTTTGGTGGCTACCATGCAGGATTTGAATTTGTCTTTTAATTTAGCTCAAGAAAGATAATGTCACTGGGTGAGTGATAAATCCTAAAGAGGTGATAAATGTCAGTAGTTGCTTATTAAATATTTTAATTTTAGGATCCCAAACCTTCAGCAAATATATCTTAATGCAGACAAACAAACAAACATAAAACTTCTTTAGTACTTACATCAGGAAATTTGGGGCAGATTTTATAAGGTGAAAAAATGAAACAAGGAAAGAGGTTCACATCAGAATAGACTATTGGAATCATACTAATGCCCCTTTCCTTAGAAATTAGTGACACTAATCAGTGAGATTGACAAACAGGTGATAAAAATTCCTTCTGGCCCAGTTAATTTGTCAAAATCTTTACTCAATATAGTGGGGTTGTCTGTTTGTTTGTTTTACTACCTAGAGATCCAGAGGGAATTAGATATAATAGAGCACATTAAAAGCAACAGAACATATTATGAATAATAGAACTCAGATACCTGTGTATTATAGATTACACATTGGCTGTGAACCTAAGTGGGGAAAATCTTACCCACCCACCGTCTGGCTAGATTACCTAGCCTAGTGAAAAGATAGCAAAATAATTGGCATCTGGATTCCTTCCTGCTTACTCATCATAAATAATAGCATTCTACCTTATGATTTACACAGTGCTCTCAGGGGCATTCCTTCATCTGATCCTCACTGGGACAGATCTCACTGCTTCCACCGTATGGACGAGGAGACCAAGGCTCACCAAGGTGAAGGGCTTTCTGGAGGCCACCTCAGTAAAGAGGGAAAACAGAGAAGCCATATTTCTGATTTCTAGTCTAGAGCTGATGTCACTGAACTCATCAAAGGCAATGTCTCTCTCTAGGGTGCCTCTTTGTTAACACACAAGCCACACATGTTCATAGACACACACGTGTGGTTTACAGAGACCAAGGATGCCTGTTGGTAAAGGCACAGAAAGTTGTCTCTTGCTACCCACAGCTGTGTGTACTGTACAAGAGAGCTTGGAACAAGGGCCCATCCTTGCCATCTTTTTCCCTGTGGCTTTTTCATGACAAATAAATAACCCTGACTGCATAGTTTTCCTTCATGTATTTTTGAAAGTTCCTAGGTGAGGATGGGACTTCCAGACAAGAAATTATTTCACAAAAAAACTCTCTCCCTGCCTCATGCTCTGCCTCTATATCATTGATAGTTAAGACCTAGAGCAATTCCATGAAAGCATCCTCCCGAAATGTGCTCAGCTCCTTGCTAATACCTGAAAAGCATGGTACCACTTCCAAAGGTGAATCCAAACTGGAACAGAACAATCATGGGGTTGAGATAACTTTGGCCTTGGAAACTGAACTTGGTGTTCTCTATACTTTCAAATCTGATCTGTGTTTCCACCCCTTCTCTTATTTCTTCTAAGAGTTAGTTTCTAAGTCAATGGGTATTTCTGGAAGAGGAGTTTTTTGGAGGGGTGGGAACCAAAGCAAATAAAGGGTATCTTTTCTTCTTTCCTTTTTGGAGAAGAAATATCCTTCACTAAAAATAAAAACAAAACACTCCGTGTCTTCCTTCATAACATTTTTAGTAGGAAAAAAAAATTCATTTATGGGATACATTATGAGAGGGTATAATGCTAGGGTTGGTTTGAAACTCATACAATTGATGAGTTGGGAAGCCACCTCTGTGCAATATGTCAAGGTCATGGTTATTTGAGAATGGTGGAATCAGGGGAAGGGACTGACAAATCTGACTGGGGTCCTCACTGTGCCCTCTCTGGAGAGTGGAACTTCACATTGCAGAGAGATTAATTGGTTGCCCAGCATGCACTGAGCACAGATTAGAGGACACAGTGCCAGTTACTCAGATGGGGGGGGGGGGACCAAATAGGGCCATTTTTCTTACTCTCCTAATTTTGGTCTATGCACATCAATTTTGTGATCTGTCCAGATTGTCACACATTAAAAAAAAAAATCTGTAAGACTTTGGGGTTCATGATGGCAGGGAGCAACTCAGAGCCCCTACAGCACTTAGCACCCAGCCTGTGGAATATCGGTTGTGCCAGAGAATTAATTGAATCAAAACCTAGTGATCATTTAAGAAAAATCTTAGACAAGGAGAGCAAACTTAGATTCTACTGAGGCCTAATTGAGTTTCTCAAACCTTGGCAGAATATTTCCTGAGCTCTTTTGCTTCAAGTTTTCAAGAGCATTTGGATTAGAGCCAAGTCTTTCAAGCAGTCAGGAATAGTTTTGTGTGCACTGACTTTTCAATTTTATTTGGAGGACCAGACAGTGATGTTAATGTTGAAGAAGATTGTTAATATTAATACAGCATTTTGAAACCTCAGTATTAATGTCTGTTCCTATTTAAAAAAAAAAAAAAAATCGTATCTTCCAAACCAGTGTCCTAAAAGTGGCCTAGAAAAGATTAGAATTGGAGTATTTTTTTAAGTTCTTGTTTCTCAGAGTGCATGACATAGCTTTGGCTCTTTATTGAATACAGGTTGAGGGAAACAGATTTGAGGAATTTTGAGTTTGGTGGAAGTTCAGAAACAACACATGTTTGCAAGCACATCTTCCTTCTTCAAGAATTCATCCTGTCTGAGGGAAATACTGGCTGTGCATCTCTCTCCTCTGACTCCCTAGGAGGGTCAACACTCCATTGGGGTTACGTCAAGCCAAAGAACTTCTTACTTCCCGTGAAATCCAGAAGCAGAGGTTATTTTCCTTCCTGTAAATCAAGATATTTTATTGCTAATTACATTACCTTTATTCTTGCTTTATTAAAAAAAGAAAAGAAAAAATGCTCCCAGGGAATATGTAAGGATTACAGAACACTTTGACATAGGTGATAGAATCCATTTTGTGTGTGTGTGTGTGTGTGTGTGTGTGTGTGTGTGTGTGACTCTATAATAATGAGGTAGGAAAAGAATAGACTAAGGCCGAAAGGAACCATAGCAATCTTGCATTTCACAGATGGGGCAACAGAGGCCCAAAGATAAAGGGAAAGGTCACATGGTGTGAGAAAACAGCCAAGCTTGTGACCACACAGTTCCTTAGTGGCTGAGCCAGAGTTGGGACCCAAATCTCCCAGCTCCTGTGGAAGGAATGCAAGTGGCAAATCTCTCCCTGGCCACCTACTAAATTCAAAACTAGAATGGCAGGGCGGGGGTTGTGGCTCAGCGGCAGAGCGCTTGACTCTCACGTGTGCGGCCCGGGTTCGATCCTCAGCACCACATAAACATAAAATGCATTGCATTGTGTACAACTAAAGTAAATAAATAAATATTTAAAAAAAAAAAAAAAAAAAAAAAAACAACTAGAATGGCAGAAAAGTGTGCATCTCAGAAGGATTTAAGAATAGATCAAAAGCTTGTTTGGTGGTGCCCAGCCCAGCGAGCAACACTCAGCCTGTTCTGTACTTCAAGGATTTCTTAGCATCCTTGTGACAGAGAGCATTTAGGCCACTACTTGGAAGGATTCTTTAATTCACCCCTCCACTGGTAGAAATAAACTTACGGACCAAAAATTGCTGAGAGATGACTTTTAAAGTTAAAAGGGCATAAAAAAGAGCTACTCATCAAACCAGATTCATCTCAAATGACTTAAATAGATCTCACAATCTGTTCCATTCTCTAGACAGGATTTAAGAGAAACACCCACCTAATTTAAATTTCGAGGCCACATCACCTCCTGTTAGGGAATCCAAAGACCCAATAGCATGACCTGAATCTTGTTACTGGGGATATTTCATTTTGAGTTCAAAGGTGATGAAATAGCAATGAACTAAAGGGAGGGCTGATGGAAATGGCCTATAACTCTGGGTTGTGAGGATTGTCATACTTCTTTATGCCTCACGTGCTTTCTCTGTGCAAGATGAAGCCTTTTTCCTCCCCCCACCCCGCACCCCCCGCCATCAGGGCTCCTCGGTCTGTTTGGAGATGTACATATTCTACTTTGCCCTTTCTTCGATCTGCTGTGCTCAGCTCTTCCGCTGTCATTTCTCTTCTTGCCTATCACCCTTTGATTCACATTTACTCCTTGAAGAGGACACGGGTGGACTTTGAATGTCTAGGGGCCCCCGGATGGCACTGCAGGTGTGTGTGGCAGGTGTTTAGAGCCTGCACAGGCAAAGTTGACCCTGGAATGGCGCAAAGCAGCAGGCAGCCTTGCTGGGCAACAGCAAATCAAATGTACCTGCTGAGGATGGTCTGAGAGGAAGTAATTTGCTTGATTTTCCCTCCTGGTGATGGTTCCCTTAGATGGTAATGCAAACAGGCAACTCCTGCTGCCATTCCAGTCCCTTCTGCCCCTGTCTCCTGCTGGTTTGTCCTCTCCTTTCACATATGGAGACAGCGAACCAGAGTACTCTAGACCATCTTCCTTCCTCTGGGCTCTAGGATTTTCAGAGAGTGGCTCACGCCCCTGTTTCTCAGTGACTGATGTTGCCTGTTGCTCGCTTCACCACACAAAGGGGGAAAACCAAAATGCAAATATTCCTCTTCAGAAACTCACCCAAAGCTCAGAACTCAGGAACACAAGAGATTTTCCTTTATGGTGGTCCCCTTTGTGTGGATTTGCCTGCAGCCATTATACCTTATTTGTGGCACTCTTTTTTATTTTTCAGCTTCTCTGTGAGTGCTTTTTCTTTTCCCTTGGACACTGGCAGGGGTGGCCTCCTGCACTGTAATGGCCAGACTGGTTAGTGGTGCTGGTCTCTGAGCTTGCAGCTCGGAGTTGCAATCCTGGTGTATCCCTGCCACACTGGCATGACTGGTGTCCCCTCCTTCTGTACTTGAACCCTTTCAAGGCCTGCTCCTCCTTGCTACCTACTACTTCTCAGAAGCACATGATAGTTACAATGGCATGGACATTCAATGTTTTGGATGCTGGGTGGGGTTGGGAGTACTGCTATCCAGTCTTTTTTTTTTTTTTTTCCTTTTTTAATTTGTTTTAATTAGTTATACATGACAGTAGAATGCATTTATGCACTGTGATATATCATACATAGGTGGTGGTGGGGAAGTGAAGATGCTGTCCATTCTAACATAAGTGGACTTCCCTTTGCTTTTGGCTAGTGAACTTTTACTCTTTATAAGTTTATGTCACAGAAACAACAATAAAAGCAGCAGTGATTTTCATTTGGAAGCTAACACTGTCCTCACACTGGCATTTTTTAAATGGCTGTGAGGGTAGCACAAGTGTAGCACTGGAAAACGGAGCTCTCCCACAGGGCCTTGGGCATCTCCTTGAGGGGGGCAGGGCACCATACATCTGCTGCTGCTGGGGGACGGAAGGCCAGGAGGTGTCCGAAATGCCATCTCTGACTGAGAACATAAACCTTCTCATCCTTGGCTGGCAGACTGCCCAGAACTTGGTAAGGAGGAAAAACATGGCTAAAAGAAATAATGACATGAGCCAATGTTGACAGAGAATGCACCACATTCTAGGCACAGAGATAAGTGTCTTCTGTGTTCTTTTTCTTCTTCATAAACCATCTTGTGGGATAGCCACTATTATTATTCCTATTCCACCAAAGCTTGGAGAGATTAAACAACACTATATGAACTAGTATAAACCCAGTACTGGCAATTTTATAAACCAACTTTATAAACCTAGTGCTCGTGCTGTGATCTGTGAGGGTCCAGAACGCTCACTCTTAATCTCTACAGATTGAGTTTCAGTATCGATTTCATTCTAGAATTGTGTCCCCATTTGTAATGCCAAAACTGAATGTACCATGTTAAAAAAAAATTAACAACAGTGCCAACTAAACTGATTAGGAAGTCTATTCAAAGTGGCTTTGCTTTGAAGGTTTGGTCCCACTGACTACCGAGCAAGGCCGGTGTCCTGATTTCCAGCAGCTCTTGTATTTCTGTCCATCCTTGTGCTGAGAGGACCACTTGAATTCTGTGAAGCATATCTGAAGAATTCACTTGTGAATCTTCTCCATCTGCAGCAAAGCTCATCCATTTGTTCAATCAACAAATATTTATTAGGTCTCTGCTATATGCAACCTACTGAGTTAAGTGCTGGGGAAGGGATGTGAAGAGGTAAAAGACACAGTCATTGCCCATCAGAACTTGCCACCAGTGGAGAATTAAATTAATTAGAATCCTACTAAATAACTGGTCTCAGTTAAGCTGATGCAGTGAGAACAGTGGGCCTTTTAAAATGCTAATATATAATTCACTTTGCCAATGTAGATAGCAGTCCCAGACAAGGGGTTTCAGCTCTCTGGAATAAATGAGAATGTTATTCTTTACATATTATCAGTAGGATGCACACTTAAAAGTTGTTTTTCAAATAGTGAGGGTGAATATACATTGATGTTTCCTCATGTATTTAGCCCAGTGCTTCTTGTAAATAATAACATCAGATGATTTATAAAGAGAGTGGGAATAGAAACATAGTCTTCATCCTGTGATTGAAGATAAGTGACCTATATAGGGGAGAAGTCCATGTGTTGTAACCCTCTGGGTTGACCTGTAACTGATTACCTGCTGCTAGTTCATTCTAATGGAACACAACACAGAAATCTGTACTTGTCCCATGTGCAGAAATAGAATCTGTCTCAGAACATCAGCATATACAAAGTTATTTCTCCCACCAGACAATGTGTAAGGTGGCATCCTAGGCACTTGGGGAACTAGTAGGAGGTCCAGGACCCACCCTTGATCTCAGAGGGATTATAGTCAATCTTCCTTGGGTGGAAAAGATTTTAAGCATACAAACACACAACAGCCGGGCGTGGGGGTGCAATATGATTCATTCATAAACAAGAGATACAAACTGGTAGGATGCTGAGGGGATGATCATTCTCTGGAGCCCAAAGAGATGCCGGGCTTATAATTGTTTCTCAAAAGTAGACTAGGATTTAGATGATAGGGAGAAAGGCTGAGGGCAAACTAGTTCAAGGAAGTACTGTGGCACTTGGAGGGCCATGTGGCAGGAAGAGATTTGTCTATGAAAATATTGGAAGATAATGTTGGAAACTGATTTGGGTCATATTCTGGAGGTTTTTTTTTTTTTTTTTTTTTTTTTTTTTTTTTGCGGTGCATACTGGGGATTGAACTCTGGGAACTCAACCCCTGAGCCACATCCCCAGCCCTATTTTGTATTTTTTTTTTTTTTTTTTTTTTTGTGGTACCGGAGATTGAACTCAGGGGCACTCGACCACTGGGCCACATCCCCAGCCCTTTTTTGTATTTTATTTAGAGACAGGGTCTCACTGAGTTGCTAAGTGCCTCATCATTGCTGAGGCTGGCTTTGAACTCGCGATTCTCCTGTCTCAGCCTCCCAAAGTGCTGGGATTACAGGCGTGCGCCACCGCGCCCAGCTCCTATTTTGTATTTTATTTAGAGACAGGGGCTCACTGAGTTGCTTAGTGCCTTGCTGTTGTTGAGGCTGGCTTTGAACTCATGATCCTCTTGCCTCAGCCTCTTGAGCCACTGGGATTACAGGTGTGCACCACTGCGCCCAGCTGGAGATTCTTTAATGGTAGGCTAAGTGGTTTTTATTTTATCCTATAGTTAATAAATTTAAAAGCAAAAACACTTAGGCTCAATAGATGCATTTTCAAAATCATGTCCATAGAAAAGTTTTAGGGTGAAGATAGCAGGGCATGGGATGGATTAAAGAGGAACTCAAAGGAAGCCAAGAGACCAGAGAAGGCTAATCCTAGAGGGTGTTGGCCATTCATAGAGGAAGACCTTTGCAGTGAGTATGGGGTCTGAGTTAAGTTATTTAGTCATCCTTGCCACATTCCAACAGAGAGTAATCCTAGTGTTCAAAGTTGTACCTAAATTCCCCATCTGCACTGGTGTAGATTCATCTTAGACTGTCCTTAGAAGCCAACAGAAAGTCTTTCTTAGGGGTTAACGATTGTTAGAAACCTCCCAAACAGAGAATCCTGAAGATACAGACCCTGAGGCCCAAATGGTCAGTTAGTCCCTAGAGATGGACTGTTTTTATATTACAAAGGAAGACATTGTGTCTCATCAAACCTTTCACACTTTAGCATCATGTCTCAAAGCAGAATGATAAACCCATCTAGGAGAAAGAACAGAAAGCTGTATGTTTTTTGTAGGTCAGCCAGATCCATGAGCTTTTGGGCAGAAGATTCAAGAATTTTTTGATTCTCCTATTTGTAAAAATCATGTTATGTTGCTTTTTCTTTACGATTTGTTTGTTGGGATGTCCTATAATATTATTAGTTTATTGTCATTTGGCCATAGCATGAGATGAATTTCATAATGAAGGTATGGATTGGAAGCAAGCAAGCATGCTCACATGGAATCAGGGAAGAATTCTCAGCACAAAGTAAGGCAGAGCAAGCTGAGCTTCCCCCTCTGGAAGCTTATGTTTCAAAAATAGAGACCTTGTATTTTTGCATTGCATTCCTGAGTTACATCATCTGGTATCCTTCCTTACCTTCCTTCCCCCTGCCTACCACCCTGTTTTCTTAGAGACAGAACTGGTCTGCTAATGTCTAGTGTCATAGAAAAGATATTTAAGGCTCATAAAGAATTTGATTTTGCACTTTGGGAGGCTGAGGCAGGAGGATCACGAGTTCAAAGCCAGCCTCAGCAATGGCGAGGCACTTAGCAACTCAGTGAGACCCTGTCTCCAAATAAAATACAAAAAAGGGCTGGGGATGTGGCCCAGTGGTCGAGTGCCCCTGAGTTCAATCCCCGGTACCACAAAAAAAAAAAAAAAAAAGAATTTGATTTTGTCTGGATATAGTGGTTCATGCCTATGATCCTGGTAATTTGGGGCTAAGGCAGGATGATCACAAGTTTGAGGCCAGCCTGGGCAACTTAGCAAGACCCTGTCTCAAAAGATAAAAAGGGCTGGGGTTGCAGCTAAGTGGGTGAACATTTCTGGGTTCAGTCGCCAGTACCTCCAGAAGAAAGAAAGAGAGGTAGAAGGAAATAAAGAAAGAAAGAAAATAAGAAAGGTAGGGAAGGAAGAAAGAAAAAAGGAAGGAAGGAAGGAAGGAAGGAAGGAAGGAAGGAAAGAAGGAAGGACTAGCTTTTGGTACTGGGTTACAAACTCTCCATTTCACCCTAGAGTTTCTTCCAGAGTCCTGTCACCATTATTATGGCTTGTGCGTGGCCATAAGTTCCAGCAACAGCCCCACCTCTGGGGATGGTGTCCTAGGAACAAGGATGTAAATACATGCTAAGAATCAGTCCTAAGTGAATGGCTGAGTCACTTGAGAAGTTCAACACAAGTGGAAATACTCCCCTGAGCTGTAGAAATGTTTTGTTATTACTAGGATGGCCCGAATTTCTCCTTCCACTGAAACACAGTAGATATAAGTAGATATCGTAAATACAGCAAAATATAAGCTAAGTATTCCCCTATAGACTTTAATGGGAGATAGAGAAGGAAGTGAGGCCTCTGTGAGCAGAAGACAAAACCCCCTTTAGGAGCTAAGCACCCCTTCTTCCATGTGCACACTGGGCTCAGTCCATGCCTCAGGAACATTATAATCACTTAGAGTCATTTGCACTTGGGTTTGGAAATGCAAGTGTGCATTCCAAGCATCTATTTGCATACAATCACCCTTTCCATTTTCCCAATGAGTCACAATTATGATATATATGCAGGAAGTGTGTGTATATGCACAGTTACACCTATAATTCCTATGTATACTTTTATTTATAGCACATGCATATTCATGTCCTGTGGTGCCGCCCACAGGCGCATCTGGACAGGAAAACATGCCTTACCTGTAACAATTATGATGATCTCAAAAACATTATTGGGCCTCAGATTTTCGATAGCCATCACCACTTGCTTCTAGAGTCTTACTCTCAGATACCGTACTCGCGCTGGCTCCTAACCTTCCCCAGGAGTAAAAGGACAAGGCTAGAAAGCCCGGCTGGAGGAGGTTAGCATATCCTCTCCCAGCCTCAGGAGTCACTGTGTCTACAGAACAGATGTGGGATGGGCAGGAGCAGGGTAAACCTATCCCCTCTCCTACTGGAAATCACATTTAATTCTGACCCAAGGGGCCTCCGTGTCACAAATGGAGAGGTAATTAAGCTGAGCCTTTTGGGGGGAGAGCGCTTAGGTTTTCAGATCCAGTATATTTTTTTGAAGAGCAGGGGTAGAGGTCAGAGAGACATGGGAAGCCTTGAACAGAGAAGAAACAGGATGACAGGTGTTGGGTATATTGTCGTTAGGTGACATGGATCAACAGAAAACATATTTAAAAATTAATCTGAGTTTTAAAAAGCTCTAAGAATTCAACCAGCATTCCTGATGGTGTGACAGAAGAGTCGGGTCACCAATGTGCCCAGTGAGTGCTGATGGGAAGAAATGTGGGTTGAAGTACTCCTCATGTTGTAATTACAATTACTTTATTTCATTTCATTTTATTTTTATGGTACTGGGGGTCGAACCCAGGGCCTCATCCATGCCCGGCAGCCACCCTACCACTGAGCTGTATCCCCAGCCCCAATTATGATTATTTTAAAAATGATTTTCGACATGGAAACGTTTCACCTGCAGATCTCTGGAGTGAGACCTCGAAGGGCAGGAGCCCTCCATGGGTAACGACCGTTGGTTGTTAACCAACACAGTCAAGGATGGAGGCCAGTACCTAGAGGGAGGTGGCTGAGGAAACCAATCCCCAGGAGCAGTCCCCTGAGGAATGGCAGTCCCATTTCAGCCACTGCCAACAAGGAACATTCCACTTGTTGCGACTCTGTGTTGATTTAGATGATTCCTCCTGGGTACCTGGCTGCGGTAGAGTTTGGAAAATCTGAAGCAAGAGAGACGACTTGTGATTTGCACTCAGGAATGTGTCCTGGTCAAAGGACGTGTGTGCATGCACATGTGTGCACGTGCCTGTCTATGTGTGTTGGGCCTGCACGAGGGTGGGTCCATCCCTTTCTTACCACTCAGTTGCTTCACCCTGGTGAAGTGGAAAGTACTCCCTCTTCTCATCACTCTTCTTTGGAACCAAGCTGAAAGAACTCTTTAGCATGGGCACCCTTAGTTTTTTTTTTTTTTTTTTTTTTTTTTTTTTTTTTTTTTTTTTTTGATGGGCCAAGCTTACAGTTTTCAAAGTGCTATGACAGGATGGTTGCAAAAATAAAAAGCTAGTGAAAGCTTAGTCACAATATTTCTATAGCTGGCAATCAAAAGATCATATTGCATGCAACTGGCAAAATCATCATAGGGAAATTATGCATTTTCCAGAATACCTTATTCCCTTCTGTGTATTAAACATTACTTTAATATTCTGGTGACAATGTTTTATAATTAATCTAAATGTAAGGGAACGAACACACGAGAGATTATGTCTCCATGCAAA
This sequence comes from Tamias sibiricus, assembly GCA_025594165.1. Taxonomy (NCBI): domain Eukaryota; kingdom Metazoa; phylum Chordata; class Mammalia; order Rodentia; family Sciuridae; genus Tamias; species Tamias sibiricus. The sequence goes on from CM046670.1 coordinate 45,863,765, forward strand.
GAGGTGAAAAAGCCTGCTTGGCAGTGGCAGACCAGATGACTGCCTCGACTCCTTTCACTTACGAGCAGCCATGGAGACCGCGGAGGGCTAATATCCCCCACATCCTCTGTGAATGCAAACCTTCTGCACACTTTGGGGAGTAAAACCCTTTCACTCATAAGGGTGTTAATGTTAACACAGAAGAAAAGTGTTTTAAAAATTGCATTAGTTCATAGACTTATATTGAACTCATGAGGGGGAATCTAGCCCCAGAGAGATAAAAACTAAAGAGCTGAGCCATAAACCAGTATGATAACATCCTTATTATAAGATGCAAATTGAGGGACCCAATTCACTAAAACACATGTTACTGGTATTTAATTTTGCTTGTGGGAATATATCAGAAGTTGGCCTATGCCTTATGCACAATGTACTTAAAACGAGGGCGAGTAACTTTAGCTATAAAAAAAAGTGATAAAGAAGCACAGGGCAAGCCAGGATTGAGAGATAATTGCAAGGAGCTAATTTAAGTGTCAGTGTACACAGCTTGCTTTCCTGGCTTCGGCTTGCAGGCATGGCATTGGTGCGATGAAGGCAAGCAGAGCTGAGCTCTGGGTGGGGTGGCTGGCGTCCTGTGACCCGGCAGGGGATGGCAGCCCTCTGGGCGGGGCTGCAAGAGGCAGGCCCACGCCCTGTGGCCATTGCAGGAACTTCACTCAGTTCGTGGGCTTGTGAGCTGTGGTTTCTAGAACAGAAGATCACTTCCTCATGAGAAAGAGGTCAGTTCCTCTTTCCCGGGTGGCACAGACAGCCTGCAGAGGGTACTTGGACTTCCTGCCACCACGTCCACCCTGAGCAGGTGAGTTATGCTTCCCTCTCAGGGTGTATCTCAGAGATATACCCCACGTCTCTCCAGGTGGTCATCCCTGTGGGGATCAACAGATGAGGAAACTGTTCCTCAAATCTCGCCTCCTTTCAGAAGCCTTCCTCCCCTGAGGGGCTCTGGGATCTCCCCCAGAGACTCAAAGTGTGATCCGTGGAGCACAGAGCCTCAGAGCGGCCCCTGAGAGCTCGGTAGAAATGCACAACCTGCAGCCTCGCCCCAGAGCTTCTGAGTCATGCTCTGCAATTTGAGGAGATTCATTAAATTTTGAGAAGTATGGCTAGCCCCACTCTCTGGCCTATTGCACGAGCCCTCATCCTGCATTTATCATTTAGGGTTTGTAGCTGTCGCATATTTGAGAGGGTCCCTGACATTGTTTTCAAAACTTGTGATTAGAGGAAAAAAGTATCATCGGAAACAATGGATGCTTTGGAAACTATCAAGGTAGTGTCGTCAAATACCAACTTAGGTAATATGGGGGAGTCACCTTGGGAGTGGCTGGGGAGGGACAGGGTGTCCAGCTCTTGGGGATTCATAAATCTGCTGGGGATTTATATTTGCTCTATTGGCAGTGTTTATTCAAGTCTAAGAACCTAGGGATGTAAGGGTGGTGTGTCCCTGCTAGCCCTTTCCAGAAAGCCACCACTCTGAGAGTGGACCTCAGAGAATAGTGAGACGGGGAGGGAGTGAGAGAACAGAGGAACAGAGGCCCCAGGCCACCCTAGATGATAAAGCCTGGAGAATCTCATGGCAGGCTGTGTGAGCCTGCAGTGATTTCAGGGGCTCTTTGGACTACTTCTGAGTAGTCAACCTGCCATCACCTGAAATGCCTCTAATAAGATGAAAGTCCTTTTGTAACACAATTATTAGAGAAAATGTTTACATGGCAAAGGTGGGTTGAGGTAACACTCAAGTTAAGGAACTACCCGTCAACCAGTCACCGCATCTCAAGGCCTGTGTACACAAGGACCCATCCTGGTCTTGCCGGGTGAATTCAACAGGGTCCTCCACCCCAGAGGTGGGAAATGGACTCGGACAAACAGTAAGAGGACTGGGTGGGGAGCATGGATTTTGAAGCCTTTACTGTTGTCCTTGAGTTAGGCCTAGTTTACTTGGCATCAGGCAGGAGGACAAGAAGACCAAGCAAGTTTTGACTCATTATTCAGTGAAGGTTATTGTTTTTGTTTTTAAGCCCGGGATGTTTCAAACACAGGAGCATGTTCCTAGGGCTTCAAGGTCTTACCTCCACCTAGCCTGCCCCACGCTTCGTGGCTTCCTGACAACAAGTCCAGTGTCCTGCACATAATTCCTGAGTCATGAATAAACCCGTCTCAGATGCCCGGATGGAAGTGGCCTTTGGAAGGGCTGACAGAGCTCCGGTGGGATTATTTCGTCCCCCAGGGTGGATGTTGCCTCGTTGTGTTGTCGCTGGCACAGCCACAGGCATTCTGGTCTCCGGAGAAACTCACTTGGGAAGTGGGCATTTGTCTTGAGGCTTTTAGAGTTCGAAATGTACCTTCAGATTGATCTAAATGTTCTCAGGCGGGCAGGGGACTGGTGACAGTTGGGATGGGATTGCTACTTAACCCTCTCAAGGGATTAAAATGTTTGTGTTTTTCCCATAGTTGGGGTTCAGACCCTGACTTGAGATTCCCGTTTGGTCTATGAGAAGTCATCTCTGCAGGAGCTTCCTGGGGAACGGAGAGCCCTGGGTGCCTTCCTTTGAGGCAGGCCCTGGTTCCATTGGGGCTTAACTCTCTCAGGTGGGATCAAAAGGAACAATCTGGGCTGGGGTTGTGGCTCAGCGGTAGAGCACTTGCCTAGCATGTGTGTGGCCCAGGGTTCGATCCTCAGCACCACGTAAAAATAAAAGGCACTGTGTACAACTAAAAACAAATAATAGATATTAAAAAAAATCTGTTGGAGATGTAAAAAAAAAAGGAACAACCTGTGAGCCTCTGAGAGAAACGCCCCAGCTGAGGTGCTCCATCGCTGGTCCAGCAGCCCCTGGTTTCTGGAGGACGCATGAAAAGAAGTTCACGGAGAGCTTTCCTTCTCTTTAATTTCCAGCCACTGTGTTACCGCTGCTGTTCTGTATGTTTGTGTGACCAACTTCTCCTACTGAGCTCCAGAGTGTCCCCTCATGTAGTGTTCACTGCTGCATTGTGGTTTGATATGGGAAGGACAGGGCTGGGCCTTCATTTCACCAATTGGGAAACTGAGCCAGAGGGGTTTGGTGTGCTTCTGAGATGGCACGACAGGTTAGAAGTTGAGTCAGTCCCCTCCTCCAGGCAGATGTTTCAGAACTATGTCTGTAGACCACTGGTTTTCTCGGGCAAGTTCAATCCTCTGTCTTGCTCTTTTTCCCAAGTCCAGTCGGTGGGTGCCTTCTCCTTTGGCAGCTTCTTCTCAGTGCTGTTCAGCCTTTTCCTTGGCTTTCTTCATGCAACTCACAGAGGCCTGAGGCCTTCGGGTTCATTTTTGGCTCAGGACAAATCGTACCCCATACCCCAAACCTAAACCCCAAAGCAAGCAAACCTACAAGGCTGGCTATTAAAGACATAAAATGTGTTGGTGAGGAGGTAGAGGAATGGGAATCCTTGGGCTAGCAGGAATATAAAATGGTGGAGCCCCTGTGCGTAACATTCTGGAGATTCCTCAAAAAGTTAAGTATAGAACATGCCACAGGACCCAGAAATTCCACTCCTAGATATGTATCCAAAATAATTGAAAGCAGGGACTTGAACAGTGGTCTGTAACACCGTGTTCATGGCAGCATTATTCCCAGTGTCTAAAAGTGAGAACAAGCCATTGACAGGTGCCTGGGGGTACACACAACGGAAGAACATTCAGCCATGGAAAGGAATGGGCTGGACATATGCCACCGCCTGGATGGACCATGAGAACATTATGCTAAGTGAAATAAGGCAGATACAGAAGGATCAATATTGTATGATCCCACTTACACGAAAGAGTCCCAGAACAGGCAAATTCATAGAGACAGAAAGAAGAGTAGAGATTGCCAGGGGCTAAGGGGATGGTGGCCAGGGGAGTTAGTGTTTAATGGGTGCAGAATTTATGTTGGGGATGATTTTAAAAACTCTGGAAATGGTTCAAAGGGTAAATATTACATTATATATGTATATATATATATATACATATATAATACCACAATTAAAAAAATATGTATATATATATTTTATGTATATATATGTATATATTATGTAATTATAGGTAATATATACATATATATATGTATATATTACCACAATTAAAAAAAACTGTTTAAAAAAGCAAAAAGAACTGGGCGTGGTGGCATGCGCCTGTAATCCCAATGGCTTGGGAGGCTGAGGCAGGAGGATGGTGAGTTCAAAGCCAGCCTCAGAAACTTAGAGAGGCCCTAAGTGACTTGGTAAGACCCTGTCTGTAAATAAAATATAAAAAAGACAGATGGGGATGTGGCTCAGTGGTAAGCGCCCCTGGGTTCAATCCCTAGTGCCAAAAAAAAAAAAAAAAAAAAGCAAATAAGAAACAACATCAACAAACAATGACAGTGAAACCACAAGCAAAACAAGAGAGGTCAAAGAAAAAAAAAAGGGTACACACAAGGGAAGAACAGGGGCCAGTGTGGAAGAGACAGTGATTTCCAGCTTGGAAAGGAAGAAGGGAAAGGGAGCAGTGACCCTGGGCAGGGTCCAGGAGGTGCTCTGCCAACCAAGGTGCCTGCAGGCCTTGGTGCTGAGGAGCAGGGTCCTGTCTGCGGCCCAAGGGTCCTTCAGGGCAGCTGTCCCAGTGTCAGCCAGACAAGGCCAGACTTCTTTTACAACATGGCAGTGTGCCTGGAGCCCCAGGGCAGGATCATATCCCTGGGGTGGGAGAAGTGTCCATTTCCAGTTTATTTATGTGTTTTATCCCCAGAGTAGGATAAATGACTGTGAAACTGACCTGATATTTATGTCCACTTTAAGGCCGGTGGTTTGATATGAGTGCTTTCCCGATGAACTGCGCCCTCTGAGCCATTTACTTTGGTAGGAGGTTTCTGTTGAGGAGGAGACTGGGAAAAGTCATCAGATCCTGTGGTTTGCTGTTCCTTCTAATTATACTCTCACCTTTGCATAATTTTTATGCACTTGGAAAGTGCAAGAGGTGGGGCCCCCTTAAAGTCACGGCAGCATTCCCAAGACAGGTGCAGTATCCCTTGGCTAGGCTCTTTGCTGTTAGATTTTCACTGTTCTCATTCTAAAAGTTTCATGCTGTCCACACTGCCCCTTAGGAAAAGTGTGGGACATTTGGCTTCCAAACTTGTCCTTGGGCTGAATTGGAGAAGACTGTGCTGTAACGGCAAATGTGCATGGTCAGTCCTTGTTTGTTTAGAATCATCTCCTCTCTTTCCCACCTTCAGGGAGAAGGTGGTGTGATCACAGTCCTTGCCTGTTCACCTCTGTTTGTCCAACCTGAAGGTTAAGGTCTGTAGTTAGACAGAGGCAGGAATGCAATGTGTGATCATGGATCAAACAGTCCAGGCAGGACTTTCGTCTGGTGGCCATTGGGCTTTAGAACCAGAAGGGCAAGAACTGGTCTCAAAAGCAAAGGACCTTCAGAAAATTAAACTTGCACCCAAGTCCAGCAAAAAGTAACCAAGCACTGGGCACTGTGACTTGTTCTGAGGCAGAGCTGAATGTGGTATTTGCTGATGATGGAGGCAGATAATTAGAGTTTCTTTTTCACCCAATGATTTAGTTTTCTGAATTCTGAGAAATGACCTGGGCAAATCTTCCCTTATAATCTTATTTTTTAAAAAATCAATTGGTACAGGCTGAGATTAACTACAAGGGAATTGAAGCAGGAGGAGAAGCTGATTTTTTGCAAGCTGCTTGGTAAATGTGGGGAGTTCTCTGAAGGATTCTGAGTAAGTGGGAGGCAGAAAAGGAAGTGATCCTATGTTACAAATAACATAACGAGACAGTCACAGCTTTGATAAAGATTTTTAACGTTGCGGAAGAGTTATTTTATCATTTTGTCTCTATGCCACCTGAGAGTTGCCAATACCCTCATTTCTCAGATAAGTAAACTGAGGCTCAGAGCTTTCTGGTGGTTTGCAGGAGGCCACGGAACTGGTTAGGAGGAGGCAGGGACGAGGACCTGGGTACTGTGACTCAGCCTGCAGTCTTTCCTTGGGGTTGTCAAACTTGTTCTTTCTGGACATGCCTGCTCTTGGGTGCTGGGTGAGAGAGCGCTGCATGTATTGGGCGAAATCTGAGAGTGGAGGGTGTCTCTGGAAGACGTTAATGTGCTCAGTATGGGCCTGGTCCGGAGCCCTCCCTGGAAGGGTCTGTCTCCAACCCCTTTCCTGGAAGGGAGGAGCGAGTGTTGAGTTCATGGTTTGGATGCTTGATCCTCAGGGATTCCATGCAGCCTGCAAAAGCAGGTGCCTCTGACAACGGGCCTCCTCTAGGTCACATCTGAGCTTGGCCGGCTCTTATGTCTTATCCCCAAGAGCGCAGCTCTCCTGCTACCCTCCAGGCTCAGATGCCTTCTTTTAAAGTTACTGTGCTGGTTGGGAATGGCAAAGTCATATCCTTCAGAAGGTCCTTGTTTTATTATTCTCAAATACCAGGGAGAAGTCTTTAGTCTTCTCTCCTCAGATGGATTAGTTTGTCAGAATTTCACCTTGGCTGTTCTGGACAAGCATAGAGTCTAACCTTGGGTGATGAGATGCAGGGAATTCAGCAAAGACAAGACTGAAACTGGCAGAGATTGGGGAAAGGAGGATTGCGGCCCCAGAGACCTTACCTAGAGAGGGAACTGGGGGTCAAGCTGGAGGCAAAATCCTTGGACTTCACAAGTAACCTCACCAGTGACCTCATGGGAATGTGTGCCAGGGGAGGGGCTGTTGAGGACAGCTTTAGGCCAGGAGTCTGGTGAACTTCAGAATTAGGATTCTTGGGGTCTAGTTTCTGCTCTTTGAGTTCATTGATTCTTTGCTGTGCCTTAGTTTTCTCATCTGCAAGGAGCAGATGAATTCCAAGGTCAATTCTCATTAAGATTCTTTATAATTTTCCCTGGAAGGAAGAACCTCCAACGGACACCTGGAATACCAGGTAGGAAGCCACTGGGCTCTGCCCTAGGAGGAGTCTGTGAATCATTGAGAGTTAGTTCAATGGCTACGGTGAGAGAAGTAGGCTCAGGCCAGTCAGTAAAAGAAGGTGACCACCAAAAATGCCAGGGCCAGGAGCCAACAAACTGGCTTAGGTCTCAACTTGGTCAGGAGTTTTTCTTTGTTTCTTTTTATTTTTTTTTTTAGGGAAATAAATCTAATTAGGCCTTTTATCTTGTGTAGAAATCATAAATTTAACATGTATTGGGGTTAGTAGACCAGTTCAGGGGCTGTCTGGGGGTATGGGTTCATTAGGCTGGGAGTATTTATGAGGCAGGGTCTAAAGGACACCATTCAACAATTCTTGGCTCAGGGCTGCTTTGCCTGTAGCTCTGAGCCATCCTTTGGAAGTCTGTTTTGGAGTTCCATTTGTTGAATAAATATAGTTTAGAACACAAAGAACTGAATTCCTTTTGAAAACATTTCCCTCTCACCCCAACCAGTTAAATTTCCAACACTTCTGAATCGTGGTCATAATTCAGTTTACAAACACAAATGGAGTGCCTGCTGTGTCTTGCGACCTGCAAGACTCAGGTGTTTTGAGGAAAGCAGCAATGAATGATACCAGGGCTTCAGCAGGTGACTCAAACGACATTTTCTGAATTGCAATACATTTGGGAATTTTTCTTTTTCAGATAAGAAGGTGCATCAACACATATCTGCAGATGACCTCCATGTATCTTGTTTTGTTAGAAGGACTTGGTCTTGGTTCTTGGAAACTTTTTTTTTTTTTTTTTTTTTTTTTTTTTTGCAATTGATAGGTGAAACTTTGTCCTAATCAAAATATGATCAACACATCCCAGAATGAGCAAGAAGAAGAAGAAGAAGAAGAAGAAGAAGAACAACAACAACAACAAAAAACAACAACAACAAAAAAATCCAGAATACAAACCAGTTTAGACAAGCATAAATGAAAATCTATCTACTCTTTGGGCACTTGGTGAGGGTGAAGGCCAGGCTCTATTCTTGAGTATCTGTTAAGTGTATTTCATTTATTCTTTTGAGCCATGTGGTATTATTGCCATTTTTCAGATAAAGAAACTGAAGCTTAAACTAGTTAAGTGACTTGATAAAGGTCACTTAGCCAGTAAGACGTGAAGTCAGATCTTTCTGACTTGGAAGTCTGTACTTTCATTCATTCATCCCACAAATATTTAGTGAGAATTTCTCATCAAAGCTGCTGCCCCCACGTGGGTCCTTCCTTACAAGTACTTTAAGGGACACAAATCAAGCCATCCTGAAGCACAGCACAACATAACGTGTTTTGTAATGAAGGGCTACTTCAAGAGCTGCATGGATTCAGACAGAAAATGCGTGCTGTAGAGGCTTGGCTGCTTGTCTTGGCAGGGCCTTAGGCTGGTCTAAGCCCAGCAAGGGTCTGCAGGGGACAGAGAGCAGAGAGTGGCAGCCCATGGTGTGTCTGGGGGCTGGGCAGTGAGGTGTGGAGGTAAATCAGAGTAGCTGCTTATGCAGTTGTTACCTGCTTTCAGGTGAAGTCAATCTACCTGGAGGGGCCTTTCAACTCTCAAAGTTTGAAAAGAGGAGAATAACTTTCATTGTCTTTTTTTCTTTTCTTTCTTTTTCTGGCAGTACTGGGGATTGAGCCCAGGGGCTCTCTACCAGCTCTGTTTATTTTTTTATTTTATTTTTAAATTTTGAGACAGGTTCTCACTAATTTGTGGAGGCTGGACTTGAACGTGTAATCCTCCTGCCTCAGCCTCCCAAGTAGCTGGGATTACTGGTGTGCGCCAACCCAAGGGGAGAGCTTTCATTGTCTTATTCCCATTTTCATCTGCCATGATAGTAACTATCTCCAGGTCCAGAAAGAAAGCTGGGAGGGGGAGAAGATAAAATAATTACTCATTAGCTGGATGCTGTGGTGCATGCCTGTAATCCCAGCTGCTTGGGAGGCTGAGATAGGAAGATCACGAGTTCAAAGCCAGCCTCAGCAATAGTGAGGTGCTAAGCAACTCAGTGAGACCCTATCTCTAAATAAAATACAAAATAGGGCTGGGAATGTGACTCAGTGGTTGAGTGCCCCTAAGTTCAATCCTTGGCACCAAAAAAACCAAAACCAAAACCAAAAACAAAAAACCTCATTGAGGGCTAGGGTTGTGGCTCAGCGGTAGAGAGCTCGCCTAGCATGTGTGCGACCCGGGTTCGATCCTCAGCACCACGTAAAGACAAATGCATTGTGCACAACTAAAGCAAATAAATAAATATTAAAAAAAAAAAAAAACCTCATCGAAGGCATTTTCCTTGTGCTTCCTAAAATTATGTGCAATCCAAATGACTTTCCTTACAGGTATGTCTATACAAGTGAGGTTTAATAAACTTAAAAAAATGAGAGAAATCTCAAAGTAGAGAGTTTAAAAGTCTTGTGTTCCCAAGGGCCATATGTCACTATGGCAAAGTACTTATTTCTGTGTGTAATCCAGATCTTTAAAAATAATACAATTGTAAGTAGGTGTCTTATTGGTTGAAGAAATAGTTGCTTGGCTGCTGACTTGGTTTTCAGAGAAGAGAAATGACATTTTTGTGAACAGGTATTTAACTCAGCTTCTCAAAAGTTGCCAATAACCTTTACTTTAAGTGATTCTTGGAGGAGGCTGTCATGGTGACTCTAATTTTTTGCATTCAATATGCACTCTTTCCTCTCTTTTGGCCTTTTTCTTTTTTCTTCTTCTTCTTGTTTTTTTTTTTTTTTTTTTTTTTTTTTTTTGTACCAGGGATTGAACCCAGGGGCACTTAACCAGTCAACCACATCCCCAGTCCTTTTTATGTTTTATTTTGAGATAGGGTCTCCCTAAGTTGCTTAGGGTCTCACTAAATTGCTGAGGCTGGCTTGCAATCCTCCTGCTTCAGCCTCCCAGAACGTTGGGATTATAGATGTGCGCCACCACACCCAGGTCTTTTGGCCTTATTTTCTAGCCCTGTGTAAGCCCTAGGAGGTGGGAAGGGGAAGAGACTGTGGGATAGATAGTCTGGGGCTATGCAGGAGAAGTTGGAAGTTGTGGGATAGAGTCCCAGGAGAACATGGCAGGTGACAGTGGTGTGGTGTGGCCTTACAGCTACCATGTTGGCTCTCCCCAGGGGGCTGCCATGGCTGCCATCCTCTTCTTCACCAGTGGTAGAAACCATTGGGAACATTTCTCATAAGATCTGGGATGGACGTCCAGGTTCATCTCTCGAGGCCCATTAATCTGGTGGCTCAGGCACTCTAGTGACAGGTGCACATGGTGTGGTGGAAAGAGCGTGAGAAAGCCGCCAAGGCTCTGGACGGTTTACTGTGTGGTCTGAAGTGCGTTCCTTCAGGTTTCTCCATCTCAATCTCCTTATTTGCTCTATGGATGGTTGTGCTAGATAATCTCCAAGCTCCCTTCCCAGTCTGGGAGTTGAGGCCAACGTTGTAAATTCTGACCCAGGGCTGCTTGTGCTGGAGTCGTAGATGGCAGCTCGAACCCGTCCTCTCTTGACCTCTGTGGGTTTGAATGTCAGTGGTTTAGACCAAATCCCTTGTCAGTTCGTGTCAAACAGCTCCAAACGGATGGATGCTGTTTGCAAAATTATGTGGACGGTCCGGGGAGAGCAGCTGTGCTGGTTTGTCTGAGATGGAGGGTCTTGCCTCAGTTTTAAAACTGGCAAAGTTCTGGGCAAACTGGGATGAGATAGTCACCCCAGAAGGCCAGCGCTCACCAGTTCAGCATTAAGGTGCTGCTCACCCAGGAAGAATGAAGTACCACCAACATGTAAAAAGAATTCAAGAAACCTCCAATTTCTCTTGGCAACTATTTAATTTCCCTGGGTGTCTGTTGAGGGCTCCATTAGACAAATATTGAAATTTAACTGATGAAATGATTTCCCCCCTTGATTCCCAGGCTATTGCTAAGATGCTTTCTATCCCAGAGGCTGGTTTGGACCTGGTCTAACTCATCTCGCACCAGATATCTCTGGAACCACTGTCTCACTCATCCCGCCTTTGCTCTAGCATCCACCTGTCTGTCCTAGGGCCAGAAATGAAGATGCAGAAGTGTCCCACCCAGGTGGGCGGCCTTGGCCAGGACTGCCCACTTCTCATGCACCCTCTCAGCCCGCACCCTAGGTCAGGTAATGAGAAACTTCTCTCCCCGAACACATATTCCTAGTAAGAAATGTGTGCCTACGATACGACAGAAGCTGTGAGGGAGGGGTAGGGCTGTTTTGTGTACAGGATCCTAAGAAACCCTGACTTACCATGATTTATTTTTGGAGGGCAGGGTTCTAGGGGTGACCGCAGAGTTTGAAAGAGTCCATTTTGGTACAGCTGCCCTTTATGGGGATATGACAACTTCTTTCTGGGGCTCGGACTCATTTCCCACTCTCTTCTAAATCTCTTGTGATTGGGGAGAGAGATATGCAAATGGTTCTCTCAAGTCTCTTCCTTTTCATCTAACTCTCCTCCTATCCTTGGTTCTGCTGGTCAGGGTGTTCTCTAAGAGCACAGAACACGTGTGTAATTTTAAAAATCTATTTGAATCACCCAGTTTATATACACATATATCTTTGTTGTAAAGATTTAAATTTTGTTAATGTGGTAGGTCAGAAAGGCATGCATGGCTTAATTCACATTTCCCTGGGTCCCTGAATGACTCTGTGGACTAGATCCTCCTTTACTCCCCCATGCCCTGGCTAACCTGCATCAGACTATGACATAAGCTGGAAATAAAGTTTTATTCTGTTAGGCAGAGACTGGGTTATTACAGCAGTTGGCTGGCCAACGCTGACCGATGCAGGGCATTTCAAATAATGGTAGAATACAGAAAACTTTTTGGCTTCTTAAACCCAGACCCTGCCCTACCTGGCCTGTGTGTGAAGCTGACTTTGATTTCTTGAGAGCTGGGCTGTGGTTTGAAAACCCAAGTAACTACAGAAGATTGAAATAGTCTTTTTTTCTGGCTCTGTGGTTCTCCCTCTCCTAGCCAGTCTTCCCTTGCTTTTTAAAATATTCTTTTCCTCTCTCCTTCTCCCAATTTATAGAAATAAAATGGAATTGTTCAATAGGTTAAAATAGACCAATTATTCTCTGGCTATGTCAACGCATAACAAATTGGAGTGGAAATTTTTAACAATTAAAAAAAATTGTTCTGAATTTTCCTTTGGCCCCAAGTACCATCTAGAGAATTACGTCCATAGTGGCATCTCTTCTCCTCTCTCTGCGTAACTAAATATTTGCACCTCTGCTCCCTCCTTCTCTTTGTGTATATGTATAGAAATAATTTCAATGCCCTAACTTAAGATCTGGCAGTGAAAAATATCCTTATCCCCTTGGAGAAGGTCATCCAATTCTGTGAAAGCCGCCTCAAGAAAGGACCATATACACATTTTCTAAAAGCATGATTATTAAGTTTCGGGTTTATTATCATGCAAATGCTTCCATTTCCCCTCTTACCCCACCCAATCCCCTCCTACAACCGTGATCAAATGACATCGGGGACGTTGGGAATTTCACCAGCCAGTCAGAAAGGCTGAGCTATGTTTCCTGAGCCACTGGTTCACAGGGGTCCTCAGAGGGCCCTGGTGGGAAACTTCGGAGTTGTTCCTTTAAACAAGGTGTCAGCTTATTTCACACTTTTCAACTCCCTTTGCTTTCAAAGTTAAGTGTTTATCTTCTTGGGAATATGAATTGGCACAACCTTTTGGGTAAGCAATTTGGCAACATGCAACAGAGGCCTTAAAAACATCTACTTATGTGACCAGGCAATCCCACATCTAGCGCTCTATCCTGAGAAAAAAAATCAGACATGTGATCACAGATGTATGTATAAGAATGCTTTTGATAGGGTAATTTATGATAGAAAACCACCTGGAAATAACCTAAATGCTGAATAATAAATGTAGGGTAAGTCTGCTTGATAATGGAATATTATGCAGCCTTTAAAAATAGAATTTTCAAAAAAATATTTAGTCATTAAAGAAAGAAAAAGAAAAAAATATTTAGTGACATGGGAAAAGGCTTATGATTCAGTATTATGTGGGAAGAAAGGACACAAAACAAACGCATTCGATCTTTATTAAAATAGTTTATTTATAGCTGCACACATAAAAGATAATGAGTAAGTAATTACAAGCAAGAAGAATTTGGTTCTAACCCCAGCTCAGGCAGGTTCTAACTGCTTACCCTGGAACAAGTGACTCACACTCATTGAATTTTTCTCCAGGTTGTGGTGAGGATCTGAAAAAATGTTTGCAAAGCTCCTGGCACGTAGAGGTTGCTCAATAAATGGTAGGAGCTGCTATTATGATGATTCTTATCACTATTACTAGTGGTAGGAGTTTGTCAGTGCCAGAAGTCAGGTAGGCATATCCTTGTGGGGACAGCCTTCCTGCTGCTGCCAGTTAATTTCTGTCATTGCCTACCCACTGGCTTCTGTGAGGTGGTCCTGCCCACAGCCTGGCGACAACAAACCCAAGGTGTGAAGCAAGAATTGTGAGAGGGATACAACCTCTAGGAAGTGTACGGGTGGGGCACAGCAGAGCTTGGGGCACAGCAGAGCTTGTCCTGGCTGTTCAGAGGAAGCAAGTTTAGCATTTAGAAACAGTTCACTGGGCTAAAAACAAATGAGAATCCACATGTCTGTGGTGCGTCACTAGTCACAATCCTATTACCTTACGGGAGAAAACATCCCTGTGAAGTAGTTTGTATGGTTTTTCTCTCCTAAATAATAAATAGTATCAGTTATTGCTGTACAGCAAATTACCACCAAACTTAGCACTTAGGTCAACACATATTTATTATCTTATACTTTGCATGGGGTAGGAATGCAGGTGCATCTTAGCTGGGCTGAGAGTATCTCAGGAGGCTGCGGTCAAAATGCTGGGCAGGGCTAGAGAGCTGCCATCTTCTCCAAGTTCAAGTAGGCAGGGGCTACTTCCAAGCTCACTCTGAGGCTGTTTGCAGGATTCGGTTCCTGGTTCATTGCTGGACCAGGGGCTTCAGTTCCTCAGTGGCTGTTGGTTGGAGGCTGACTTAAGCTCCTTCCTACCTGGGCCTCTGCAGAGCAACTCCAACATGGTAGCCAGCTTCCTCAGAGTGAGCACATTGGGAGGAATAGAGGGGGAGAAAGAAAGAGACCCATCTTTCCAACCTAATTTTGAAGTTCATATCCAATCGCTTTTCTTGTATTCTTTTTGTGAGAAGCAAACCGTGAGGTCCAGCCCACAGACAAGGGGAGGGGATGACACAAGGGTGTGGATACCAGAGGGGGGCCATTTTAGAAGGCCACCTACCACATCCCCTTTTTTACAGCAGAGGAAACCAAGGCTTAGCAGGGATATGTGACTTTCCTTAAATCTTCTGTAGGTGAAGCCTCAAACTGGGTCATTACTCTGCCCACTCTCTCCTGCAAACCCTAGCATCCCATTCCAACATCATTCTCATGAGTAAAGGCAAGCGTGGTTATGTTATGGGGCCTTTGAAGGTTTTTTAAATATGGTACAAAAATTCTAAGATATCTACAGCAATGTATGATATTCTAGGATGGGGGCACGTTTTGGAGACAGAAAAATGTAGTGATAATTAGAAAAATATACAGAGGCTCCATTACCTACAAATGCCATCTCTAGTTTTCACAGAGAGGCCCAGGAAAATAGTTCTTAGGCCATTCAGGATAACAGCGATGATTAATTCCAAGCTGTTAACGCATTTTATTATGCAAATACTCCAGCAACTCAGCCATGGAGAAAGTGCGGGCACCGCCTCCACCCCATTCACTCTGGACACTCGATTTGCATGGAAATGTGGCACTCTTCTCGCTGGAGACGAGACAGTTCTCCTTGGGGGCGGGGGTGGCAGGGGCTTAGGATGTGGGTGGGGGAGGGGGCTGGAGGGAGATCCAGCTACCCATTAGCGGCATGGATCATTTTAATGCCATTTGTGGTTAGAAAAACAATGGTATTACCTTAATTTAGTAATTAAATTGTTCAAAGCAGGAGAGATAAAGCGGAGCCCGGGGTCAATTCCAGGCGTGCTGAGTTTGGGGGCCTTGCGGGAATGAGAGAGGAATTCAGCAACGCCAAAAAGAACAGGCTGTCTCTGCTGGAGCAGCGGTCAGCTCAGCGGAGATGGAGGATCTCCTTTCTGGTGCAGAAAGGCAAGGCATTGGAGCCTGTCTCTGGGAACCAGATGGAGTCTGAGCTGTCTGTGGATTTTTAGAAAGGTCCGCGTTTGATATCAAGGAGCGGTCACTCATGGCTCTTCTAGATCTTCCCACTTAATCATTCTTAGGTGGGCTCAAAACTTCATTAAGCAATCAGACAACCCTGGTTTACATAGAGCAGGCTTATGGGGGCATTTGGTGCCATCCTGGTGCCATCGGATGCCTTTGAGGAGATGGACCAGAACACTGACAAGGCTGACCTGGTTGGGGGAGAAGGGCGTCGCAAGGGTAGGACTCCAGCAGCCCATTTGTCTGGGAGTGGAGAGGCTTCCAAGAGCTCAGCAAAGAGGAGCTTAAATCTCTCTGGGAAGGTCGCCTTTCTAGAAAGAGAGATGGAGATGGAGAGGTCGGTGGGGAGTTGGGGTGTCCACTCGCTTATAGGCTACACAGCCGAAAACACACACACTGGGGTAAAGAACCGAAGGGGACTTTCCCACTAGCAGGAGAAGGAGGGGTCCAACGGCAGGGAGAGAGTGTGCAGGCAAGACCCCTCCTTTGTAACTCCTGTTCCTGGCAATGACATTTGAGGAAAAGTGTGATTTGGAGCGGGCCTTCACCCCTGCGTCTTCACTGTAGGCCACCTTGCAGGCATTTGAAGGCACGCCTGCTTGTTTTCACTTTGTTCTCACAGGCCTTCAAAGCAGGCGGGATGGGCAGTTGTTACCATGCCCATTTGACAGAGCGATTAAACCACGGCTTGGTGACCTTCAGTGATTTGCCTAAGGAACAAGGGGCAGGTGGTCCACAGATCAGGACTCGTAACTTCTGGCCTTCCTATTTCACTAAAATACCTGGGAAGCCAAAGCTGGCCTGAAGCAGGTGGCAGGGAAAGCGGGCATAGCGGGAGTTGGATGAGAGGTCTCTAAGTGCTTCTGAAAATGGCGCATGCTGAGGAGTGGACAGAAAGTGGGAGACATCAGGAGAGCCGTGTGTCTGTAGTCAATCTCTGACTTTCTGGGAGAACCATCTGGCCAAGTTCTTAGAGCTTGGTTCTGGAAGCCAGTGGTTCTGTTGCTGGAGAGGAGAGGACATGTATTACAAAAAAAAAAAAAAAAAGCCTGGGATATAGTGAAAAGCTCAGAGGAGACCTGAATTGTTTTCTAGCTCTTGTTGTGCTGCTAATTCACTATTTAACACTGTGATCTCTCTCCTCTCTCCAGTTCTTGTTTTGTTCATTTGTTCAACATGGGCTAGATGATCTCTAGTCCTTTCTAGGAGAAGCCGAACTCACACAGACATGAAATCCACTTCCGTTCCTTTCCTTGGTGACTATCACCAGATCCCAGGCTCTAGGAACCACTAGCTTCTCCTAGAATCTGCAGGTTTAGAGCATCTTGGAATTTTGTTTGAGAAGCACACTGACCTTGGCTGTGGGAAAACACTGGCTCCCTCCTATCACCACCTTCCTGGCTCCCTCCCAGGACACAGGGCACTACCAGAGAGCTCCCACTTCTTGACCTCATGTCTGCATTTGATTCCACACCAACCTTGCTTCTCTAGCTCTACCTTCAGTCTGTCTCTGCCAACCTTCCCTGCTCCCAATCAGAGCCATACTTCCAAAGAGAAGCACATGTCTCACCATCACTCAAAAACCAGGGGGAGATGTAAGACAGGTTTTTTGTCCTCTAGGCACTTAAACATAATAGGGAGAAAAATTGATCAATAGAGTCAATGCAAATCCAATCAAAATTCCAGCAGGCTTTTTTGTTGGCATTGATAAACCTATTCTAAAATTTATTTGGATATCTAGAATAGTCAAAACAATTTTGAAAATGAAAAATCAAAGTTGGAAGACTATATTACCTGACTTTTTTTTTGGATACTGGGGATTGAACTCAAGGGCACTTGACCACTGAGCCACATCCCCAGCCCTATTTTGTATTTTTTATTTAGAGACAGGGTCTCACTGAGTTGCTTAGCACCTCGCCTTTGCTGAGGCTGGCTTTGAACTTGTGATCCTCCTGCCTCAACCTCCAGAGCCATTGGGATTACAGGCATGTGTCACCACACCCAGCCATATTACCTGGCTTTAAAGACTTATAGTTACCAGTGGTGGAGCATGCCTGTAATCCCAACAACTAGGGAGCCTGAGGCAGGAAGATTCCAAGTTCAAGCCCAGCCTCAGTGACTTAGGGAGACCCTGTCTCAAAACACAACTAAAAAGGGATAGGGATATAGCTCAGAAATAAAGGTTTGATTCCGTTTCAAAAAAAAAAAAAAAAAAAAAAAAAAAAAAAAAGGAAAAAGTTACAACAAAGACTTACAGTGTTGGTATACAAAGTGATATGGAATTGATGGAACAGAATAGAGTCTAGAAGCAAACCCACAAATAGATGTCAACTGAATTTTGGCGAAGATGAAAAGGCAGTTCAATAGGGGATAAGTTTTTCATCAAACTAACAGAATAATTAGAATTTATATGCCAAAAGAAACTTCAATCCATATTTCGTGCCACAAACAAAAATCAACTCAAAATGGATCATAGACCTAATTGTACTGATTAAAACTATAAAAGAAAACAGAAAACCTGTGTGACTGTAGATTAGACAAATATCAACTGGAATGTCCATGGGTGGGTAAACAAACTGTGATATATCCATGCAGTGGAATATACTCTGTAATAAAAAGAATACTAAATTAATTTTAATAGTAAGAAAGTACTGGAGTACTTCATGCATGCAGCAATATGAATGAATCTCAGAGACGTTGCTCTAAGTGAAAGAAAACAGCCATGGAAAGGGACACACCAAATGACTCTATTGAAGTGAAATTCTAGAAAAGGCAAAACAATAGTGATAGAAAACAGATCAGTAATTGTCAAGAGTCAGAGGACTGACTGAAAAAGGATAAGAGATAGTGTCAATGTTCTCTGAGAGAGAGTGGAGGTGGTTCTACGACCCTGTACACTTGATACTCCTTAAATTGTACACTTAGCCTTGGTGAGTTTTGTTTATAAAAATCACACCTCATAAAGTTGATTAAAAGAATGTCACGGGGGAGAGAGAAAACACTTTTGCATAAAACAAACAATGCCAGGTAGAGTCGGAGAGAATGTCCAAACAGGAGGGGGAGAACCAGCACTACAGAAAAAAAAAAAAAAAAAAAAAAAATGCGACCTGGCTCCCCCGACGCCACCTGGGATGACCCGGGAGAGGAGAGGGAAGTGAGGCTTGTGTGGATGGGCACGAGGGCTGGCAGGGGTGGCCCAGGAGGAGGGGGGGGAGGGCAGGAGCTGGGGGACAGCAGCCTGGGGGTGCGGACTCTGCAGCAGGCGGGGCGTCCCTGGCGGCCGCGGTGGTTTTGGTCAGCACCTTTACAGTAAGCAGTGGGGAAGTGTGCAGCTGCTGGAGTGTAGCAGGGCTCTTGGCCTTGCGCCCCACACATGGGTCACTTTCATCAGAACAGGAAAACGAAAGAGGCTCCCCTGAATGATTTATGGGAGGGCTTGCATTTTGGGGATGTGATACTGCAATTTGTGTTATAGGACCAGGACATCTGTTTCCAGGGAGGTGTGTTCCCTTACCCTGCGCCTTTCCCACCGGGGAGCTTTCGCCCCCCTCAAAGAGTTATCCATTTTTTCTTGGTTGCTTGTTAGCATAATGGGGCCTTCTGGTGACAAGTGGCCTCTCCGGTGCACCAGCCTGAGTGGTCTGGGGCCAATGGGAGGTGAGCAAGAACTGCTTGGGTCCCACCCTGCCCCTCGGATGGTGTCCAATAGTGCAGTAAGCGGCAGGATCAGGGGGGTGTGCCATCTGTCAGATGGCATAGGCAGGCTCCCACTTAACGATTGCATTTTAGCCATTTATTTGATTAAACTTCAGTTATGCTAACTGTCCCCATGGATTAATGTCCCTTGCTGGGGAACTCTACTGCCAGCAACCCCTTCCCACCAAGGAAGCACATTTCCCTGGTGGTGGTGGTGGTGGGGGAGGGGTGAAAGTGACAAGTGTGGAATCATGGAGCATCTTGGCTTGGGGGACTTTGGCAAGACTCTTGCTCAACTCTTCACGGATGACAAAACTGAGACTGGCTTGACACAGGGAGCTGGTAGGGAAGGGACTTGCCCAACATCAACAGCCTGATAAGTGTTGAGCACGAAGTTCTGTGAACTCATTTCTCTTAGTTTATCAGTGATGTGGGCCTGGCCTGGACAGAGACTCCTGTGCACCTATAGCAGGCAGGGTCCCCTTCCTGGAAGGGGAACACAGGGGACCTTCGCTTCTGTCCACCTTTGCCTGTCTGGCTGCTTATGGGGAGAGAGGCTCACAACAGGCCACATCTTATTATTATTTTTTAAAACCCCACCCCTTCTGCTTTTAAAAGGAAATACCAATTCCAGGTCTTAGTGAGAAAGATTTTTTTGTTTGTTTGTTTAAATCCTGGGCACTTTGGTTTGTCCAAAGGATGTTGGAAATTCTTGAGCCCCATCCTATCCAATTTTATATTCCCCACGGATCCCTTTCCACCCCCAGGCCCGGGCCATGCTGCTGTTCTGGTCTCCTGACATGTCTGGGGGAGTCCTGCCAGCTCCCACCCAGCCAGCCTCTACAGCCAATGGTCCCCGTGAGCAAATGATGCAAGGATGTGTGTACAGGCTCCGTCCCCACCGCACATGCGCCATCAAAGATTCATTGTATAAGTAAAATTAAAATGTATTAACTTGCCTTCCAGATGCCCCCTGATAGCAAGTTTAATTACTCTGGACATAATTAAATGAGTTTAAGAGATTAGAAATATAAGGGGGAGTGAAGAGCATACATTTATGGGGAAAAAGGGAAATTCTAATTCTGGAGTCTTTTGTCATTTGGTGGCTCGAGTGTTGAGGACTAGGAGGGATGGAGGGAATACCTGGGTAGAGGTGGACTAAGGAGGGTTTTAGGAGTGTCTTAACTGGTAGAACTTGGCCCCTACAGGGGACAGTGCAGCAGTCCCCAGGCCTGGGCAGGTCTTCTGTAGGAGCCCATACTTGGAGCAGGTGCACAGACTAGACAGAAGGGGGAGCGGACACTG
The DNA here is from genome assembly GCA_025594165.1 of Tamias sibiricus. Taxonomy (NCBI): domain Eukaryota; kingdom Metazoa; phylum Chordata; class Mammalia; order Rodentia; family Sciuridae; genus Tamias; species Tamias sibiricus. The sequence goes on from CM046670.1 coordinate 45,883,989, forward strand.
AGTCCCGCCCGCCCCCTCCCCCGCCCCCGTGTCTGTTCTGGGGGGCTTCCCCATCCTGCTTGAACTTCCTTCTTGTGACTGGCTTTTCCTGGGACTTACAGCAAAATCCCCACGTGCTCAGAGCCTCTTCACCAACAGAGCGACTCCCAGGAGTGCCTTCGGCTTTGTGTTTCTCTGGCCCCTGAGTTATCGCAAACCTCCAGGTCACTTCAACCTCAACCTTGCCTTGATTTACAGAGCATGGGTTGGATGGCAAGTTCCAGGGGGAGCCAGGAGACCCCCTAATCCAGATGGTTCATCAGATGCCGTCTTTCTCCATTTAACCCCCCCACACATACTCACACTAATACACACTGACATCTACACACCCTCACACACACATACACACTCACTTGCACAAATAGGCACTCACATACATTTATTCATATGCTTATAAACTCCCATACAGGCATGCACACTCATACACTCATGTACACATGCTTGTATTCACATACCCGTTTGCTTTCCCACTCATACATATATACTTACTTGCACAGCTATGCACCCTTGCATACACATGCCCCCCCCAAAAAAAAAAAAAAAACAACTCAAAGGTAAGCATTTTGGAGGAGACAGATCATCTTTCTGATGAATTTTCCTACAAGTCCTTCTCTGCAGAATCCACTTTTTGCCTCTGAATGAGAAAGGCTGTTGTGGTCTGTTAAATTTTTCAGCTGCACAGGGCGGAAGGATATTCTTCCCTGTGGTTTAGAATTACACTCTAGAAAGTTGCAAACAGATTTCCACACCCTTCCTTAAGGTGCCTTCTCCTGCACTGGTTCTGTTTTAAAAGGGCTGGTTTTAGATAAGGTCTGATATATATATATTTTTAATGAAAGCAAAACTAAAGCACCAGGACATGGGATGAATAAAGAAATCGAAGGAGAAACAGGCATGAGGGAGATAGAGTGAAAACCTTTTTACATTTGCGACTTGGGTCGGGAGGGGGCTGGGGACTGCCAGCCGCTCTAATGGTGTTTAGAAATCGAGTCTGTGTTATGTCTAGGGGTCCTAGTATTTTGTGTTGCTCTGACCCCGGCATTGTATCACTTCAATGCAGTCGGGGTGTGCTAACGTTCAGTTCTAGTTGGAGGAAGGTATTTTGTATTCAAGCCAAATCTACATTTCAGATTTGAAATGGGGGGAACAGGGGGGGAGAAGGGGGTGGTGCTGGAAGGGGCGAAGGTCAGTGTTCGCAGGTCTGAGACCATGTTTAATATCACATGACACCTTTGTCAAACAGTGTGTCGCCCCCCTCCCCACACACACATGGGCTGTCTGGGTTTCTGTACCTCAGGGACCTTCCTCTGCATTGCTTTCTCGCCCAAACTCTCAGACTTGCTTTTTATAAACCAGAAGAAATGAATGAAATTTGACCTCCTCCATTTTTTTTTTTTTTTTTTTTTTTTAATGTGATGGCATGAGAAGTCCTGGAGGGTCATGTTTCCCCTCCTCTCTCTGGTCAGGCCTGTCTGCATCCCCCTCCTGGGGTCCAGTGGCTGTCTGAGGCCTTGAAATTGACAGTGTTCTATTTCAGGCCTGTGTCTTTGAAGGTGAGCTGAGGATTTGCAGCCCAGGGTTGGGTCATCTCCTGAAACCTCAGAAGAGGAGACTCAAACCCAGTGGCCAGATAGAAGCCTTCAAAGTGGCTTCTGAGAGCAGCAGTTAGGACTTTTGGGTTGCAGGCAGTCTGTTGCCCTGAGGGGCAGGAGCCTGGGTGCATGGGCTAATGGCTGACCTTTAACCTCTGTGGACCAGACTTCCCCCTGGCTTTGGTCACTAGAGCTTAAAAATCTTTACTTAGGGGGCTGAGTTTGTAGTACTTGCCTGGCACATGTGAGGTGCTGGGTTCGATGCTCAACACCACATAAAAATAAATAAACAAAATAAAGACATTGTATCCTGCTGCCGCCTGAAGTGATGGCCGCTTGGAGCAACGGAGCCGCGGGAAGAAGTTCAGAGGCAAACTGGAGACAAACAGCTTTTTATTCTGATAACTTTTCTCTCTGGTTCTAACAACGACTAACACGCACCACACACACCACCAAAATGGCGCTAACCCGATCAGCAATCTCGGCCAAGTCACTCGAGATCCCGGGCCAAGTCCCGTGAGACTACAGAAGGCGGCAATGCCCAAATCCTTATGGCCCATAGTCAACCGCAATTTAAGCCATCTCCCCAAACAGGGCTCCTACAGTATCCATCTACAGCTAACTAATTAACTAACTAACTAAAAAACGATCATTTTACTTAGGCCCTGATGGACATCTGTCCCTGTTGCCTTGGTCCCAAATAAGTACTATTGCTCTGGAAGAGAACTTGGCCATGTTGGTTTAGTAACACGGACTGGAGCATTCTGTAGTGTCTAACCTTCTTCAAGACCTTTGGGACACTGAGTGTTGGTAGGCCAGGCACAGAGACCTGAGCTCCAGAGAAGAACCATTTCCCAGACTTTGCTTTTGAGACCTAGAGGCTACTTGAGATCTATGAGAGACACACACTTCCATGAATGAGCGCAGGTCAGCAAGGGTGGGAGGACCCTAGAGACCTACTGACTGTGTTCAAATGCTGAGCGTCATGGGAAGTTGCACCTTCTCTGAGATCTTTCCTTCTTCATCTCCAAAATAAGGATAATAATAACTCAGCAACAAGGTTGTTATAAACACTAAATGAATTATGACATGTAAAGTGCTTGGCATGGAGTTGACCCTCAAGATACATTACTCATTATTCATTTGGTCAGATTTCTATCTAGTCCAAATTTCAGAGAGTTAGAGGCAGTTTGTACATAAGTCCGTGGGGCACAGGCAGAATTTTAAGATGGCTATGTGGCAGAGGGAAAAAGAGTGTGCTCACAAATGAGGCTTGAATTTTCCCATCAGCTAACGTTTCTGACCAAATCAAGAATTCTTTACTTTTAGGGAACTGCAAAAATTCTGTGCTCCTTGGTGCACTGTGGTAGGAAGAATCCTTCCAGAAACCAAGCAGTACCCGCAGGATGGACATGAATGCTCAGTGCCCCATTTAGACCAGCTGCTGTTTTGAAAAATAGGTCAAGGTCAATTATACCTGCTTAATGACTTCCTTGGATAAAGACACAAGAGGCCAGGAATGGGTTGGGAGACTGGACAGTGGCCCTGTGCAGAAAAGCACTGGCCTGGGGCTGGTGACTCAGACTGGAAGCCTTGCCCTTGGCCCACCAGCCCCAGCCCTGCTTCGAGGCTGTACAGGTCACTCTCTGAAGCAAGCAGTAATCTCTGCAATATGCCTGAGATGTCATGAATCCCATTGCAGCAAGCCTTTTATTCCCACCTATACAAGTTTCTTCATTCATGTTGCCTCTACTTGAAAAAAGACATGGAGTCCCTGTCAGGGAGGGAGATGTCCATTCACTGCCAATTTTGAAAGCCCTGAGATTGAGCAGGTGAAACTGGGCAGGGGAGATGTTGTGATATGGCAGAGGAAGAAGGACTAGATTTCATTTCTGGTTCTGTCACTAAGTAGCCATGAGATCTTGGGTTGGTAAGTCTCTCCACCCTGGCCCCTCAATTTTTAGGTTTGTTACATGGGGTAATGGCATCTGCTCCATCTCATGGCTTTGCTTGATGTGTGTGTGTAGATAATGGACATGAGAGAAATAAAGTCCTCTGCCATGCTTGCCTTTGAGTCTTTCTGAAAACTAAGCCCAGCTTCATGTGGCCAGAGAGCCTGGGGTTGGGACTCTGGGCATTGTCATTAGCAAGCATCACCAGAAGCCTTAACAGAGGTCAACCCGCTCAACCCATGGAGTCTGGAGGGCTTGGGAAACTGCAGGTATGACCATTACCCCAGAACTCCTTGAACTCCAGTATGGAATATGGCCAAGACCTTCCAAAGTGGCCCATGATGCTCAAGGAAAGTCACAAAACATGGGACTAGTTGGCATAGAACAAGAGTCAGCAAACTTCAGCCCAGGGGCCAAATATGGACAGCTACCTGCTTTTGCAATGCATACCTGCTCTTTCACGTAGTGATGCTGCCTGAGTCTATGGCTGCTTTCAACGGCAGAGTTGAGTAGTCATGATGGAGACAGGCCCTCAAAGTCCAAAATATTTACTATCTGGTCCTTCACAACAAAAGTTTGCTGACTCGGGGTATAGAATATAGATCACAGTATGCTGTCATGGCAAGCTTCCTAACAATAGACTTTTTTTTTCAGCTTAGTTTACTTGCAAATTCTTATTTATATCTCAGGGAAGATAGAGCTGATTCTGGGTTCAACAGAGAAATAAGTATCATTTTCTTTCCTCACCCCACTTTTGCGTTTTCTCCTTGCAAGAGAAAGAAGAAAATTGATCATCTGTGTGCCAGGCACTTTACTTCTGCTATTACCTTTACTTATTATGAAGACTCAGTGAGTTAGATGTTTTACACATGGAGAAACTGACCATTGGAGAGGTTAAGTAACTCAGCCAAGATCACACAGCTAATATGGGGTGAGGTCAGGATTTTCAATCCACATCTAATTAAAATACTAGGTTCTTCCTATCAGGGTTGCTACTATCACGCCCTCTGGGGCTCTGACAGCACCTCAAAGTCCAGTTAGGAGGTCATCTAGGTCTTACAAATGTGAACTAAAGCCAGCTAGTTACTTCTTGGTGCATTTGACAGCCTCAGTTCCAATGGTGGAGTCAAAGGCTTTCTGACTTATGGAAGATATTTAGGCATCCCACTGAACTATGACAAGAATATTCTGGAGAAGATGGGTTGCTCAGCAGAGTAAGTCTCCTCTCTGGATATGACCTGTGCTTGCTGGTCTTTGCCGACTGGGGTCTTGGTGTTGTCTGTGCCCTTTGAAGGCAGCAGGAGAGTTTTGGATTCCAAAACCTCCCTGGACCTGGGCATCTGTGTATGTGCACTGGCCAGCTTCTGAACTGAAGCCAGTGGGGGAAGAGACATAGAATCCACCATAAGGATGTGGGGCTGAGGGTGCTGTGGTTGCCCTCAGCTTGGCCTTTTTGCTTAGTATATGGTCCATTATCTGAGGAAAGATCTGAAGGCTAAAGGCAAGCTTTCAGTTGACCTTCAATATACCTGCCCTCCTCTTGCTCCTGGGGTGAGGGATTTTTTTTTTTTTTTTTTTTTAATTAGGTTAACTCAGGAGAAACATGTTTTAGGGAGAAGCAGGAATGGTAAAGCCATTAAAAAAAAAAAAAAAAAAAAAAAAAAAAGGAAGAAGACCAGTGATTAATCGTTATACTCTGGGTTGCAGATCTTAATAGTTCATATGTCTAATTCTTTATAGACTTAAAACTCTTCGGCTTATGAAGGGATGATAAATAATAAATACCAATTAAATTAAAGATGTGCACACTGGACCCCTCTGAATTCCAGGAAGTTTGAAATTAGACTCACCCTTCATCATAATGAAGACCCTCCACTGAGGATGTTCCAGTTGTGCTACGGGGAAGGGGACTTCAGGGAAACTCCCCCGCACACTTCTAAAGCTGTCAGTCCAGTGTGGGGCTGAGGTGGCAGAGGCTGCCCCGCTGTGAGAGGGAGCAGGGAGCCCGTGGGCTGGACAGACAGACCTTTGTGAAATATTACACTTTGAAGCTACTAGATCCTGGGTCTTCCAGGTTTGTGTTTACCAGATCTCTCTCCCTTAACCTGAGAGAAATTTGGGTAGTACATGATTTGCTAATGCAGTGCAACTGTGCACTTTGCTTGGGTCTAAGTGGTTGGGTAAAAGCCAGGATGGCTTCAGTGGAACATCAACTTCACAGCAGGGACTGGAAAGGCTACTTCTTAGCCTTGGGTGGAACCCTGAGCCACCCACTTTGCCGGGGCTATCCCTCCCAGTGAGTAGCATGTGGGAGACAGGCTGGGCCCTGGCCCAAACAGCAATGGCTCATTGCAGCTTATACCTCAGGATGCTGGTTTTGAACAAATATGAAGCTTGAGGAAATAATTCCTGGAGGGCAGAGGCCCCTGGTAACCAGAGGCGGGGAGTCTCAGTCTTCAAGCAAGAGAGAAGAGTCGGAAGTGTTCTCCGCACCTGGAGGGGTTGGGTGAGGTGGACAGAATCATGGGAAAGTCTGAGGCTAAGGGACTGCTGTGTGGGGGCTGTGGTGGGCAGGTCGAGGCTCTGACCTTTGAGTGAAGGGAATGCCATCATTTTCTTTCTTTCCTTAAAGGAAACACACACACACACACACACACACACACACACACACACACACACAAAATCCAACAGTTCATGGTCCTGTTTATTCTCAGACAGGGAGTGGACGGCCTTTTGGAGGTGTCCGACTGTGCCGTCCAGCCAGTCTGACATCTGTGGGAGTTCAGGGTTTTAAATGTTTAGTCTGCGAGAGACCCCCAGGCCCCAGCGGGCTCGCTCCTGATAGGCCTCACTTAGCCATCGACCCCACCCCCTCCTGAGAAATGTATGAGGGAGGCTCCTTTCCCCCTGAAGTCCTAGTGGGAAGGACCTGGTCCAGGATTGTCTTCAGAGTTGTAGGGAACCTAACCCTGGGGACTCAGCTGAGGCTGTAGGTCAGAATCTGCCCACTCTCCCTGTCCCTTCCTGCTAGCCGCCATTTTCTCCTCTGCTGGGGCACTGCCAGGGTGAGGCCCTGTGTCCCTCCTGGGCCTCTCTGCTCCCATGGCCCTTCTTACTGCTACCACTACACAGACACACAGCCTTTAACTATATGTGTCTGTCTCCCTCCAGTAGCTCTGCTTTTTAAAAATTCTCTTTACATCTCCAGCTTCTAGAATAGTGCCTAGCGCAGAGCTTTTGTTCAATAAAAGCTCTTACAATTGGCTTGAATGCAATTCCTCTGAATCTGCTTGTCAAAGGCTCAAAGACCCCTCTGTGTGTGATGGAGTTAGGAGGCACTTGGGAGAGGGCTTTGCCTACTATATAGAGATGTTGGCATAGAGACCAGTGGACAGGGCCTTCCTGACACCTGTGTTCACCTGTGGTATCCACCATCTTGGCTACAGAAGGGACAACTGGGGTCATGAGAAAAGTTTGGGGTTTGAGGGGATCAACCCTGTGCTGTGGGTGTGCACTGCAGTCACTGTTTTTCCAACTGGAAGTTCTGCAGGGGTCAGGTAGGGGCGGGGAAACCCTGGGGGAGATGTTGGGTTGGGTCTAATAATCACCTACTTATTTCTTGCCTGAGTAGAAGCAGGCAAACCACAGTTAAATAAGCTGGGTTTCAAAAACATGTTATTCCTGAAAATACACTTTGTAACCAGATTATGTAACACTTTGTCCCTCAAGTTTCCCAGGGACTAAAGGGTGTGAAGATGCAAAATATAAAACAAACAAGTTCAGATGGTAAATTATTTACATCAATAAACATAATTTATACAAATAAATGAGCAGAATAGGAGATGTTAAAAAAAGAAAAATAAAATTAGCAGATTGAATCATGTATTGAAATAGCCTCTAATGAATTTAGTGAAATGCTCAATTCAATAAGCTCTAGGAGGGGTCCTTGTGGTCCTGGCCGGTATTTCTTTGGCAGCTCCTGCAGTTTGTCTGTCCATCCCTCCTTCCATTGAACATCTATAGAGAGACTTCTGAGCACATGGTGTAGCTCTGTGACATTGCTAAGGTGATTCCAAAATTAAGGGTGGACCTTGTCCTAAGGAACTCACCATCTAGTTTGGGATTTCTCAGCCTCTGTGCTATTGGCCTTTGGAGAGAGGTAATGCTTTGTTTTGGGGGAGGGGGTCTGTCCTGCATGGTAGGATATTTAGCAGCATTCCTGACCTTTACCTGTTAGATACCAGTGGAATCCCGCCTCAGTCACGACAATCATAAATATCTGCACATATTGCCAAGTGTCCCCTGGGCCTTTTAGAATCGCTGGCCTGATTGGAGACAGACAGATCTGACACAAAGCAGTGTGTTCAGTGGTTCACTGGATGCATGCCCCAAGGACTCTGGGACCAAGAGGAGGGAGCAAGGGGATGTCTGGGTTGCATATTGAATGGTGCATGGAAGTTTGCCAGGAGAGGGGAAAGGGCCCTTCTGCATACAAAGGTGTCAAGGCATTTGAAAGCATGGTGGGCTCTGGAAGAAGGAGCTGGGATATGCCTGAATGAAGATGGGACAAGGAGGAGGCTGGAGAAGGGACTAAGAAAGCAGGTGAGGACCAGTGTGAACAGGACCCCAGGCAATGAGGCATTTGGACTTCATCCTTTTTCTTGTCTTTTCTCTTAGTGCTGAGGATTAAACCCAGAGGTGCTTTACCCACTGAGTTACATCTCCAGCTCTTTTTACTTTTTTTTTTTTTTTTGAGACAGGGTTTTTCTAAATTGCTGAGGGGGGTTGGCCTCAAACTTGCAATTCTCCTGCCTCAGCCTCCTCAACTGCTGGCATTAAATGTGTGTACCACGGCACCCAGCAAACTTCTGACATTGGAATGCTTAGTTAAGCTTGGGGTGGGCTAAGCCACTAAGACACCATGTGTGCACTAACCAGCCAATCAAATCAAATCCAGGGGAGGAAAATGACTTCTGCCCAGCCTGCTTCTCTTCCATGATCATCTCCCCAGCATTCAATAGGAACTAGAAGTAAAGTGAACGGGCACAGTTTCTGCCCTGTTGATCAGGTGTAAACCAAGATTTTCCTGGGAGCACAGGAGTGTGTAAATTCAGAGCTACTGCAGAGGTAGCAGTCGTATGTTATGGAGCTGTCACCTAGAAGGAGCTGTGCAGTCAGGAACTCTATTTTTCAGTCCCTGTCTTGCATTTAAACAGAGACAGGACAATTCCTCACCTGTGGCAGTAGTGTGGGACTCTTGCAGGCCAAGACCCTTCTGTATCCTTTCTCTCTTCTACCAAGATCTACAAACTTCCTTTGTGACAAGCTGTGGCCTTTTGGTCTATTTGTTACTGTGCTTTTAGCCTGTGCTAACAGATACAGAGCCTGCGTGCTGATCCAGTCCTAGGGGTAGAGATGTCTGCTCTGTTGCCAGCACTGAAGACTGGATGATGAGGCTGGGCACTCCCATGTGAAATGGTGATGTCTCAGCCATGTGCATGTCAGGGGTGAGGTGCTGGCTTGGTCCTCCTTCCACGACCTGCAGTAAGATTCCCAGCAGGCAGCTGTTCTCTGCACTTCTGTCCTTTTCCCTCCCCACCCACCACCCCTTTCTACCCTGCTATTTCCTCCATCCTCTTGTCCCCCAATAATTCAGAAGCCTCCTCATGAGAAACCGAGGGAACTCTGACTTTGGTTTCCTGCTAAGTCACCAGGTTGACAGCTTTCTGGAGCTCCTTGGAAAGTACAAATGTCCATCACTCACCTTTTGATGATCTGGACCTTAATGCTCCAGACAGCTGTGTTGCCTGGTCCAACTGGTTGCATCTAAGCAGCAGATTCCTCCCAGGCCTGGTGGCACATGCCTGCAATCCTAGCAATTCGGGAGGCTAGGATTGCAAGTGGGAGGCCAGCCTCAGCAACTTAGCAAGGCCCTGTCTCAAAATAATAATAATTAAAAAAAGAGGGCTAGGGATAGGTCAGTGGTAAAGCACCCTTGGGTTCAATTCCCAGTAAAATCCCCCCCCCCCCCTCCCCCAGTAGACTCCTTCATATACTTTTCAAAAACCAGGGCTGCCTGGTGTGAGTGTGGGTGCACACATGTGCACGTTGGAAACCTGATATTAGACAGGCACATGAGATGCCATGCATTTTTGTGTGGGGAAAAGAGGACAGGAGTTGCAGGAGCACACGTGTGCATATATTCTGGCTTGTGGGGAAAGCAATCTCTGGGATTTCATATGGAGTTTCATATGTGCATGTTGTTGATGGTGGGCAACAAGACAGTGGAAAAAAAGGTGTTGCTTTCTGAACCCCTTCTCCCAGGTGGTCTTTTCTTCGCCTTACCTGCTTTGTACTGTTCAACAGAGGAGGGAGACGAGGGAAAGCAGGGGCAGGGTGAAAACTAAAGGGAAACTTGAGTGTGCTTTTTTTTTTTTCCCCCTCTTTCTCTTTCTCCACCCTCAGCCATCATTAACAGAAAAATATTTTTAAAAGATCCCTTGATGGCATCCCCAAATGTGAAGTCTGACATTTTCTTAGCTGATGGCCTCCTTTGTGAAGGTATTTTGTGTCTTCCCAGCACGCCTGCCGGATCCTGGTTTGCTGCGGTTGCTAAGGTAAACACTCTTTCCATTAAGCACCACAGCCCAAGAGTGGCCTAAAGCTCAAATAAATGACCAAGGAGCAAGTTAAACATTCCCTGGGGCGATTTTAACCTATGCGATGGCTTTTTGGGAAAATTGCCTATTTTTTCATGTTTTGGCCAGGGGGGTGTCTCTTATTCCCTTCTTTTTTCTTTTCTTTTCAGCTGAGTACACCTTCTTTTTCATTTATTCATGCATTGGATGAAGGGTGGAAGCAGGATTAATCAATCACGGAAGACTGCTCACCTCAGTATTTGTTAAGAAAACGGCAGCAGAATACATGCATTATGTTAACTTTGGGGGGACCTGGGGCATGGAGCTGATTTCTACCAAGATCCCACTTCCTTTTCCTGTGAAACATACCACAGCACAACAGCCACTGGAGAACAATGTCCTTCTGGAAGTTTCCTTTGGGCAGGAGAAGGATCCCAGTGACATTTTGAGACCAGTGTGGCCAAAGCTTTGCACAATGGGTTGGCTTTGTTTATTCTTCTTTGCCTCGGGAACAATGTGTTCACAGACCTCCTAAACAGTGTCTTGATAGTTGTCATGCTTTGTCATTTGATTAAGAAGCAATGGGACAGCCTTATTCATCTTTTCATCTTTGAGGAGTCTGGATGGCCTGCAGAAGACAGAGCTTGGAGGGAAGTGGCAAGTGGGCAGTGACCTCTGGAGGCCTGCTGGGCCCCACGGGAAGAGCAGGTACTACCCAGAAGTCCACGCTCCGCTCGCTCGTGTCTTCTCTGGTTACCCTGTTTGAGGATTTGCTGCTTTCCTGAGTGCATTTTACCTCCCACTGGGGATCATTCCTGCCGCCCCAGGATCGCGTCTGGTTCTCCCCACACTCTCCCATCTGCCCTGGCAAAATTCTCAGGGAAGCATCCAGACGCACCTGGTGAACACAGAAGCCCAGGCTTGATGAGCATGAAGATCACGAGTACAGCAACTTCCCAGGATGAGTTTTCAAACCATGTTTCTTGGACCCAGGAATAAGAAGAGCTGTAGGGTGGGGGTGGGTGGCCTCCCCAGCTGATGTGAGCTTTTTAAAGACAGTGAATGCATCATGTCATTCCTCTCATTGTACTTAGAACAAAGCTGCAGCCCAGCCAGGCCTGTGTGACTGCTCCTCCCCAGCTGCATCTCAGGCCCTGTGCCCCCTGCAGAGCTGCAGACTCTCAGCCTCCTCCTCATTCCTGCCTCAAAGGCTCCTTCACCTGGTTAATTCCCATTCACCCCTCAGGTTCCAGCTTAAGTGTGGGTCTCTGAGAGGCCTTCCTCCATCCCAGTCGTGCAAGTATGTTTCATTTAAGATCTCTCTAGCTTGGGGCATATAGTAGGTGCTCAGTAAATACATGTTCAGGGAAAGAAAGAATGATTGAATGCTTCTCCACATAAGAGTGATGTCTGGCCTCCTTTTTGTCTTCTCCTTCCCACCCTTCACATTATCAGTAAGCTGTTGAACGGAGCAGATTAAAGTAATTTCAATGGCACACTTTGATTAACTAGGGAGAGAAGAGTGAGCTTTTTAAGTGAGATCTTTTTACCTTCCTCAGGCAGCCCTTGAAGAATATGGTCTTTATTTCCCTTCCTGATGTGGGAAATCTGAGCTCCTGATAAGTATGCTCGGGGTCTGGATCTTGGATATCTTGGAAGTGACCTGGATGTCCTGGAGGCTGTCCAGGGCCTGGAACTAGATGAAGAGGCCCCATTGCCCATTGCTGAGGCCTGAGCCCCTTGTTCAAGCAACCCCTTTGCCAAACCGCCCTGGGCTACAGCACCAGGCTCCAGAGAAAGACTTGGATGGAGATATTAGAGAATCGTTCTGACACCCACCTCTTTTTCCTCCCGAGAAAGCCCGACTTTATGGCCCTTTCAGGAAATTTGGGAGGGGAAGGCCCAGAACATAACGGGGGCAGGAGTCGGGGTGGGGGCAGCGGGAGGAGAATTCTTGTTTTTGGTTCTTGACTCTAAGTCAGTCTGTTTTTGTACTTGTGTCTTTTAAACTTTTCCACATGTGCCCCAAGGGCTCATTGGTGAGTGTGTTTTATAAACTGGAAAAATGAATAAAATAAGACCCAGAAGGGAAACACCAGGAGGAGCATGAAGGGAAAAGTGTTAGTTCCTCCGTACCTCCCAGCTAGGCCTGACCTGCCTTTGTGGGGTCCCAGGGTCAGGCTTATTTGGCTTTATGGATAAAATGTGAAGCCTTTGCTCAGAGAAAGCCTCCTCGGTTTTTGTACTTGGCCTGCTCCGTTCAGCATTAATTAACTTCAGGAAAGTAAAGAGCGACTCTTTTTTTATTTGACTATCTGGCCCCACAAACCCTGTCGGCTTCCCGTCCCCTAGGTGCTGGATTGATGGGCCCGCAAATGTGTAAAGTCTTGCACAGGAAACCCCCCGGCATGGCCTTCCAGAGCCCCTCAACTCCTGCCGGACCCTGAATGCAAGAAGCCAGGAGGCCCACAGCCCTGCTCTCAGTTTGCACCTTAGGAAATACAACCTGAAAGAATAGTCCGTATCCTTAACAAGAGGGCCTGGGGAAGGGGCTATTTGCAAAAGAAATTCTCCAAATTGCCTGAAAAATCAATCACGAGCCGAGAACCAAATATTTTGAAAAGAAAGCATATTTAGGAAGTTCGAAGAAGCTTTGAAATAACTGCAGAAGGTCTGTGTTTGCCTTAGCACAATCTCTGCCCTGTGGCCTGAAGCTTTCTGCACCAAACCCCAATTGAGCAACTTTATCAGCAAAAACATTTTTGGGAATTCACAACTCATAAGTATATTTACTTGTACTTTTGTACTAAAACGTACTTTGGTGGGAGCCTGCCATGTATTAAAAGAAAAAACAACCCTTAAATAAAAATTTAAGAATTGATACAGATGAAATAAATACTTACAATGATTTTACCTATTAACTATTCACCAGAATTTTTGATCTTATTAAGATGTATTACCAATAATCACATATTTGGTGAGAGCGATGAGATTGATAGACATAATTAGGTTTTAACATCTTGGCATAATAGTTTGTGGCACACTGAGTCAAATGCTCTAGGTTTAATTTTTCACCACTTGGGCGTAAGGTGTTGAAGTCCCGATAGAAGGGAAACCGGGTTCTTATTTCTGAATCCCAGCCACCGCGACTTTGCTAAAATTTTTTAATTTGTCACAAGGTGCAAACAGAAGCGAGGGTGTCACTGTCATCCCCCTCCCTGTCCCGGGATTCCCACCTTTCCCTCAAGACATCCCAGGTACCATTTGTGACCCTGGTCCTCTGTCCCACAGAAGTCTGTATATTGAGCAACAGGAAAGCCTGTTTACTCTTAGTGTTTTGACAAAAGAACTACTCTCCAAAGTGTCTTAATCCTTGAAAACTGTTACCTTAAACAGCCAATGGGACTTTGCTGATGCAAAGACCTTATATCCGGGACTACCCAGGTTTGCCTAATAATTATAGGAGACTTTAAAAGCAGAGAACTTTCTCTGGGTAGAGCCAGAGAAGTTTGACAAAAGAAGTTGCCAGAGATTTGCAACATGAGGAGAACTTGTCCCCCTATTGCTGGAGAGACCCCCCCCCCCCCGCCCCTGAAAAGACTGCAGGAGAAACACAGGCCACCCCGGGCAGCAAAGATAGTCAGCAAGGTGACGGAGACCCCAGTCCTCCAACCCTGAGGACTTCAACCAATAGCCTACAGAGCTGGGGAGAGGGCTCTTCCCAGAACTTTCAGTGAGGAACACGGCCTTGTAGACACTCTGACTTTTTGGCCTTGTTGAGACTCTACCTAGAGGACCTGGTCAAATTCAGCTAGATTTCAGAACTATAGAAACTGTGCATTTCCATTGTTTTAAGCTGCTAAATGTGTGATAATTTGTCACAGCAGCAATAGAACACTAATGCAATTGTACAAAGAAAATCTGTAAGTAGAAGTTCTAATATTTCCTTCTTACACATTGTGATTCATCTTGTGCTCCTCTTGGGAAATGAAAGCATCATTTTGGAGACCACTGTCGTTTAGGTCTCTAGCTTGCACCTGGGAAAAAGAGAACTTTAGCGTGCATTTCAGAGCCATTCACAACCAGCCCAGAGAGAGAAGGCACCTGCCCCAGTGTGAAGCAGCAAGACAGTGAATTTTAGATGTAACCACCTTAACAAATTGTCACCAGCTCTCTGGATGACCACTTCTCAGCCCTGTCTGTGTTTTCTAAGAGGCGGAAGAGGTGATGAGGCTCGGGGTCTTACAAGTCAGGTTCTGTGTTAAATAAGTGTCCCTCTGCCTGATGGTGACCTTTCAGGTCTTATATCTGGCTGTCCTCCAGGTGTTCATGTGGAAACTGCACAACAGACCTGACAGTGACACAGGCCTGCAAGAAGACCCTTTCCTACTCACAGAGTGCCTCGACATGGGTTCCCTCTTCCATATTTACAACAGCTGGGAGAGCCAGGCACAGTCATCTCCTTTGCCCGTCAAAGAAAACGAAAGCTGTGAGGGTAGTTATTGATCTGCTCAAGGTAACACAGTCAGAAAACCACAGAGCCAACACACCCAGGGCTCCTGTCTCCAACAGGAATCTGGGAAGAGGGAGAGACTGGTGAGGACAGGGCCTGTGCCACCAGAACATGATGGGGAGAGAGATCATTGAAGCCTGGGCCACGACTGAGCATGGGTGGCTGTGTCACAGGGACTGTATGAGTCCGCTCACAGCCTCACTCAGCCCGAATGCGTCTTGCTCATCTTCAACATCACATGAGCTTGGTCCTCCTGTTTCTTCTCTGCCTTTCAGTCCTTCCCAATCTATCTTTATTCTGTTGAATTCCCATCTTGTTAATTGTCCAAAAGATTAATTCTGGCACCTATCATATGCTGCTTTGTATTACTGTTAAAATTGTAGCAATAGCAGGGTCCCTCTTGACCCACTAGGTGGATGTACAGGTCATGCTAAGTGCATTCCCATGGCCCTATGGTACCTGGCCCAGAGGCATGCACAGAAGGGCTTCCTAAAAATGTTCATGAGGAATAAATGAATGAAGACATGCTATTGATTTATTCTGTTCCTCTTTTTTTCCCTTCTCTGATTTCATGTCTCAAACATAGGTTAATGCCAATAAATGTCTTAAATGAAGCTCCATAGTCCAAGCTAGATGAATAAGAGCTTCCCCACCTCTGCCTGAACCACAGATTCTGACATGGCTTACCGGTACAGTGTGAAAAAAGGCCAGGAAGAATTAGATGAGGCTCAGCCTTGGAAAAAGTCACAACACCAATACACCAATTTCCATGTCACATTTGATTTCAAGAAACAACTTAGAATTCCCCCCTCACCCACCACCCTTTGACCAGTACTTGATAGTGGAATGGCTTCTTAGAAACCATCCCTCAGCCTGGCTTCAACAGACTCTTTAAAGGTCCAGGCTAGCCCCGAGTGATGGCCAACCCGAGACCTGCACACTGGCTATTTCTGAAGGTTTGCTTTGGCCCAGGAGGTTGGCATTGTTGGATCTGGTCCTCTGGACATACTCTGATCTCAATCCTGGCATGGCCCCATCTGCTTCCAAAGTTCTGCTATACCAGACTGACTGAGTTAACATCCCCAAGCAGCGTGTACTCCCTCCTCAGATTGGCTTTTCCTGGATTCCCATCAACCAACAAGTCAAGTCCTATCCCCTGTGCCTGGCATCCAAAGCCTGCCAAAAGGACTTTGCAAATGCTCCAGCCAGCTGGTCTCCTGGATGTAGCATGCTCATTACGTCCCGGTGTCATCAGAAGCATTTGATGAAGATCCCAATGGCTCTCACCTGACTTCACTTTTCTTCCATCTCCCACAGGTCCCATTGTTTGCCCCGTGCATTTTACCCATGTTAACCTTTTCAAATTAAGTTAGCAAGTGTTTATTAAACACTTTTTTAATACTTAGTCCTCTGCCTGGTGCTGGCTTGACCTCCAGAGGATCAAGAGGTAACAAGGACAGGGTACCCCAGGTGCCAGTATTTTCCTTTCCAACTTCATGTGATATTCACCAAATATCCTATGACCATGAATTCTACTTGGAAGAGCAATACTGGAGAACTCTGGCCCATGGCACAAGGTGTATCGAAGTGGGCTGGGGTTGTAGCTCAGTGGTAGAGTGCTTGCCTTGCACATGTGAGGCCCTGGGTTCGATCCTCAGCACCACATAAAAATAACTAAATAAAAATAAAGATAGGTGTCCATCTAAAATTAAAAAAGATTTTTAAAAAGATGTATCTAAGCGTGCTTTTCTGCAGCACTGTTTATGAAACTAGAATAAGGTGAATGCTCTCCAGAGAAGAATGGATACATAGTCTTAAATTCATGTAGTGAAATGCTATAAATAACCTTAGTCAATTGTGGTTAATCGCCCAGTGAAATCCTATGCAGCAATTAAAATGAATGCTCTGAAGATGCATGTATGGCTGAACACAGGTGGAGCTGTAGTATTAAAACATGTATGGGAATGGTATATTCCAGAGGTTGGCAAACCCCACCCGCAGTCCAAGTCCTGCTTGCTACCTGTTTTTGTGTGACCTGTGAGCTGAAGTGTGGTTTTTAAAGTTTGAAATAGTTGGGAAAAAAAGAAACAATCTTTCATGATACCTGAAAATCATATGAAATTCAAATTGCAGTGTCCATAAATAAAATTTATTGAAACAATGCCATACCCATTTTTTTCACATCATGCCTAAGACTTGCAACAGACCATGTAGCTCAGACAGTCAAAAGTATGTGCTATCTGGTCCTTTACAGAAAAGGCTTGCCAACTCCTGATCTGATCAAATTCAGAGAAACGGCTTCCTTGGAAGGGAAGAAGAGGAATGAGACCAGGTGGGGTGCACATGGGGCATCAATGATATTTTATCTTTCAAGCTGCTTGCTAGTGGGCTCTATACTAACATGTGTATTTTAAAATATTTCATAACTTAAAAAAAGTAAAAGACAAATCCACCACCCCTTCCTCCCCCAATCCTATAATAGGTGCAATTATGGATCCCAGTTCCCAGACGAGAAAGTGAGGCTTAGAGGGTGCACAGATAGTCGATGTTGGGAAAGAGTTGAAACTCAGGGCTGTCTGTTTCCACATGTAGTATCATTGCTGTTTTTTATCATCACAACTAAAAGACCCTTCTAGAATTCCTTCTATTTATTTTTGCCGAGACGTGACCATGTTTGGCATGATTCCTCTCTGACACAGCTTGGTTTGTCATTAATACTAACATTTCCTCAGGTTACCAATAAGGAAACTGAGTCTTGGAGAGCAACTGCAGGTTCTCTGCTTTGTCCGTGGGGATGAGCGAAGGCTGGGGAGGCCAGGGGCTTGGCCTGATAATCTGGTGGCTGGGACCTTCCCGCCTGTGCTCTGTAAACATCGACAGAGCATTGGGACAGGGCAGGACAGTCATCATGATGCAGCAGTTGCAGGGTATTTATCGAAGCAGGGCGTGGTTTCCTTGGATGTGGCTCACAACATTGGTGGCAGTTGTACATTTTGTAAGTGGGAGTTACTTTTCTTTTCCTAGTGAGGCATTTGAAACACAGTTGGAGGCAGGGAGGCCCGGGAGGGAGGGCAGGGGAAGTGAGGGCGGAATGGGCCCTGGATTTGAGGATAGGCCAGTCCAAGTGGGTTTGTCATCAAACAGGGAGGGGACTGAGAAAGCAACTACTTGCTGTGGGTCAGTTGGTACAAGTTTGCTTTCTCTGGTCAGTCTGTGATTGAATGGAGCAGGGAGCTTGGTGCTCAAAAGCAGCATTTACAGATTTGTCAAAGGCGTTTGACCTAAGATGAACACCTTGGCTGGGATTTGCAGATAGAATGACTTAAGTTACAGGTGACAGACACCCAACTCAAACTGGAAATAAATGAAAAAGGGGAATGATTGACTCATGTAATTGGGAAGTGCAGAGGAATGTGGGATACAGGTCTAGATGGATCCAGGGGCCAGCACCAGGCTCTGTCTCACCCTCCATCTCTCACTTTCCATGAGGCAGGCTATTCTAAACTCTCAGGTTATCAGCTGAGATGAGAAGACATGGTCTTTTCAGATGACATTAGCAGATTCTATTGGGGAGGATCTGGCTGACTGGGCCTGGGTCAACAGTCCTTCCTTGTTAGAAGGCTTTGTGAAGGAGAGGAGATAGGTATCTACTTATCCAGGGATACTGAGGGAGAAGAGACACAGAATAGGGCAGTGTGAGCCTCAGGTCCTCTTTGCTCTCTTAGGCATGAACACGAGAGGACTTTGGTGGTTAGCATGCTTCCTTTTTACTTGTCTCAATATCATCACACAAACTAGAAAATAGATGGAGCCCAAACCCCAATTCTCTGGGAACAGATAAGCTCCCCGGAACTTTGGTGGGCAGGAGGGGGCTGAGAGCTTCCTTAGACTGTGTGGTCACTCCAGGGAAAGCTCTGGCCATCTTGGAGTCCGTCCTCCTCTCTCCTTCCTTGCTTTTCAACAGGGAGGGGGCAGCTCCTTTGCAGGAACCTGAAAGACAGGAGGTTTGGGTTGGAGGAGGCTTTAGTTAAGCAGTAGAGTCTACATGTTTGGTTCCGGTCTTGCCAGCCACCCCATTGTCATGGTCCCAGGATGAACAGTCCATTTGTTGTCTGTAAGAACACCTTGCAGGATCTTTGCACAGCCTCCTCGGGCGGTTGCGAGTTCCCCCGTGCTCTTCCTCTGGGTGGGCTGGAGGTCTTCCCCTCATCCTGGCATCTCCACCCTGAGCCACCAGGAGCAGTCGGGAAGGTTTCCCTTTCACACAGCCTCCTCATCTCCTGCCCCATGGCGAACACAGCTCTTTCCCTTTCTAGAAAGCTCTGTGGTCAAGTCCTGGCTGCTCCTGTGATGGCTGTGAAGACCCCTTGCCCTCGGTCTTCCCCTACTTCTCCCAGCCTGAACGTCTCTCTTTCTCCCTTCTGCCCTTGGAGGTCTTTTCCTCCTTTGAGGCTGAATTTCAAGTCTGACTTTTTTCATAATCTGAACTTCAAGAGTGTTTCTAATCTGTAATACCTGACTCTTTAATATTCCAGACAGTTCTCTATTTATGTGCATTCCTGTGTGTTCTACCTCGGGATTAAACTCTGGGAGGGCAGGTGGGGTGCTGGCTTTTCCGTCCTCTTCCCTCTGCTCACCTGAACACTCATCTCAATGCCCGACATATAGGAGGAGCAAAAACGGTACTTGCTTATTATGTTTCTTTTTGGGCCTGGGATTGAACTCAGGGTGCTCTACCACTGAACTACATCCTCAGCCTTTTTTATTTTTTATTTTGAGACAGGGTCTCACGAAGTTGCAGAGACTGGCCTTGAACTTGCGATCCTCCTGCCTCAGCCTCCTGAGTCACTGGGATTATGCCGCTGCATCTGGTTATGTTGATGGAACTCTTTACTCATAAGGAACCTGAAATATATAGGAAGATAGAGCAGCGGTGCTAAGGTGGAAGGCCGGGCAGGAGAGCCACCAGCCTGATCCTTTCCCTGCCTTGTTGCTGGCCCGCTGTGCAGACTCTATGCACAGAGTAGCCCCAGAGAGGCTGTGGGAATTGGCTCATGGGGGTGCTCACTACATAGCTATTGAGTGGGGTGAGTTGTTGATGAGGATGTTCATGGCAGATAGTTTCTTCACCTTGAGTCCCTGGCATGGGCTTCTTGGGGGGCAGATCCATCCTGCTGAGTGGAGTCCCTAATGGCAACGGGTGTTTCGTTACCTGCTCGAGGCCAGGGCTTGGCAAACTTTTTCTATAAAGAGCTGAATAGTAAATCTTTTAGGCTTTGCGGGCCATATGGTCTCTGTCACAACTACTCAACTCTGCTTTTGTAGCATGAAAGCAGCCAGAGACAATTCATAAATGAATAATTGTGGCTGTGTGCCAATAGAACTTTTTTTTACCAAACAGGAGGCAGATTAGGAGGACCAACGAGCCATAGTTTGCTGGACCCTGTTGTTTGATGGCTTCAGGGAAGGCCCTTTAAGATGACCAGGAAAAGGAGACCAATAGGTCAGGGTAGTGTTGCAGGCTTTGCCAGCACTGGCCCTCTGTCTAGAACCTCTCAGATTGTGTGTGTGTTTTTTTTTTTCCTGTAAGATTCAGAAGGGCAAAAGAAAGCCTTCAAGTCTCACTTGGAGGGTCTGTCATTCTGTGTTGTTCTCATAAGTCACTTTCTTGGAACTTTTGTGCCTCTATGTTAGGTGGAAGCTTCTAGTTTATAGGAACTATAACACAATCCCATCATTTTATGTGCTGGGGGATTACTGGAAGGATATACAGGGAGGTAAGGAAGAGCAGAAGTCTCAGTAGCCACAGCCAGGCTACATGAAGGACTAGGCAATTGTTCGTGGCCATCTGGGATCTAATAGGAAGGTGTATAATCTAGTGACTACAACCCCATGTTCCATAATCGAACTGCCTGGGTTTAAATTCCAGCTCGGCTGTATCACCTCTCTGGCCTCAGTTTCCACCACCTGTATAATGGGGATAGTAATAGCCCTGACTGCACAGGGGCCTCTGCAGATTCAGAGATCATGGGCAGCAGGGGCTAGCAGTGCCAGGCACAAAGTCATGCTCAAGGCGTATTGTCACTTGTGGTGCCATAAACAACGTTGTTACGAGTACTGGGTATTCACAGGGGCTCTACCCACAGGCACAGGTGGGTCTGTTATTGTCCACTCATGCTGGGTAACTGGAGCGACTGCGTTACTATTCTGTTCTGCTACGTCTGCCATTGCCTGCTGGTGGTGACTCCCTGGGTCTCGGATGTCTAAAGAGAAGATCTGATTGGCTCCACTGGGTGTTTTCCAGTACTGAGCCTCCAATGGGCAGTTGTCCCCGCAGGCCACCTGGTTAGCCTCGTTGTAGCTGGTGAAGAAACCCACGAGTGAGGTCAGGGAGGGATCTTGTGGAGACTTTGCAATGCGATACGCTCAGGGACCCTGTTTGCCCCAGGAGTCCTTCCTGGGTTCTATGAGGACACCTGTGCTCTGCTTTGCAGGGCCCTCTGTCCATCTCACACCACGAGGCTTTGTATGGTTCGGAGCTGGCATTCCAGATTCCCCCAAAGGCTCATGTGTTGAAGGCTGTCCAAGGCAGCCGTGTTCAGAAGTGGGGCTGTGGGTAGTGATTGGATCATGAGGGCGCCGACCTCATCAGGGATTCATCCGCTGAGAGACTCATAGCTGGATGGACTTGAAAAGGTGGTGAAAACCATCGGATGTAGGACCCTGTTGAAGAGTGGGTTCCTGGGGACACGCCACTGGGGACTCTATCTTGTCCCTAGACCTTTCCTTTCCTCATTCTTTCTGCTTCCTCACTGTCATGAGGTCAGCAGCTCTGCCCCGCCATGACTTTATACCATAATCTTCCGCCTTACCACAAGCTCATAGTGATGGAGCTGGCCAACTATGGACTGAAACCTCTGAAACTGTGAGCCAAAACAAATCTTTTTCCTCCTCTAAGTTGATTTTCCCAGGTATTTTATCACAGTGATGGAAAACTGACAACACAAGGGTTCTTTCCTGGTTCTACTGGGCTTCCTTTTCACTTTTCTTCTTGCAGCCTGGAGCAGAAATTAATGATCTGTATTGGGAACTAGAAATGTTGGTCTCAAAGGAAGTTTTTCTGGGATGGGTCCCCTTATAGCAATACCTCTAGAGTAATGAAATGAAGACAGAGGAGTGAGTTTGACACCCACCCATGGAAACCCAAATTCTCTTACCTGAGTGTCCTTCTCCTAGATGGCCCTCCCTTACTGAAACAGAAATTGGAGGTAAAAGGGGGTGCTTGGCAGATCTTTAAAGTCTACTCACTCTCAGAACACATAGAGGTAGGGCAGCTATTTCACAGGTTTCAGCACTGGCCTCTTGGTTATCCTTTTGGGGACTGCCTCTAGGAGATCTGCTCTGAGACTCTCGGTAGACTTGAGGTAGGCTATCCATTGAAGCTTCTGAATCCTTCCTTTTATTTCTTCAGCAAAGTCCCAGCCTGTTGACCTTTAGGTCCCAGCGCCGAGCCTGGCTCTGGATTTATCTACCCCACTGGGGCCAGATGCCTGACTTGTTAGCCATGCTGAATGGTTTTATTTGTTTTTGTTGTGCATTTTTATCATTTTTGTTCATGTGTCTGGAGGCTTTCCTTGGAAAATGATGGATGCGTTTTCATAAATCAAAAAATAAATGAGAAAGTATATGAAGGCAAAAAATAGACCCAGGCCTGGAATTTGCCACGAGGAGCTGCTCGCTATTTCCCAGGGAGAATGTCCTTTTTGATTTTTACAAGGTCAGATCCTGACTTACTTCACAGAGCACGGTTTTTGGAACACTTTTCTAATAATAATGATCACAATAATCAGAATGACAATTCCAACTGTGCCTGCTATGGTGCTAAGTGCTTTATATGCATAATCACACTTGATCTCACAGCAGTCTGAAGAGCCAGATTCTATTATTATCCCCATTGTACAGACGAGTAAAGAAAGATTCAAATGGTTTTGTAATTTAATCAAATTTCTCATGGTTGGTGAGGAGTGGGATAGTGGGTTTCTCATGCTCTTGATGGCTACAGTCCTGTTTTAGTGCTTGCTGGACGTGCTGAAAGGCTGTGGGTTGTGGCTGCTTTTGCCAGCTCTGCTGGAAAGTAGGTGGCTGGGGGTGGGGGCGAATAGACAGCTCCCAGATTGGAGGGGGGTGTTCAAGGGCAGACGCTGTTCTCATCGGCTCTGTTCAGACTGCCCCTGGGCTAGAACAACAACCAGCCTTGCAGGTAGCACATTGGGGTGGTTTCCTGTGACTGTTTTCCCTCCCCCAGTAGGGATCCCCCTTCCCCACTCCCTGTTTCATTTCCTTGAGCCAAGACTCCCGTTCCTTCAGGGTAATTCTCTAGGACCAAGCCACAGGGTAGGGGTCTGAAACAAACCAGAAGGCAACTGCTGAGAGCCCACGTACTTGTCTGCACTGGTCACAAGTCCTCTCATGGCAAGTAACAGCACTACCACTGAGACCAGCTTCAGTAGAAAGGAGGGATGGGGTGTTAACTGGTTCATGTGACTGGCAGATAATGATTCTTCTTCTTGGGGAGGCATCCTGATTTTCCTCCTCAGTCCCTGCCATCCTTTGCTAGTCAGAAGAGCCAGGAACCGGATGGGTACAGGCTACAGCCCACTTCTCTGGCAGGGGAACGGATGACTATGATGGGCTTTGGGAACTGTGGAATCAAAGTGAGAGAGAAAGAGCCCCACAGAAAAGGTGGCTCCTGTTTCTGGCCAGGGCATTTCTATTGCTTTTCTTCTATTCTATGCCTCCTGCTATAGTTTGGATCTTGAATGTTTCCCCAAACCCCATGTGTTAGATCCTTGGTCACCAACCTGTGGTGAGGGAGGTGGTAGAAACTTTAAGAGGTGGGGCCTAGTGGAGGCCCTTTCTCTTTCTAGCTCTCTGATTCCCTGCTGATGTGAGGTGAGTAAGCCTCCCCCACCATATGCTCTTGCCATGATGCACTGTGTTGTCACAGGCCCCAAGGCAACAAGGCCAAGTGACCATGGACTGCAACTTTTGAAACTGTAAGCCCCCAAAACTTTTCCTCCTTTAAGTTGATCATCTCAGGTATTTTGTCACAGTGACGGAAAACTGACCAACACAGCTCCTATTTTTGTCTGGGCTATAATATGCCTGGCCAAAGGACTGTTTTGAACAATAACAACATACAGAGTTTACAAGATATTTTTTTTCACAATTTTATAAGTGTGTGTATATGGGCTAATTAGCCCAATCACTTGCTCTTTCTTCATTTGTCTGGCACCACCTGGCCCAGAATGTGTCACCCCTTCAGAGTCCCAAGCAATGAGATAGGGTAATTGATCACCTTAACAAGACTTCCAATTAGAAATTCCAAGATTCTGCTCTGGAGCTTTAGCAAAGAAACCCTCTCCTTGACAGGCTAACTGAAGATTTTGGGACTTTCTAAGTAAAAATTCTTTTAAAGCAATAACATTAATATAAGAGAAAAACAAACTTTTAGTAACCACCATGCACCTGTATGGTCAACCATTCTCTCTTTCTTCCTACCTGCTGACTCCATCAGCTACTCAGCTGTACCCAAGAAGCAGTTCAGAACTTGGCCAGATCCCCTCTTGCACTGTTCCAATTTGTTTCTCATGGGTGATTTTGTCTCTCTATATGTGTCATAAACTCTGAGGACAGGAAGCCTATCTTCTGTTTCTCTTTGCCAGGCGTGTGGTAGGTGTTGATAAGTCTTCTTTGGCTGGGGAGTTATAATTGTGATCGTGTGTGTGTGTGTGTGTGTGTGTGTGTGTGTGTGTGTTCAGGGTGGGGCTGGGGCTTGCAATGGTAAGAGATCCTAGCATTGAGCTGTTGGGAACACCTAAGTCACCTGTACCTGAGTTTCCATTCTTGGGTGAGGTTCTGTTTTCTAACTGTGGCCATTTCCAGCTGCCCCTTTCCTGTCATCTTGGGTCAACATGACAACACAATGCATTTCAGGTGTGCATTGGAAATGCCACTGTTCTCCATCACGGCTTTGTACTTACTTGGAGCCAACCCGAGGCCAAACAGTTATTCAGACCTAGTTCCTACCAATAACTTCTCAAGGTAAAAGGATAGTTATTATACCTGGCCTGATCTTCTGGCTTCTCTCCAGCCACATTCCAAACATGGCTAATTTTCTGTTCATTTGAAATCTGTCTATAGGTGGATGTCATGGGGAGGGTGTGCGGGAGTGAGGAGAGGCAGAGAGGAAGAGGAGAGATCTGCCCCTGACAACACAGTCGCCTGCTTTCTTCTGATGAGTTTCAGTGGCTTCATGGGATCTGATGTGGCCACATGAAAACATGTCTCAGAAAAAGTATGCTGTCAGTGTTTTGAGGCTTTTCCGTTGGGGAGGGTGGGAAAGCAGTGGTCACTGGTGGTTCTTAGGCTGGGCTGGGGGAAAGGGAAGTATATGTGAGTCTCTGATAATTCTCTTTTCTTTCTTCCCCTCGTTTTTGTTCTTCAATAAATCACTCAGGACAATCTGCTTCTCTTTAGTGGTGTGTTTTCCTAGGGTTCAGCCTTTGTTTGAAATTCTAGAACAACAGCATTGCAGTAAATATGGTCAACCTACGTGTAATTATGCTGGTATGTCAACTTTGCCCCTCAGAGTCGGGTCTGCTCTGGTTAACCAGAGGCCCCCCTGACTCAGAAACGAGACCTCCTGCAGGACCCTGTGGAGGGCCGACCCCGAGTCCTGCATCTGAGGGGGGTGAGCGAGCCCATAATTACACTCATTGTTTAGGTCGGGGCACAGGAGGGTTTACATTAGAGACCTCAGCTGGTACACAGAGGGCGCCTATGGAAAAACTGAAGGGTTCTCCTCCTCCCGCATCCCAGTCCCAGCACTGCCTTGTCCAAGGGCTTTGGGTTTTGCAGACGCCTTCCGTGACTCCACTTTCTGACCACTCCTGATTAGAAGCTTGGATTTTCCCAGTTCCAAGAGACATCTCAACCCTGAGGTTTGGATGTTGAGCCTTTCATCATAGAATGTAGGTCTTGGAAGGATCTAGAGACAATGGGCTGAGTCAGTGTCTCACAAATCTTATGTTCACACGAGTCACCTGGAGATCTTGCTCCAATGCAGATTTGAATACAGTGGTGCTGGGATGGTGCTGGAAAGTCTGTGTTTCTAGAAAGCTCCCTGGTAATGACCTGCACCGGTCATTGGGCTGTACTTGGAATAGCAGGATTCTAAGCTGTTATAATTTTACAAAGAATGAAAGGGATTTTCAGAGACCTGAAAGAACTTCCTGGGGCCGAGTAGAGACATGAACCTTCTTCTTGTCCATGGTGTTGCCATGGCACCACAGTGGTGCCACAGGCAGGGGTGGTGTGTGTCTTAGCAGAGAAAACCCTTCTGTAGGTGTGGGATCTGATGTCCTGGAGTCCTGGAGCAGGTGACTTTCACAGATGCTTTGGAGTAGACTTGGATTCTCAGATCTCTCAGGAAGAGCCCATAGGCCTCTGCAGCTGGGCGTCTAGATGGGAATGGATCATGGTAGGTTCCTTCCTGGGGCCTTCAAAGGGGCAGGGGAAGGGAAGGCACACTGGGCATGTTGTCTATCGAGAGATGTGTGCATTACCAACCCCAGCCCACTGCTATGACAGGGCCCGTAGGAAACTTCTAGAGGGCAAATGTGTTTTGGGGGACAGTATATGTGCCTCCATGGTAGAGAGACCGAGTGTTTTTAGTAGAAATCACAAGATCTTAGGTTCTTTCCCTGTTTTCACCACCATGAGACCGTGAGCAGCCTTTCTAGATCCCATCAGTGAAACGGGTGGAGTGTGTTGTCTACCTGAACCCATGGATTAGGCCATGATCTCTTCTGAAATTTATTTTGATCCTAAAGTTAAAATTGTAGATTCTATCTGTCTTCTATCTATTCATCTATCTATCTATCTATCTATCTGTCTATCAATCATCTTTTTTCCTACCTTTACCTTTGTCAAAGTACTTTTTGGTATTATCTGTTCAGCTATGTAATGAAGAATTGATTTTACCTAAAGTAAGATCTGGCCTTTGCCCTCAGCTCCTGAAAGGCTTTGACCACTGGACTGTCTAATAATGATAATTATAATAGGTAATTGGGCACAGCATATTGGTGTTAACTTCTAGAGGAACTGGGGACAAAGGTATCAGCCTGAACCTCCACTGAGGGTTGGAGACTAAAAGCCATATTAGTGGTAGGTAGTTGAATTCCAATAAAAACTCTGGACACTGAAGGCTCCAGTCAGCATCCCTGGTTAGCAATCCTCTGTATTTATTGTCATACATTGTGATCAGGAAGAGGTGACATGTGATTCCATGGGGAGAGGAAGACTCGAAGCCTTGATTTAGACCCCCTGGGGACTCTCCCCTTTGTAGCTCTTCCCTTTGCTGATTTAAATTTGTATCCTGTTGCTATAATAAAGCTAGTCCTAAGTATCATGCATCCCTGAGACCTGTGAATCATTCTGGTGAATTACCAAAACTGAGGTATTGTGAGGACCCCCCAAATTTGTAGACAGTGGTGTGATGTGAGGATGGCCCTACAGTGAGGGAGGTCTAGTGGGCTCTTCCCTCAAACTTTGTGGTTGGCTGAACTCTTGACAATAGCAATGTGTCAATTTCAAATATTCTGGGAAAACCAAACAAGGGTATATATCTGTTCATTTGACCAAAGCCTGCCTGGTTGTAAGGTGGATTAAGGAGTCTGATACATCAGTTAAGAGCCTGGGCTTAGCAAAAGTACAGAACTGTAGTTGGGGTCAGGTATCACAACTTTCTGGTTGATTTTGTCATGCTACTTAAGTCTCTGAGCCTTCATTTCCCATCTGCAAAATGTACTAACCTCAAAGATGTGTTGAGAAGATGACAAGAAATCACATATGCAAAGCATAAGGTGAAATTCAGGAAGCATTCCATACATGAGCATTGTAATTATCACCATTATTATTACGTACGGCTTTGCTGGTGGTGTGATTTCCCCATTTAGTTACTATCATGCTTATTAATATTTTGTCTTCTTCAAATAAGTATTTGAGTGGCTTGTATAGATGGAAATATGATAGCTTGATAAAATAAACCACCAAGAAGTAGAAAAAGATGTATTGGGTGGTTGGCAGTGATGGCAAAAGAGAGAAGGGAGTCCTGTGGAGTCTCTGTGAGGGCTGGTTCTGGCAGAGGGCAGGATTGTAAGATTGGGCCTGGCCATCTAAGATTAGGAGAGCTGTCACGTGAGACATAATGACATGTCTTTATAATAGGGAGCCAAAGATGAGAACAGCAATTCCCCTGGCCTGGAGGAGGGGGACAACCAGGACCTGCCACCTTGGACTCATTCATTCATCTCTAGATTCTTCACCTATTCCTATTTGGTAAGCAGAGTGCTCACGAATAGAGGCCTGTGCCAGGCTGTGAAGAGGACTACCTGAGAGAGAGGAGAGGTGGCGTTTGTTTTTGGAAACCTTCCTACTCATTTTTTCTGCCTACTTTTTCTCTTCTTCTGTCACCTCTTGCCAAGTCTCTCCAGTGTTGATAATCTCTCCATTTCTCTTGTTTTCTGCTGGTGTGTTATTTGAGAACTAAGAAGTTGACTGATAAGAATGAGGACTCTTCTTATGAATGAAAAGCATGAAATAAATGATAGGGATAAAGATATGGTGATAAACTCCATTGATAAACAGGGAATAAACTTGAAACATGACCTGAAACAATGACATGAAACAACAAAACCTTCCACTCACATCCTAGAGGAGAACTGCTTGCTACTCAAGGAGCTCTCACTGAGCACTCCAGAGTGCACATCTAGGGGCAGACCCCTGAATCAGGTGAATGTGTCTGAATTACGTCTCTGATACTGATTAGAAGTTTCCTCAACCTCTTCAACATTTTAGTTTTCTTACCAGTAAGTTGGGGATGACAATAATACCTATCTCCTAGGGTTTCTGGAAGGAACATGTGACTTAATAACATAAAGAGCCATTAGATTTTGGTGTTACTGGTGTTTTAATACCAACAAACTAATGAATAAAGACATTGTATGAGGGCAGTTCAGTCTTTTGATCTCATAATGCTTGGATTGCACAAGTTGACCACTGGCATCTTGGGATCCCTCAGAATTTAAACCAGTGCCTGAGACTCAGGCAGAACAGATAAAAACTTGGAAAACAATAGCTTTATGTGAATCACCAAATCTGATTTGCAGTTGGAATGTGCATGGCACAGATCCTGTTTAGTTAAATAATGGAAACCAACATTCTTATGCACTTGGAGATAATACATTTGAGGTCCTGGAGATGAATAGTGCCTGGTTTGATGGTCTAGGTTGAGATTTCCCAGCCTTCTCTTTGAACTTGACCTTTAACTGCTGGATCATGAACCTGAACAGAGTTGAAAGACATAATGGAGAAAGCTGCGATCAAACGTCAAGACTGAGCTGTGGAGCTTCGGATGAATCACAACTTCTGTGAGCCTCAGTCGTTCTATCTCTAAAATGAACTGCTTTCCTCATAGTATTGCTAGGAGGACTGCATGAGATGATGCATTTGCACTGTTTTGGAAATGATTAAGGATAATGCAAGTGTTTATTATTGTTTTGTTCTTGAAACAAGTTGACTCATGTCATCGCTCCTAGAATGAGGCCCAGACAGGTTCATTGCCTTGCCCAAGATGAATTAGAGGGAGGATGACATGTGCCTTAGGGCTACTACTGGGCTGAACTTACCAAGCATCTCCCACCCTTGTCCAGCATGTGGGTTCGATTGCCCTCTGATCAGGAACAGACGCCTGTATTCAGCCCATGGATTTTATGTCTGCTTGGTTCAACTCTAAGAATCTGGCCTATGTGTTGGGTTTGGTTCCATCATGTGTGCAATATCTGATTAATTTTGTAACTCAGGTCATTGTAAGGCTGCTTCTTCATGAAATGCAGAGCCTTCATTCTGTCTGTCTCCAAGGGAAGTATGAAAATAAAGACAACTAAAGGATTGAAAGTAAAAGCACTCCTTGTAAGGCATTTACATTCTGGAAGCAAGAGAGCATCATAATTAAGCACATAGACTCCTGGGTGAGGTGAATTTGCCTAACTCACAGCTCTGCCTCTCTCCATCAGGCCACTTAAACTCTCAAGGCCTCCCTTTTCCCATCTGTAAATTGGGGTTGTTATCAGGATTAAATAATTTAATAATGTAAAGAACTTCTCACAGTGCCAGGTCCAGGTGGGAGCTCTTTGGGTGGGTGTTAGCTTTCAAAGAGTTGGACACATCTTTTATGTCCCTTTCGAATGCAAGATTCCTACAGGTGCAAAGATGTTTGGGACCCTTTGGGTCTTATTTTTCTGTAAGCCACTAGCAAGGGGACAATTGGCTAAGCACCACCAATCTTTGTAAAGATGTGGAGGAAAAGGCATTTAAAGATAAATTCCCAAGTAACAACTTTCTCTTAACTATCTCTTCATAGAGCCTAAAAAGCAGGTTTGTAATTACATGAACTCATAGGAAAAAGGGCCTTTAACAGGTGAGTGAGCACAGACAGTATTTTGTTCCTGAGTCATGACAGTTGAGGTCTCTGCCCATGTTTTAGCACAGATGGACAAGGTTGTGCTACAAGGTTGAGCGGTGCATTCCAACTTTTGTTATAAAGTCTGTCTTCCTGTGTGCTGAAGGGATGCTGTCTCTTCTCTGACCTGTTCTTAGAGTTCAGTGCAGGCAGGCAGCTTCCTATTTTCTAGAACGGGAGTCTGAGACCTAGAAGTACAATTTATTGATTGTCTTCAGCACAAGTACCAATAGCAGTTGCATTATTTTGAGACGAGTAGGGACAGTTTTGGAAACTTCTTGGTGGATAGAGAGCCCACTTGAAGGAACTTCAGAAAGGTTCCTGGGAAAGCATTTTGGCCTGGTTTAGGAAGGTTCGGTTGTTGTTCATTAGGGTTTTGTTTTTTGCAGGAAAATTCAATCAGTGTAACCCACTGGGTACGGCGTCATCCAAAGTACATCAATGTTGATGACTCTACATTCAGTTCAGATGTCCCGGGTCCCTGCTATGTGCTGGAGCTGGGCATCCTTGCCAGGCCCAGAAGGAGAGAGGACAGAGCAGGATGCACAGGATACCAGGAGCTCTGAGTCCATGTGGTTTCTGGCTGTGGGACAGGACTGTGGGCAGATGCCCTGGGAGTTTTGTGCCTGTCACAGCAATGAGGTTTCCAAGAAAGCTTTGCATTGCTCTAGCCTCCCTCCTAGAATTGTTTTTATTATTCTTTATAAAGAAAATAAAGTTTTATTTTTTTCCCTTTCCAAACACACAGGTGTAATTTGTTCAGTGCAGCTTAATGCACCGGCTAAAAAGGAGAGAATGCCATCCTAGTCATTTCTTATTGGCAACGGTAGTTGAGGCGGGGGCAGGGGGTATTTTGTCCAGGTACAGTATTCTTGGAAACTCTGGGTACATTAGGTCTGAGTCTTAGCTTTTCAGATCTAAGAGCTGTGTGAACATTGGGGCAGTGGCCTTATTTCATCGGTTCCCTTAGCAAGCCCCTTTCTTCCATTTGCTCCTCATCCTCTCTAGAAGAGTCGCTATTTTCTGAAAGGATGTTTTGAAACAGCTGAGGACCCTGTAGTATGTGCCCTGCTGGCTGCTCACTTCCCCCTTCAAGACCCGGATGCTCACTGCCCAGCTGCCGGGAGACTGTTGGCGGCCGATGGCTCACAGCTGTACTTTCTCTGGAACCAGCCCTGGCAGAAGGAAGCAGCCTTACCCAATCTTACTCCCTCGCCCTGGGGACGACCTGCTTCCAATTAGCTGATGTGGGCATAGGAAAGCCTATTCCCTGGCCTTCACTTGCGACAGTTCAGAAGGGAGTCCCAACTCCAGAGCTCCCTGCAGGATTGGCTGCAGGCTTTGCAAACACACCACCTTCAACTCCCTACCCGCCTTTCCTGCTGTCCCCTCCTCTTGCTGCTGTCATTCCCAAGAGTGCTGCCTGCTCAATTTACTCACAGGGGATACTGAAGTAGCAGTACCAATCAGAGGCTGGAGGGTTGGGGTGGGGTGTTTGCTGAGACCTGGTGCAAATCCTCATCTGTCTGCCTCCCACCCAGGGCTGTTTGGGGGCTCAACTAGGTTAATGAATATGGCTGTATTAAGCAGAATGCATGTAAATTTAAGATAATCATTGAGGAAATATATGGTTTATTTGCTTTTAATAAGCTTTTCAAATAAACATCTTTCTGGAGGTCAAATGCTTATATACTGCAGCAGTGCCAAGCTGGATAGATGTGGATAAAAAGAGGCTAATTTTCTCTGGGGCATGATGTTCCAAAATGTGTTCTTAGGAGCTGTAAGCACCAAAGATGTTGCTTTGAAAAAAAGCTGTATATTTGTATGTATGTGTGTATGTTTATATGTGATCTACTTATTTGGGAAACAATGCATACAAATTTGGGCAAGGGACACTATGAAAGTGAATTCTTAAATAAAAAAAAAATCATAAATTACATAACTATTAAAAGTACTGACAAATGCCACAAACATGCTAAAATGTAGAAAGCTGATGTAATATTTTTACTCATTAATTTCTTGATCTATTTCTGTAACGCTTTCCCTTCTCTATTTGTTTACCTCTTTACATGACAACAATTTTGTAATATTTTCTACAGAGAGAATAAAAGGATGATTTAGTCTTTCTCTAACGTGGTTGATGGAAATTTGTCTTTTATTATGGATAATTAAGAAAATGTCAGCTCGGTTGCTTCTTATTGGTAATGTCATGTAAATTTTTAGGATTGTTGACAAATTTGGGACAACTTCTATTAAGTTTCCTTTACATGTGAGTGAGTTGTAAGTTTTGAGGATGTTTCAAGTTTTCTGGTGCAGTAATTCATCTTCCTGCACTTTAAATTGATGATGCTCATTAACCAGGTCTTGAAAGGGCCCCATCTAGTGAGGGGCCTTGACACTGAAGGTTTATTCCCTCCAAGGTAAATTTGCCCTGTAGAAGACCTCCTCCTCCATCTCCCAAGTATTTATTTAGAAAAATGTCAAGCCTGAGGACAAGTTGAGAGACTGTACAATGAGCACTTGTACCATTTCCCAACATTCACCAATGAACGTTTGATACTTTTATTTCACTCTCTCCTCCCCCATCTATACACACACACACACACACACACACACACACACACACACGTTCAGGCTATATCTTCTAGGAACAAGGACATTTTCCTACATAACCACAATACTATTATCATCCCCCATAAATTTAACAAAGACATAATAATATTATCTAGTATTCACAATTCCCAACTGTCATCAAGATGTTTCTGTAACTTTTCTTTTCCCTTTCTTGTTCTTTCTTTTTCTTTCCTTTCCTCTTCTTTCATTTCCTGGTTCCCCATATCTTTTTGTCATGGCCCTAAGAGTCTTTGATTACTTCCTTACTTTCTGGTTCACAATGTTTCATGATCATATTGTAGGCTTTGGGTCTAAGACCTAGAATCAGCCATTCTCTGGATTAGGGATCTCCTTTCTCCAACAATGAAGCCTTTATTAACATCTGGTAGAGGTGGGGATGCCACATTCTGTAGGAGAACACAACTTTTTGAATCTGGATCCTTGTTCTCCCTTCCTCTATGACTCAAGTCCTTGGGCTTGGTATTTAAGTTCTGGGAAGCTGCTGATGCAAGCAACACCTGGGGACTCTGTCAGAAATGCAGTTTGTTCCATGGGAAAAGACTCAGTCTGCTTACCCCCTAGCCTTCTCTTGTCTACTCCTCCTGTAGCTGGGGGAATGGAGTGAAGAGAGAGTAGAACAGAGAGACAAGCTATAGGAAAGGAGGAAGAAAGTTCTGGAAGCTTTTCATATCCAAACACTCCCTCTTCTGCATAATGGCCAAGTCATTGTTTCGAGTCCTATCTGTCAATCTGTCAATGCATTAGGATAATGTGTTTAGATAACTGGGAAGACATTCACATCTGTGACTCTCTCGGGCCTATGGTAGGAACCCATGAAGAACAACTTGAAGCTTTGCCAAAGCCTTCAGCCATGAGTTTGGACGTTGTACATAAAGAGCAAGAAGTTTCCCCTACAGCTCCTGGGAGGATTGCCTTGGAGACTGGATAGCACATTCTGAGTGAAGGAGAGTCAGCAGGCCTGGGTCCTGAGGGGACAACTAAGTGTGACAACAGGGTTGCTTCCCTAGAGTCACTATAGAGTCATTAATAAGTTTCTTTGGAGAACTGTCCTTTGAAAGAGCTCTTGGAGTGGAGCTGATTATGTGAATGTGGTACTACCCAGAATCCAGAGGGCCACGCGACCTGGCTGAGGAAATGAGGAACCCTGGGATGCCACCCCAGGTGTGTGCTAGCTGGAAGCCCCAGAAAGGCCCTGGGTGGGCACTGATGAGGTGGAACTGTCACTACTGAGAACTTCCAGGTGTGGCACAGGACAGGGAAATCTACTCCCAGATGATGTCACAGGCAGGACCTATGCAGACTCCACGGACCCTGACAAGGAAGCCCTACCATCAGAAGCACAATTTCCCATCCATCCTTCTCGTGCCTGGGCAAATGACTGAGGGAAGGAGTTGGAAAATTAGTTAACCTTTCTCCAATGTGATCTCCTTACCTATAAATCAGGAAACCAGATGGCTGGTTTTCATGTCCCCACCCTTTTTTATTTTCCTTTTTAAATCAGCAAAATGAAGCCTTCTGTGGAAGCCCAGATAGGCAGAAGTGTAGCTGCTCCCCTTGAAGAGGAAGTTGAGGCCCCAAAGCCTTCCCAGAAGCCCCACCCCTCACCTTTATTCCCCCCCTCAACGGCCCCTGAAGAAAGCCTGATTTTTTCTACAGATTCCATCTGAGATAAAAAACAAAGGTCTAAAAATTTTCCCTCATCTAAAATTGCAAATATAGGCAGAAAATGGATTATTTGGGCTCCTGCATGGCCTGAGCCTCTGAATGCTAGTAAGGAGGCATAGGAAGCCCTTCAGTGCCATGTGTTCAGAGTTAGGGAGGAGGGCCATGGAGAGACCCTGGAATCACTAGGACTGTTGGCTCTGATCAGGACTAAGTGGACCAGAGAAACCTTTGATCCGTGACTGTGGGCCTGGACTATGGGAAGTCAGTTGGGCCACTGGGTCGAATTCTGAATGCACCCCCCACCCCAATACCTCCTAAAATCTTCATCATTTCTGTTCTGTTACCACAGGTCTGTGTCCATCCTGCATAGGATGGCTGTAGTTTCCTAGAAAATATGAGCAATTCTGGTACTTTTGAGAAATTACGTCTTGTCCAATTCTTATTTTAGAAGAGGATCCATTCATTCTATTTTTGCACCAGATCCATAAGGAGTATAAGAATGCTAGATAGGACCTTACATTTCTGGAAGGTTTTAACTTTCAAAGAACATCTCCATCATCTCATTTCATCCTCCCAAGAAATCAGAAAAACAGACAGGGTAGGTGTTAGACTCATTTTTCAGCAACTTAAGAGATGGTAAGAGACTTGCTCCCACATGACTGGCACCTGTGATCACGGGACAGGATTTTCTGAAGCTTCTAAGCCAACCCTGGCTGGCCAGTACTGTTTAGATAGTGGATCAAATGCAGGTGCTTAGAAAAGGGTTTGTTGCTGTGACTTCTGTTGCGGAAGGTTAGCCGTAGGCATTATTGAAGGTGGAATTAGACTTCTTACCAGTTCCACTAGTGCCTGCTTGGGCTCTGAACTACCCAGCACAGCTTGGGATCCACTGGGGAGAGTAGTACCCATCCCCTCTCCTACCCAGGCTCCAGTTGCAATTGCTTTTCCTACAGCTTCTTGGGGCAGCAGGATGTGGCAAGAGTCTATAGACTTAAATACAACTCCTAACTCTGCTGTCAACAGATCATGTGTCCCGGGCAACTTCGTGGTGTCTCAGGGGTTATCGGACTACATCAGTGTTTCTCAAAGTGCTATGATGAGTCCATTTGTGGAGCGTCACGTGTGTGTATGTGTGTGTGTGTGTGTGTGTGTGTGTGTGTGTGTGAGCATGTGTGTTTTAGGCTTCCTCCAGCCACTGCATTGAAATCTTGGGGCTGGGTCCCCATCTCCTTTCGTGATTTAGAGGCACACTCAAGGTTGACCACCGCTAGGCTGGAGAGTCCTCAAGTGTCCTTCCAACTTTATGCCTCCTTTCAGAATAACCCTGAAGCTTGACTCTGGGTTTCTGTAGGAAGTCTAGGCCCTTGGTTTAACTGTAGATTTTAAGTTTCAGGCAGACTCATCAAAACTTGAGAATCCAAGGGGGACGTTATGGGTCAGTGGTACAAGTCCAAATGCAGCACCAGAAGGCATCCCCTGAACTTGTTTCCAGAAATGATGTCTGTTCTGAAACTCTGCTCATACCAAGCAAAAGTTATGAGGATGGTCTTGCCTCTGATTAAAGGCAGAAGAAATCGCTCAACCAGGGAGATGCTTCTTTCTTTTCTTGCTCTCTTTTGCCTAGTACTCCATAATTCAAGGGCTGTCTGGATCTTTCTCTCAGGGGAAGAGTTTAGTCCTCCTTCCATATCTCTGAGAAGAACATGGCTGGAAAAAACTTATACTATAAACCACAGAAATGAGACCAAAAGCAGCGAGATGAGGAAGAGGCCAACAGAAGAGTCACATTTAAAAATATGTTAGAATAATTGTTCTGTGTACTCCTATGGTGTGTGAAAAGATTTCATACTTTATAAGGTCCAGATTCCAAACTGAATATGATTTTGTCTTGCACTCAGGTTGCATGTAAAAGTAGTTGTACTTGCTTCAAGCGCTAGTCTTAAGATTAGACTTCTGAACCAATGTTAGATAGTCTATGTGTATGAGCTTGAATTTGGATATTTTAATACACTAGGGTTGATAAAGTCATCAAATGTGTCATGGAAAGAAGCCAGTTCCCAAAAGGAGATCATTGTCTTAAAAAATTATTAGAATTTATAGCTTATGTGGGACAAAAGTTCTACATATGAGTGACCCAACATATTTAAGATGGAGTACAGTGTAGTCAAGTGAGTGGGGTATCTTGCTGGATAAACTTTTGTTTACCCAAGTTCTCTTTGTTTAATTTAGAAATTCGCTTGTTAACAAATACCTGTAAGTTATTGCCAGCTGCCACAAAGTCAACTTTAGGTACCTTCTTTTCTGTGGCACTCAGATACAGTTGTTTGGAAATGAGTTTTGCTCAAGAAGTGAGCATGATCCATTTGAATAATAGGAGGTGCCTTTGGAACAAGGAAACAAAACCATCCCCCACTAATGCTCTTTAAAAAAATTTTTTTATTAACATGTACTAATTGTACATATTAATGGGGTTCATTGATATGATCTCTCCATACATGAAGACAGTGTACACTGATTAGATTCAACCACCCTTTCCCTACCACCCCACCCTTCCCAATCTCTAGAAATCACAGCTCTATTTTCAGGTTGACTTTTTTTAGCTTCTACATATGAGAGAGAACATGCGGTACTTGTCTTTCCATGTCTGGCTTATTTCTCTTAACATAATGTCTTTCAGTTCCATCCATTTTGCTGCAGAGGACAGGATTTCATTCCTCTCTAAGTCTGAATAACACTCTATTGTGTATGTAGACCACATCTTCTATATCCATTCATCTGTTGATGGGCACCTGGGCTGGTTCCATCTCTTAGCGATTGCATACCTGCTCTCTCCAGTGTTCTGATTCTTTTATTCTCATGCTTCTTAATTCTTTAAAGATCACACGTAGTGGATCTAAGGCCAAAGCTGCAAGTTGTTTCAGTATCCTGGGGATCTTATTCAACACAACTGAGGACATTCGAGTTTATTTTAAATTGAGAGGCTTGCTTTCCCAGCTCCTCACCTCTCCTGTGTGGTCATTCCACTATCTATCATGAGCAGCTCCTTTGCAGCTGACAACCCAAGAGTCAGCCAATAGGACAACCTGCCTTCACAGGGAAGCAGCTGTCTGACCTTCCAGCTCTTAGTTTCTGCTATGCTGCCTCCTCTCATCCAGTGCTGCCGAAATAAACTGGTCAGTTGAAATGAAAGTATCTGAAAAGAGGCCTGGACCTCTTGAGTCAATGTCAGTCTGCAGAAGGGGACCACCAGCCTGTGCAGTAGCGTGGGTTGCCAGCCTCTTAATTTGGGTTTACTACAGTTAGAATATTTTGCATACTACTATTCTTTATTTCAAAATCATAGCTACTTTAACAAATAATAGTTCTTTTCAAACTTGATGGGTTTTCCATTGGCTTTTTTTTTAAATGATAAAAGACACATAGCATGATTAATAGTTTGAGAAGTGAACATAAGGGAAAATATCACTCATAATTCCTAACACAATTATTGTTTTGTTTATTCTCTTCCAGCATTTTTTAAAAAAATAAGTGTGCTTTTATCTAGTTGAAACCACAGTGCAATACGATTTCTACTCTTTCTCACTTGGCATGTGTCATCTGCATTTTTCCATGTGGCTGTGGCCTTTGCCCTCCTAATGGCAGCATGAGGGCCCATTGCTATGTGTCATAATTTACTTAACCATTTATCTGCTGTTATCATTTTGATTGCTTCCAATTTCCCACTGTTACAAATTATATTGTTTTGGGCATCTTTGTGAATGTTGTTTTCCCATATTTGCATTATTTGGTGCATTTTTAAAAAAGTGTCATTCAGGAGCTCAACAGTGGGCATTGCATTTGAAGGTAATGAGAAAATAGGGCACTATTTAACAATTACACCGGGAAAGCAGAGCATTATTTAACAATTTGCTGGGATTATATTTTGTAGGTCTTCACTGTTATATAAATTGAGAGGAGCGTGTAGCATGAAGGTATCAGAACACTCACAGGTGTCCAAACACCTTAAGTTGCTCTGATTCAATCATTCAGAGGTCATAGGGGGTCATTGGGAATCTTCTGTCCTTATCAACATAATTAAGTACTTTGGTGCTAGTCTTTGTTGCTTTATTGAAATTTCAATGTTATGTACAGATGCATAAGAGGCTATGTGCAAGGATGGCAAACCAGAAAACCAGCATGTTCTTTGGTCAGCATCCTCCGGGAAGGATACAAGTTAAAACCTACTTACCTGAACTTCACCTCAGGTGTTGGGTCTGTGGCTGTAATAGCAATACCATTTTTGTCTTCTTGCATGTCAGTAATATGGTGCTTAGTGAGAGTCTGAATGAAGACTGTGATCCTATACATTTCTGAGTCTCTGATATGCTGGTCACTCACATGCCAAGTATAGGCTTATATACATTACAGTGACATTCTTTTTTTAATGGGTTGCAAAAGTTTTATTTAATGTAACATGCTTCTGACTAACCAGAACACCTTTCTGCCTCTCTTCCTACTTCTTTGTTTTCTCAGTTGAGCTTCATTCCCTCAGAAGGAATGTGAGAAGGTGAGTTTGGGGAGGCCAGGAACCAGGGTGCCCAGCAGTGGGTCTCTGTGAGCTAATAGCAGAAAAGAAAAAATAAGCATTGCATTTTTTAAATGGGGGAAAAAATCAGGAAAAAGGCATGCATAAAGGATTTATCCTTTCCATGAAAACATTGATTAATGAAATCTAGTATGAACGGGTGTCATGCCCTTTAAATATTAGATTTCATTACTTAGTGGATGGTAGGCTTCTGAAAGGGAATCCTCGGCCTCTGCCGTCTCTTTATGGACACAAATGTTTCATGCCCTCGCAGTGATCAAAGATGCAAATGCCTGCGGTAACCGAATCACTGGACAGGGTGAAACATTGTGCTGGACAGATGTGTTGTCAGGAAAGGGCTTTCACTGATAAAAGGGACAGCTGCCCTCAGGATGGGGGTGGGGGGAAGAGGGGACTCTAGCAAGGGGGAAGGAAGTATGCAAGGGAAGGTGACCCAACCACACGAAGCCAGCGCCTCGGGCCCCCAGCTGGGAAACTCCACCAGCTTGCTAGCTCTTCCGGTTCTAGGGGAGCTGGCCAGACATCTGGCCTCTGTTCTAATTAAAGTGGGCAACCAATTTGGTGGCTTCAGTGAAGAAAATGGCAGTGAAATTTTGATGGCTACTGGGTCATAATAAGGCTCCATAATGACTCTTCAAGACTGAGGCTTTGCCGAATTATTTCCATCTCCTGAGGACCTTTCAATTCAATTCCACTTAGATTTATTGAGTGCCAGCTATATACAAAGCCCAGACCCTGGCCCTCAGGAAGCCCCTTTCTATTGGGGAATGCAGAGAAGTGTACAGCTGACTGGCATTAAAAAAAAAAATACGAATTAAAGGCCATGGTAGACGTTCACACAGCGTTCTATAGTTGTGTAGCAGAGGAAGTAACTTGCTGAGTGAATCTGGGAAGGATCCTTGGTGGAGTTGGCATTTGTCCCTAGCCATGAATTTTGAAGTCAGGTTCTAAACAAGCATTCTGGAGAATCAACATGAGCAGAGAAACAAATTCCTTAAATGGGATTTCTCACCTGGAATTCTCTGATCTTTTTATGGGACTGAGATAAGAAGCTCATTCTAACACGGTCACAGAATTTCCCACCTGCATGGGTGGCAGCTCAGGCCCTGTTGCCACCAAGACTAGGACTTACAGAGATGGAACAAGCCAGGAACCTGGCTTTTCACCTGCCTTGAATTGTTGGAGAAGGATCATTTTGGCCCCTCAATAACTGGCTTATGTTTCTAGTCCAAATGGTGCATATGGTAACCTGTTCCTATCAGGAACAATTAAGCCCCAATCTACCAAAGTTCTCTCCTGCTAGGTAGTTAACCTGCACTTGGCTCTGTTGGTGGCATTGGCTACAGACAAACTGAGGGTGCCCATCTCCATGTAAATGAGCCAGTTGGAGCTTTTCCTTACAATTTTCTTTCCCTTCAGTGCCCCCCTCTGATATGCCTCTACCATGCCCCTCTTCTCTACATCCTCTCCAAGCACCAAATAATTGGTTGGTAAGAAGGGGCGGGATTGGGGGAAAAAAAAGGAGTCCTGATTTTATTGTTGTTACTGAAGGCAAAAATGATCTGCTATGTATATTTTATAAGAGAATGTATTTTGTTTATAGCTTTACAGTCAGCCCTCCCTTCCCGCCCCCTAATAAGCTCATGTCAGAACTCTGAAGCAAGTTTGCTGTAATGGTAGCCTAAAGGACATATTTTGTAAAAATGAAAAATGAACATATTATTTATATATCAATAGTGTAAAAAGCATTGATCAATGCAAGCAGCCCAGTGTTCTGCTTCTCTATTTCCCCTCCAACCTTTCTTTGCCTTCTCCTGTGTCCCCCTCCCTTCTTGCAGGTGCCTGTGACACTCCCACCATTTAGAAAGAGAGTTCTAGTGTGTCCTGGTCAGTTTGTGCTGGGATTCGGTCTTTAATATGGAGCCTTCAACGGCTAAGCCTCCAAAATGACTCTCTGACAGCCAGCCATTAATTACCATCATCCGCATCTAATTCATTCATCCCTCTCCCTCTCATGTAGAGGGACAGCTAGGGCTGAGGGCACCCAGGGAAATGTAGGCACGATTCCATGTTCTTTATGCAGAGAGGGCTGCCGGAGACTTTGTTGGATGCAGGGGCTTTAATTGAATTGGCTTGCCAATAAAGCTGTTGTCATTCAGTAAGTGAATTTGTTGTACTACTCGAACCACAGCTGCTGCAGACAGCCCGGAATTTCCTGAAGGCAAGCCAGGCCCTCGGCTTGCCTGGGTTCAGCCTTCTCGATTGATCCCGGAGGCCATGCAGAGGGTCCCCCTTCACAGCTTGGTTCTGGCACCCATTTAGATGCCAATGAGTTGCAGAGCAGACTGGGATTCAGCAGGAGCCCAGCCATTCAGCGGGATGTGACCTCCGGGGACCTCGTAGGGAAAAGGGAACCCATAGGAATGTTAGGGTTGGTACTTGTGGGGCACGCAGGCCTCACCTACCGCAATTGGGTGTTTTTTTTTTTTTTTTTTCTCTTTCTTTCTTTTCCAATTTCCAGACAGATGCTGCCCTCGGCTCCATGGAGCTAGTCATAAGAGAATATGGCTTCCCATTGTAAAAAAGAAATTGAGAATATGACAGTTAATATATTTGTAGAGCCTTGTTTAAGAGGTCGAGCAGTATTGAGAAAATACAGCAGCATTAGAACTGGCATTTGTTACGAGGAGATCGTTGGGCCAGAAATGCTCTACCTCTCCCCACAGTTTATAAAACACGGCAAGATTGGCAGGCTGTGTGATTTATGATGGCTTTAAAGTAACATCAAGATTAAGGAAAGTTTTTCAAGGGACTGCGGGGCCATTTTTATTTTCTGCATCCAAGCACATGAGTGTAGTGGGCTTGAGTGAGTGAGAGCAGGACTGGGAAGCAGATTTTTAGGTTTTGGGTGTCTTTACACTTTTGATAAGTGGGGATCTCACATTGAGCTCTTGGTTCAAGGGATTTCTCCTCTGGCAATTTGGAATTGTCTGACCAGCGCCCAAACCTTTTCCGGGAGCCTTCTTTCCAATTGTGCAGAGGCTTCATGGAACAGAATGGTGTCTGGTCTGTTTTCAATTATTCAGGGGTGGAGGATTTTCCAGCCCTTGACACCTGTTCTCCATGGTCCACCGATCTTGTGGATGTTTTGTTGTTCCCTTCACCGGGAAGCTGGAGAAAAAAGAACTCTGTAAGTCAAATGTAGTTTTTTTGCTTGAATCTTGAAATTCTAACCATCGGTGGAGACTCTTTAAATTAAGCCTACATGTTGGTCCTGTTTTTGACTTGACAAGTGATAGTGGAATTGATACGTCACACACACGGCTGGAAGTTTGTGAGGAAAGAGGTGGTGGAAGCCCAGGGGAAAAAGACAATAGGACTTGGTATCAGAATGAGTCTGTGACTGTGGCTGGAGTGAGAGGGAGATGTGGTGTGTGAGGGAGAGAGAGTTGTGGGGTGCAGGGATCTTTGATGCCCAACTTGGGAGGGAAATAGAGAAAACGATGCTCCTTACTCTAATTAGTAGATCTGTTGAGCACAGTTTTCCCTGAGTATATTCCTGCCTTTGTAGACTTTTCCCACAAATCAAATCAAGACAGAAGGTGTGACCATGGAAATATACTAATTACTGTTTTGTTTTAAGAGGGTGGACTGATCCACAACTTATGTAGAAGGTCTATCTCCTGAAGTTTTGGGCTTAGGTTATTTTTTCCTTATTCACACCTGGCTCACTTTTAAAGTCCTGGCCAAATTTAAGTTAGCTGAGTTGAAAGTGAGGTCTCTTTTCCTCCTGTCTAATGAGATCCCCACTTATCATTCACCTGTCCAAGCCACAGGTGTTCTGAAATAGTGAGAAAAGACACCCCCCCCAAATAAAGCCAAATGAAAGCCACTCCTCTGATTGGCATAAATGTGTCTCCTGAGTGAAGGATTTTGGTGGCTGCTGTCCTCCCCAATTCTGGCCTCTTCCTGTGCTTCCTGTTCTCTTCCTTCTGGGCTTTGTGACCTTCTTACTTTCCCCCCCCTCCTCCTGCTCTCCTCTTTCTCCTAAATTTCTAACTCTTTTCCTCCTGGCCTCATTTCATCGTGTATCAAATGACATCATCATCATCATAATATAAACTTTAAATTTCTCTGGTCTTTACTCA
This sequence comes from Tamias sibiricus, assembly GCA_025594165.1. Taxonomy (NCBI): domain Eukaryota; kingdom Metazoa; phylum Chordata; class Mammalia; order Rodentia; family Sciuridae; genus Tamias; species Tamias sibiricus. The sequence goes on from CM046670.1 coordinate 45,927,338, forward strand.
CATGGTTTCCTCAACGTGCTTCCCCAAATGGCTATTCTTCCTCCCTTCACGATGGTGGGCCTTGTGCACATGTGGCCCAGTGAAGGGGCTCTGTGACACAGCTTCCACCGTCTTCTCAGGTGGAAGGCATAGATTTGTGTGGAACTTCCTAAGGTAATAAATTCATGGAAACCCAGCTGAGACCAACACATACTATTATTCATTTTGGGTCTCTGCTTTTCATAACGAGTGCATCTCTGTACTTCTCTTTGATGAGTGGAATTAATGACTGGAAATGTGAACCTGAAATGCTAAGTTAATGTTAGTCCCTCAAGGATTTTGCATCTTGCTCTGACACCTTTGGGTGACTTCATCAGATTTGGGGTGTATTAAGGTATCACGCAGTGGGGCTTATCCATAGGAAAGTCTAAAGGTGATCTGAGATCCTGTTCCCAAGCCAAGTTCTGGTGGTACCTAGGGGAGAAAATTTTGCACATGCCAAATGAGCACAGTTCAGTGTGAAAGATCGTGAGAGGCCAGCATAACACTGTAATCATTTTGTAGCAGTGGCTCAGTGGTCATGGAATAGGGTTTTGAAAAAAGTACAATTGTTATATTTTTTACTTTTTTTTACTTTCTTCCTTCCTCCTTCCTTCCTTCCTTCCTTCCTTCCTTCCTTCCTTCCTTCCTTCTCCCCAACTTTGGTAACTATTGTTTTAACTTCTCTTTCCAAGATTCAGAATTCTACTTAGGTTTCCTTTTTGCTTTTCTTCTCAAACTGGGGTCTGTGAGGTGAGGTGATGGTGTGATGGGAGAACCTTGAGGCCATGGGACAAACGTGACAATTTTGCTATTTTACTTATGGATTTTTGAGGAAAATTTAATGAATGGAAAGATTTTCATTACATTATGAAGTTGAATGCAAAATTGTCATTAATTTAAAATGCAGTCAAGAAACTTCAAACTTCAGCTTGGGCATCTCTACTTCTGCCTCCGTCTCAGGTCTCCAGATGTGTGCTTTGGCTCTTTCCTGCAAGAGGAGTGGGAAGTTGCAAGACCCTTGACCCAGTTGCCCTATTAAGTTTCTTATTAGAGTTGAGACGAATTGGTTTGTCTGACAGTGATTCTTCACATGTTGGAAGCATGGATCTTATTGTATTTAATGTCAAATTTAGTCATCCCTAACAGCTCTATACATTTGCAGTTGTGTTACCTGTGACGTAGGGAGGGCAAAGCGCTTAGGTAAATTTTAACTCTTCTGTGTTATGAAAGTGTTTGGATGACTACAGTCAATCCATAGTCATTTGGAGCCTTGTCACATGAGTGTGGCTTATCTTAGCTTCTTATGGTCCAAATTTCTACTTATCTGCTTTCAGGCATTTCTCCACACATAAGGCTATTTGTGATGAGTTGGAAAGCTATTTCACTAGGATCCCAAGCGCCAAATCCTAGATCAGGCTCGGGGTAGGGATGCAGAGCTGGCACTCTTGGCAAAGGCATTCCATTGATTTTCACAGGGCTTTGGTCTTGTGCTCCTCTTCCTGCTGGAGCTGGCTGCACAAGCCTGGGTCACCAGGGCTCCCCAAAAGTTCTGGCCATAAAGCAGTCCAGTCATTCCCTTAGTTCTGCAGCCCCAAACTCTGATATGGTCACGTTTTTCCTTGCAAGATGAGAACAAGCCCACGTCTTCAAGGAAGAGCAGGCCAAGGGGCAATTTCCCTTTGGGGACAGAGTGGAATCGGTCTAAGACTCCTACCCTTGGCCCACTTTGTAGGTGCTGGTCTCAGATTCACCTTGTCCCTCAGTGACATGGGGGTGCTAAGAGAGAGTATGAATAGATGAGACCCCAAACAGCACCTGCCCCAGGCATCCACACTTCCTCACCCCTCTCTCTTTACAGGGAGAAGCCTGGGGGTGCGAGAGGGGAAAGAAGTAGGTAAAGGGCAGGAAGGGGGTAGGGAGGGAAGCTGAATGTTAAGAGATGTCAGGTGTTTCCTGATGGCTGGAGTGTGGGACTAACATTTTGTCACCTACCAAAGAAGGTCATTGCTGAGAGGCAGTGATTTCACATGCAATGCCTTTGTATTGTTTTTTCTTTCTCTCTCTATTTTTTTTTTTTTTTAATTGTGGCTCTTTTTCAGTTTCTTAGGTGTTGTAAATTGTCCCATGTGGTGGGAGATGAACTTTTGCAGCAGGTTGGCATAGGATTGCCTGTGCACTTTCCTGACCCGGAGCCTGGAATCGATGTTTGCACTGTCCACCAGGGAAGGGTTTGCTCAGCAAATCGACAGTGTGAACAAGACCGCAGGAGAGATGTTCATCTACCCGAGGACAAACTGTTTTCTAGCACTTTAGCATTGCCACTTACATACAATTTTAATGTGTTAATAGCAAGTGATCATTATCTAGTCAGTAAATTTACTTGAAAGAAATAAAATAGCCTTTCCTATCCCCTAGTTGAGACATCAGCTATCCCAGACTTGCCAGGTGCTCTGAATTACAGAGGGGCAACTGGAACATTCTCTGGGATTTTTGGCACTGAGCACGCGCGTGAGCAGTCTGTCTTTTCTTTAGAAGAAAAATAAATGATGACATGCTGTTTTGGGTCTTGAAATCACATGGCTGAGAACATAAAGGTGACAACTGTGATATGGTTTTTTAATGAGGGCAGAGATGTCAAGAGAAACCAGCCTTCTAGGAACAAAACAATACTCTGTCAGGTGCAGTGGACTTAGGACCTTCTCCTTTCTTGGAATAATGTCCTTAAAAATAACCAAATTTTCCATTCAATAGAAAAATGTCATACCTTTCTCCCCATCAATATGAATTGTTGTCCTTGAGCACGAGGCCCTAGCAAGCTGTATTGATTTTGGAAATTAAAATGGGAATGTTTGAGAACGTTTTCAAAGAATTATATGGGATTTTAGCCATCTGAATGGCTTTCTTTTTAGGGTCAGTGAGAGTATTCTTGCTAAAATGTAGCCATTGCTTTGGAAATAGTTTCCTTAATGCCTTTCCTGTCGCCCCTGCTGGGGCTGTGCAGGAAATGTAAACCAACATACAATATGTGTGTTTATTTTCATGTCCCATTTTATGGGAAATTGGATGGGATATTCCACTGAGGCTTCAGCTATGATCTGTTGACAGTACAGGGGGAACAGGGCAGACTATTGCTGGAGGAATTTGCAGGGGAAGAAGGGGTTCTATAACCTTTGAGAGCTGTGGGGAAGAGCCAGGCCTGCCTGCGGGAGTTCTGTTACTTGGGGGCAAGGAGGGAGGTGGTCCTAATGAAACCTGCTGGCAAACTGCTGATCCATTAAATGACATCCTCACCAGCCAGCTCCAGTTTCCAGCACAGTAGGTTGGTTGTGCCTCACCTTATCTTGTGGAATGTCATGTCTGATACTGTGTGGTCTTCCTGCCTCTGCTGGCCACAGGAAACTGTGGATAGCAAACACCCTTTCCAAAGCCCATAAGGGGTCATGAGCTGGGTTGGGGGCAGACTTTCCCTGAGGATCCCTGCAGGACCAGAGGGGCTTATAGATGGTCAGACTTGTCATATCCTGGCCACATGCAGGTGGTAGGTAGTTAAATGGAACCTTTTCCTGGGATCCTACTGGAAAAGCAATTTAAAAAGTGTCTGGGTAGCATGGGGCCTGAGCGAGGTGTGTGTCAGTGTGTTTCCTGGAGACTGTTTGAAATCTCAGTCTTCAGCCCATCTGTAAGACAGCGGTAGGTGTCAGTGGGAGCGTAAGTTTTTTCCTGCAGGAGAAAGGAGTTAGTATGTTTGCATTTTAAGCTCATAAACAGCTGCAGCTCAGGCCATCGTCGCGAGCGCCGTGGAGGAGCTGAGGGCTGCCGTTTGCCAGTGCGCTGCGGAGTCTCCAAGTCATGGGCTGCAATGCTGTATAAACTTCCAATTTGATTAGGACTTTGCTTTGTGTTTCTAAACAAGGAAATTGAGAAGTGTCAAATTAATTTTGTAGTCCTGGTCACTTTTTTAATTCCAGTTGGCCATTCCAGCCTATATTTGTGCAAATCCTGGTTCCAGGAAATAGTTGAAGTACTAAACTTGGTAAATAAATGTGTTTATTTTACAAATGGATTCAAGATGAAACACCCAGTACTTCTCCAGGGCATTTCTGTCCCTGCCTGTTCATTTTAGCAGCTTGACCAAACTAATTCCCTTCCCTTCGTGTAATATTTAAATGGACTTCTGGCGTCTGAGGCGCTGCCTGCTGCTCCAATTCCCTAAGAAAGTCATTTAAATAGATTTTGACTATCTTGCATCTACTATGAAAGCCAATCAACCAAAAATCCTGGTCACTTCTCTCTAATTTTAGATGAGCCATGTGGAATTATTGGCTTTTGAGAAAACTCATCTTATCAGAGCTGGAAGTTTTGGATTTAATTTCTAACAATCTTTTTTCTTTTCTTTCCAAGCAAGAAAAATGAACGAAAAGACAAATAAGAAAAGGTAGCCACAAGAAGTTAGCAGGCTGTCAATAGAGATGTCACTACTAAATGAAACTGTGTGTTAGATTACCACCTCCCCTCTGACTCCCAACCTGCCCTCCTCCGGCCCTTCCCATGCCCACGGTGAGAAAGGAAGAGAAACTTGACAGATGTCCTGCCATCCAGGAATTTGCAGTCGGGTTGAGGACACAAGGTTTTTCCATTCATAGGGTAGCCTGTGTGGTTTGGGTTTTCTGCTGAACGCAGAATGAGGGGTGCAGGGGCGAGTGGGGAAAGAGGTCATTATGCATTGGTTAGGGAGCAGATGTGGGGGTGTAAGTTGGCTTGCAGGAATAGTGAGAGGTGGGTATGTGAGGAACAAGAATGCAGATGCTGATAATAGCACACAGATGGCAAATAGAGTGGTCCCCAAAAGTCAGAAGGGGAAACCAAAAAGTGGGGTTGGAGAGCAGGGACTTGGCCAGTCTGAATGCACCTCTAGAAAGAAACTGTCATGGTGGGAGTGGGGCTAGGCTGGGAAAGGCCTGGAGTTTGGAGTGGTGTTTGGTTTGCAGCTTGTGGGATGGGGATGTGCCGGAAGTGATGCTTACAGAGGCCTGAGGCTGTGAAGACCCTATTTGCCAAGTGCATGGACTTTGGGGTGTGTGTGGGTCATAAGGTGGGTCATCAGAATGAGAGTGGCTGGAGGCATGCAAGCATCCCTCTGAGGTGGGGGAGGTGGAGGTGGAGAGTGGGAGAGAGGTGCAGACTGAGGCTGGCTACTGCCTGGGGGAAAACTCAGACTGTGAGGTGAAGGGAAGTAGTCCAAAAGCCATGACATTTACAGCCATCTTCCACCAGGGAAGATGACCATGAAAGCAGCTCTAGATCTTACTGTGGCAGTGGAGATGTATGAATAAAAATACATCGGTCTCCAAATTTATTTCCTGTTCCCTTTCTTCCCGTTCAAAATAGTAATCGATGCTTTAAAAAAAAAAACAAAAAACAGATGTTCTCAATGTTTCAGCATATTGAGGGGTTGCAGAGTATGTGTGGGGTGGCAGCTGGTGATAACACCTCTTACTTTTTATTTTCTAGTGTGGGCTGGAATTAGAATCAGGATTTAGAAATGGGGAAGCCGTGGCTTGTGGTCCTGCATCCTGGCATCTTACACTGCATCTCAGGTAGCAGTTGTCCCTGTGAGTCAAAGTTGTCAACTGACTGGCAAATAGATAGCATTTTTATATTATATAAATTTTACCTCTTTGTAGGGGGTAAACAAGGAAAATTCCCTTTTCTCCTAATTCATCTCTAAGAGCTTGGTCTATATTCAGTCAGTCTTGTCTTTTCCCTTGGCAGATAATAGCATTGATAACAACTAAAAAACAAACAAACAAACAAACAAACAAACAAACAGATTTTTCTTTTCCCCAGTGTTGGGGCTCAAACTCAGGGCCTTACACATGCCAGGCAAGTGCTATGACGCTGAGCTACACTCCATCTCAATAACTCATTTTTATTGGGGTTTCTCTTTGCACAGACACTATTCTAAGTATTTAACATACACAGCATGAACTCTTTTAGTCCATGCAGCCACTCTGTGAGGCAGGCATGATTGTTTTCCCCATTTGACAGGTGAGGAAACAGATCCAGAGAAGTTAGGTAACTTGCTTGAAATGGCATAGGGAGTAGGAGGTAAAGCCAGGATGGAAATCCAAGCTGTGAAAGTCCCGATTCTCTGCTCTTAAGTATGACTAAGAAGTCATACCTCCGTGAATGTATTTAACACACACACACACACACACACACACACACACACACTAGTCCTTTCTTAAAAAGACAAAATAGTATTGCACAAGTTGTTCTACAGTTTGCTTTTTTGTAAACATGAATAATGTGGATATTTTTCCATGCTGGTATATATAGAGTCACTTTATTGTTTTAAAATCTGCATAAACTCATAATGATGTACCATCACTTTTTTTTTTAAAAAAAGCATTCTCCTCTTACTGGCCCCTTGGACCCTTTCTAGATTTTTGCTTTTATAAACAATATTGCAGTGAACATCCTTAACAGCAATGGCAGCAGTGACAGCTGTCATTAATCCTGAACAGTATGCTGACTATGGGGCAAGGTCCCATTCCAAAACTTTTCATGTATGAACTCATTTAAACATGCTTCATTGTGTAAGTGAACTAGTATTTCTACATGCTAGAAGCCTGGAATTGGGGTTGTGATATTAGAAGCTAAGTGCATTTAGAAATTTGATTGCAACTGTCAACTTTTCTTCTAATAAGGGGCAAGTATTTATTGGGTGTCACTTCTAAATGCTAAGATCTGTTAGGCATTTTTTGGAATGCACAGACACATAGATGGGGCCTCTCCTGGAGGCTTACAAGGGTGGAGAGACAAGCTGGTACAAGTCACCAGGTGGTTGAGATAGTCTTTCCACTGGTAAGACAGACGGATGGCACAGGCTGGGAGCTACGGATGTGCTGAGAGAAGGGAGGTCTGGGAGGGTGGAAGGTATCAGGGGAGGCTTCAGAGAGGAGGAGAGGATGGAAGGGTGTAGAAGGAATGGGGTGGTGGAGCAATCCTGGGAAGGCACCAAGAAGAACAAGATTCGGGGGTGGTGGTGTAGTTGAAGGAAGAGACAGTGAGTTAGTTGGTGGGGTTGTGGTACTGGCAGAAGCACAGGGCGTTGTGTTGGGAAATGGCCCAGCCAGGATGTTCCAAGAGAAGCATAGAGTAAGAGTAGGAAGGGAAGTCTACCTGTCCTCTGTCTAAATTACTTAATATGACAAATAAAGCTAACCAATTGCTAAGATGTGTTCTATCCTTTGTCTGGACATAGAAATCTTCACGATAAACTGCAACAAGTGTCAATTTTAACAAGTGGCCAGATTCAAGCAATATAGAAAAACCAACCAACCAACCAAACCAAACCAAACCAAAACAACAAAAACAAAACAGGGCTTGTGCTAATCGGGTATTTTCTCCCTAGTCACTTTATCGTTTGTTTTCCTCTTTTTGTCAGTGCTGAAGCAGGATAGAGCTGGCGTGGCTATCTTCAAGAGCTAGGACTCAGCCCAGAGTAGGTGAGTGGGTGCCCTATTCACACACAGCTCAGAACCTCTGGTCTCCAGGCTGGGGCTGAGGCTGAGGCATCGAAATGGGAGTCCTTGTCTTTCTCTCCCTCCTCACCCTACCCCCTAATCAACAAAGAAAGATACGCAGGTGCTTGCCTGTGACTTTCTGTTCTGCAATGAAATGGCCTCCTGTGTTTTTGTTTCACAAGCACAATGAAAGTCTGATTTCAATGCTACAATAGGGAAGCAAGGGTTACGGTAAGAAACCCACAAGTTGGATGCAAATGATTGAACCATTTTTAATTTGTTCAGTGTAATCAGGGAGGGGAAATTCTTTATTTAAATGTAACTGATCATTCTGAACCGGCTATAGAAGTAACTACGTAAGACCTGTTTGCTAACGCCTTGCTGCATTTGTAAAATTTGTGCCTCCCCAAACAAGGATATTCAAAAGTTAAGTTTCTCATGGTGATGTTAATACATCCGCCTCACATTGCACAAGCCGTGCAATTCTGCATCATAAATAATGGATTTACAAGCTTAACTACTACTCAGAAATACTACATGTGTGAAATGTGGCTGAGTTAATGTCACCGTGAGGCTCTTAGCTATGGCCAAGGAGGTTTGCTGGGTCTCAGGCTGGGGCTGCATGGGGGCAGGTGGAAAAAGCCACCGGCCTGGACCTGCAACCTTGCCTAATGAGCATTCAAGACATTTTGAACTTAAGGATCTCGAGCACCAAAGCCACAAATCACAGGGAAAATGAAATCAAGCATTAAGGTTCCCCCCAGATTATTATTGACTGGAACGTTCTGGAAATTGTAGGGTCTTTCTAAGCGCTGACAGGGGCCTCTGTGAGGTTGGGTGATACAGTGGTGGTTGTTTTCACTGCTGCTCTTTCTCTCTTTCCAGACCCCTCTCTCCACAGGCATGGTATGGAGAGCTGGGCTCACCTCACTTTTCCCAGAGCTGGAGGCAATGCTCCAGGGAGCAGTGTGTGGTGGCAGGTGATGTATGTGGATGGTGGCAGGATTTCACTCAAGTCCAAAAAAGCCCTGGGCTACATTACACATGTCCTAATGGATCCACAGAGGAGGAGTTGAGTGAAAATCGGCTTCAGGGGTAGTGAAGGAGGGAAAATTCGAGATAGTCATGTGCGTGTGCCTGTGTGTGTGTGTGTGTGTGTGTGTGTGTGTGTGTGTGTGTGGCTATAATGATGAGAGGGAGGATAGAGGGTGGGACTTACAGGTCCTGATGTACATGTACGGCACTTGCCTGGTCCATGGGATTGTACGGAGGCTGCAAAAATGTGGCTCAAGGCTGACCCCGGTTTCTCAAGCCCTGTTGACAGCTCTGCCAGTTTACACTCCTCTTTCTCTGAAACTGCCTGGGGTGCTGGCGTGGGGCACATGGGCTGTCTGACAGGAGAAGCAAGCATTTCAAGGACAGTGTGGTTGGTTTCACTTTCCTTCAGTCAGAGGAACTGGAATCAGTGGATTGGCAAGTTGTTATTATGTCCATTTTGTGGATTCTGCTGGGCCAGGGGCTGTGGAGGACACTAAAGAAGCAGAACATTGGCCTCCTCTTGAAGACTCCCAGCCTTTGCTCATATGACCACAGGTGCATGCATATTCTAAAATGTAGCCCAGGACACCACTGTTGCCTGGTTCGTGGGTGTCGTCTGAAGGAAATGCTGCAAGCTGTGTAGAGGATGGAGACCTTAGCAGGAGAGTTTGTAGTCAGGGAAGGCTCCTTGAGGGAGGCATCCCCAAGCTGCTTTTCAAAGGAGAGAGAGGATTTCAGCCACAGAGAGAAAGTGGGGATTGCTCATGGAGGATGTCACTTCTAAGCCCTGATGATCTCTCTCCCTACGGGAAGTGGGGCTATCAGCAATATTGGTCTGATACCCCATTCTGGTGTGAATGCTGGTCAGCTGAAGACAAAACTGTCACCTCCTCCCTGCCTGTCCTGCTCACAGGTGTCCCCAGAAGTTTATAACCAACATCATGTGTCCGGAGGCACGCAGGAAGCCAGCTTCACCACTGAAGCAGAGAACCCAGTCACCTGCAGGATCAGAAAACTTCACGAAGGGTCTGCCTGGCTGTGTCCCTTGAGACTCTCCCTCACTCTGAGTCTCAAGTCTTCACAACTGGGAACCTGCCTCGCTGTGGATGTGTGGATGAGGCCTCCGGGATGAGGGAGCAGGCCTGGCTGGCGTTGCTGGCACTGGTGGAGTGGTTTGCCCTGTGGACCTCTCTGACAGCTGGGTGCCAGGGAGAGTCGCTTCCTCTCTCTGGACTCAGTTTCTGAGTCTTCAGACTCACGGTGGAGCAGATGGCCGTGGAGGTCCCTTCCAGGTCAGACCTCTTCTGTCCCTAAAGGCAGGTGGGGACAGGTTCCGAGGCAGTGGGGCAGAAAGGAATCGAGAGGAATTCCCCAGCAGAGGCTGTCAGGAACCACACAGTTCCCCATTTCGGTGCCACCTGCTCGGAGGGTGTGGGCGAGAATAGCACTGACCTTGAAGCCTGCATGGATGGGTAGGCTGGCCCCTCCAGGTGGCCTTAGGCTTCTTGGGGTCTCTATCTGGAGAAGTGGGGAGCCCTGACTTAGGCCTCTCTTGGCTTACCAGGAAAAGCTGAGTCTCGCTTTGGGCAGACAGCTGCCTCTGGGGTCTGTGGGACTCTTGCTCCGATATGTTCTTGCATGACTGCAGCAAGGACTGTGTGCCTGTGGTCAGGATCTGCAGGCCAGCGGACACAGATACAGGAAGTGTCCAGGTGCCCCCCCGGTGTGTGAATCAAACACGCACTGATGCCCATGATGCATGAAGTTTGCCAGCGGAGGCCGGAAGAACCTGGCTGTGCTGATGCCAGCAGGTCCTTGAAAATCACTCAGCCCATCTCCTCCCTTTACAGATGAGAAGAACAAGGCCCAAGGGACAGACGTCTCCTTCAGGGTTGCATGGCCAGTTGGGGACCCAGGTGCCGTTGACTCCAAGTCTCCTGACTTCTCTTCCACCACATTGAAAGGCTGAGGCAGCAGGTGGCTTGGCACACCAGAAGGAAAGGCCCAATGCCTCTGGGACAAAGGTCATTCTCTGAAGTGGGGAAGTGAGAGCGCAGGGCCTCTCTTTACACTTTGGGGCTATAAATGGTGCACGTGCTCTCTGCTCTGGGCAGGGCCAGAGAAAGTTGTGGAAGGGCAGCCAACCAAGAAGCACGTCTTGAAGCCTTTTTACGTGTTTAGCTCTGAGCGAGGCAAAGTGGGCATAGAGGAGCTTTAAGGTATACCCTCATGCTGCAGCTGACAGGGTGAATTTAACTCACAAATCAATGGCCAAAACAAACCTACTGTTTGTGTAATAAAATGTAAGAACATATATTTGATTAAAGAAAAATTGGAAGGATATGAAAAGCTAATAAAGTGTTAACTGAGCAGTCATGTGGCAAGGGGGGGTAAGAGTTTATCCTTTGTACCTTTTATGACAATTATTTTTGAGCCACATGAATGTATTATTTTTGCAAAACATTACATACAAGCAAAAACTAAAAAACTCAAGCAACTTAATGCTAAGTGGCCAAAGGAATTTAGGAAATGCAGGGTTCAGGGAATCTTTCCAGTCCCCTGAAAAGGTTGGAAATGGTGTCATTTTGTCAACTTCCCACTCAATGTTGGTATGTCTGTACAACCAGCAACACACAGACCTTCCAAGTGTGCCTCACTAGATCATTCCTAGATCCTATGACAAGCATAGAGAGTGTCGACTTAGGGGTCACATTGCACCGAGAGGTCAGTCCCTGTCCTCAACAGCCTGAGTTTTCTAAACGCATCCTTGACTGAAATGCCAAGGAGATTCTAGTAGTCCTAGGGAAAAAGAAGTTTCTAAGGGACTTGGAAGAAAGATCAACTTAGGGAGAATGGGCGTGTTATGATGGCTTTTGAAATAATCTCAAAAAATGAGTCCCCTTTGGCCATCAGAGGGCAGGAATGCCAGGCAGAGAGAACGCGAAGAAAGACCCAGGTACTGGCATGTTCAGGGCATTGTCAGGATTGGAGGGAGGTCAGGTATAATAGTGGGATGAAGATCTGTGTGAGACTATGTTGTGGATTGTATTGAATGTCACAATAAAGAATTTCTTTTTCAATTCAACAGAAAATGGAGAATAATAAACACTCATGGGCATGTGCTTGAGTTATCTTCTGGAGATTTGCTAGTGAATGAGCACTCTCCTTCACCCAAAAACCCATGAGGGAAGGCTTCCTGGAAATAGTAGGAATTGAGCTGGGGCTTCAAGGATTGGAACTTAGAAGGCATTCTGGGTGGAAAGAAGATAATAAGTCTGCCTCAGAAAATTGTGGTACATAAGTTTATTCTTCATTAGTTAATGATTTTTGCAACCTACCTAAAAGATCTTTTTTTTTTTTTTTTTTTTTTTTTTGGTACTGGGGATTGAACTCAGGGGCACTTGACCACTGGGCCACATCCCCAGCCCTTTTTTGTATTTTATTAGAGACAGGGTCTCACTGAGTTACTAAGTGCCTCACCATTGCTGAGGCTGGCTTTGAACTTGCGATCCTCCTGCCTCAGCCTCCCAAAGTGCTGGGATTACAGGCGTGCGCCACCGCGCCCGGTTTACCTAAAAGATCTTTGTTGAATTAAAATTATTCTATATTGTTTGTTACTTGATTCTAGTTTTTATGTTTAGTCTGTGGTCCATCTTTCTTGAATTAATTGTTGTATAAGTATCAAAGTAAGTATTGAAGTTCTTTTAAAAAATTATTATTCATTTAGATATCCAACCAGTCTAGCACCATTTGTTAGAAAGATTTTCCTTTTCAACAAAAGTTGAAACCAATTGACCCTATATGCATGGGTTGATTTATGGATTCTCTGCCTGGTTCTATTGATCTATTTGTCTGTTTTTTTTTTTTTTTTTTCCCCCATCAATATCACACTTTAACTTCATGGTAAGGTTTGAAGTCATATAGTATGAGTCTTCCAACTTTGTTATTCTTTTTGAAATAGTGTTTGATATTCTGTACCCATATAATTTTTAGACTCGTGAATTTTTCAAAAAGACCTTTTAAAATTTTGATTGGAATGGTGTTGAATCTGTAGATCTATTTAGAGAGAATATACATTCAACCACTTCAACCACATTTTGTCTCCTACTTCATGAACATGGTATATCTCTCCACTTGTTTTCCTCTGCATTTTTGATACTCAGTGCTAGGTATCAAACTCAGGGCCTTGAGTATGCTAGGCAAGGGCTGTACCATTGAGCTGTATCCCCAGTCCCTCTCTGTACATTTTTTTAAAGGGTCTGGATGTTTTTCAGTACATTTATTTCTACGTATTTAAACTTGTTTTTTTTGATGATATTGTAAATGAAATTTAAGGAATAATTTTCTGATTGTTCCCTGGAACTGCATAGAATTAAATTCAGTTCCTTTTTGTATATTGTCCTTGCTAAATTTATTCCATAGGGTTTTAAACATATGCAATCATGTGTCTGTAAATAATAATGATTTTGCTTATTTTAAAGTATTGATGTATTATATTTATTTTTTCATTATTGCACTGGCCAGAACTTCTAATTATAATACCGAATAGAAGTGGTGAGAGTGGATATCCTTTCCTTGTACTTTATCTCAAGAGGAATGGTTTAAAGTTTTGTCATAAAATTTGATATCAGTAGCAGTTTTCTTATAGATTTCCTTTATTAAAGAAGTTCTTCTTTCTTCCTAGTTTACTAAGAGATTTTTTTCTCCATGAATGAATGCTGGATTTTGTCAACTATTTTTTTAGTATTGGGTGAGATAATTATGTAACATTTTTCCTTTAATTACATTGAATGATTTTTCAAACATTAAACCAATCTTGCATTCCTGATATACACTTTACTTGGTATCTATCTATCTATCTCTTACATATCTACCTATCATCTATTTATCTATCTGATTTATTGCTAAATTCTTTTGCTATTATTTGGCTAGGAATTTTCACATCTGTGTTTATGAAGGATGTTTATTTGTATTTTTTTTGGTAATGGAATTTTCAGATTTTGGTATCAGTGTCTGTTACAACAAATAGGGAAATGTTCCCTCTAACTTTTGAAAAGTGTGTGTGTAAGATTGGTATCATATCTTCCTTAAATGTTCACATAATTCATTGGTGAAGCCATCTGGGCCCGGAGATTTCTCTTTTAGGAAGTACATTATTTTGAGTTTACTTTCTTAATAGACATAGGACAGTTTAGACTTTCTATTTCTTGTTTAAGTTCTGGTAAGTTTCACTTCTCAAGGAATTTTTCTATTTTATACAAGTTGTTGATATTTTGGCATCCATTAATTTATTATATACTCACTATTCTTTTAATATATTTAGAATTTGCATTGACTGATATTTCCTTTTTCATTCCTGTTTTTGGTAAATTTTATTTTTCCTCTTTGAACAGTTTTGCTAAAGATTTATTAGTTTTATTGATTTTTTTCAAATATTCAACTTTTAACTATTGTTTTTTTGTTTGTTTTCTGTTTGGCTTATTTCTGCTCTTGAATTTTATTATATTCTTTCTTTACATAATGTTGGTTTGAATTTATAATTTTTTCTTGCTTCTTATATTAGAAGTTTAGGTCTTTGATTTAGTGCGTGCTTTTCTAATATAGGCCTTTAAAGCTCTGAATTTCCCTCTCAGTTTAGTTTCATTTGCATTCCACAAATTTCATTATGTTGTGCTGTTTTTTTTCTTTAGTTAGAGATATTTTCTAATTTTCCTTGTGATTTCTTCTTCAATTTGTGGTTCTTTAGAAGGGTTTATTTAAATTTAAAAATATTTCAAGATTTTCTAGGTATTGTTTTATATTTGACAAATAATTTAATTCTATTGTAACCAGAATATATTAGTTTGAATCTTCCATATATTTTTTCAAATTTGTTTTATGTTTCAGCATGAAATCTCTCTTGGTGAGTGTTTTAGATTCACCTGATATTAATGATGATTTGAAGGTTAGGGTGTATGTAGTCTTTGATAAATGCCAGTTATGTCAAATGATTAAAAATTGGTGTTCAACTCTTTTATAAAAGTACTGATTTTTTTGTCTATTTGTTTAATCAATTGCGGGGAGGTGGTGTTAAAATCTTCAAGTAGGAATGTAAATTTCTCTCTTTTTATCTTTAGTTTTATCAGTTTCTTCCTTGTGAGTTATGAAATCCTGTTACAATTATACACACTTTTAGGATTGTTAGGTCTTCCTGAGGAATTGACCCTTTTGTAATTATGAAATGTTCACTTTGGTTTTGGTGATATTTTTGCCTTGAAGTCTACTTCGTCTGATTGTAAAACAGCTTATGCTTATAGTTTGCATAGAATTTTTTTCTAAGCTTTTCCTTTCAATATTTCTGTCTTTATACTTGATTACATATTTTTAAATAACATATAGGTGGGTTTTACTTATTTATTCCAGTCTAACAATTTCTGCCTTACAGTTTGTGTGTTTAATCTACTTATATTTAATATAATTATATCTATGGCTGAGTTTAAATTTACTATTTACTATTTGTTATATTTGTTCTTTTTACCTTGCTTTCTTCTTTTCCCCCTGTACTCTTTTGGGATGAATCAAGCATTTCTTAGTATTCTATTTTGACTTCTATATTGACTTTGTAGCAGCACTTTTTGTGTTATTTTTGTAGTATTTACTCTTTGGAAATTAAACTGTATTTTAAATGATCACAGTCTACCTTCAAATACTATTTTGTGAACAATGTAAGAAACTTATCTCAGTGTAATTCTATTTACCTGACACTGGCCATTTATGCTGTAGTTTTCATACATTTTAGTTCTATTTATGCTATAACCCCCTAATATATTATTTTTACTTTTAATAGCCAGCATTTTCTTTGGAAGTTGAAAATACGTGCGCGTGCTTATATGTGTGTGTGTGTGTAAGACGGACAGGGAGATATTTAGGTATGATTTTCCTTGTATTCATCTACTTGGGTTCACTGAGCTTCTTGAGTGTATGGGTTGATTTTAAAAGGTACTTGTCTATTATTCATATATATATATATATATATATATATATATATAAACTCTGTTGATTATTATCTTTCTCAGATTCATTTTGCCACTGGCTTCTTACAATTTGAGGGCTTTTCTTCTAGCAGAGTTTGGGATCTGGATACTTATGAGATTCCAGAAAATCTTTGTGCTCCAAACCCTGACAGCCTGTCTTTTCCTCTCCCTGCACTGGGGTATTCTTTTAGCTCTGTAATTTTGCCTCCAGATTTCTAAGTCTAGAGAGTTCTCTCTCCATCCAGAGGCCCTGCCTGCATCTTTCGGAGGATGCAGGATGGAAAGGTGGTGCTCTTACCTGGCAGAGGCTGAACGTGTCTTGGAGGGATTTCTCTCCATTTCCTGCTCCATCCTCAGCTTCAGCCTTGCACTTGGGGAAGGCCCTGGGCATCCCAGGTTGATCTGTCTCAGTCCCTTACCTTGCCCCCATCCTCAGTGTAGTATTCCTGAGCACTAGATGAAAAGAGTGGGAGACGGTGCAGGGCTCTGCCTGAGACTCCTCAGGGTCCTAATCTATCAGGCAAAGGCCCTTGCTGCTATAATCCTGTTAAAGAGTTGGGTTTTGCCTTGCCCCTCCCCACAATGGCAGGTTGGTTTTTCTCTGCTCCTTCTCCAATGATGAACCAGTGATGAAAACACCATGACTCTTCTCTCCAGGAAGGGACCATCACTTTCTGAAATTTATCTCATTCTCAGCAAAACCATTGTGATTTTATGGCTTCAGTGGGTCCTTCTTATGGCAATGGTGAGAGTAACCATCCCTTGAGATCCTCTGCATCCTAACTGGAAGTGAAGCTCTGTTCTTACTTGTATTTGTTTTTGCTCTCCAGGTCCTAGATATCTGTCCATGCAGCTAGGATAGGGATAGACCTGAGTGAGTCCAACTCAAAATCCCTGTTTCCTGCCCATGCTAAAGATATTTTTTTTGATAAAGATCATGATTTCTGACTCCTTCTCTTAGGAGGTGTGTCCCCCAAGTGGCTCTTCAGAACCCACTGACTGTGTTTCTGTTGGGCCCTCCCCAGCACTATCCCAGAGAAGACAAATCTCACTGCTCAAGGCCTGGTATCCAATCTTTCCCTTATCAATACACTGCATATCTCAATATGGTGAGGGGACCTTAGAGAGGGGTGACAGCCTAACAATACTTTTAGGTGGGAGGCACTAAGGCCTCCAGAAACAGGAGAGTTTGTAGGGTGGGAGTGAGGGTAGGAAATGTACAACTACTAATATTTACTCAGTATCTCTCTTTTTAAAAAAAATTATTTATATTTTAATATTTATTTTTTCATTGTAGTTGGACACAATACCTTTATTTATTTATTTTTATGTGGTGCTGAGGATTGAACCCAGAGCCTTGCATGTGCTAGGCTACCACAGAGCTACAACCTCAGCCCCATTTAGTATCTCCTTTGAGCCACCTCTTTTCCCAGTTAGTCCTTGTGTTAACCCCCTTAAGACAAATATTCTCATTTAGTCAGGAGGCTGAGGTAAGAGGATTGTGAGTTCAAAACCAACCTCAGCAAAAGCGAGGTGCTAAGCAACTCAGTGAGACCCTATTTCTAAGTAAAATATAAAAAATGAGCTGGGGATATAGCTCAGTGGTTGAGTGTCCCTGAGTTCAATCACATATATAAATATATAAATTCTCATTTAGCACCCAAGGAAGTTGAGACTTAGTGAGGAATTAGAACTCACATTTGATGGGGCTGTGGCTGTGGCTCAGTGGTAGAGTGCTTGTCTAGCATGTGTGAGGCACTGGGTTCGATCCTCAGCACCATAAAAAAAATTAAATAAAACAAAGGTATTGTGTTCATCTACAACTAAAAATGTATATTTTTACAAAAAGAACTCATATTTGACTTATTCCAAAACCTGAGCATTTTTTTTTCCCCAGCCCAGAGGAAGGCATGGTAGATGACAGGAGTGGCAGAACACTGGTTCCATTCTGGCCTGGACTTGAACCTGCAGTTGTCAGAACCACTGGATGCTCGTTTCTGAGGCCATCAGGACCCACCTCACAATCAAACCATGTATTTTCAGGTCACCTTGAGCAGTTCATTTAACTTTCTTCCAGGCATCAGTAATTTCCTGAAAATGGAGTTTCTTTTATCCTTTGGAAACACTCCTGTGGCAAATTGGGAGCTGGGCCTCTGGAGGCCTCTGTCCCAATAACTGGGTCTAAAGAAAGGCCCGCTCGTGCATCCCAGCCTCTGCCTGCCCCAGTCTGCACAAGCCTTCTCTCCACACCAAGGGCACCTCACACTCGGCCTCTTTCCCGGGTACAGCGGCACATGCAGGAAAAGCCAAAGTGTAATTAGTTAATAGCAGATCTCCTCTGTTAATGGAAAGGGCATTTCAAACTTACTTATGCAAACCGATACTGTGGGATTTGTCAGAAACCATCAATAGGGTATAACAGAGAGGACTCACAGGTCACTTGTCAAATGGGGACAAAGCTTGTCTCATTTTAGCTCTGAGGCCCAGAGTGGCTCTCCAGATCCCTGCCTAGCTGGGATGTAAGAGTACAGGGGAAAGAAGCTGGGGACCCCTCTTCTTATACTCTTCCCCACAATTACAGCTATGTATCAGACAATATGCAACAGGATTTTCTCACCTTTCCCTCATTGCCTGATAGATATTATTACTGTCCCCATTTTATGGTTGAGGAAACTGAGTCTTAGAGAGGTCAGCAACTAGTCAGTAGTGAATTTGGGATTTGAACCCAAGACTGCCTGACCTTCAGGTCTGGGCAGCTAAGCACTTTGCTTTGTACCTTTCCACTCAGCAGTTGGGGTACCACATAACCTGAGTTACTAAGGGAAGATGACACTGGATTTTCTGAAGGCTGGTAATCAATCACCACACCTCCTTCCTCTTCTTCCTGGCCTCACAGCCACACTACATTTCCCAGAATCCCTTGTAGTTGGGGGTGGCCCTGTGACAGAGTGCCAGCCAATAAACTATGAGCAGAAATGCCTTTCCTGCAAAGTGTGATCCTCAGGCTTATCTCCACCAAGGCTGGCTGGAGTGGCAGTGATTCCCAGGACAATCCTGAAAGCCATGTGTTGAAGAAGGCTGGCCTAAAGTGAGAAGGAGTTTGGATTCCTGACTTGCCATTTGGAGGAAGATATTCTTACCAAGAGCATCCATATCCTACTCTTTTACTGATCTAACCTGCTTAGACACACACTAGTATTACATTGAGCAATGTAAGTATGACCCACCAGGAAGGGGTTGGAAGATGGCTGAGGAACTGAGGGAGTGGGCCTAATGCTCTCTGTGCTTAACTTGCTTAGAGCGCTATGGGTGAGCAACCTTGGTCTGTTATTGCACAGGTTCAGGTGTGGGCACAGGCTTTATCAGAAATTATAGGAGATCTAGAATAATTTAATTTTCCTAAACATCACCTTTTTTTTTTTTTCTGAAAGTTCGAATGATATTTGCATCATTCTCTATGAAATTAATTCATCAGCAAATTTTATTCAACACTTAATGCTAGTGATTCTTCTAGGTGCTGGGGATGAGAGTGGTGAATAATGACAAAATCCCTGCCTAGTTAGGACTTAATTCTGGTGTGGTGATGTTTTGGAGGTATGGGCAGCAAATAAGTAATCAAGTGTGTAAAAAAGTGACTAGTGACCTGGAGAACTAATGAAGTAGAGCAAGGGGAACAATAATACTAGAGGTGTGTGTAAGGCAGAGGGCAGGTGGCCAGGGGAAGTGTCTCTTATTAACAACATGCTAGCAGAGACCTGAAGGTTGTAAGGAAGCAGCCCTGCAGCTGTCTGGTAAGGGTGCCAAGACAGAGGGATTGGAGAGTACAAAGGAGCACTTGGCCTGTGGGAGGAGCAGCAAGGCAGCTGGTGTGGCTGGAGTGGGGAGGTGGAGTGGGATCATGTTGGAAAAAGCCTCTGGCACCACCTGCACCATACCATACACGTTAGAGGCCTGCCTGCCTTCCTTCTTTCCTTCCTTCCTTCCTTCCTTCCTTCCTTCCTTCCTTCCTTCCTTCCTTCCTTCCTTCCTTCCTCCTTGATGGCCTCCTAGTCCCCAGGGGAGATCCTCATTGCTGAGAATGAATGAATGAGTGAATGAACAAATTTTTAAAAACTGAAGCAAATCAAACACAAAATTTTTTTATTGACTGCCAGATGCCTGAAATTCCATCAGGAGGCACTATCTTTTATCCTGGTTTGGATACACGGATGCTTTTGGAAAAGGATACTGGAATAAACTCTTTGAATTATTTTATTATAAAGGGGTGGATGGCAAGTTTGATGGAGATTACGCAGACAGAGAGAGAGAGAGAGAGAGAGTGCTGAGAGATCTCTGTGCCTGGAAAGGGGCAATGTAAAGATGGAACTAGGCCAAGAAGGAGGTCAAGGGGGATTGTGGAAGCTGAAGCTTCTGGGGGCTCATGTTTTGAAGCTCCCCTGTGTTGAGCTTTAGGTCTCTCCAGGAAACTTTGTCTTCAGACACCACTGTTCTAAGAAAGGCTCCTCACTGTTCACAAGGATGCCTGGTGTTTAAAGAATGAGTTCCCTAAACCCAAGGAGGGTTGACCCTGTCCCCAACCCTGCCACTAAAGAGCAGCAGAGGAGGGAGCCACCACAGAGCAGTGACAAGTGCCAGAGGTCTACCTTCCTCAGTGTTTTTAGTTGGGCAACAGAAACAACTCTGTTTCGAGAAGAAAGTGGATTTATCAAATAATACATAGTCGTCTTCAGAATCATTGGGAATAATGAGGAGGAGAAAGCAAATTCAAGTTTCTAGGAAAAACGCCCCAACCACACTGTAGAATTGGCTTAAGATGAAACCACATTTGCAGTTCCTGAGAAGTGACTGGCAGGAACTTGTCATCTCTACCCCACGCACTGCTGCCCCTCCCTGCCTCCCACCCCTGTCCTATGCCCCTGCTGTGACCTGTGTCAGTGAAAGGGGTTCTCTTGGCAAAGCCTGTTCCTTACCTTGCTCACATCTTCATTTCTGAAACAAAATCTTAAGTGGATGTGTATAAATACAGAGCAAGGTCAAAGTCCTGCATTCTAGCTTCAAAAGGGGCTGGTAGTGAGAGTCATGACTACACAGGGGAGGCAAGGCTGATACAAGGGGTATATTCCCCAAAGAAGAAAGGATGGGCACAGACATGACCAATGTTCCCTACGGAAGTGTCTACAGAGAGCTTTATGAAAATTCAAAGTCTAGAACAAAAGACCCAGGCGACCTTAGTGGGCCACTGCAAAGAAAGACGCCCAGGATGGCGGCCTCTCATGAGATGATCACCAGCAATGGCAACATCAACTGAGGCATTGCAGAGGGGCGTGCTGGGTGTGGTAATTGGGAGGAGTCCATGGCAAGCTGCTGTCTATTGGTCTTTCAGATAGTAGCCCACCCTGCAAAGAGATCAAAGCCTTCATGGGAAATGATGGGGAACGCAAGAAAAAAAAAAAAAATCACCTGGGTTTAGGTGGGGATTTCATGACTGAGCTAACGTGATGCTTTGCCTAAACCACAGCTTACAAACCCTTTCTGAGAGAGTGTTTTCAATAGAAGCCTGCACGCACTGACAGGAACCAAGGGAAGATTTTCATTGATCCTGAGCTGGATTCCAAGCAGAGGTGTTTCTTCTGTCCACTCTCTTAGAGATCCTCTTCCTGTCTTGGGTTAATAAACTTCAGATCTTAAGGAGATAATGTCCTTTTCCACTTTCTGATCTGACCTGGTACCATCTGAAAATTATGACCAACTGTGTCATACATTGTAACCCCTGTCTTAAGCCACTATGCACAAGTCAGAACAGCAAGATGCATTGATAAGGAACCCCACAACACACAAGTGGATGACTCTGGTGTTTCCCAAATCACTTACACAAAAGGCAAGATTTCTTGGCAGTTTGGGGCGTGGTCAGAAAGGAGACCCTCAACACCTGCTTCAGAATGAGCCTTTGGTCTCAGGTGGCCACTGCCAACTCCGTGCCCCTCCATTGTTCTTCTCTCCACCAAAGCTCATCTTCTGCTGGTCCACTGACTAACCTGTCATCCTCAAATGCAGGCCTCTGTTGTCCTCTTCCTTGTAGACTTCTCCTCATGCCATGCATCCTGCTGGCAGCACCAGTCCATTCTGTGAGGCAGGATGCAGAACAGAGGTGCTTTGAAAGTCCTGGAGGACGTTTAGGGTCTGACTTGCAGGCTGCTGCATGAGCTCTACAAAGATCCATTCCTTAAAGACATCTCTTCGACTTCTCTGGTCCTTGAAGCTGTCTTGTTTTTAATTTCCCTGTTAAGTTTCTGTTCTCCAGCAACATATAACCCCCTTTTTCTACTTCGCTAACCTCAGTGGTAGCTCTCACCATGTTAAACAACGGTCTGATTTGGCATGGAAAAAAGCAGTCAATTGTTACCTTTAAATCTTAATGTTTTAGGCCCCGGGAACATTTGAAGTACCTATTTAATGAGAAGACTTCTGGTGAAACATAGGTAAGATCTTCAAGGCTCTAATTGCTCCCTGGAGAAAGCTGTCAGGCTGCAGTAACCTCGTTCAGGTTGTGTACGCAGAGCAGGAAGAGCAAAACAAGGCAGAAGCAAGGGGCAGAGGCTGCAGCAGCCCATGTCACTGAGACTTGGACTTGCCAGTATTTCCAGAGTCACGTGTGGCACGGTTTCCAGCCTGAACCTGCTGGCTGACACTGTTCCCCTAAATGGTCAAACAAATGACTTGCTTTTTCTTGGGCTTAGTTGCCTTCTAATTTGGAATCCAAATTACAGTTCTTTCTTCTCCTCTTTCATTTAAATACAAAACCAAACCAAACCCCAAATTCTATTTTGCCTTATAACTCCCACTTGAAGTTTTTTTCTTTGCGCATCATACATGTGTTTAATTACTACACACATTGTTATCAAGTGCCTTCTGGTTTTGGGCACTGTCCTGGTCACTGGGGATGTGCCTCATGATTCATTGTAGATTTAGTGGCCATGAGATTCATTTTTTTTTTTTTTTGGGGGGGGGTGCTTACTGAGGATTGAACTCAAGGGCACTTGACCACTGAGCCACATCTCCAGCCCTATTTTATATTTTATTTAGAGACAGGGTCTCACTGAGTTGCTTAGCTCCTCCCTGTAGCTGAGGCTGGCTTTGAACTTGTGATCTTCCTGCCTCAGCCTCCTGTGCTGCTGGGATTACAGGTATGTGCCACCATACCTGGCTAATGAGATTAATTTTTGTACAAGGAACAAAAGAACAGAGACACTCCATATGTGCTGGTTGGGGCACCTCCTGAGGAGGAATTTCGGGAGGATGCTGGTGCTGGGGGCCAAGTTAATAGCTGCCCCCAAATTAGGGCTGTGCATGGTAAAATGGGGAAGTTTTGTCATATTATAATAATGACAATGGTCACTTGTGTGCTCAAAGCATGTGGAACAAGAAGGACTTTGGAAATGGGGCTCTAAGTGACTTTGTATTTAATTGAGACAAAAGCCTTTTTTGTGGCCTTTCTCTCTCCAGCCCATCAGAGGTAGTGTGTTCATTCTGACAGGGTCTCCTACAGACCTGGAGCTGCCTCAGGCTGAAATGCTGCCTGGTGACCAATGGCCACACAGCCCGTGACCATTACAAGGGGCCTAAGTGGGTTTGGGAGCTGTACCTTCGGAATTAAGTAAGAAAAATGAAGGCAGGAGCCAGGCACGCTGTAGCCCAGACAATTCAGTATTCTCTTGATGTGACTGAGACCTAAATTGGGAAGTATTTGGTTGATGGTGGGGCAGATAAACGTTACGGATTTGATGTAATCCCAGACCTCAGACTTGAAACTCAGCTTGACCCTTCCCTTTGAGCACTTTTGAGCAATACTACTGGACATGTAGTAACAAGAAAGGAAACAGAGGAAAGATATCAGTTCAGCCATATGTCAAGTTGGGAGAGAAAATGACAGTGAGAGCAAGGTGGGAGATGTGCGTTGACTCTGGGGTTGAGACAACAAAAGAAAATTCTATAAAGTTAGAGATGGTGTATCCTTTAGGAGACAAATGAACTGATGTGAGGGGGATGTTGTTCCATGACAGGATTGGGGGTGGGGTTGGGAATATCAACTGGCTGTTTAGAAATCTAATATAACCACATGGTCTGGAATTAAACTTAAAATAATTAGGAATTGCACTCATGTATCCTTGCAAGCCTATGTACTGGGGAGGGTGGAGTAGCTATCACTATTCCTGCCTGTCACAAGGAAAATGGAGGCACAGGAAGTTTATGTGACTTGGTCAGGCTTATATAATTGGCAGCTAAATTTTGCATGAAGTATATAGCATTTCTATTTCATTCTTCCATAGTGAACGATACCTTGGACTTGTCAAGTATGTTTGCAGTTATTATATTATTGGGACGGCCCAATAACCCTGTAAAGGGTGGGATGGGTGAGAAAATAGAGGACCAGAGTCCCGCTGACCTCTGCCCTAATGTGGCCAGGCTCAGGTCAGTCCCGCCAACCTCTGCCCAAGTGCAGGCAGGCTCAGGTCAGCCCAGCAGACACCCGCAGAGCTCAGGCAGGCCTCGGACAGCTTCACTGATCTCCGCTCAGAGGACCGCCTTTTCCAACCAGCAGACCACTGCAGGAGCTCAGATTCAACCAGTTTGGCCCACACCAATCTGCGTGGGACCCAGCCCCAGGGTAGGTCCAGAGTCTACTTCCCCACCCCCACCTGGGAGCACAAGCCTAATCCACTTCCATCTTGAGACACTGCAGACATAGCCATAGCTTTCCCCAAGCAGTAGCCCCTACCTTTTGACAACAGACAGGGCCTAAAAGCAGCCGCATCTCAGAGCAGTCATCCCAAAGACAGTATAAGGCCCACCCTTTCAGCTCCATCTCTGGAAGATGTTGCATTCATCTTGGGGCACCTTCACTGTTATCTCGAGTTACCTCTGCTATTGTCGACACCACCTTTAGTTGCAGTAGCATACATCGAGGGACACCTGCAGGTTCTGAAAGCCCAACATTAAGGTGAGGCACAGACAACCTGCATGGATATTACAAGAATATAGGGTAGAAACTGTAATATCGCAGATCTATACTGCAAGAAAGGAAGGCAAATAGACAACATGAAAAAAACAAGGGAGGAAAGTACCCCAAACAAACCAGGATACTACAATAACAGAATCTATGCTCAGAGAAGTCGGTAAAATGTCAGAGAAGAAGTTCAGAAGGTTCATAATTGAAATGATCTGTGAATTAAAAAATGACCTAAATGAGCAAACACAGGCAAAAATTGATCACTACAACAAAGATATAAGAGAGCAAATATAGGTAGCGAAGGATTACTTTAAAAAAGATAGAAACTCTGGGAAAGAAAAACCCCACCAGTCAGAAATCCTTGAAATGAAGGAAACAATTAACCAAATAAAAAACACAATTGAAGGCATCACCAACAGACTAGATTGACTGTAAGAAAGAACTTCAGATAATGAAGACAAAGTATATAATCTTGAAAATAAAGTTGACCACACAGTGAAGATAGTAAGAAACCATGAACAGAACATCCAAGAAGTATGGGACAGCATCAAAAGACCAAATCTAAGAGTAATTGGGATAGGGAAGGCACAGAGTTTCAAACCAAAGGAATGCACAACCTCTTCAATGAGATAATATCAGAAAATTTCCCAAGCATGAAGAATGAATTGGAAAACCAAATACAAGAGGCTTACAGGACACCAAATGTACAAAATTACAACAGATCTACACCAAGACACATTATAATGAAAATGCGTAGCATACAGAACAAGGATAGAATCTTAAAGGCTGCAAGAGAGAGGAATCAGATCACATAGAGGGGGAGACCATTTCATATCATGGCAGATTTTTCAACTCAGATACTCAAAGCTAGGAGATCATGGAGCAACATATACAAAGCTCTGAAAGAAAAGGGATGCCAACCAAGAATCTTATGCCCAGCAAAATTAAGCTTTAGATTTGAGGATGAAATAAAAACCTTCCATGATCAACAAAAGTTAAAAGAATTTACAACTAGAAAGCCAGCACTACAGAACATCCTCAGCAAAATATTCCATGAAGAGGAAATGAAAAACAATGATGAAAATCAGCAGAGGGAGGTATTACACTAAAGGAAAAACCAATCAGAGGAGAAACCATGTCAAGTTAAATACTAAAAATGGCTGGGAATACAAATCATGTCTCAATAATAACTCTGAATGTTAATGGCCTAAACTCACCAATCAAAAGACATAGACTAGCAGATTGGATCAAAAAAGCAGACCCAACAATATGCTGCCTCCAAGAGACTCATCTCATAGGAAAAGACATCCATAGGCTGAAAGTGAAAGGTTGGGAGAAATCCTACCACTCACATGGACTGAGGAAACAAGCAGGGGTTTCCATTTTCATATCAAATAAAGTAGACTTCAAGCTAAAGTCAATCAAAAGGGATAAAGAAGGACACTATATACTGCTCAAGGGAATAATACATCAACAAGACTTAACAATTATAAATACATATGCCCCAAACAATGGAGCATCCATGTTCATCAAATAAACTCTTCTCAAGTTCAAGAGTCAAATTGACCACAACACAATATTCTTGGAGACTTTAACACACCCCTTTCACCACTGAATAGATCTTCCAAACAAAAGTTGAACAAAGAAACTATAGAACTCAAAAATACAATAAATAACTTAGACTTAACTGACTTTCATCCTTCAGTAGGCGAATGCACTTTCTTCTCAGAAGCACATGGATCCTTCTCTAAAATAGACCATATATTATGCCACAAAACAACTCTTAGCAAATATAAAAAAATAGAGATACTACCCTGCATCCTATCAGACCATAATGGAATGAAATTAGAAATCAGTGATAAAATAAGAGGTAAAAGCTACTCCAACACCTGGAGACTAAATAATATGCTACTGAATGAACAATGGGTTGCAAATGACATCAAAGAGAAGATTAAATAATTCTTAGAGGTGAATGAGAACACAGACACAACATATTGAAATCTCTGGGACACTATGATGACAGTTCTAAGAGGAAAGTTCATTGCATTGAGTTCATTCCTCAAACGATGAAAAAGTCAACAAATAAATGACTTATTATTACATCTCAAAGCTCTAGAAAAAGAACAATCCAACACCAAAAGTGGTAGAAAACAGGAAATAATTAAAATCAGAGCTGAAATCAATGAAATTGAAACAAAAGAAACAATTGAAAAAATTGACAAAACAAAAAGTTGGTTCTTTGGCTGTTTATGTTGCTCTGTCGAGCTCCTACTCATTTCTACGAGTAGCATATTTTCTCAAAGCATTCTTATGCCCCCTCCCTTCTCTCTCTTCTTGATTTCTCCTCTCCTGAGTTCTTATCATGGGTGTGGAATCACTTTGGTTTTCTTTTTGTTTTTTTTTTCAATCTGATACCAAAGTGTGCAGAACGTACCATTAGCTTACCATGCTACCAAGTGAGAGTATCCTTGGCGCCTGTATCTATCAGAGTTCCTCAAAGAAACAGGATGAGAGGCTGGCATGCCTGAGCCCCGGAGGGCTGGTAACTCTCAGGTGGAAGTTGATGCTGCAGCCTGTAGCAGGATGTCTTCTTCAGGGGAACCCCAGTTTAGCTTGTAAGGCCTTCCCACTGAACAGACGAGGCCTAGCCAGACCACTGAGGACAGTCTACTTAGAATGAACTCCAGGGGTTGAATAATTCAGCTGCCAGGCTGCAGGAACCTTATTTAGGTTGTGTAAGTGGAGCAGGGAGAACAAAACAAGGCAGAAGTAAAGGGCTGCAGGGGCCGATGTCACTGAGACTTCTTGGACTTGCAAGTATTTCTGGAAGTCCAATCAAGGTGCCAGCAGGGCTGGTTGTATCTGAGTCCTTTCTCCTTGGCTTGTGAATAACTCTCCTCACTGTCCTTTAATGGCTTTCCTTCTGTGGGGGCACATCCCTGATGTTTCTCTTCCTATAAGGGTGCCAGTCATTGCCCCTCCCCCACTCCCTATTTTTAGATTGATCTGATTGATTCTAAAGTGGACACGTAGGGAATACTTGATTTAGGGTCATGGGTGGCCAGGAGGGACAGGGGAAATGGACATGTGATTGGAACAGCTTCCTGCCTTGTTATGGTCTAATCACTTTCTCTCTAGGAAATCCCTTCATAGTCCCCAGAACTCTCTGGCCCAAAGAGAAGAGAAACAAAAAAGCATTTAGGGAGATATCAGGCCAACAGAATTAAGCCTCCCACTGTCCCAACCACAAAAAGGGTCTCTCAGCTTTCCATCTCTGGCTCTGTATTCTTTGTCCCCAAATGAAGCAGATAACATTCAGATGTTGGCCATTTAGTGATTTAAAGCTGATTTTTAGCACCAAGCATGCTTTGATATCTGGTTCCAATTATCATCAGGAAAAAAAAAAATCTCACAGTACCTGGAGTGGGGGGGGGGGGAGGGGGGTGGGAGTGAGGGGAGAAAGGAAGCCAGTCATATTAGACTTGGGACACACCCTACAGGCCCCATTTTAACTTTTCTGGAGGTTGATATGTTAACACATGAATTTTTTGGGGTGACAGGGGGTACACAACTCAGTCCATTCAATCTGGTTCCACACATCAGGATGCCAGTAGCTTCTCCCACCCCAAGTTGGTATGACAACCAAAAATGTCTCTGGATATTGCCAAATGTCCCCTGGGAGCAAAATGGACCAGGTTGAGAACCACAGCTCTATAGCAGAGGTTTTGAACAGAGACTGCACATTGTAATCACTTGGAGAAATTAAAACAAAAATGCAAAAACCCCACAGGGTTTCTGATTTAATTTGCTTTGGGGTGGGGCCCAGGCTGGAGTATTTTGTAAATGTGTTTTCAAAGAATTCTAACTTGCAGCCAGGGATGAGAGGCTTCCAGGACTGTCAGAGTGAACAAGAGAGACATTAAATAATGAATTTCATGATTTGAATTAAAAAGCACAATTAAGATTGTACTGTGCATACTGTTTTGTAATATTTTGTTTAAGTGTGGGGTTGGGAATATAGCTCAGTGGTAGAGCACTTGACTTGCATGCATAAGACCCTGGTTTCCGTCTCCAGGACCACAAAACAACAACCACTCAACCAAACAAACAAATAAAACAAAACAAAAATATAGCTGGATGTTTTCCTGTGCCATTAGATAATCTACAATAAAAAACTTCCATGGGTATACAGCTGAAAATACTGTAAGTTATGTACTCAAGGTCCTACTGTATACTCTAGAGAGTTCTAACTCTATTGAAGTAATACAGCAAAGAATATTCTTGAATGCATATCTTTGTAAGCAGTGTCAATTATTCTCTTAAGGTAAAAATCAAGAGGTAGAAAATCTGGGCCAAAGGGGTGAACATTTGTGTGTTTCTTGATACATGCTTCTGAACTGCTCTCCAGAAAGGTTATATGGATGAATGTACAATTCTGTCAACAGAGTTTATAAAAAGATTATTACCCTATGTCTTCACCAGCCTTGGGTATTTCAGTTTTTGAAATAACAAAATGTGGTATTTTGTTTTAATTTGAATTTCTTTGGTTATTATTAAACTAAACTTTTCCCCCCAATGCTGCATTTTTCCTTTTGTGAATTGCTTGTAATATTTATTCTTTTTTTAAACAATATTTTATTTATTTATAGATTTGCAATAATTGGTTCAGACTATCAGTTACTTTTTACATGTTGCAAATAGTTTTTGTCCAGTTATTATTTGCCTTTAGTGTTTATGTCATTTTATTTTTAGAAGTAACTTTTATATAGTTTAGCTTATTAAGATGTCTTCCCTTTCCCCCTCTCCTTCCTTCCTACCTCCCTAGTTATATTCATAGAAAAATTTCCATATCTATGATCAGATCAATATTCATCTACACTTTTTGTTCTTTTATTATTTTTTTGAACATTTGATTTTTAAAATCCATTTGGAATGGTGTGCTATATGAGATAAGAATTGAATTTACATTTTATTCCAAATAGTTACACAGTTTGTCTAGAGCTTCCTCACAATTTTATCTTTTCTTGTGGATTCAAATATCACATTTCTAGACTAAATTCTGACTTGACTGGGCTTGTTTTGGTGTTTTCTGTTCTTTTCTTTGTTTAATTTTTTAGATTTATAATTTGTCTTGGCAGTCGAAATTCAAGTTTACCTCATTCTTGATTTTTCAGAAGAATTTTTGAAATCCAAAACCTTTTTTTTTTTTTTTCAGATTCTAAAAAATTTTCATTGTGATTTTGAGTAAATGTTCATTAACCTGAACAGAATTTATAGCTTTCCAACATTAAATCTTGCCCTTCAGGGGGCTGGGGCTGTAGCTCAGTGGTAGAGCACCTGCCTCACATGTGTGAGGCACTGGGTTTGATCCTCTGCACCACATAAAAATAAATAAATAAAGATATTGTGTCCATCTACCAAAAAAAAAAAAAAAAAAAAAAAAAAAAAAGAGAAACAAACAAACATACAAACACATGATATAGCATGTGTCTTCTATTTCGAAATTTCTCTGTGAACCTTTCTAAAGGGTCATTTTCTCTATAAAGATCCTGCACATTTCTTGTTGAACCTGTTCCAAGACCCTTTTGTTTTTGTTGTTAGTAGAAATGGAACCCTTTACCCATTATATTTACTAGGTGGTTATTGTTGCTATTTAAAAAGTTGTTGTTTTAGATATACATAGTCTGTATTTTTCTAGTTTACTAGATAATTAGTTTCAATGGGTGATTATCTTAACTTTTCTGTGTGACTTTAGGTTATGTAAATAATGTTAATTTGGTCTCCTTTTCAATAATTGCATTTCTTATGTCTTCTTGTCTTACTGCATTGGCTAAAGGTCTAGGAAAAAAAATTTCCCTTACAGTGGGAATAATGAACGTGCTTACCCTGTCCTTGATGTATTTTGATCTTTTTTTTTTTTAATCTATATTAACATGTGATTGGCCAAAGTTTGGCAAGAATATTTATTATGCTGTCTTTGTCATTTTTAGACTTTTGCGCTGGAATTATGCTAATTTTGCAAAACAGACAAGGGGGCTTTCAAAAAATTATATAGTCTGGAATGTTTTATATAGTAATAGGATTGTCAATTTCTTGAAATTTTCAAACTATTTGCTCATAAAATCTTCTTTAAAAAAAAATCTTTTGAATCTAATCCCTTGACAGGCTTTCCCAATTTCGTCCTTGGCATTTATTTGTTCACTTCTTTTGGATATAAATTTGGTAATCTAGACAAGCCCAGTGGCATGTGTGTGTAATCCCAGGTACACAGGAGGCTGAGGCAGGAGGATCTCTTGAGCTTAGTGAGTTTGAGATTAGCCTGGGCAACACAGTGGGACCCTACCTCAAAAAAAAAAAAAAAAAATTAGTTTTCTTTATTTGGTAATTTAGATTTTTCTTTGAAAATTATCTATTTTACAGAGATTTTAACAATTGCTGTAGTTTGACACAAGAGAGTCTTAGTATGCAAATCTTAGTATGTTCTTTTTCTATGTAGAATTCCTCAGATCTTCCTCACTACCCTCAGGATACAATCTTAGATCCTTAACATTGAAAATAAATCTTTCAGAATTAAGCCTCTCTCCATTTTTCTAGCTTTGACTTTCGCCATCAGCCCCCTTTCCCATCAGCAGTAGTAAAAATATTTTCATGTCTGTGGATTATATACACTTTTACTCTTAATTTTGAATATTTTCATTTTTTGTCTTGAATTTATTCATGAGAGTCACTTTATATTTTTTAATACTTTGTTTTACTTTTGCTAATTATTTCATTTCTTCAAAATCATTTGATTTAAAATTTGAGTTTATTTTTATCCTTTTAAAAATTATTGATGAAAACATTAAATATTATTCCTCTGATTCCAGATTTGAGAGTACTTCATAAATTCATGTATAGAATTTTCTGTATAGCCTAGAATTGCACTTTTTTCTCTTTAATGAAAAGTTAGTTATGAGTGAATTTTTTATTTTTCAAGGAGCTGGGAATATTTTGGGAGGGCATGATAATTTTTGTTAGTAATTTCTAGATCTGCTCTAAGGTAAGTTGAAGATGTGATTTAAACAATTTCCATTTTTTTGGAATTAATTGTCACTTTTTAAAAAATCAGGGTTTTTAAAAAATGCAAATCTTAGTATGTTCTTTTTCTGTGTAAAATTCTTCAGATCAACCTCACTACCCTCAGGACACAATCTTAGATCCTTATCATTGAAATCAAGTCTTTCAGAATTTAGCCTCTCTCCATTTTTCTAGTCTTGTCATTTGCCATCAGCCCCTTCTCCGTTGTGCTAATCACCTGCTACCATCCTCCCCCTTAGATATATAGCCATAGAGTTGGAAACCGTTGCTTTGGGCATAGTCTTTGTGTATCCTTCTAGTTCAGCATTTGTATTTATTGCAGTGATGTGTCTACATATCTATCATTCTGTTAGTGAACTCTGTAGGGTCTTGGTCACTTTGCATTTTCAGTTTAGAGATCAGTGTCTAGTCTATACCTGGCATCAGTACATATTGGCTGAATTGACCTTGAATGATAGATGAGTCTCCTGGCTAAGGGGCCTGGGACTGTAGATCCTATTTTTAGATAAACCAGTTGACACTACTGATCCACAGCAAAAAATCAGGCACAAAGGAGTATTTTTAAAACAAAATGAAGTATGTGTTCTGTATTGGCAAAGATTTATTGTCATTTATTGACAGGATTAAAGCTAAGTCTATTTGGTGGTGCTATTACATGGACGTGGACTTGTCCTAAAGTTATGAGGAGATGGGGGAACAGCAAGTCCCTAGCTGCAGCTAGCAAGCAGTCAGACCATGATTTGCTCTGGCACGTTGTCACACAGGCTTTCCAGCCCTTAGCTTCTGTATCTGTCAGGAGGGGACACTGGGCTTCTAATGGCTAAAACAGGCATCTTTGGTAACTGGCAAGAAAAAACTAACTCACAACACCAAAAGTAGGCACATTTTTATATTTTAGGGTTAATTTTTTAAATATTTAGATTCCTGAAATAGAATGCAGAATTTTGTGTACTGTACATTTTTCATTTTTCGGCAGAAAGGGTTTAATTAGGTTTTCAAAATGTCTATGTTCCAGAAAAGCTTAAGAAGCATCTTCTTAGAGGGATTCCAAACCTGAGGGTCACAAGTCCTGTTGAAATAATGGGAGAAGTCTTAAGTCCTTTTCCTGTCAATCTTCCCCATCATATAATCCTCTCAACTGTCAGTCAATCTAACACTTCTAGATCAACTTCCATTGAATGCATTCTGTTCTTCCAATGAGGAGGAGCAGAAAAGGGAATGATACTTTTCCACTTTAGAAGCTTAGTATGTCGTTGGGGGAGAGAAATATATATATATATATATATGTAAGTGTGCGGAGTTAGCAAATAAGACTTCTGGTATAAGGCAAACACATTGCTTGTAGGCTGAAGTCTCCCCCTTTTACCTTGAATATTGACAAATGATTAGAAAAAAAATTCAACAAGTACCTACAGACATGCTTAAAACAAGAGGGTAAATTTCCATCAGTCAGAAATGGAGAGTTTCTGAAAGACAATTTAATATATTGGCCATACTGGGATTTGAAGGCTTTATTGGTTGGTTGGTGGGGAAAGGGAATAGAATTGGACTAACCCATGGGCTCAGGCTGGAATTCCATTATCCTAAAAGCCTGGCTCTGGAGTTACAGAGCCTGTATAAAACTAAGGCCTGGAAACACATTCTCTTCATTAAATATAGGAAGGGATAGCTGAAACTCCTTGCTTTTATGCGCAGGGTTGTGGCTAAAGGTCTGAGGAGTGCTAGCCAGAGTGATAGGATTTGGGTGTGACGCTGTATCCCAGGGCCAGAGCATAAGCACAAATGCAAATACAATGTGTATATATATATGTTATATATATCCATAAAAGAGCACGTTTTTACAAAGTGTGTAGAAAGTCCAACACTATGAAAGACAAAGAGCAAAGTCAGGAAATGGATGAACCCATATATCCAAGAAAAAGAGGTAATAGAGCTGATAAAAGAACTCTGATAAAAGAATGCCTTTAAATTCAATCTAAATGTTTTCAATTATGAGGGAGGGCATATAAATGATGAAATAAGAATATAAGACAATGAAACAAGAACAGGTGGTTATGAAAAGATTATAAATTTTGGAAATGAAGGAATAATTAATGGAATTTAAAAAGAACTTAGGCTGTAGGTATATAGTTTAACAAACCATGCAAAAACGAGTAGCTTAAAATGATAAAACACTTCTTATCTCACAATTTCTTTGTACCAGGAATTCAGGAATGACTTATCTGGCTGATGTTAGTTTAAGGGCTCTCACAAGGTTATAGTTAAGGCATCAGCCAGATCTCCAGTCATCTGAAAGCTTGAGTAGGGCTGGAGAGTCAGCTTCTAAGATGTCCCACTCACATGGTTATTGACAAAAGACCTCATTTCCTCCCCTTGGGGACCCTCCATAGTACTGCTTGGTGTGTCCTTTTGACACAGCAGCTGGTTTTCCTCTAGAGTAAGTGATCCTAGAGACAGTAGGAGTAAGGAAGCCACGATGTTTTTATGACCAAGTGTCTGAATTTATACACTATCACTTCTACCACATTCTATTCATTAGATGGTATTCATTAAAGTAAGTCCTAACTCATGAGGAGAGGAATTAGACTTTACTTCTTGGAGGAAGGATTATTAAAGAATTTGCATGTATACTTTAAACCATGGTCACAATAGTATATTGTACACAGCAAAAATGAGTTAGGAAACAAGAAGACTGAGCCAAGGAAATGTCCCAAAATGCATCAAAAAGAAACCATGAAAAGAAA
Organism: Tamias sibiricus; assembly: GCA_025594165.1. Lineage (NCBI taxonomy): Eukaryota > Metazoa > Chordata > Mammalia > Rodentia > Sciuridae > Tamias > Tamias sibiricus. The sequence goes on from CM046670.1 coordinate 45,961,767, forward strand.
GTGCAGAGATCTGGGGGACACATCAAAAACAATACAAAACAAAACAAAACAAAACCGCACATATTTTTAACAGGAGTCCCAGAGGAGTAAATACAGAAGAGGATGTGGGAGCAATATTTGAGGGTGTCATGGCTAAGAATTCCCCAAGATTAAAGATAGTATTTCCAAGATTGAAAAACTTCATCAGGGTTGAGCAGTCTAAATAAAAGTTACCCATTTGTACAAAGTAATTACATTGACAAAAGAATGGTAGAAAAAAGTGCTTCAAGGAAGTGAAGAGCCAGGGATTGTTAGGGATGGAGTGGTCAGAAAAGTCCCTGGGTGAGAGTGGAGAGGCAAGGTCTGGTGCACTGGAGGAATTTTGAGTTCAGATGGTAGACTGTGCTCAGTAGAAAGGGACCCAGTGCATTAGGCAGCCATGACAGTGCCTTCTACTGACCTTCAGCTGACCTTGGGGCAGCTCCCTCCCATCTCTGTTTGCTACCAGCAAAATCCCAACAAAGTGAGGAAGGCAGCCCTGGAAACTCGGAAACCCAGGATATAGTGGTAAGGCCTGAACACACATCCTTGTCCCCATGTGGATAAAGCCCCCTTCTGCCCCAGGCTCCTCTCTCCAGCTCTTGGGACTCAAATGTCAAAATGCTGCAGCCCAGTGAAGACATTTTCCTCCTGCACCAAGGCCTGACTTGCACACGCCTGTTTGTTTTCACCCCCCAAAGCTGTAATTAGTAGTCAGGCTTGGTTTTCCCTGCAGACTCAGGGATAGGAGTAAGTGTTAATTTGAACATTTGCAACTAACAAATGTCTTCCCATTGGCCTGCCCCACAACTCAGCAGTTTTGAGAGATGTTAGATGCCTCGAGGAAGGCAAGTGGTGGGGCAGGAGGTGGGTGGGGAGTGGCAGGAGGGCAGGAGCTGGCATTATCCAGCCCTGGATGCACTGCCATCATCACCAGGCCAAGGCTGTGCAAGTGGCAGTTTACAAACAAGTGACAGTGGTGGTGGGACAGGGTAAGAGGCAGATATCCATCCTCTTGCAATCCCAGAAGAGGGGAACATCATTCCTTGCATAGGAGTAAAACTTTTAGCTGAAAGAAAAAAGGAAAAGAAAAAAAAAAAGGTCCCTTTAAGGGAGAAAATATTATGGGGGGTGGGGGGATTCTTTGTGACCAGGCAGTGTGATTGACCCCATGAGAAATTTTTCTTAAGGTCAAACCTTTGCCCTTTGCATCCTGGTCTCCCACCGCAGGCTGAGGCTGCCTGGATATATGTCTCTATACTGAGGTCACGATTGTCTAGGGTTCAACAAAGTGGAGTCTAAGGAAAGAAGTCTGTGGGGAGAAGAGGAGGAAAAAAAATAATAATGACCAGGAGCACAATTCCATCTGCTGCATGGACTTTCCCAGTGGGTTCGTGGTCCATTCCTGTTCTTTCTCTCCCTCTTGTTGTCGCGGTTGTGTTTTTCTGGTCCACATCTCAGCCCCCCACCCCAGCATCCTTGTAGAATTTAAAAACTAGTTAAAGAGAGGACATCATTCACTTTTCCTCTCTTCAAGGGGGGAAAATGTTTGCAAAAGCATCCATCAGGACGGTGAGTTATTCACTTTGGTTTCATTTCCAACCCCTGGGAATACCAAGGAGGAGAGGATATGGCTTTGTCCCCTACCCCTTTGTCTCACTGTCTCATTTCGTCTCTCTCAATCATTCCACCTCATTCTCCATCTCTCCTCTCTCTCTCTCTCTCTCTCTCTCTCTCTCTGAGGGGATACTGGGGATTTAACTCAGAGGTGCTCAACCACTGATCCACATCCCCAGCCCTATTTTGTATTTTATTTAGAGACAGGGTCTCACGGAGTTGCTAAGTGCCTCACTGTTGCTACTGTTGCTGAGGCTGGCTTTGAACTCGGGATCCTTCTGTCTCAGTCTCTATAGCTGCTGGGATTACAGGCATGCACCACTGCACCAGGAACCTGTCTCTTTTTATACTTGTGTATTTGGGTCTTTCTCTTCGACTAGAATCTCTACATAACCAATTGCTCCTGATACATCAGTGAGGCGTTCAGCATCTTGGGCCAGCTGTGATCTAACAGTCCACTCAGCAGTCACTCACTAGTTGTATTTTCCACCTTGTTTTAGCACCCCTAGGCCTTGTGCACACTGAGTAACTTTGCTTCTATTAGCTCTCTGGATAATCTTTTATTTTAGAGACCCTGGGCAGACCACAAACCGGGCTCAGGCTGCAGACCGAGACCTGACCTCTTTTTATGTATTTATGTCAAAGGGGCATCTGTAGGATAGCTCAGTTTTCAGGCCAATAGTTTTGGGATGGTGGCATGTGAGTAGTACTTGTGGTGTGTGTGTGTGTACATGTGCATACATGCAGCATGTTACTGGGACCTATTTGGGGGATGCTATTTCATTCCAATGGAGAAATATGAAATTTATGGAAAAAAAAAAGCTTTTCCTGTTTGTGAAAGAAGGAAATTGGTGTTATTTCTAGCAACTAGAAAAGACCTTCCTAGAGCGGGCAGAGCCAAAGCAGTCAGATGGCACATGTAGGCAGGGGATTCAGTAAAGAGCGTGGTCTTTTGGGTAAAGGAATAAGGGCTCAGAAAAGGTCAGGTGACTGCGTGAGTGCTGGAAGCACATGGCATGAGGCTGGTGGACCCTTCTCTCTTGGAACTGGACCCAGCTGCAGGGTAATTCAGGCACAAGGCAGAAGACTGTCGACTGAACACTTGGGGGAACGTGTGTCACGTTGAAGTGAAATCCGTGGCTTTCTTGAGTGCTGTGAGGATGTATGGCCAAGGCTAACGCTCAGCTTTTCAGTGAGTGTGATCAGCACACACTGAAGCTTTAGGAAAGAATCATAATTTGCAAATTGCTGAGTTTTTTCAGCAATGGGGGACGTGGCTGGCAACACGCGTGGCTCAGGGTGGACAGTGATCTGTGGGAAACCCAAGGGAAGAAGGATAAGAGTGGCTGCCTGGAGATCGGAGATGGTGTTCCTGCTGGTCTGAACATTGGAGAACCCTGCAGTGTAGCATCTTAATCTGGACCTGGGACACAGACTTACTGGCAGCTGAGCAGGGAAAGATGTTTGCCAGCTTCTTGCCTCACATACAACATAACCCAGAACCTTGGCATTTAATCCCACGGATATTTGCACAATGACCTAGGTCTTCATTACTGTGCTAATCCTCAGCAAAATAGCAAAGTAGGTGAATGGTGCCTTGGTGCCTTTGGCTTCTGGACTCTCCCCTCCTTCTATGTCTCGGCCCCCACCTCTGCTCACCCCTTGGGTCCTCTCTTCCTCTCAACCTGATGCCCAGGGCTCCTTGCCCTCTGCCCCATAAGGATTCTCTGAAAAACACAGCTCTCTATCACTCACGTCTTGGTTATCTTCCCCAAGAACGGGGGCATCTCTTTATGTTCCGGAAGGCTTTGTTCTTCATGGAGGGATAGATTGTGAGTTCCACGGGGACCGATGTTTTCATTAGTTTTGATTGTCATCACATCCCCAGGAGCTAGAACAGTGCCTGACGGATAATAGGTGATCAATAGATTTTTACTGAATGAATGAATCAACGGGAGTGAATTCAAGTGAGCTTTTCCTTGTGTGTGAGGGGAGTGGCTAGAGATGGGAAGGGGCACTGAGATCACCCATGGTCTCCAAGGTCCCACATATGGGCTCCCACCTCCTCTGCCCCTGCAGGAGGTAATCCCTTAAATAACTTTTAAAGATGCAGCTTTCTTTCCGTCAGACTCTCTGGGACACTAAAATCCTCGGCTTTGGTTTCTGGCAAACTTTCCATACTTTCAGGGCAAAGAAGGTTTCCTTTCCCACTCTCCCAGGCCCTCGGCTTCATTACTGTGACCTCTTGTAGCATGGTGGTCAGTGCCTCACGTTCATTCGCCCCAGGGGGATAACAAAACTGCATATGCAATGTCCACCTCTGTCCTCATGGCGTCAGGAACAGAACGGCGTCTTCCCTTTCACAAACCTCCAGCGCAGGCATCTCTTTTGCACGGTTCACTGCTTAATAGTAAAATCGATCTGCTTCTGGGCAGGGGCGTGGGGCCTGGTGACTTGGCCTTAAACAAAGTCACGCCTGCAAAGGACAATTGCCCAGAGCTGTCCCTCTCTGAGGACTGCCCCTTGTTAAGGTGTGAGATGGAAAGTTGACAATGGAATTAAATATTTTGGGCTGTTTGGAGAGCTATTTTTAATATGTGCCAGGGATGTGGTATTCCTTGTTTAGACCATCTTCAATTTGCCAGGGAGCTCTGTGGATGGAAAATGTGAGCCAAAGGCCTGAGGTGGAAAGGAAATACACATGATCTGGACCCATGCAGCTGTTCCAAGCTGCTGGGGTTTGACTTCTGTGTGTATTAGGGGTGGTTCTTCCTTCATTCCTAGACATTCTCTCTTCTACCTTTCAGCAGGCGGGTAAACGCCCATCAGCAGGACCATGCCAGCCAGCTGTACCATCCACAGTGTATTGTATACATAATGCAACACCATTAACTGTAATGCTGTCACACGGCAGAAAGAGCATTTGGGAAGTGCAGGGAGAAAGGTAGGAATCTGCTGACCGGTGGGCTCTTTTATAAAATCATAAACCCAAACCTGCATTTCTCTGAGAGCAAGAAAAATCACCCACCCACCTTTTGATTACACTTTTACACAAATTAATGTCATTTTTCCTTTCCACGAGTCTTGACTGCAGGGTTCGATTTGGTCCAGCCGGTGCTGGGTAACGGGAACATGCTAAGAACGGCCGAGATAACAGCATCCCTCTTGAGGAAGAAGGTTCTCTGAGGAAATTGAGAGGAAGGAGAAAGGAGATAAAAAAGAAGAAGAAGAAGAAGGAGAAGGAGAAGAAGAGAAAAAAAATAAAAAATGCAACAACTTGCAAACACACCCGCATCTCTGTGTGCTGCTGCCGTGGCTGCTGCGTGGTTGCGTCTAAGATGGCACCTTGGTGCCCTGCCACATTCGGTCTCCTTGGTACCGAAGCGGCGCTCAGCTTCTTGTCACTGAGTGGATGATGATTATCTGCACCAGGGTCTCAAGGGTGCTCAAGCTTTGCTGGCGATTGGAGCTGAGATGCTTCAGCTGAAGGATTTTAAAAGCTATACAAGGCCAAAGAACCATTACCAGTCACTTGCTGTGTGATGCCTGTTGAAGAGGGGGTGGTGGGGGAAGGAGGGGCCTTGGGGGAGCTGCAGGGGGAGGGCATGATATCTTTATCCCCTCCCCTGTCCTCTTACTCGCCCCCTCTCCTCCCACCTCTCCACCTCCCCACGCCTTTTTAGCCACTGTACCCTTGCTGAGGCGTGACAAGGTTATGTCAGCGTGGTCTGAGAATCTATTGATCACGGCCATCAAAGATCTTTGCGGGAGTTTAGGGATTTGGTGCTTTGCATAACACCCCACTCTTCTCTGTTAACTCCTCCTGTCCCGGCCTGGGCTCCCATCACCTTGCAGCTGAGCTGTTGGCAAAACTTGCTAATTTCTGTGACAGCTGCTTTCCGAACTATACTCATAAGGCTGTCAAATCCATTGTAATTACTATTATAACAGAGCTCAGGTGCCTGACCCAGGCAGCTAAGAAGGGGAGGGATCGGAGGAAACATAGTAAGGGGAAAAAAAAAACCCACTTCTAGATGCTAATCTGCAACACATACGCACATACTCTTACACACGTGTGCCCGTGCACAGACACACACACAAGCTTGCCTTGTCTTCCCCTTGAAGGACCTCAGAAAAAAGTCTCAACAAACAACAAAGTTCTTGTTATTTTCCTTCCCAGGTGATTTTTCTTTTAACCAGTGGAAGCGGGGTAAGAAAGTCTAGACACCACCGAGTCACATGCTTGCATTTCACATGTAAGATTGTTCAGTAAGTACTTAGTGCATGTGGACTGTGGAACCAGCACTATCCTAGGTGCTGGGGCTGAATACTTGTAACACGGACAGGAATCCTGGCCCTCGTGGAACTTCCAAACACACTGGCAGAACTGCCTGTTTCACAGCCCAGAGCCACTGAGACCTCCCCCTGACCCAGTGATGACTGAATCAGTATTTCCCCCTGGTGTAAATTGCACAAACAATATATATTTTTTCACACATAATCATTATGGGCTTTAATTATGCAAGGGCAAAAAAAAAAAAAATAAGTGAAACGTTTTTTATTTGGGGTCTGCAAAAATAGGAAAAACTAAAACGTCCTAAGCTCATGAGCCTTGAAGAAAACTAACATTGGTTTTTCAGCCTGAAGGTGCCCTGTGCTGTGGGATATCTCCATGTTAGCAAGACTCCATCCATCCAGAAGGGCAATCACAGGGGGCTGCTGTCCATGGAGAAGTCCAAGTATTTCCTATACTTTGTATAGTTAGTGAGAAGTGCGAGTTCCCTGCCAGGGACCTGATGGGCAGTGTCTGTGGATACCTGCATGCAGGTATCCTGGAATGGTGCAGGGAGGGTGGTTTAGAGCAAAGACGTGTGTGTGTGTGTGTGTGTGTGTGTGTGTGTGTGTGTGTGTGTGTGTGTATTGGTCCTGGGAAGGAGGCTCAAGGGCAGGGGGCAGAGGGAGAGGACAGGGCTTCAGGGTACCACTATTCTTTACAAAAAGCACCAAGAATTCTTCCAGGATCCATGATTTATTGTCAAACCCCAAAACTGTAGTCAGGGTGTGGGGCTTCTGGGGAATACCATGTGGCCCTCAGCCTCCTGTTTGGGGTGGGACAGTGTGCCCAGTTGCCCAAGGACCAGGGCATACTCAGTCTGGCCAGAGGATACTTGCTGGCTTCCGGTCTCAGCTGGCAACAGAGGAGACTCTGGTTGTTCCTTTGCCCTTATCCATGCAGGTCCTCAGTGAGGTATGTCCCTTTAGAAGCCCTCTAGGGGCTGGCATGAATCATCTGGCTGGAGAGAGGGGAGGGGTGGAAGCTGGGAGGGAGCAAGAGGTAGAAGCCCAAAACCTCCACAGAGGGAGATCTCGCTGTGCTGTTCCCAACCCCCCTCTGAATTCTGCTCTTCATCTTTTGTTGTTCTAAAAGCCTGATTTTCGGAGACTGATGTGACCCGCAGCTGAACCACCAACATTTTTGCCTTAGTATGCTGCTTTTGAAGGTTTGGGGGCTCTGGGATGGAATCCCAGGCTCTTAGGGTCACAGTGGGACTGCAGATGCCTGGCCTGACAGCTTTGAGGGGTAGTAGCATGTGTGTGTGAAAGGGGAGAGTCATTGCCTCCGAGGACAGCATCAGGTCTGGGTTCTATACTGGGAACCAGTAGCGCTTGTCAACCTCTGCATCTAACCTGAGGCTCCAATCCCAAGATGCCTATCTGGATGGGAGCCAGCAGAGGGCCCTGTGCTGCACACACCCTGATCCTGGGCGCCCAGCCTGCCATGCAGAAGAAGGGGGAGACAGGTTCCTTTTTTCTTCTTTCCCTTCCTTTCTCTCTTTCTTTTCTCAGTCTTTAACTCTGTCTTCAGAGTTTGGGGGATATATTTGGGGTGATTGGCCTAAAAAGGCACCTTCTCTTGGATAAGCACGCTCCCCTCCCACCATGCTTTTGAATTGCACAATGACTGTATTCATAAGGTTGCCCCTTTCAAGCCAATAGATTAGAAATGAAGAGTCTGGGTCCAAGTGGAATCCTTACTAGCCAAGCTCACATCGGAAGCACGAGCAAGAGAAGTTGACATCTGCCTCCAAAATTAGATTTATTTTTAAGCAACGGGAAGCTGTGTGTGGCTTTGAGTGTGTGTGTGCTTCATCCATGTGCTGTGTCACTGAATAACTTGGACCAACTTGAACTTGGCCTTTGTGATGCCCTGTGTATTTTTTTAAAGGACTTTCTTTTTCTTTTTCTTTTTTTTTGTAATTGGTTCTTTTTAGTTATAACATGACAGTGAATTCATTTTGATATAATTGTACAAACACTTGGATTCACTATGGTGTATTCATATATGTACATAGGAAAATTGTTTCAGATTCAGTGTATTTTTATAATAAACAAAAACGTGGAAGCAGTGTCTCCAAACCCCAGCCCCGCCTCCAGAAGGGCCCTCCCCCTCCTCTTCCCCACCTTCTCCTCCTCCCCCCTCCCCTTTCTCCTCCTCCTCCTCCTCCTTCTTCTGGGCAGACAGTTTCACTTCTCCCTTGGTTTTCGTTCCTCCTTTAGGTGCTTGTGTTTTCTGATTACCTTTGTAGTGAGGAGCCGGCTGCTTCCCCACCTCTTCTCACTTCTGCTGTTTTGTGATCTTGCTGTTTTAATGAGAGCCAGTCAATAACTATGGAGAGGCGCTGACGACATTACAAAGGAACTCGCCCTTAACAAGTCAACTGTAGACGAGGTGCCAACAGGATGGACAAGAGGATTAAAGTATTTATGCCAAAATATTAGAAGCACACGCAGAATTAGCTCTCCTCGTGTTAGATATTTCACTTTTGGCAAGTCCGTATTTAAAAATCTTTTATCCTTGTTTTGCTTTAAGTATTACAATAAGCCCCGGATTTTTCACAGTTACACTTGTATATTTTCACAGCTGTTTTAATCAGAAAAAATTAATGTGCTTTTGATAGCTCAGAAATCTATCACTGGCAAAAGCTTTGCAAAAATGTGCTATGGAGTGGGGTGGAATCCTCAACATTATATATTTTGCTGGCTATTTGAAATTCATAGAATTTTTCCTAAATATTTTCTTTTTCAATTCTTGCCTAAATTAATCTAACAGCTCGGGCTGACTTCTCTGATAATCTCTTTTGTTATGAATGCAGGGATTGCTATTGTTAACATTCTTAGGAAACCCAATGTGAACTGTCTGCTACTAGCAGGAAAATACAAACACTATTTTTGCTTGTATTGGAAGTATTTACTCAAATAAAATATGTCACACAATGGGTAGACAGGACTGCCACTCTCATTGACGTCTTTATGGCTACAGTCTTAACCAGGGTGCTCCCCCGAATTTTTACCAGCAGACTATAAAAGAACTTGACTTTTGCTTCTTGAGGTCTAAGACCCATGCAGCCCCACAGACAGCTCCACATCTCAGGCATGCTGAGTTCACGTGGTCTGGGGTCCAAATGCTAGGCACACATCATGTATGAGCAAGGGTAAAGTTTTGCGCAGCACATCACCACCAACACCAACAATAATTACAAAACAACTCACAACCAGGGAAGGAAAAGACTGGGGAGGAACAAAAGAGAGGAACAAAAGTCTCCATTTGCCCCTGTTTGCCTGGCAAAGAAGAGGCTGATTTCAAGGAGAGGGGGACTCAGTGGATTAATGTGAACTTTAGTACTGAAGCAGTGTGTGTTTATTGCTGGTGACCACAAGACATAAATCTTGCAAGCACAATATACAATGCAATGCGGCCCCCAGTTTTTTCCCCCTTCTCGGGTCTCAATTTGTGTGTAAGTGTGTGTTAAGTGCCGTTGAAAAATAGTGACCTTTAATAAAGGATTGTATCCTGCGACTATTTTCCCAGACACACAGTGACCTTTCAAACCAGACTGAGGTGGGGGGGGTGGAGTTTGGACTTTGAACTGGCCAGACCCTGCTGTGCTCCTCTGTGAGCCTGGCCACTTTTTATTGTGTCACCAGGGAGCGTTCTGTATGCAAAGCAGGCCGGGCTGGCAGCCTGAACCTTTGCAAATCAATTTGTCTGTGAAGGCGAGTCCACTGGAGTGAAAGATGGTCTAACAGGGCTCACTGCCCCCTCTCTTTGTGACATCATCGCCTGTGGAACTCTTGTCAGTCATGTTGCCCAAAGGACCGTTGGGGGTGGGTGGAGTGCTGGGGTGGGGGATGAGGGGGTGGGAGGGGTTAATCCTGGTGACCAACTGTGGCCTGAGAGACAAGGGGGACAAAGCTGGGGGTGGGCGATTGGCCTGCCTGGGAGGGTGCAGGGGGAGGGTGTCATTTAGAGCCGGTGGATAGGTATTGTTGCCTGGCCCTGGTAGCCAACTCCACTGTTCTCTCTTCCTCTGGGTCAGGCATTGATACAGGAGAGATCCACTATCTCCCATGGACCGAGAGAGAGTGAGGGTTCTCAGGAGATGTCAAAGGTCAAATGTCAAAGGGGCAAGAGCATTAGTCCCCAGCCAACAGAGTTGGCATCCCCAAACTCTAACCTTTGACTGTTTCCATCAAAAATCCTGAGCTACAAGCCCATCTTATAGCAAACAGTTTCATAAAGGCTAATATTACTATTGATTTCTTAAGTCTTTCCAACACACAGGACTCCACATTAATCAGTAGCTAAAAATACCAGGAAAGATAGAAAATTTCAATTACTTTGTTTCCTAATTCAAATTTCTTCAAGAAGTCCCTCTAAAATGGAAATCTTGCATTTTTTCATAAAATGGTGGCTAAATTAATTTTCTATATAAGCAATGAATCATCTTTATGCTCCACATAAGAAGGACAGCAGAGCTGACCTGGTGTGGCAATGCTGGCTGATTTGCCTCCTGAAGAGAAGTCTAGGGTGAAGATGTCAAATTCTTGACCCATGGGCAGGTTGAAGACATGAGCCATCCACAGAACCTTTTGAAATTGCAGGGGTCAACAGGGTGGATCCTAGAGTTGGATGAACTTGAGTCTTAGTCCTTGTTCTGTTTCACTGGTCCAATGATGGGAACTTTGGCAAGTTACCAAAGGTCTTTAAGCCCTGGTTACCTCATCTATGTAACAGGCATGAGAAATAAACTGAGAATGAATATTTAAGGCATGTAGACTGTTCAGCAGAGTGCTGGTAACTAGCTCTCAGTCAGTATAAGCCCTGGTGCTAACATCAGATGTGATGATAATTGAGGTGGAGTACTAAACAGGATGTAGTTGTATATAGATGGATGAAGTATAATTTGAATTTTGAATCACTTTAACATCCGTGAGACAGTTGTTTCGTTTGAAAGACCTTTGGAGGTTTGGGCAGAATTGGTGTTTTATTTTGCAAATTTGTAGATTGAATTTAAGGCTATCGATTTGCATCATATATGTAGCATTATATATACACACACACATATAAATATATGCTATATCTGTGCTATACACACATCATTTTTTTTCTGACTACCAATCTATTTTCAGTTATAACCCCCAAGCATAGGACACTAAAATTTATTTGTGTATCATGTCCTTTTTCCATGGGATCACAGGATGATTTGCAGAGAGTCAGTGTTGAGCTGACAGGGAGAAAATGTTTTTGGGAGCAGGATTCGAAAGGGGAAGTGAGTGTGAGGCAAGACTAGCCATCCATTTGCAAAGAGCACAGAGGTGATGGGCATGGGCTGGAGTCTGAAAGAAGAATTCTAAAAACAATTTAATTTTTAAGTGGAGTTAATCAGAAATGGTGAATTGGAATTAGCTGAATGTATCTTATTTGAAGGAAACTGTTTTACTGATCCTTTTATTTGGAAACTAACAGTGAGGGAAAAGTAATGGGGATTTGGAAAGTGATACGAACATAAGAATTTCAGAGCGATCGGAAGCAGCATAGAATATTGTAGATGAAGAAGTAAAAGTATTAGAGGCAGGAAGTTAAGAGTTAGGCCAAATGTCAGATATTGGAACCAAAGTTAGGGTCTTAGAATGTGTTAAGGATAATAATTATGGCAACAACACAAACCCAACAAATAAAAAGCCAAACAGATAATACAGAAACCACAACAAAAAACAATCTTTTTAACTATACATTTAGCAGTGTAAAATGAAGCCTTTGAAAAAGAAAGCTTAAAAAAAAAAAGGAAAAAAAAAAGGGTTATATCGGATATTACTTATGAAATACTCAAGATTTTGGGATCCAAAGCAGATCTAATTATACATTCCCCTAAATAAAGAAAAAAGTGAAAGAAGGAAGACATGCACATCCAGGTGGAACTGTTTACTCACTGTGTGGGTTCAGTTATCCAAGGTGTCAACTCACATTTCCTGGGCCATAAAACTGCATGGCTGCAAAGGTTGATCCAGCACCAACAGCATCTCAGGTGGGCATCCTCTGGCCCCTTGGCTTCCACTCAACTTACAAAGAGCTCCATTGTACTCCCTAAGTGGGAGGTGAGTCAAGGTCATTTCAGCCAGAACTTGGAAAATGTCTGGTTTAGAAACAGGGCAAGGGAGAGAAACTTCTTGGAAATGGATAAGGAGACTCCACTTTTAGGAAAGCTGGCTGTATTGATAACCCTTAGAAGTGCTTAGGCATGACAGAGACGGAATTGGAAAAAGCCATGGGGGAAATTGAAAATAGCATGGGTCCTTTGTCCTTGTTCTATTCTGCTGTTTTTCTTAGACCTTGGAAAACCCTCCTTGAATCCTCTCCTTCCACTGCTTGTGAATACATGAAATTGCATGATCTTAGAAGTCCTCTTCTACAGTAAGAGAAAGTTGATTCCTATTATCAGCTGGAATTATGAAGAAAAAAAAATGGGAATTCATAAAGAGACAAAAGCAGGGCATTGGTCCCTAGGGCAGGGCAGCCATTAGCCAGAGAAAGTCTGGATGCATGTGATCTGGAAGGTGGCCAACACGCTGGTAGGAGCACAGCCCTTCACCAGAGCAAGGAAACTCGGACACTATCTTTCCCCTTCTGTACGCAAAGGAGGTGAAAATGGTGCCATTTTCTGCTCTTGTCCTGGTCATACGGTGTGCTTTAAAAGGGGTCATGTTCTGGAACCTGGCCCACTGTGGCCTGAGAAATGAACATCTTGATCAGTCCTAGGGTGATATGTCAGAGGAAAGTAAGAGGTGAGAAAGGGCAGGGCCTCTTATTCTAATATACTCAACTTGGCAACTTTAACGACCCATCAGATGAGAAGCCAGTGCCTGGTTGGCACAGCAGAATAGGAGCTTCTGTGTGTTTCCACTGGGTTGCAGATGCCAGAAATTCCTAGAACAGGGGCCTGGAGCATTCTACAAAATCAGCTTGGGCATGTGCCTAGCAGAGCATGTGTGGATGAGGATGAGGATGATGCTCAACACGAGGGAACTGTCTCATGGTGTGCCTACTCATGAATGACCAAGTGAAGCCTCTAGGGCAGGCTCTGCATCTCCAGATTAAAGTTCTTCAGGATCCAGTACTAAGCCAGCAGGCAGTGGCCAGAAACTCTGCCAGTGGGATGACTTCACCGTCGAGGCGGTTATGTAGTGGGGCAAGGAAGAGATGAGGTCCCAGGAGAGATTCCTCTGGCATTGGGAAAGGGGATGTTTGGGGCCGTAAGGAGAAAACACAAGAGTGGTTAATCTGATTTTTTGTAAACCCTGATTAACTTTATTCAAGTGTCTTGTATGCTTAGAGATTACCTGATTTCTACAAAGGCCATAGAAAACTGCTTAGGGCTCTGTTCTGATCCTACAGATGTGAGCACAAAAGTCCAGGAACTGCCCGTTACCAGTTAGACCTGGATCAAGGACTCATAACTTCATACATGCAACACTAGATTATTTTCTTTCTTTTAAAAATACATTTTAATTGGGTATGATAGACCTACAAGGAAGCTGTATGTGTTCAATGTAGGCTTGCCAGTGGGTTGAAGAGAAGTCCACCCTATGAAACCATCACCATAAACAGTGTTATAATCTTAATCACCACCTCTGCAAGCCCCCACACCTTTTTGTGATAAGAACATTTAACATAAAATCTCCCTCTTACATTTTTAAATATGCAATATAGTATTGTTAACTCTATGCAATATATTGTATATTAGATCTCTAGGACTTAACTCATCTTGTATAACTGAAACTGCGGATCTCCTGGACCCCACCCCTGGAAACCACCATTCTACTCTGTGCTTCTTTGAGTTTGACTATCTTAGACTCCTCATATAAGTGAGTCATCTTCAAAGTACGTTCATAAAATTGAGCTTCAGTTAGGATTACAAGACAAAGTACAGGACACCTGTCTACATTTGTATTTCAGAAAAAAACAACAATTTTTATATGCGCAATATGTCCCAAATATTGCAATGGACATACTTAGACTAAAACAAAATTTATTGGTTATTTGGGATTCAAATGTAGTTGGGTATCCTAATATTTTTAATTTTTCCTAAATAGGTCAATTTTTGTTCTAGGCTGAAGATTACTATAATAGTCAAAGCACAAACATTGCTACTATAGACATGGTTTGTACTGCAAGTTTTGTGTTTGGTAAGATTTTGGTTTTTGCGATTCAGCCAGCATTTTCTTGTGTGCCTCTTGAGCAGCCTGGCCAGGCAGAGCAGCAAGGGCTTAACCTGATACAATGACACACACATAGGCTCAGTGCATGGTGCCTCCTAAGACACTTGTAGCTAACATCATTCCCTTACTTGAGCCATGTGCAGGTCTGGAGGGAGGCAGCCTGGTATGACTACTCATGTAGCAGATGAAGAAACCAAGACTCTGAAAGTTTTGGAAGGTTTTGGCTTCTGGTCTAGTGATTTCCATACTAGGTTGGTAATACTAGGTGTTGATTTGTGGCCATTTTGACATGGTTCTGCTGAGAAATGACCCCATGCTCCTGCCTTTCTAGAGAAGAAAGAAAAAGCCTTCCCCTTAGACTTCCAGTCAGGATGCTGGGGAGGCTTTTGGCTACCAGCATCTGTGGCCAGCAAGTTTTCGCTATGAGCTCTTTGATGCTATAGGTTGTGGCTCCAGGCCACATGGAGCTGAGAAGCATTCCTGCCACTACCCTTTCTCTGTGCCCATCTGTGGACCTGCAGAGTCCTATCTATGAGGAATCCACTGTGCAATTCTTGCCAACCACTTGCCCATGTCTGCAGGATGGCCCTTCTTGGGAAGTGTGCATGTTTGAAGGACATTCTGGGAGCAGGTGATTGAAAGCTAATTTAAACAGGGGGGATACAGGAGTCCCATAACCCAACCAGAGTCAGAACAACAGGCAGGATCCCTGCTGCCTGGACTGGAGCATTGTCAATATTCTCTCAGGTTCCATCTTCCCTTGGCTTTATTTGTTCTAACCACAGATGGTTTCTCTTTGCAAAGGGAAACAGTTGGCTTCTGACTTTCAAACTTACAACCTCCCAGTGAGTAGGACAGGAGGCTCTCCTCTGTCAGCTCCGGTTAGAAAACCTTGGGGAATACTCCTATTGGACCCTCCTGGTCACATGCTCATCTCTGGACTCATCACTGGGACCACAGCAGTGGGTTGCTCATCTTCGTGGTTATCCCTGAACCCATCATTGTAGCCCAGAGATGAAATTCTCTGCCCTCATTGGAACCATTGGCTGTGTTGAAGGAGAGCACTTTCCAAACAGAATGGGGAAGTTCTGTTACCAGAAGGGAGGGTGATGCTCTTGACTTCTTGTCAATTGAGCATTCGGGACAAAAAAGATCATACTGGCTGGTATGATCTTCCATGATCACCTGCCCCATGGAGGTAGGAGTATGACCTTTAATTGGGTCTCTGCCTGACTAACTACATATCCTTTTGGTTTGGCTTGGGCGCTAGGATAGGGTTGGCACATACCTTCCAAAGGAAAAGCAGCATTGTGCTTGTGACTTAGGGGTCAACATACTTTTAGCGATTTGGGAGTAATTGTCTTTGCAGACATTCTGTGAAGCATTTGCTCAATGCCTAGTAAAGTACTAAGCAGTTTAGAAGTTTCAAAAACAAAAATTTCAAAAGAGAAGACAAGGTCTCCATCTTGCAGGAATTTATAATCTTAGAGTGACAAGATGTCCACAGTTGAAACACTTAGAGGTGTGTTCCTTCTAGGATGTGTCTATGGTGTCTGTAGATCAGGATTGGAGCTCTGTGGTATATCCAGGGCAGAGAGAGGGCCTTGGGCTGGAAAGTATGGAAAGTTGCCTGCAGGGATTTGATCTGGGCTTGGAGAACAAAGTGTAGGGTGAATGTAGGAGGCTGAACTCACAGATAATAATGGTTTTAAAATTTTATTACATCTTTGAATAGATAAATGAAAATTGGTTTTGTGAAGGATGTAGCCTGGGTGGATACTGCCTCGGGGTGAAGACTCAGGTTTCTTTTTCCAGGAATAGGAAATATATTTGGTTCTTGGCTGAAACTTGGGTTTTGGCGAAGGACCATTGGCTTTCTATGGAATCTATGCTTTGCTAACACTCCCGGAGGTCTCAGCTATGGATCATGTAAATGGCCACGGAAAAGTGAAAACCAATTACACTTCTTATCCTGAGCACACTAGAACTTGTTTATGAATGGATAAATGGGAAATGTTAAGAGAGAATTTGAAAAAGACCACGGATAGCAAGTCAAATGGAATTTTTCATGAAGAATTGAGAAGGAACGGGAATAACAGCGTCTTAAGAGTTCAGCAGGTCTGGGTGTGAATTTTACCTCTGAGCTTGCTGAGGGTATGACCTTGGGCACTGAGTGTCTGTTTCTGGGTCTGTAAAAGGGAAATAAAGGTAAAACTTACATCACAAGTTTTTTTTTTTTTTTCTTTCTTAGTAAGATGGACTTTCTAATGTAAAATACATAGCACAGTACTTAGCAAATAGCAAAGATTCAATAAATAATCGTAATAATTATGGTAAGGAATATAAACTGGATGTAGGCAGGAGGAGCTGGAGCATCGAGGCACAGTGTCTACTGTGTGTCTGACACTGGGCTAGGTGGGCACTTGACTCACACAATTCAGCTGCACCTCTGCAAAGACATGCGAGGAAGATATTGAGATCTTCATTTCAAAGATGAGGAAACAGAGGCTCCAGGAGGCTAAGGGACCCCAGTGAGACTGATTTGAACCTAGGTGTGTCTCATTCCAGAATCCTGTGGGGGCAGATGAAAGGCAGCTGGTGAGGAATTGCCAGGTGATTTCCAGGCCAGGGCTTTGTAGACCCTCCATTCACTGACTTAGAAGGGTCCCCGGAGGTGGGGGCGAAAGGGACAGTGATGAAATCCATTGCAAATGCTTGCTAAAGACCAGAGAGACAGGTAGGCAGTTTCTTTTGAGCCAAGAGCCCCAAGGTGCTGTAGTCAGTAGCATTTATTCAGGAATTTTTCTTTCGCTCACACACACACACACACACACACACACACACACACACAGAGTCCCTAAGAACTGCTAAGCAAATGGGAACCTTCCCCTCCCCTGGGTCAGTACCTCCCCTCTCAGGGAGTCCTGGAGCACTTGGGAACCTCTTGCTTCTGTGACCCCTTTTTAGCCCCATGGAAAAGGGATGTTGGCTCAAGCTTCCTGAGTGGGGGAAGCAGGCAGCCTCTGTGATGGCTCCCGTCTAATGAAAACATTGCAAGACGGACATGGCATAAAGCAAAGCCAAGCCACTGATGTGTGGGCAGGTGTGGGGAGAAAAAGAGACAGAAAAGTTTTGAGCATGCAAAGTTGAACTGCTGAGATGCAAGATATCTTCATAGCATGGGAAAAGGGGCTAGTAAGATCTAAGGCTGTGGTAAGAGGGTGACTGTTTCATCATGGCTCTGCCAAGCAGAGGGGACAGCCAAATCCAAGGAGCAGACACCCTACACATGCCCATTTCTTTGATTTCAAAGTGTAAAATATTCAAGCAGACCCCTCACAGCTGGCCCTCTCCCCGACTCCCCACCCTGCTCTCTGTTTCTGTGCTGGTTTTATTTTTCTGGTATAATGCAAGACTGCTAGTACATACTGCATTTACTCTCCCGTGATTTTAATTTTTATTTCCAGTGCATATTTTAATTCTTCACAACTAAATGTTTTTCTCTGGTGGAGTATCCTGGCTCTTACTTAAAATCCCAGCCCATTTCTTTATTTGGTTGTGACTGTTGGGACTCAATTTGGAGGCTTTTAAAAAGTATTATTACTATTATTGCATTTTAAGAAAAAGAAATCAAATCGCCAGCAATATTTCTAGTGCTTAAAATTCAAAGCAGTTTGCAATGGTTCTTTGCTCTTGGAGATGGAGCTGATTTCAGTTTACAGCCCGTTGTCTTCACACCCATCTTAGTGACTAATACTGTAAGATGGATTTCCTTTTTTTTTTTTTTTTCCTCCCTTGAAGTGGGTTTCAAATCCCCAAAGAATTTCTGGGAGGGGAAAAAATCCTTTAATTGAAAGCAAGAGAAAACAAAACAAAAAAGCATAAGAGAGCTGACAAAAATATCATGTTTAATGAAACCGAGTTCCATCCCTGCAGATGGCTGTGGAGGCGCAGAAAGACCTAAAGATAGAAAAACGGGTTTCCTTTACGTGCTTTGTAAAGTGTGGCTTTTCTTTTGAACATTGCATGTGTGACTGACCAGAGCCTCTGAGCCCTGAGCCCTGAACCAGCAGGTAGAAGGAGGCCAGTCTACCCTTCTCCACTGTTCTGGTCCTCTATGCATAATCCAGTCTCAGCCACAGACTAGCTAGGCATCCCTGGACCAGGGATTTAACCTCCCTGAGCCTCAGTTTCCTCCTTTGTAAACTGGTGGGAATTTCACCTACCTTCATGGCTTTTTACAAGGATTATTTGAGATAAGGTAAGGAAAGTTCTTGGCACAATATCTGACCCTTAAATGGTGCTGGTTATTCCTGTGATCTGATCCCCCACCCAGGCTCTGTGTACAACCTGATCATAATCTGCTGTCAACTGGTGGGGTTCTGCACGGATCAGGGGCTTCCTGGATGCAGGATACTAAGGGGGCCCCTTCTAATACTTATGGGCTAAATGAGTAACAAGAATAACAGAAATGCTAAGACAGATTTCTTAAAATAAATGGAGACAGTACCAGTCTCTCTGAACTTCCTCTTTAAACCCCTTAAACAAACAACTTAAGCCAAACACATTAAAAAAATTTTTTTTCACAAGTCCACAATTTTGAAATTGACTTTATTTCCTTAGGAATTAAGGACTTTCAGGTTTTCCTGTTCTGATGATCAATTTTCTTTTTCTGTCTTTTCTGCCTTCTGTCTTTGGAATTACTCTGAGACTGAGAGGACTTGGGCATGTTTTGAGGCTGAAAATGGATTTGACCCTTTCTCATTAAGGAAGGATGCTGTGTCTTTAAGAATTATGTATGTATGTCTGGTCTATAAATTCTAAGGTATCAGTGGCAAAGTTTATTCTGGAATCTTCTTTGCTAGAGAACAAGGAGGACCTGTAGATTTCTAACCCACCTTTTCTATCTTCATTTTCACACACACTACTTCCTGTCTAACCACCAGCAATTTTAAACATGTAGCTAGGGGCTCTGACTTCTCCCAGTATCCCTAGCCTGCCTTCTTCTTGACCTCACTTCCTTTCTCTTCCTCCCTACCCTTTCTGGTTTTCCAGCATGGCAGTTCATCTTCCTGTACATTATCTGTCTGTCTGCATCCCTTTTAAGATAGGATGTGGGCACCTTACCCCACTGAATTGGATTTATCGAACCCAGGGTGTATCATCTCCTTTTTCTCTTCTTTCTTGTTCCCTTTTAGTTTATTTCTTTTTATGCACCTTGCAGCTACATTTCTGGCTAGAATTCCACATTTTAAAAAAATTCAGAAAACTTTTATTCCGACGTCCTTTCCTTGATAAAAATTTCATATTTACAACCCAATTGGTCTGAGAGAGAAATAGCAGCTGTTTTTCAAAGTATAAAATGTTTCACTGTAGGAACAATAGCTGGTACACTAACGGTGAACTCATTTATTACAAGGATTGACATTTCACTTTTACGAAACTTGTCTATCGTGCAATTTGAGGCAAACCCCTGCTCCTTTATAGGTTTTTCATCTAATCCTTTTTTTTTCTTCCCCTCTCCAGCTCTTCATTGCTCCATCCTGGCCATCACCAATTTGGTAGAAACTTAGCAGCAAATGCATGTCCTTACATTCATGCGGTCAATGAAGTCAAGAACTTTTTTCTTGCTTTGTCAGGGTAAGATGAGGCCAGGGTGGGTGTGAAGGGGTAATGCCACTTTCTAATCACTTGGAAAATATACCCTTCTCTTTGACTTTGCTTTTGTGCAGGCGCCTTAAGCTTGTTAAGTCACACCTGGCCCCCAAATAATTGCATCCTCCACATTAAAGTTTATTGCCCCCCTGTAACAGAGATGAGATGAAAGCTGGAAAATTTGGAGACAGACCACAGGCTTTTCCTAAGCAGTGGAATTCACTAGGGGTTAGCATTGTGGGGACGCAGAACATCAACAGGCAGGAGAAGACTCCCTTAGGGATGCTCGGCACCCACACGTCCTCCAGGGGCAAAACATACCTGATGTAGCAAAAATGACCCATGCTTGGGAGACTGGTTCATGACATCTGATCCTTGTTTGGTGATCTTTGCTGATCTACATTTTAAAAATCATTTTGTTTTCAAATTGCCTTGAAACAACTTTTTGCCTTCATCTCTGCCAAGGCCACAGGGCCAACAAGGGTTAAATTTAGTTAGCTGCGTCTCTGCTTAAAGACAGGCGCCCACCTCTCTCTGTGTGTCTCTGTCTTTGTCTCTCTCTCTCTCTCTCTCTCTCTCTCTCTCTCTCTCTCACACACACACACACACACACACACACACACACTCCAACTTAAAGTGGTTTAATTTCCATTATGAAAGGTGAAGTCCTGCTAGGCAAGTACCCTGGGGAACAAAGTTAACAGCATACAACCGGAATACGGAGTCTTAAAAAGATTAACTTCTTTTTTTTTTTTCCTAAGGGCAATAAGGAGGTCGACAGGCTGTTTTCGCCCCTTTTCCATCTCTCTCCATGTGCTGCTTCTAGAACGTCCTGGTGCTAAGGCCTGGCCTCACAAAAGGGAACAACCGTTCTTGTCCAGACACATTGCAGACTTCTGGCAAAGCAGGGCGAGCTCACGAAAATTTACACTTTTCCTGGCACCTGGCCGAGAGTATGAGCAGGACTTGGCTTGGGTTTGCTTTCAGTTAGAAAAGCCCTTTGGGGCCGGTGGAGAAGAAGGTGGGGGTGGGTAGCAGCAAGATCCCCGTGAAGGGTCAGAACTGCTGAAATAAATATCAGCTTGGCTGGGAAGAGCCATGCCTGTAATTATATCTGCCCAATGACTTATAATCAGCATACTTAGTGGAGCCTGTAACTTTGGCGTTGTCTCCTCTTGTGTCGATATGGGTGGCACTGACGGTGCGGGCAGAGGGCAGAATAACACCTTGATTTTTAAAAAGCAGGGGTGCTAGTGGGGCTTGTTGATGTTACACAAATGGCACTCTTATTGCAGATACCTTTGAAATAATGCCAGTGGGGCATTTGCTGGAATTTCTGGTGGTGGGGACAGGGTTCTTAAGGGATCTTGGGGACTGGGGACTACATTTTAATAGGGGAATCCTATGCATGGAGGCATTTAAAATTCCAAACAAAGCTGGGTATGTGAGTGAAGCTCAGACTTGTCATTTGGGTCCCACCCTCTGAGGGAGGATCTACTTTGGAGCTCAACCTGCTGGAGCCCATTCTCCATCTTTCTCCTTTGAAAACTTGAGTGAAACCAGCCGTCTGCCAGTTAGTCCACAGGCTGTGTGTCATTTCCTTCCCCCTCCAAGCCTCACTCTTTCCACAAAGGAGACTTTTCAAATTAATGTTTTCAGTTCATTAAAGACCTTTTTGCAAACATTTCGTTCTGGGGCAGGCAGCATTTCATCTGGAAGCGGTCAGACGCACGTTGGCGGCGGCGCAGAATGGTGTGAGAAAGAGAACAAGACAAATCCAGCTCAAATCCCTTCTCCCCGAGTGGACAGACGGTGTGCCGTCAACCTCAGATGGGTCTTCCTTAGAGGATGGAGGGATTTCTTTGGAAGGGAAAAACACCATCAATGAAGAAAATTATTTGCTCTCATTTGTTTTGTAAAACTAGCAAGGGAGTAGGGGAGCGGGACTTTCATTCCTTTTCTCTAAACAAACAAATAAATAAATAACAGCATTCTCTGGGAACGAGCAATTCACAACTGTGCCCCTTTGTCTTGCTTTTGCTCACATTCATTCTAGCTTCTCCAGGGCTCTGTGCTCTGGGATTAATGCATAAAAATTCTTCTGTCTCCACGAGAAACCATGGCCTTCCCTTCCCTGCCAGTTTAGAATGAGGCACCTGGAGAATCTCATGCACAGGGCTGGCTTTCCCCAGAAGACACTAGTGGAGCCAACTAGCAGTACCCTGACAGGTAAGCACTTGGGGCTGGCTGGATGAAATTTCACAAGTCCTTCAGTCCACATGGTACTGAAGGTAGGCACAAAGGGTTTGCATTTCTGCTGTGGTGGTCGCCCCTGCCCTGGAGAAAACAACCAAGAATATGAGAGCAGGAAGGAACCTAAACATTACCTAGTCTGTTTTAAAAATTTTGTAAGGGATCTCAGAATTAGCTCTGTTTTCGGCTGTTTCATTCGGTGGAGTTTGGCAGAAGATTTCCAGTAGGCCTCAAGTTCCATGAGGCTTTGGACTTGTTTGTGTTATTCATGTTACTTGCACCAAGTCAGCTTGGGTAAACATTTGTTAAGTGAATAAAGAACGAATAATGTAGCTTAAAAGGAGTTTGAGAACCATGCATCTTGTCCTTTCACCCTCTCCTACCATCTGTTTTCTATTGAGACCAGAGAAACTGAGTGAGTTTCTCAGGGTCCCTGAGTTGGTCACTAGGCCTAACAAATACCTATGCCTAACCAGCACCTATGCCTAACCAGCAGCCAGACTAGGTCCTCCTGCATCAATAGGACCCAACTAAACCCACAAATGCCTGATTCTCAGGGCCAGCTTTCGGGTAGCAATACCCACTCACCATCCAACCAGTGAAGAGTGGGGCCTTTGAGGTCAGGAGCTCCACATGAGCAGGGGTTGTGTCTCCTTGGCTCATCACTGTGTGCCATATGTCTAGTACAGGGCTACTTTTTTATGGTCATATTCAAACACAAAAGCATAAATTCAGCTCAAGTTCGCCCATCTTGAATAATTTAGAAAGTAAGATAATGCTCAGTACTAAGTTTGTCCTCAAGGACTCTAGGACCATGAAGGTCTTTGGGGGCCTCACTAGAGCACTGGCACTGACAGAGCCCCACTCCCATAGCACCGGCTTTGGTGGCAGCAGCAGCAGCAGCAGCAGCAGCAGCAGCAGGTAAACGAGATTGCACAAGGGAATAAGAAGTTCTTGCCTTGTTGGAATAGAGTTTGAACATGGCTGCCAGTTGCTCCTACCCCTATAATCTTCTCATTCTTGTCCTTTGTAAATAACACATTTCTACTGCATGAATCTATAGGGTGGTGTGAAAAGCACTGGACAACTGAAGTAGCAGATTTGAGGGCTAGAGCTGGCTGCAGAATTTCCTGGTTTTGTAACTGTGTGCAGGTCCCTTGTCCTATAAGACCTTCTGTTTCTGCATCCATCAAAAGGGAAATCAGAGCATGTGGATTTGCTGTACACAACAGCTGTGTGACCTTGGTCAAGTTTCTTCATCTTTAGCTCTAAGCCTCAGTGTCCTTAATTGTAAAATGGGTTATTACCAGAATGCGCCTTCCAGAGTCCATGTAAGGAACTAAGGTATCCAAAAGGCTCAGCAGCATAAGTGTTTGGTATGTTGCTGTCATACTTATTCTCATTGCACAGCAATTATAAAAACTACATGGAATGCTTCATTCCATAGAAGAATTCTGTATAATATAAGGGATGGCTATTGAATTTTTAATTATTTCCTCTGTGAATACAATCACCTACTTGTATTTACACTTAGCTCTGTTTTACAAAAATCTTGAAGGTGAATGGTTCCAAATGAAAGCCATGATGTTAGTTCTTCCCAGTGTTCTCCCCACATCTCGTCTCTTGCTTTGCCTGTCCTCAACGCATCTCCTCTTCCCGTGTTTCCTGTCTCAGCAAATGGCGTCACCATCTCTATAATTGCCCAAGCCAACGGAAGGAAGCAGTAACTACCTCAGCTTCATAATCAATCAATTACCAAGTGCTATCAATTCCCCCAGGTAGGGGGACCCTTTCTAAGGCTGGATAGACCTCTTCCTCTGTGCTGTTGTTGTTTGGTTTCAAACTCTAGTTCTATCTTGGACTCAGGCAGCTGTTTCTCAATGGCCTACTCTCCTAGTCCTGCTGTTTATATTCAGACTAATGTTGTGTTTCCCCCCTCTCTTACCTGTGGCCTTACACTAACTGCTTCTCTTCCCCTCTCCTGGGCAATGCTTTCAGGCTTAACTGAGAGGGTCCCTGTGGGAAGCCTTCTTTGACTATCCTCCTGCAGTCTCGGTGATGAGTTCCTTCTCGGGAGCTACATTGTCCCAGGCATTTATTAGGCCATATTGAGATGTTTAGAGACTCTAGACTCTGAATTATGGTATCTTCATCTGCACATTCAATCTAAAATAAAAACAATATTAACCTCCATGTGTTCTAGTGATAATAACTGACCTCTGGTGCTCTACATTAGTTAAAACTCATTTGCTTCTTACGATGATGGTACAATACGCTATCCCCATTTTGTAGATGAGGAAGTCGAGTTCCCACATGGTAAAGTAACTTGCTCAAGGTCACAGAGCTAGTAAATGGCAGAGTTGGGCTTCAAATATCGGGCGCATTGCTTCATAATCTATGTTCTCAATCATTTACTATAAGGAAGATCAACAAAATTTGGATTTTCCCCTATTCTGGGTTTTTGGGGAAGTATTCAAAATAAAATTGTTTCATAACTCACGTTCTCTCTTTCACTGTGGCCACTGCTTTGCCAAGATCCTGAGCATGTTCTTCTTGCCAGCTGGTCAACCCATGCTGCCTACCGCCCAATGTAATAATTGCTTTTGATATGTCTGTCTTCTTCACTGGGCTCCACCCCTGAGGAAAGGTCTCACATCTGTGTTCATGTGACCTGCTGGGAGAGGCTGGCCCAAGCTTGCAGAGCCAGTGTGGGCCTTCATGGCATGGCTAGATTTCCTGATCCTCAACTCATGCTGGTTTCCTGTTTGTTTTCTTCCTGTCCAGGTTCCGCTTACTTTGCCAGTGGCCAACCCAGAAGATGAGCTGTGGGTAACTTCATTGCTAGGATTTTCCCTCTGTCATCTTGTGCTCCTTCAACGATTCCCTAGCAGTTTCCTACCTTTCTCCACAGTTCTCTGAACACTCTCAAAAACTGTCTTCAGGTGCAGTTGATAGGAGCTGTGTGCTGTAAATATAGTGCTTTACAACTAAGTACAAATAATAAAGGAATAAAGCTTCTCCCTTGCTCTTCTTGTTCCCAGGACTTTTCATTCTAAAGCAAACACAATAGGATTAAAAGCACACCAAGAGAGCTGCCTTCCCAACAGGGTAGAGGTTGAGCAGAGGTTTCAGGGACATCCCTCCTGAAGGCCCCTGGGCCCTGTAGCCACCTCCAACCCTGATGCTGAAAACAGAAATGGGTCTATGAGCTCTTCAGTTCTTAGGGATGCTCTACCCTCCTCAGGACTAGGTATTTTTCTTCTTGCTGCTGAGATGTATCAGTGAGCACTTATTTACTCAGTACTGTCGGGGGAACCTTGCATTTGCCTTGTCAATACTTTGCTTGCTTGTTCCTTTTTGGGTGCCATTTCTCATTTGGGGGATTCCCTTTCTCTTTGGCTCCTGATTCTGAATCCCCATAGGAAGCAACGATGCCTTACTCAGATCTTTCTTTCTTCTTACTCTTTGCAGGTTTAGCTAACTTGAGCTCAACTATTGAAAATATGGTTTCCAATTTGCATTTTGCATTTTCTTTCTGCAAACAAGGATGGAGATTCCTGTGTGCCAACAAGGACACTGGGCTTGTTGTGAGAGAGTTCATCATGACAGGGAAGCAGTGGGTTTGGATACCACTGAGGAAGGACGCAAAGAGGTCAATGCCACTGGGTGCAGATGTCCTCCTGTGTGCGTCATCTCCAGCATTCCCACTGAGGGTTTGGAATTTTTCTATACATGTGTAGATTAAGTTTCCTCTTGTTACTTTAGGTGTGATCTCATGAAAATCAAAGACAAAATTACCTTTAACTTTTCCCTCACTCTCAGATTCTTTGACAATTAAACAAGTAAGTTCAGATTTCTCGCCTTTGTAATCAATTACAAGGAGGACCAAGATATGTTTTAGGCCTGGAAGAAAAGTATTTGAGTTTTGGACTATGAGTTTTTGAGACTCAGATTCCATTGTGCAAAGAGTTTTGTGTGATATAATAAACAATGAAATCTTATTTTAGTATGAATATATCCAAAATATTGCCCGAGACATATTTATTCTAAATGATGATTTGTTCATTTATATGAAATTCACCTTTAACCAGGTATCTTATTACTAAAGCCTTAGAAGATATGCATTTGAGGGAGGGGTTTTGAAAAGACCCACAATGTGCATATCTAGGGATGTTGGTGTTTTAGGTGTGCATTTGTGGGAGAGAACAGAGGGTGTAGGGAAGAATTTCCTGGGCAATCAGACAAGTGCATGTTAAAGAGAAAGTCATGAGGGAAGTTAATGGGAGGATTTACCATAAAATAATTCTAGTCATCTCAGAGGAGGTCAACCCTGGGCTTGATGTTCCCCTAGGCGGAGGCTTTCTAGAGTTCTTGGCACCAGGGCCTTGCTGAGAGGCCTGCAGAAAGGAATTCTGGAGTGTGCCAGGAAATCTGAGTTTTCCTTTATTATGGCCAGTCACCATGACCTTGAGCAATTCACTTAGGTCTGCTTTGTCTCAATTCCACATCTGTCAAATGGGGATTAACAATAATTATTTTATTTACTTCATGGGTTTATTTTGAACCATGAGTTAACACAATGCTCAGTCTCTTTGAAACAGTGTAAATTTGTTACACCACTAAAGGAAATGGACTCTAGGTCTTGCCAAAATAGACCAGAGAAGTATTGTAGGGTTGTGGAAATCTAGGCCTTGGATTCCACCTTGGACACTCCTGATAGGAGATTAACTCACCTCCCATCCAGCCTTCTCTCTTCCTTTTAGCAACAAAAGTCCCTTTGGATAAGGCCTCAGATGGTTTTGTCTTTTTCTGAATGCTCTTTTGAGGTGGCTACTATTCTCAGCCTCTCAGTGGGATTCTAAAGTGTGACCAAAGAGAATTTGGGGTATTTATGTACAAACTGGCTCAACTTAGCAGAAAACTACCTGGGTAAAATTGAGAGGAGAAAATGATTGAACATGAATTTCTCCACAATGACTCCAGTATCTCCACTCAGGTGCATAAACAGAATGTGTCACCCACATAATAAGACATATAATTCACATTGCACTTGAGAGTTTACAGCGTGCCTTTTTACACACATTATCTCATTCATGTATATATTATCTTCTTCCGGGAAAAAAACAGGCTTTGTGCTTTACTGTACACAAGCTGCAGAGTGGGAGATGGGGTCACCAGACCTACCTCACACCCTCTCTCCTGCACAGGGTCATCCTTGACCATCTGGGAAACCATCTCCTCAATTCTTACTCAGCTCTATTAACAGTGATTACTTAGCATTTTTATCATTGTTACTTATGTACTTTATTTTACCACTGTTCACAGGACTTGTACGCTGCATGAAGGGCAGGGATTTTTGTATTCTTTGTTCATTCTTTCATATTTAGTGTCAAGAATATTGCACATAAAAAGTGTTCAAGAAATAGTTGCATAAGTTGAATAAGTGCATAAGTGAATTGTTCTTCACAACTTGGTCATATCTTCTCAAATAGATGCTAACAACTCTAAGAGTCATTTCTCTTGTTTGTCCTCCAATTATAGGCATAATGCTAAAGAACTTGAATATTAGCTATGCCATTGTGTGTGTGTATATATGTGTGTGTAATTGACCCACTCAGGAACATGGATATGTGTTTTGCACGGTAGACATGGCCACTTTAGGGTAGAAGTCACTTTTACTGTTTGGGATCCTTATATTGCTACAATCTTTAAAATGTATGTACATTTCACTACAGGTTAAGCATTGCTAATCAAAAATCTGAAATTCAAAATGCTACAAAACCTGAAACTCTTTGAGTGCAAAATTTCGCAATGGGTCTCATGTGACAGATCATAGTCAAAATGTTGGCATACAACAAAAGAACATGTAAAACTACATTCAGGTTATGTGTATAAGGTGCATATGAAACATAAGTGAGTTCCATGTTTAGACCTGAGTCCTATCCCAAGATAGCTCATTATGTACAAGCAAATATTCTAAAATCCGAAAACATCTCAGACAGGAAACACTTCCACTTCTGGTCCCAAGCATTTCAGGTAAGGGATACTCTACCTGTATATGTGTGTGTGTGTGTGTGTGTGTGTGTGTGTGTGTGGGCACGCACACACACACTTTTGCTGTAAAGTATAAAATAATTTTTCTAATTTGTTAATTATTACTTCAATTATCATTTTGCTTTCACGGCTTCTGTTTTGCAATCTGGAGCCAAAAAAAAATTTTTGTTTTTCATTACAAACATCTCGTTGGTCCTTGACAAGTGCACAGCCCCTAGGCACAGTGCCTACAGATCCCCATGCATAAAATGGCTTTGCCTGTGGGTACTTCCAGGACCAGAGTGACCTAAAAGGAACAAGAGGATGCATAAAAATCGAGTTCAGCATCCCAGTGAAACTGTTCCCACTCCCCTTTCACCGTGTGCGGGGGCCTTCTCTTCTGCCCTGCCCCATCTGCCAGACTCCAGGCGTGTGCTGAGAGGGTGAGCTCTGAGTTTTATGGGATCTCTAGTTGTCTCCCAAGTGCAAGCGTCTAATTAGGCTTGACACTACCGAGGCGTTTCCCTGACATTTATGTCACTGTCTCTCAATCTTTAGCAGCATTCGGTCTTGTGGGAAGCACAACAAACAATGTCAGAAACAACATAAAATTCCCCATTAGAGGGGGCCCTCGGAAACTGTGCCTCTGTTTATTGGGTGCACTAAAAGGGGAGGCCGAAGGGTGGGGCCGGGTGTGTGGATTCCAGGGCTTGGAGGAAGAAATAAAATGGCTCATTTAAATTCTTAAGAACTGCATAGGAGGCAGAGGACACAATGAGTATCTTAGAGAAGAAAGGCCATCAGTTGAACAAACTAATCACATGGTAATCAAAGGGGAGTAATTCGCTGCCTACTGAGAAGTACTTTAGAAGAAGTTCCAGCCAGGGAGAGTAAAGACTCTACCGAATGACAGCTTTCATAAATTATAGATTTTTAAAAATTGCACAAAGGAACGTGTAATAACGTGCGCAATGAATTTAAAGACGAAAAGTGCCCAGAGCATCAGAGTAAAGCCGGGAACACGACCAATGTGAGAGAGTCTGTGATCCTTTGAGGGAAACCCATTCCCCACGCAAGCCTTGCCTCAGCACCAACCCCTGCCCCACCACAAGCTCCGCCTCCTGCAAGGCTCCGCCCCCGGCTGGTGCACCTGGAGCTTACACTGGGATGCCTTTTATCTGATTGCTATCTGCACTTGGTTGCCTGACTCAAAAAAGACCTTAATGAGGGGACAGCTGCCAGAACTATCTCCTCATTGCACACAGCTCCCCTCAGTTTTGCAGACTGGAAATTCTAAGCTTCAGTCAAGGTGCAGGAAAGGACAGGCTCCCTGTCCCATAGCCAGCTGGACTATTGGGTGCTTTGGGGTTGGTGTGAGGACTGCCCATCTAAAGTTCTCCCTTATCACCCTAGGCCTGTCACATGGTGTGCCCGCTCTGCTGTCGTCATTCTGGCAATGTGGAATTGTGGCTTGCAGAAAAGAGGCTCAGGCCGAGGTAGGCTGTGAGGCGATTCTGAGCCTGGCACCAAGCCAGCTGTCAGTCAAAAGTCCAGCAGCAAGGTCTGCCTTTGGGCCTCCCTTCCCCACAGCCAGCAGCCCTTTCCTCCCATCAGCGCCTAGGCCTTGAGGCCTCTTCTCATTCTCAGAGGGTAACAAGGTGAAAACTATCAAAGCCTACAGATTTGGCCCTACACAGAACTGGCTGTTTCTGCAACATGATTTGAGAAGTGTGGAAAGACATGAGAAGTTAGCAGTATTGAGACTGGGTGCTTTTTCTAGTTGTGTGATCTGGGTACCGTTCCTCAACTTCTCTGGTCCAAGTTAAAATGGAGATAAGATAGTACCTTCTGAGTTGTGATGAGGGGCTCGCATGGGGTCCTGGATGTAAAGAACTCAGCTCACAGCCCAGCTTGAAGTGGTGCCTAATCATGCCAGACATGACTATGCTACCAAGGCCACCCTGAGCACGGCCTCTGAGGCCTAGAGAGCATGGGGGGCTTAGCCGCCTGCTGTCTTCCTGACCTTCTGAGAGGAGGAGGAGCTCAGCCCTGAGTGAGTGCTTAACAGAACCCCTGAGCGAGAGTGAAAGCCCCCTCTCCTTGTCACCAGACTCACCCTGGCATAAGCTTCCCCCACCCTGGGGAATTAGCCACCCTGACCTGGGAGGATTTGACCATTGTGGCACTGTGGACCACAGCCCTGGGGGCCAAGGCTTCCAGCTCTTAGGAATGGAGTGTCCCTGCCCTTCCTCCCACTGGAAGCTTGAAGCTGCCACATGAAATGGCTTTGTGGGGGGATGGGCCACTTACACGAGCCAGGCCTCAGACACCTTGAAAGGAAAGCAATGCCAGTGTCAGTGGTGGGTCAGGGCTGGCCACCAGGGTGGGTACTATGGGTCTGCAGGCTGTGGCCAGGAGTCTGCTCTGAGGTCAACCCTTCTGTCCTCAGCTGCACAAGTCAAGGGAGATTGACTGGAGATTTCCATAGGATTGATCTCTCTGCCTCTGGGTCCCCCTTGCTTATCCCTGTGTCTGCAGCAGTGGCTTTTCACTTGCTGTCCATTGGGATGACTCAGGAAGCTTCTAGATGACCCTAGACCATATTGTCCAGGCTTTGCTGGTCCAAATGAAATCAGAATATTTCCATTTCTTCCTTCCTTCTTCCTCTCTGCTCCCTCTATTTCATCTCCCTCCCTCCCTCCCCCTCTCCCTCCCTCCCTCCCTTCCTTCCTTCCTTCCCTCCTTCCTCATTTCCTTCCTTCCCTTCTTCCCTCCTTCCTTCCTTCCTTCCCTCCTTCCTCCCTTCCTTCCTTCCCTTCTTCCCTCCTTCCCTTCCTTCCCTTCTTCCCTCCTTCCTTCCTTCCTTCCTTCCTTGCTTCCTTCATTCCCTCCTTCCTTCCTTCCTATGTTCTGTAAAGGGCTTTTTCACTTTTTTCCTGTTCTCAAAGTATGTGTTACTCCCAAAATGTAAAGAATCTTCATTTTATCTTGCTTTCTGGTCCAGTGGGCAGACTTCGGGGCTGCAGGTTTGGATGAATTCCCAGCATGAATCTGCCCCAGCTTTATCTAACTTGGTGGATTTCAGGCTGCATTCTGTGAGGTGAGGTGGCCATGCTGGGCTCACCATGCTGGGACCAGCTGAGAGGGCTGAAGCCACACCCCTGCTTGGACCAGAGCCGTGTTTCAGTGTCCGCTTTCCACATTTGCTATTCCTTAGGGAAATGACAGGTCAGGGAGGGATCTCCTTTCCCTTCTCTTGCTCCTTTTCTTCCTTCCCCCTCTCTCTAGTGGGGAGAGAATGGTAGAGAGAGACAGAGAGATCTACTGGCACCACACCCCACGGTGGCACCATATGGAGACTGTCAACTTGGGGAAGAGGAGGGTTTATACAGCCCTGATCCTTGAAGGATCTGGAAGACTGTGAAGGGCAGGGAAAGGGCCCAGCCTCGCCCTTTTGGAATGGAGCCAGGAACCAGGCTCATCTAGACCTCACCGGTTCTCATGTACCCTGGGGAACAGGGAGATGAGGGAGGGTATCACAGGGAGGGACTTCATTGGGC
The DNA here is from genome assembly GCA_025594165.1 of Tamias sibiricus. Taxonomy (NCBI): domain Eukaryota; kingdom Metazoa; phylum Chordata; class Mammalia; order Rodentia; family Sciuridae; genus Tamias; species Tamias sibiricus. The sequence continues at coordinate 45,993,461 of CM046670.1, forward strand.
CATTCAGGATAGCCTCTGTACGGAGTGAAAGGCGACTCTATGGTAAAACTGACATTTTGCACCACTTGTCTCAAGCCATGCCTGCCCCTGATGGACTCCCAGCGCCATTGTTCCCTTCCTGGGGACGGGCTCCACCTGAAAGCCCTTCCAGACGTCCAGGGCATGGCTGAGGGGTTACAAATGGTTCTGAGGCTTTAAAAGAAAAGTTGGAAAACCGCTGGTATAGCCTAACAATGGGGCTTTGTGCTGAGCCTGACCATGCCTACCAGAGGGCCTTTTGTTTCCAACAATTCCTGGCGCTGGACTTCAGGAGGCCATGGGCCCTGCTTTTCTCTAAAAGTCAGAAATACTTGCAGCTGGCATGTCGTTTCATCCTATCTCCTTAATTCTAGGGTCTACCCCCCTCCGAGGCCTCAGCTGAACAGAAGCAGCCTCCTCTCCCCCCTCCTATTTGTAAGGCAGGGTGGGAGACAATACTCTGCAGGGCCTGGAGGGCTGCCTGTCTGGGTGAGCGTGACACCAGCTGTCAGCCTGGAGGAGGTCAGACAGAGGCCACCCTGGTCCCAGGTGGGCAGGGGTCACTCAGGTGACCAGACTGCACCGGAGGCCCAAAGAGTGTGCAGGAGCATGAACTGTTAGCCTCCCCTGCGGGAAAAGAGCTAGGAGTGCTGATGGGAATCTGCTGCGAACTCTGGCCAGGTGGCCAGGTTCCCGGTGCCGCCGTCCCTTCAGGAAGTTCCGGCTCTCCATTAAGCTCATGTGTCTGCAACCCCACCGAACACAGGGCGGTCCAGGCTGGGCTGGCAGGGCAGCCGGTCACCGTTAATAGTTTTACCATCTGAGGGAATTCTTCAGGCAGAGAAGGGGCACTGGACCAAGTCTTCCCTCTGGTTTTGGACATAGCGAAGTGTAATGATTAAACACGAACATCCTGGAGCCAGGTGGTCTCTGTTCAAATTCTGCTCGGCCATGCAGGAGGGGGCAAAGAACTCAGTTTATTCATCCATACAAATAGGGCTAATGAAAGGAAGTAGTACTTACTAGGTAGGGTGGTATAAGTTTGAGATTCTGCATGCAATATATGTAGAGCAATACCTGGTAGGCAGTCAGCACTCAATAAATGCTAATTTATATTATTAGCAATAAATATATAGCCTATAAGCAGATCTCCAGGGGAAGGGACCTTTCCTTTTACAGCAGTTCAAGGGCTTTGTACACACACTTATGTCATCCACCTGCCATTGCCACCTCTGAGGAGACTTCTCTGGTCAGTCAAACCTGCTAGTGACTTTTCTTCCAACTGTCTTGGCATTTGTGTTCTGGTACCTCCCTTCCTATCTAAATATCTCCTTTAGGTAATGGTCTCTGCCATATCTTTTTCTGTTCATTCTCCCAGCTACTAACACAGTAAATCTTATTAAATATTTTTTAGTTGATAACTTCACACTTTAAAAAAAAATAAACTCAAACTCTTTGTAAAAATATCCTGCATGAAAAATCTCTAGTATAGGATGAGATTTTTCTTCTCTTGACCATTTTGTGCTTTTTAATAAACTATGTATGTTTTTGAAAGCACTCTACTAGACCAAAACTATATTGTAAAGCTACAGTAAATAAAACAGTATGGTACTGGTTTAGAAAAAAAGAAAAATCAATGGAACAAAATGCAAAGTCAAGAAATACAGCCATATATATATAAAATTTGTTACATTATAAAGGTAGCATTGCAGATCCATGAATAATTAATATTTTATTAATAAATAGTGCTCAGACTACTGGCAAGTCATTTGGAAAAATGAGTAATTCTGGATCCCCAAACATAAGAAGAAAAAAATAAAAGTAAAGCATAAAGTATAATTGCAAAAAAAGAATAAAATTTTTAATAATATCAAAATTATTTAAAGCATGACATGAAATCATAGAGACAAATAAGAGAAAACTGATTCATTCAATAACAAAATCTGAAACTTTCATATGGTAGAATACCATAAATACAGAAAATACACCATGGCTAACAGGTTCTATATAGAAAAAATAGCAAAAACAAAGTGAAGGGAGGAAAAAGAAACTAACTTGGAAAAAAATCTTTGTAACACATTGCTTTCTTAATATTAAAAGATCAATCAATAAATCAATAAAGTGACAAGTACAACAATAAGAGGCAAGCTCATGAACAGATGTTTCATAGAAAAAATTATGTTGACAACAAATATATAAGAAATTATCTCGTAGTTTTAAAAAAGTAGATTAAACCGTGGATCGTTTTCATTTATATAACTGCCAAAGTTTGAAAGGTCTCATGACATATAATGTTCATTACCAGAGTGTTAGGTAAAATACTTAGTGTCAATGGATGTGCAAACTGCTCCTGTTTTTTAAAATATCAGCTTGATAATATCTATCCAAATTCAAATGGACCTTTCTGTTGACCTACAAATGCCATTTCTAATAATTTATCCTATACTTTTCATATATGTGTGTGCACATGTCTCCACACACATATAAATGAAGGTTTTTTCCAACACTGCTTATAATACCCCAAATTGGAAACAAGCTAGATGTCCATTAGGTGGGGAATAATTAAACAAATAATGGTATGTTGATAGATGGAATTCTATATAGCTACTAAAAACAATGAAATAGGCCTTTCTATATTTTTATAGAAATCTCTTCAAAATATGTTAAGAGAACGAAACAAGTATTAAAACAGCATATATGCTATCTCTTTTGCATAAAAATATTTATCTGCAGTATATCTCTTGCAAGTATATAGCACAGTTTTGGAAGGATGTGTAAGTTACCAGAGTTCACTTGTGAGAGTGAGACTGGAGTAGGTACTGATGAGAAAAGAAGGGTAATTTGGCTTTATGCTCTTATGAACTCTTTGAGTTATGTTTGTAACAAGCATGTCTTACCTTTAAAAAACAAAAGTCCCAAAGTTCAAAAAACACATTGAGGTCAACACAACAGCAGCAATATCAATAACGACGGATTTCAGATGCACAGGTTGTTCATTCTACAAATTCAGAGGGCACTATTCACAGAATTTATGTGCCTAGCCATGTAAGTCCTTGAAAACAGTCCTTGAAATCTACCACTGCATTTTCCTTGTCAGAGCAACATATATAAAGTCCTTGATCTCAGCATGACCACGTTAAGGCAGGCCTAAACAAAATTTAAAAAACTTTAAAATCAATCTGAAGAATTAGTGGACAAATAAAGATGGCTTCACTCCTGAACTGACTCCAGTGCATCCACAGATATAAGATGAAGGTTGAAATGTAATAGGTAGGTGTCTGTTGCAGTGGGTGGGTTGGAGTGAAGAGGTAAAAACACTCAGTGGCAGAGTGTTTGCCTAGTATGTGTGAGTCCTGGGTTTGATTCCCAGTATTGAATAAATAAATAAAGAAAGAAAGAAAGAAAGAAGAAAATGAAAAGGAGAAAGAGTTAGGTAAGGAGGCCTCGCATGGACCAACAATCTAACAGTGCTGTGTGGGTATAAAGGTAACTCAGCCCTGCGTGCCTGTCACTTTATTTATTGCCTGTTCTAGACTCCAGCTCTACCGGGCACATCATGAGAAGAAGTATAGGGTTGCCATGGATGCTCCCTTGCCAGCTGATACCACCCTTCTTTTTCTTTGCATTTGCAGGCGTCCACTAAGGGTTGTCCACAGCTGGCTAGAGAGCAATGCCATCAGGACTCCCACTGCAGCCCTCAATCTTTCTCCTTTTGTCCCCATTTCAAGTGACTTCCCCTCTGCCTGCCCTCACTCTGTGCCACAGTCTCAGATCTGGAGGCCTGGTGCAGAGCCCCCGACCCCTGCACCCCGATTCTCTTCCATGCCGTCTGCAGTCTGCTGCCCAGGAAGCTACCTGGTGCCCGCTAGACCTTCAGGGTGCATCTCTGAATCCAAAGACACCCCTCCCCTTCTGGAAGTTCTTTTTCCTTGTTAGAATGCTATAGTTGTCAGACTTACTTACCTCCCACTAATTGGGGCCTGCATCTTGACTTGATTAACGGAAATGCAAATGCATATTTAAAAGCAAAGTTGTCCAAAGTTAACTTTCAGCAGTTTTACTCTTTTAGATCCCAGCAACTCTAATCTCAGTCCTCAAAAATAGTTGCCCCTGTAGACTGAAACCGACAGCCTACAGCTGGTTAGTGTCTCTAAATGACATCTACAATGCAGGTAGTGACTGCTGCAGAATGACTCTTGCCCTTGGGCAGAGTAATCAGAGTCAGCCCTCTCTGGCCATGCCAGGGTAATGGGAATATTCTCCAACGTCACCTGGGCTCAGGCTGTGGATGCTTACCTCAGGACTTTCTTTCCTAAGTCTTCAAAGATGAGGGAAGGAATCAGGAAACGGAATAAGCAAAACCTGGAGTTCTGAGGCAGCTCTATAATGGAGAAATATTAAAATATTTTCATCTGAATGAATGCCTTGCTGGTGGTATCTTTCTGTAACTCATTAGGGATAAAGTCCAACTGGAATAACAATAATTTAAAAAATCCCAACTGAGCTTCCAAACATCCTACCCTCAACAGAAACTTTGCAGCATCATTTTGGGGTGCTTCCTCTGTAGCACTGTCAGGAGACAGAGGCGTGGAATAGTTCACTTGTATAGCTTCCCTGCCCAGTAGGATTCCAGAATGGAGAGGTCTGTGATGTTCTCCTCTCTTTCTTTGTGCACTTGATTTCTTTCCTCTCATCTTTTCCCTGGCAGAAGATTTAGTTGCTCTGCCAACATGACAGTAAAGAACAGTCGTCTGAAAAGCAACCTTTTACCCTGGAAGTGGTAAGAGGGGGTAGAAGGGTGAGAAAGATATAGGGTGGGCTGAATGGGAAGAGTGGGGACAGGGCTACCATTCAGCAGAGCCTTCTGCAGAAAGTGGAGTATTCTATGGCTCTAGAAGTTTCTAAAGGTGGTCCCAGGCCTGGGGTCCTCTTTCCTACTATTGGGAGACAATGGGCGCATCGGGAGCAAGACCGGGAACACCTGGTGTGACCACTCATTTCTTTCTGCTTCTGTGGGTGACTTACTCCACCCATCCTACTGTAATGGAGGCCTTGAGGGTTTATTTAGCTTGAACCTGCCTCACTTTTTATAAGTGGTGGCAATGAGGTGCATAAGAAATGCTTTTGGGGGGGCTGGGGATATAGCTCAGTAGTAAAGCACTTGCCTAGCATGCATGAAGCCCTAGATTCAATCCCCAGCACTGCAAATAATAATAATTCTGCTACTAATAATAACAATTAATAACAATGATTTTTACAGGTTGAGGTTAATATGAGAAAGGTGCCTAGTCCTAGAGTCAATATAGAATTTGGAGCTACTTTTCAAGAAAAGTGATTATTTGGGATTGTAATAGTGGACAGGGTGGTTGGCCCTCCTGGTGAGATGCAGCCAATCATTTCTAGATTCTGATCCTGCTGCTAAGAAGAGAAGGTGTGATAAGGATTCTGTAGGAGAAACAAGAGTGAATGCATTCCATTTGGAATGTGCCTGGAAACCATTCTGAGGAAAGGATCATTTTAAAGCTGAAAACTGGAACACAAAATGTTACACAATGGCTTAGCATCATGGCCTTCAAAGTAAGCCTTGCCAGATATAATCCCAGCTACTCAGGAGGCTGAGGCAAGAGGTTTGCAAATTCAAGGCCAGATTGGGCGACCTAACAAGGTGGTCTCAAAATAGAAAACACTGGGGGGTGTAGCTTAGAGGTAGGATGCTACTCATGCCTAGCATGTGTGGACCTGGGTTCCATCCCCAGAACCACAGAGAAGTCTAGAAACGTTGCAATATTATTTGCCCATGCTCACATTTTCTGTACCACAGACATGGTGGTCAGAAGGTAGATAAAATTAGTATTTATTTTTTGTACAGGACTGATAATATATTTTTAAAGAGTCAACAAATAAGTCAGGCTTTCAGGTAGAACTTACTTTCAAGGCTACATTACCATAACCTTTTTAAAAGGAGGTTATGTTGGGCCTGGGGGTTGAGAGTGCATCACAGTATCTGATAAAGGCTAAGAAGAACAGTAAGTCCAAGTGCAATTGTCTCTTCATTGTATCCTGCGTCTTTGGCCTTGAAGGGCAGAGTCTCAGAGTTAGTCCAGCGTGATGCTCATCAGTCATAAAGATTTAATTACAATCCTTATTTGACCAGGATTGTAATGGGAGACCCAGTTAGTATTTACGGGGATTCTCCCTTGGCACCTCACTTTTTCCCCTTCCTGCCCACCTTTCTTTAGTGCCCCCCCATTAAAAGGATGACCAGTTTTGAATTATGGTAATAGCTGCACTCTTGGTTTAGGACTAACCTCCCTGAAATTTTCAGGACCACTAATTTGTGGTTACTCCAGTGCTAGAATGAACTTGGCGCTCTGGCCTTTAGACTGGCAATGCAGTAAAAGTTTAAAGCGAAGACTGCCTCAGAGCCAAAAGAAGAGAGGAGATTGAAACCTAAAGGTTATCCTGAAATGCACTTTACTGTTATCTATGAGAACAAATGAGTTAAAAAAATTTCAAATACCAGAATACCCTACAGGGAGGAGATATAACTATTAAAGGGCTGTTATAGCTGCAATAAATGTAGGAACAATAAAAATAAATTGATGAAGTAAATGTCAGCGCTGTTCCCCTGAGCTGCCCCCACACCTTTGTCCAAAAGTAGAACATCTCCAATTACAGAGGGTGGAAACAGCCTTCAATGACAACATGACAAGGACAGAACTCAGAACACTGGCACAGAGAACACAATTATGCACAGCCTTGAAAAATTGTATCATAGCACAATGCATGGGAGAAATCAATTAATGATGCAGGGCTTCTACTGCTGTCTAATAATCCTAGAAAGGAAAGGAGGGGGAAAAAAATCTCGAAACATCCAGTGCATCAAAAAGGTGACCCTTAAGTGGAAGTCTACATAATACCAGAGGTCAGTCCTCAGAGTTTATAGCATCTGAAATACTCTTTTTTTTTTTCTTCTCAATTTTTTTCCCCTTAAAAAAATCTAACAGTCTTAAGAAGGCATTTAAGTAAAAGTCACTTCTTCTTTGGTTAAATAGCCTTGCAAAAGAGAGTTCTTTGGTGGAAAGGGCAGGGATGAGCAGAGCGTGGGGCTGTTGTCACAAGCCCACCATCTGAAAGGGAAAAGGCAAAAGTTACGAATAAACACGGTGCAAGGTAGAAGGTGATTTATCTTGTGCAATTTACAACAGGTGCTAAACATTACGAAAACCAGAGCTATTAAGCAATCAAATTAAGCTATAATTATAACCGAAGAAAACTGTACAGGAATTCTAATTAATTCAAATCTGAACATGTCCAAGAGGAATGCTCCATCAACCCCACTTCTGAATAAAACAAAACAAAAATAACCCTTGGATAATGCCTTCAGATTGCACAGGAAATTAAGAAATACTTCTCTGCCTGAATATTCCAGGCATTCCTTATTAAATGGTGAGAGAAATTCCCTGCAAAGCCTGGGCACTTGGATTTTCAGGTAAGCACCGGAGAAAGTGTGTGGTGGGGTCCTTAACTCTGCAGGATTTGGAGAAGGAGTGGGCCAAGGGATTCCACTGTTCCTGTAAGTACTTCAAAGGGTCTGAAGGTTAGCTCATTCTTCTTGCCTTTGAAGGTTTCTCAGGGTGTGTGAGACTTTTAAAGAGCTGTCCACACTACCTTCTTATTTTTGGCTTTGTTTTTTAATGTGTCTTCTGGAGCCATTCCATTTTCTTGTCAGTCACTCCTTTTCCAACCCTCAGTCTCCATCTCTACCTGGATTATCTCAATTCTGAAGGAGCCCTAATTAGGAAGGGCTGTTGTAGCTAGCTGGAAGCCATGGGTTCCACCTGATATGTATGTGACGCACCTGTAGGCACCCGCAAACCCCCCCACTGCCTTGAGCTTTCTGTTTTTCTTCCACCAGAAGAAGGAAGAAAGAAGAGAGAAGAAAGAAGCTCTAGTCTTACTCTAAGAGCCCTGGGGGCGGGGGATGACAGAATACTAGGGCAGGGTCTTCTGCTGAATGTGCCAAAAGCATGCATGTTGTGTCCAATGAAGCCCCAGATGCTATGTGAAGAAGGAAATGTTTAGATATTTGAATAAGATTTTCAACCCAGAGATTGAACCATTTGATTAGGGAGACCGTTTCCCTAATTCATGGTTCTTTAATTTTAACAGTTCAAGAACTGGAGCAATAAAATCAACAGCAATAGGAGCTAACATTTGTCACCGGCTTATTATGTCCTAGGTATTGTGCTTAAAAATTCTTTACCTGGATTATCTCAATTCTTTTGGCCACTCTGTGAAGTAGGCACTCTTAGAATACTCATTTTATGGGAGAAGAGTCAGGACCTGCTTTTAGCTGTTAAATCTATTATAAAACAAAGACCCTTTTCTTTTTATTCATGTCTTACATTTCTAAATAGTTCAATGTAAATTCTCTTTGCTTTTCACTCTCTTTGGTTAAAGTGGTGGAGAGTGGGGCATGGGAGGAGCTTGGCTTTCTTAGGCTGAGTTTGCCTTCTGACTAAAGGGACAGCATGGCTTCTGTCATGAGCACGGCTTTGCCTGCCATTTTAAATTTCACTTCTGAACACATCCTTAGCTTTGCCTTGCCTTGACTTTCATTTACATTATGATATGGCTTGTGGGGGCAAAGTATGTGAAGAAACACCCGATTTGTGTATACTATTGATATGATAGCACTTCTCACCATTACTTAGTTTGTGTTTTTACAGGAGTCTTCATGTTGACCATTCACAGTGATGATAAAAGGCATGTGGCTTATTTTTTTTCTGCTGTGATTCAGGTCCCTTGAATCTTCCCCTCACTCAAGTGCTTTTTCCCTTTGATGCATGGGGCAGGGGAGGATTTGTAGCATACTACTTTGGCAAGATCAGTCCATAAGTGTGTACTGGAAGTAATTTTCATAATAGCACTATGAAGAAATTCTAATTTCCATTGACAGATGAAGAAACTAAGAATTAGTGAGTTAGAAATTTCAGCAAGGGCCCATTGATAGGATGGTGGACCTCAAAACTGAGCTAGCATGCAATAGGCTCTTCCCTGGGCCACCCCACCTGTGCATGCACATGGATACTCTCAGTCACACCCAGTTTTCCTCTGCTGCCCTTGAATTCCTCTCAGGAGATGTGGAAACTTTTCCTCTTGCTTTCCAGAGCATCTGCCACACCTGGTGCTGAGGTGGGTGCAGAAACTCCCCACCACCTCACTGCAGGGAGACTTGTGCCAACAAAAATGTTTTATTTGTGTAGGGTCTTAGGTGGTGATACCTTCATCCTGGAGTACAGGGAAGCTCAGGGATCCTTGAACTTAGCACAGACTTTGGCACATAGTAGCCTCTCCGTGGAAAGCACATGATGCACCGGGCGCGGTGGTGCACATCTGTAATCCCAGCAGCTCTGGAGGCTGAGGCAGGAGGATGGTGAGTTCAAAGCCAGCCTCAGCAAAAGTGAGGTGCTAAGCAACTCAGTGAGACCCTGTCTCTAAATAAAATACAAAATAGGGCTGAGGATGTGGCTCAGTGGTCAAGTGCCCCTTAGTTCAATCCCTGGTACCCCTTCCCCCCAAACAAAAGAAAAAAAAGAAAGTATATGCTGCTATTATAGTTGGGTTATAGTTGGGAGATGTGAAGATATTTACTATCATGTAAATATGGACTGGATGGGCAAAAGCTAAAACATACGTACATTCAAAAAGGTAATAGTAATACTTCACTGTGACTGGGGCCAAGGCCATTATACATATGTCATTCAATTCTCAGTCACTCAATGAGGTTGATATAATTACCATTCCTGACCTAAGGTGGAGGAAGTTGCGCCTAAGGGAAGTCCAGGGACTTGTCTAAGCTTTCACAGCTTGTAAGTGGAAGAACTATCATTCTAACTCAGTCGGGAGGCCCCAGAAACCCAGATACTAAGCAGTAAACTAGTCCCATCAGAGGATGTGATTCTAAAGGCAGGGTGTGAAGAACCAAGTGGGAAAGGGGGCTGTGGCCCTGGGGTGGAATGGGACAGATCAGAGGACTGTCGGGACAAGGGGGACTTGGGTCTCTTGAGCTGGCTATGACAGGCAGGTGGAATTGGGGAAGCAGTGAAGGGTGGGGTAGGAGAGAGGCATCTGTAGGCCTCACAAATTCTGTGAGCGAAGATAAAAATACCACACATGCTTCAGCAAGCCCAGCCAGGGGGCTTGGGATTGATGGACTGACTCGCAGGGTTGGCGCCATCAGTCCCCTTGATCCCCTTGCACATCCCTTTGCTTTTGGGATTTTGTTTGGGTCCAGCCTCAGGATATGGCCTCAGGATGGGGTAGGACCAGCTCTTCTTGGTCCTCCACACCCACTCCAGGATGACCTTGACCCTAAGGCATTCTCCTGTGCTTCTGTTCCTGTGCGGGTGGCAGGTACCCTCAGGACCCCCAGGGAACTTGGCCATCCACCTCTCGGCCTGAGGTATAATCAGTGCTTTCTAATGTTGAAAGGCTCAGCCGAGGCCTGCAGTGGCCTGTTTCCCTGACAAGCCCTGCTCAGTGGTCCAGCCAATGACGCCAAAGGAAATTTTCCTGGGCATATTCCCAGCCCACCCCCTACCTCTCTGAAGTCCTGTCCACCCCCATGAAGTGCTTGTAGAGTTGGGGAGTCCTTGGCTTTCCTTGTGCTGGCTTCTGGCTTTTGAAATCCTCTTCAGTTTTGCATGAATAATGGGCACCCCTCCCAGATGTGGGCTGAAGGCTCATTTTGACCTTACAGGGTGAGACTTGGTTTTGAACTGGTCAAGAGGGTGACCCAGGGGCAGCTCCAAGGGTGCGACTGGAGGAGCCCTGGAATGGCCAGACCAGTACTGCAGCCACCCAGGACCAGTGTCCTGTTCATTCCTGTGAGGTTGGACAGGTGTCCTTCCGAGGACTTTCAGGTGGTGATGATGTTCTATGCCTCAGAGCTCCAATGGCCTAGATTTAAACCCCAGGTCTCTCATCTCCATCAGTGTGGCCCTGGACAGGTCATTCAACACTCCATTCTTCATCTTCCTCATTTGTGAAATACGGATAATTACTGTACCCCTTTCATATGACTGTTGTAAGGAATGAAGCATCTGGCATACAATAGATCCCAAATAAATGTTAGCCATTGTTTGGTACCATTAGAATTCTAGGAATCCTGTCCTACCAGCTTGTTTCACTGAGGAGTCTGAGGCCCACACAGGTTGTTTACCTGCCTAAGATCACCTACCTGGTATCAGAACTGGGGTCTTCCTCTATCTAACTACCCTGAATGCCCATGCCAGCCCTCTTTTCAAGGTGCTGGGGTGAGGTCTGTTTCTCAAAGCATGACACAAATCCCGTGTCAAAATGGTGTGTAAGCTTATTTAAAGTACAGACTCCTGGATCCACTTAAAGAACATTTCTGTGTTTTCCTGAAAATCTGTGTTCTAGCCAAGATCATGCTCCTCCCTTGCCCCCTGTCCACTCTGCTTGGTTCCTTTGTGCTCTTAAGTTTGAGAGAGGCCTGCTTAGCATTTGGGCAATTCGGTCGAAACAAGGCAGGGGATGTCCAAGCTTTTCAATCAGCCTGAGTTTGTCCTGCCTCCAGTGTTCCCTGCGTGCCGGCACGACACTCCGTGTCAGGAGCTTACAGACCTGGTGGGCAGCATCTGGGGATGCTGGTGAGAAGTAGGGAAAGCCATCAGGGGATTAAATGGCCATGGAAGGCCAAGATGGTTGGTGAAACTGACATTCATGGGGAGCAGAGGCCTTGTGAGGGAGAAGTGGGTTGGCTTTAGGATAGGGAGGCCCTTGCAGTGCAGTGAGCTATAAGGAGACAGATGAGAGAAGAGCAGCTCAGCCAGAGCCACTCCTGAGGAGTGCAGCCCCTGGGAGTGGGAGTCACTGGGGCAGTTGCAGAGGTATCAAGTTGGGAGATGAGGTGACTGACGAGCCACCAACATACCACTCCCTTCTTTCGATGCTGTCAGTCCGTCAGTCTGCTCTTTTTTTTTTTTTTTTTTGGGTACCAGGGATTGAACACTTGACCACTGAACCATATCCCCAGCCCTATTTTGTATTTTATTTAGAGACAGGGTCTCACTGAGTTGCTTAGTCTGGCTTTGAACTTGTGATCTTCCTGTCTCAGCTTTTCGAGAGGCTGGGGTTATAGCGTGCACCACTGCACCCAGCAAGTCTGCTCTTTTAATGATGAAACAAACCCATATACACTGCCCTCCAAAGCTACTGTTGATTTGATTTGTATACTTTTATTTTTTTGGGTGGCTTTGGGAAGATGGTGTGGCCCTTCATATTCCTTGTGTTTACAGTTCTCCAAGGCCAGTCAAGGCCAGCATAGACATGGTGTGGGTACAGGGAATGTGGGAGCAGCAGGCAGGCTGGGAGCAGAGGAGGAATATGTCTGGGCATGGGGAGGACCCTCCATTGCTGGGTGCTGCCTGTTTCCCTCCTTCCCATACCCCTCACTCCCATATTTGCTTTCTTGACATCCCTGATCTGCTCAGAAGGAATGGGGGTGGGCTGACCTTGGTGGCAGATGCATGCCCTGGCTCCTGTCATTGGAGGTTACGTAGATTTATCTGTGCTTTATATCCTTTCTGGAATCTGGCAGGGTATAAATTGGAAATAAATAAAAATAGATTTATCAGCACTTTCCAAGTTTATATCAGGTTCAGGGGTGACAATGGAAATTCCTCTCTGAGCCCTTTAGTTCAGGGGTCAGGGTGCACGTGAAGGTAATGACCAATGGCTGTTGCCATCTTCTGAGTCTATCCCACTGATCAGAGCTCCAGCCAGACATCTCAATGAAGGAGAGACTCAGGATACCCACCATTATTGCCAAGTGCTGGCTTGGACCATTCTCTGTGATATGCCCTTACCATAGATTGACCCTTCATGATATCACCATTTTCCAGATGAGATCTAGCAAGAGTAACTTATATACTAAAGAGTGCTAGTTTGGGGATTGGGACCTCAGCAACCTGATTCCAGAGGTCACACTCAAACCCAGGCCATAGAAGCACTTGCTTTGGTTGCTTAGAGAAGCAATCAAGGGTGCACTACCAATTTGCTAGGCATCCCTTAAGGAAGCCAAGTTAACAACCCAAGATAACCATCATATCCATAAGCTCTCCCATGCCCACCTGTCATGGGCTACACCTAGATGGGGCCTTGAGTGTTTATTATGGGTTGCTAGAGAGCAGCAGATGTACGTGGCTCTCTTTCATTCATTTGGAGGCTGCTGGAGGCAGCATTACTTGTTCTGGGTAGACTGGCAGCTCCTGGAGGGTAGCGCTCAGGGCTCCTTGACTTGCTTTGCCAAGGCCTCAGCACCTTTGACTTGTATGCCTGGTGTCTTTGGCTGCAGATGGTCAAGTGTGACCATTGTTGGCAGACATGCTCTGCCCAGCTTTGGTGGAGAACCGTCTTTTTGTTACTCGTCATGTCAAACACAGTAGAGAAAGAGGTGTCTTCTTTCTGATTAGGGGGAAAGGTTCCTTCAAAGGGTGGTGAATTTGGATAAACTTTGGGCAGTTCACTGATGGCCAGTGGCCCACATACAGGTCAGGGTTCTCCATGTTCCTACCCTTTTACTTGAGGAGAGCCCAAATGCATGCAGTTCTTTGCTCTGTGGTTCCCTGCCTGTCCAATGTGGGCAGGCTCAGCCCTGGTCCGGCAGGCCCATCCAAGGTCCATCTAGCTGTAGCCCATGAGAGGTGGGCATGGGAGAGCTTATGGATGTGATGGTTATTTTGGGTTGTTAACTTGGCTGCTTTAAGGGCTGCCTAGAAAATTGGTAGCACACCCTTCTGGGTGAGTCGGTGAGGGTGTTTCCAGAGAAGATTGGCCTTTGGCTCAGTGAACTATGTGGGGAAGACTCGCTGTGGATTTGGGTGGCACCACCCAATGGGGGGGAGATGATATAAGAAAGTGAAAGAAAGGGAAACTCTTTTTTGCAAATGCTCCCTGAGTGGGTGTATTTTTTTTCTGCTGCTGCTGCTGCTGTTGGCAGTAGACATCACACTCCAGATTCTTCAGCCTTTGAAGGTAAACTTGACTAGCAGTTCTCTTAGCCTGGGGCTGGGGCTGTATCACTGGCCTCTCTCTTGCTCTGAGGTTTCTGGCATCTCGGACTGAGCAGCTACCAATTTCCCTGGCTCTCCAGCCTGAAGATGGCCACTGTGGGACTATTCAGCCTCTGACGTGTGAGTCCATCTAATAAATCCCCTCTTGTTATTGTACATATTCTATTGGTTCTCCTCCTCTGGAGATTCTTGACTAACACATGGGGTTGCAACTTCTGCCTCCCTGCCTGCTGTTTGACGAACATGTCACCCAGGGTCCAGTCCTACTCACCCCAGAGTCACATCCACAAACCCCTCGCCCTCTGTCCTACACCCCCTCTGCCTGTTTTCTACTCACAGCTACTTTCTTTCTGGCCCCAAACTCCAGAAAGCACCAAGACCCTTTGTTGTCTCTAGGCCTCAGAGATGACAGACATTGAGTGACCAGGAGGCTCTACTGTGCTGGTTAGGAAGCCGTGGGTGAAAGATGTGGACATCGTGCCCAGCTAGAGGAGGGGGCATGAGTCCTGTTTCATGCCAGCTCTTCGAGGTGGGTCCTCAAGTATGGACATGAAATTCTCATTTCCTCAGCTTTGACTAGGAGAACCTGCAATCCTAGCTGGTCTCTACCATCTCTGCTACTCAGAAAATTAGAAACGAATGGCCCTTCACCAGCTCTGCTTCCAACCTTTGGAATCCCCTCTGGAATTCAGGAAAGTAACTAACACTTGTGCCTTCATTTTCACTTTCATTGTGCATTATTATTCTCTTAGGAAGGCTGGGAATCCCTCCCAATTACTTTTGTAATAAGGAAGGACATGAACTAGGTTTCTCAATCTTGGTACTATTGACATTTTTTTTTTTTATACCATAGATTGAACTCAGGGGCACTTGACCACTGAGCCATATCCCTAGCCTATTTTGTATTTTATTTAGGACAGGATCTCACTGAGTTGCTTAGTACCTCACTTTTGCTGAGGCTGGCTTTGAACGTACTATCCTCCTGCCTCAGCCTCTCAAGCCGCTGGGATGACAGGCATGCGCCACCATGCCCAGCACTGTTGACATTTTTGCAGGATAGCTTTGTTGTGGTAGCTGTCCTATGCACTGTAGGATGTTTAACAGCATCTTTGGCTTCTGCGTACTGGATGCCAATAGAACCTGTGGTGACAATCAAAAATGTCTCCAGACATTGCCCAGTGTCCTCCCTACAGAAAAATTTGCCTCTGGTTGAGAACTACTGATATGGCATCATGGTTGTTAAATTTATTTGATGTCTAGAAGGAAAGAGAATTATCTCTATTTAACCCATGGTTTCTGAAAGGATGTTCTCTCTTGAATTTCTCTTTTTACCTCCTGAGAACTTGGAGAACTTGGCTGTAATTTTTTTAACCTGGCTCCCTGAAGGCCTGGCTCCCTAAAGTGAACATGCTGTGTGAATGTAGATTTTACCATTCACATTCTCAAATAATATTAAACTTAACCATAAGAACATGACCTTGTGAGAAATCTCCTTTGAATGAATTTGCAAGCTTATCAAGCATCAACAATAAATGATGCATGCACCTGGAACTGGGTAGGGAGGTGTACCAGGATGAATAAGGTATTGCTGCTATTCTTCAAAGAGTCCTGTTTCTAATGATGAAGAAAGACACATGCATGATTAATACAGAGGGTGAGGGGCTGGGATTGTGGCTCAGTGGTAGAGCACTCGCCTAGCACACGTGCGACCCGGGTTCGATTCTCAGCACCACATAAAAAAAAAAAAATACAGAGGGTGATCATGATGGGGATGAGGCTGGGCGAGGCTTAAAAAGTATATGTCCATGCCTGTAATCCCAGGGTCTCTGGAGGCTGAGGCAGGAGGATCACTAGTTCAAAGCCAGCCTCAGCAACAGTGAGGTGCTAAGCAACTCAGTGAGACCCTGTCTCTAAATAAAATATAAAACAGGGCTGGAGATGTGGCTCAGTGTTCAAGTGCCCCTGAGTTCAATCCTTGGACTCCTCCCGCCAAAAAAAAAGTGTGTGTCTAAGTATCAACTCGAGACTGTCTTATACACTCAGCACCTGTTCCCCCGCCCTGCACTGATGTTCAGAAAGGCATATCAGATGAAGGGACTATGTTTATTTTTAACTTTCTATTTTTGAATAATTTTAGACTTACAAAAGAAACTGTAAGACAGGTTTCCCTAATCCCCTTCATCAACTTCCTCTACTGTCAATATTTTATATAGCCACAGGGCAATTATAGAAACTAGGAAATTGATATTGATCCAGTGTTATTAACTAACCTATAGATTTTATTTGAATTTTACCAGTTATCTCACTAATGCTCCTTCTCTGGTTTGGGATCCAATCTGGGGTCCCTCACTGCATGTCATTGTCCTGTCTCCCTCGTCTCATGGAACCAGTGATAGTCCCTCTATTAGTTTTTCTTGACTTTGACACTTTAAGGAGTACAGGCTAATTATTTTGTAGAATGTCCCCTGATTTGGTCATGTCTGATATTTTCTCATTATTAGATTATTGTTCTGCATTTTTGGCAAGGATCCCACAGTAGCCAACATTCTCAGGGTATTCTTCGGGTGGGGCATCGTGTCAATCTATCTTATTACTGGTGATGCTCTCTTTTATCATTGGTTAAGACAGTGGCTGCCGAGTTAGTCCACTACAGGTTTAACTATTTTTCTCTTTGTAATTAATGAGCACCTTGCGGGGGAGATGTTTTGAGTGTCCTGTTTCCTATCATACTTTTGCCAACTCAGTTGCGCATCCATCAGTGGTTCTTGTCTGTCATGATTGCTGTAGTGTATTCACCTCATCATTTGCTACTTATGTTATTTCTTTCACATTTATTAATTGGAATTCTACTTTAAGAAGTGAATGTTCCAGGTGGGCACAGTGGTGCATGCGGGTAATCCCAGTGACTTGGGAGGCTGAGGTAGAAGGATCGCAAGTTCAAAGACAGCCTCAGCAGCTTAAAAGGCCCTCAGCAACTTGGTGAGATGCTGTCTCAAAATAATAAAAATAAAAAGGACTGGGGATGTGGCTCAATGGTTAAGCACCCCGGGTTCAATTCCCAGCACACCCCCATACCAAAAAAAAAAAAAAAAAAAAAAAAAAAAGAAAGAAAGAAAAAAAGAAAACAGAGAAGTTTACGTTTCTTCTTCCTCTTCTACTTATTTATTTTCATCAAAATGGACTCATGTGTATTTATTGTATTAATCCCTTAAAACCCCTGCAGTTATGGGTCCAGCCCGGCCTCATTTCTTATGTGGATCACCACAACAGCCTCCCAACTTCTCGTTTTGCCTCCAGTCTCTTCTCTTTCAAGGCTGAGGTTGTGTAATGCCAGTCTGACTGTGTCACAGCCCTTCAGTTGCTCTCCTTTGCAACTGAAACTCTTTTGAATGGTAATATCATTTCTCTGTCTCTCTTTTAATGGCAATGAACATTTGTTGAATACTTGACGTGCCTGGTCTCACTGAGTCCTCACAATACTTGAGTGAATGAGGTAGGCTCACCCTCAACAGGAGCAGCACAGCAGCCAAGGGTGCAGATCAAACAACTGAGGCACAAAAGCATCAAGCAATTCCCCATGGTTTCTGAGAGGCAGAACTTAGAGCTCATACTGTTGGCCACTAGACTCTACCATTTGCTAAATAGACTCTTAATAGTGTGACCTTGGCTACTTTTCCAGCCATATTTTTCACAAGTCCTAACATTCATTATGCTTTCTATAAACAGTATTTATAACAGAAGCAGGATTTCTCACCCAATGTCCAGATGACATTTTGGCTGTGGTGGTGATGGGGACATTGGTAGCAGCAGAAGGAGTATTTTCCAAGTAATAAAAGTTGTGTAAGGTAAATCTAGTAAATCTAGTGTTCTTTGTAGACCACCAGGCTGCATTTTGAATTTCTCCTCCACCTACTTTTTTCTCTGTCTCTCCTTTACCATTCTCTGAAAATTTCTTTTAAAAATTCTTTCTGAGAAGACGGTCTGTGCCGATGCCTTTCTCATCCAGTCTCCTCACTGGGACCATAGCATGTGGTTCTTTAGGTCTGCGAGTGTAAGAATTGATGATTAAGGATCAGGTATTTTAACCTGTTATATGTCTTTACCACTGGGAACAGTTGCTTTCTATATAACATGTGCTCAATCTGATTGATAACTACGTATAGAACAAGTGATTCTAATGCAAGTTTATAAGATCCCAGATCTATTACCTAAAACCCTTTGGGCCATATGTGTTTCAGAACACAGAATATTTCAGGTTTCTGCAAGATATTATGGTACATATGCCATATAATACTGGGGGTATTCATAATACCCCTCAGTGGGGTCTAGAGAAGTGTTCCATGGTCAAATATATTAGTATTTTTGTAATAATATATAAGAATGTTCTAAGTGGGGTAATAAACGTTTCAAATAGCTTCTTGATACATTTTATCAATAGGTACCAAAATTTTTTTTCACTTGCGGAGATTTTTCTATTTTGGAATTGCAGATTAAGGATTGTCTATGATGTGGGTGACACCAAGAGGCATTAACATTTTGTCCATGGACTTGAGATGAAAGAGACTTTTAGGGATGAGAACACTGAAGCCACTGGCAGTTGCTGGCAGGGTAGTTCTGTGGCTGCTCACCTGGTTGTGGATTGATAATTGAGGTGATAAGATAAAGAGGATAGCTGGGAACAATTACAAGTGCCCAGGAGAGAGATCCTCAGGGCCTGAGTTGGGGTCTTAATAGAATGGAGGCAGAAAACTTGATGTGAGATGTTACAAAGAAATGATAGAACTTGAAGAGGAGGTGTATTGTTCCCATGAATCAGATGTTCCCGGGCCTTGAGCCCTATGATTTTTGGGAAAACATCAATGTATTTAACAGAGCCAGAGTAGAGGGGGAGCAGGCTGAGGAGAAGAGGGTTGCATTTGAGCATATGCAGTGTGCTGTACCATCCAAATGGAAGTAGGTTTTGAGAATAAAAAAGAAAGTGAGCCAGAAATTGCTTTTCAAATAATATGTGGCATTAATATGTGGCAATAATAAATGGCATTGGTCATGGATATTTCTGTTATTATCATTCTGTTATTTTTCAAGTATCCTCATCCTGCAATCCCCTGCTGCCCAAGGCCAAGACAATACACAAGCCATTATAACCCAGGTGTCCAGTCCGATGTATCCTCACATCTGCAGAAAACCATCAATAGTTTTTCATGGTCACTTGCCTGTGAATGGTCACTTATTTATTAAAAAATAATAGGCTTTGTCTCCAAGTGGCTGTTTGGGGTCCAAGTTTCATCTGGAGATATAAGTTTCCTGACTGAATGGTGAACCTCAGGAAATGGAGGATTAACTGAATATGGTGTCAGGTTTGGGTCAGTTGTAAAGTGCATGTTTAGGTTTAGTAGATTGTAGAGCTGAAAGCAGTTGCAAAAGATAAGCCTGTCCTCTCCTCCTGCCAGAGTTAAATCAGCCATTAGCTCCTGGTCAGAATGGCTGTCCTCACAGTGATGGGGTGGGTTTGCTCTTCTCATTTTCTTAGCTCAGGCAGAGGGAAAGGCGCTGAGAGAGATCGCCACTGATCTTCCTGTTCTCTAGTGCAGAGGGGCTGTCTGGTTGCCAGGAAGCTTGGGAGATATATTCGTTAGACCTCACCCTGAAGTGCTGCCTCAAGCTGGCAGGACTGGTCCAGGGAGGCAGGTGGTGGTTGTTTGGAGGTCCAGAGAAGTGGCATGAATGCTGTTTCCTGCTTCTTTAATTTAGGCCTCTCTCACTGTTTGCTGGTGCTATTGTGAGCTCTGCAGAGGATCTTGGATTGGGAAGTAGGGAGAAGGAGAGATGGACTGAGGGATTACATAGAAAAGGAAGATAAAATTGGCAAATTTGATTCAGCTCTCTTCAGTTCCTAGGGATTGCTTTGAACAGAGCCAAACAGTCCTCAGGAACTTAAGTCTTGCTTCATGATGGGATTACTGTCTGGGGATACAAGAGTGGCCACCAGGTGTGGTCAGGTATCCTGGGGCCCCGGTGGGAGGTGGGATTCTAGAGACCATGGCTCTCACCAAATCCCACTCTGTCTTCACCTTGAAATTGCCGGGGTGTTCTGGAGGCCTGGGTGTGGACAGTCACCTGCTCTCCCAACCAGATCCCAGAATCCCCTGAAACTGACCCTAGTGTTAAGAGGGTCTTGTATAAATACATGCTGATTCTCCACCAGAACATTTTGTATGTTCTAAGCTGTATCTGCAAAGGGTAAGCAAAGTTTAAATATTCATAATCATGTTCCACAGTGAACCCCATTTCTACCAAGTGCTCATCTCTGGAGCAGCTCAGTCTCTCGAAGGCCATACAAGGGGATTGGAGTCCTTCAGGTCATAGGGTCATGTCAGGATTCAATTCTGGATCCTGTTCTAGATCTGGTTTGCATAAGAGTGTTTATGCATATAGGACAACAGAAGAAATATACCAAAATGCATTACCCCATGGGGGTTCACATCTACCTGAGCCAGTGACCGATAATCCCATTGACTGGTCTAACATGTGATCCTTGCAGTTCTGTTGGTAGTGTGTTTTCTAGAATAAGAGATGGAGTGAGTTGAGTAGAATATCTATGTTTCCTTATTTTGACCCTATGATCATTCCCTCTATCCCCCTACCCCCAGCCACCAACTGGTCCTAGAACCTGTCCTGGAACCTGAGCCTATGAGGGCAGAACTGGCAGAGAAAATCTCCTAGAATATTCTCTCCCAGGCAGGCTCTTGAAGAAAACCTGTAGCAAGGAATTTTCCTGCTCTCCTTTTCAAAGGGAAGGGTTTCATTTGCTCATTTATAAATGGATGTTGTCTAGTAGTTAAATCTGCTAGGGGACTGGGGAGTGGGAGCATGTTCGAGGGTTTCTTGTTGATAAATATCATGTGGAAATGGAGTTCTGCTGGCATAAGCCAACTCCTGAAAAATGGGTCCCTTATTGTCCTCTCAATGAGACCAGCTACATGACAACTAGCCCGGGGAGCTAAAATACTGGTGAGAAATTGAAGCCATAGATCTGTCTCTGAGTGTGGCCTCATCAGATGTGATCGTTGGGTATTAACTTGAAGACTCTACAGCCTGCTGGTGTCGCTGCTTCTGATAGACGGCAGCCCAGGGAGCAGGGCAGGGCAGGAGGGCTGGCAAGAGTGCTGCTGCTGCGAGGTGCTGGTTTTATATATATGGCCCCCCTGGCATGCACTGGGTTGGCCTCAGGGGAGAAGGGAGACGCCTGAGGACTGGTGATTACATCATCGAGAGTCTGTCCAGGAAAGCAGGAGCCATCAGAGATATTTCACATATCTGGGACTGAATGCAGGAATTGGCTACAAAGGTATAGGAAGGACAGAAGGAGCGACAGGGGGAAGGTGGGTAATTGTGAAAGAGTAGAAGAAAGAAGAGGGCGAAACCAGAGATTAGGAAGCTGCTAATCCCCTTGGACTAGAGCTGTGCTGCTAGAACTGCCCAGGAGTTGCAGCAGCTTTCCCTGGGTAGGGGGTGGGGGGCTGGAACTGGGAATTACTCCATCCCACTGCCTCTCTGACAACTGCCAGCCGGTATCAGAGCTGCCTGTGATGTCCGAGCAAAAAGCAGGACGCTTTTCTCTTTCTGCCACCTCTGATCTCTTACCAGTGCCTCCCATTGGCAGAATCTAACCAGAAGCTGTTGGAAAGTCTGTGAAGTGCAGTTTGCAGATTCCTACCCCCAGCAGTAGAGAGGAGAGTGTAGATGGGAATGGAGGGGCAATGGACAAATAGACGACACAGAGTGCTTGTGACAGAAGGAGCAGAAAACAGCTATTAGGAGAGAAGTTCTTAACTTGGTTCAATGACGAGGAAGCATTCAAGATTGAAATCCAGTATGCCCTGAGAGTGTACTTTTGTTTTTCTATAGTTCTTTGCAGAAAAGAAGTTACAGTTGGAAAGGGTAAATATCCCACTGAGGACAGGGATATTCTACGCAGCACTTAGAAAAGGTGGCCCCGTAGCCTCTGGGTGAACATTTCCAGCGACAGGAAGTTTGCTACTCAATGGGACTACTGGTTCGTCTCTTTGTTGGGATGCTGTATTCATTGGTGAGCACTTTATTGAGCCGACACCTGTCTTCAAGAAACCTCTGCTCATTGGTCCTTGTTCTGTGCACCATAGGTGGGTCCCTTGAGCTGCCTCTTCTTGACTTTAGAAGGCACTGCGCCATGTAGACATGATGGCTTTGGCTTTGGTATTAGCCAGGAGTAGGTTAGTCCATGAATGACAGGACTCTGCCATCTCCACTCAAAAAGAAAAATGGTTCAAACAAAGTTTAGAACACAGAGGATTCCATACAGGTTAAGTACGGGGCTCTGCCCCATCGAATTGCCAGGGACCCAGTGTCCTTCCACATTTCTGCCCTGCCATCCTGAAGTATAGCCCTATTGTTCGTTCTAGTCTAAGATGGAGCTTTAACCATCACATCTATGTTCCGAGCAGTACGCTGGGTATAGATGGAGATTAGTAGAAGGCTTGTTCTCTCTTTTAAGGAAGAGAGAACTGGAAGTTGCCACTGGAAATTTTATTGTCATTTGATTGGCTAGAACTTGATCACATGATGAAAATCTAGCTGCAAAGGAGTCTGGGAAATATGTTCTTTCATATGGACAGCTAAGTACCCAGTCAACACTTCTGTGACTGTGGAAAAAGGAGACAACAGATACAGAGGTATAGCAAGTACCCTAGAAACAGAGTTAATTTTTTGGCATAGCACAGGCCAAGTAATGAGCTGGTCCACATCTGATGTGATGTGAATCATCTGGAGAGATTTTGAATATAGCTGTTGACTCAGGAAGTCTCACTGGAGCCTGAGACTCTGCATTTTCATCAAGCTCCCGGTTGACACCAATGCTCCTGATCCAAGGACCACAAGGTTCTGGACACTGGAAATTCACTTTTGAATGGGATGGACAAAGTCTCAGCTTGAGCCCCACAAGTGGGGTTCTATCTCAGCTTTTTGGATAACCTACATTTTGTGGAGGCTGCAGCATTCAAAGAACCTGGCTGCCAGGAGGCACTCCGTCAGCGCGCGATCCCTTCTTTCCTTTGGGGACGCTCCTGTCCTCCCCTGGGTGAGGGTGCTGACTGAGTCAGACACGGGCGCTCCAAATGAATGCCTCATCCACAGATTCTGGCAAAACGAGCAGTGGGGTCTCCTGGGAGCAGGTGGGATCTGCAGTAATTGTGGCCAGAGAGGGTCCACCAGGCACTGAGAACAACAGTGAGGCAGCTTCAGGCTGGACACCGGGCAGTGCAGCAGAGCACTTCCTCCTGTGCCAGGCAGGACGAGGGCCTGAAAGAAGCGAGGCCGCCACCGCGGGCCTGCCCAACTCCCCATCTGCTCGGGGAGAGAAAGGACACGGAGCAGAGGCAGGAATTCAGGCAATTAATCCTTTATTTAAAGAATAATAAACAGCCAGATTTTACATACTGAAAGAGGGAACAAGGTAAAAGGGGTTAAAAACTAAAAAGCAAGGACGGCAGACACCAATTAACACAATGCTAATTGACAATTTCCCCAAGCTTCCATGAAACATGCCAGGCCCATTTCCCCAATTGCTAATTAAATCAAACCGCACACACAATACTAATTTCCCTAACTTAGGGAACTCAGTAGACAAATAAAATGAGAAACTAACTTAAACATTTTGTCAAAGTATGGGGAAGAAGGATGAATGAAATCTTAACATGAATAAACTCTGGCTCCAACTAAATTTGTGAAAGTTCTGGCATGTTTAATGAAGTCTTGAGATATCCCAGCATCTCCATTCTATCACAGTCGCAGAAATGCACTTCCCTAATCACAAAATAATACACAGCAGTCCTCTCACACTTACGTCCTCTCCCTCTGGTGAAGGGTACCCAGCACATCATGGAAGTGACACATAAATTGCACCATTTAAAAATTATAAAATACCTACTTAATTACAATTCAAAAACAAAGGAATAACTTTTCTTTAAAATAGTCCCTGAGGTTCTCTGAGCTGGAGTCTGGCTTTGGGAAAAAGAGAAGCGAGTCAGTTAATCACATAGTGGATTGGAGAGGCAGCTTGCCCGCCCAGGCTGGCTCTCACAATCTCCCCTTCCCCCAGAGCCCTGCACACAAACTCCCTGGGCTCTGATCTCTCTCTCGGGGGCCCCAGGGCTTCCTCTTCCCAGCAGCCCTGGCTGCGGCTTGCTTTGAAGTGTCTCCTTTCACCTCTGTGCTATATTCAGGGCCCACGAGAAGCATCCCTGTTGAATTATGCCATCGCAGAATGAGGATGGGCCTTTCAGGTCATCATCTAATTCGCTCATTTTACTATTGAGGAAACTCATGCCAAGAGGTGAGGATGTGGCTAAGATATGACAGCTGGCCTGAGGCCCCAGGTTTTTTATTTATTTTTTAATTATGCAAGATGTATGTGATTGTTGTAATAATCATAGCTAATGCTGGTGCAGCGTTTACTCTGTGTCAGCCTTGGGTCTAAGGGCCCCACAAAATTAACTCAATCGACCCTCCCAACCATCCAGAGTGGTTCGTACCATTATTTCCCCACTTGACAGACAAAACTGAGGCACTGGTGTGTTCAAGACCTTAGCTGAGGTCACATCCCTAAATGGCAGAATTAGATTTGCCTCTAAGAAGACCGGCTCCAGGTCCATGGTCTTAACCACTCTATTCAACTGATGCTTTATACGCTCATTTAAAAACACAGATAAAAATAAAAGTAGAAAATAAGAAATAAACATCATCCAAAATAATGCTACTCAGATGCAACCATTATTAGAATTTTTAATTCATCTAATATAACTTATTCTTCATACATATATTTTTAAAAAAGCAAACATGTTCATGAAGTCTCCTGTGATCCACTGGACTTTGCTTCTTTACTCTGAATGACATATTGTGAACAGTTTTCCATTGCTTATACATACACGTAACAACATGATCTTCAGTGACTGAAATGCTCTTCGTGGAGTAGATGTGACCCAATTTATTTAACTCACACACTGCTGCTGACATTTGAGGGGTTTTCTTTTTTCTGTCTTATAGGATGTTGCAATGAACATCTTTATAGAAATGTCTTTATCATTCTGTTGAAGTTTCCATTAGGGTAATCCCTTCACTATTAAATATGTGGAAACTGGAGGTTCTGGCAGATGAAAAGTGGGGAGAGGCTGGTGGGGACCCTCAATATGCAGAACTAGGAAGCTGGACTCCCAACCAGCATGGAGGACACCCCATCTCCCTAAATGAAATATTTCACCTCATGTCTGGGGGTGGGGGTTGTTACTAAAACCATGGCTGAAGCCTTCCCAGAAGAACAGAATAGAAGGAAGTCTTGAATGACTTAGTAAACTATTCTTGGAGGGGGTTAGTGACGTGTGTGTGTGTGTGTGTGTGTGTGTGTGTGTGTGTGTGTGTGTGTGTTTTGTAAAAATTACTGTTATTTTAGGGTAATGTCTGCCAGGTGGGGTATATGCCCAGTGTGGTAAGTTGGCAACACTTGTTTACCTGGTTCTCCACGTCCCACCCACCAACCAGAGGGGCAAGTAGATGCGTCCACTCATTCTAGGGTGTGGGATGGGGCTGGCCACGCACAGGTGCGGAGCAGGGTTCTAAAGCATTTTTGGTGGTTTTTTTTTTTTTTTCCTGGCTGGCATCTGTAATGCATTTGTCAGGAGGGAGGCTGCTTATCTGTCCTTGTCCTTTCCTGGGACAAAAGCAGACCTGTCACTGTCTGATCAAGGGAACTCTGGAGCTGTGTGGAAGGACAGCTGAAAGTCCTTCTCGTTCATTGTGATTTATCATAATCACTGACCCCTCCCCCAGGATGAAATAGGAATGAAATAGTAATGTGATAGGTTAATGCCGATAATTAAAGAGAGTTTAAGACCAGTGTGAGACTGAACTGTGTGTGTGGGTGGTTGAAATGGTTGTTTGATGTGAAAGTCAATGATTGAATTATTCAGAGAGAGTGATTTCCAAATGATAATTTTACACTTTACATAACTGATTCTGATTTATTATAGTGGCACCCAGTCGAGCTGCTTTAGTTCTAAGGGGCTGTCAGCTTTTCCATCCCAAACCCCTGGTTTGAAGCTCCCCCCTCTCCAAAAAAAAAAAAAAAAATCCAACTCATGTCTGAAATTTGACATTGTTGTTATTATCTTCTTCCTGTGGCTTTCTCCCCCTTGTCCCTCCTAAGAGTTTATGACTTGTTTGGCTTTCAATTTATAATCTGGTGGAGGTTCGTGTGTGTGTGTGTGTGTGTGTGTGTGTGTGCATGCACACTGGCCTGCGTATGTGGGCATGGACTGCCTCAGATAACCCAATCTCCCTTCCTCTCATTGTGGCCTTAGGAAAGTTTGATCTTTTGTCATTAAGCAAGAGGTAGGGCCATGCTGGGAACAAGAGTCCACAGGCCATTGGAATGAAAATGGCACTTTGCAAGGCTGCTTCAGAATTGAAAGGAGACAGTAAAAAGCTTGGGTGAGCCCAAGCTTCCGATCCATCTCTCCAAGAGAGGCAATGTGAGACTTCACATTTGTACCAGGTGAGTCCATCAGAAAAATTGGTCCACCAGAGGCAGCTGCTGCTTCTCGTCTACATTTTTTTTTTGGGGGGGGGGGCGCTGGGAGTAATGCAAACCAAGACGCAGACCCCCTGCTGCTATTTTCTGGAACAACCTAGAATGAAAGTGCTCCATGATGAGCAAGCCCATTACAAGACAGCTGCTGGTTAACATGGTTCCCCACCTCTTCACACCTTCCCCTTCCTGGCTCTGAGCCCCTGGGATGCTGGAAGGATCATTCTTGTGGGTGGAAGAGGTGGTCTAAGAACCATTCATTAATTAATAAACCCTAACTGAGCTTTGGTGCACAGTAATATGGACAACAGATAACGTTTGTTGAGCACTTACTTTGTGACATACTATTTTAAAGACTTTGTATCAACTCATTTAATTCTCCCAGAGCCCCCAGGAAGTATGTTTTTAGCTCCATTTCCCACTTGAGGAAACTAGGGTAACTAACTGACCCCTGAGCATTCGGGGCGGTGTCTGTACTCAGGGCTCTGCCACAGCAGAGCTGAGTTCCAGGCTTACCGGGCCTCAGTGAAGGAGGGCTTTGCTTGCCAGGCCCTTCAGATGGTTGGTTGCAGGTCTATGATCTGTGGATCCAAGGAAGGCAGGGAAGAAGATGTCCCATCAGAGAATATGGTGGAGAATTATGGGCAACCAGGGGAGTTTGGGGGTCATGAGGAGCTTGGAGTGAGTGCAAGGGAGGAAAAGGACATATATATGGAGGAAGAGCAGGAGAGTGGAAGGGAGGAGAGGCATCAGAAACAGGCTCTGGAAGCTCAGGCCCTCCTGCCCCTCTGGCCCAGCTCTGGTCAGAGGCCCATCACAACACATCCTGAAAGGGACTTCAGGTTCTCTGACCTGTGGAACTTGTCAACTAGGTGCTATCCCTTTGGTTTTATTTTATTTTTAATTTTTTAAATTTGTTCTTTTGAGATACACATGATAGTAGAGTACATTTTGACATATTGTACATACATGGAGTATAACGTGTTCTAATTAGGATCCATTCTTGTGGTTGTGCATGTTGTGCAGTTTCATGGGTCATGTATTCACATATGAACATAGGAAAGTTATGTCCAATTCATTCCACTGTCTTTCCTATTCCTATCCCCCCTCCCTTCCCGTCATTCCCTCTTGTCTAATCCACTGAACTTCTATTCTTAGCCTTGCTCGACCCCTTGCTGTGTGTTAGTATCAGCATATCAGAGAGAACATTCGACCTTTGGTTTCTTGGGATTGGCTTGTTTCGTTTGGCATGGTAGTCTCCGGATCCAGCCATTTGCCAGCAAAAGTCATAGAGTCATTCTTTTTTAATATTCATAGTGTCTATATACCATAATTGTGCTAATAGTGTCATCCCTTGGGAGGCGCTGTAGAGCTTGCAGAGACTATTACTTTGGTGCACCTTAAACAGGGGCTCAGTTGCTGCTGGAGGGACCCAGTGCTGCCGCAACAACCTGGAGAATGACTTCAAGCAGAAGTTAGATGGCTTAGTTGTTAGTAATCAAAATACTAACTTTTGTAGAAAAATAAATACCAATTAATTATGCAGTAGAAAACACAATTCTAACCAATTTTTTAAAATGAAACATGAGATTTCTAGGAACTTTCTTTTTTTTCCACTGGGCTTCAGAGGTAGGACTCCATGCCCTTGACATTGAGGATCCATTCTTCCCTGCCATTGGGACACTTTGGGAAAAAAGCAGAAGCCTGGCTATTTAGGATCTCCAGCAGGGCAGGAACACGTCCAGGTGCATATATTCCTCCCCTTAAGATACTTCTTCACAGGCTTCTTTCTATCTGACTCAGGGGACTCCCTGTGCTCTGAACATCCACTGTGGACACAATTACAATAAATTTGGGTGCCGATGCTTTTCAGAGGAAGATGGGACCCCCAGAGGCCTTTGAGAAGAAAGAATGGAATAAAAACATAGGCCCTTGCCTGGTGCAGTGGTACATACCTGTAATCCCAGTGGTTCAGGAGGCTGAAGCAGGAAGATCACAAGTTCAAGGTTAGCCTTGAACTTAGTTCAGGTTCTTAGTGAGAACCTGTCTCAAAATAAAAAATGAAAGGAGTTGGGGTTGTGGCTCAGAGGTTAAGTGCCCCTGGGTTCAATATCCAGTATCTGCCTAGTCTCCCCCACCAAAAAAAAAAAAAAAAAAAAAAAGAATGAAAGAAAGAAAGAAAAACCAACAAGGAAATTTCAAAAAATCATCAGCCCATCAGCCCTCATAAAGACAAAAGCTATATGATTAAAAACAACCTAAACAAGGCTGAAAGACAAATGGCCAACTGGGAGAAGATATCAGCATGACATAGAAAGAATTAATATGCTAAATCCAAGAGAGGACTTAAAAAAAAAAGAAAAGAAAAGAAAAGAAAATACATTACCAAAAACCCATAGGAAAATGGGCAAAAATTCTACTAGGTACTTTACAGAATATAAACCCATGGTTAACACTTAAAAAAGATACTCAACATCCATGGCTATTAAAAAATTAAAAAAAATATATGTAACAATAATGGATACTTATTTTTACATAATAGACTGACAAAAAAAACAAAACAACTCGATCTGGTAAGAATGTAGGGCACTGTGTGGATTTATACAGTGAAGGGGGGTGGGAGAGTCAATTTTGGGTGAGTAGTTTCGTGGGCTTTTTTAGAATTTAAAATGCTCTTACCCAGTACCTCATAATAAAATAATATCAGGAATGTTGTATCTGCATAGGACATATGTATAAGGACATCTTTATAGTTGTTTGTGGAAGAGTTGGTTACAGTGTAAGTGGCAACAGGGGAAATGGTGGGATGTTAGATTTCCTCCATGCAGTGGGATCTTAGACGGCTGTCACCTTATTAGGCAAATCTTTACATGCTTACATGAGAAAAAGCACAGGGCAGGCTGACAGGCAGAGCATGAATAACCATTTTTTGTTATGAAGATGTGTATTTACATAGAGTTGTGTTGTCTAAATATAGGTAAAGATCAGAACAGAAAATGCATTCAACTCCAAAGAAGGCAAGTTAGTGAGAATTCAGAGAACTCGTGTTTTGTGGTCTATGACACTTACTTTCTGCACACTTTGATAATATCCATTCTGCATTCCAGGTGAGCTGTCCAGG
Organism: Tamias sibiricus; assembly: GCA_025594165.1. Classification (NCBI taxonomy): domain Eukaryota; kingdom Metazoa; phylum Chordata; class Mammalia; order Rodentia; family Sciuridae; genus Tamias; species Tamias sibiricus. Next base: position 46,023,318 of record CM046670.1, read on the forward strand.
TGCATGTATTTCTCCCCTTATGATACTCATAGAAGCCAAGTGCTCTTGAGGTGACCTTGAGGTTTCATCCAAACTCCTCATTTGCAATTGAGTGTGTGAAGCTCTGGGTGACCACAAAGTCTCCATTTCCTTAGGACAGACCTGGCTTGTGTGCTGTCCAGAATTCTGTCTGATTAGTTCTCCTATCCAGTCTCAGGTGTGTCCTGGTCTGGACTATAAATTACACAGCTGCCTTGCTCAGAGAGTCAAGTATCAGCTCAGGTTCACAGAGGTGATGGGAGGTGGAGGTGGGGATTAAACCCAGAGCTCCCAGTTTCACAGGACTTGGTGAAATGTGGTGCTTTTCTTTAGTGAGTTCCTAGTAAAAAAGCATTTCCCACAAACCCAGGTGGTTCTCTGGAGAAGAAAACTAGACTTGGGGTCAGACTGGATTTAGTCCCTGGTTCTCTCTCCCTGGCTGTTAGCCTTTGGCAAGTCACTTAATTTCCTTGAGTTTCAGCTTCCTTGCATGAAAACGAGGTTAATAGTGCCTCCCTTGGTGTGCCCATTAAAGAACTTAGCACATGAACTTCATTTATGAAGAGAACTGTCCATTGTATAATTCTGAATTAGGTAGGTCTCCAAATATATGGAATTCTCTGGACTAGAAAATGAAAATTCTGATGTGTCCTGGCATTGAAGAACTCTGGGCATTTTGGACCAGCCAGTTCCCATTTTACAGATGCACTTTCTGAATATTCCCTTGGATATTTTAGGGATGCTGGAAGATGGAAAAGCTTTGGGTTAGTGGCTTGTCAGAGATCAGAGTTGATGGGCAAGGGCGTTGATTCTCTCTGGCCCATGTTACAGAGCCAGAAACTCTTTCAATCCGAAAGGGGACTTTAGAAATGATCTGGTGCCACTTTGAGCAGAAGTTGCTCTGGTGCCTTGGGTAGCTAGAACCTGTACTCTGTGACGATCATGTAGGGAAACAACCACAGAAGGCCCTCTGGTTCCCCCACTAGTCACTGGCTTTCTTTTTCCATGAGACCTGGCTGGAAGAGTCCCAGAAAGTGCTACTCAGCTGGTTAGGAGCTAGGTAGGCAGGACTCTCTGTGTCCCTGGCAATGATGAGGTTCTAGGTAGATATTTCCTTGATTCCTGGGAGGCAGTAGGGAGCAAAGGGGCTTCTGGATTTTCACTTCTGTACAGGAAGAAGGGACAAACAACAACAGGGACACTTTTGCACACTCCAAAAATGTACTTGTTCAGTTTGAAAATTTAAGTAAAAAACTTTTACTCTCTAGCCCAGCAATGAGATGAATTCAGAACAGTGTGTGAGTCGGCTTGTTTTCCATCTCCTGTGTTTTCTTTCCTTGTCCTTTGGGGTGCAGTATTTCCTTCTGAGTCTTCTAAAGAAGGTACATTATTCCAGGACAACAAAGGCATATTTGAAAGGGTCGTGTTGAATGTGAACAGACATTGTTGGACAAAAACTTTCGATGGTTCTGCTCCTGCATTTATCACATCAGTGATTTAGTGAGCATTTACTACGTGACAGCAACTGCTAAGTGCTCTATAAGCATGATCTTGTTTAAGTAAAAGAGGCTTCTGAACTTGGTGTTGTTGTTATCTTTACTATTCAAATGATAAAACTAGGGCTTACAAAAATTTACTTGTCCAGAGTTTTCTAGTTGGAAAATTCCAGAATATGAAGTCATGTCTGTCTATATCAACAGCCATGGCCATGCTCTTACTTCTATATTGCATTGCCTCCACTGTTCACTAGTAACCTACTGTGCATCAGGCACTGTTCTAGGAAAGGTGTTCAGTTGGCTTTGACTATGGATTTCCAATGCATAGTTGAAATATTTTTGTCCAGTTCTGATTAACGACTCCTCTTCCTTTACCTCTTCTCTTGTAGATGAAGAAATTTCCAAATACTTGTTGGTTGCCATATCTCCCAGCCTATGTGGTCAACATTTAATTACATTAGCATTTGTTTTCACTAAAAAAGTAATCACATTACTGCCTTTCATGTCACATTAGTGAAAATGGATACCAATATGATACATATTAATAGAATATGATGGGAAATTGCTAATACAATTAGACTTTCACATTTTATTAGTTCTGGAGTGACACCACATGCCGAGGAACAGCTCACTTTAGCAGTGAGGAGGAACGTGGTGGAAAGTGGTGGATGCATTTCTATCTTGCATGGACTGAGCAGGCTCCCAGAGGGCCCTGGGGCACCCACAAGGTCCCACACTAAATTTCTGAGTCCCACTTCCTGCTCTTCTTGTAACATGAACACTTTTTGGAGTTGGCCTGGGAGAGGAGTTCCCCCTTCACAGCCAAATTGTGGGCCTGAATTGTGGTCATTAAAGGATCATGTGACATGATCCTGCCTGGGTGGCCTCAGATCAGATAGAATTAATATTTCATTATCCCTTCTGTGGCAAGTGCTAGTGGAGAGAGGAACACAGGCAGGGAAAATGTCCCCTGGGCCTTTCCCAACACTCCCTGCCAGCTCTCTGAGAGGCCAGTGCCTTTGGCTGGGTGCCCCAGGAGTGACATTTGGTTATTTTGTCTTCCCAGAGGTCTGTAACCTCCTGTCCTCCTCTTCCTGCCCTCAGCATTTCTTTTCACTTATCCACGTGATGGTGGAAAACCTCTTGTTTACATCTCTGGTGAACATCTGTAGGTGTGTTGGCTGAAGAACTTCTATAGTTCATAGTCCATCCTAAGTAATTGTCTCCCGCCATATTGGATCTTACATCTGTGACTCTGTCTCCTCATGTACTACTTAAAACACTCTGTACAAACCCAGTTCGTCTCTTCAGGCCCATTGCTAATTTTCTTTCCTGCCTTCTATGTCCACCCCAAATTGATGTTACCCCTGAATTTAACACGTACTGCCTCCCAATTTGTGTGTTCTCTGACTTTCCTAATAATTTCAGTGGCCTTGTTCAAAGAGAAATTGATTCTGAACTATGAGAATGAAGCATTCAAGATCAAGCAAATTTAATATTAGGTCTGAAAGGAAATGAGGGTGTGAGCTAGCATACCTGTTGGAGGCCGCCATGGACTTGCTAGTGTGTAGGGTATGCTGCAGTCTGCTAGGTATGGACCAGGACTGGAGGGGCAGGTCTTATGCTGCCTTCCCTTTGCAACTCGTCTCTTGGCATTTGACTTTGTCTTTCCCGGGCACGTGATCCAGAACATGGATCTTGAATGCAGTTAGTGGTGCTACAATTGGGAAGAAAAACTGTGGCAAGTAAGGAAGATAGCCATTGCCTTCACAAGGACTCGGGTTGGTGGTTGTGAGGGGAGGGGAGTAGGGGAAAAGAGATGAGTGGGACAGGGACAACGTGGGTTTTAAATAATAGGCCACATACTTTGGAAAGGCTCTAAGTTGTAGATAATAAAAAGAGAATGTATCATCTCAGAGTTGTCAGCCAGCCTCAATTAACTTGGCAGTAGGAATTTCATCTGCCAGCTCTTTCCTGTCCCTCTGCAGTGAAGGGGGGGGGGGTGCAGAGAGAGAGAGAGAGAGAGAGAGAGAGAGAGAGAGAGAGAGAGCGCACACACAGAAACCTGCCTTCCAGGAGCTCAGGAAGCTGCATGACCTAAGGGCAAGACTACTGGCCTGGGGATTGGGAAACCTGAGTCTCCATTTTGGATTCCTCAACTGCAGAACAGGGAAGGGTGCTGCTTACACCTGATGAGGCGTAAGTTCCCCTCCCACTCTACAATTCTGTACCTCTGTGATCTAGACAGGATAGAGCAGAAAAGCAGGACAGTACACTCGGAGCAGGGGAAAAGGCACAAGCAAAAGCCGGTGGCAGGAATTCCAGTGGGATGTGGGGGTTGTGAATAAGAGGATTTTTCTAGGGAGGCTGAATTACAAGACTGGGACCAGATGGGAGGCCGCTTGGGACAGGAGCCTACAAATTGTGGAGTGTTGACTCTCTAGGTGGAAGGAAGCCAGTGAAGACAAATCTTCTCTCACTTGGAGCTTCCCTCACTGTGGTGGCTCATGAGGGACTCCCAGGAAGGTGACCAACTCTATCCAGTCTATTCTCCAAGCTACGGAGTGCTGGCAGATGAGCCTGTTGTCACAACTGGGGACCGTAAGGGAGATGGGCATGAAGGAAGCTGGCCCAGGAGTGGGGACAAGCGGAATGGGTAGGTTTGCTAGTCATTTTCAAAGTGACTGAGGCTGTGTTGGGGACCTCTTTTAAAATTCATATCCAGCCTGTCTGTAAAGGTGCCATGTGGGTGTCCTGGTGGGCTTTCTCTCTCATTTCCTCCCTGAGCCCGCTGAGGAACAGAGGCGTGCACGTGTGCTGATGCAAAGCACGTGAGGGCGACTGTGGGAACTCACCTGGCTCATGCAGAGTCCTGCAAGATCCCACACGAGGGGAAGGTAAAATTGAGGCCACGGTCAATCACTTAATGAACCTCACGGGTCCTGACCCAGTGTTCCAGGCCAGGCAGTTCTGGCTGCAAAATGTCCCCCAAGGTGGGGACAGTTCATTCACGTTGTGTCATTACTATTGTCATGGCAGAGGATGACCCAGTATCAAAGCATGCCAGTGCCCCATGTGTCACCCTTTCACGTGTTTCCCTCTTCCCTGTGTGTTCCCTAACCACATGCATGACATAGGAGTTGGCAAGTTTCATGGATTATGTACTGAAGTCGTTAGCATAGTCCATGACGACCAACAATACCGATGTCGGAGCAGGAATATATTTTGTGATTATAATGTTCTTCCAACTTCTCTGACACACAGAGTATTTAAACAAGGATGATCAAAAATGACGCTCACAGCACAGTCCTTGTCTATCCTTTGGCAGCACAAAAGCTTGCCTCAGTGGGTAACAGCCGCCAGGCTGCCTGTGAGCAGCTGCGTTGAGGTGGGATTCAGTTTCTTTGTGGGGGGAGAGTGGGGTAGAGAAAGACACCCCGGCTTTTAAATCAAAGACAATTCAGTTTAGAGAAAGATGTACCTTGTGGAAATAAATAAAAGGAGGCACACTGTATTGTCAGCTGGCCATCTTAAATCAATAATGCAGGCAGTCCACCTTGCACGCCCATTCTGCGGAGAGGGGGAGGGGCACCTGCCGACAGGCTGGTCCTGGAATAAAATCCCTTCCTTACCCAGGGGTGTCGGGGTGCAGGTGAGTCTTGCTCTGCTCTTCAAGGCCTCTCTGGAGCCTGCCTGGCACTGTGCCTGCCAGGGGTCCAAGGATGTTAATCTCCTTCACCTCCAGATCACATCAATCTGCGTCCATTATTTTGCCAAGCAGAGACACCTGGACAGGAAGCTCTATTTTCTCTCAATGGCCCCTGGCTTATAAAACAAAACCAGCAAAGAGCATGTAATCCCTTTGAGTATTCTTCTGGTGTGCCTACTGGTTTTTTTTTTTAAGAGTGCCAGGTACTGTGAGAAGACTCTGGGCTTAAAAAAAAAAAAAAAAAAAAAAAAAAAAAAGGCAGCATTTTTTAATCATCTTCTTTGTTTACAAAGTGGTGACATTCAGTCTTGAATCAAAGAGAACAGTTTCCAGGTAGAAAAGTCTCGTGTTTGTTTTTTTGTCAGCTACCAGCTACCAGCATGTCTCTCCTCCAAACTTTGTGCAAAATCAACTTACCTTGACTTAAGCAACAAAGAAAAGGACTTGGGGGTTGGAAGGGTGGGGAAGAGGGGAAGCTTTTAAAAGATTATCCTTTTGGAGTTTTGATAGATTAACAGGGTGATCAAACTAGGCAGCATCTTAATAATAGGGCCATGTGAATTTTGGCTGGGCTAATGGAAGCTCTTTTGTCAATTTCCTGTAACCTGCACTTGACAGGACTCAGGAAATGGCAGGACTGGCCACCTTTGATACCTAGAAGGGATTTAATGAGATTTAAAGGTGTAGTACCGTGACTGGAGTTTCCCACTGTAGGTATGAGTTACACAAAGTCCGTCTATGTGTCAGTCCCTGGCTGGCTTCATTGCCCGTACAGGAATTCAGAATGTGTTTTCTCTACAGAAGTAACAGCTGAGAGCTGGGCAGCTGAGTTTCTGAACAGAAATTGTTTTTCTAAAAAGATTTTTTTTGTTGTTTCATTCAGGGCCGTGTCTCTGAAATATTATCTATCATAAAAAACATGACATGAATTTACCATAGCAGTCAGCTGCAATTTTTAAATACACTCGTTAGGTTAGTGAGCGACGTCTTCCCTTCCCAAAGAGATAGGGATGAAGGTGGAGAACACCAGCCTGTGATGGCTAGGGGGCGGTGAGGAGGGACGTGGGTGAGGCCATGCCAGGACATGTGAGCCCAGATGGGGCCCACACGTTTCTGATGGAATATTTGAGCTGGAAATATTTAATGTGAAAGATCCTGCCTCAAGGAGTGGGCTGTCAGCCGGAGAGGGACTGGGAGTCCTGATGAACCCATGTGTGCCTATTTGGTTGGTTTGGGCAGCGTGCGTGGGTTACAAAGATGGTCTCACTAACCTTTTACGACAGTGGCTCTTTAGGAGACCTTGAAAGAAGCCAAAAGGCTTGTCTCTGGAGCTGTCCTGTGCTAGCATGGTATAGAGCCCAGTCATAGTGGGTGAGAACTGCTCTTAGCATCCTGTTGAGACTTGCCTGACCCTGCAGCTATGAGACCTTGTTACCTGGAGGCAGGAAGCCCCTCTGATGGCCCAAAGGCTAGAGGTCCACACCCCACTGTCTATGGAGCAAAACTTCCATCCCCAGGAAGCTTCCAGCTGAGATTTGTGTGCCCTTCTGGAGCTCTTTTGGATTCTGGCCTTTTATTAAGGGTCAGACATGAACTTGGCTGTGGCCTGCTTTCTGGCTCATGCCAAGTCAAAACGGAAGTTTTCAGTCTTCTCTAGAGCTTCAGTTCTCTGCACCGCTGTAGAAAAGGTTTCTGAACTTCTCTGGTGGTGTGTCTGTGGCACCCTTCCTGTATGTCTAAGAATCAGATAAAAAAAAAAATGTTGCTTCTAGGGGCTGGTGTTGTGTGGCTCAGCGGTGGAGCGCTTGCCTAGCACATGTGAGGCTTTGGGTTTGATTCTCAGCACCACATAAAAGTAAATAAATAAAATAAAAAATTTAAAAAAAAATGTTACTTCTAGCTTCTGAGTTGGATATCAAAAGTTCACATTCTCGGGCTGGGGTTGTGGTTCAGCGGCAGAGCGCTCACCTCGCAAGTGCGTGGCCTGGGTTCGATCCTCAGCACCACGTAATCATAAATGCATTGCATTGTGTACAACTAAAGTAAATAAATAAATATTTAAAAAAAAAAAGTTCACGTTCTCCAAATAGTCAAGTTGTGAGATTCTTAGGAGGCAAGTTGATAAGCACTTGGATTGATACTTACAGGAGCAAATCTCCCAGGAATATTTAAAATTGATCTTCAAGAAATGCAGTATCCATATTTTATTTTAGAATTGTCCACAGATGCACTTAAGGAATGGAAGAGTATAAGTGGGATGGGTAGGTTTTGTTCAAGTTCCAAGTTTTTCTGATTTGCTTCACCTGCCTTCTAAGAATAGATTCTGTTTCTCCTCCTTCCCCTTGACCCCATTTCATCCTCATAAATATCAGACCCCTCTTTCATTGCCCGGCATCAGCTCACCTTCTTCTTGGGTTTTCCTTCCATGGTATTCAGGGCTCTGCAGGGAGAAATAAAATGTAAACTGATCTATTTTACAGATAGGCTGAGAGACTTGTGATAAAAACAAAAAAAAAACAAAAAAAAAAAAAACAAAAATGGATATCTGTTTAAAATATCCACAAATAGAAGCTATCAAAATGCTCACACGTGGTTCCCTAAAATGTGTGAAGGGCCAGGTAACCTTGGAGGCTGTGGGTCAGTGGCTGCCACCTGTCCCAGCTGCAATGAAGACCAACATGCAAATTTGGAGTCAAACCCACCTGGGCCCAAAAGATAGTGCCACCATTAAGTAGCTGTGTGACTTTGAAAAATTACTTGGGTCTTTCTGAATGGTGTCCTTCCCTATGGAGAGAAGGTAATGGAACTATGACCTACTTCATAAGTTGGCCGTAAGATGCTCAACTTTTTGGACCAATGAAATATAGTAAGAAATGCAGTTTACATCACAACCTACACACACACACACACACACACACACACACACAAAGCAAACTTTCCATGAAACAATTTTTACCTATACTCTAAAAATGCCCCTGATGTTTTCTTTCAATTTTTTCCCCCATGGGATATAGTGATTACAACCCCACTAAATTGATTTCATGACCGAATAATGAATTGCAGCACAAAGTCTGACAAACACTGTAGGCACTTAGTAAATGTCCACTTCCTTCCTATTTTGAAGGCTCAGAATCCTTACTAATTAGAGTACGAGAAGCTCCAGGACTGAAGTCTGACTAGCTGTGGTGTAACACTAGGAAAGTGTGGAAAGTGTGCTTCCTGCTTTCGTCAAAGTCAGGGCTGGGCTGCCAACTTTCAAGGCAGCTCCTCTCCTCTGTGGGGGATCCAGGTAACTTCCAGCTTATCACTTTTTCATTTCCACAAATGGCCTTCATAGATGCAACCAAAGGAAAAAAGAGGGACATCCTCATCAATGCCTTAAGGATTAGGACAAAAACCCTTAAGGTCTATCATTACTGCTAAGCTCTATTGGCTGGAACTTAGTCACATGACCTTGCCCCATTTGCAAGGGAGGCTGGATGGGCAGTCTTTCTTTGTGCTCCAGAGAAGGAGACTGTAAGATCAGAGTGAATGACACCAACCATGGGGGCCTTTAATTCACTGACAATCAGCAATCAAATAATGGAGATGCAGGATTGGTCTGATTCAGGCTACTCTTGTCTAGCCACAAAGGGACGGATTGAATTAATGATGCCAGGGGTACTCTTTGCGCCTTTTTTAAAAAAAAGTTTTCTCCAGGATTCAAAAGTTTCACAGACGCTCTTCTGGGTATGGGCTATTTTCAACAATTAGTGTGACTTTACCTATTGCTTGGTCTCGGGACCCCAGCATGACATCCTTACAGACAATGGAATAGTGTTGAAAGTTCTGTCTCAAGTTGTCGAGCCCATACTATGCATTTTACTAACTGATGATGAGAATGAACATTTATTAAACACTTACTGTATGCCAGGCTTTGAGCTAAGCAATTCATAAGCTTTATCTCAATTTATCGTCACCACAATGTTTTCACACAGAATCTTAGACATCTTAGTTCCCTTTGAGTCAATTCAGCTCACTATCTTCACTTCACAAGTGAAAATAGTTTTTCCTAGGACTGAACAGTATATTAGTGGCTGTGCTAGGATCAAAAGTCAAGATTTCTCAATTCCTATGACAAGGACACAAGGCCAGAAGGGGTAGAATGGAGGAAACGACACCAAATATTTCAGTGTTAACTGAATCTTCAATTTTAGGATCTTTACCTTTACCTAGGTATATACTGGAAATGCTAATGTGTGCTGGGAATGGACGAGAATAAGTGGGATGGGTAGGTTTTGTTCAAGTTCAAGTTTTTCTGTTTTGCTTCACCTACCTTCTAAGAATAGATTCTATTTCTCCTCCTTCCCCTTGGCCCCGTTTTTCATCCTCATGAATATCAGACCCCTCTTTCATTGCCCAGCATCAGCTCACCTTCTTCTGTGACTACTATTAAACTTTTAGTTTTGGCTTGACTGACAGGTCATTTTGGGCAGAAATAACAGAAGCTTTCTTGGACAATTCAGGTACAGGTTAGGTAACAAAACACTATTCTTATCAATTTCAAGTAGAAAAATAAGTCTAGACTGTAGGAAAAGATCCCCCTCCGTGATTTTTAGTTTCTTGGCAATCTGCATGTTGTCTGATTCCTAAGCAGTTCTTGGTTACTACCAGGACTGAAGAGAAAAATTGGAATTTGCCAAAAGAGTAAATGTTCATTTGATAATGACAAAAGGAGAGGATTTAAGCCACAATTTAAAGGATGTAAGTTCTTAATGGAAGAACTTTTGAGGGACCAAGTTGCTAAGCTCTCCTAGACGTGATTAAAGAAGGTTCCAGCATATCTCTCTTTGGAGGTCTTAAAAGGTGTTTCTCCAGAATTGGCCCAAGCCAGAGGTGTTGACCCATGACCTTCTGAGTTTTCTTTCCTGAGCCAAGAGATTCTATGACTTCAAGAAACCAGCTTTTCCTAGCTCAATGTGGCCAAGGCCTTCTTTAAAAAGTCACAGGAAGTAATAATCTGCGTGACATGTGTAACCACATGTATGCGATTTGCCCATGTGTGGCCCAAAGCTCCCTTTAGAATGCATTTCTGAGGAGGCCAAAGGGCCTGGGTGTTGGGAATGAGGTGTCCCTAGCCCACTTCGGTTGGAATTTGTCATCTAATTGTCTATGTGTGCATTTGCAACTAATTCTCTTTCTCCAGGAGTTCTCTTTCAATCTTACATTCCCGACACTTTTATGTTTTTAGGATCAAGAAAGTATAAAACTGAGACTAGTCAGGTAGGCTTTTCCAGTGTTGCTGTCCCTTCTTCCTCCACCTGGCAGCAGGCCTGTGCACATGTGGATGTTCCTATAGCTCATGTGTGTCCTAAAAGGGGTCTAGGCAAGAAAAGCAGCATCTCCCAGCTTCACTATTAACCAGTGTTTGAGGGGACATGCCGGTTGTGGGGTGACTGGGTTCAGGGTCTGCCTAGAGGTATGAGCTTGGCTGTGGCAGGGGGCATTTTTGTTCTGTGTGTGTCCTGATGATTTTATTAACTGAAAACCAGGTCTTTTCTCCCTCAACACAGACTCCTGATATTCTTGCATAATGTGTTTGACATTTCTGAGGCTGTGCAGTCTGTGAAGAATGAGCCCTGAATAGGGAATCAGGAAGGCTAGTTTTGTCCTGGTTCGGCTACTGACCCGTTCCTTTTCCCTGGGCACTTTGCCTAACCTCTCTGTGCCTCATTACCTCTCATCTCCACCTGCAGAGTAAGGACCTTTTCCCCTACCTGCTAAAACTCTGGGCTGTCAGGTACATCCGGGCAATTTGCTTGGTGCTGTTGGTGGGGAAGGTAGGTGATACATTTATGATGATGTTTTTGTCTTTTTTATATGTACACCTACTTTATTTTTTAATGTCTCAGAAGATACTGCTGTGAACCCAGTAAAAGAGGACAAACTTTATATTAAATGATATTAAAACGAGATGAAACCCTCCAGAGCTATGACATAGTTTGCAAGTGTCACCTCTTAGATGCAATGTCTTAACCCTGAGGGCCAGTCATGTGGATCCTGATTCCCAGGGATGTTGTCATCCTTCTTTCAGTTTTTCACTGGACAAGGCAGGCCTTGTTTAGTTTTTTTTTTTTTTTTTTTTTCTTTTTTCTTTCTTGTAAAGATTTGGAAGCTCCTCTCCGCTGCCCCTTTCCTGTTTGTTTTGTGTACCCTGGGGAAGGAGCACCTCCTGAGGCTCATCACCTGCAAGTGGTGCTTCAGAAAGTTCCAAGCACTGAGAAGGGTATGTAATGAACCTGTTTTGCATCTTTAAGTATAGCATTTTCCACCATGCATGCTGTAATCACATGCTTTCTCTAGAGCCAAAGAAACGTGCAATTCCAGGTCTGTTCATTAATGAACTGGCAAATCAATCACAGGTCTTGTCAGAAAAAGCACTGCAGTGGGGGTCTCTTTACATAGACCACAGGATCAGATCCACAGTGGATCCCCTCTTCCCAAGGCACTCAAAGGCCTTCTTAGCAAATGTCTTGTCCAAATTTGCAGGTTTCCTCATGCAGTATCTGTCTGGCTGTCGCCTCTTCTCCCCACTCTCCACTCTCATTTTCTGTAGTGGCTGGTCCCTAGAAAAAAATGAATTGCTTCTGAAATTTGGCAAGTAAAGGATATAAAGACAGCGTGAGGGGCAGCCCTAGCAGGGGGGGGGGGGGTGGTGGGAGGCAGGGACAGAGATTTATAGGACCCCAGGAAAGTGCCCAGAAGGCCTCTTGGCCTAAAAATATCTTGCTTATTCAGGTTTCAGAGTCTGAAATTCCCCCACTAGGGGTAGGCTTTAGGTTAAGCATTGCCCCTGGGAGGGAGTGGAGGGGGAATTCTCATTTAAAAAGCAAATACTTGCCAGATGCAAACCAGAGCCCATTCAGTTGTAAAGGCGAGTTTGCATCAAATTGCTTTCTCCCTGACCTGAGGGGTGTGAGGTTGGAAAAGTGAGGGTCCCTGGGTGTTAGTGTGGAGGCTGTAGCCCTCTGGCCTCTGGGAAGGGAGAGCATGCTGCACAGAGGAGGCCCAAGGGCCTGGGATCAGCCTGGCCTCCTTCCCTCTTAGGCTGGAGCCCAGCCTGGCTCAGCAGACACAGGGGTCAAGTTGTTGAGGAGGATGGAAGAGGTGATAAAAATCAGACCACGGTGCTCAGAGTTCATTCAGATGTCACAATTCTGAAAGGATTGGCTAATGTTTCATTAGAGTCTTGAGTTTCTAAGCAAAGACCTAAAGTTTTTCCAATGTATTACTTAATAATTATTAACATAAAAACACATTATTAATTATTGTTTATTGTCTTTTCCTCACTGGAATGTTAGTTCCCTAAGGACAATTTCTTTGTTTTGTTTGTTGATGCATCCAAGTGCCTACCACCGTGTCTGGCACATAGTTGGTGCTCAGTAAATATTCATTGGGTAAATGAATGCATTTATTGTCAGAACTCATTCTTCTGCGTCAGCCCCTGCATACGACTCACTCCTGCCCTGGATATCCTGAGACGTTTTGGCTTCGCACTATTCTTCTTTTAGGGTCCCTTGCAGAATCGGTACCATTGCAAATCCTCGATTTCCACCCCTCTTTCTTGAAGTGAGAAAGCTTTAATGGCTGCTTCAGTGATGTCCACTGGCTTCCACAGGATGCTGGTGGCAGTTTATTGCAAAGGGCGGGGCCTAGGATTGAATGTAAACAAACACAGCCCTGCGTTTAAAATAGGCCATTGAGCAGCTCATAAAATAGATCCCTTGTTTTTAAAAGAGCAGTGGACGCTCTCGAGAAATCATAAGAAATAATAAGTCTGGAAGCTGGATAGAAAGCTCCGACGTTCCCTGGCTGTGCGTGTCCTTCAAACTTGACGTTTGGCACGGCTGGGATGGAGCCGGCTGCCAGCTGCAACCAGGGTCCTCAGACAGTGGAAAGGTGATCTGGGCTGCTACAGGGAAATCGAAGTCTCTTTGGAAAAACTGCAGCATGCTTGTTGTTGTGCTAATTTTTAAGAGACACAGATGCCCTTTGCACAGGAAGGCCCACGTTTGTCCCAAGTGCAGCAAGAGTCATGGGGACTACAGACTCTGGAGCATGTGAGACCCAGGAACATGCCTATTCTTAACATGGCCCAGTGTTCTCACCTACAAAGTAGGTATCACTACCCATCTCCAAGGGTGGTCCAGTATCTGGCATGTGTCTGGCATCTGGTAGGTGACAAACACACTAACCTCCTGTAAGGGAGTTGTCGAGGACAGCAGAGTTCCTCTGCCAGTGGTGTGAAGGCACAAATATTCCTTTCCCTTCTTCCCTTCACATCAATATTCACTAAAAAAAAAATGTAGACACATATTCAGAAATTATGTATTAATACATTCTCATTGTAAAAGGTTTAAGCAATTAAGAAATACATCCCTACTTCCTCCCAAAGTAACTACTGTGGGGAGGTTTCCTTCCAGAAACCTCCCCTCTCATACTTTTATAGCTTTGCATCTGTTTATCTGCCTATCTGTCCTTCCATTCACCCATGTAACTATGTATTTATCATCTATCTCTCTACCTACCTACTTATGATGGTTAATTTTATGTGTCGGCATGACTGGTGCACAGATATCTGGATGTTTCTTTGACAGTGTTTTCTTAAAGATGAGGTTCACATTTAAATGTGTGGTCTTCGAATAAAACAGATTACCGTCCATAATATGTGTGGGGCTCATATGATCAGTTGAAAATAATTTTTTTTTTTTTTGAGTACAGGGGATTGAACTCAGGGTCACTCGACAACTGAGCCACATCCCCAGGCCTATTTGGTATTTAAGAGACAGGGTCTCACTGAGTTGCTTAGTGCCTCACTTTTGCTGAGGCTGGCTTTGAACTCACGATCCTCCTGCCTCAGCCTCCTGAGCCCCTGGGATTACATGTGTGTGCCACCTAGCCCCACCAAGGCAAACATTTACAGCTTGGACCTTTGCCCAGAACTTAGGCAGGGACAAAGCCTAGGGGAGGGACCAACTGTCTCTTGTACCCAAAGAGGCACTTTAGTCATCAGATTCTTCTACTAAGATTTCTATGCCCAATGATGATATATTGATTTTTGAGTCATTTGGATAATGCGATAAGGTAGACCAGAGTTTGAAGGCAGGTTTTGTTTTTTATGACCTTGGAACTGTGGCATAACACGGGGGTGGGGGTGGGGGGGGCAGGAGTCAAAATAAGGACTGATATTGTGTAGAGTACCAGTTATAATTCTATCTATGTAAAAATGTGTGTGTACCATGTGTATAGTTTTGAGTGTTCAAAGTGTTACTTATATTGAGTGTTAAAGTATTTAACATTAGATTTAAAATTTTCATTTACTATAGCTATGCTATTCCATAACTCAATCTCATGCTTTCAAATATTTTGTAAAATATTCCATATTACTGATGTACCAAATTCATAAAAGCCATTTCTGTTGATAAATATTTAGATTGTTTCCATTTTTTCATATTACAAACTATAGTCCAGTGAACATCCTTGAAAATTGGGTAATTATTCAACTGCCTGAACAATGGAACCTCTTTTCCTCCCAGAATCTTCTTTTACTTCTGCATACCTCCAGGAGCGGGCTCTGTGATAGCTCAGCAGGAATCCAGAAGAGACCCAGGATGGGGTACTCCCTGCCAGAAGCTGTGATCTCATGTGGAAAGTAAGACCTGAAGACCAGGGGCTTCTTTCTGTAGCCACAGGATGTCATGGGGTGAGAAATCAGAACAGAGGACACAGTCTGGGGAGTCATAATGGATTGAGGCTTTGTGAGAATGAGAAGAGAACTCTGCTTGACTAATCCCACACCTTCCTTGACACTTCCTTGGAATCCATGAATGTGGCAGATCAGGCTCCCCTCAAGCTATTTACGTTCCTTTCAGCATTTATGTTTTAAAGACTAAAGACTTAACAGACCCACCGTCCAGACCCCCTTCTTCTGAGGTGTGTGTTCCCTTCCAGTGCATTCTTGGTCCTTTTACTATATATGTGTGTTTTTGTAAATAATGTAAACCCTTGTTTCACATGTTTAAAATTTTTGCAGATCTTTTCAGCAAGATATAAACAGGCCAGGCCCGAGACCTGGTGTTTCTTTGTAAACCTGTTAGCCTTATGGAGTAGTTAGTGTGTTAATTGCCCTTGACCAGATTCAAGAAGGTGGCAACTGGGAAGCCACCTGGCCTTCCTTCCCCTCTTCTTGCCTAGTCCCCTTTTCTCAGGTACCTGGACCAAAGGCCTGATATTTATTTCTGAAGGCCTCTGAAAGACTCTAGGCTAAGACCTGAGCTTGTATCAACTCCATGACTCCTTTGTACTTGGGGGAAACATTCGAGAGCGAGCATTTAAAACTGGTGTTATAGTTTGGATTAAGCATGTCTCCCCAAGGCTCAAGTGTTGAAGGCTTGGGCTGGAGCAGCTGTGTTCAGAGGTGGATCATGAGGGTTGTGACCTCATCAGTGAATTAATCCATTGATAGATTCATAGCGGGTCATGGAAACTGTAGGCGTTGGGACCTAGTTGCAGGGAGTAGGTCCTTGGAGTCGTGTCCTTGTCCCTGGACACATAGTCTCTCTATCTCTGTCTCCATCTTTCTGTGTTTCCTGGCTGCCATGAAGTGCACAGCCTCCTCTGCCACATGATCCCATGATTGTAGTGTTCTGCCTTGCAGGAGCCCTGTTTGGGGAGATGGCTAAGATTGCGGTTGACTACGGGCCAAGGAGATGTTTGGCTGTTGCCGCCTTCCGTAGTCTCAAGGGACTTGGCCCGAGATCTCGCGGGACTTAAGCGAGATTGTTGATCGGGTCTGTGCCATTTTGGTGGTGTGTGTGGTGCGTGTTAAAGTCGTTGTTAGAGCCAGAGAGAAAAGTTATCAGAATAAAAAACTGTTTGTTTCCAGTTTGCCTCTAAACTTCTTCCCGCAGCTTCGTTGCTCCAAGCGGCCATCGCGTCAGGCGACAACACTGCCTCATCTCAGGCCCGAAGCAATGAAACCAAGCCATCGATACACTGAAACCTGTGAAACTGTGAGCCCAAATAAATCTTTCCTCTTTTAAGTTGTTTTTCTCAGGTACCTTGTCACAGCAATGGAAAACTGACTAACATAGCTAGGGAATGAATGAACATATCTCTAGTGAGAGACTTCTGTGAGTGGGCAGGACTCACTGGGCCCCTCCCTGGAGTGTTCTGAAAGTGTGGCTATGTAATGGGTTGCAACTCTATTTACCTCTTTGGCCAAGGTCAGTGACCAGATCATGAGACTAACTGATAAGACTATTTAGAAAAATCCTATACTTGATATTCTCATGATGAAAAGGGATAAAACTGTATTGTCTTCCTTTTTGGATGAACTTGTCTCCAGCAAGGGTGGAAAATTAGAAAAAAGAAGATAAAATACCCTTGCCCCTAACTCTAAAAGGTGACAGGGCTGTCATCGTCTGACCCCAAATGGAGGCAATAATGACCTCCAGGGCACAGGGGATGAGTAGCAGGCCTCCCCCTCCCTCCCTCCTTCTTTCCCTCATGCCTTCTTTCCATGTGTCTGGGGTATGTGAACCTTCCTGTTTCAGATCCTTGCACTTTAGGATTTGATTTGATTTGATTTTTTAAGCTGAAGAATACTGTGTTGGCACCAGTTCTTCTGTGGAAGTAAAAAGAAGCAACAAGAGGCACAAAAGTTCCCTTTTGATGTAGGAACAATTTACCATAAGATTCTGCACACCAAATGCTCCGCCTCAGAGGAAGGATTTCTGCCATCCGCCCTGTTATCCATACTGTGTTCTTTTCCTGTGTTTCTTTCGTTCCTTCCTCCTGCAACACTACTGCATGTGGATCTGAATGCAATAAAGTTGCTTTTAGTCCTCTCCCCGCCACCCCCCGCCCCCATTATTCAACAACTTTCAAGTGGAAAAAAATTTGGGCCTTTTAATTTCATTTTTGGCTTTTTTTTTTTTTTTTTTTTTTTGCATGTGTACCCCTCCTTTCTGTTTGCTAAACAGTAATTGCAGATCTTCCTGGCCACCTTTAATACTCCCAGCTAATTATCCTGAAATAAATCTCTTTCAAGCCCGCATGCCAGCAGTTCTGGGATCCTAGCGGCTCTTTCAGCTCCCGGCCGCCTGTCACTCAAATGGGCCTCAGCTGCAACTCGGAATGATGAGCATTAACCTCCCGCTGGGAAGATTCGCCCAATCTCCCCACTTCCAACAGCAGCTCCCAGGGCCGCACCACGCTCCTACCTGTTAGCCTAAGCTGGGATTTTCTTTTGCTAACGCTGTGATTTTGAAAAGTGGAAGAGGATTCCTGGGAGAAAGACACTCAGTTAACCTTCCCCTAATTGCCATTCAAGATGGAAAAGGGAGAGGAAGATGGTGGCTGTCCCAGGAGGGCGGCTGGGCTGTGGAGTGGCCTGCGGCCTTGCCAGGAGGTGCATGGCTGGTCGGTGAGCCTGGGTGAGTGTCTTCCAGAACCAGGGGTCTATGTCCACAGCTTCCTGCCCGAGGGCAGTTGATGGCTGTTGTCTGGGGACAGGCCTTGATCCTAACCTACTGTCTTCTCTGACATCCTCCTTGCTCTTCCAATGTCCCGCCTTTTGGAAGCTTCCTGGGTTCTCCTTCTTCTTCCATTCAACAGCTGCTTTTTCCCTTCTAGATTTTTCTCTCAGCCCGTTCAGGAAGATTCATAGTGTCTTGCTGACCCGTGGCCTGGTTATTTCTTCTCAGTTTTGCACCTGGGCCCATTTGCCCGTGCTTTCCCCTCACTCATTTCCCTCAGATTCCATGTGCCTCCTTTCTGAAGGTGAGATGAGGAAACGGCTCTCTGGCAGGTCACACAGCCCTGCGGGTAACACTGCAGGTGACAGAGCAACGCTGCCCAGTGCCTGGCACAGAATAACAATCTAGTTACGTAAGTGAATAAATGAATGAGTAAATACATAAGATAAATCTTGTCCCCAAATATTACGTCACCTTCCTAGATTGATTCCTCTGAAAACTTTTCTTGCTGTGCTGGGAAGACGGAGTCATTATTTACCCATTGCCAGTTCCCCTCTTTGTGGGAAGAGTTCTACTCCCTGGCCACTGCCAGCCAGCCACCTGGCACTGTGGTCAGGGCAAATGTCAACGAAAGCCGATGTGCGTCTCTCCTAGGTGGAAGCTGTGAGAAACTTGGATTCTCTTGTCCTTCTGTGTTATCTGTTGGCAAAGTTCCAGAGAGTGGTTGCTCCATCAGCTTGGGCCCTGGCCTGAGAGCCCCCAGTTGACCTCCGATGTGAACAACAAATAAATCTTTGTGGTTTTGTACCACTGAGGTTTTGGGTGTTTTAAAGTCCTATGGCATAATGTAACCTATCCTGACTGATACCCAAATATGCAAATATATTCATCTACATTCATGAAAACTTTCCTTTTTTGTTTTTAAATGCACATTTTTTGGTATTTTTTTATTTGTTCTAATTAGTTACGCATGCGTAACTAATATAATAATAGGACTCCTAAAGTGGAAGAAGAAAATGGATAGTTTTTAACTGCCACCAAACAAAGATTTTTTTTTTTTTTTTTTTTTTACTTAGCTGGCCTCTTATTCTTTTCACTGTTACAAGCCAGATATAAGAAACCCAATCCTGGCTGAATAGAAAAAATAAATGTTTTTGTTTGGATCTATCCCTGGATCCTTACTAAATTAAGTGGAACATCAAATAGTAAATTTTACCCAGGGTCCATCTCCTCTGGACCTCCCTTTAGTTCCTGTCCTGGATTGCTTTCATCTGTCAAGTCCTTGGTCTTGATAAGTTTGGGGTTTACCCTAAAATGCAGTGGTGTTTGTTTTAATTCCAAAGAACTCCTGTTAAACAGGGAAATGGGCAGTCATGTGTTGGTCTTGGGTTTTCTTTCCCTAAGAGTGTTTCAGTTTCCAAATTCCATCATGAGGCAGAGAATTAAATCTATCAACTTCCAGAGGACTACTTTGCTGCTGGATATTTCCTGAATCTGTAAATCATCCTCCTACTGCCTGTCATGGTGGTTATGCAAGGGACCTTTGGATTTCCTAATTAGAAAAAAAAAAAAAAAAGTATGACAATGCAATCTACGTCATCCTTGGAAATGTACCACATTTTTGGGAATGGTGAAATCATCAGGGATACCGAAGACTTAAGTGAAAAAAAAAATCATCAATGAAAACAAGAATGTGATGGCTTGGGAGCAAAGACATGGTATTGAGATAGGAAGAGCTCCAGTCCCAGCTCTGTTACTGACTGTGTGGTCTTGCATAGAAAACTTTACCTCTCTGGGCCTCAGTTGTTCTATCTGTGAAATATGAAAGGATCCTTTCCAGTTATTGAATTTTGCAATTCTAGAATGTGATGTTGGTGAACATTAAATCATATTAACTTCAAAAATATGCTTACAGGTATGGTCATTTCTTAGATACCATTGTTATTCTGCTTTTTGCCTTGGATAATCTTCTTATTGGGCATATTTTATGCCTTATAAAATTCATCAAAGCAATCTTGTGAAATTAGCAAATGTAGTTATCTCCAATTCATGATGGAGACTCACTGTAATTATATACTTTGTCAAAAATTATATAGGCCCTTTAGTGGTAGAAGTGGGATAAGAACCCAGAAATTCTGTCTCCCATATTCTATGGTAGACAAAAGGGGCTTGCCTATTCCATGCAATTATCACCATGGAAATTGTTGAGGCACATTCTACCAAAATAACAGTTCCATTGATACTAATTGAGTGTATAAACAGTGTTCTCTAGCCTCAAAGAAGGTATGGTCTTGTGAGGGTCACCTTCATTAAACAGATATGGGAACTGATATGATGAAAGTATTTTTAGGACTTCCTCTCTCAACAAAGGTGCAGTAACAGGGACAAGGTTTACCTTCCCACCCTAAACAACTGTAAAGCTGGACAGAAAATATGAAATAATGGCTATCGAGTTATTAGGTATAAAGGCAACAAAGGTCAGTGACCCCTAAATACTGTGTGTTGAGGGGAATGAAGCAAGGCCTATGATCACCCTAGCTTATTGCCTGGAGAGTAGACCACAGTATGGGGAGGGGAAAGCCAGTGGATCCCCTAAGTTTCCCTGAGTTTAGGAGATATGGCTGGAAGTTTGGGGAGGCAAGGTGACCACAGGGCACAGGGTAGAGTAACAGAATGGAAATCCATAGGGAGCTCCACTCAGATCTTCAGAGGATTGGTACTGATTAGCACTTATTTCTGAGGAAACTATTCAAGACTAGAGAAAGAGTCACCTAAAAGGATTAGAGGAAGAATATCTGTGAAGATAACACAGAGCCAGGAATGGTTGCTGTTTCATTCAGAGTGGAAAACCTGATAATTCACAAGGCATTGAATAGAATACTCAGAGGAGTTTTGTCTTAGTACTGGGAAAAATGAGCCCTAGATTACATGTTGATCCCATCAAACAAAGAGATCAAGCTGTTTCCAAGCAACTTCATTTTGTCACACAAGGCAGCTCAAAATATTTACAAGAGTACACAAATATTCAATACGCAGCAAGGTAAAATTCACAATATCTAACAAACTAATAAAAAATTGCAAGACATGAAAACAATCAGGAAAATATTTCCAATGAATAGAAATCAACAAAGAAATTTTACAGAAGACAGAATTTATAGAAAGGGACACTGAAAAATTACATGAATTGTCCTAGCTAACTCTTCACTAGACATTGTCTTACATGATACATATTACGTTGTAGCCCAATTATAGCTGATTTAAAATTATAAATTCAAGAAAATAGACATAAGTTTGAGCATGTTAATAAACATATGGAAAATACAAAAGCTAGGCTATCTGAGATGAAAAAGGCATCAAATGAGATTAACAGCAAGTTAGATATAGATGAAAGTATTACAGCAATAGAAACTAACCAAGATAAAACATAGGGAGGAAAACATACAAAAAAAATTTTATCAGAGCACCAATGAACTAATACAATTATAAGGTCTAATATATGTATAAGTGGAGTCCTTAAAGTGAAGGACAGAGAAGCAGACATGAAAAATATTTGAGGACATAATGGATAATATTTTTCCACTAGAAATGAGAACCTTAAGGGCTGGGGTCATAGCTCAGTGGTGGAGCACTTGCCTAGCACATGTGAAGCACTGGGTTAGATTCTTTTTTTTTCTTTTTTTAAGTTTATTTTTTATTCTAAGTTGTTAGAAATGACAGCAGAATGTGTTACATTTCATATTATACTTGTAAAGCACATTTTTACATTATCTCTGGTTGTATGCAAAGTATATTCACACCATTCATGACTTTATACATGCACTTAGGGTAATGATATCCATCTGATTCTACCACCTTTTTTTCTTCACCCTTTTGCCCCCTCCCATTCCCTACTGGGTTAGATTCTTAACACCACATCAAACTAACTAAGTAAGTAAATGGTATTTTAAAAAAGTCTCTATGAAGCTGGGTGCAGTGGCGCACGCCTGTAATCCCAGCACTTGGGAGGCTGAGGCAGGAGGATCATGAGTTCAAAGCCAGCCTCAGCAATGGTGAGGCACTTAGCAACTCAGTGAGACCCTGTCTTTAATAAAATACAAAAAAGGGCTGGGGATGTGGCCCAGTGGTCGAATGCCCCTGAGTTCAATCCCCGTACCAAAAAAAAAAAAAAAAAAAAAAGTCTCTATGAAGGGTAACTACTAAGAAAAAAGAGAAAAAAGAGAGAGAGAGAGAGAGAGAGAGAGAGAGAGAGAGAGAGAAACCTAGGGGAAAATGGATGTCCATCATTTCAAGATACTTACAGACTATTAGAGTTCTGTGGTGCAATAGAATCAATTTATAAATATGTAAGAAGAGGATTATTTTGGGAATTGGCTTACATAATTCTGAGGGTCAAGAAGTTTCATGATATGCTACTACAAGCTGGAGAACCAGGAAAACTGGTGGTGTGACTCAGTAAAGTTCAAAGATGTAAAACCCCGGGGGAACTGATGGTATAAGGTTGTGGGCTGCCTGTGTAAGTACTAAAGTCTGAGGGCTCAAGAACCAATAGCTCAAATGTCTGAAGGTGGTAGAAGACGGAATGTTCTAGTTCAAGAAGAATGAGCTTACCCTTTATCCAGGTTTTTCTCTGTTCAGATCCCTAAGGAATTAGATTATGCACACTCACATTGGTTGAGGGTTAATCCTCTTTATTCAGTCTACTGATTTAAATGCTAAGCTCTTACAGAAATATCCTCACAGATATACCTAGAAATAAAGTTTTACCAACTATGTGGGTATCCTATAGGCCAGTCAAGTTGACACATGAAATTAGCCATCACATAGTATATGTGAAGTGGCAAAACATTCAAGGATAATTTATGATAAGTTAAAGATGAATAAGATACATCCTACAGAAGCTACCAAAATAACAAATCAAATAAGAATATATAAGTCAACATAGCAAATAAAATGGAATATTAAAAATTCAATTAATCCAAAAGAAGGTGGAGAGAAGTAAAAGAGAACAGAGTATAGACAGAAAAAACAGAAAACTCATGGCAATTTGTTAAATCAAAACAC
The DNA here is from genome assembly GCA_025594165.1 of Tamias sibiricus. Lineage (NCBI taxonomy): Eukaryota > Metazoa > Chordata > Mammalia > Rodentia > Sciuridae > Tamias > Tamias sibiricus. Next base: position 46,046,120 of record CM046670.1, read on the forward strand.
AAGTATATCATTAATCACAGTAAATATAAATATTCCAAAAACACAATCAAAAGGCAGAAATTACCAGATTTGATAAAAATAAAATCAAGACCAAAAAATCCACTTGAAATTAAAAACACAAATAAGCCAATAGTATAAGAACAGAAGAAATTATATCATGCTAACACTAATCAGAAAGCAGGAGTGGCTAATTTAATATCAGATGACTGAACAAAGAATATTGTTGAGAATAAAGAATGTCATTTCACAGTGATGAAATTATCAATTCCTCAGTAGAATATTACAATCCTAAACAGATAAGAAACAGAAACTGAGAGAGTTGCAAGAAGTAGATAAATACACAATTATAGTCAGAAATGTCAATACTCTTCTTCCAGTACCTGATAGAACAACTGGACAGAAAATCGGTAAGGATATAGAGACTTAGACAACGCTATAAACCAACTTGTTCTAATTGACATTTATAGATCATATCACCAAACAACAGCAGTATATACATTTTTTTTAAGTTTTAATGGAATATCTTTTTGCTAAAACTTAGATCATATTCTAGACCATTAATGAAACCTCAATAGATTTAACAGGACTCAAATCAAATTATGTTCTCTGACCATAAATATATGAGCAAATAAATTAGAATCCAAAACCAGAAAGATATTTAGAACCCCTAGATATTTGGAAACTAAATAACACACTTAAAAATATCCATGGATGAAAGAAGTAATCAAGAAGTATTTTAAAAAGTATTTTAAATTCAGGTCTGGGTGTGTAACTTAGTGGTAGAGCACGTTCTTAGCATGTACAAGACCCTGGGTTCAATTCCCAGCACTGAAACAAAAACATTTTAAATTCAGCAAAACAAAAAAAAAAAAAAAAAAAAAAAAAAAAAAAAAAAATGTAACAAAACTTGAGGGAAGCAGCTAAAGTAGCATTTAAAGGGAGATTTATAGTACTAAATGTCTATGTTAGAAGTGGAAGAAAGGTTATAAATTCATGACTTCAACTTCCACTTTGAGAAATTAGAGAGACCAAAAGAAACCCAAAGGAGAAGAAAAAGTATTAAATATCACAATAGAAATTGCTTTAAAAGATAAGGAAAGTAATAGAGAAAAAAATAATGAAACCAGAAGCTGATTCTTGGAGAAGATCAATAAAATTCATATGCCTCTAGTGGGGCTGGTCAGGATAAAGAGAAGATACAAGTTTCCAGTATCAGGAATAAGAGAGTACTTATCACTATTGAATTTGTAGATACTTAAAAGATAGTGAAGGATAACTTTAGTCAATAAATTCTACAACTTAGATTAAATGGACACATTTCTTAAAAGATATAAACTACCAATGCTCATTCAAAAGAGAGAGGTATACTTAATAACCCTATATAAAATATATTGAACTAGTAGTTAAAAACGTTCCCACAGAGAAAACTCCAGGCCCAGAAGGTTACATGAGAAGTTCTACCAAACATTTAGGTAAGAAAAATTATATCAATTCTACACAAATGTTTCCAGAGAATTGAAAATAAAATATTTTTCAAATCAATCTATGAGACAGTGTTACACTGATACCAAGATCAAACAAAAATGTTACAAGGAAATGAAACTCTAGACCAACATTTCTCATATCATAGATGTTAAAAAAATTTTTTTAAGCCAATCAAGCCCAATAGAATTAAGAAAAAGACAATACTTCATGACCAACTGGTGTTTTTCTCAGGAATGAATATTGATTTAATGTTTGACAATCAAACAATGTAATCACCAATTTAAACTTAAAAAATTAAAAAATGAAATGATGATCTCAGTACATTTACGACAAGACAAAGCAAACTCAAATCCTCTTGGCAAAGTTTGACTCTATTCCTGGAATAAGAAACTGCTATGGTTTGGAATTGTCCTGCTAAGGTCCATGTGTTAAAGGATTGGCCTCCAACCTGCAGCACTATTGTAGGTGTTGGAATATTTAAAATGTGGGGCCCAATAGGAGTAAGTTAGGTCAATTCAGGTGTACCCTTGAAAGAGATATTGAGACCCTGACGCTCCTCTCTCTCTTTCTTTGCTTCTTGGTTGTCTTGAGGTGAGCAGGTATCTTCTACCATATGATCCTGCTATGACATACAATGCCATCACAGGCCTAAAGCAATAGGGATAAATGACCATGGACTGAAACCATGAGCCAAAATAACCTTTTAAGTTGATTATCTCATGTATTTTGTCACAGTAATGGACAGCTGACTAATAAGTCATCCTTTGAACTAAGAATGAAAATAAACCCTAACAGCAATAAACCTCTAGGAAAGACCCAAAGCTAACATCATATTTAATTTAACAGAGTGTGTAAGTTCAATAACAAGACAAGGATGTCCATTCTTTTATTCAACATTTTACTGGAAACTCTAGGCAGTACAACATGGCAAGAAAAAGAAAAACACAACCTGAAAATATGAAAGGAAGAAGAAAAACTAAATGCAAGGGAGTGGAATGGGGAAGCAGCAAGGGGCATGGGGAAACTTGGTGGTGGTGTTTGTGTTCACTATTTTCATTGTGGCAATGGCTTCATTTATGTCTTCCTATGTCAAATTTACTGTATACACTTAATAAAGTTATTGTACATTAATTACGCCTCAATAAAACTGTTTAGAAAACACAAAAATTTATTAAACTGACTTATATTTTTAACAAAATAGATTAAATTGTCTGTATTCAAATATTCATAGTTCTGCAAATTTAAGTCACGACTCATTAAAATAAAAGGGATGTGCAGGGTTGTGTGGAGGTATAGAACACTAACAGCACACAGCCAACAATGTTTTCAATTCTTGCATTACAGTATGCTAATGAGTGCAGTGCTCAGAATGTGAGGCTGTCAGAGCTCAGGACCAGAAGGCGCTCAGGCCTTGATCGCTTCTTGGTTCTGGGTCAATGGACTCTTAGCCAGGACATTAAGTCATTCTTCTGTTCTGCCCTCGAAGACTGAGACTTGTAGTTGCTTACTTAATCAAATCACTTCCTTACCTAAAACTTTTTGGAAGCTTTCTATGGTGAGCAAGATAAACCTGAAACTACTACCCTGGCTCTGATGATCTCTACCCTGACTGTTCCTTTTCCTCCACACACCCACCAACCTTGGACTTGTGTGTTCAAACACAATGAGGAGTCAGTCCCTTCTTGGTCTCTCCTCATGTTTTTCCCTCTTGCTCAAAGCTGTCTTTGGCTCCTATATAGCTGGCTCCTTCCATTCTTTACACTTCCTGCTACCAAATAATCTTCCCTCTCCTGTTTACCAGGAGTCAACTCCCATCTGGAGAAAGTAGTTCAAAAGTTGAGGTCAGAGTTTAGTTGAGCTGAGTGTGGTGGCTCATGCCTGTAATCCCAGGGGCTGGGGAGGCTGAGACAGGAGGATCTCGAGTTCAAAGCCAGCCTCAGTAATTTAGAGAGGCCCTAAGCAACTCAGTGAGATCCTGTCTCTAAATAAAATACAAAATAGGGGATGTGGCTCAGTGGTTAAGTACCCCTGAGTTCAAACCCCGATACCTCTCCAACAAAGAAAGAAGCGAACAGAGCTTAGTTGATTCCAGTCCTAGCTTTGGGCATCTCTGAATAAAAGGACTGGGCTGTTGGTGATCTGGTTGGCCTGGGGCAGGACTAGGTGGCCTGTGACTTGGTTTCCCAGGAAGAAGGGAGACTCAGGATTGTTCTTGTTCTTATGGCGAAGAAAGGGCCATTTTGGTATGCAGTCCTGAGGCCAGAAAGGTGGATCATGGTCATGACTGCTGCTGAGTTCATTATTTAAAATGAACGAATGCAGCAGCCTAATAGCGTTGGTCACTCAGTGCCCCCCCCCCCCCGTGGGAGGTAATGAAGAGCTGAACATGTGATGGAGATGCATTGGTGGAACCATTTCATTCTTTTTCTCTCAACACATTTTTAATTGTACTCCCAGTTGTTTGCGTTCTGTCCGGTTGATCCTCCTCTTTGCTTTCTCTTTTAGTTCATTTTCCCTAGACTTTTTCTTCACACACAGTTCCCCTTTAAGTTTTTCTTTTCCCACCTTTTTCTATTTCCATGACTTGCCTTATCTGTTTGTCATTTTTCTTCCCCTTTTTCCTTGCCTTGTCTTCATTTAAGATGATTCTTGGAAGCCAAGGATGTTCTTTCTTATCATTTTGAACCTAGCTAATGGTGACCTTCATATAAATAATTGCTGACATATAAATTTAGAATGTTATATTTTTCTGGTTCATTAAATACTTTTTTAAAATCACTATGACGTGTCCTTTATCTCAATGAATGACTTTTGCCTATTTGATATAAATTTAGTGTTGCTAGTTTTACTTTGGTTAGTATTTGCACAGTATATCTTTTCAGACTTTTTGTATGATTATATTCAATGAGTATCACTGGGAGGCTACAAATATTTTGGGGCTTTGGTTTTTATTTGGTCTGATAATCTTTCTTTCTTAATTTTAATATTTTGTTCATTTGCCTTTTAATATACTTATAAATGTATTTGGGTTTAAATCTATACTCTTACTATTGTTTTCTACTTGTCTCATTTATGGTTTTCTATTTTCTCTACTTTCTTGCTTTTACTTGGATTTATTATTTAATTTTCTATCTATTAATTTATTGGTTATGTTTTTGGTAATTATTAGAGTGGTCGCTCAAAAATTTACATATACAGTCTTGATTCAACAAATATAAAATAAATTAGAACTGTCATCACTTACTGGAAGAAAGGAGGGCCCCAGGACACCTTATATTTGCCCCTTTTCAACATATATGCTTATATGATCATACCATTTAGTTTATGGATGTTTTAAATCTTACAAAGCAATATTATCATTTGAGAGAGTAACTGTTAAATTACCCACTTGTTTACCCATTCTGTTGTTCTTTATCTTCCTTCTGGGATCATTATCCTTCTGTCTATATACATTTCCTTTGTTTTGAGTCTACTGACAAATCTTAGGTATTTTTATTTCCATGTACAAAAATCTCAATTTCATTGATAATTGTTTGGAGGATATTTTAGCTGGGTATAGGAATTTTAGAATGGCATTTATCTTTTCAGCACTTTTAAGGTATGGTTACATTATTGTCAGGCTTATATTGTCTCTGATAGAAACTGAGATGTGAGTCCTATTGTTCTTGCTGTAATTTTTATATTTATAGTCTAAAGAAGCCCCTCTTTCTGGTTGATCGTTGTTTTTTTCTGATGTATAAGTAAGATTTTATTTTAATTTTATTTATCTTACTTGATATTTATAATAAATGCTTCTTGGTTCTATTTTTTTCTCTTTTCCTTTTCTACTATTTCATTTTTTTTTCTAGATTTTACTAGACCTGTTTGTAGTTAGTTTCAGAAAATGCTTTTAAATATTGTGCTTCCTCCTTTCTCTCTCTCCTCATCTTCTGGGACAACAGTTATATTATTTAACCTTTGTTTCCTATGCAATACATTCAATTTATCTTATATGCTTCTCCCTATTTCATTCTTCTGTATTTTATTGCGTATTTCTGGATGTTTTCTTTTTTTTTCACATTAGATTCTCCTATTTTTTCCCTTTTATTCTAAGTTGTTATATATGACAGCAGAATGCATTACAATTCATATTACACATATATAACACATTTATACATATCTCTGGTTGTATACAAAGTATATTCACACCATTCATGACTTCATACATGCACTTAGGGTAATGATATCCATCTCATTCTACCATCTTTTTTTCTCCCCTCTTCCCCCTTCCCTTTCTCTCCCTCCCCATTGGCCTTTCTAGTGTTCCTCTAATCTTCCTATGCTCCTCGTCCCAACCCCACTGTGAATCAGCCTCCTTATATTCTTTCTGGATGTTTTCTTTTGACCTATTTATTGGGTCATCAATTAACATTTTAGTTGTGTTTAATCTGTTCTTGAAATCATTAATTCATTTTTTATTTATTGTATTTTTTAGTTTTAGAAGTTTAACTTATTTCCTTCTTTTCAAAATATTTTTAAGTAGATGGTTAGAATTTTCCATCTTGGCTTTAACTTCCTTAAAAATGTTAGGAAAAGTTTTTTTAAAGTCTGTGTCTAATATCTCTATTATCTTAGTCCTCTGTATGCATGGTTATTTTTGAATGAGGACCAGGTATTATATATGAACAAATGTTAGAGAAAATTTGAGTCTAGCATAAACTTACTTTCTCTAGATGATTCAATTTATGCCCTATTGGAAGTTAGGGTCCCTTAGAAGTATAAGATTATCTCATTCTGGCCAGAGGTGGAGGGTTCAAACCTGGCATTAGTACCTGTGAGGACTGGTTTATTTTTGACTCAATATTACTTCTAGAATAAGGTTATATTCCTTTCCTGTCCTAGCCCAAAACTCAGGAGTTTTTTCAGTCCCTCTATCTTGGTGAGTCCTGAATTCATTTTTTTCTTTCTTTATCCACAATCCAGTCTGTCAAAAGGTGTCTTAATTTTACACCTCTCAGACATCTCTAGGGTAGTTGGCTGAGCCCCTAGTCTTGGGGAAAGGATACTGAAATGTCAGATTGACTTGTCTATGCTTTCTTTTTATCCCCTCAGTCTTGGTCCTATAATTCTTCCCTGTATTGCAACATTTCCAATGCCAGATAATTTTTATACGTGACCCAGCTTTTCTGGTTGTTCTCTGCTTAAAGATTTGTCTAAGTTACCTAGTGCACCAATACAAGCAATCACTGCTGTCCTGTTACTGTGTAATCCTGGAAAAAGTATTTCCCATTTCTGGACCTCAGTTTCACATCTATATGATAAAGGGACTAGACTAGAGACCTGCCAAACTCATCTTTCATCCAGTGTTAACCTACTCTTGATCTGTAGTCCAGATGCACTGGACACGTGGGTTAGATTGCTAGTTCTCATAGGGAAGGCCCAGTTCTTGTTATGCAGTGCCTGCAACTGTTCCACCTGACTAAGGCAGCTAGTAAGGCTTTGGAATGATGGTGATGAACACACGTGTTACTTGTGGGAGACTGAAAACGTGTACCATAAGGCTGGAATACAGCTATCTTGTAATGAATATACTACTAACCATGCTGGTGTGAAATGTAGACAGGAATGTTTCATTTTTCTCTCAGCCCAGAAATAGGAAGGGTTCCCTAGGGCTATTTATCACAGTCAGAAGGGAGATAAATAAAGAACAGGAATGTTGTTAATTTACTCAGACTCCAAACTCAAAGTCCCTTTGATGGAGCAGGGGCACCAGGACAGCCCTGAAGTTAAGTATCTGGTGAGCCATCTGGAGGGTCTGCCACTCATCTCACTGTCCATGAGTGAGTGTGCGCACACACACACACACACACACACACACCTCAAACATGTGTGGCTAATGATGATCACATTATGGATGGACACATCTGGTGGAAAGAGTTTCCAGTAGGAATTTCAAAGCACTATCACTTTCATTCAAAAGGACTAATTTATTTACATTTTGCCTCTGGTTCTTTGTTTTGGAGAGTGCTTAGAACATCATCATTGGTTTTTCACACACTTCTGTGGAGTGATGGAAGTGAACGCTTTTTGCAAAACCAGTAAGCACTCGATGAAAACCAGGGGCTGTCACTAAGGAGAAGGAAGACCCATGACCCTTATGAAAGACTGAAATGGAGACTACAGGGGAAGGGGAGCATGAAGGTGACTTTCTAATTCAGTCTCCAGGCTGGCAATGTTTCTGTGTGACTCCACTCCCAGGCTCTCTCCAGGGGAGGTAATAGCCTGCTGTGCTGTTGGGAAGGGACCAGCCTTTGTGTTTGGTGGTCCTTAGAGTCAGTCTTGTATTCCACTTCTCCTCACACTGGGTCATGTCCTGGAAGCTCAGAACTTGGCATCTGGCAATGTGTGCATCTTGTCAAGAACAGAAACCAAGGTCTTTGCTCCCAGGTGTCAGCAGGATTCAAAGGTCCTCTGGAGTGATGATGTAGGGCAATAACCTGTTATGGGGTGGGCCAGGTTTTGTGGTCAGGGATTGGTTAAAACCCCAATGTGGGCACAAGGTTAAAGTCAGAGCAAGTATTATTTTAGTTTCCTGTAACTGTTGTAACAAATTAGCAACAACAGATTTTATTCTCTCATAGCTTTGGAGGCCAAAATTCTGAAATCAGTATCCTTGGGCACAAATCAAGATGTCATCAGGGTCACACTCTTTTGGGAGGTCATTCCTTGCCTCTCTCAGCTTCTGTGGCTGTGGGCATACCTTGGCTAGTGTCTCCATCATTCTTCATGTTCAAACTGCCTCCTCTTCTTTTTCTCCCTTTCGTCCACCTCTTTCTTCTAGAAATGCTTGCTCTGGCATTTGAGATCCACAGAGATAGTCCAGCATAATGGCCTCAGCTCAAGATCCTTAACTTAATCATGCCAGCAAAGACCCTTTCTCCAAATAAGGTAACACTTATAGATTCCAGGGATGGGGGTATGGATGTCTTTGGAGGGCCATGTTTAGCCTACCACAGGTGATAAAGCAAGAAATAGGCAGAACAGGAGACAGGCCCACATTGGCACATCTGTAACAAAGATGCTAGGAATTGGGGACCCAATCTGTTGGAGCAGATGAAATTAGTCAAGATGAGAAAGAAGACATCTGAGGGTTGAGTAACCAAGAAAACTTTTTAACTGCCTGCCCTGTGGTAGACACTGAATGGAACAGCAATGTTCACTGAACACCTTCCAAGGAGCCAAGTGCTCTTTCTAGGGCTGGAAAGAAAGTTGCACAGAGATTGCATTCATTTAATGATTGTGAAAATAAATGAATTCCTGGTCATGATCTTTTTCTAGCAGGTATCCAGACTATCAGGAAGGCTGCCTGAGATTTGTAGCTGGAAGTCAGAGAGCAGGCAGAGAGAGGAAGGCCTGTGCCTCGGTCTGCACAAAGACAGGGACTGGCTTATTCAGTTGTGTGGTTCTTGACCCTGGCTGCATTTTGATCAAGTGGGGACTTTAAACAAGTGCCTGGACCTTACCCCAGAGATTCTGATTCTATTGGTCAGGTTGGTCCTGGACATCTACATATTTCAAGCTCCCCAGATGCTTCTGGTGTGCAGCCAGAACTGAGAACCAGGCTTAAGCTTTCTCTGGCTAAGAGCCTTATGATTGGGAGTTTGGCTACAGAGAAAGGCTCTGTGAGTTATTTTAAGCTGTGAGATCATTTGCATATTATGTAATGTTTCTGAATCTCCGTCTGTAAAATGGGATCATAATCCTTACCTTGTACAGCTCTGAAACGATTAGAAAAATATCTGGAAAGCTTTGATCATGATGGCTAGCAAATGGTTTATGCTGAATGGGTACCTTTGCAAACTCTCACTAAGGTAGGCATTATTGTGCCCACTTTATAGAATCAGGAACTGAGGCTTAGATACATTGCTAAGTCACATTGTTAGTAAATTATTTGGTATAAGATTTAGTCCAGACCTCTTTTCATGACCTAATTCTAGCGCATTTTTAAATTTTTAGTGGTTTGGGTGATCGAACTCAGGGCCTCACTCATGCTAGACAAGTGCTCTACTGTAACAGTGGGCTATTTTTACTTCAAATATAGCCCTTGCTGCTCTGCCATTGCAACTTATTTGTAAAATGGACATGTTTCTTTCTCTTCTCTACCTGCTCCTCCATAATCTTGCCCCCTCCCGAATCTCAGGGGTAACAGGATTACCTTTCTTCCCCATTTTATATGTCCTTGACTATACACCCACCATAGGAATGAAGAAATCCAGACTCTGGGGATGCTACCAGATCTCAGAAATGACTATCTCCCAAATTAAAAAGTGAATTACAACTCCAACAGAGAACATGGGAATGTAGCCTATGGGTCACCTCTTTAAAAACCCCCTGTTCCTGCTGATGGGCAGAATCACAGTCTCTAGGACAGGAGTCCCCTGTGTTTCTCCTTTGCTAGCAAAGCAATAAACCTTCTCCTCCTCCTCCTCCTCCTCCTCCTCCTCCTCCTCCTCCTCCTCCTCCTCCTCCTCCTCCTCCTCCTCCTCTTCTTCTTCTTCTTCTTCTTCTTCTTCTTCTTCTTCTTCTTCTTCTCCTGCTGCTGCTGCTTCTGCTTCTTCTTCTTCTTCTAACTGTGTACTCATTATTGGATTGGCACTGAGGACAAGGACCAAGCTTTTGTCAACACTATTATGGAACTATAACTAGTTTCTGGTGGCTGAGCCAAAGTATTTTTGACAATGGGTGTTAAGGCCCAGTTATTTCATCCTCTTCCATTTGGCCTTTGTGACTGTGAAGGAGTTGACCTTCTGTGGATCTGTTAAGATCATGGCCCCCCTTCAACCTCTGGGCATGTAGGATGTGAGCAAAACTCACCCCATTTTCCTTCTTAGCCTGATCTCTTCCCCCAAGATAAAATAGGCAGAAGATTGGTATAGGCTAAATACCACCCCTGCTCCAACCTCCTCCACCACACCCCACCAAAGACCCCCAGGACCTGTGGAGATGTTACCACACATGGCAAAGTCTTTGCAGGTGATTAAATTAAGGATTTGGGATGAGATTGGCCTGGGTTTTCCAGGTGGGCCCAAAATGCCATTTCAAGAGTCCTTAGATGAAAGAGATGAGGGAGAGATTTGACATATATAGAGGAAAAGGCAATGTAACCACAGAGGCAGAGACTGGAGTGACCCAGCCAAAAGCCAAGGCAAGCTGACAGCCACCAGAAACTAGGAGATTCTCTGCTAGGCCCTGATGACACCTAGATTTCAGTCCAGTGTGACTGGTTTTGAACTTGTAGCCTCCAGAACCATGAGAGAACATACTTCAGTTGTTCTAAGCCATTCAGTTTGTGGAAATTTGTTACAGCAGCAACATGAAACTGGTTTTGTCGAGACACCCTCTACGAGATGATTCCTTCCGTCACCATAAGACTCATGGGGCTAAAGTCGCTTCTCCTCTGGTTGCCTGATCCCTGTTTTTTTCTGCAAGGATGGGAGAGGTCTAGAGGAGAACACCTACCTACGGCGCTGGCCAGCAGGCAGAGTTTACTACACTGTCACACTGCTGTCCCCCTGAGCTGTGGCAGGGTGCAGACCAGAGTCCTCTTATGGATTCTTTGCCACTGGAGTGGGCAGAGATGATCAGGCTGAGAGCAGCCTGAGTTACTTTTCTCTGCTGACATTAAGGATCCTCAACCAAGTTTACTTCCATCTTCCCAGCTCTATTGCTCAAGGGCAACGGCTTTCTGGAACAATTTTACTTCATGCACTGGGAACAAAGGAGAAACCAAATGCCTTGCTTGAGAGCAACCCATATGGAGGAGGCCAGGCAAGGCCCAGTGACAGGATAATTGCTTAAATATCTGCTTAAGGATAAAGGCAGAATCTACCTCCAGCTGGAGTTCAGGTTCCCACAGGTCATGAAAACAAAGAGGGGAACTGGAGAATTAAAGAGGAATAGAAATGGAAATGATTAGGAAAGATTGCCACTACTTGGGGAGGGGGAAGGGGAAGTTGGGACTTAACCCTTTTGAGATTGTGCAGGTGGGGTTTGGGATCGCAGCCTTGCTTCTCAGAAAAGCTGGAGGCCTTAGCAGGCAGGCGAGATGCTCTGCTCTGGGGAAGCTCTCCAAGGCTGGAGATGTGGGCAGTGGGACATCGCCAGGGGGCTGGGCTTCAGGGCAGTGTGAGCCAGGGCTGGCATGGAGCAAGCATTGGAGGTGAGTCTATAGACACCAAGTGCAGGTTCCCTGTGTTACCAGAATACTGTGTTTCTCTTCTGCTCTGAGCCTTTTGCTTTGGCTGCTAAGGTCTCCTTAGGCTTCCTGGCTCTGCCTACCAGCACTCTGAGGTTTCTGTGTCCGCAGGCACCTCTCTACCCACGCCCATAGCATTCTGTGGCTTCTTCTCAATCCTCAGGGTGCCAGCCAGGGTGAGATGAATTATCATGACCTTGTTTCTCTTAGAAGATTAAATTATCCACATTATAACATTCCTGGGATTCAATGGGCATATTCAATGGGCATGTCAAAGTTCTCCAGAGAACTAAACCAAGTGGAAAGAGAGACAGAGGTAGAGTCAGGTGGGCAGACAGGGGAGAGGAGATTTTAAGGAAACGGCTCACACAACTGTAGCACCTAGAAAGTCCACGATTTGGTAGCTGCAGACTAGAAACTGAGGTAGAATTTCAATGTTGACATTTTGAGGCAGAATTCTTTCTTCTTCTGGAAAACTCAAGCCTGTGCTTCAAAGGCCTTCAACTAATTTGATGAGGCCCACCCATATTGTGGATGGTAATACACTTTGCTCTAAAGCTACTAATTTAATTATTAATCTCATCTAAAAAATACTGTCAAAACCACCTCTGGACTAGTGTTTGACCCAACAAGTAGACACCATAGCTTAGCCAAGTTGACACATAGAATTAACCCTACAAGTAGTGTTGTTTATTTTCATTGATGAAGTCATTCATTCATTCCCTCCCTCCAAAAGAGAAAGTGTGTACCACTGGGTGGGATGCCTTCAGGGTGAGGCTCCATGGCATCTGCTTGAATCCGCCTTCCAGTAGGCTATGAACTCATGGAGGCACCCACAGTGTGGATCCCTTGCACGTAGTAGGCACCCAATATTTATTGGCTGCCTGCCCAGCTACTTGAAAAAAGAAGTGATAAATTACTCGGATTCGGGTGTTCCTTTGGCTTTTAATTTCCTCCCTTTGGGAGTGTCACAAGCCCCCCCCCTGCCTTGCGGATATAGCTCCTTCTCTTCAGCTCCCTTCTGGATCCTCCTTCCCCACCCCTTTTATTTGGCTAATGCTCTGTGCCTAATCACATTAGCCAGTTCTGGCAGTATAGAGATGTTTGCAATCCAACCCAGGTCTGATTGTGAGCTTCAGCAGCCGGAGGCTACTTTAAGAATGTGTTGATTGGTGGGGGGTGGGGCACCCCCAGAGGGGCCAGTGTTGTTGGCTGGTGGAGCCGCCCACATGTGTATCTGGGCACCGCTGGGCCAGTTGGTTTTTGGTTCTCTCCTTGATCAGGCTCCTGGTGGGGTATTTATCCTGGCTGGGCATCTAAGCCCTTCCTGATTGTATTAAGCCTCATGAAAGTGAGGCCCCCAAACAATCCGGCTAGTGTGGCTAGTGCCGTAACCACAGCAAAGTGTGGCCCGTATTTCTTGTCATTCTCTGTACAAGCTCATTTCAACTTTCTCCCAGAAACGGCCACGTGTTTCTCTGCTTTGCAAGCATGACCTCATTTCCCTTGTCTAGGATATTAATTCAGAAATATTTATTAAGTGATTTTAGGATTGGGGGAGATTTTGAAAGCCTTCAGTTCAAATACCATGAGTGGTGCATGGGTTTAAAGAAAATTACCTACCTCTCTCCTTCCTGCCATTTTCTCAAAAGTACTCTGTGTTTTTCTTTAGAGTACATTGCTTTCTTGTCATCATTTCCTTAGTTATTTACATCATTCAGTTGATGTCTGTCTTCTCTATAGAATGGAACAATCTCCATCTGGCAGGAGCCCATAGTGCCTTCTTCATTGCTGTGTTCTTTGCAGGTAGGCACAATAAGTTCTTGACCATCTACTGACTGCATTTTGGTGGGCAAAGTTATGACATCCTGCTGGGCGCAGTGGTACATGCCTTTAATTCCAGTGGCTCAGGAGGCTGAGGCAGGAGGATCGTGAATTCAAAGCCAGCCTCAGCAAAAGTGAGGTGCTAAGTAACTCAGTGAGACCTTGTCTCAAAATAAAATACAAAATAGGGCTGGGGGTTTGGCTCAGTGGTTGAGTGCCCCTGAGTTCAATCCCTGGTTACCACCCCTCCCCGCCACCCCCCCCCCAAAAAAAAAAAAAAAAGATATGGCATTCTATTTGGAAGGTGTAATTATGTTCCTGGAAATTTTTATATAGCAAGGAAGAATATTCACGCTATTACATGACTGAAAACTGAAAACTGAATCCTTGGGGCCAAACCAAGAGTCCTTGCTGTTTAGCATTTTGAGGTGCCTTAGTCTTTCTTGAGAGAGTCTAAGACAAATCCACCTGAGCACCCATCCCAAGGTGTGACCCAGTGGGCCTATGGAAGGAGTGTCTCCACACCTGAGCACATCTCTGAACTCAGTGGCTCTGGAATCACACTTCCTGGGCTCACAGCCTCTTTCTACCAGTGTGTAGATGTCCCACAGGGATGTCACATGGCTTTCAGCACCATATTTGTCAGGTTTTGGCCTTAACCTGGTCATCTATAACAGAGAAGAGGCTTGTTTGAGATTAAAAAAAGTACTACCTAGCTCAGTGTAAACTCATATTTATTAGTTATAATTATATTATTATTTCCATCAATATGTAATAGTAATGTTGTCTTTCCATGTTTGTTTAATTAAGACAGAGAGAGAGAAAGAGAGAGAGATTAATTTTGTAATATTAATTTTGTAAGAGGAGAGAAAGCTATGTGAGTGGCATGAGACTGGTAGCCCAGGACGCAGCACTTTAGGAGGGAAGAGACAGAGGGGGCAGTATGGAGAAGACCAGCTGTGCTACTGTCAGTGTGCAAGGAAGGCATTGGGATGACAGAATTAAAACGTGGTAGATGCAGTCAGCCACCGACTAGGATCATCAAATGGAGTCGACTCATTTGGCATCTGGGTGCTTCCAACCGTGTTTGCCTGGCATCTGCACAACTGGTCATTTCCATCCAAAAGTTCAGTCCAACCCACATCAGGGAGGGCTGGTAGTGGCTTGCCTGTGTGAGGTCCAAACTCCAAATCCTCATCTGGCCTGGCCAATTCTTGGGACTGGGCAGTTCTGATAGCAGCATCTGCCAATCCCCCTGTGACAGTTAGCAGGGTCAGGAATTGCATTGCTCTGAAATTATAAGCTGCCCTCACAACATTTTTTTATTTCAGAATATGCTTTATAGTAAGATAGACCTGATCAGAAAGTGTATTTTCTTGCCACTCAGAGCAAACACAAATGACTTGCCTTGGAGCTGCAGGGATGCAGATTTACCGTTGTCCCCACCCATAGAGTGGGATGGAAATGTCCTGTTGGAAGTCAAAACCCGGCTGGCTCTCTCCTTCCCTCTCTTGGTGGAGTTTCTGGTTAACCTGGAATTGGTCTTTTTCTTTTTAATTCCTTTGAAATGAAGGACTTGGTTTTCACTGGCTGAGTGTATAGTATCATTATATTAAAAAGCAATATATTCCAGCTATTAGTGTAAAGTCTTTTTCTGTCTCAAGGAACTTTTCATGTCAGTTGGGTCATTTGATCTTTTCAGCAACCCTGTGAGGTAAGTCCGGAGGATAAGTAGATTATTAATTTCATTTTGCATGAGGCCCAAGGAGAGGAGGTGATTACTTATCTAAAGTCATACAATGGCAAACAGGCAAGAGGAGTAGCTAATGTGTAGCAGTGACCATGTACCAGGAACTATTAAAATTGTTCATTTAATCTTCACAGTGATCCCGTGAAAAAGACACTACACAGGTGAAAAAGCCCATGACAGAAACTGCCCAAGCTGGTCAGTGGTGGAGCTTGGAGAACCCGGCCGTCTCTCTCCAGAGTCCCGGAAGCAGCCGCCGTGTGGTGCTGACCACTGACCTCATGTTCCTCTTACCGCCTCCCTTCCTGGGATGTCCTGATCTTAGAGAGACAAAGGATTTTCTAAAATGTGATAAGACCAGAGATTTAGGAACAAAACCATGTTTGTCTATTTTAAAGCTAGATCACTAGCTGGAGAAGAAAATAGGAACCACCTTCAAAATGGGTGTGCACAGGGAGGGGACACTTGAAATGGTTGTCCCATGCCTTTGGTGGTGGCCATGACTCCTTTTGGCTTTCAGCTCTGTGACAGGTTTTCTGTTGTTGGTGAGGTAGGAGGAGGCCTAGCAAGACTGAGTCCACCCCCCCAAGGAAGGGGACAGGGCTAGTTGTACTTTCTTCTGTGTGACCCTCAGAGAACAGTTAGCAGCCACTGGATTTAAGATCCGGTGGGTGAAGGGTTTTAAGTCCAGGAGTGAGCCTGCTTTTCTTGTGACCCCTGACCCCCTGTTTGTGGGATGTAGAATTCCAGGGGAATCATTCACATCTAAAGAAAGATAGGTAAAACCTTGACTTTGTATAACCAGGGGTCAAGAAGGCAATTTGGGGGTTACTCTGAGAGAAGGAGACTGTGCTGAGAGGGAGGTAGCTGCCTTCGGGTTCTTGTTGTTGTTGATTAAAATAATTTGGTGTACAATAAGGAGGAAAGACACCCTTTCCTCAGTAGCAGGATTTCTCCCATGGAGGGGGCTGCTTTTGGTTGGATGGGAATGAGGTGGGGGAACTGGATGGGAATTTTCAGGGCTCTAAAATGCCCAACAGTGGGTTTCTTGCTGACTTTGCCTGCAGGTGGGATAACTGACTCAGAGAGCTCCATGGGGGTCTCACCTGGGTTTCCGGTGTGGTGTCTAATTTGCTTCCTGCCCTGAATTACTATGTAATCATATTATGTTGTCACACCTTGGAGAGTGGGGGAGAATAAGGCAAGAGAGAGAGGCCCAAATTCCCCGGGCACTTCTCCTTAACATGATTTCTATGACCTTTGGTGTAAGTACTAACCCAAGAAGGCCGACTTTGTCATGACGAGCACGTGTGCGTGGGGTGGGCGGGGTCAGCGGGTTGACATTAGACATTTATTATAGTGCACATGATGCCAAAGCCAACAATTGAATAATGAAGCATTTGCCCAACTCGTTTATTGGACATCTTTAGACAAATAAATTGTGTTGCCAAAGAAAATTTTGCTGTTGAAACTTAGAACTGATAATCATATGGCTATGATGTGTAATAAATATTTTGTGTGTCTGTAAATATAAGGAAGAGGTTTGTGTTTGTATGTTGACCTTCCGAGGGTAATAATTAACACTGCCTTCACATAGACTGTTATATTTGTTTGATTTTTTATTGAACTAAAAAGTTATACAATTAATATAGCAAAAACATAAATTAGATTTAAGAAAACAAGAAGAAAAATCTCCAGCAATCCCACCATTCTGATATCAGAACTTTTTCCACACTTGAGTTTTTCCATTTTGCCTTTGACTGGCGTCCTTTCCCCTAGTCAGAATCCTAGCTATGCAGACTTCCACTGTAGCCACCAACATTACAGACCAGAGACAATTTCCAGGAGCAACCCCAGGTGGACCAGCAAGGTAGAGCATTCATGGGCATCTGGTGTGATGTCCTTGCTCTGCAGGTGGGACAGCAGAAGTCCAGAGAGGTAGAGGGACAGAGATTAGGGGCAGTGGGCTGGGGCTTTCTGACCACTTTACCATGTTTCTAGAACTTAGTCCTGATACTCACCACTACAACCCACACACTTCAACTTGGCTTTTAATATGTCTATGTATCCATGTGCAATGGATTGCGTGTGCGTATGGATATAGCTTTTTATTTACAAACACATATTCCTAATATGTGGAGAATCTTAATTGCAGCAAACTCCAGATTCATAAACAATTATATAAATAAAAAATAATAGAAACAAATAGCCCTGGGACTAATGGAATTTGACACTTTTCACATAACATTTTTCTTTTCTAAGTCTCCTCAAAAAGCTTTTTCTAAGGGTGGACACTGCAGACTGTTAGGTTATTTATGACAGAATGTCACTGCCTAGCAATGGGGACACCTCAATGGCACTGGGAGGTGAAGCCCAGAGGAGGTGAAAACCAGGGTAGGGCTCATTACAATGGAATTTGTTTTTCTCACAAACAAAACTGATGTTTATATATTCCATTAAATGGGAAACTCCAAGTTTGTTTATTTATTTATTTGGCCCTAAGTGGTAATAAAGATTGATTCTCCATGGGGAGTGGGGATCTTTTTTCCCCAACCCCAGATCATTAACATTAGCCTTTAGCAGAGGTCTATGGAAATACTAACCACCTTGAAGTGTTTTTATACATCTTGATTAAAGCCTTCTCTTTTTTTACATGTAGTTAGGCATACTTCAACAAATGCATAAGTGTAGAGAAAGAAAATCTCTAACCAGATTCACTTGGAAGATAGATTTGTGATATTTTGGGGGCAGGTATTTTTCCCCAAGACTGCAAATAGATTTTGGTAGTTAAAAATTTATGCCAAAGGCAAATTCTTTTTTCTGATTTAAAGAACACTTATCCTTGTAGTAGAAAATACCCTTTTGAAACGGATGTGGAGACACACACCTTATTATCCCAGCTACTTGGGAGTCTGAGGTAGGAGGATCACAAATTTGAAGCCAGCCTCAGAAACTCAATGAGAACCTGTCTCAAAAATTTTAAAAAAGGGCTGGGGATGTGTAGCTCAATAGTACAGCATCCCTGCATTTGATCACAAGTATTAAAATAAAAAAAAAAATGCCCTTTTGGATTTCCCAGTTCATAAAGAATAACGTACATGGGCACATGCTATCATAAAAGTAGGTGCTTAATAAGTATTTCTAAAGTGAGTAGATTTCGTCATTTGATTTCTTTACTTTCTGGTCTGTTTCTCCCTATTGATATTCTCCAGAAATGGGCCTTCTATGCAGTTTGTATCTGTCAGAGGGAAGAGGTTATACTGCAGTAACAACTACTCCCAACAGCTCTGACTTCATACTCATGCTGCACGTATGCCGTGGGCCAGCAGGGAGGCTGCTCAGCATAGACACAGGAGGATTGAAGCAGATGGAGTCTCAGTTTCAACCTGTCCTTCTGAATTGTGGCTTTGAGGGGAAAGGATATAACACATCATATTGCTGAACACATGCTTGTCATCTGCTGCCTTTACCAAAGTAAGACACACATCCATACCTAAGTTCAGTCCTACCATGTTGTCTGGAAGGAGGAAACCCAGAATAAACGGGAAGAGCTGTGATTACTGCACCATATTTATAGGATAATAATGGTAATTCTGTTGCACTTGTTTTCTGAAGAATTTAAAGTGATTTTAGTGTGTGTAACAATTGCACACTAAAGAGGGACAGGAAGGTTTCTGGTCCTACTGTTCCTAGAAGACGTAAAAGGACATAGAGAGGGAGAATTAGTGGCTGCTGGAGGTCGTGGGTGACACTCAGGCCCCCAGGTTCCCAATGTCCACCTTCTGCTTAGTTTTTTCAGGAATAACCTTTGTTTTAAATTTATTTTTTATTTTTTAAATTTAAGCATCTTGAATACAAGTCTTCATGGGATGACCTGCTAGAATTTGCAGCTTAAGTAGACTTTGGAATGATCTTTCTTCGAGTAATTCTAGGAGGCTGGGTTGTATTAAAGTCAGGAATATCTGTATTTGAATTTGAGTTTAATTTATCCCCATGTGTGGCTTCTGGGAAGTCACTTCATCTCTCTCAGATTCAGTGTTCAGGATGGTATTTCCTCCTTAGGGCTGAGGTGACAGGTGGAAGGGGAGAAGGTCCTGAAGTGTGGTGCAGAGATAGGGACCCCGGATCAGTTTTGATCAAAAACACCCAGTTTTTCATTTGTTTGTGTTTGTTTTTTTTAACACTAGAACAGGCCTGGAATATTGGGATACTGTTACCAAATGAGGCTGATACTGTTTTAAGATGAACAATTTGATTTTTTTGTTGTTTATTTTGCTAGAATATAATTAAATTCCATTGTGTTAAGTTCCACCATGTATTTCACCATACATCCATACATTTCAGACTTCTTTACTTCTCCTCCTCCTCCTCCTCCTTCATCTCCTCTTCCTCCTCCTCCTCTCTTGCTCTTTCTTCTCTCTCCTTAGACTGATTTTAGGGAAACCCCAGTGGTTATGACATGAGCAAGTAGATACTAAGAAATAACTCAGATCAGACAGCTGCTTTCAGAATGGCTTCATCCTGGTTCCAGAAGACCTTTGGATACTGTGTCAGACAGCCTGTGTTAGTCAGCTTGTCATTGCTGTGACCAAAATACCTGACAAGAACAACTCAGAGAATGAAAGATTTATTTTGGCTCCTGGTTTCAGAGGATTCAGTACATGGTTGGCCTGCTTTATTGCCTTGGATCTGAGGTGAGGCAGAACATCATGGTGGAACTACCTGGTAGAGGAGCACTGCTCAGCTCATGAGGTGAGTGGCCGGGGGCGGGGAACACACAGGAGCAAGAGAGGAAAGGACTGGGGGAAAGGTAAACCTTTTTCCAGGCCATATCCCCAAAGACCTACTTCCTTCAGCTAGGTCCTACCTCCCAGTAGTCCACTCAGCCATCAATCCAACACATGGATGAATCCATTGATGAAGTCAGAGCCCTTAGGATCTAATCATTGCCTAAACGTCCCACCTCTGTATACATGAGACTTAGGAGGATGTTCCAGATCAAAACCATCACAGAGCCCATCTCTCTGTTACTTGTGGGGAAACTCTTATTACAAAGAGGAGTCTCAGCCCTGAGCTGTCTGCCTTGTTCAAAAGCATAACTCTGCTCTAAGTGGAAGATGATGTGCCTTGCTCTCCTCACTCAATGGGATGCCAGCCTTTGCCAGCTTCATCTGTTGTGGATCCTATGCTTCAAAGTCATTGGTGGGTGTCTTGTAGTTCTGACTTCACTCAGTCTCTTCACCTCACTTTTGAGGTGAATGACAGATTGAGATTCCTTGGACCTAAATCAGAGGGCTTGTGGAAAAGAAATCAAAACATCATTTGATTTAATAGTAAATAGCTACTGACCAGGAATTCACTACTTGTTTTGACTAATATAAGCCAACTAGAGAAAACCCAAACAGGTTTATGAGTGTAGATACCATCTCAGTTTTTTAAAGGTCCACAAATAAAATCTAATCTTTAAAAGTGTGAACTTATTTATAGAGAGACAAATATGTTCCATCAAAATTTGCAATGTACAAATTTCAAATGAGTTAAAACTGCATTTCTTAGACTTTATTTTAAATAAATGCCTCTTTCCTGAACTCTAACTGGCCCTGTGTCTTTCTCTTCCTCTTCTGGCAATACTGAAATGGGCTTCTGTGTTAGCAAAGTCAGATCAAAACTGGGACGGTCAAGGATGCTTGCCTTTGATCAGCTTGAATAAAAGATAACACAATCTTTGCTCAACACCCCTCCTCCCCTTTTTTGGTAATATATGAAGGAGAAAAAAAAAAAAAAAAAAAACTTTCCAAACACAGAACTTTATGGCTGGAGACAATCTGGCTGCTGGAATAAACAGTCTGCTCCCTCCCTTCCCATTCCATCACGCGCTCCGTCCTGGGAAGCCCGCGGCTGCCCGCAATAGTTCTCGGTTGGCAGCAGGGAAGTCTGCCAACGTCCTATCAGGCTTGTTTCTTAAGCAAAGTTGTATAAGTTAACAGGTTTTATTGTTGGGGGTAATCTGGGCTGTTCTTACAGGAGGAAGGGACCAGGCCCCCAGAGTGTTTGCCAGCAACAGCCCTTGGCTTTACTCATTCCCTCTCCTCATTAATTTGTGTGAGCTCAGCTCGGATAACAAACGGTGGGGCAGGGGGATCCTATTCAGCCAGGCCTGGCCCCTGTATGGCCTGTGAGCTAATTGCTCTAATTGAGTGGGAGGGACTGCTTTCCTCTGGATTCCAGTCCCTTCCTGGCCTTGTTTGGAGAGGAATGAATGGAGGCCCACTTCAGCTCCTGCTGGCAACCCAACCGGCAGGCCCTGGGATCCACTAGGCGGGATCCACATCTCAGACAACTCTTTCAACGGAGACTCTGGTCCTTCTTTGTGTGACAGTGAAGTATTCCTTTCTTGCTCACTCAGGGCTTTGCTTGCTTGCTTTCTCTTGCCTTTTGGGTTGAGAAATGCTGTGCTATAATTTATATCTGAGAGATGGCATTAGAAATGTGTTAGCGTGCCGCTCCAGATGGACAGATCATTTACAACTAGCACAATATATTATCAATGCACTCACTGCTCTTTAGGACCCGCTATATAATAGACATGTAACGAAGCATATGAAACATGGATTTCATTTCCAAGCCCCGAAAGGGGAACCTGATTTTGGCGAAGAATAGCCACCCCCCAGGTGAGGGGCAAAGGGTGGGGGTTTGGGGGGGGACAGGGAAAGGGTCTGTCTCTTTAAGACCGACTAGGAGGAAAAGCAAAAGTCATCAACTCTGAAAGTAACAAATGAGAGCCCAGAGCTGTGGAGCTAATGTGCAAACTTGTTTCTGTCCTCTATGGCGCCATCATTTATTCAGGAGGTAGAAGCAGAAGACGGGGACTTGCATTTGCTTGATACTCAATTATACATTAGTGTACATCACTTGGCAATCTGTTCATATCAATTTAATTGGATTTTAATATTGCCTCTGATCTTGTTGTCCAATTAACAGTACTGGCTGGCAATAAAGCAGAACCACACACTATGTAACACCTTTGATCCCTGCCATATGGAGCTCTTCCATTGATTACCACATTTTCAAAAAATTTCACTCTCTCAATATGGGCTGTGATAAATGGGAGAAAAAGCACATCCCTGATGTGATAAAAATTTCACTTCAACTCGCAACTTCATTTATTTTGTTGACATTCGGCTCTGATTAAGAACAATAAAAAAATCATGCCCTGAATATCATATGCAAATACAACCCTGGGCATGAATCTAATCATGCCATGGGAGCATTACCATGACTAGCCTGGCATCGGCTCAATTTTTTTTAAAGTGACAGTATACACTTCTGGGCTGGCTGTGCAAAGTAGTCGCCACCGCTCCATCATTTAATAAACATCTGATGTTTCCGTTCCCACCAAGCCATGGAGAAAGCATTTGAATTCCTGCCTGTTATGAGGAGGCCCCGGTGTTCAGGTGATGTCTGGCGTTGACCCTCCCTTGATCCCAATCCCCTGCCCCATGCTCCTGGAGAGTCAGGCAGCTGGGAGCTGGGACAGGGTGAGGTTCCTGTGTGAACCCCGGGCTTCCTCCTCCTCTTGGGGCGGTCCCTCAGAATGGGTGGGGGTGGAGTTTGGGTTTGGAAGGGGCTGCAGTGCCAAGGACGGGGACCTGCCTACTCTAGGAAGCTTATGAATGTGTGTGTGCTCTAGCTTCCTGTTTGCCTCTTGGAGTTATGCAAGCAATTATGGCTTAATGCCCTGGAGACACTCCCAAATGACAGGATTAACCCCCAAGGGAAACAGGCTTCTGTTGTGAAGGATTACATCAATGTTCTAAAAAGCCCTTCCACAACTCAGAGGAATTGCTGATCCTTTTCATGCCTCGACAAGAAGGTTGCCAGTGGCCAGAGCTGGGAAATGCTGGAGAGAGGCCCCTTTTGGGATCCCACAGGCTCTACCTGCACCCTTTCCAGCTCTCTGGAACAGACTACCCCTGCCCCACCAGCCAGCTCTATGGGTCTGCTTCTGAGATCTACCCAGGTAGTGCTAGCCTTGGGAGCAGGGCCTCCCACCCCAGCACCCTCATGGCGACTTGGGAGACAGCATTTGACGGGGTGGCCATGCCCGTGGGGTCCCTGTGGTGTGGCAGCCAGGGCTCACCTGGAATCCTGATAACTTTGGAATGTGGGAGGAGGGCTAAGACTGTCGGTTACACATGGCATAAATTATTTCTTGACCATTAGCAGTGTTTCTGCCTCATAACTGTTCTTCAGGCATATTAAATCAGCGAGAAGGAAGAGCATGCTAGGACATCTGGGGCTGCCAGATAATTCAGTTAATTTCTATTCCCTTGAACCTGGAGGTGTTAATTTGGAAGCACAACAGAAGAGTCTGAAGAATGCTAATACGTCATTTGAATGATTAATGCAATCAGGGGGATTGGGGGGACCTCTGTTTACTCTTTAATTTTGACATGGCACAGCAAGGAAGAGAGTGGCTAATTTTCCAAAGTTAAGGACAAGTTGGTTTCATTTCAGTCACGTGGCTTCGACGAGGGTTTGGGGAGCTGGATGACTCAGAAGGGCTGTATTGGGCAACGGGGGGCCAGTTTTGCTCCTATAATGGCCACAGCCAGGAAAACAAATGAAATTGTTTGTGATCTGAGGAGCTCTGTCCTCCAGGGCGAGGAGGCTCTCAGAAGCTGCTGGGAATGGCAAACAGGAGAAAAAAGGAAGAAAGAAAGGCAAGAAAGAGCATGGAAAAACATCGCTGAAAATAGGTGATAGCCTTGTAACGTACATGTATTTTTATCTGACATTTCCAAATTGAGTGGCTTTCGTTAAAAGAAGGAAAGTATTTCCAAATTTATTTAAATGGAACCTTATTAGGGAAAGCTGAGGACTGAGCAACTATTTAAAAATATATTTTGAGGAGAGACGCAGAGGAAGGCATTTAATTCTTAGCAGACTGTGGGCATTTTAAAGAAGTCTTGAGTCTATTTATTGCGCTGCCTCTGATTAGAGACAGCTATGACTGTGATAACAGGAAATTTCAAAGGGCACTTTCCCCCCACCAGCCAGCCACTGTAGTATCTCTTTTTTAAAACAAAGAAGGTATTGTGAGAGTGAAAGGGATTTGGCCCCAAGCACTAAACAAATTCTAGAGAGCAGAAAAAACCCTGTAATTATGTTAATAGTAAATTAATGTTTTTGCAATTTACCCATATCACCTCAGAATAGGTGTTGTTCAAAAGTACCTACTGAAATATTCGGCAGACATGCTGGAGAAGGGATGAAGTCAAAATGTTTAGTTCCCCATATAAAGCCTCCTGTTTAATCTACAAATGGAGCATTCCTCTGCCAGAAATACATGTTTTCCTGAGGTGCCACCCAGACAGAGCTTATAGAGGCTGGGAGGAGGGGCCATGTTTCCTGAGTTGTATGAGCTTTGGGGTTTCATTGTCTGTAAAAGACAGGGCTGTGCTCTCTGGGATCTCAGGTCCACCCATCTCTGAATTCTTTGACTCTGTGATTAGCCCAGGCTTCTTGGGTTCTGTCACATGTGGGCTTTTGTCTGGGGTGACCCAGGTGGTCTCAGTTCAGAGAGAGTTCTGAGTGGAACAGACCTTAATTTTGATTCTCATGGAAAGGTTTCTTTCTTTTTTCCTTTTTAAAATATTTTATTAGTTGTAGGTGGACACAGTACCTTTATTTTATTTATGAGGTGCTGAAGATCGAACCCAGGGCCTCACACATGCGAGATGAGCCCTCTACTGCTGAGCCATAGCCCCAGCCCCTCATGGAAAGGTTTCTTAGGATATAAGAAGTTCTTTACCCAAACCCAGTGCACAGAGGAATTATATACATTCATCCTTCTGTATCTTTGGGTTCTGTATCCTGAGATTCAACCAACCTCAGACTGAAAATACTTGGGTAGAAAAAAAGCCAACTGTGTTTGTACTGAGAGTGGCCAGACTTTTTAATTTTTTTATTATTTTGTTCTTCTTACCATTATTTCCCAAACAATGCAGCACAACAACTATTTACATATCATTTACATGGTATTAGTTACTCTAGGTTATCTAGAGATAATTTAAAGTATACAGGAGCATGCATGTAGATTTTATGCAAATGTTACACTATTTTATATAAGAGACTTGAGCATCTAGCTGGAGGGGCAGTGGATACTGAGGAATAACTGACAGGAGCTATACTAGTTTCCTTCTAGAACACAAGATTTTTCTCAATTTTCAAAACAGCACTGAGAGTAGGTGTTATTATCCATATTTTTTTGAATGAAAAAAATGTATGTTGAAGAAGTAACTTGCCTAGGCCTGAGGTGGCAGCTGCCATGTTTTCTGACCAGACTTCCATCTTTTTTAAACATATCAGAGCGGTCCCAGGCACAGTTCTAAAGTGGACAGGTTTCCTTGGTACTTCTCCCTCTGTTCATTTTGCCTCGTTCATTGATGTTTCTTCTTGTCTTCAATTTTCGTTTCTTCATGCTGTATGCTTTCCTCAAAACCTATTCTCAAAAGAAGTTCTTCTGTCAGTCATATATTCTTTGCTATGAATTTAAACACAGTCAGAAACTGCTAGTTTTTTTTAATATGTTTCTTGATTAATTCTCAAAGGTTCCCAGTATTTAAAATTTTATAGCTAATAATGGAATAAAATATTTGACCTGCCTTTTAAAGTGGCAGAGGCATTAATGAGTAGGAGCAATTAGGGTAGATTTGCCTTAATATTTCAAGTAAAGTAAATGTTGGCTTTTTTTTTTTTTTTTTTTCCATCTACCAGCTAGAAGCACTGTATAAACCAGCATTTCTGATAAACCTTATTATGAGTAATGGAAATTGTTATAAATAAAGCACTAAATCAGGAGTAGGGAAACCTGGGTTTCAATTCCATGTCACTAAAATGTGTATTTTTGGGGCATCAGGATTAGAAACAAAGGGTTTGTCTCATAGCATTACTCTCTTTATCTCCTCATCCATAACAGATACCATCGGTTACTCTTGGGGCTCTATCTGATAAGCCTGGGTGCTGTTTTGGTATCTGTTCTGTTGACTCTCTAAGCAGCCATTATTTATCATTTGCAGTTGGTACTCAGTATGAAATCTATTGTCATCCAAGGGATAGATGGTGTCTAACATTTCTTCTAGTTAAACATCTGTGAGACCTTAAGTCTAGGAATGCTACTAGCCTATGTTCCCAAGCCTGTCTGTGCATAAGCATTGAAGTATCATAAATATATCCTTTTAGTCAGATTTTCTAGGAGTGAAGCTTGGGAACTGGTCTTATTATAAAGCTCCTCTGGTGATTGTAATGTAGCCACACTATGGACTAGTATTTGGGCACTGCCACTTTAGATTATGTGATTTGGAGTTTTGCTTGTTTTAATAATGAGAATTTTTAAGCTGAAACCATTGCCATTTCTATAGTAGCTATATGAATTGACTTTTAATTGGCTACCAACTTTTGGTGACTTTTTACTTCTGTTTTTTACTGTTTCTCCATCAAGCTCTTGGAGAGTACTAAGGAATATTGCCCAACACGGAGTGCATAGAGCCCTGTTCTGATTGGGTTCAAATATTGCTGTAGGAGGTTATCAGCTAAGTGGCCTTGAGCGAGTCATTTAATATAGGCAAATAATTTAACTTTATCTTCTATAAAACCAAGGTCAGAATACCTACGTTGGCAGAGTTGTTGAGGCTCCCAGAATCTATAATTTTGACTTGATTTTATGTAGAACAGTTAATGAATACCTGTTATGGACCAGTTGGCACAAAATCAAGTGATGAGGCAAGATGAATATATAGAATATGGTTTTGAAAGTCATCTAAACCAGTGGTTTCCTTTTCTTGCCATGATCCTCATGTTACAGTTAGGCACATGTATATATGAAGACAATGAAACAAACGTTTTACAAAACAATATTTATCCTTACTGCATGTAATGCACTTTGAAAATTTCCATTCCATTTCATTCTATAATACTATGACCTCTACTTTAATTTTATGGGCCACTAAACACATCATTACCTGACTAGACTCCTCTCCAATTCTTCTATCAATACCCCTAAATATGACCATTCAACCTCTGCATGTATACCTCCAACAATATGGAACTCTTTAAAGCCAAGACAACTATCTCTCAGCTTGCTCTAACTAATGTTAATT
Source organism: Tamias sibiricus (assembly GCA_025594165.1). Classification (NCBI taxonomy): domain Eukaryota; kingdom Metazoa; phylum Chordata; class Mammalia; order Rodentia; family Sciuridae; genus Tamias; species Tamias sibiricus. The sequence continues at coordinate 46,073,571 of CM046670.1, forward strand.
GAGGATCAACTGTTAGCAAAGTGATAAATTACTTCTATATTGTACTTTCTATCTAAAGGCCTATAGACTTATTTATTGGGAATGCTGATTTGGTTTTCCCAGTTCTCTTTTTACTAGTCCTTGGCTCTCCTGGATCTACTCTGGCATTATTTTCTGTTATAGACCATGAAGTCTTCATTCCTATCAAAACTCAGCTGTCCTGTGACCCAGTGTTGATAAGCTAATTGCCACTGAGAGGTTCCTGGCTGATAGTGACAGAAGTTGCCTTGTATTTTAGGAGTAACCTTCAGAGACAAAAACGAGGAATATTTTGTTAGATGACATTAGTAAAGAAAGAATTTTGATCATGACAGAACTTTGAAACTGTTTAAAATGAGGAACTAGCTCAAAGAGGTCAGAACTAGGGAACTAGGACTAAGAGTTTAGACTGAGTATGTGGCTGTATGTTGGAGACTGGATTTGAGGAGTGTTCCATCACAGTGTCACTGAACATACCAAGTATAAGTGGTACTTTCGTGAGATTTGTTTTCAACTAAAGAGTAGGTGAGAGGACAGTTCATTTATGCATTATGAGGCATGATTAAGAATTAAGTCCTTGGGTTAGGCGTGGTGGCCTAATCCCCATGGCTCAGGAGGCTGAGGCAGGAGGATTACAAGTTCAAAGCAGCCCTCAGCCACTTAGTAAGGCCTTAAGCAATTTAGTAAGGCCCTGTCTCAAAATAAAAAATAAAAAGGGGCTGGGGGTATGAATCAGTGGTTAAACACCTATGGGTTCAATCTTTGGTGCTAAAAAAAAAAAAAAAAAAGAATTAAATCCTTGGATCCTTGGACGAGGACTACTTTTAAAATAACCACATAATTTATGTTTGAGACAATGACAACATACTATGACAGTTGTACAGGGAAAGTACCATGTCTAAAATTAAGATTTGTGTTAAATGAACACCAGGGTTGCATTTCTTCATACTGGTTAAATTGATAATTAATTGAATTACTTACGTTTTCATTTAAACTCTGATCCAAAAAAACCTCTCAGTTTTAAAATCAAATATAAGTTTGCTGATTTCATTTAAGTGCTCTTCTGAAACCATTAGAAGGTTTACAAGAGATACCTGTCCTGAGGGTGGGATGTGACGGTCCACAAGATTGACTCCTTAATTTTGCAGTGATGTGGCACTATCTGAGGATAAATGGAGATGGAAAAGAAAAAACTCATATACACAAATACATTCATATAAAGTGCAAAAGGGGAAATGGCAGAAGGTGAGAAAATTGATAGGAACAATGCCGTGAGAGACAGGGAAACTGGAGATTTAACTACGCTACCCTCCAACAAACATGTACATATTAGACCACTGCATAATATATTTAAGTAGAAATTCGATAATAATAAAAGGAGTTCTGATTGAAGAATCAACCAGGAGTGTGACCTTAGACAAGTTAATTGACCCCTTTGAGCTGGTTTCCTCACTTAGAAAATAAAAGGGTTGGGCTAGAAGATTTCTCTCTAAGTTCTTTCTGCAGCTCAGAAATGCTATTATTCAAGGAATTTATACAAGTTACACATCAGTGAAACATCACAATGGTTTCTAAGCAATGCCTTCTAAATTCATATATTTATCCATTCAACAAATACTGAATACAGGCCTACTAGCATCTTAGCTCCTCAAAACAATGATGCTAGTTCCTCAGCTGTGCTCAGTACACTTGGCTTCCACACTTTCTGAGCTCAATCAAAGCCCAGGACACAGCAGGCAGAGGATAGATTCTGTCTCGGGAAGGAGGCAGGGTAGTTTCAGGAGTTAATGCCCAGCCTCCTCCAGGCCACAAACCTCTCTCACTTCCTACTTCAGAGAAACATATCCAGAGAGGACCTTCCTGCTGACTTCTGTGGGGCATCTGGAGAATTGTAGGTGTGAGGGAGGAGCCCAGGAAATCACAGGCAGGTCAGCCAGCCATCTGCATTGAAAGAAAACGATGATATTGACACACACGGCTCCTACCAATAGAGGACAGGAGATTTTTATGTTGTACCCAACTCCTACTGGGTGTCAAGGGTCAGAGACAAAGAGAGAAGAACCCGGTGGTGGTGGAAGAACACTTGTAAGGCATAAAATAATATGGATCTATATTGGAGGAAATACTGATATAATAAATGAGAAAGTGTGTCATAAAATACTTTACCAAACAAACAAACAAACAAACAAAAACAAACCAAGGAAGGAGAAAGATCACATAAGGCCAGGTGAGCTGAAGTTCTTTCTCACTGATTGTTCCTCCATATTTTAGGATGCTGTTCTGTAAAAGTCTATACATTTTGACAAATGCATGATGGCATGCATCCACTATTACTGTATTGTAATAATGTATTGTACAGTTTAATGACCATAAAAATTTCCCTGTGCTTCCCTTAGCTCTCTTCCCTTCTCTGGAACTTCTGGCAATCACTGATCTTAGGTGTCTCTGTAGGTTTTTCTTTTTCAGAAGGCCATATAATTTGAATTATATAGTATGTAGCCTTTTCAGACTGGCTTCTTACCTTTAACATATGTACCCAGGGTTTATCAGTGTATTTATGTGGCTAAAAACTCATTTTTTCTTTTCAAGGTACCAGGGATTGAGCTCAGGGGAACTCAACCACTAAGCCACATCCCCAGCCCTTTTTTGTATTTTATTAGAGACAGGGTCTCACTAAGTTGCTAAGTGCCTAGCCATTGCTGAGGCTGGGTTTGAACTGGTGATCCTCCTGCTTCAGTCTCCCAAGTGCTGGGATTATAGGCGTGTGCCATTGAGCCCAGCTAAAAGCTCATTTTTTTTGTATACTGTTTCATTGTAGAGGTGTACACAGTTTATTCATTCACCTTTAAGAATATCTTGGTTGCTTCCATTTTTGTGGTCATTATGAATATAGCTTTGATAATATGTGGGTGCAAATTTTGGTGCCTGCTTAAGTTTTCTATCAGTTCTAGAAATATCTAGGAACATAATCACTGGATTGTATAGTAATCTTTGTTAGAAATTGTCCAATTGTCTTCCATGTGGCTGTAACACTACATTCCCATCAGCAATGAATGAGCTTACTTATCACTTCATACAGCCAACTTTGGTATTGTCTTTCTTTCCTCTTAATTTTAGCCATTCTAATATTATGTATTAGAATATATAATTGGAATACTATACAATTCCAACCATAGACCTTATTAAAAAGGCAAACCTATATTGGTATTTTATTTTATTTTAACATGTAATTCTTAATGACATATGATGTTAAATTTTTTTGCACATGCTTTTTTTGTCATTTTATATCTTCTCTCTGTGAGGCATCTATTTCATACTTTTGGTGCCATTGTAAATGGTATATTTTAAAGAATTCCAAATACTAATTTGTTCTTTGCTGGTATAGAGGAAAGCTATTGAGTTTTGTACATTAATCTTGCATTGTTTGTATAGCAACATTACTATAATCATTTATTAGTTTCAGAAGTTTTTTTTTTCTGTTGTTGTTGATGATTTACTGGTATTCTCTGTTGGCAATTGTACCCTCTTAGAACAGTAACAATTTAATTTTTCCTTTCCCAGCCTGTATAACACTTTTCTTTTTATTATTGTACTACCTAGATCTCCCAGCACAATAATGAATAGTAACAGGATACATCCTTTTCTTGTTTCTGATCTTAGCAGGAAAATATCTGGTTTCTTGCTATTGCATATGATGTTAGCTATTTGTGTGTGTATGTTCTTTATCAAGTTGAGAAAATTTCTGCTTTACTTTGCTAATAGTTTTAAATTATGAATGGGCATTGGATTTCATCAAGTGCTTTCTTTGCATGTACTGATATGATCATATGATCATTTAGCTTGCTGATGTGGAGGATTTTATTAATTGATTTTCACTTATTGAAGCAGCCTTGCATATCTGGAATAAATTCCACTTGGTTGTGAAATATTATTTTTAATATATTAATATATTGTTAGGTTTTATTTGTTACTATTTTAAGAACTTTTGTATGTAGGTTCATGATAGATATAGATATATAGTTTTTTCTTGTAATGACTTTATCTGGTTTTGGTATTAGAATAATACTGGTTTTCTAGAATAAGCTAGGAAGTTTTCCCTCCGATTCAATTTTCTGAAGAGATTGTGGAGAATTGGTATAATCTTTTCTTCAACTGTTTGGTAGCATTCACCAGTGAAATCCTCTAGGTCTTCTTCTTTCTTTCTTTGGAAAGATTTTTAACAATGTCTTTAATATATACATATAAACCTATTCTGATTATCTTTTCCTCTTTGTGTAGATTTTGTTAGCTTGTGTCTTTCAAGATTTGATTGATTTTATCTAAGCTGTAGGATTTGTTGGCATAGAGTTGTATATGGTGTTCCTTTACTATCCTCTTTATGTCCAGGCAATCAGTAATGGTGACCTTTCTTTATTTTTTCTCTATCTGATATTGGTAATTTATGTCTTTTCTCCTTTTTTCTCAGTTAACTTGGCTAGAGACTTACTGATTTTATCGATCTTTTCAAGAATCAGCTTTTGGTTCTGTTGATTTTTCTCTATTATTTCCCCATTTTAAATTCCATTGATATTTTAATTCCAATTTGTTTCTGTTTGTCTTGTTCTTAAACTTCCCTTGTTTATCTAGTTTCCTAAGACGGAAGCCTATACATTATTAGCTTTAAATCTTTCATATTCTCTAATGTATTCATTCAGTGGCATGAATTTGCCTCTAGGCACTGCTTTTGCTGCATCCCACAAGTTCTGATGATCTGTATTTTCACATTCTTTTAGTTCAAAATATATTTTATCCTGATGACTTCCTCTTTGACCCATGTGTTAATTACGAGTTATTTAAACTTCCAATACCGGTGGATTTTCTAGCTATCTTTCTTCTTTGATTTATAGTAGTTTTATTCTGGCATAACAACATATTTTGTATGATTTCTATTATTTTAAATTTGTGAATGTGTGTTTTATGGCCAGAATATAGCCTATTTTTGTGAATGCTTCAAGTGAGCTTGAGAAGAGAACAGGTATTTGTGTTCCCTCACGATTTGCATGCCAAAATTTTAATCCCCAGGTGCTGGTATTAGGAGGCAGGGTCTTTGAGAGGCGATTAAGTAATGAAATTAGTACCCTTATAAAGGCCCCAGTTCACTCCTTTGCCCCTGCTGCCACTTGATGATCTAGAGAAAGGATGGCCATCTGTGAATTAAGAACTAGGCCCTCACTGAACAACAAATCTGATGGCACTTCAATCTTGGACTTCTCAGTCTGTAAACTGTTTGTTATAAGTTGCATCCAATATATGGTATTGTGTTTTAGCAGTTTAAATAAGCTAAGGTATGCTGTTCTGGGTTCAAGTATTTTATAAATGTCAATTAGATCCAATTGATTATAGAGTGGTTTAGGCTAACTATATCTATACTTATTTTCTGGTTGCTTGTTCTATCTGTTATTGAAAGAGGGATGTTAACTCTAACTACAGGAGTAGATTAGTTTAATTCTTCTTGCACTGTTCTCTGTTTTTTCCTTATGTATTTTGATGTTCTGTTGTTAGGCACATAGATGTTAAAGGTTGTTTTGCTTTCTTGAACTAACTTCTTAATCGCTATGAAATATTCAGTCTATCTCTAATAATTTTCCTTGTTATGAGGTATAATTTCCTGAAATTAATATAATACTATTTCAGATTTCTTTTTATTATCATTATCATGCTATTTCTCTATCCCTTTACATTTAACCTGAGTTTTTTAAAAATTTATTTTTTATTCTAAGTTGTTAGAAATGACAGCAGAATGTATTACATTTCATATTACACTTATAGAGCACATTTTTACGTATCTCTGGTTGTATACAAAGTATATTCACAACATTTGTGACTTCATACATGCACTTAGGGTAATGATATCCGTCTCATTCTACCATCTTTTTTTTTCTTTTCTTCACCCTTTTGCCCCCTCCCTTCCCCTCCCTCCCCATTGGCCATTCTAGTGTTCCTCTAATCTTCCTGTGCTCCCCATCCCAACCCCACTGTGAATCGGCCTCCTTATATCACAGAAAACATTCGGCATTTGGCTTTTTGGGATTGGCTAACTTCACTTAGCATTATATTCTCTAACTTCATCCATTTACCTGTGAATGTTATGATTTTATTCTCTCTTATTGCTGAGTAATACTCCATTGTGTATATATACCACATTTTCTTTATCCATTCATCTACTGAAGGGCATCTAGGTTGGTTCCACAGTTCAGCCATTGTGAATTGTGCTGCTATAAACATTGATGTGGCTGTGTCTCTGTAGTATGCTGTTTTTAAGTCCTTTGGGTATAGACTGAGGAGTGGGATAACTGGGTCATAAGGTGGTTCCATTCCAAGTTTTCCAAGGAATCTCCATACTGCTTTCCATATTGGCTGCACCATTTTGCAGTCCCACCAACAATGTATGAGCGTGCCTTTTTCTTCAAATCCTCACCAACATTTATTGTTGTTTGTGTTCTTGAAAGCTGCCATTCTGACTGGTGTGAGATGAAATCTTAGAGTGGTTTTGATTTGCATTTCTCTAATTGCCAGAGATGTTGAACATTTTTTCAAGTATTTGTTGATTGATTGTATATCTTCTTCTGAGAAGTGTCTGTTCAGTTCCTTGGCCCATTTATTGATTGGGTTATTTGTTTTTTTTTAGTGTTAAGATTTTTGAGTTCTTAACCTGAGTTTTTATGTTAAAAGTGGGTTTCTTAGAGACAATATATATTTTTGTGTTTTAAAAAATATCTACTCTGACAATTTCTATTATTTGGTGTGTTTAGATAAATAGTTTCATTAAATTGATTACTAACAGAGTTGGGTTAATATCTATGATATAGCTTCTCTTTGTTGTACTTGCTTTTTGTTTCTTTTATTCTTTCTTCACTGGTTTTGGTTGAGCATTTTATATGATTAATTTTATTTCCCCTCTTAGTATACTTCCTTAATTTTTTCCCTTGAGTTTGTAGTGCACATTTACAACTAATTTAGGCCTAACCCAAATAACACTGTGTTAGTCAGCTTTTCTTTACTGTAATAAAATATCTGAGTTATGAGAAGGAAAGGTTTATCTTGGTTTATAACTTTGGAAGTTTCAGTGCGTGATCAGTTGACTGTGTTTTTCTTTGGGCCTGTGGAAAGATATCATATCATGGTGGGGAATGCATGGTGGAAGAAACTGCTCACCTCATGGTGGCTGGAGAGAAAAGAGAAAGGAGGGTCTGGGTCCCAAAATCCCCTTTAAGGGAATGTTCCCAATGACCTAACTTCCTTCTGCTAGGCCCCACCTCCTAAAGGTCCCATCACCTCCTAATAGTACCATGGGGGTGGGGGAACCAAGCTTTCAGTGCATGGAATATTAGGGGAGTATTTCAGATCCAAGCAATAGCAAATACCACATTACTTTATGTGAAGTGCAAGCATCTTATAATAAAGTATTCCCAGTCAATTCTTCCCTCTTGTCCCTCATAACTTTATTGTGATTCCTTTCACTTCCCTATGTATAACAATAACTCAATTCCTTATTATGTTATTAAATAATTATCTTTTAGTTTAATTAAGAAAAAAAGTGAGATTTTACTTTAATGTCCTTTCCTGCACTCTTTCTTTATACAAATCCAAGTTTCTGACCCCTATCATTTTCCTTCTGCTGAAGAACTTTATTTAGCATTTCATATTGAACAGGTCTGGCAATAAATTCTGTTTTTGTTTATTTGATTGTATTTCTTTACTTTTGAAGGAAAATTTTGTTGGACTTATAATTCTAGGGTGCTGTTTTTCTTTCTTTCGATAATTTAAGTATTTTGTTCCACTTGGCTTACATGGCTTCTGATGAGAAGGTCATTGTATTTCTTATCCTTATTCCTTTTTGGGGTAAGATGTTTCTTCTGTTTGTTCATTTGTTTTTGTTTGTTTTCTTTTAAGATTTTCCCCTTAGCCTGAGTTTCTTTAGTTTGAATAGAATATACCCAGGTGTAGATGGTTGGTATTTGCTGAGCTTCCTGGATCTATAGTTAGGCATGAATTATGTTTGCAGTTAATCATAAATTTTGTTGAAGTCTTGGTCATGGAGATTTGACCTTCTTGCTTTGCATGATTTTGGGGGTGGGGTTTCTGGGTTAAGTGAACCACTTTTACAGATCACTTCAGGCTGCTTTCAAGGAGAGTGATACATGCCATTCCTGAGCCTGGTTCTGATTCTACTTTGCCTCTTCAGCTTTCTTTCTTTTTTTTTTTTTTTTTTTTTTTTTTTTTTTTTTCTCTTTAAGCATGTCTTAATTTTTGTTGAAAGTTGGACATAACATTTAAGAACTGGGGTAAAGAGTCTTTAGTATGTGAGCTTTTTAAGTTAACCTGGTTTGAAGTTGGCCTTGTCTAACGTGTGCTGTAGTTTTAGGTGCCAGGAGTTTCCAATTTCTCTATTTTACTTCTGCTTGTTTCCTCAGTTTCCCTTGGGCTTCCCTTAAGTAAAGTTTTCACTTTACAGGTCATTACAGTCATTATACTGGAGTCCTATTGAAGTACTGGTAGACATGGAGAAGGAAAAATATTCTGTAGTTTTATGACAAAAGGAAGCTTAGCCTTTCAGTGGACCTGGGATGTGACCCAGATATGTGTTTCTTAATTTCTTTCCCTTATAGCTGAGATGGGTAGATCAGAAGGAGCTAAGGGTAGGTTAATGGCCTTTCTTCTATATGGGATAAGGCTTTAATGAAGAATTTTCCTTCCAGTACAGTAATTTGTTGTAGAGAATATTCTTGATGTATTTTATAATGACTACTTTTCCCCAACTCCTTTCATAGCCTTGAGAGATCTTTCTTAGCTTTGCACTGTGAGAACCTTGTGGAACTCCTGGCAATAAGACCTATAAAACTGTGGGGATCCCACTAAGATTGTGGTCCCAGTGGTTTCTCCTCCACCATCTCCTCCTCCTCCTCTCTTCTTCTTCCTCTCCTCCTCTTCCTTCAACTTCTTCTTCTCTTCCTTCTCCTCCCTCTCCGTCTTCTCCTTTTCCTTCTCTTCCTTCTTTTCTCCTTCTCTTCCTTCTTCTTTTTCCTCCTCCTCCTCCCCTTCACCTTCCTTTCCTTCTCCTTTTCCTCCTCCTTCTCCTTTTTTTTTGGGGGGGGGTGGGGTACTGGGGAATGAACCCAGGAGTGCTTAACCACTGAACCACATCCCCAGCCCTTTTTACTTTTTATTTTGAGACAGCATCTCACTAAGTTCATTAGGGTCTTGCTAACTAGGGTCTTGATAGACCATAGTCAGCCCTCAGAAATTCATCAAAATTGCTGTTTATGTGTTTCTTTCAGCTGGTGACTCCAGATCTGCTCCTGGTAAACAGATCTTTGTATGACTCTTTGTATTTGTGGAAGTTTCATTTTAGAGAATTCTAGAGGTACAAATGAATTCAATTCAAAGTAATTTTTTTAAAAATCAGGAGTCACACTTAAAAATTTGATGGCTGTAAATAAATTTTAATCAACTAGGGTGATGATACAGTAAATCAAATTTGAAATCCATTCTCAGAAACTCATTGAGAAAATTCTAAAACTCATAAAATGAAAACAAATTTTCGGCCACTACTCATAATGAAAGAACATGATGTCGTTTGAGTATCCAGCATTCCAATGGACTAAGAGCCTTTTCATCCCCCAACTTGAACTGTACTGGTTCCCAATGGCAACCATGTTATTACCAGTGGTGGTGAGCTAAACCAGAGTTAGTGTTCTCTAAAAAGTAATTAGTTGACTATGTCCAATGTGTATCTTAAGACAGTATAAGAATTGTTTGTGCTGTATAAAATATAATGGCTTTCTGTAATCCTTTGCCAAATGAGGCAGGGTACAACTAAATATATAATAACATAAGTTAGAAGGTAAAGTGATATTGAATTGTATATTCTTAAAATTGCAAAGCATTTGCTGGTTCATTTATTATGTAAATGTATATGTAACTTTCTACTGGTAACTTGGGGACCAGAAAAAGTCAATGCCATTTCCAAGCACACTTCCCACAGTCATAGTAAGATCAGCTCTCCTCCCCAGTTACTGTCTCTCATGAATTCCTATCATGCCACCCTAAAGCTGGAAGGATATCTATGGAATATAAAGGGACATATTAGCATGTAAAAGCTGGCGCCTGCCCATCTGCAGATGAAAGGTCACAAAAAAGATATTTGCAACGAGGAACAGCAAGTTGTGACCACTCTCCAGATCTGTACCCGTCAGACAAAGGTTGACACCTGTGACAGGTACACTCTGATTTCCACGTGTCTTGTGCAAAATCAGATATGCTCACAACAGCATGGCAGCCCAATGTCAAGTGCTTCACCTCTCAGCATGGAGACACCCAGAAATCCTGGCTTAAAAAGTCCCCTGGATTCACCTCTGGAAGTGCACACCATGCAGGGGAACCAGACTCAGTGAGGGTTCTGTTCTGCCTTGTCAGACAACAGGCTGGAGGAGTCATGCATGGTGACACTTCTCGTCCCCATGCTCTGCACTCCTGCACCTCTCAGACCCGACCCCCAAGGGTGGAAGCTGCTGGAGGGATAGCGAGTGGAGTGTCTTTTTGTCCTTTTGCTGTTCCTGTGGTGTTCTGTGGTCTGAGAGGGAGGAGAGTGCATGATTTCAGAGAGAGAATGAAGCTTGAAATCTTAACCGTAACTAGATTGTTCCTTGGGGATGGGGAATTTTTGACAGAGAGAGAACATTGAGGGGAAAAAAAAAAACTCTAGAATTCTTTAAACCAGAAGGTAGGTGTTGGTAGGCACTTAGAATTGCTTTAGATGGAAACCTGAGACAGATGTGGGTTTTTTCAGGACCAGAAGCTACTCTTGAAGGGAAGAAAGGTGTTTTTACACCCTTCCATGTGACCCTGGGCCTTTAGAAAAGTTCCCCAAATTACCTTTGATGTGCAACTATGGGGCTGACATCTAACTTCCAGAAGGCAGACTTTTTTTTTTTTCTTTTTTTGGTAGCGAAGGCTTTGCAGGGATTCATGCACATTCTATTCTGACCTTTCTTGTGATCAGGAGCAGGTATGAGATATCCCCAGAAGACAGTGCAGTCTAGCTGTTCTCTTAGCAGGGAGCCAAGCAGTGTGCTTAGGAGACAGGACCACTTTTATTCTATAGGGTGAGAGCTGATTTATGAACTAGCTTTATGAAATGTGTCCTTATTCTAAGGATGTCATAGTGTTATTAATTTTAAAAAAAAATCTTTGAGGACCTAGTAAATTCAGTAAACCCACTTCCTTTTCATCCCTTTGTTTCTTTCCCTTTTCAGATCAATGCTAGAAAGCTCAGAACCCCACTCTGTGGCCTGCTGGACCCAAAGGTCTTTGTCCTGAGGGAACACGTTCTCCTTGGCTCCATTTTGGACCCCTTTGTTCTTTGGCAGAGTTTTACAGAATCTGGAGAGCTAACTTTTGTCCTTTCTGGAAGAAGGCTGATATGAAATTAGTAAATGAGCTTCTTCACTCAAACCTTGAGACCAGTACATAGGCTTTTAGTAATTGGCTCTGAGGACCAGGCTAGAGCAGACTATGAACTGTGTTAGGCTCACAGGAAAAGGCCAAAGAGCCTGATTTATGATGACGTGAAAGGCTAGGCCTGGCGAGCAGCTGACCCACTGACTTGGAAACACTAATTTTTCTGGTAAGTGGTAGAAAGAGCCTGGACTTCAATGTTGGGAAGACTTCCCTCAGATTTCTACTTGTTCTGTGCACTTCACAGGGCCACGGAGCCTCACTCTGGTCTCAGTTTCCTTAACAGTAAAATAGGAATAATAACACGTACATGCTTGTTACTAATATTAAACCCAAACTTCTCCTTAGCACCTGAAGTGTCAGTTCATCATCCCTTCGTCCCTCCTGTGAGGGTGGGATAAATGTGCCCTGACTGCCCTGCTTTTGCAAATCTCTGGGAAGATGTGGGCGTTTGTGCTCGCTTCTGAGACAATCTTGGCACCCTGGGGCCTGGTGTAGAAATCCAGCTCGTGTTTGAGCCTGTTTAAGGGGCTTTTGCTTTCATCTTCAGGGGCCACATGCCAGTGGCTGCTTTTAATAAAACCAAATCCTCCTTAGTTCTGTGTGATTTGGGGATTTGCTTCCCCAGCCTGGGTAGCAATCGGATACATTCTGTTTTCTTTATTTTCCAAGTGACCCCAGAATACTTTGTGATTCTAAAAACTGACCTACTGGGAGAAACAAAATAAACTCTTCCATTCCAGTTTTTTCCTCTGAATGTATTTGGGAAGGGTTTGACTTTATAGACCTATCATCAGGCTTGCTGGCTGCAGAGTGCTAATAACTAACCTCAATGTAGGTATTGGTTACATATTCTGGGAAGGGCCTGTGATGTGTCCTAGACATCGAGTCCCTCTTCAGCCATTGTTGGTTCAGAAACCAGACAGGGAAATAGAGAAAATAATCGGACAAATCTCTAGGTAAACATAATTCTTAAGTCTTTTGGCCCCCAGAGGTTATATATCCTGTTCTCAGTCCTCATTGATAAGTTTATAATCTCCTTAAGAAACTGGGTGTCAGGATAAACATCCCTTGATTGGGTGCTTCTCTGGAATTGTTCTGGGGAGGAGGTGGTTTATAATGAGGATAGGTGAGGCTCCTGTATTGTGTCCAGCTTTTGATGCTTTTCTTTTTCTCTCTGCTTTTCTCTTTGCGCCTCTGCAGCTGAAAAGTGTCTACCTGGCCTCCCAGGAGAAGCCTACAGTTTGTGACCCTGCCACCCAGCACCCATCTTCTGCAGTTCAATTTGACCACAAGTCATTTGGGTCCCACTTTTTCTCTGTAGAGCGTGGGACCACAGTCTTTCCCATTTGTGGCACTAACTTCTACAAGACCTGTTTTAGTCTAAGACCTCGTGGGCAGTGGCTCTATCACCAAGACTCAAGCCTGGATCTTCTTGTTATTAGCTGTGTGACTTTGGGAAAATCACTCAACTTTCCTGTGGCTCAGGTTTTTGTTTATGAAATGGGAATAGTAAAAGCAACTGCTTCTTATTCACCTGAGGATTGGATAAGGTAAGGCAGATAGAGGACTTAGCACATTGCTGGCCATGTTTAAGCACCCCATGTATTAACCACTGCCACCACTACTGCCATGCTGGTTTGTCCACCTGAGCAGAGACTAGTGGATGGACTCTTTCTTCAGGGAAGATGGGCATTAGAATTAATTTATTCAAGAGCTTAAAAATTGTCAAAAATCTTGGCAAATATTCTTCATTTCTCATGCTCCCCAAAAGAAATATAAAATCTTCAAGAAGAGGATGAATGAAAGAATATCCTACTCTGAGGACAGGGTCTCTGTTTCATCTGGATGCTCTTCACACTGAAGTCATCAAATCCTGGTCTCCTGGGCTTAACTGTGACCACTCCTCTTGGCCAGTAAACTTTCATTCTACTTTACATTCCAAATGCTGGCCTAATCTTCCCAAATCCTACTTGAACCCTGCTCTTAGCCCTTTCTTCAGATCCATCCACTGTTCTTGAAGGCCACTTCTGCCTCCCTTACTCCTCTGCAGCCAGACCGGTCTACTAGATTGGTCTGCCCTGTGCATCCCCACTTCTGTGCTTGGCCCTGTGTTATCTATTCCTGTCACCTGGAGGGCCTGGCCTGAGTATCTAAATCAACAAATCCACACATCCCCAACTCAGGCCTTACCTTTTATGTGAAGCCTTCCCTGACTGCTTACTGTTCTCTTTCTTCCCTTTCTGCCACTGTAACCACAAACTATCATTAGTTTGGTGCGATCTGGGTTCTCTTTAAATTTATGAGACCAAACCACAGGTACACCTTCAGCAATGTATAATCATCCAACCCATGTTTCTTCTCTACTCAGGCCTCCTCCACACCCTTTCCCTCCTCCCTCTTCTTTACTAGGAACTTAGTCTCAGGTGTCCCAGAGAGGACAGAAAATAATGGTACACCTCCCTCCACTCTACCTACTCTCCTGCATCTGCAGCTGTACCCTCTCTCTTCCCTGACAGAGGCCAGCCTGCCCCTGTGCTCCAGACCTCAGCTCTGAGGCCAGCTCAAGAGCTGCACCACTGATTTTCCCCTGTTCATGGATCATTTTTATTAGTGCACAAACATACACTTAAAATAGTGCTGCCTCTTGAAGATGTTTCTTCCACCAATTTCTCTGCTGTCTTTGCTGGTAAATCAAGAAAAATCTGTCTATAATGACTGTTTATTCTTCTTTACTGCACTTTAATCCTCCACCCACCTCAGTTGGGCCTCAACCTATTAAACCCAAACTGCTCTTTTCAAGTTCACCACTGACCTCAATATTGCTTCTCTGTTTTCATCTTACTCAATTTCTTGCAAACATTACAGACAATGGTCGTGCTCTCTCTTTTGAACACCTGCATCTCTTGCCTTTCATGCTATCCCATCCTCTCTGTTTTCTTTCACCTGTTGTCCTCTCCTTCCTGAAATCCTTTGCTGGTTTTTCTTCTCTGACTGTATGTTAGAATTCTCCAGAGAAACAGAGCCAACAAGACACATACCTGTGTATATATAAGAGAAGATTTATTATGGGAATTGACATGTAATTATGGAGGCTAAGAAGTCCCATGATATGTCATCTTAAAGTTGGAGAACCAGGGAAGTCAGTGACATAGCTAAGTCTCAGTCCAAAGACCCAAGAATCAGGGAGAGCTGATGTTGTAATTCTCAGTCCAAGACCAAAGGCCTGAAAATTTAGGGAACTAGTTGTTCAAGGCCCAGAAAATGAAGGCCAGAGAATCTTCAGTGTTCTAATGTCTAAGAAGGGCAGGAGCATATGAATAAATGGATGTCTCAGGAGATACATAGATAGATAGATAGATAGATAGATAGATAGATAGATAGATGATTGATAGATAGATAGATAGAAGAATATATCCATCATTTCTCATATCCATCATTTTATCTGGGCCTTTAGGCAATTGGATGGTGCCCTTCCATACTGGGTGAAGATAGATCGTTTTGCCCAGTCCACCAATTCAAATGACAATGTCTTCCAGAAATATCATCACAGGCACACCAGAAATATGCCTTACTAGCTGTCTGGACATCCCTTAACCCAGTCAAGTTGACAGCTGAAAGTGAACATCATAGATAGGAATGTTAGAATGAACCAGGATTGCTTCTCTTCCCAATCCATACTCTCTTTCTGGGTGATTCCATCCAGGCAAGGAGCTTTAACTATAATGCTGATGACTTAAAATTTTATATCTCTAGTCTTAAATTCTCCCTCAATCCTCTGTCCTTCTCTCCAGTGACCAACTTGACATCCCCACTTGGTTAATAGACACCTCAAGCCTTACTGCACCTCTGCCTTCAAAGCAGAACAGAGTTGTCCCACTTCTTATCCTTGTCCCTGATACCACCTTATCCCCACCATCATCATCTCTCTCCTATGAGAGCAGCAGTGGCCTTCTCAACAAGGTTGCCAAATTTCAGCTGAAGATTGGGTAGAAGGGATGACAAGAATCATATTCACGATGCATATTGTCTGAAACCCTGAATTGGGATACTGTCTGCTGTGGTCTGAGTTGTGTCCCCCTTGAAATTCACGTGTTGAAGTCTTGATACCCATACCTTAGAATGTGACTGTACTTGGAAATAGGGTCTTCAAAGAAGTACTGAAGTAAATATGAAGCATTAGATCAAATGACTGGTGTCTTTCAGAAGAGGAGATAAGGTTTGAGACACATAGAGGAAAGACCACATAAATTCACAGGAGAAGACAGCCATCTTTAAGCCAAGGAGAAGGCCTAAGAAGAGAGTTCAACCTTGCCATTATTTTGTTTGTGGGCCTATAGCCTCTAGGACTATGAGGAAATACATTTCTGTTGTTGAAGCCATCCAGTCTGTGATATTTTGTTATGGCAGGCCTAGCAAACTAAAACACTGTCAGAAAAGAAGAAAATATTTGAAATTGAGACAATCTCAGAGAATCCCAACTAAATGGTCACCAACCAGCTCAGTTGATGGTTCATGCCCAGACTTGAACTCTTGTAGTGACTTCAGGATGGCAACCTTCTCTTTCCCAAGAGACCACTGGCTACATCCCTGTTGATGTGGAACATCCATGAGGGAGCAGCCACCTCCTGCTCACCAGTATTCTCCCCGGGATTTGAACCACCGACCTTACCATTAGAAGTGAGTCAGATGATAGACGAACAGTCTTCCTTGCGTGCCCAGACTGTCAAGGTATAATTAACTGTGAGTTACAATAATGATGACGATGATGTGAGGTGCTCAAGGGCCTTTGGAACTTGAGACCTATAAAAGTACAACTTATTATTATTATTATTATCATCATCATTACTATAATCAGGTATAGATACCTGGATAAAAAATCATTTCTCACTAGTGTAATAATAGAAGATCATAAAAGTATCTAAAAATCTTTATTTTTCTCCATTTAGAAATCTGACCAGTGGAGTCATTATCATAATAATTAAAGCATCTTAAAAATTTTGTTCAAGACCTGCATGGAGGCTCATACTGCCCTTTTTTTTTCAAGGTACTTGTTCTCACTGGTTCCTATTAAATGGCTTATGAGGACTGGGCCTTTGGCACTTTGTCTTGGAGACAAGACATTGGAGACATCTGTTTTGGAAAAAAGGAAATCATCTATAAAATATAATCTGCCTATAATGGTACACCTACCAACAATGAGCAAGTTCCAGAAGATGTGGGGTTTGGGCCATGCGTGCTATACCTGGAGAACATGCTGTATGAATAAGGAAAATTTTATTACTTAGAAAATGTAGTAAAATTTGAAGCCAATTTGAAGGGCGTGTGTAACAGGTGGGGCAGATGTTCTAAGAGGCCATGAAACTGTTTGGAAGCTGTCTTCATAGGGGCAAAGAGACTTTTTTCTTTTCTTTCTTTCATCTCTTCTTTTTTTCCTTTCCTACCACCTTTCTTTCTCTTTGTTCCCTTTTTTCCCTGCCCCCTTCCACCCTGCCACTTTAACTGATTTACAAGGGATTAAAGAAATCCAGAACTAACGTGTCTCTCCATAAGCAGCCTTCAATCTGGTTGTCCTGCCTCAGGGTTGGGAACTGAGGAAAGCAAGCCGCCCAACTAAAAAACGAAGCAAAGCTGTCTCTCTCCTCTCCTCCCTCCCTCTTCTCTTTTCTTTAGCCCTATTGGGCTTTTTTTTTTTCCCCACATAAACCAAAGAAGGAATAGAACAAAACAGATTGCAGAGGAATCTTTCAGAGCTTAAAGCAGATTCTGAGGAAGTATGGCAATTCTGAAAAGTCCTAATTAATATCCAACTGGTGGTTTCAGTACCCAGGGACTTGTGAAGAGAGTGAACTAGAAATGGGAACAGTTCAGTTACAAAAAGCTCCGAGAGCCTCACGGACAGTGTAGTTGGAGGCAAGCCACACACTCACACACCTGCAGCAAGCCAGTAGAGTTCATGAAGGCTACTGGTTTGGCCAATGGGGAGGGGAAATGGGAGTCTGTTCATTGTCAAGCTTTATTAAAACTTTCTTTCATTTCCCCGATCTTCAGTGTTTCATCTATAATAAAGGCTTAACATGGTCCGTTCTGTCTGTACGATTAACAAATCGAAATAAGTACCACCCCATCCCATAATATTCCATTAAACCAATCCTGGAAACCTGAAAAGCAATGGAAATCTTACTGAAATATCAAAGCAAATGAACTGGATGAGAGAACAAGTTAATTGCTGAAGATTTCATATCATATAGAACCTAAGAAGCTCAATGTTTGGTGGAAGTTCAACATTTTTCCTACTGATGACAAACTGATGGTTGGTATATAGACATGTGAACCTTGGCTCATGAACTTCCTTGAGTGTCTTTGTCCTAAGTTTGGTCTCCTTTGCCTCTGGTTTTTGAGGTCTGCATCATCTGGCCCCACTTTCCCTCTCTAACATAATTTCTCACTACTCCGTAATATGCATCTTTGACTTGAGTCAGGGCAGTGTTTTCTCCCCAAGTCCTCTTCATGCCTCCTTGTTCCCATCTCTATACTCTTGTTCATATTGTTTTCTTTTCCCGAAATTAGCACAACGTCCCTCCCCATCAGTGTCTCTAACCATTCATTCATTCATGTCTTGACTTTCGGGAAGTATATGTCAGATGTTGTGCAAGTTTTCTTGGGGACATGAAAGACTTAGGCAGAGTCACTTGGTTCTTGACTCCTGAGGCTTTTTCTGCCTAGAGGGGTAGAATGGGGAACAGATACTCATCTAACACTAAAATAAGTCAATAAGTGCTGTTTTCTGTTCCTGCCCTATCTCCCTGCCAAGTCCCTTCCTGGCATTACTGGGACATCCAATGGTCCCCTATATTGTCACATCCAAGCCTGTCAGTTAATATGGCATCTATCCCCCTCCTCCTCCTCCTCCTCTCCTCCTCCTCCTCCTCCTCTTCTTCTTCTCTTTTCTGGCTTTGTCATGGCCACTAGGTGGGCTTCAGCCTCTGGGTACTACCCATCTCTAGATGTTCTCTGTGATCCTGTCTCCTTTGACCATATCTGCTGCCTCAACTGTAGATTTCTTGTGTGCAAATGTCACATTAAGTACACTGATAGAGGGACCAAGAAGAGTTGTCTCCCAAGATCTTTCAGAGGTATAAGAAGGAGTAGGGCTACTGAGTTTTACTCACAAGTCCATCGGGGGGGCTAGGTTAGGACATCCCACCTTGCCTTGCAACTCCTCCTCCATGAAGACTTCATCTTCCCCTAAAAGAAGTTCTAACCCGGTAAGTTCCTTCCCCACTTACTCATCAGACATCCTCAAACAGATCTTATTTCTAGCAGTGGATTTAGCCTGGGCATGGTCTAAATCTCCTGTTTACTTTTGTTATTTTCCAAGTACTATGTAGAGTAAAAGCATTTCAGGCAAGAATGGAGGAAAATGTAGGAGGAGGTGACAGAGAAGGTTTAGAAGAATGAATCATTAGATGGTGGATGGGGAACACCACCTTGGGCAGAAGGAGCATGTGCTCAAAGCCAACGAGTTCTGGAAGACCATGAGATGAAGCAGCCTATGGATGTAGCACAGGCTGAGTTTTAGGAAAAGGAAGGAACTGTGTGTGAATGGCTAGGTTGAAATCTGGACTTTTAAGGCCCTTTTAGATCATTGTAAAGTATTTGGACTTTGCAGCTGGGCCACATGGCCAGTCAATACATGTTATTTGGATTTAAAATGCTTGATTTTGTGCTATGATTCAGGTTTTATTACACATTCAGAATCTTTCTTGATGTAGGTTCCTTCTCTTCAATATGTTTCTTTGAACATGGGAGTTTAATTTTTACAACTCTGAGTAGTAATAACCTATAGAGGAAAAGTGGACTTTGCTTAATATACTACTGTGTACGTGGATTTCCCAAAGGAAGAAGAGAATCTCCTCATCCCCCATTTAAAAAATTCTGCATGAAAAAAATGGTCAAACCCAGAATATCAGCCTTGGATGGTAATGCCATAAGAACTGAGTCATTTCCAAGTTCTTCCAAGTGGCATGACTAGGACTCTTCATCTTCATCTTGATGGTACCCACACATTTGACTCATCTTCATGTGTCAGACCACACAAAAGGAGGTGGGCAATTTAGTCAAGTGTTGGAATGCAGTAGCCATTTCAGTACACTCTCCATTCACTAATGATGATATTCTTGAGGGTAGGAGGACAGGCTTTTCACTTCTTCAGCTACTTCCATATGAACCAACATAATATTCTGTACCTTGTAGGTGCTCAGAAAAGACTCACTGAAACCAGGGAGGTACATGATGGGACATAGAAGTGACCTGGAATACTGAAAGATGAAGGAACTTTGGAGTCAGCGAGGTCTAGATATGAAACACTTCACTGGCTCCTGGCTGTGTGGTCTTGAGAAGTGAATTAGTCTCTCTCAATGTCCTTAACTGTGAAGTGGATGTCATAATATCTGGCACATAGACCTTATGGGAGCGTTTAGTAGGATAACCTGTGAGCTACGTGTAGCACACAGTAAACACCAGACTGCTTAAAAATCAAAAACAAACAATCAGAAATGCCACAATGAGCCTTGGAAATGACAACAGCGACTCCGTCATCTCCTTCTCAAAAACAAACAAACAAACAAACAAACAAACAAACAAACAAAACAACAAAAAAAGCTACCTGTGTCATCTGTAAAACAGAATCTAAATAATTGTGACTTATTCAGCACTCTGTTTTGTTTCCATGTGTCACACAGAGCGATTTCTTCTTCCACCTTTCCCCTCAGTACTGAGTAATCCCATTGGGACTCTACCACACCCTTGTGTCCAAATTACTGAACACTCCTCCATCCCAGTCCAGGCACATTCTTGCACTGCTTTTAAGAGCACTGACCTGGTAGGGAGGGCAACACGCAGCCCTGATTATCCCTGGAGCAGACATTCATGGTCTGCCCAAGCAGTGCCAGTTGTTTCTGTCTGAGGTCTCAACATGAACAACCAGATCTGCTTATTGAACCCTCTCCATGTTTGTGGGAGGGTGAAGCCTGGGAAGAATCTTAGGAACCATCCTGGGACTCAATGGTCCCCTATGAGATGAGCTGGTATTAGGATTTGTAACTTTTGTGTCCTGATTAGGAACTGATTATATAGGTTTGCTTCTTAAATAGAAGTGAAGGGAGCTGTACTAAAACGCAACTGAGTTCTGGAATCTGAGATTCAGGTCTTAGGACTTCTGTGGCCAGTTCTTCCTGCTTTCTGTTGTTGCTCCATACTTTTAAGAGACTGGGGCTCCAGCTGTCCCAAAGGACCTGTTCTAGCTGAAGTCCTTAGATGAACTAATTCAGACTGAAGAGTTCGTGATTTAATGTTTTGCCCTTGCCAGAGGGCATTGCAGCCACCCGAATTTTATTTTCACAAATATTTGTCAAACTTCTACATTACTATATGTAAAGATAGGAAGAAGGCAGAAGATTCTGATACTGTTGTCCAACAGTCTAGTGGAAGAAAATGGGTCTATGGAAATAATTTCAAAACTATGCTTAAAAAGTGTGTGTGTGTGTGTGTGTGTGTGTGTGTGTGTGTATACCTGTCCATATGTATGCTTTAAAAGAAAACAAAAAGACCTTGATTTTGAGTTTTGGAAGGCCTAGGGAAAAATTCTGATATGACAAGTAGAACTGAATCCTGAAAGTGGAACCTTGAAACTCTGAAGGCAGAGACTGGGCCACCTCTTTCACCCTGTGTGGGAGCACTGGATACATTGGCAAGTATTTCCCCATTTTGCGCTGAGCTCATGAAAGCCAGTGTCTGCCTGCCTCCTCCCTCACCACACTGGTAGAGAAAGCTTCCTGAGGACACGAGGTCATCTTCACAAGTGGGAAAGGAGCCATCTGCTGCATCTTTGGGCTCGTGCAGAGTTGTGGATCCCAGGTCGAGGGAGAACTTGGGCAAGTCAGCACCTGAGTTCTCGTGGGCTCTACTCCTGCTCTGGAAAGGCATGAGACCTCTCAGAGCCTGGTTTCCTATTCTTGAGCTAGATTGTACCTACCCCATCAGCTATGTTGACAAAGATGGGATTGTGAAGGTGTGAGCAATTAGAAAAATACCACTAGTGCCCTATAATAGCATTTTATTAATAATTGATCAAAAAGTTTTTATTGAGGACCTGCTGTGCATCCAGACTTTGCCAAGATCCTAACTAAAGCCCATTCATCCCATGGATTCCTAAAAACAAAGTGTTTTTTCTAACCCATCTGGTGCAAAGAAATGGTCAGCATTGGGTACAAATGGTAAAGAAGACATTGGCAGCTATAGATCTGTCACTGATCTGCTGTGTGGTCTTGAGTGATGGTCTTCATTTTTTGAGCCTCAGTTTTCCAATCTGCAAAATAAAGTTTTTCACTCATCTCTTGATCTGTCTTTCTTCTAGCTTCAACTACACCTTTCTTCTTGTTGTTCTATTAGAACAGGCTTACTAAACCAATGCACATTAAATAGAGGAGTCTATACATATTAACAACTTAATGCATAGATTCTTTGGGGAATTGCTTAACCCTTAAGGGTGTGATACTCTAGCAGTTGAAATTCAGTTATGAACAGTAGATGGATGTGGAATTATTTGCGAGGCCAGAGTCGAAGGCTTAGGGCTGGCCTTGCTGCCATCTTCTCTTTGAAGAAGCCCATTAAAGGTATCAGGCAGACAGAAAGTCACCCTAAAGTGGTTATGGACTGATATTACTACCAATCGACTGTTGGATTTTCCGAAAAGGAGGCCAGTAGCAAAAATCCTCAAGACAGAGTCTAGAAATACTTTGTATTTGTATTCACCTTTATTCTTCAAAAAATGCTCTCACATACATTATCTCATTGACCCTCATAACAAGTCTAGGAGTAGTCAAAACATTATAAATGCCATTTAGTATAAGAGAGAAAGAAGGGAGCATCCAGAAAGATGAGTGACTAACTTGACATCATGGAGTAAGAGTGGCACAGCTGGAACCAGAAGTCAGATGATGTCATTCCTGGTCTGCACCTCCCTGTGCCACCCTTAGCCTGGGAGAAACAAGTATGTCCCAGGGATTTGATATACTTGTGCATTGTTTAGAATGAGGATGATCACTTTCAAAAAGCTGTCCATTGCCACATTATAGGTGCTCAATAAATAAAGCCGTCACAGCTGTGGTTGAGGAAAACTCTGGAGCAGACCCAATGGTGAACGTGCTGGCTGTTCTGCTTTCCTTCTTGGCTTTCCCCTGCCATCTCTTGACTGTGCCTAAAAGGAAAGCAGAGAGGAAATTCTCTCCTTAAGGACCCACATTTGTCAGCTTGATTCTCTAATAAAATTTCAGTCACATGATTTAGTGGAGACTGGACATTCCTTTTACAAAAAGGAGGTCCAATCAGCCAGCAAATGCATGTTGACCATACGTGAAACACACTTTGTCACCAAGGCTGGTGCTACAAAGATACAGAAGAGAAGGCTATTTTTTTTCCCCATGTGGAACTTATGATCTCTTTGTGAAGACAAGCTATGCTCATGCTGATTTCAATGAGTAGTGAATAGAAAACTATGTGAAACTATGTAGCATTAGTAACAAAATATGGAAACAAAGCCCATTTCTAACACATAAAACCCACACTGAATTATGTGTATGTGTGTGTGTGTTTGTGGGATGTCACTTTTCCCTTATGACTCTTTTCTACTGGTCCTCATACTTCCCTAGGGTGGGGTGAGATCTTGGGAACCCATGCTCCCTCTCCTTGTGTAGATGTCCTGAGTATTACAGGGCCTCCTTTCTATTCTCCAGTGCTGACTCACACTTTAAGGGGGCTCATGACTGTAGGATGAATATACTAGCCAACCTACCACATGTGGCTTCATCCACATCCCCTGCAAACTCTACCCTATGGCCATCCACTGGGATCTAGGGACATGCTCATCAATGGCATAGTCTATCCTTAGGAGGTGAATGGTCTTGAAAACAGACTCAGGGATCTGGGGGCAGGACATTTTTGGGTCCTGAATATCTGCATGGAAGGACAGGTCAGTGGAGGTGCAGAGCTGGGCAGCCAAGCTGGTTCCCAGTGTTGGGGCCCTTGTCCTATGGGAGGACAGTACAAATTACTGGTGCCATCGTTTATGTCTGCAGCATTCCCTACATCTCTGTGCTGCCCTGAAGGGCTCCCACAGACTCTTATGGTGATACAATACCACCCCTACTCATTCATTCCACTAGAACCCAGCAGGTTGAGGTAGAGGGACAGCCTGAGAACTCAACCTTTGTAGGTTGGGAGAATTCAGACAACCAAGCACTCCGTACACTACCTATGAAAAGTTGTGATATGAATAAGAGACAGAAAATTAAGCAGAGACCACATATGTTGAGGTTTTAGTATTTCTTTCTTATTTTTAGAGTTGTTCTGTAAAGTGAGTTGAGCTCATGGAAAATTCTGCAGCCACAGGACAGTCCTGGAAAAACCTATGCTGGCCCTAGTGGGCATTCCACTTCTAAAAGACTTTATTCACATGTCTAGACAGTTAACTTGAAAGTAACCATCTTATTTCATAAGAACCAAGCTCCAAGTACATTTACTTTTTTTTTTTTTATTACCCCACATATATCCTAAGGCTTAAAAAATTCAGGGAGGGAGGTCAACGTTATTTAAAAATGATCATAGGTATGGGAATCATAATAATTGCAAGTCTATCTTTAGCTGGAGAATGTGTGGATTATGCTGGAGTTTGGCTCCTTCTGAACTTGTCTTCTGTGAAATGTCCAATAGAGGCATTCCATCTGTAATCTCCTTGCCCACTCATTTTCTTCTTCAACCTCTAGAGTTAGTTTTTTTTTTCTAACTGGGCTTCTATTGAAGCTGAAGTAGTTAACAAGTTTTTTTTTTTTTTTTTTTTTTTTTTAATGAATAAACATATTTGCATGCTGGTATCAGTGCAAAGGTCAAGGTTGGACAGAGGCCCTATGGGGCTCTCCTAAGTGTGATAAAAGACAAAATTGAAGTCTGCTTTGGAGAGGAAGGGAGTGAGCATCACCATGTATCTGGGACAGTGCTGCTTACTAAGTGCCAGGGGGTGCATCTCCCAGTGTCAGTCAGTGCAGGGACTCTAGCTTTAATCCTAAACTTTGAAGACTAGAGAAATGTGTTCATCCTACTCATTGTGTTTACTATTACCAACACAGAGACCAGTGTCAATAGCCTAATTTTAAATTTGGATGGCATTCTTGTTGCTTTTGTGTATAGTTGGTAGAAACAACATTGTTGGTAAACCACACTTAACATATTAGAGTTTCCTAAATGGCATATGATATACCAATTCTTTAAAGATAAAACTAAATAAATGAGTTAAGTTCACAGTGAGCTTGTTTTTTCAAAAATCTTTTTAAAAAATATAGCCAATTCCTTATCAATTAAAAAATATTTCTTATTCTTAAAAAGGTGAATCATGCCTTCTCTGTATTATTCTATTAGCTTTTACACAATTAAGATTTCCTTTCTTCTTTTTTGTGTGTGTGTGTGTGTGGGTGTGTGGGTGTGTGAGTGCGCACATGTGCATATGTGATTATATGCATCTTGGGGTTAAAATGAAAATGTATTCATTAAACCATATTTTAATCTTGACTTCAATTTTGATTTCTGAATTGGAAAAATGTCTAAGTAATGAATCCTCATATTAGGTATAAGAATTAGTGTATTTTTTAATGTTCAAATCATGTGTATTAGTGGAGAGGCCATCTTTTGTTCAGAGAAAGGAGAGTAGGTGCTGGATTCAGAAGCATTGAGTTTAATTCCAGTTCTTTCGTCTTTTCTGTGGCCTTGGGTCAGTTGTTCAACCTTCTTGAACCTTGGATCCTTCAGTTGCAAAGTAGAACTAGTAAAATCCCTGTTACTAAGTTAATGCAGGCTTCTGTAAAGCAAATACAAACAATGTGAGGTTGACCTGAATGTTAATATTGAGGGGGCTCTGACTTCCAGCATCTGGGGTTACCTTTAAATAAGTGGTCCCAGGCAGAATGAGCATTTCCAACTTTATGGAGCTACAGTGGCCCACCATGTCCTTTCCTTTTTAAAAAGGGGACTGTCATTCTATAGGGGAATCATTATTCAAGTTGTTTAAGAAGATCCAGAAGTTGAAACCAATTACAAAGCTACAAAAAAAGTTTAAGAAAAATGTTCTATACTTAAAGTTTTAGAAAATTTCTTTGAGATCTCATATATTGTTATGGTTTGGATACGTGGTGTCCACCACAAGCTCATGTGTGAGACAGTGCGAGAGCATTAAGAGGTGAAATAATTTGATTATGAGAATCATAACCTAATCAGTGGAGTAACCCACTGATGTGGATTAACTATTAACTATAGGCAGGCAGGGTGTGACTGGTGGAGGTAGGTCACTGGAGGTGTGCCTTTGGATATATATTTTGTCCCTGGTGGGTGGAGTTCTCTCTGTGCTTCCTATTACCATGTCCTGAGCTGTTTTCCTCCACCACACTCTTCTACCATTATATTCTTTCTCACCTTGAGCTCAGAGATATAGAATGGCTGATGATGAAATGAAACCTCTGAAGCTATGAGCCAAATTAAACTTTCTCTCCTCTACATTGTTCTTTCCAAGTTTTTTAGTCAAGTGATGCAAAGTTGACTCAAACACATAATGTGGTTGAACTAAACACCTGGCAAAAAGCTGCCAGCAATACCCATGCCACTGCCTGAATGCTGCTGTGCTGCTTTGAAATTTCCTCTGCTGGAGTAATTAGTCCATCACTTTTAAATTCAGCCTCATAAAAAAGTCTCAGGACATGGGTGAAAAGTAGATAACTTCTTTGCTAGAGTGTAACATGAACGGCCTGTATTCCAATTCCTAATAGGGTCTTCTTTCCCTTCTGAAACCTTATGAACACAGTCTTTCCTGTCTGCATTCCTATTGACATTCTGGTCTTCTGAGTGCCTGCCAGAATTAATTTTCACTTATGACATTCTAAGCCTTCACTAGTCTTCATCTCTGACGCTTTTCCAAACTTTTCCCACAAACCACTTCCAAATACTTGTAAACCTCCTGGTCAGGTATGTCACAGCTATGGCTCATGTCCTGGTACCAATTTCTGTGTTACCTTTTCACACTGTGACCAAAACACCTGAGAACAACTTAGAGCAGGAAATGCTTATTTTGGGCTCACAGTTTCAGAAGTCTCAGTACATGATTGTCCAACTCCATTGATCTGGGGCCTAAAGTAAGGTGGAAGATCATAGTGGAAGGGCAATGGTGGAGAAAAGCTGCTTAGCTCATAGCATCCAGGAAGCAGACACAGAGCGTGAAGAGCCAGAGACAGAGATAGTCCAAAGGACAAGACCCCAGTGACCTACCTTCTCCAGTCATGCCCCATCTGCCTATAGTACCACCCAATAGTGCATTCAAATTATTAATCCATTAAGTGAATTAATCTACTAATGAGATTATAGCACTCAGAATCATCTAAAAACTCCACCTCTGAACCTTTATGCATTGGGGATCATGCTTTCAAAACATGAGCTTTTGGGGAGACATTTCTATATTACATGATAAGTATAATTTTTTAAATGAAAATTTATGTTAATTTTATGTAAGTATTTTATATACCCACATGTACAAACACACATATATAACATGTCGTGTTGTGATAGAAAATGTTTTTCTTTTAGGACATGGCACAAAATGTTTGATAGTCACGACTTTACATGGCCAAGTAACAATTACAAAATTTACAAACCACAAAGTGATTTTATGATGACACACACACATGCACACACACAGGTAACAGCTTTCCAGCAGTGCCACCCACACTCCTGGCATCTCAGGCTGCTAATTGTAACCATGTGGTCCTCTGATAAATCCAAGGCAACCTCGGAAGTCAGAATAGGGCTCTGTCCCAGGGCTCGAGGTCTAAATGAATATTGGCATCTGCCACTGAGATGCAAATTGCCATGTAAAGGTGTTGGGGGTGGGTGGGATGGCATTCTTGAGGCCCATTCCTGATTATCCTAAAGACAGAAAAAGGAACTGAGAAAAAGGGAAGGATTTTAGGGCAAAGTGAAGATATCAAACACTATTGCCCTTAACATATGAACCCTGAGCAAACTGTGGAAGTAGATAATGAGGGACAAAGAAAAAATATTCCCTTGCAGTCAGTGGTATTGTTTCTGCAAATTTCTATATGTGGCGTTAACGCCAGGATCTGTCTCCTAAATGCTACCGTATGGGACCTTGTGAACGTGGATGGCTGAAGCTGCTGATGCCATAATTAAGCTGACAAGGTATCGCCACTGAAAGAGGAGAGAGATGCTTAGCCTGGTCCAATGGGGTATGTCGATGAATAATGGGATGAAGCTAAGAGAAGGTAAAATCTGGCTGAATATCAAAGAAAAAAAATTACCTAACAGAAAGGTCTATTAAATCGTGGAATGGTCCCTCCAGGGGGACCGTGGCAGGGCCGGTGTGCGGGAATCATTTACAAGTTGGCTGCCGAAAGCCCCTGAGAGTATGCTGTGGGGAACAGGACTGAGTTGACAAGAGAGTGGACATGATGACCTCGAAGGTCTTTTCCATCTTTAGTGTCTACGATTTTGTGATTGTCCGCCTTTCACTGAAGTGCTCCAGCTACGATACTCTCTGGGGCCTGAAACACACGAAATAATTGTTAGGAAGATACACAGCGTTGAAATATTTTTGAGGAACCATCCATTTCTGGCCATCTTTTCCCATTCAAAACTGGCTGAAGTGAGCAGAATAAAGGAAACAAGGAAGAAATTGGAGTTTATGGTTCTCAAAGTTGACATTATTATTTGTATTTATTTACTCAAATTATTTAATCAAATGGAACACTATTCTTAATGGCTGAATTTAATATAAAGGCAGTTTCTTTAGGACTCTCCCATACTAAATTTCTTATTTCTCCACAGGTTGTTTTAGTGGTAGAGAAAAGAGCCTGCGTTTACAGTGGTTTAACGGATGAAATGAGTTCTTGGACGAGAAGCATTGTTCCATCGGCAACATGGTTAGAAGTCCTGTACATTTGCATTTCTGTGTTTCAGAATTATTCAGGCAATAAATTACTCAGGATGTCAACCTTATGCTGAAACAGAAATGACCTACTTTGTGAGGATCTCTTGTATTGGAAATTTAAACTTGTGCCTTTGAGTTAAGATGATGAAGTTCTGAGCTTTGTAACCATGATCACAAGCAAACCAAAAGCAGCTAAAAGGCACCAAGCTCTTACTATGTGCTACTCATTGTTCTAAGGGCTTCATGTACATGAATTCATTTAATTTCTTGTAGTGACCCAGAAGGTAGGTGTATTTATTGCAGTTGAAGAAACCAAGGCAAAAGAGGTTATAAATTGTGCTCAAGGTAACAAAGCTGGAAAAATACAGAGTGTGAATTTGATCAGGAAGTCTGAGTTCAGCATCTGTTCTCTAATCATTATTATTCTATTGCCTTTCTAAGTGTAGTTTCTTACTCCCTTCAAGAATAATGATGAGGGCAGGGATTTTCATCTGTTTTATTCACTGATGAAATTTGGAGCCTCAAACAGTTCCTAGAACAAATAGGAACTCAAGGAATATTGGCTAAAAGAATGAATGGAAGTTGGTATTGGAAATTCTGAATTTTTCAATGCCAAAATCATTGACCACAAATTTGCTGTTTCAAACAAAAAAGGCAATTCTTTGTCTCTCTTAACTTCTAGTCATCTCAACAGCTATTTGCTTCAAAAGGTTTTTCTCTAGAAGACGCCCTTGATCTCTTAAAATAAGTTACTTGAACTTAATACAGGATCAGAAACTACCCTGACATAGGAAATTTCACACTCTATTGTAAATATTTGTTTAGTTGTCCTCTGGCTCCATTCAAATTCTACAAGGGCAGGGTCTGAGTTTTGCTTTTCCCCTTAACTATAGACTCAGCACTGAATTGGGCACTGAGAGCTCTGTTGTGGATAGTTGGTGAGTGAATGATTAAAAGGGAGTATGCTTTTCAACTTACTTCTCTACTTCTTATTTATATCGAACTTTTGCATTCTATATGTGAGCTATTGCAGCATAACAAATCACCTTAAAACCTGGTGACTTAAACAATAATATATATATTTATAACTCTTACAACTCCTGGGTGGTCTGGTTCAGTCTTCCTTGAGGTCAGAATCAAATGTTAGTGGGGCTGCCATCATCAGCAGGCTCAATTGAGGCTGGAGGATCCACTTCTAAGATGGCGCACTCACGTGGCTGTTCTTGGGAGGCCTCAGTTACTTTCCATATGGTCCTCTCCACAGCACTGCTTGAATGTCTTGATGGTACAGTGACTAGCTTCACCCAGAGTCAGTGATGTAACCAAACATGGTAGATGCTACAGTGCCCATTGTGACTCGTTTTGAAGTCATACACAACTGTATTCTTGGTCATATAGATGTATCCTGATTCAGTCTATCAGACTCAGGGGTATGGATACCAAGAAGCAGAGATCTTTGAGGCCCATAGTGAAGATTGGTTGCCACACCTACCATTTTACATCTCTTCTTCCCATCGAACCTGTAAAATATTATCTCCATTTAACAGATGAAGAAATTGAAGCTGATAGTGTCAGCTTAGTATCCTAATGTGTACTTAAACCACAATTTTTTCCCTCTGAGTTAAGTGTTCTTTCCAATATATCACAGCTGTATGAATAACTGAATAAATTATGTATAGTTTTGAGAAAATCTGAGATATAAAAATCTAAATACCAAATTGAAAGTATTATTTGCATTATAAAATAATTATTACTTAAAGGGCATATTCAAAATGATTTAATTGATAAAAAATGAGTTTTATTTAATTTTATTGTTTTTGTGCACACATATTAATGTACAAATTAATGGGCTCCACTCTGATGTTTCCATACACGCATATATTGTGCATTGATCATGTCCATGCGTCCTTCTAGTCCCTCTCATTCTTCCCTCCTTTCCTCTTTCCTTCTTGTCCTCCCCTTTCCCTAATAGTTCTTCTTCTACTTTCAGGTATTTTTTAAAATTTTTTTAGATTATTTTTTAGTTTCTGCTTATGAGAAAAAAAGTGCAATAGCAATACTTGTCTTTCTGTGCCTGATTTATTTCACTCAACACGATGTTCTCCAGTTCTACCCATTTTCCTGCAAATTACAGGATTTCATTTTTCTTTACAGCTTAATAATATTCTATTTTCTTTATCCATTCATCTGTTGATGAAGTTAGGCTGATTTAATGTCTTGTCTATTGTGAATAATGCAATAATAAGCATGGGCATACAGGTATCTCTTTCACAAGTGGACTTTGTTTTCTTTGGATATATACCCAGGAGTGGGATAGATGGGTCATACGGTGGTTCTATTTAGTTTTTGAAGAAACTTCCTGCTTTCCATCATGGCTCTACTAATTTGCATTCCTTCCAAGTGTTCTCTTTTCTTTCCATCTTTGCCATCACTTGTTTTTTTTTTTTATTTTTTATTTTAAATATTTATTTATTTGCTTTAGTTGTACACAATGTATTTTTATTTTTACGTGGTGCTGAGGATCGAACCCGGGACACGCACGTGCCAGGCGAGCGCTAAACCACTGAGCCACAACCCCAGCCCATTTGTTATTTTTTCTTTCTTTTTTTTTTTTTTTATAATGTCCATTCTGATTGGGGTAAGATGGAATCTCAATATGGTTTTTATTTGCATTTCTCTGATGGCTAAAGGGCTTAGCAGTTTTCATATATTTGTACTTCTTTTTCTGAGAAGTATCTAATCAGGTGATTTGCCCATTATTATTATTATTTGGTTAACTGTTATTTAGCTGTTAAATTTTTTGAATTCTTTATATATCCTGGAGAGTAATCCTGTGTTGGATGAATAGCTGGCAAAAATTTTCTTCTGTTATCTGGGTTGTCTCTTCAATATGTTGATTGTTTCCTTAGCCAAGCAGAAGCATTTTCATTCAATGGGATTTGTTTGTCAATTCTTATTTTTGTCTGCTAACCTATTTGAGTCTTATCTAGCAAATCATTGCTTGTCTTAATATCTTGAAGTATTTATGTTTTCTTCTAGTAGTTTCAAATTTTCAGGTCTTTCATTCAGGTCTTTAATTCAGTTTGAGTTGATATTTTTTACAGGGTAAGGGAGATGAATCTACTTTCAATCATCTACATGTGACTATCCAGTCTCCCCGGGACTATTTGTTGAAGACACTGTCCTTTCTCTAGGGTATATTTTTGTTCCCTTTGTCAAAGAAGAGTTTTGATAACTTTTGGAGATACATTTATTAGTTGATGAGAAATATATATTTGGATACACGTATGTGTTGGGCATACTCAGCATGTTAGACTGTAAGCTTCCTGAAGGAGAGGTAGACAACCATGTCTTCAATACCAAGCCTGAGCCCTAGCCCATGGGAACTTTCAATGAAAGTTTGTTAAATAAATAAATGATTATGGCAAAATATCCACAGTTATAGTTTCTCATGAAGTTTTTTGCATATAAAAAGTTGGCATGGGGCTGGGGTTGTGGCTCAATGGTAGAGCGCTCGCCTAGCACGTGCGTGGCCTGGGTTCGATCCTCAGCACCACATACAAATAAAGGCATCGTGTACAACTAAAGCAAATAAATAAATATTTTTTAAAAATTTGGCATATTATATTTATGATACATTTCTTATTTTATAACTAGGAGCTTTTATAACTAGTGTAAAGCTCCCTACTGAACTTTACAGTATTAGACTCTCCAAAACTTATTTAAATTTCAGTACTGACCCAATACAACATGTTTTGAAAATTTTCATCCCTGATGGATTATGAGGCTGAAAAACTGACAGAAGTTTAATGAAAACAAAGAAAAAGGTAGAAAGTAAAATCTCATGTTAAGGATGGGTAAAGCGGCTGCTTTTTTTGAACATGTATGTGAATAGCATGTTGTTTTTTTTCTCCTTAATTAATCAACCAAATTGATATTCTTAATCTGAATATGAGGGGTAATAAATGGATTCATTTTGGTTTAAATTTAAATAAATTTATGCATGATATTTCTCTCTAACCCTCATGAACTTTCTGATGTTATATACTTTTTAATTTTCTGTTTCCACTTACTAGAATTTAAATGCCACCAGGCTACTTCTGTATCATTTTGTTCTCTACTATATCTGCTTACTATATCCATCTCATTTATTGAGGATATAGTACATGTTTTTAAAAAAATATTGTCAAATGAATGAGATGAGTCTCAGAATCTTTGCCAATCTTACATTCTAGGTAGTTGCCAACAATAAATTGAAGTTAGTTTTCTAGAAACCTGTTTGTAATCCTATCCTCTTGAGAGTGGGTGTTATTCAGGACTTGTGTCTACCAGTAGACTATGGCAAAGGTGATGGAATGGGTGTGATTACATGTACACAATTCCATTACCTAATATTGTACTACCTGTCTTGCAAAGTCCTCCCTTGCTGACTTTGAAGAAATAAGCTTCATGTTGGGAGTAGCCTATGGAAAGGACCAGTATGCAAGAAACTTAAGAGTGACATCTGACTGACAGCCAGGTAGGTCCTTTAGTTCATCAATCCTAAGTCCAAGTGGATCCTGCAGTCAAGCTTCAGAAGAGACCTTCCTCCTAACAATACTTTGATGGCAGCCTAACAGAGGACCCAGCTAAGCCATGCCTGGATTCCTGAGCCACAGAAATTGTGACGAGGGAAATGTAGGTTGTTTTAAGCTATAGTTGTATTTTCTTATCTAGCAATAGGTAAGTCATATTTACTTAAATTCGAACTTATGTGAATTAGTTTACCACCCATCATCCAGATGTACATTTTTCCTTTGGACAATCCCCAAATAGCACTCTAAATGAGGTTTGGACTATTCTAACTTCACCACTATGATCTAGGAGAAAGTGAAAAAGTTTAGTTTCGGCTTGTGTTCTGCTGACTGTATAGGGCAATAGCATTCAGGTCTTTTATAATCTTATTCATGAAAGTCAGGGACCTCCCCCCCTTTTGTCTGTTGGTTGCCAACGTTCAGACTAATTCAGAAGAGATGTTGGGAGTGGAGTCAGAGTGGGAGCATATCTAAGTCTCTCTGTTTACATCCAAAATTGGTTTCTCAATATTTTGACTGGAAAATTGGTTACTTAAAGTCTATTTTACCCATCTAGCCATAGGTAACAAAAATGCCACTCTCTAAACAGTTGTTTTCATTTAAAATATTTTGTTTGTATAGGCCGTGTGTGTTAGAAAGGGTTGACAAGACCTCTTAAAAACATAAAGGCAGTCAACTAGATTTTTATGAATCTCAATGATCTTACTGATTTTTTATCAGTAAATGTTGTGGGTTTGACAGTTTCTTTGTGCAATGAAATTATGCCTTTGTATTCCAATGCCAAAGATAAATAAAATAGATTATGTGTAATTTTGCGTTGTCTTTGTCCTATTTTTCTATTTTCATGAGTAACTGATGATATCAATATCTTTTACTGTACAAAATCATTGCTTTTTAGTAAAATTGGCTTTATATCAAATCTCACTTTTCCAAGTGATTCTATACAATGTTACTTGTACAGCCATAAAAAAGTCATCACATAATAAGTTGAAAATGTTATATGAAAATGATGTTTACTTGGTGGTCAGGTCTGTGGGTTCCTTGAGATGTAAAGAGTAGGCTTTTGCAATTATTTTTGAACTACAAGAAACTTGGCAGCACTTTTTTATCACCTCCTTCATCTCTACCTACTCTAGATGAAAGAACACATTATACTTTGGAGAATGTCCCTTTTCTATATTCAAAGCACTCAGAATTTCTCTCTTCTTAGGCTTTGGGGTGCCAGTTCTATTTCCAATGCCTAAGAGAGCTATCCTGCAGCACCCGATCCTACCATTAGGTGCTGCTCTCTGACATAGGACTGACTGCAGGGACTCCTCCCCAACCCCTAGACTCAGTTGAGGGGACAGAAATAACTTGCACTTTTAAAATTTTGTACATTATGTTTTGGATAAGTTTCCAATTGAAGAAATATTTGCTCTTCTAAATGAATCAGAAGTTACTGCTTTTGCTGAAAATTGTCCCAAGAGTGTCATTTGAGTTTTTGTAAAGAAATTAGTGAACTAGTCTGTATGCTGAAAGGCTTCACTTTTACAGAATAACAATAACAACCTTTCTCCTCCGCATCCTCCTCCTCTTCTTCATCATCCTCTTCCTCCCCTTCTTTTCCTCTTCCTTCTCCTTCTTCTCTCCCCCCCTCAAAAAAAAGAGCAAAAAGATATTTCATACAAGGAAATATACTAAGTATTCAAAATGAATAACTTGGGAAGTCTCTGTGAAAGAATTTTTTTTTTGTTCAAATTTTAAGTCTCTTTGTTCCGATTAAGCTAAAAATCTCCCATCTATTTTGGCTTTACCCATAATGGCATACATTTTCCAGGCACAACTGACCTTTTTGAAAGAAGTAAAAATATTGTTATTATTTTAACAAAGTAGTAGAAAGAATTCTACAGAAGAAAAAACTTTTGCTAAAAGAGTGGTATTTGTAAACTTTATGCTTCTGTATTAAACTAGAAATTAACAGTTTCAGCAGTAGCAGTTTTTATTTTTTTTTTAATTTTTGGTCACATACACAATAGATGGGAGGCTATAATTCAATGCTGAAATAGTCTCGTGTTGCATGCAAACATGAGAAAGGATGTCAGAGTGTCTCAGATAAGATGTTTTGTGACAATAAGCAGCCAGCAGGCCTCGGCAGAAGCTGTGGGACTTACAGGTTAACTCTGGGTGTTCTGCTAAGGCTACTGTCTGTCCATCTCAGTTCCTGGGAAGCTATGTGGTCAGAAGAACATAAGCGTTAACCCAGGGTGAGGGGAAGAGGTATAATAAAAGTAATAAAACCCGCAGAGCTGATCATATTTCATCACAGTGATACTTATATTCGTGTATAAAGTTATCTTTATAGGTGTGTTTCTCCTCCTTGATTCCTTATTTTTTTCTTTCTTTATAAAAAATATTTGCTGATTTCAGAAAATTGTTTCCTGTGAATGAAACTCTTCACTTGAGGGTTGATATGTTGTGACTTATGAAAATTTGAAATACCTGTTATGGATCGGCTCTCGCTTTGAGCCGGGGCTGGAGTTGTCAGGTGATGATTGAAGTTGTAAATCAGTGTTCGTGGATCTGGAATTTCCTATAGTGAAGCAAATCGCTACAAACATCAGCTTTAAGAATAAAATAAAATGAAACAAGCAGTAATAATAATAAAAAAAAAAACCCTTGACAGGCAAATTTGGTGTTATACGTTATGCATTTCTTTTCAGTCCCTCAAACTTTCTGAACACTATAATTTGTTTGTACTGCTGCATCACTATCATCAAAGATATAGAACTTTATTAGCTCTTTTTTCTCAGGAATCTCTCTCTCTCTCTTTTGAAAAGAAAGGAATGCATGAAAGTTCAGCCACTTGCATCTGTGTGGAATCACTCTTCCAGGCCAAAGTCATATATTTCTTTGGTTTAAGGAAAAAAAAAGAAGAAGAAGAAAGAAAGAATAATATAAAAGGGAAGAAATGGTGAAAAGGGAGGGAAAAGGAGAGGAGGTGAGGAGGACAGGGAGGAAGGGAAAGAAACTCAAGGACAGATATTTATTTGAAAAAAACAAAACAAAACAAAAACCAAAGTGATGATATTGGGTGGTACAACTGAGATAGATTTCAGATCTGCCAGGCCATCTACCCTTCCAAATTTAAGAACTCTATCAGATATAAACAGCCCACACCTACAGTGTAATGTTAGTAAACACCAATTCAGTCCCTTAATTGACCATGGGGAGGGCTGTGTCCTTGCTGTGTCCATGGCTGAGTGGTCATCCTACTTTCAGTTCAAGCATCTTGAAACATTTGAAGGAAATTAAAATGAGATCAGATGAGAGGTGATGGAGAAGTGGTTTTAACAGTCTGTTTGCCTGGAATAATGGGTTGTTGATGGCTTAAGCTCATCATTTAGTCACAAGTCTAAAATCCTTTCCTCCTTTTACTCTCCAGAGATTGAAATCAACCCTAAGACAGATGTCTAGGGGACAGAGGAGAGGTAGGACGCTAAAGTGGAACTTCCAACATTTGGTGGAAAAATGTTGCTTTAACTACTTTTCTGTATTAACAATCATTTTTGTCTATAATTCAAAAGCTAGGCTCATCAACTTGTCAGAAAGAATGCTTGGTGGCTATGCCATTTAGCCAGAGCACAGGAAGTCAAACTGTTTGTCTCCCCTCCCCACCACTGGGCCCCAACTCGGTACCACATCCCAGTCCCAAGTTCCTGGGTGTCCTCTGTTAGGTTGACTACCGCTTTGTCATTTCAAGATTCGTTCTCCTCTCATCCACCCTATTTGTTCTCTCTTCTCCTGGGTTATGGATAAGAAGAAGAAAAGGTGTGAGTGGACAAGCGTGGCTGGGTCTCTGGGGTTTCCATGGCGCCATGTTTGGAAGTGCCTGGAGGTCAGGTTGTGCTGAGAGGTAGGAGGATCATCCACCCTTACTGGGAAGGAACCTGAGTCCTCTGTGTGCAACCATCAGCCAGGGCTGCCCACACCAAGGTCCAACATTAGCTCACTGACTCTCTGATAAGGCCGTGAATCAGCAGGAGCAGTGGCCCAGCAGGAGAGATGGAGGGACTCTGTGTGGAAGAGCTCTAGAGCATGTCCGCTTTCCCGCCATGCTGCCTGGCCTGCACGTGATGATGTCTGCGTCTGGGATTCTTGTGAATGTTCTACATTCCTGATGTGCAGTCTGTTGGCAATTTATCCAGATGTAGAAAAGATTCTCCTAAGTTAGAAAAAAAGAAAAAGTCCCTGCTCAATTTGTAAAAGTATAAACAAAACTACACTTATGCTTGGTTCCTCCTGATTGCACACCAGGGATAGTTGAAGATGGAATGCAGGAGGTGGTGGCACAACCTTCCAGTGACACTTCCAGGAGCTGGGATAGAAGCACAGGGCTGGGGTGACAGAGGCTGCCTGCTGTTGAGTGTGACTTTGGGAGACACCAAACACCTGAAGTTGGAGACATGAGACCTCTCATCAGCACCTTGAAAACACTTCCGGTCTCACCAGAGCTGTCCCCCAGGGCAGCTTCACATTTCTTCTGGTCCCTGAAACAACTCTTCTGGTTTTCAGACCCTTCCTGTGTGACTGTCAGGTCATGTTCTCAAGACACAGCTTGATTTGGTGGTGAGAGCCACCTGGTGAAGGGACAGAGGGTGGCAAATGTAGAAATGTAGATAATCACTTTTTTAAAAAAAAAATATTAGACCAGGCTGCAGACTTTAATTGATTGTAAGTGGATTAAAGTGAAGGAGCCCTAATTAGGAAGGGCTGTTGTAGCTAGCTGGAAGCCATAAGTTCCACCTGATATGTATGTGACGCACCTGTAGGCACCCGCAAACCTGAAGGTATATAACCGGGTGAAAGCGGTCCGAGTTAGGAGAACGGAGAATTCAGTCAGCCGGGCAGTCACTCGGTCGGTCAGAAGAATCAGAGCGGCCAGAACGTAGGCAGAGCGGTTACAGAAGAGAAACCAGATAGAAGAAGTAATGACTGGCCAGAGTTAGGCCGAGGCTCCAGAGGACTGGTCAGAGTAAGGCCGAGGCTCCCGAGGAAGACAGAAGACAGAAGACAGAAGAAGGAAGAAAGAAGAGAGAAGAAAGAAGCTCTAGTCTTTCTCTAAGCTAAGCTCTATCTTTCTTTAAGCTACTCTACTCTAAGCTAAGAAGAAAAATCTTTCTTTCCCTCTCTAAGGTCTAAGAAAGTAGAAGTAAAAGTAGTAAAATCTTAACTCTGCCTCCGAGAGTTTTTCCTCCCGGTTTACGGTACCAGGCAGCTTACATTAAAGGATAAAGAAACAGGGCATGGGGGAGCTGGAAGGGACCTCCTCGTACTGTCTCTGCTTAGGTTTTCATGATTTGAGGTGAAGAGAGCTGGTGATAGCAAGAGCTATCTCCCAACCAGGGAGGTGTTCTCTGTTAGTTGACAGCAGTAGTTCTCAAATTTTAGCATCTATCTGAATCACCTACAGGCCTTGTTGAAACTCCAGATTTCAGGGCCCCACTCCCAGGGGTTTCAATTCATCAGGTCTGAGGTGGATCCCATCATTTGCATCCCTAGCCAGCTCCCAGCTGATGCTGAATCTGCTGTTCGAGAGATTCTGCTAGAGAACCACCAACGCCTGGGATGAGCTGTGGCCCATGACATAGCTCCATGTGTGACTCCATAGGTAGCTCTGACCCCATTGTGCTGATGTATCTATGGGCATGTCTGCCTACCTCTTCCAACTCTGCAGTCTTTGAGGGAATTTCTATTTCTAGGGCAGTGCTTGGCAGGTCAAGGGTGTTCAGAAAGATTTTGTTGAAGGGTGATATTTGAGATGCTTTATAACAGGCTTTGATGTGTTTAGAATCACAGAATGTTAGAGCTGAAGGGAAATCTAGACATGACCTAATCCAACCAGGTTGTTCTACAAACAGGGAAACTAAAGTTCAACAAGACCAAGTTTACAAGATCATACAAGATTGCCCAAGACCACACAGCTAGCAGATCTTATACTTCAATTACAGTGCATTAATTATGACCAATGTTTATTGAGCAATTATTTACTATGGGCCAGACAGCAGGCTAAATGCTATGTTTTTATTTAATTCTCTATATTATCTGTTTGTCTTATTTAATTTTCAGAACACCCAAATGAAGTCAGGCAAGTATTGTGCTCATTTTGTAAAATCTAAGACTTCAAGAGGTGAATAACTCAGCTTAATCATATAGAAAGTAAGGAGTGAGGTAGTGAGACTCATTTGCAGATGCTTTTCCCTGTATCTGAAATGCTCTTACAAGTTCCATCCTTTGGCAGGCCCGGTCTTGCTCTGCTGGAGGGTCTTATCAGTCTTCCCAGGATGACACCTGCCCCTCAATACATCTTTATTCTTTGCACAGGTACCTTTTATCTTTTTTTTTTTTTTAATTCTCATTGGTATTTTTAATATGGGATTTACTGCCCCATGTTGTAACTTGTCGGCTCACATGTGCATTGGCTGTCCTAGACTGTCAGGCAGAGACCTGGCTGCACTCACATCTGTACTCCCAGGAACCTGCTACAGAGGGCCCCCTGGAGCTGGCTCAGCTACAGGTGTTTTGTGCAGCCTCATTAGAACTGACAAGGTGGGCTGCAGGTACTATCATCTCCAGGCTGAATGGCAAGAGGACTGTGCTGGCTGAACTTGAGCGTAGCCCATGGTCCCACAGTGATCTATCAGAACTTAATAAGGGCCTGACAGATAAGTGCTTAATAAGTGCTACCCTGACACTTCACCTCCCCATGATCCTGGGCCAGGGGGATGGAAAATCAGGATCCATTTAACTTTGCCTTACAGTTGACTCAACTTTGGCTGAGGCAACCATCAGTTAGGCTTTCTTGAGTACCCAGGACCTTTGAAAAGGATCAGGAGATTTGTGGGGCTACCAGCTTAGAATTTCTTGAGATTTGGGAAAATTGTGCCTTTGAAGGGGGGAAGTCTTCCTGGAGGAGGAGGAGGGATATAGCCTTATAGAATTGCACATTTCTTAGACTCCTTGACTAGAGCTGGACTTCATATAAGGGGATAGTGCCTGGACCGGGAATATTGTGTAAGTTTGTGTGTGTGTGTGTGTGTGTGTGTGTGTGTGTGTGTGTATGTGTGTGTGTTTATGGTTACTTTGGGATTGACTGACTTTTTCTTCCTCCTAAGCAGAGACCCCTTTGGGAACATGGCCCTAGTATAATTCTGGAATGTTACAGTCTGTCTATACCCTTGGGCCCTCTTGCTTGCTGCTGCTGGTTCTCTTTAGTTTGCTCTGCGTTGTGTTCTTGGCTGGGGAGTGGGGGGATAAACCACAGTTCTACTCACTGGCTCAGAGGGCATTGCTCACCAGCTGCTGAACCCTCCAGGAGCTGTTTTTTGACCCAGGAATGAGGTTGAGCTGTGTCTGCCTCAGCGTATCTTGCGCATTTCAAAGACATGCCTGGAGCCCCTCCTGCACCCACGGCCTCCTGGGGGCTTCATGAAGCAACTCCCCTCCCTTGCATGACCCAGGGTAAGCTCTTGAACCTGGGAGCCACAAGCAGAGGCAAGTTTGGATGCAAGTCAAGTGGCCACTCTGACCCTGGCTGCTTAAGGGAACTGAGTTTGGTCCAGGGGTGGCTTCCAAGATCCAGGCTGCACAACTCGGGCCCATGGGGAAGGCACACAGATCCCAGAGGTTTTGGCAACCCCGCGGGGAATTTCCTTTTCTTTCTCCTCTCTGCCCTTGTACATCCTGCTCTTCCTTGGGGTCACAGCTCAGCTGAGGGGCCCCCTTCTCCAAGACACTACAGTGGCCACGTCGCCCAGTTTTCTAATTGTAGACTCCCCGGTGCCATGAGAGGCATTCACAGGTCATGCCCAGGTCAGGCAACAAATGGGTGATGTTAGACTGGTGCCAGCAGGCCCAGGCCCAGGCCCTGGAGCCAAGAGACACTTTTTTTATTATCATTTTGAGAAGGAGCAATTTTATTTCAGGCTCTGCATCTCTTGAATGAATGTGACTGGTCTGCTTTGCCCTGGGGAAAAAGGGAGAAGGGGGGAACAGGGCAGTCATGTCTTTTTATAGTACTTTGGAAACCATAAGGATTTATGCTAAGGAGTCCACTCAGTCATATATACGCAAGATTATCTGGTTTTCCAGGTGTGTGAACTCCACACCCACTCACTTCTCCTCCACTCTCAAAAGCATGTCAAACAGAAGTAAGGGAGAATGACTTTATCAAGAAGGCAATCTCAGAGTTCTCCCCAATTATTAAAATAAAATAAATTATGTTCAAATCATGAGGAACGATGTACCTGTGACAATTGCCATATCTGATGGGAACACACAGTTGCATCCCAACACATACTGAGACCTGAGAAGCCACCATGGATAATAGATGGTCCTATAAAGTTTACTGATCTGAGCTTGAGTTTTATCTCTGTAGCAATATTGTAGGACTGTCATATATGTTAGGGTTGGAAGGAATATTAAAGACATCTAATTCCATCTCCTTATTTCATTGATGAGGAAAACATGGTTCAGTGAGATAAAGTGACTTGCTCAAGGCCACACAGTGAATTGTGAAATAGTAGTGAAATGAGGTTTCGAGAAGAGCTAGTGTATTTTCCTCTTTCTGATATCATTTGTATCATCATACTGTGCTTTCCCCTTTCTGATATCATCTTATTGTCTGGTCATATGTTCTATTCATAAAAGGATCCAGAGAAGGAGATACCAAACCTCACCTGGACTCCATTTCCATAAGATAAAGAATGAATTTATGAATATGAATGCAACCTGGTCTGAGAGTTTTACTCTATTATCTGATCTTTCCTTAATATAACTGGCCTTTCTATCGTAAACTTATTCATATTAGAGAATATTCGGAAGCAACTCAACCGTCCAAATTGGGGTTTGGTAAAAATACGTGGTGGCACATTCTGGTAATGCATTATTACACAGTAATTTGAAATGTTGCTATAAAATAATAGTTATCAACATGGGGAAATACAAGAAAATGTTATGTGTGAGACAGGAAATGCTTAAGTATATAAGAGGTGTGAATTTAATTTGGAGAAAAATAAATTCATACCTACCAGAAATATTTGAAGGATACCAAGATGTTAATAATTGTTGTCTCTGGGTATTAGATTATGGAATGATCTTATAGTTTCTTCCTTTCTATATTTTCCAGTTTTTCAATGAGATTTATCACTTTTAGTCCAGAGAGAAACAAAAGATGTTATTTTTAAAAAAGGGAGTCTGCAATGGGAGGATTTATACACAGTCCTCCTCAAAAGCCTCTTGAGAATGCGAGTTATCCTACAAAGTAAATTCAGATCTTCGTGTGGCTTGTAAAACTGGCTCTGGAAAATAAGAGCTCTGACAAAAGGATAGGAAAAGTGAATGCAGAACTTGAATCCTCTTTCCTTTATCAATCTAGGCCAAAACATTTGATCTCTCTCTGTTCTCAGTCTTCCTTCTTCCCAAATGGGAAGAATCCATCTGCCTTCCCCAGGAGGAGGGAGGCAGCTTGGCGCAGGGAGGGACCATAGCTCATACTCATAAAGAGCCCAAAGGGACCCATAGAAACTCTGCTCAGGCTTCCAGAATGTAAAGAAAGATGGCTGGATCCTGCTTCTCAGCATTCTTCTGGTGGGTCGGAAGTGAGGCATGGAAATCTCTTGGCCAGCACTTTGCATGGAATAATCTAATTGAACAGGCTGGTTCACCGTCAACAAATGGATCAGGGGATTTTGGAGAAGTCTGAGGTTTCTGTCACCACATCTTTTAAGCCTGCAGCTCCATCCTAGGGGACATGTTTGCTGCTGGGGCTCATATTAGTCCTTCTCAGAGAAGGAGGTTTGGGGAGGATCCTTTGTCTACACTCCCAGGTGATCAAGAGCCCG
This sequence comes from Tamias sibiricus, assembly GCA_025594165.1. Taxonomy (NCBI): domain Eukaryota; kingdom Metazoa; phylum Chordata; class Mammalia; order Rodentia; family Sciuridae; genus Tamias; species Tamias sibiricus. Next base: position 46,116,581 of record CM046670.1, read on the forward strand.
AGGCCCATGTGTGGTTCCATGTGTGCAAAAAACAGCTGATGGATTTTTCTCCCTGTCTCTCAGCAATTTCTCGAGTCACTTGAGAAATGTGCAGACTGCCTTGCAACTAGGAAAACTGCCTAGCTGAAGGGAGGGAGAGGAGAGACCTTTCTCCCAGCAACCAAACAATGTAAAACATGTGGCCTTCCTCAATTCCTCATGGGTGGACCCAGCCTGGCTCTGAGCAGGGGCCATGCACCACTCTGACCCCATCCAGGAGGGTTTGAAAGGCTTATCCGCTCATTCCTATTCCAGACAGTCCCACATTAGGGCTGCTGAGTGATACAATGTACACTTTGGAAAACAGCAACCAGATCACATTTGGTTTTGCACATTCCCTCCAACTGGGGTTGTGGCCTCTTTGGTTGCATCTCGGAACTGACCACTAGATGACCTGGGCAGCAGACCTCAGGGTAAACCTCTGGCCACTTGGTTCCTTTCCAGCCTAGACATAGACAGGGGTCTCGAGGCCAAGCAGGGTGGGTCCTTCTGGACCGGCTGTGACCTCCTGCTTTAATCTCTGTTGCTCTTGATCCCATTGCCCCCCCCCCCCCAAAAAAAAACACAAATGAGTCTTGCAAATGGAACCAATGACGAGTCTTGAAAGTCTCTGCTGGTGACAGCCTCATGGCTTTCAGGACTCAGCTCTGGTGTTATTTTCACAGGAGAGGGTTCCCTTACCCTCCCTTCACCAATCTTTCCAGTCCCTACAGCCTGCATCTCCATGGCAGGTTAACCTCCATTCATTTCTGCTGTCTCTGTATGTGGATTGCCTACCTGTCCATCTGCACCCCTAAAACTCCACAGCACTTGTTACTGTGCTTGCCTAGTGTAGTCATCCAATAACTGCTTGATGGTATGAAGGAAAAAAATTTCCAGTTTTGCCAATTGCTCGGACACCTACTTTGTCCCATACTAAGTTTCTTTGCTTCTCCCCATTACTTAGCCTGGTTATGGCAGCATGAGACCATCCACAGATTGAGCAATAAATGAGACAAGTTAGCAAGAGGAATATGTAGCAGCCTCCATCTTTGAGGGCTCTACAGATAAACCATCATTGTTATCATTGGCTCTAGAATGTTCCTAAAGGGCTCAAATGTTGAAGGTTTGGCTCCTAGCTGGTGGGGCTATTGGGAAATGGTGGAAATGTTAGGAGACAGGGCTTAGTTGGAGAAATTAGGTCACTGGGGAAGTGCCCTTGCATGTCATATCTTGTCCCTGCCTCCCTCTCACTCTCTGCTTCCTGACCACCGAGAGCTGAGAGGCTTTGCTCTACCATGGCCTCCTGCTGGTTTTTATTTCATACCAGGGATTGAATCCAGGGGTGCTTAACCACTGAGCAACATCCTCAGCCCTTTTAAAAATATTTTTGAGACAGGATCTCACTAACTTGCTTGGGGCCTTGCTAAGTTGCTGAGGCTGGATTTGAACTTGTGATCCTCCTGCCTCAGCCTTGCCAGCCACTGGGATTAGGCACCACGGCACCTGATGCCCTTCTGCTTTGATGCTCTGCCTCACCACAGGCCAAGGAACAGTGGAGCCAGCCACTATAGACTGAAACCTCTGAAAGTGTGAGTCAAAATAAATCTTCCTTTGAGTTGTTTTTCTCAGGGATTTTGTCACAGTGGTGGAAAGTTGACTAACAAAGTTACTCACCTGGAGCTGCTGGATAACCTATTTGGACAGTGGCAGAAATTATGGTTTAGGTCTGGGTAGTGTCAGAGGTCTTTCTGATGGAGGCAGGATTTTCCTCAAAGCCTTAACACTGGGTAGAATTCTGATGAAACAGTCTATGATTTTCCAACCATGTAGAGAGACATACTTGGGGTTTGTGTTACAAGGTTTGAGTTCATTTTCTATCACTGACCTGCAATATATCTTGGACAAGCCACCTAACCCCTCGAGCCTTCTATTAAAAAAAAATAGGAATCATAAAAAAGATCTTCTTGGCTTACTTATGGAATAGATGGTAATATAAAGACTGTGAAAACCCTTTGCAAATGATAAAATGATGTATAAATATTACTTTTAAACATTGTCCTTATCAGAAGACTGTGAGGATGCTAGATCTGCTTCTGAGATTGCAAAGGCACTTGACCTTTTTGTTTCAGAGCTGCTGGTTGTCTGATTTCCTAGATAACTTCATGGCATCTTTTGACCCTTTCTGAAGTTTGCCTGGAATTTTAGCTTTGCATGCTGTGGTATTCTTTTCTCCGCCAGTGCGTTCTAGTGCTTTAACAACTATCTTTTAATGATAATGGATAATTATCAATAATTTTACATTATTACAAAGTGCCACAGTATGTTTTAGCTTGCATGTGCTCACACACACAAATAAATACACATTAAAAACACAATTTTCACAAAACCAAACGCCCTGGCTGTCTGCAGCACAGTTGTACAGTTATCTTCCCTTCCCTTTCCCAGCCAAACACTGCAATTAGAACAATCTGGTTGCAACTTACTAAATTGATTTCACATCTTACTGAAAGATGGATTTTAAAACCCTATTCGACAGTACACAAGAACCATTTCAAAAGATGAGATGTGTGGATCAGCAAACTAGAGAAGGTGATATTAGTGAGAGCTAGATTCAATTCAGGTTACAAAGTTGGTGATTTAGGGAGGAAGTTATGAAGTTCAAGTCAGTTTGGAAAATTTTCTTGGAAAATGAATCCCTGCCTTCAGCTCCTGGTGCACAGGGATGCTGGCTACAGTTAGAGAATCAGGTGGAGCAGTGTTGGTGGTCAGGAAGGCCAGATGATGTGTGATAGGCTAACTATGATAGAAAGAATGAGGGATTCTGTTTGTGGGACAGCAAAAAGCTAAAGCAATTGTGCCGAGCAGTTTCTGGGAAATCTGGTTTGTTATATGGTGTGGTCAAGGCTTCAGTGCCAGGCTGATACAGAGAAAATGGATGGGGCAATTGGGCTTGATGTGGTAGGTCAAGGGATGCCACTGGCAATCCTTGAATAGGAGGTCCACTTGTTGAAAGCAGTTTTGGGAAGGATAATCCAGTAGCAGTAATGAGGATCAGCGTTTCTTCAGATCAGAGGAATGTGTTTCTTTTTCCTTGTAATGGATATATCGCATATTTCCCATAATATCCCCCCAAAGACAAAGTGGACTAGGACAGACCAAACCAACTTTTCCTTTCCTTTTTTTCTTTCTCCTTCCTTCTTTCCTTCCTTCCTTCCTTCTCTTATTTTTTTTCCCTCTCTCTCTCTTACTTTCTTCCTTCTTTTTTTTCATAAAAGGCTATTAGCATGGCTTACACAATAAAGTTTGATTTTTTCCTTCTTCCTTCATGTGTCGATAAAGCATCTTTTGTCAGGTTTCCCCCATCTAAAAGTCTCTACAAGAAGCATGCGATGCCCTTCTAGAATGCACACCAGACTACTTCCCAGGCCTGTTAATAGCTTTCTCTAATAGGAATTCTTTAGCTGAGGTGCAGCCACCATTTACAGCATTTTGCAATGCCAGAGGTCCTTTTGTGAATCCATAAACAAATGAAAATTGGGATTATAAAAACAATTGAATTGTTTATGAACTTAGAATTTTTAGGGAGAAGAACCAGGAGAAGCACCATATCTAACATAAGGTTTGGAACAAATCTAGATCAACAGTCAGCCTGGGGCATCTTTCTCTCTAAGGAGGGACAGGCAGTAGCACCTGCTAAGATGGCCCTAAGATTCCTCCCTCCTGGTACACCTGTCACTCATCATCTTGAGTGGTTGGTATGTATAAATATGAAAGGAGATCACTCTTGAGATTTGGTTAAATAATATGGCGAAGGTGAAGATGTTTTGCAGATGAAATTAAAGTCCCTACTTAGGTGAATGTGAGATTATCCTGGGTGGGCTTGACCAAACAGACAAATCATAAGAAGAAATCAGAGAGATTGTCTTACTGGCCTTTAAGAAGAAAAAAAATGACACTGTGACTGCTTCTAGAGAGCAACACGGCAAAGACATGAATGGGACTCTCAGAGCTGAGAGTGATCCCTGTCTAGCACCTGGTAAAAAGTATGGGGACAGAAGTAAATGAATTCTGCAAATAAACAGTGAGCTCAAAAGTGGACTCAAACACCAGCTAAGATGGCAGCTCTCCTGACACCTTGATTTTAGTCCTCCTTAGCAGAGTACTCAGCTAACCTGTGTGTCAGAATACTCAGCTAACCTGTATATAGATTTGTGGTGTACAGAAATTGAGATAGGAAAATGATATTGTCCAATGCTATTATGTTTGCTCTAATTTGTTTATACAGAGTAGAAAACAGATGTAAGGACCTAGTACATCATTGGCATGGGAAATATTCTTAGATATGAATAAGAGAGGACTTTAAAAAAGATTAGAATTTATAACAAGCAGATTGTGGTAAAGGGTTAGAAGAAATATAATCAAATTCTTAAGAAAGGAATGAGATCCCCAGAGATCATGCTCAATAATTCTTAGATATCACTCCATTACAAGATTTTATTTTCTGGGTGAAGTATGCAAGTTTGGGGCCAGAGCTGAATTGCTTGTGAGGCTAGGAAGATAGTGAGCTGCCACCTAAACGGTCACTTTCAACTTTCTTCTAACTAGCACATGGTTCCTCTCTTAAAATACAAGATGAAGGGTGAACTCTTGTTTGTTTATAAAACTCTTGTTTGTTTATAAGTTTAAAGGAGCATTGACTTCTTAGCCACTTGGGTCCCTACCAAATTATTAACCTCCTCATGGTCCTCCATTGTTTGGTCTGGCCTTGGAAGCCTCAATGAACATCAGTTTCTTCTGCTTTCTCTGGAGTAGAAAGACTCCATTTGCTGCTACTTGGCTTAGCAATGAAGGCTTGGTATTCCTGAGAAGGCTTCCGTTGTGGAAAGCAGAACCCTGGTTCTATGCACATGCATTGGGAGGGAGATATTCAGTAAAAAAGAGAACAGAGGAAGAAGAATGAGATCTGCACTTAGGGGAATGGGCAAGCTTGCCACTGGTTCCATTGCATGTAGAGATCATCAACTGATTAGAACTTGGAGCCTCTCACTCCATAGGCTTGTTTTCTGCCTGAGATTATTCAAATGGTCCTGTTCTATGGACAGATTGTGGGAAACTGAGCTCAAAGGCAAGATGGAGGAACACGTAGTCAGTAGCCCATAAATAAAGAACAAGAAGGGGTTGGTGTTAGCTTAGAGCTTATTTACAACCTCCCTTGAGAGGATGTGGCATAACAAACTCCTGCATCAGAGGCTGGGATAATGAGGGGGATGACCCCGGTTGGAATGGTGTCCCACTCCTTGTGTTCCACGTGGTGTGTGTGACACTGACTGAGATCGGGGATTTTCTGATTGTCTCCGCCACACTGACCTTTAGTGTGTTTGCTTTTCAGGCGGTTTGGCGAAGGCACGTTTGAACTCTGGGGTATGAGCAAGTTCACTCCTCCTCCACTTTCCTTTTTTTCCTCTGCTCTTGCCCGAAACGGTTTGCTGAGTGACAAATAAACACAACTTGTTTTTACAGGTGTAAAACCAACAGATCAAATGCTGGCCTGTGCCTGGGCTCGTGAATGAGGACTGTGTTGTGTTTGGAGAATACCACCACATCATTTACACTTGCAAACCCTTTGTAATCTTAATCTCTTTGTTGCTTTTATGTTATACTGGCCCCCCAAGGTTAAAGAAAGAGATTTAGACCTTAAACACAAATCCAGCCTTCAAGCTCTGGAATTATCTTTGCCTTTAAATGCAGCTGATCAATGCCCATTTCTTTTGAAAATAAAACCCTTTTGAACCTTGAAAGCCTTCCACTGTTGAGCTATGCCTAAGTGCCACATGGGGGAATGGGCAGAAAAGAGCCCATTTTTCCCTTAGTGCTTGCATTAGGGGTCCCAGAGTTCAGTCCGACGCAATCAATTTAATTGGCGCTAGCTCTGGTGACAAATTATGCTGGTTTACACTCCAGTGTAGCAGAGATTCCTCAAACGCAGGGGAAGAAGGGAGATACACTTCTTGGTCTCTACTTAAAGAGGGCAACAGTATTGGAAAAGGAGCACATTTAATTTATCACTGTCAGAGCAGGTGCAAAGTTTAATTCTAACTAAAAGCATTAAACAATTAACCCAGACAGTCAGGCCTCTGAAAATGCTCAGTAGCAGGGAACACAGGGACCAGATTACCAATGGAAACGTCGATGCTTCTCTTTTATTCTGCTGAATATTTTCTCCTCCTTAAAAAAAAAAAAAAAAAAAAAAAAGAAAGAAAAAAAGAAAAGTCCCCAGAAATACAATAACTTCTCAGGTCTTTTGGTAGATGTCTGAATTGAAAGGGTCAAACAGGATACCATCTTACACTCAAAGATCAACAAATAACTGTCCCTGGAGCCCTCGTTGATTAGCTGTGTGAAGAGAAATAAGAAGTCACTTGGTTTTCAAGTACTTATAGTCTGGTTGTCCACCTTCTTTATGCTGAAGTATGTTCCTATGCGGGATCTATTCTACTAATTTGAATTGTTCTGCCGTATCCTAACCCTTGGAGGTTATCTGTGATTTTGGAGGTGAAGAGGTAGATGATCAAGAGGAAAAACTTCTAGAGATAAGAACTCAACAATGAATCCAGTTGGACCGGGAGAGGAAACTCTCCTCACAGATCCATAATACATTGCCTTTCTGTGGTTGTTGAGTTGATCAGGGAATCATTGAATAGATCTGTTGGGTCCTTTGGGAACACTGAGGCTTAACCTGAGGCATTTTACTAAAAATGTTGGAGCCCAGGGAGGGGAAGCTTCTGCTCAATGCTCTCAGTTTCCGCAAAGCTCTCACTGCAGGCCAGCTTTTCTGACTTGGTGCAGCCAGGTAAGGAAAGATTATAGACTCAGAAATCTGTCTGACCTGCATTTGAATTGTGGCTGTACTTCCTACTTGGTATCTTGGACCTCTGTAAACTCTGGTTGATGGATGAGACACCCTTCACAAGTGATATAATATATATATATATATCATATATATATATGCATTATATATGTATAATGCATGCAGCCCGGGGTACGGTATCCAAACCCTCATGTGTGTTGTTTTCCTCCCTTTTTTTCCCCCAAGTGCTCAGATGAAATGAGGGGCTGCAGGTAAAGCACCTGTTCCAGTGCCTAGCACACATACAGTACATTTTTAGCTGTTTAATAAACTAGGAAAAAATAGTTTAACTTACGATACTAATGCTTTGGGAGTTCAGAAGCGTTATCTTTTTCTGAACTGGTTTATCAATTCAAACCTATATTAGTGAGAGAAAAGCATAAAACTGCGTTTTTATTTTTATTTTTTTAAATGTGTGGCTAGAAGATATTTGGACTGAGGGGAATTTGGAGGTCATAGTGCTCTCTCCTGACTTTATGGATGAGGGATCATAAACCAAGAGTGGTTTAACACTTTACCAAGGGCACAGTTAATCATCATGGCTAACCCCATCTGATACCTCCAGGTCTGAGAGTTTCCCAGGTTGGGGTGGAAGTGGGGGTCAGGATCTTCATCACCCTTAATCCCTAACCTTGCAGAACCTCATGGTTCCATTGAACACACTCTGAACACAGGGCCCTTTTAGAAATTATCATACAAGGAATCCACTTTTGTGTGAGCTACCAGGTTTCTGTGTTGGAGAAAATTATGGTGGGCTGTAGTATTTTGTATAGTAATTAACTACTTTAAACATAACTACTTGCTGTTATTTTAAGTATATTTTAGCATTACAGAAAAAATTAAGAGGAAAGAAAGAAAAAGACAGGAAGGAATGAGACTGAGCTCCATTTGAGGCTGCTGGTACAGTCCTGTGATGATAAAGAATTCAATGTCTGGGTCTTCATTCCACATTCCTCAGTTTCCATTTTGTGGAAAGCGTCTTTGATGCCTTCTTTCCTTCAGCTTAGCACTGACTGGAGTGTTTGCAAGAAGGTCATTTCTAGAAGCTTGGGTTTACTGTTCATCCAATATCAGGCAAAGGTGAGTGCCTTCTGTATACCTAGTTCCATTTAATCCTTATACCTTTGTGATGTAGGTATTATTATTTCTATTCATCAAGATGTAAACCCCCACAGTCACTGGGTGGGGACAGGATTTGAACCCTGTCCCATTCAAAGCCTGTGTGTGCTCTTTGTAATCTCCGTGTTGTTGTTCAGTGGCAATGGCCTCAGAGAATTTCTACTCCCAAAATGGCATGTGACCCAAATCTCAGCAATCGCAAAGACAGAAACTGCCTCAGCAGGGCCTGGGGCCACGAGGTGTTAATGCTTTTTCTTTGGAATCCATTGTAAGATATTTTCCTTCTAAGTTGGTTTGTTTTCATCATCTAACACATATATTTTTTTTGTTTGTTTAAATCAACCATTGTCAGTGAGAACATGTTCCAAAGGGACCTCTAGGAGCCGATTGCATGTTACTCCCTGGGAAGAAATCTAGGTGGGATTTCCCCCTCATGGGCCTGGTTAGCTTTTGAAGCCCAGTAGCTAGTTCTTGATGGTATTTGGTATTGTGAGGCTTGAAGAGCTAGAGACTATTGGACACCTTTTAGTAGTGGAAAACCTGTTCACCTGATAGAGTTATAAAAAACAGAGAAGGGTATACTGATGATTCGAGTGCCCACTCGCTCCCTTGCCCATCAAGAAGAAAAGGTGATGCCTTGGCACTGGTGCTGCTGAGGTCTAGGGCCGGTGTGGGCATGCCTTCAAATAGTGGCCGAGAAGTGTGTAATTCAAATTATTAGTCCAACTCCCAAAGCTCTCATTTATTATATCTAATTGCAAAATAAAGGCTCGTACATGCCACTGTCCCAGTCCCTATTTCTCCATTATTTGCTTTACTCATTCATCTAGATTTAATTGCCATTTCACAGCAGTCCCCATGAAATCTGGTTAGATTGCCTATTGCCACTATAATTTTGGAACGTTTATCTAACTTAATGGTATTAGCGAGAGCTACCCTTCTCTTGAGGTCTCTTAGTTTTGCTCCCCATTGGGCCTCTTTGTCCTCATCCACCCTGATCCCTGAGATCAGCCTGCCCTGAGAGACACCTACAAAGGAAACTTCTTATATAAGGGTGGGGTGAAGGCATAGCCCTCCTATAAGCCGTCCTTGGACAAGGTCCAGCGGCAGAACAGCAGAACAGTCAGCCCTCCACGTCTGTGGTTTTCATATCCACAGATTCAACCAAGTGTGTACCCAAAATATTGCACCCCAAAATCGCAACTGTATGGAACATGTACAGACTTGAACCTCTTGTCATGGTTCCCTAAACAATACAGTGTAACGGCCATTTATATAGCATTTATATTGTACTAAGTATTGTAAGTAATCTAAAGATGAGTTAAGATATACAGGAAGTTGTGTAGGTTATATGCAAATACTACTTTATTTCATATAAGCAACTTGAGCATCCATAGATTTTGGTATTCTCTGGGGGAGCTGGAACTAATAATCCCTTGTGGATTTCCAGACATGATTGCATAGGAAAAAAAAAAAAAAAGTGAAGGTTTTGTATATATCTCAATTTGTGTTTGAATACTGCTGAATTTGAAATATTTTAATCAATGGAAGAGAAGAAAATAAAAGTTTGGGAGGTATAAAAGTTATATAATAACTTTTCTCCAAATTTAGAACATGTGTGTGGGTGAGTGGGGGTATGTTTAAATATCCTCTTTATTGACCTTATCTTTTAAAGTAAAACTACAGGAAAAAAAGCCGAAAATACAAATAACAAAATGCATTTCCTTATGGCAGGATAAACATTCAGCTGTGTCGTTTGCAAGATCTCAGTAACATAAACAAAAATAAACCAAGCAATTTTCATAGTGAGTTTTTGTATTTAGTATATGAAGTATTTCTGGATTGTCATCAAGCCAGCATTTATGACCACTTTAGAGAAATAAAAATTTTAGTAACAGAAAATTATAACGTTGTCCAGCTCTTGATGGGGGACAAGGAGAGAGAGGAGACTACAAATGATCTTAAAAAATAGAGATACATTTTCCAAGGCATGCGGGGACAGAGTAGAGAAAAGGGACTTCCTGGGAGAGATCTAACCCCAACACCAACACAAGATTCTTCAGTTTCCCGTCCCACTTTGAGAAAGGCTGGCTTTCTGGGGCTAATCAAGTCACCATCAAACCTTGTCTTAGAACTTACCCTGTCCATCTGAAAAATGGGAATTCTCTTGTCATTCATGTCCCTGGGCAAAGAACTCAAATCAAATCAGCCCAAGTGTTTTTTTTTTTTTTTTTTTTTAAATCATCTTAGAAATAAGTTCATAAATTTGACCATAGGTCTGATTTATCACATAATCACAAAGTTTTCTTAGAGTAAAAAAGAAAAAAATAATAATCTTAAACCTGTTCAGTTGAGCTCTGGGGAAAACATTTATAACATCCTATTCTTAGGCCTCCTGTAGGAGCGCAATCTCTTTTGCTTTCAGTGCTGAGGTTCCTCTACCTGCTTTTCTTCCAACACATTTTATTTCTTCTTAATATTGTGCCTTGAATCAGAAACTGCCCTAACTGCAGTTGGGGGCTGTGCTCCATTGTCCTCTCCGAGTCTCCAGAGGGCATATGACCTCTCACTCCTTCAGCCCCTTCAAAGTCTCCCAACATTCTCCTTAGCTCTGAGCTGCGTTTTTGCCCGTGTGGCTGGTGGCCACTAGGGTGTTCTAATCCATCCTTTCCTCCTGTCCAGGTGGCGGTTATGAAAACATGGTCTGAGAGTTGTTCTTTTCTAGTGTTCGTGTTCCCAGCATGTAAGGTCTGTAATTTTGATTCTGGAAGGAATTAATAATCTCCTTGTTATATTCCTAATTAGTGTTTCATCAAAATCACTGTGAGGATCTACTCGTTCCTCTAGTCTGTTGAGGGTTTCCTCCCCCTCAGGTGACAAGCCAGAGTTGGTGGCAGAGGTATTCCAAGGAGGTTTTAGCTTTATTAAAGGCTCCATGGACATATCTTTTCCTCCATTCAATTAAGAATTTCCCCTTAAACTATCCCAGCAGGAGTGAGGTTTTTTGACAGAGCTCCCTAAATAGCTCCATGTCTCCAGCAAGACCCCCCTCATGTCCTTCTCATTTGGATTTGCTTCCTGGGTTCTAGGCTTTGGAAAACGTTCAACTGTCATGCAGATAGACAGCAAAACTGTCACATGAAGCTCCCTTATCTACTTACACAAGTAGTAATTCCTTTGCAACCTCCCGGCAATCTAACAGTGATAGAAAAAGCATATTTGACTCCACCCAAGAGGATTTTGACTCAAGACTTCTGGTCTCCTGTATCTGGTTAGGCAGTAGAATTCAATACTTTTGATCCAGTCAAATTTGTAAGGATGTATTCTGGTTGAAACAGAGTAGACCCATCTTATTTCTGGCCCTGCCAGCTCTAGAATCTTCTTGAAGAAACCGTCCTTCCACCCAGCTGATAACTGTTTTCATTAACTCCTGCACAGTTCAAGATGAGTGACCTGGGAAGGATGTCAAAGAAGGGCCTCACTAGAATAGTGAAGCTTACCTCTGTGGTCGAACACTCCACCTTCTTCACTTTCTCTGTGCAGCCAGGCTCCCAAGAGAACCATTGTAGGTATCTGGTTTTTGAGTTCAAGCTCTTGACTGGTTAGAGTGAGAACCCCAAAGACCCACACATTCATAATGCTCGGAGTTGAAGCTCAGGATGTTTTGATTGTCTCTGGTAACTAGAGCCCTCCTCTCCTAGTCATTAGGGGGACTGCAATTCTCTGAGTGGCAGGATCTTCAAAGATGCTATGCTTCTTCTCTCCCTCCCAGAAAGTTTAACCCTTTTGTGAATACTTGCTGCTCAGGCTTAGGATAAACCAGCTGCAATGGAGTTTTAAACTCCTCACCACCTCCACTCTACCCAGAGCTTAATTCAAAATGTAGCAATTCCACCCAAGTGGTATCTCAGGCATCTGATGGAAGCAATGTTTTCCCTTCTTGGTACCAATATGGACGTGTTTCTCAGAAGCCTTGTGTTTGTCCTTCCAGGATTCTTCTGGCACAATTTCGGGAAGAGAGTGTTCGTATGAGGACAATGACTTCTTAACACTGATGGCGGTGGTGAATCCCCACAGTCAACACATTCCAGCTCTGCTCAACACTGGAAGCTCTGCAGAGCACCTTCCGTGTGCCAGCTACTAGGGATACAAGGAGGCATATGTCTTGGTTGCAGTCATCAAGAGTTCCCAGAGGAGAAATTCACAACTGTGAGATCAAGGCCCTGCAGGAACCTGGCTCTAGGATGCTGGATGCTGCTTCCTCTCTGTGTTGGTTGAGGATTAAGTACTCAGCAATCACTCAATTGCAAAGGATAGGAATGCTCAGAGAATCTCAAATAAGGGGCTTGGAGGAAGGATGGAGGTGCCTCTCACCAAGGCCTCTGCATGTGGTGGTGCAGTTTGCTCTGGGCAAGGGCTCCAGGCTGACGGGGGAGGTGGTGCTGAAATTCAGCAGTGCTAACTCTGGCATGGGGCTATAGAGGGCACCATTTTCTTTCCTTTTCCCTCACTTTCATATTTTATTTTTAAAAACATTTTATCTTGAAATAATTTAGAACTTAGATAAAAGTTGCAAGAATAATGCAATAAACACGTACACACTTTTTTTTTTTTTTTTTTTTTTTTTTTTTTTTGTGGTACCAGGGATTGAACTCAGGGGCACTTGTCCACTGGGTCACATCCCCAGCCCTTTTTTGTATTTTATTTAGAGACAGGGTCTCCTGAGTTGCTAAGTGCCTCACTATTGCTGAGGCTGGCTTTGAACTCACGATCCTCCTGCCTCAGCCTCCCAAAGTGCTGGGATTACAGGCGTGCGCCACCGCGCCCGGCACGTACACACCTTTTATCCAAATTCACTATTGTTTAATGTTTTGGTACATTTTTTTTTGTATCTATCTGTTTGTCTGTTGTATTGTTTACTGAATAATTTGAGAGAAGGTGTCATATGCTTTTTCCCTTAATACTTCAGTGTATTAAGTAGTTAAGTAAATAATCAGTATTTTCTCAGAAAAAGGATATTCTCTCATATAACCAGAGTACAGTTATCAACTAAAATCAACTAAAAGGAAACTGAACAGTGATACAATGATTTTCTTTAATTGGTAACTCATACTCTAATTTTGTTAATTATAACAATAATGTTCTTTATCTACTATTTTCTTCCCTTTGAGGACAGGTGCCAATCCAGGCTCGTGTATGTGCTTAGCTGTCCTCTCTCTCTTTCTTTTTTCCCCCTCTCTTTTAGTTGCGAATAGTACTTTAACCTGTCTTTAACTTTCACTTGATTGAAATTTTTGCAAAATATAGGCTAGTCATTTTAGATTATTCCTTATGTGGGGTATATCTGATATTTCTTCACCATTAGATTCAGGTTATACATTCTTGGCCAGAATTCTATGCAGACGATGCTGTGTGCGTCTTCCAGTAACACATTCAAAGACACAAGATGTTTGTTTGACTCATCATGGATACCGATTTTGATAGTGGAATCAAGGTATTGGCTCCTTTCTCTACTGCAATATTATTTCTTTACTAGATTGTTACTAATATACAATTTGCAAAGACGTACTTTAAGATCATTTTTTACTACTCATCTTGTTACTCATCATGTTTTGAACTTGATTGAACACCCATTGATAATTCTTGCACCTTGATGGTTTAATATGATGATATTCCAACTTTACTACTTCCTCTAAATTGATCAGTTAGAATTCTGTTGTAAGGAAGAGCCCTCCTTTTCCTCGTTTGTTTATTATTTTTTTGTTTATCATCGATTTCTATTTTTTACAATTGTTATGATGTTATTAGTTTTGTTTGACATTGGACAGTGGAGAGCTTCTTCAAACTGCTGTTGTGTTTTGGCCCTTTGTGTTTGACATAGCTTTATCTTTTTTCTTTTGAAGCACTTCCTTACTCTCTGGAGTAAGACAGGGTTCCAGGTCTTCCTGTATCTTCTTTGTCCCAGACCTGTAATTATCCTTTGCTCTAGGGAGCCCCCTATTTCCTTTTGGTGGGGATTGGTATTTAGAAACTAAGATCTGAATGTTAGACGTGCTTATTGCTGTCTGGGTGGCAGTGTGTCTAGGTTTTCTCAGTATACGACACTAGGAAATCAAGTAAGTGTCTCCCTGTTCTCCTGATTTCTATGACCCCACGTGGTTCTTTTATGACTCTTTTTTTATCATTCCATAGTTGTATTTTTTTCTTCTATATCGAGAGATTTCCAGATTCCAAAGCATCAACACATTTACACATTTGCACAGTCCTACAATACATACACAAAGGTTTCCAAACTGCCACCCTTGTACCTCTGCAAAAACAAACCTGTTAAGAAGAATTTGAGGTTTATTGGCAGTTCTGTTTTCCCTAGATTTAAGGTGTACAATCAAAGGGCTGTTTTCAAAACTTATTTGTATTAGTCCTTTGTTAAAATGTTTTTGTATGTTTATATGATTCATTCATTGACTACAGTTGAATGTATATCTGTTTTTGTCCAGCTTTAATATTTTACCCATCCTTGCTAATTCACTTTTATATTTTGAATATATGGAACATTAAAACATATCCAAAAATTGGTACTATATGAAAATGCACACTCAGAAAAATTTAGCTTTCTTTTATCTCATCAACCCCATTCCCTTGTAAGTAACCAACATCATCATTTTCTAGTTTATCATCTCTGTGTTTCATTTGGGGAAAAAAGGTGATTTGTGTATGCATTATTCCCATTCCTCCTTTTTGCATAAGAGACAAGCATAAAGAATACTGTCTTTTGTACTTTGCTCATTTACTTAACAGTATATGCTGGAAATTACTTTATAAAAATCTTCCTTTTCTGTTTTCATGTTGTTAAATAGTTGCATTTTGTTAAATGCCACCATTTATTCAACACATCTTCTCTGTTGGGGCACTCAGGTGGCTTCAGTATCTTGCAGCTACCAATACTGTTGCATTAAATCAATTCGTGGGTATGTATTCTTGGGTTGTCACAGATGTAACTCCAGGGTAAGTTTATAAAAGTGGGATTGATGGGTTGAGGAGTAAAATGCATATACAATTTTATTAGAAATTGCCAAATTCCCTTCCACTGTGGCTGCACAACTTTTGAGTTTTCACCAGCAGTATAGGAGGGCTATTCCTTGTAGCCTTGTCATAGAGTAAATTGTCAAGGTTTCGATTTTTTTTTCTCAAGGCGATGGATGAGAAATTATATTTCACTATTTTAATTTTCATTTCTCTTGCTTAGAATGACATATGAAACATCTCTTCATGTAGTTGATAACTATTTTATAGAGTTTGAGAAATTGTTCATGTATTTTGTTTGCTTTTCTACATGGGTTTTACTTTTCTCATCAATTTTTGTCAGTTCTTTAAATGTATGGATGTCTTCATTTAATATGTATTAATTTATACATGTACAAGTGCATGGAGGCTCCTCATGTTCTTTAGATATTTCCCCCCAATTCTTCATTTGTCTTTTGACCTTTTGTAGTACTTTCTCTAATTGAGCTATCTGTTCTAATGCATCTGCCAAGAGTCTGTGCCTTTCTCTAATTCTCAGGAAGATGCTGGGCATGCAGATATGTGTGGCCTGAGTGTCACGGGAGTTGGCTGCAGGAAGAGAAGCTGCACTTGCTGGGAACTAGGACAGTGTCCAGCAGTTTCTTTTTCTCTCTCACTTTCTAAGGTGATCGTTTCATGACTCAATGTCTCTGTGATTGCTGGCTGCAGTACTGTCAGCCACCAGACTGTTCCTATATGACACTGTGTTTTTCTATCCAAAGCTCTTCCTTGGCCCCAGTGTGTCACGGCATAGATTCTGGTACCATCAAAAGAACGAGTGAAGTAGCTGTTCAAGGCCCTTTAATTCTTCAGATCCTCAGGTCTTTACTTTGCCTCCTATAGTCTCTGAATAATTTTTACTTACTTCCACCATCTTATTTTATACTTTCTATTTTTTCTACCTGTTTCTCTCTCCTCTACTGTCTACATTTATAGTGTTTATTTTTTATCATTCCCTTTTTTATTTAACAGGTGTAAACTCTATTCCATCCTCATTACCTCAGAATTTTTTATTTATTTATTTATTTTTTGTCAGAAGTATTGAACCCAGGGGCATTTAACCATTAAGCCACATCCCCAGCCCCCCTTTAATATTTTATTTAGAGACAGGGCCTCACTGAGTAGCTTAGGGCCTCACTAAGTAGCAGAGGCTGGCTTTGAACTTGCAATCCACCTGCCTCAGCCTCCTGAGTTATTGGGATTACAGGTGTGTGCCACCATGCCTGGCTCAGAAAACTAACACAAATAGTTGATTTGATAGTCTAAAGTTAGTCAATAGCCTATCCTTTTCCTGATTCTATCCTCTTAAATCACTTTATTATAATACTTTCTCAACTAACGTATTTATTGTGTGTCTAAGTCTCATCTCACTTTTAAAACTCCAGAAGATTTAATTATTATGGTTTTTCTCAGAATAAATCAATATTTACTTCAATATATACACATTTGATACTAACTTTATGGAATGCTGCAGAAGTGGTACTTAGTTTCAGATGTTTACAATAGAATGAAACAAGACTGAAAATTAATAATGTAAGCATCCAACTTAACAATCTATAAAAAAATTAAAATGCCTCCAAAGGAAACAGAAAGAAGAAAATAATATGTATATTATGTATGATTATATCACACTTATACATTACATACGTATGTGTTACATCAGGATTCATCACAGGGATTTGGCGTTAATGGATTGTGGAAACTGATTTCAAAAGTCTCTTTGAAAGATTGTTGTTCTCATGTATGATGCTAGAGTTTCAGGTCTACAGGTGATCAGAAAGGGGAGATGGACACAAAGGGAGAGACAGAGAGAGCAAGCAGGACCCCACCAAGCACAAGTAGAATCTTGCAGAGAAGGATGGAAACCCATGTTAGTTCCTGTTGCCTCTGACCTTGACAGTGTGGGTAACTGTATCTAGGTGTGCATTTCTTTTCTGAGCTTAGGATATGTTCTGCTTTTTCAATCTGCTTTATTAGTATTGAAAATTTCTCTTACCCATTATTATTATTATTTTTACAAGTTTCCTCGACTGCATCATTTATTTATTCTCCTGAGATGCTTTATCATGAAGATAAACATTCATGGCTGGCCCAGGCTCCAGAGGACTGGAAGAAGGTAGAAGCTGAAGGAGGACTCAGAAGAAGGTAGTGCAGTTGTGGTCTCCAAGATGACTCTCACCAATGGAGTCAACAGATCAGCAACGTCATGTGTCAATAACAAAGTGGCCGTGCAGTCCTCCAAAATCTCCCAAGGCATTCCTTGTTAGGAATGCCCAAGGAAGGGAATTCTTGCGGAATTTGCAAGATGTAGTTTATCCTAGCCAAACTTACACAGGATAAGTCCATCATCCATCCTTCCTCTCTATCATAAAAAAATATACTTTGTCTATGTTTGAAATATACTTTGGATAATTTCTTTTGATAAATGTTTCTTGGTAGCAATTCTCGACTTGTGTTTGTAAATGTTTTTATGCTTCCCTGATATTAGAAAGATATTTTTACTGAGTATGCAACTTTAGATTAACATGACATTATTTCTGTTGGCATGTTAAAGATACTTTTTCCACCAGTTAAGGATGGCATTGTTATTGACGGACATTTAGCTGTCAGTCCTGAGACTGACATCATTCCTCTGAAATAATGTTATTTTTTCCTCTGGCTGATTTTCAGATCTACTTCTTGTCTTTGTTGTACAAGATTTTCACAATCCTGTATCTAGGTGTGCATTTCTTTCCATTTTCTGAGCTTAGGATATGTTCTGCTTTTTCAATCTGCTTTATTAATATTGAAAAATTCTCTTACCCATTATTATTTTTACAAGTTGCCTCGACTGCATCATTTATTTATTCTCCTGCCAGACATCCAACTGAATATTTGTTACAGCTTTGTAAGAATTTTCCATTTTATTTTTTTATTATTAAAATTCAATTCCTAGCCAGGCGCGGTGGCGCATGCCTGTAATCCCAGCACTTTGGGAGGCTGAGGCAGGAGGATCGCGAGTTCAAAGCCAGCCTCAGCAATGGCGAGGCACTTAGTAACTCAGTGAGACCCTGCTTCTAATAAAATACAAAAAAAAAGGGCTGGGGATGTGGCCCAGTGGTCAAGTGCCCCTGAGTTCAATCCCCGGTACCAAAAAAAAAAAAAAAAAAAAAAAAAAAAAAAAAAAAAAAAAAAATTCAATTCCATTTTGATTAGAGGCTATGGTCTTTGAAATTCTTTGAAATTTGTTAAGACTTGTTTTATGGCTCAATTTATGGACTTGGAAATATAAGAAAGTGAAGTTGTTCAACTCTTGTCTCATTTACTGATTTAGGTATTTTTGTTTAGAATTGCGTTTTATAAAATAGAAGATGGTGACCACATGTCATTTGTGTTCTCTAATACATGTAGTACAATGTCAAAAGCATGTATTTTACATGTCTGCCAAATTGAGATTCTGGTCCTAGCTCAGCCACCTACTAGCTAATGCTCTTGCAGATATCTTTCTGACTTGTTCTTGGGCTCTTCTGGGAGGTCTGTGTACTGGTTTGCTCCAGTATGAAAGAGAATTTGGGCAAGTTGACGCTTTTCCCTGGAGTTTAGATTCCTTGTAGTAGGATATTACTACCATGTGTAATTTGGGAATCTTATTTCACTGGTGATGTAAAGATACTTACCTGTAAGGGGTCTCCAAAAGTTGGTACTAATTTTCCCTGGTGCTGGATGTGTGTTTCTTTCATTGTTAATATTTTCCTAGAAACTAGAATATACAACATAAGTATCAGAAGTAATTTTCAAAACTTCCTTTGTCAGCTCTATAGTGTATTGAAAAATCTCAAATAAAACAAGGAATATGAGAGAATGCATATGATCCTTTGACTTGTTGACTCCATTCAGTTGAAACTTTGCAGGGTGGAGATCAAGGGACTAGAGTGGTCATTCCAAAGGATTAAAGTTTAACTCCTAGGATAGTGATATTTTTGGGCTACAGGACAATTGGACTTTGAAGAGAGTTGATTTGACAACAACCCGGGGGCTACCTGTGGCTTCTGTGTGCCTGCAGCAGAGAGTAAGAGGCCACCAGGACCCAGGATCCAGGACAGTCTTTTCTCTCTTTTTTTTGGGAGGGAGTGTAACCAGGGATTGAACTCAGGGGCACAAAACCACTGAGCCACACCCTAAGCCCTATTTTGTATTTTATTTAGAGATAGAGTCTCACTGAGTTGCTTAGCACCTCGCTGTTGCTGAGGTGGGCTTTGAACTCTAGATCCTCCTGTCACAGCCTCCCTAGCCACTTGGATTACAGGTCTTGACCACCGTGCCTGGCAGGACAGTCTTTTTTGTCCCAGAGCAACATGGGAATTTGCTGGCCCTGCTATTTAGAGATCATCTCCCTGTACTTGAGTTAGTAGCTTGATCCTGATTGTTTGGGGATCTACAAAATGGTTGGTGGGAAGGGATGAGTTGGCAGGCCTGGCTATTGAAGTGTCGGTCTAAAGAACTGACAGATCCTACGAAGGTACAGAACCAGGTACGTAGCAAGCTCGTACTTAAAATCAATTATGACCATGTCATCGTCGACATCATCATCATCATCATCATCATCATCATCATCATCATCGCAGCATTGACAGAATCTTGTCTGTGCATATATGCTAACCAGTCCTACCCCACTTCACGTGGTGTGTGCCCACTCTGGTCACATATGGGACATTCTTTGTTTTGATAAAACACTCAGGTCAACTGGCTTTCTTCTATTCCTTCTTGCTAGCCTTTCTTTTTAGAATAAACTACAAGCTGGGTACAGAATCAGGGTGGTGGGGGCAGACTCTTTTATATTTGAGTACTTTGAAGAATTCAGAGCAGCTTAGCCAAGATCCCCATTCCCTCCCTTAGCTCACATGATTATGCTAATTCAGAAGAAATGTGTTGATGCACTATTAAAAAGCATGATCTGTTTTCAGCTTCTGGGTAAAGAGGGGAGCAGCAGCCTTTAGTGGCCGTGTCAGTTTTGCCCATATTATTATGTGCAGATGTGCCAGCTGCCAGTAGGCATTTTCTCTCTGATAGCGCTAACCACTTAACCGTGGGTCAGTGAGGTGCAGCTCTCAGCCAATAGATCTAATTGCAATCCTTCTATGTTCCCTGTGATTGCAGGTTTCTCCAGCTCTATAAACAAATAGTAATCAACTAAACCTGTTACCTCTGAGTAGAGATGTCATGATATGAAATATTAACTGTTCAAAATACAGTAATGATGGTTTAAAACTGTATTTGTTTCTTGAAAATAAAGGAAAAAAAATTTAAACGAAAGGAAAATCAGAAGCTCGAGAATTGGAATTCTGAAGGGCCCTCTGGCTCTTTTCCCTCTACATAATAAAAAATTGCATATGTATACGACATGTTTTATGTGGTCAGATACAGCGTAAATATTGTGTACATCTTTTGCTGGAGTAACAATGCATTAGCAGCATCACAAATAAGCTCTGCCTCGGCATCTACATTTTTATGACATTTTTATGTTAATGCAAGTCAAACTTATGTTTTGTGATGTATCTAATCCACCCCAAATTAATCCATTTGTATTCCTATAATCCAATCAGCTCCAGCCTCCCCTGCTGAAAAGTTAGATGTAAAGTCTAAGGCAGAAATATGGCAGTAAGTCTGGGCCCAGAGAGGCTGTGCTTTCAGAAGGCGATTTTCCTCTCTTGCACGTGGAGGCAGTGCGGGTTTGGATGGGCAGCTCTGGGTAGGGACGGGGATGGAACCGGGGTGAAAGAGCGATCCTTTTGGGGAAAGCTATGTGTGGATCGCATAATACTGCTGCACATTGGATTTTACAATTTAACTTTATTTTTGATGCTGTTTGGTAAATATTCATCTACTCCAACTGATAGTCTCTGCATTGCTTCTAATCTCTGCCAAGGTTCCATCAAGTACTTACTGTAGGCGAGGATCTGTGCTAAGTCTTAAGCTTCTTCTGCATACATTGTATGTGCTACATTTACTGACAGTATAAAATGTGCATGCTAGAGTTGGAAACCAGGTTTTACCCAGTTTTACTTTGCCCATATCAGCCTGCTGAAGATGGAATACCCACAGGACCTTGCTTGGAGACTGTAAGTCATGATATAATGCCCCTTCTTGCTTTCTTTCTAAGACTGACACAGAGATGGATAAATTCTTCAAGAAACTGACAAAAAGTTGTTTGGTGTAGTGGAAAAAAAACTAAATTACAATCTTAAGTTGAGGTAGAATTGCAAGTTGATGGAAAGCCCATGCTTTTAAAATTAGACGTAAACAAATGAAAAGACATCCCACATTCATGGATTAGCAGACTTAATATTGTTAAGATGTCAAAACTACTGAAATTGATTTACACATTTAATGCAATCTCTATCAAAATCCCAATAACCTTTTTTATTTTGCAAAAATTAAGAACCTCTTTTAAAATTAATTGTTCATGTGGATTTGAAAAGGATTTGAAATAGCCAAAATAATTCTGAAGAAGAACAAAGCTGAAGGACTCACATGTCTTGATTTCAAAACTTTTTATAAAGCTGATTAAAACAGTTTGATAGGCTGGGGGTATAACTCAATGATAGAGTACTTACCTAGCATGCACAAGGCCCTGGGTTCAGTCCCAGGTACCACAGAAACAGAAACTCAGAAAACAAAATTACAATTCAAAATACTGTGGTAATGGCATCATACCTGGCTTGCTCACCAGTAGAATAGAATAGCCAGTCCAGAAATAAACCCTTGCATATATGTTTGAATAATTTTTGATAAGGTGTCAATTCCATTCAATGGGTAGAAAGATAGGCTTTTCAACAAATGAGAAAACTGGATATCCAGATGTAAAAGAATGAAGTTGGACCTTTACCTAACAACATATACAAAAATTCACTCAAAATGGACCCATGACTTAAAATTATAAAACTCTTAGAACATATAGAGCAAAAGCTTCCCAGCATTGGATTTGACAAGGATTTCTTGGATATGCCATCAGAGGCATAGGCCAACAAAAGAAAAAATAAATAAATTGGACTTTGTACATTGAAAAAAAAAGTGCATTGAAAGGCACTGTCAATGAAGTGAAAAGGCAATCCAAAAAATGGGAGAAAATCATGTATCTGACAAGGGATTAATATTGGCAATATATAGAGAACTTCTAAAACTGAATAAGAAGAAAACCCGATTCAAAAGTGGGTTAAAGATTTAAGTAGACAATTCTTTCTAAAGAAGATATACTAAAGGCCAATAAACGCGTGAAAAGATGATCAGCATCACTAATAATTAGGGAAATGCAAAGCAAAGCCATAATGAGATTACCACAGAAAGGGGGTGGGGATGGGAGTGAACACAAGAGTTTTGGCAAAGATGTGGAAAAAAATGGAACCCTTGTGCACTGTTGGTGGGAATGTAAAGTGGGGTAGCTGTTATGGGAAATAATTTAGTAGTTCCTTAAAAAAATTAAGACCAGATTTGCCATATATTATAGCACTTCCACTCCTGGGCATATATTCAAAATAATCAAAAGTAGTATTTTGAAGATATATTTGTACAGCTATATTCATAGCAACATTTTAGTCACAAGTGCTAAAACATGAAAGCAGCACAAGTGGATAAGTAAAATGTGGTATGTGCGTACAGTAGAATATTATTTAGTCTTACAAAGGAAGAAAGTTCTGATCTATGCTATAACATGGTTGAAGCTTGAGAACATTATGCTAAGTGAAATAAACCCATCACAAAAAGACAAATAGTGTATGATTTCACTTATATGAGATACCTAGAGTAGTCAAAATTATAGAGTCATAAAGTAGAATAGTGGATTCCAGGGGTGGGGAGAAGGAAAAATAGGGAGTTATTGTTTAATGGGTACAAAGTTTTTGTTTGAAAGACAAAAAGTTCTAGAAATGGATGGTAGTGATAACTGTACAACAATATAAGTATAGCCAATGCCACTGAGCCACATACTTAAAAATGGTTAAGATTTTATATGTATTTTACCATAAAAACAAAGGCTATGCTTTTGATTGAAATACTATACAGTATAATCGATATGCTATTTAAATTTCTAATTCCCACTCTATCACTTACCAACTCAGGAAAATGACTTAACCTACTCTTGGCTCTTAGATTTCTTACTGATTAAATGAATGACACTTAACCCATGAGATTGTTGGGATACCATCTCGTACCCTTATGTTGAGCTAAGGTATGTAAAATACCTTGCACTTAGGAAGACCTGTCTATGTTATGTACTGGCATTGTCCTTCCCAGAGTTTCAAAGCCTAGAGTCCTTTAGGCTAAACTTTTTAATTGTACAGATGAAGAGAACGGTGGGTCTGAGGCCCAGAGGGCTAAATGTCTTATTCATACTCACATAGCTACATGGGATGGGGCCAATATAAGAATCTTGGTCTCCAGTCTGTCAGGATGGTGTCTTTCTATGGCATCCACCTGCTGCCTTCCTTTTTTTTTTTTTTTTTTTTTGTACCAGAGATTGAACTCAGAGGCACTTGACCACTGGGCCACATCCCCAGCCCTTTTTGTATTTTTATTAGAGACAGGGTCTCACTGAGTTGCTAAGTGCCTCGCCATTGCTGAGTCTGGCTTTGAACTCTCAATCCTCCTGCCTCAGCCTCCCAAGTGCTGGGATTACAGGCGTGCGCCACCACGCCCGGCTTGCTGCCTTCCTTGAAGACAACAAATGTGAGGAATAACATCAATGTTATTTATATCATATTGTTGCCCTAAAGCATGTGGCTCAGGACAGGGATTCACTGATCACACCTCAGTTGGTCCATCTGGAGATGAAGGGCGTGTCCCCTGGCAGCCTTTGGTGATGGACTTCAGGACCAAAGGCAGCAGGTTTGAGCTCCTCCATCCAGGTCTCCATCCTGAGTAAGCCTTTTCCCTGAGCACTGTTCCCAACTGTCCCAATCCATGTGGATTTATAAGGATGAGTCAGCAGCCATCTAACTGTGGGCTGTCTGGGAGAAGTCTAGAAGTTTCTAGAAAACAAAGGCTAGAATTCACCATCTTTTCTTTTCTTAGAGCTGGGCCTAGTTGACTCCAAATATCTAGCCAGTGTTTGGTCAATCCATTTCCAGCGGGAAGGCAAGGATAAAGGCCTTATATTGGACTGGAAACCAAGGACTAGGGATTATTTTGTATCTTTTGTTCCATAATGTTGGCTCTCTGTAAAAATGGCCTCCACTAATGTGTGATTCTTTGTCTCTCCACTGCTCTCCCTGCCTTGATTCACCTCGTTTCTTTGCCTGTGAGGTTAGGAGGTTGCCTTGGCTCTGTCAGGAAATTGCAGGAGAGAGGCTCCTGCCAACTGGGATCACAGGGTGGCGGGACTTTCTTCCTTGAGCTCCCTGGCATGGTGCAGGATTGGAATCTTCTATTTGTATTTAACTCGAATGGGTCCATGTGGTTCATATTCAGAGGAACACTGTCAGTTGTTTTTATGAGAGGAGAGAAAATGGTGGTGGTGGCGGTGGCAATGGTGATTTCTGTGTGTGTGTATAGGTGGGGGCGGGCTCGAAGGGATGGAATTGGCTTGAAAATCTGCAGTGGGCTCTTTTCTCCTTTAACACTGATGCTGGGTAATTAGCAAAATGCGCACAGGGTTTTATCCATATTCATGCGCCCTTTCCCACAAGCATAAACAATCCAGTCTCTATTATTTCCTTGCGTGTGCGGCTCCCCCCCTCTCCCTGCCACCTGCAGAGCCCTGTGCTGCTCTGTTCACATCATTCTGGCTTGGGTTGGGGGTGGGGGAGCCGCCCCTGGCTGGGGCGTGGGCGCTGGTGAGGGATGCCACAGAGAGCAGCAGGGGTTCCTTACCAACGCAGCCTCCATGGCTGGCTGGGAGATCGGCAGTGTACATTCATCCAGTTATGATTACACAGACTCCTTGAGAGGACCCCGAGGAGTAGGTAGGGTTGCCTAATTATTCCTGCTTGACAAAGGAGAAAATGAGGCCCGAAGATGGGGCTATTCATTGGTGTTTTTCTTCAGATCCGCTCCCTGAGCCGGTTTGCCCGGTTCTTTGCCCTGGCAGGTCGACCTCAAAGGACCCCTCCATAGTTTCCCTTGTCTTCTGGCATCCAGACGCCAAGGAGGAGCTTCTACCTTAAGACACCAAGAGATAGAGGCTGGGGTTTTAGCATCACCTGGGTGTGTGGGCGGTACCCGAGTTCCTCTGTGGCCACATTACCATCGTGGCTGCTGTTCCGCACCTACACCTCCTACCACGTTCCAGAAGTCTTTTTGCACTATCTTGCTCCATTCCAATCAGGGGTGTTAAAGACTTCCTGTGGATGCTAGCCCCTTGGCATTCCTTGTTGGTTCCCTTAAGATTCCCCGCATCTCCGTCAAAAGTCCTTTCTATATTATTCCATTTCTTTTTAACTCATAGAGTGAGCAGCTGGTGTCTGCTGGGACCTCAGCTGGTGGGATGAATAGATTTCAGGTGACCACACAGCTAGCAACTAGACCCAGTATTTCTCCTGCCTCACCTGGGCTATGATGTCCCATGGCTGCATCTCTCACTGGTCTTTTCTTTGTCCCTACTCAGCAGGCTGTAAAACTACCAGCAAATAAGAGATCTGGATCCGGTCCCATCTTCCCCAATCTTTATGAATATGTATTGATTTTCATGGGCTGACTTTTCTTTGCAGAAGAAGAAGAAAAAAAAAAAAAACCTAAGTATGGTCATAGTGTGAATGGTGTGAAGGAAATTCAGTTTTTATTTTGTTTTAACCTGTCTTTTCTGCCAGGGAGGAAGTACCACATTTACAAATGCAATATACCAGGAGAAATGGATGAAGTCAGAGGAGAAGCTGAGGATCCTGACCATATCCCTCCACTTGTAATCCTGATCTTTCCCGCACCCGTGGATTTGCCAACTTCTCTGAATTTAGTGGTTGGGAGATGTGATCACTGTTCTTTCATCTTTCTTTGTGAATGATGTGAAAGCAAACTGCCCAGATACTGCTTCATGATGCAATGGTGTGAGGTTGGTCTCTGCAGCATTCATCTAACTTAATCGTCCCTGGCTCCTCTTTCTCTAGCCTGGTGCACAGGTAGAAAAAAATAATACTTCCAGGGACTTCCAGGGTGAAGGGCAGAAGCAAACCAAACCACACTGCTCTGTTTTCCTGCTTTCTTTGAGAAGAAGTTTGGTACAGAGCTGTACATCTCTTACTTTCCAATTTGATAATTATTAACTGCATTCTTACTATGAACCTGGTATGTGACAGGTTCTAGAAGGGCTATTGAAGAGCATATGCCATAGTGCTTGCCTTCGAATGACTTATATATTTATTAGGGAAATGTGAACAATCTGGGGAAAAACGCTAAGTAGATAGGCAAAATAGTTTATGTGCAAATGCCAAGTGGTCAATTGCTGCATATCACATATGGTGGTGTAAGGAAAATGGTCAGGAAGGTGTTGGGGAGAGCATCATGCAAAGGCTTCTAGAAAGAGTGGAAGGATTTGGACAATGCTGGTTATTGGATATGATATGACTACGGATTCTCCTCTTTGGGGCTCAGAGTTGCTGTCCTGGAAAGGACACAGACATGTCCTGAATTTGGTCTTTACAGTCGTGATGGTCTCCTCTTTACAGACATCATGACAGATGCTGCAACCTCTTTGGCTTAGGGGATCCTTCTTTCTGTCTTATGTGATGGAAAAAGTGAATGGTGACAATGTGCTTCCTGGTGGTGGTTGAAGTATTTCCATGGAAAGCCATTTATATCAGACACTCGGCTACCGAGTTTATTCTTCCCCTAACACCCCAAAGGCAGAGAGTAGCTTGAAAAAAAAATCACTAAGAAGCCCTTAACCTTGTAACATACAGTTTTTGCTAAAAATATATATTAATAATATATTATTGAGCGAGCATAGATGAAGAAGGCCAGGGAGGGAGGAAGCAATAAGAGTGTGAGCGAGGTCAGTGCTCTTTGCCCGCAGACTCTACGATCAATAAGATCTGGTCAATAACTGCTTTATTACTGCACTACCACCCGGAGCAAAATCATTTTTAAATTAAGAATATATTTTGCAAAACTGAATTAACAATATTGAATATTTTGCTCTCTGATATGACTAGCCTTCAAAATCAAATTATTAAGTATGGAAAGTGCTTACCGGGTGAAGTTTTCCTTTCTTTTTCTCCCTCCTCACTTTTCCAAACCACATTCTCTCTCTCCTTTCCTTCGTGCTCAACTCCACTCCTCCGCGCGCCCCCCCCCAGCCCCCACCTTACAGCTTGGGAAGGAAACAACAGCAGATTTTTAAGATCTCCGGCACAAATGTGGATGTAAATTAGCATTGAATCCAGCACATGGAAATTAAGAAAGGAAGACACATTTATTTGAGTCCAACAAAACTGTGCATTTCCTTTGAGAGAAAAGGACCAAGTAGAGAAAATTGGGAATTTTCCACTAGGGTAAAAACTGATGCCAAAACCTTTGGACTTCTATCATCTTCCTCAAGCAATGACATCCCACCATTGCTCCCCTCTCACCTCTCACTGGTGGTACCTGGCTCCATTGCCTGTTCTGTTCTGCCCTTCCTTCTCCACAGATGGAGGGGACAGAGGAGGGCTTTACATGACTCATGTAGTGCAACTTTAAAGCAACCATAAGGCTAAACCCATCCCCCCTCCCAACAAAAAAAAACACAACACTACAAGAAGCATTTGGAGTAGCTCTGTTATGCAAAAGTAGGTTGTGAAGGCTAAGGTAGACCTCAGCTCTGGGAAGTGCTAACTGATGTTATTAGAATTGATTGTGTAGCATCTTCTTTGTGAAAACATGAGGTTATGGTGCTCATATTTTCAAACATCATATTAAGCTTCTTTTGCCCCTTCTGCCATCTTGGGCTACTTACCACTGTTTGCCATTAACAATTAAGATCTCTTACATATAACTTGTAGGTTATTGGGTTTGGCATATATGAAATAATAGGGAACAACATAAAGAAAGGAGATTTTTTTCAGTGCCCCATATTGCTCTTGGTGCAAAAGTCCATTATTGAACTCTATAGTTTTCAGTGAAAGGATAATGTTGGTTAAGCCACACAATGGCATGTTGACTTGTTATTGGTGTCAGATGACAGATTTTTATCTTTGAAAAGGAACATTTGTTCAAAGTATTGGTATTTGCTATTGTGAGTGAGTGAGTGGGGGGGGGGAGAGAGATATGAAAAGAGGAAAGGAACTAGCATTTATTTGGCAGCTTCTTATTCCTCTTTCTCCTCCTCCTCCTCCTCTTCTTCTTTGTATCAGCGATTGAACCCAGGGGTGCTTAACTACTGGGCCACATTCCCAGCTCTTCTTCTTCTTATTATTACTTTATTTTGAGAAGAAAGGGTCTTTCTAAGTTGCTAAGGGCCTTGCTAAGTTGCTGAGGCTGGCTTTGAACTTGTAATCCTCCTACCTCAGCCTCCCGGGCCCCTGGTGTACCACCATGCCCAGCTCTTATAGTAGAGGCTTCTAGGCATTACCTAATTTAACCCTTCCAACAACCCCTGAAAGTTAGGTAGTTCTGTTCTGTTTTTGTTATTTAAAAGCTCAGATGGTTAAAGTAACTTGCCTGAATCAGGCAGCAGTTGGAGTTGGAAGTCAACCTTAAGTGGGTCTGACTGCAAATT
The DNA here is from genome assembly GCA_025594165.1 of Tamias sibiricus. Classification (NCBI taxonomy): domain Eukaryota; kingdom Metazoa; phylum Chordata; class Mammalia; order Rodentia; family Sciuridae; genus Tamias; species Tamias sibiricus. Next base: position 46,145,350 of record CM046670.1, read on the forward strand.
CTATGCTCTTTCTGTCACCGCAGGCAATCTTTCTAACACACAACATTTTCAAGTCTACTGCCCAGCAAATGATTTTGACTAAACATAAAGTACTTAAGCTATTTAATCAATGATTTTAAGTCTTTGGCACAGATCTCAGATCCCTTTGAGAAACCCATGCAAGATAGGGCCCCTCTCCTAGGAAAATACCACGCACATGCCAATCTCAGCAAGTTCATGCATCATATGAAGCACAATAAAGTCTCAGATGAAGACACCCTGGGCTAAGTGCCCTAAAAGGGAGGCATTCTGTAAATCCTGCTTTTCTCTAAAGAGACCCAAGGACTTCCTGCTGGCATTTCTCTTTGGCACTAGACCTATCATAGAGCATGTCCAGGTCTGAGGGGAGTAAAAGCAAGGATAAGTTGCAACACAGTTGGTCTTGCACTTGTGTACTCGGTCCGGCTCATCTCTGTGATTTGGTGGCTATGCCTCACAGTGGCTTGTGAGGGGATTCTGTCTGTAAAACTTTGGCTTGCTCACCCTGACTTGCCATGGTACATCCAGTGGAAGACTCTACTTCTTCTTTAAATTCAAATTGTTTCTTTGGCTTTGTTATGCTTCTGAAACATTTTAAGTGATTTTCTTTTCATTTCTGTCTAATAAATACTGTTGAGCCCCTACAATTCTGGGGAAACAGAAAGGAGAGTCCAGTCACCATTAACTTGTTGACATTTCAGTTTTATTTTCACTGAATCCCAAGATTGGATTATTGATCATGGAGGGCTTGACCAGGAGTCATAGAATTCAAAATAAGACCTGCAACCTGATGCCAGCTTCCTGTCTAGGCCTTCTCTGAAACTTGCCTCTGGGTCTGCTCGGATGGTTTTGTACTTGACATTACTCTGATTCATTCAGTTCCACACATACTTATCAAACACTGGTGGTGTGTCAGGCACTGTGTGTAGTTCCAGCGGTGGCCTTGAGAATGAGTATGCCCTGAGGAACTGACATTCTCTTTGGGCTATCAGACTACTGCAGTATTCCATGGAAATGGCTATCAGATGCTCAGGGAAGGCTACCGCAACCTCAGTGCCATTGGATTTTTCAGTGACAGCCTCAGAGGGCTTCATAGCATCTCAAGAAAACCTTCAGGATGGACTGCATGACACTGTTTTTAAGTTCCAGGATTCACTTAGGCAACCTACTAGCAGGAGGGCACTTCTTAACATGTAGAGCAAAGAAGAGATAATTGGGGAAGGCATCTTAACCCACTGTCTCTAAAGACATTAGGCATTCTCATCTGCAAGCTGTGTGCATGCTCCTCTCCATCAGAGAGAATGGACAGGAGTCTCTGACTCAATGACAAGAAGATGTCGGATTACTGGGACCCCATGCCATTTTTTTTTTTATGAAGAATTAAAAAAAAAAAAAAACACTCTGTCTTCTCAATAGTTTGAATAGCACAAAGGTAGAGAAGATATTTGTGCATTGCTCCATTGGTCTAATCCTATCTCAATGGCTATATTTTCAATATAAAAATTATAGTTTTACTTTGCTTTTGGAAAATTCCTCAACTGAAAAGAATTGACATCCTGGTAACTCAATTACCCAGACCTCTCCCCCTCCTTCCGAGTACTGACCTCCAGAAAACCGTCCCATGGTGCAGCAGCTAGAGCAGCTTGGAGGGTGCAGGACTAAAGATTTTCAGTATCCACAGGGGAAGGCTGAGTCCTGGGAGGGATTCAAAGATCCATAAGAAGGTGGTGTTGGAAACCTCATGTCACAGAACAGAAATAATTCAGGATTAGAGCATGATTGTTGATTCTCCCAGATGCCTATGCAGGTAAATTTGGATTCTGTGATCAGGGAGGGAAGATTTGAGTGCTAGAATTCTATAGAACAATTTCCGGGCCCCAAACCAAATTGTACATCAGGCACAAAGAGATTTTTTTTTTTTTTCCCACCACTCATCCTAGCGCTTATTCAAATGCCAGCTTTTCCTGTTGTTTAAGGGTGACAAGCGCATATGGCTTGGCTCCTCAGTAAGAGTCTATGAAGATGCGGGTTCAAAACCCTTCTATGTAGTCCCTGTGTTTTGCTGTATACTTAGTTGATGCTCCATTAATGTTTACAGAATTGCATTTGGTTGAATCAAATTGGCAAAATTCACCCTAGATTTCTCTGAATTTGCCATCTCAACATTACCCTGAGATTTTCCCTTGCATTGTGTCCTTGTTCAGGTCTTACTTCTTTCCCAGGGCCTGAAGGTCCCCCATGCCTTCTCTTCCTCCGGGGTTTGCTGGAAAGACTCTGATTCTCACAGTCTGTTGGCCTTTCTTGTTTAGATTCCTTCCCTTTGCATTGTTTCCCAATTCTTGTCCTTTTCAATCAAAGAGAGGTTGGAAGTGCTTCACCTAATTAAGATCACACCTGCTAATTTGCCAACACTTAATTCTGCTCAGGACACTGGGATGGGCTTCTCTGTAGTTGTAGAAAGTGCGTGGTCTAGGATTGTTCTTCCTGACTTTCTAGAGCAGGGGGATGATCACAGTGGGGCTGATTTTAGATGGAGAGAAGCAGCCTCCCAAATCCATGGGGACCTGTTTCAATGCCCATCAGTTTGATGAGGCTTCTGTTCTCATCCCTGTGGGGCCCCAGTGTTCTGATGCAAGTCCTGGTTCCAGTGAGTGACAGGTGCGACTAACGGCCGCATGAGTTATTTCCTTTGGAAACCACAGCTGTGGCTGAGGCCAACGGATGGCAACGGTGCCACTGGGCTCTCTGGGAGTGATCCGCTTGGCTGTCTCCAGCCTCAGGAAGGGCTTTTCAACTTTGATGAAAATAACCCAAGAGGCTGAGTATCAGAGGAAACTGCAAGTGCCCTTCATGGGAAGGTACTCGGGAGGGAGAATAGAGTCAGACCTTGGAGCCAAGATTTTGGAATAAGAAAAATCGGTTTCACATCCAAGCTCTGCCACATCCTAGTGTTGTTACTTTGTTATTTTTTGTAAAACCTCTTTGAGCCTCAGTTGCCTAATAGCTAATGTGGGGCTAATGTCTGTCTTATTGATGTTTGATAATTTTTAGCTTATTATTATTATTATTCCAGAAGATGGGAAGAGATGTGCACAATATCTGGGAACTCACAGCCTCTCTTGCTGTCTGGGTGAGAAGAATGACGATAGCTCCAGCGTCATCACATGAAAATGGCTCTTGGAATAGTACCTGACACTTAGAAAACACCTTAGTATTAGCTTTCATTAGTTTTACTATTATTACTGTTTTGATTTCCTAAGATCCTTGGGCATCATCTGGAGATGTTGCCAGAGTTGCGTTGTATTGATTTGGAACTGGAATTCGGTGGGGGCTAAAAAAGCAAAGGAAGTGGCAACAGCTGTTTGTAGTTAGATTTTTGCAATACTTTCTTCTCAAATTAATTCCTCAGATGCAACCATAAAAGGAAGAACCCTAGAGCTTTCTGCCATAATAGAACCCAGTGCCTCTCTCCACATGACTATTTTCATTTCATTTATTGATCCTTTGGACCCAGAGACATTTCTTCCCATCCCCTGCATCTGGACCATTGCATCATCCAAAGCATTAGATCACAGAGTCACCTGCTACACAAATGTGTCCTTGAAACATGGGTGTCTTTGAACCCAAGAAGCTTGCTGGTCAAGCAATTTCAACAATAGTTTTTAATGATGTAAGTGGTTCCTTTTTTATTTTTATTTTTTTGATGAGGATTCAAATATTGTAGGCTATTAATGAAGTTCCAAGCTTTTCTTCAAAAGAAAAGAAATATCAGAAAACTCCAACCTAAGAAATGAATCCACTTGGTATGCATGATTGAGCCATGTCTGGTTAATTAAATTAGTAGGTTCTCTACATGATCTGCATAAGGCTCCTTTCTGACATCAGCAGGTTTTTGTCTATGTTCATCCTTTTCATGCACTGCTTAAATATGGTTCCTGGATTGTGTTTCATGTCCCTGAGGCATGTAGTCCAGGGGGAAGGAGCCAGAACTCTGATTCTCAGTCTGGCATGGAAGGGAATGCTTCAGTTTATTTTAAACATTAACCACCCAATGGTACAGTAATTTGTTTCTGGATTTTAGCACATTGGTTGTTTTCTAATACCTTTTTTGAGAATTTGGAGAATTCATTCTTTTTTTTCCCCTCCTTGGATTTACATGGAGATTCAGAATATCTTTGGAGAGCTGAAGAAGACATTGATGGTAACAATGTGGGATCAACAACATCTCCACGGGCCAGCACCTTCAAGCGCATGTTAGAAATAGAGCCACATTGGTGAGAACTTTCTCTCGACTCCCAAGGATCAATTCTCCAGGTGCATCTCTGTCCTGAAGAGAAGTTCAAATCAAAGGCAGAATAGAATTCATAATGAACGCTTGGTGATGTCCATTTCCGAAGCCGGTGTGTGAAATGTGGAGAGCTTGTTTCTCACATCATGCAAGGGCCAGAATCAGGCCAGCAGGAAGTGGGGTGTGGGTCCTAAGGCAGGCAGAGACGGGTGGAAAGGATAGATGAGGGAGAGTCATATTTGTGAGAACTAGAAGTAGGTTCAGGGCAAGAATCCCAGAAACCCAGAAGGAATGGGCCAAAATGTGGACTTTCTAGAGAGATGAATGTGTCCATTTCTTCCTTTTGTGCATCCCTGAGTCTCCCGTGTGTAGCACAGCAATTGTGTAAATCAATTTGTAATGGAAAGAACAAGCTCAAAAGAAGACATATGACAAGGAGCTTGGAAAGGACAAACTCTTCCATTGAGAAAGTCAGTCCTTCTCTAGAATTTGTTGTAGATGCCCTGAGCTAATGAGAACTTTACATATAATTTCCCAGTTTAACTTTTTTCCTTTGGACTAGGTCTACTTTTGGTTGCTCATAAAAGGGAGCTGATCTTGGCTTCACATATCCCAAGCAGACACCTTGTAAAGATCTCCTGGTGTCTCATGGTCAGAAAGTTCTTCCTACAGTCTAGACCATGTTTCCCTTGCTATATCTTAAGTTTCTATCCTTCTTGAATTGCCCTCATTCTTTTCTCCTGGATCTGGATCTCCTTATCTTCTCTTTTGTAAGGCCAATACTAATTACTTCAGTTCTTTTCCAAGGAGATGATTTCTCCCAAACCTTGTGTCATTTTTGAGTATGTCTCTATACCCACATAGGTATTTTTGTGGCTAGAAGGAGAGTCCTTCTGGGATGGTATTTTTACCCCCGGGTGGATCTGTGCTGTGAATAACCTGAGCCATTCTGGAACCATCCCCAGACCGGGCAGGTGGCAGCCCCATTTGCTCTTTCCTAAGCGCCAAGGCAGAGAAGCAACTCTGGCTCCTTCTCTCTGGACCGCGTGCCTCCGGAACACGAAACTCAGTCGCAGACACCATATTTAAACAGAGCAGGGAAAGGACGAAAATAGACCAAAAACCTGTCCATGTGGGCCAGGAAAGCTGCATTTCCAATATGCTGTTAGCGAGACCCTGCTGAGATTCACACAGCAAGTAGTCAGGGTAGAACCTGGGTGGGGAGCAGAATGGTCACCCTGAGATTCATTCCAGGGCATTGGCATGCTGGGTTTGTGTGAGGGGCAGGGTCTGGGGCAGGGATGAGTGAGACAAGGCCTTTCCCTAGAGTATGGGGCAGTATGACTTAGACAACTAAAACTATTAGAAAGAACACAAGAGCCCATGGAATTCAGGGCTGGGTTTTATGGTCTAGAGTAGTGGTTGATAAACTTTTTAAGCTAAGGAATTCTTCAGATAAAGTTTTGGAAAGTCAGTAGGTAAAAACATCCAAGGATGACTGCTGTGCTTTTTCCTGTGGTACGACCATTGTGGGTAAGGCTGAAAGATAAGAACAAAGTGCAGTCATGGGAAGTCACCTCTCCAAAAGGCTTCTAGGTTTGTGTCAGCTCAGACAATCAGCCTGGCCATTCTTCTCTCTCCCCGATAAAATGACCAGGAGAGTGGAAATTGCTGTTAGGGAAGGATATATGCATGAACTCTCCCTGTCCATCCCTGAGAGGTGCAGAAGATGGACCCCCACCTTTGTCCATGGGACTTCTAGCTGTCTGTGGTCTGCTGATGATAGCAGGAGATGCTGGCTTGCAGACACTATAGCATCTGAGGAACATAGTTGATGTTTGAAACTGTGGACAAAATTACAATGATATAATACCAAGGGATGTTGCTTGGACATCACTTCCTGTCATTAGGACAGGTTGGTGTTCCCATCCAATCTTAGTGAGACCAGAGACAGTGAATTAGAATAACAGCTGTGAACTAGGGGATTGCAGAAAGTCTTCCAAGCCAAATAAGGATCTGATAGTCTTTCCCTTGTTCACTCCTCAACACTGGAGGAGATGGTACACAGAGGGGGAAGGGGTAGGCCAGCCCTTCTTCTTTCTGTTCTTTACTCCTGTAGTTGAGCTCTAGTCTAGACCTGGACAGAAGAGGAGGCAGAGGTTTAAATTAGATATGAGAGAAACAGTAGCCCAGTGGTCGAGCATGTGCTTATCAGGCTCAGGGATTCAATCCTTAGCACCAGCCCCTACCACCAAATAGATGTGAGAATGGAGTTGTAAGATAGACAGATACAATCCCTGATGGACTGGAGAGAAGGACATGTGGATCCATAGGGAGAAGGTAGTCCCGGGAAGGGAAAGTTCTAGGCTTGCTTAGGAAGGGAGGCTATTAGGAATCACTTTCCCCATTCCCTATCTTGGCCTAAGGCTGACATTGACTTTACATGAATCAACTTCACTTTGCCCTAGTGAAATAATTCAGAGGGCAAACCAAAGGCCACTGTTTGCATTTAATGGACCATCTGGTGGACTAGCAGGAAGACCTGGTCCTCTGGTTAATTGTGGCCAGAATTTAAGACTTATGTTGAGTAAAGGTCAATTCGAATTCAATTCAATTCCAATTTCAGCTTCAAGTCACATTGCTTGTGTACCTACTGTTGTAGGTCCTGTGCTGGGTTCTTTCAAAGGCAAGAATATAAGAAAAGAAGAATAGGATAAGAAAGACTGCATCTACTCTTAGTGCCATGTCTTTGCTAATATTTCCTCACTCAATTCCTTCTTGCCCACCTCTAGCCAAGGTCACACACATATTCCACTCTTCCAAGAAACCCTTTCACATCACTTGTCATGGGACTCCACCCCTTTTCCATGTCTTAGTGATCTATGTCACTCAATGAAGCCCCTTAATATGGTCTTGTTCATCTTAATCAGCTCAAGAACCACAAAGGCTTGCTTTCAAGAGCAGATGTGCCATGTCCTGAAGTCAGTAAAACCTCAGCATCTTGGTAAGGTCGGGTACTAAAGCATCCCAGAAGGCTTCTGATACGGAAGACAATCTCCCCCTTTTTTGTAGCTGTGGTCTTTTGGGGTCTTGGCTTTCAGAAGCTTGGGAGACATCATTGCCCACATAGGGTAGCCACAGGAGGGACAGCAGGCAATGTTCTAGGCCAAGCTTGACTCAAAATTCAAGAAGCAAATGTTCCATGGGAGAGAAAACAAAAGCATCCAGCCTCTTAAGGCCTGGGCCAAATTGTCACTTCTGCCATATGCCATTTGTCCCACCAGGTTCCTACCAATATCAAAGGAAGGGAAGTTAGATTCTACCACTTGATGGGAGGAGTATCAATGATTGTGGCCACCTTTAATCTACTGCACCTTGATAAAAAATAAAATCCTGTTCAGAACCCAGGTATGAAGAACAGGGCCTGGTATGTAAAATAGGGAGACTGAGAGAATCCTGTTTTGGTCTCTTCTTTTAATCTCTCTTCACAGATAACTTTGGAGTTTGAAAGCTATGACAAGTGTGTGGTATGTGGGAATAACAACAACAAAGAGACTACTATATTCTTGGGGGTAATTTCCTCCAGATAGTGTTCCATCTAAGGATTTGTTCTGTCAGTGGATATGATTTACCCTTTGGGTTTGTCCTTTGGTCATTGTGAATGCCTTTCTCGGCCCAGGCTGTGGGGGCACCTAAAAGCCAACTCAAGTCAAAGAATCTCCACGTGGAGGAAACTAGATCCTTCGGGCACTCTGGAGTCTGCCCTCCCATTATCATCCCCTGGGCCCTGCCAGGTTGCACCTCCCTTCACAGCCTGGAGCAGAGGACCTTATCTATAGAGCCCTGCCCTCTTTTGTTTGAGATTCTGAGCAGGTGTTATCTGAAAACAAGCAGGTGTTTGTAGAAATGTGACCTTGTGCCCTGGTTACTGACCTGCCTTTATGTTCTAGTGACTCAGTTTTCCTTGAATGGAGTTGGTTTCTACTTATGAAATGACTGTGAGGCCACAGTGACCAACTTGGGAACCACCATCATCTATGTGGGCACTTCCCCATCATAAGCAGAGAAATTACTGAGTGTATGTGGTTCCTTCCTACCAGAGATGCAGTCACTCCTTGTCACCAGCAAGCTCATTTACAACAAGAAGAAGCAAATACAGTAAGCCCATGTCACATTTGCTTCCTTAAAGAAGGTTATGCCTCTTGGAAAACAGAGGGTACCTAGTTCCAATAGTTCTTTTGATCTCAGGCTGGAAGAACAAGTTCACTTCATCCTGGGAACTTACTGGGCATTTCTGAAAATCTTTGGCAGATAGGAAATAATTTGGAATAGAGAACCATCTTGGGGAAGACAGTGAGCTACTTTAAACTGTACTGACTGTAGGATGTAAGTCAGCATTTTATGATTCCTCATATATCCATTCTGCTAATGCCTGTGGAGAAGTGTACATGTGTGTGTATTTGTGTATGTGTGTATGTGTGTATATGCACACTTCTGGACCTCCATGCAGAGTTAATGAATTAATATCCAGCATTCCCAGGTCCTTAAAAGTGTGAGTTCACATTAAATCCAGAAATAGGAAGTGTCTATCTGTAAATACTAAGTTCAGCATAGATATTTGAATACACATAGCTGTATAACCAAACTGACAAAATTATATGTTGGAGCAATTTTCTAGAAATATACCATTGATGCTAATGTTATCACAAGTTTATAAAGTTGGGCATTAGTCTCGTCCTGCAGGCTCTGTGCAACCACACAAAATATGGCGATTAACTCAAAAGCCAGTGCAACTATAGGTAGAAGATTGCCCCTAATTAGATGCTGAGTTAATTTCAGAATTTTGTGCAGGGCTTACCCAGATGTATGACCCTGTACCTCCTTCAGAGGGTCAGAATTCAGACAAGGATCTTCCTCCATGTGTACTGGTAGTGGTAGAAAACAATGGAGACACTCAAGTCCAGATGGGCAATGAACTTACGGGAGTGGGATGAACTGGGCTGTTCCATGACCCCTTCCCATGGTTCCTGGTTTCCTCATGAATTCCCCTTCTTACAAGTTAGCCAAGAAAGCACAAAGACAGAGACACCTGCATTTCGATTGGTGGCAGATCTTTAAAAGGATTTCTACATACTTACCTAAGATGTACCATAGTTTATTGATATGATTTCTCTAGGTCTCTTCTGGGTTATTCTTGCCCCTTAGGAATCTAGTTTTGATTGAGAGCTGATAGGGGCTTTCACTGATCTTTCTGACTTTCTGCTGCATGCTTTCTCTACCTAAGATTATAGAAAAGCACTCCCTGAACTCTTTCCCTCAAAGACAGTAGTCTACCGGACTCTCCCTGTTGTGTGGCAGAGGGGTTGGGGAGAAAAGGAAGCAGCATTGAACAGGAAGCACTGGGGTTTTCAATAGAGCACAGTGCTGAACAGAAAGACCCCCTTTAGCAATCTCTGGAAACAGAATGAGCTTTTTTGAAATATAAGTGGCCCTGAAAAAAACACAAGCAGATTCTGCAATATCTATTTAGGGCATCCGGGAATGCCACATAATAGGAACTTGAGCACACCTGATGGTAACCATATGGCAGGCTCTGATGACTGACAATAGGTAGAGGCTGCAGTAATTAATGAAAATGAGATGCCATTTGTGGCCCCCACAATGAGAGGCTGAAGATGAAGGCAGTCTCTTTGCAAAGGCTGGATGTGCCCAGGGATGTTTCTAGATTGGGACTGAGTGGGCCCATGTCTCTACTGTGAACAGGTGTGAGAAAAATGATGTGGTGGGAGGAAGGGCTTGGTTCCGGCCAGAGAATTACCATCATTCCTGGGGCTGCAGTTGGGAAAGTGAGCTTTCAGTTTCCCCTGGCTGATTTTGCAGCACTAAACTCTGTACTGTGCTGGAATTTTTAGTTTGATGTGGGAGAGATTCCAGGTACAAATCCAGTTAGTTGGTCTGGTAGAAGTACAGGACTCCATTGTTTGAGGACTCGCATGTGCTGCATGTGGTTCTGACTTTTCTGGATTTTAGGGCTTAGTGCCTCCATTTACCACCTTGGGGATGACTGTGCACATCTCTGGGTCAGAGTATACCAAGGTTTGCCTAGCCTCAGGAAAAAGAAAAGGAGGGATGCCATGCTTCATTGTTTTAATACTTCTTTCCTGGATGTCCTGGATGTGGGGGTGGGATGGAGGATGGGAGCTAGCTAGGGAGAAGGGGGCCATGAGGAGATTCCAGAGAGACTGATTGATCTTGTCAAAAAGAATAAAGGTATCCACTCCCCAGTACCCCCCTTCAGCACATGGGCATGTGGGATTGAGGCGGTCACTGTGAAGTCTTGCGGTTAGGCGTTCCAAAAAGAAGTTTCTTCATGATTCCTGATTGCTTAGGACAGATATAAGCAATACCAGCTGGGGCCCAGCAAGTCTGTCTCCAGCTTTATTGTTTCTGATTTATCAGTGGTGTGTCCGCCTAAAAGAGCTGATCTATCTGCCCTTTATTGCTAGCCTAGTTCGTAGCCAGATAGGAGAGTTGAACATTAACAAGTGAATTTGCTTTCAGTAGCTGTGTGTGTGAGTGTGTGTGTGTGTGTGTGTGTGTGTGTGTGTAGCAAGATCATGTCTTGCTCAGGGGCAAGTGACTCAAATTTTTACAAGAAGATTCCCATTCTTTTGTCTCTCTTCTTGGATTTTCCACAACATATTTGAAGCTGCCTCTTTTACCAGTGCCAGAGAGGATCCATAAGTCTGTTTTCTAAGAGTCCTTCGTAAGTGGTAGAAGCTCAGTTGGAGCCAGGCTAGAGGCACCAGGCACTGTGCATTGAAGAGACATTTCAAGTCATCCCTGGTGGACAATTTGCACTGTTCAGTGTTAAAAGGCTCTAGCGCAGTGATTCCAAGAACCCCCAGACCTCCTGCCTTGGCAGGCAGAGTTTACAAATGATGTGCTCCACTCAGCCTGCCTGGAGTTTCTGGCTTAAATGGCTGGCAGAGTAAAAGTGAAGAGTCAGAACCCTCCAGCTGTGGAAAGGGAAAGGTTTTACTATTGAGTGGAAAATAATCATTGAGGTTAACTCTTCCTGGATTGACCATGCAGACGGAGAGACTGCTCTGATGTGAGGCGGAATGAGAAACTTCTGGGATTCTTCTGCCAGGGGGAGGGGCAGATGGAAATAGAAGATGAATAATTTATGATTGACCAATCTGCAGTTTGGCCCATTCATTTATTTTTTTGGAAGAAATAGATAATATCCTGCAATGCTACCCTGGAGGACTTTGGATAGAAGTTTGGTTTCTACAGTTTATTAAAAAAATTATATATGTATATATGTGTGTGTGTGTGTGTGTGTGCATATATAAGTACACACACATATATATGCACACATGTATGGTTAAATATATTAACCATGTAAAATATAATTAAATAATATATTTAAATATATTTATATATCTATATATTTTAATCTATATATTTATAGTTATTTCCTTCTGTGCTTCCTCAAAGACAGGTTACTGTGACCAGGGGCAGCAGAAGGACAACAGGTCAATACACAATTGTACAGGAACCAGTTCTTACCATGGGGATTTGCCATTTCGGGTGTGAGCCCTGGTTCTGGGTGTGGGGAGCCAAGAGATCTGATCGCCCTCCTCTGTTGGAGATGAAAAACCAGATTCTGATTTCATCGAGGATCCAGGATACATCAGGGCAGCAGAGGAGAGTATCTGACAAATTCTCCCTCTGCCATGTCTAGTGAATAGCATCTGCTGTCTTGTGGATGGAAAAACATCACAAAGAATTTTTAACAGTTTTATACAATTCCTGAAGCCTGGTCCATGGCCAAGGCACATTAACTTTCTGAATTTTAGAAGATATTTTTCTCCATCAGATTTAGGGCAAATTATTATAGCATTCTCAAATATGTATTTTTTTTTTTTTTAGGAAACCAAACATTAAAAACAAACTCCCCAAACTAGTGGTATTCTATTATCTCCTCAGATTATTTATAAAGGTACTATAGAAAATGTGCATCCCAATTTGGTTCAATCAGAAATATGTGTGTGTGCGAATAGAGAGAGCTTTACATATTTAAACCAGAGATTCTTTCTTTCCAAAAGGTGGAAGGACGCTGCCTTTAGCACCTTTCCTGCTAGAAAGAATTGAACATTTGGTTTTATCAGACACCAGCATGGTAATGAAGCTATTTTGATAGAAATAGCCTCATTACTATTCATTTTTGCTGGCTCCTAACTAATTCTTGAACCAAGGTTCTATTTTTTCCCCCCAGAGGAAAATAGGCACCATAAGCAAAATAAGAAGATACTTTTAGTCTCTGATGCTAATGAAAAACTCAGACAGATCCCACCCAAGGAGCCGTTGTGGAGGCCTCTGCCTCTGTCTGAAATGACTTTCCACCTTGCCAGGCTGTGTGTAGGTCTGGTCCTTCCTCCTCACACTCTTTCCCTGAAAGATGCTACCATTGGCTTCCTTCCAAAGTTAACATTCATCTTGTATTTGGAGCATTCTCACCTACCTGTTCTTAGCAGGCTGGGATGAGGAGGATCTTGCTCTGGGATTGAAGAGAACCTGGCTTCAGTTCTAGTTCTTCTCCTACCTGTGTGACCTTGAGCATGACATTGAACCACTCTGTGCCATTCTGCATTTAACAAGGGGTTTGGCTAGGTGGTGTCTCCTAGATTCCTTCTAGTTATAATATTCTATATTGATCATTTTCCCTTTCTTCCATTTTAAAATAAACTATTTTAGAATAGTTTTAGACTTACAGAAAAGGTGCAAAGACAGTACAGAAAAACCCTGTGTGTCTCATTCGATTTCCCCTATGAATAACATCCTACATTTCTATAGTTCATTTATCATAAGTAAGGTACCGGTTCAGATACATCCCTGCCTAATAAAGTCTAGAGCTTTTTTAGATTTCACTAGTTTCCCATATTGTCCTTTTTCCATTGCAGGATCCCATCCAAGCTACCATTTAGTTGTCATATCTCCTTAGTCTCCTCAAATCCTTGACAATCTCTCAAATTTTCCTTGTTTTTGATGACCTTGACAGTTTTGAGGAGTGCTGTCAGATATTTTGTAGAATGTCTCTCAATTTGGGTTTGCTTGATGTTTTTCTCACAATTAGACTTGGGTAATGTTTTTAGGAGGAAGATCTTAGAGATGAAGTGCCTCTCCTCATGTCATACTAAGGGTATACACTGTCAAGCAATGATCACCTGGCCAATGTATTGTTCACCAGATTTCTCCACTGTAAAACCACCTTCTCTTTCCATACTCTAGTTTTTGGAAGCAAATCACTAAGGGGGCAGCCCATACCCAAGATTGGTGGGGTGGAGGTGGAGGGAGTTAGGATCCACCCTACAGAGGGGTATCTATGTAAATTATTCAGAATTCTTTTGTAAGAGATATTTATCTCTTTTCCCCAAGTATTTATTTAATGATTTATTTATGTCAGGTGTGACCTTGTGGATGTTTATCTTATACTTTGGATTATAATATGACATGATGTTATTTTATTTCTTGAATTGTTCAAGTTTTGGCCATTGGAGTTATTTTAAGTTGGCTTCTGGGTCCCTTTGATATGTCCCCCATATTTTGTTTTGCAGTAACTCATCAATTTTTTTACCTGTTGTGATTAATTAATTTATTCAGCGTATTAAACAAATGAAGTTTAATAAACAAATGAACCAATCTTATGTCAAAAACCAATTTTTTTTGGTTATATTGCACTGAGTCTAGGACGGCTATGTCTTTACTCGGTTCTGTGCCCACTGCTTATGACCCTCAGGCTCATTATGCATGTGTCTTATTCTTTTGGTGACGAGCCAAATTGTTAGCTGCAAATTATTTGCCCTAAGTTTCCTAGTCCTAGAATTAGTCCCATGTAGAGCAGAGGCCACACTGTTGGTGAGGTTGTTTGATGCTTGAGCAGCAGGGATGCTTGTGGTGACCGCGTTCCCTTGTAGCAGCAACCATCTAGATAATTTCAGGGGCCCGCTACCTAGAAACTCAAGCATCAATTAATTAAGGAAAGGCAGTGTTATTTCAGCACTGAGTGAAGAGTCGAGTTGTCAAACTAAAAAACCAAGGAGTCAAAATATCATACCTGGTTCCTTGTGTCTCTTGAACAATTGTGTTGAGAACCAAGATCTAGGTATACTAAAGAGAAGGGGATACCTATAATCAAAATTGAAAGTACCTTCATTTATAAAATTATTTACTAAATTGAATACTCTTAACCTAAAATGAATTAAAGTTATTTGGATCCATATATATATTTATATATATTCTTTTTCATAAGCGCTTTGTTCTTTGTGACGTCACACTGGACAGACGAACAAACATACAAAACATATATTTGTGACGTCACATTAACATGAAATGTAGACAAATGTACAGACATAAAGACATGTATAAAAAGAAAAAAAATACAATTGTGTGCACACTAAAGAGAGATCTCCTCATCCCGGCCGGGAGGAATGACTCTTGAGTTGTGAAACATTTTGAAGGATACTTTTGAGGGAGTCATTCTATATCTTCATCTTGGTCTTCTTGATTTTGTAACTTTTTTATTAATCTTGATTCCTCAACAACTACATCTTGATCATTTTGATGTGGTACCTGCTTTATTAATCTAGATGGTATCCATATTGGAGAGGATTCGTCTTTTGGAAAAACACAAACAGATCCTCTCCCCCAAATTAATACTGGATCTGGACCCTTCCATGTACCTGAAAGAACATCCTTCCAGTAAACCAAGGGTTTATGTTGTTGGTGTGGGATTCCAATGTCTGTCTCCAGCAGAATAACCATTAGAGTCTAAAGTTAAAAAATTTAAGGTAAACAGGGCAACTGCCAATCTGTCTTTAGGACTTTTTCCAATTTCCTTCTTTTTGTTTTAATAACATAATTTTCAGTGTGCGGTTTGCTCTTTCAATAATGCCCTGACCTGAGGATTGTATGGATGCCTGTTTTATGGGATATGTTGAATTTTGCGCAAAACTGTTTGAAAGATGAGGACGTATATGCGGGGCCATTATCTGTTTTTAAGCATTTTGGGGATGCCCAATGCAGCAAAAGCTTGTAAACAATGAGATGTGACATCTTTAACTTTTTCTCCAGAATGTAAGGAAGCAAAAATCATGCCTGAACATGTATCTATGGTTACATGAATAAATCGCAATTTTCCAAAGCTTGGCTCATGAGTAACATCCATCTGCCACAAATGATTGGGCATTAATCCTCTAGGGTTAACACCAAAATGAGGATTGGGCAAATGTGTCATACAAGATTTACAATCTTTTACAATTGTTCTGGCTTGCTCTTTTGTGATTTTAAACCTACGTTGCAAGGTGGTGCTGTTGACGTGAAACTGGGAATGAAATAAAGTAGCTTGTTGTAGTGCTGAAAGTATAAATATTGTTTTTGTAAGTTCATCAGCCTTTTGATTACCTTCATGGAGGGGGCCAGGCAAATTAGTATGTGCTCTAATATGGCCTACGAATAGAGGTTCTTTTCTTGCCCACAAAAGTTTTTGTATTTGATAAAACAATTTAAAAGCTGGAGTATGAGGTGCTATTGGTCCTGCTAACTCTAATTTTGGGACGGCTTTGTACAATATAGTGGCTATCTGACAAAATGTTTATGGGCTGGTCTCTAAAATTTTCCAGAGCTCTTACCACAGCTTCCAATTCCACTAGTTGAGCTGATTTGTGTGCAGTTATGTAAGTCATATTTTCTTTTGTAGTGACTATTGCAGCAGTACCATTTGAGGACCCATCTGTAAATACATTAAATGCCTTAGGAATAGGTTGATTTTTTATTACCTGTGGAAATATAATAGGATGATTAATACAAAAAGATAATATAGGAGACTTAGGAAGGTGATTATCAAAATTTGCAGAGGGTAGAGCATCTAGCTATAGCCCAGTCATTATCGTTGAAGCATAAATATTCAATCTGTGACGATGAATAGGGAGTAATAATAGTAGCAGGGTGAATGCCAAATATTTTAGTAGAAGTTTTAAGTCCTTGAAGAATAAGTTTAGCCACCATGGTGGTATAAGATTCAATTATACTTTTAGGAGAGACAGGCAAATGTATCCATAATAAAGGCCCTTGTTGCCAAAATACTCCTGTGGGTGTATATTGTGAAGAAATAATAATCAACATCAGCGGTTGAGTTAAATCAAATCTGTCACAATGAGCTCCTTCAATGGCTTTTTCTACTAACTTTAAAGCTTTCCTAGCATCTGGAGTCAGTGTTCGCGGTGAGGATGGATCAGGGTCCCCTCGAAGGATATCAAATAAAGGTTTTAATTGGCCAGTAGTGAGGTTTAGTGTAGGGCGAAGCCAATTAATGTCACCAAGCAGTTTTTGGAAATCATTGAGGGTGGTTAAATGTTCTTTATTTATTAAAATTTTTTTGGGGTCTAACAAAAGTATCCATGATTTTAAATCCTAAATATAATATGGGAGATCTAGTTTGAACTTTTTCTTCTGCTATATATAATCCGTATTTTTTGAAATTTTCTACCATGTCACTGAATATATTAAATAAGATTTTTTGATTAGGGTGGGCCAGTAAAATATCATCCATGTAATGTAGACACATGAGGTTTGGATAGTTATTTTTAATGGGTTGGATAGCTTGTCCACATATATTTGGCATATGGTGGGGCTATTAGCCATTCCCTGTGGTAAAACCTTCCATTGATATCTCTGATCAGGGCCATTATTGTTAATAGAAGGAACTGAAAAAGCAAACCTGGGGGCATCCAGAGGATGTAGGGGAATAGAAAAGAAGCAATCCTTTATATCAAGACTATATAACATGGAAACTTTTTGGAATAGCTACAGGATTCGGAAGTCCAGGTTGAGTAGGGCCCATGACTTGCATGGTTTTATTAATTTGTCTAAGATCATGTAATAATCGCCATTTTCCTGATTTTTTCTTGATCACAAATATGGGGGAATTCCAGGGAGAGGTGGAAGGTTCTATATGTCCTGCTTCTAATTGTTCCTGAACTAGTAGGTGGGCCGCTTGTAATTTTCTCTTTAGATAGGGGCCACTGAGGGACCCACACTGGCTTATCAAGAAAGCCATGGTATTTTTAAAATTATTTTCTCAGTGGCCCCGAAGAAAAAATGTCTTTTTCCTATATGATAATGATTTCTTTTAGGGTTACGCTTACCCTGTACTTTTTGATAATAATTTCTTTCAGGGTTAAGACTACCCTGTATATTTTCACATTTAACACCTGCAGGTTTGGTTGCATAGGTGTACTCCCATTTGTTGTAAAATATCTCTTCCCCATAAAGTAACTGGTAGGTTAGGTAAAACATAAGGCTGAAACGTTCCTTTATGTCCTTCATCATCCTCCCATTTTAAAATTACTGCACTTTTTTCTGGGAGGTTATTATATCCCAAGCCTCTTAAACTGGTTGAAGCTTTTTGCAGAGGCCAGTGTTTGGGCCATTGTCGTAAATTAATGATGGAGGAATCAGCTCCAGTATCTATAAGTCCCTCCATTTCTATTCCTTGGATTCTTATTTTACACATAGGCCTCCTAGTACAGTCTCGACCCAGCAAGCCATGGGACTCGAATCAGTGGAACAAAATCTTGTATTGTTCCCTTTTTGAGGCATACTCATTTTAAATGAATTATGTAAATTTGGAAGGGAGAAGCTGCTGAGCAATTTTATCTCCTTGATTAACAGAACTTATACTTTGGGGTGAGCTAAGCATTATTTTTATTTCCCTTTGTAGTCTGAGTTTATTACACCTGGGGTCACTTGCAAACCTAATAAGCTTTGAGGACTTCGCCCGATAATAAGTCCTACAGTCCCTGAGGGAAGAGGTCCCTGACTCCTGTGGGAATCAGTTGAACCCCCATTTCAGGTGTTAACACTATTCGGGCGGTGGAAACAGAGGTCTAATCCTGCATTTCTTCCTGTTCCTCTGGTGAGGGAGTGGATGGGTAGTAGGGATTGTGTCGGGGAAGCATCTGAGTGGATGCTTGAGGATACTCCTTCTGCAATGCCCGTACATTTGTGGGCCCCGGGGCATTGGGCCCCGTTTGCCCCGTTTTTTGAATTCCTGAACAAAGGATTTCCATGGATGTCAAATTTTGAATAACATTTATTGGCCCAATGATTTCCCTTTTTACACCTGGGGCAGCAACCTGGAGCACGGTATGAATTTGGTCTTATTTCTCTTTTGGGATTTTGCCTAGAATAGCCTGATTGGCTATGATAATTTTTCCTGGAATATCCTGATTGATTTATAGTGTCTAGGTTGAGTCCTTGTGAAATTCTGAGGGGCAGCATCTCTAACAGCTGCTGCAATCATATTCCCTGTGACAAAGGCATCATTTATATCTTTACATAGTTGTATATATATGGAAAGATCCTTTTTATTTCTCCATGGCCTGATGGCTTCCTGGCAAAATTTATTAGCGTTTTCATATGCTAATTAAACAAACTAATGGCATAACTTGATCAACGTCTCCAAAAACTCTACCTGCAGTTCTCAAAAGTCGATCAGCAAATTCAGCATATGGTTCATTAGGTCCTTGAATTACTTTGGACAAGCTACCTTGTAGATCCCCAGGTCCTTGTACAGTTTTCCATGCCTTTAAGGCAGCTGCGTTTATCTGAGCATATACTCCTGGGGTATAATATTTTTGAACCTGTACGTCTGCGAATGGCCCTTCTCCTGTGAGCATTTCTATATTATGGTCTCCAAACCCTGCATCTGCATTTATTTTAGCTGTTTCTATACAAAGTTCTTGAAATTGTGATCGCCAAACCAAGTATTGTCCCCCACTTAATGTTGCTTTACATAGACGTTTCCAGTCTGAGGGGGTTAAGCTAAAGGTGTTAAGGGACTCCAGTATACTCAACGTGAAAGGAGCTTGGGGTCCATATGTCATTACTGCCTCTTTGAGAATTTTTATTGTTTTGAAATCTACTGACTGGTGGCCCCTCTCTCCATTTTCATATTCAAATACTGGCAGTTCCCAACGTATCTGTGAGTTACCCTCAAGAGCACATAAGCGCTCAGAAAGACTTTTTATTTCTATTTCTAGGGTATGCAAACGCCTAGTGATACCCTTCATATTTTCTGTAATAGATTCCACCCATGGGGGAGTGGAGGACATAGGTTCCTCCACTTGATGGTCCCTTATCTTGGTCTTCCTTAATTTCCTTTTGTTCATTTTTTCAGAATCACTTTTACTTAATTCCTCCTCACTACTACTACTCTCATTGGTCCTAACTGACTCAGTAACATCCTGAGTCCCGGATTCAATTGAGAGCATGTATCCTTGAACTATCTCTAATAAATCTTGAATAGCTTTAGCAGCTCGGATCTTTGTCATTTTTGAGCCCGCACTGATACTATCCTTACTGGCCCTAACTGACTCAGCCGAGGCCAAGCTTTCATGATCACTTTCATTTTTTTCCAAATTCTCCTCACTAATAACTGACTCAGCTATATCAAAGAATCCATCAAGAGCCTTGTACACTTGGGTCTTAGTTATTTTCGAACCCATTTTAACCGCTCTGACTAGAGACTCCTGCGAGGTTCCTCAGTTCTTACCTGCCGTGTCGATTCCCCGTCCGGGCCACCACCTGTAGTCGCCTGAAGCGATGGCCGCTTGGAGCAAAGAAGCCGCGGGAAGAAGTTTTGAGACGAACTGGAAACAAACAGCTCTTTATTCTGGCAACTTTTCTCCCTGGCTCTAACTACACCCCCGACACGCCGTCCACGCTCCTCTAACCTCCAAAATGGCGCAGACCTCCTCCGCAATCTCGCTCAAGTCCCTCGAGATCTCCGGCCAAGTCTCGCAAGATCCCGGGCCAAGTACGGAAGGCGCCAATGCCCAAACATGTCCAAAGCCAAAGCCCGTAGTCCACCGCAATTTAAGCCATCTCCCCAAACAGGGCTCCTGCAGGTCCCTTTGATATGTCCCCATATTTTGTTTTGCAGTCACTTCTTTACTTTCTGGCACTGCTTATACCTCAGGCTCATTATGCATATTCCCTGCCCTAGTCCTAGAATTAGCCATTTTCCCAAGGAGACCTGGTTCCTTGTGTTGAACAATTGTGTTGAGAACCAAGATCTAGGTACTGGGTGTGACTTTTCAGTTTTGAAAATTAACTTTTATGTATATATAACTATGTCCTGTTAATCATACAAAGAGAGGTATATGATGCCCTCACCCCAAGATTAATATAGCTCAATCTCATACAAAAGAGTCTATAATTAATTATTAGAGTGAATACTATTTTGGTTAAAATAAAAAGCAAATTGAGGTTCTCATCAAAAGGAGCAACAGGTTTAGCTCAAATAATTGTAAAACACTTCTTGCTTTCATTTTTCATGCTTTCCAGTTGTTATTTATTCACATCTGGTTAGTATAACATGGATATGGACATGTTAATTTATTTACATGGATATGTTGATAGTCTTTATAAATGCTGCTCATTTCAGACATGGTGTCCCTAATCCATGAAAATCTCCTTTCCTTCAGAAAGGGTAAATGTAAAGGGGACAGAAGTTTTGGGGGAAAGCTTCCTGGAAGAGGTGGCATTTGATCTGGTACTTAAGGGTAGAAATTGTTTTTTGGAGTACAGGAGGGATTCTTGTATGTCTTTTTGATTTAGTTTGTTTGGTGCTCCAATAACAGAATATCACAGGCTGAGTAATTCATAGTGAACAGAAATTTATTTCTAACAGTCCTTGAAGCTGAGAAGTCAGTGCACTCATAGTACTAGGACCTTATTGCTGTGTCATCCCATTATGGAAGGCAGAATGGCCAAGAAAGAGAGCAAAGTGGGGAGGGTGCTGAACTCATCTTTCAAAATGATACCAATCTCAACCATGAAGGTACAGCCACAGGTCTCAGGGTATGTTCCACTGGTCCCACTTCTTAATAATGTAAAATGGCAATTAAATTTCAACATGAATTTTGAAGGAGACAAATATTCAAACAGCATCAGGGTCCTAAAGGGCTTATTAAATGTAATTGTTCTTATGACCAGAAGTCTATCATTCTTATTACACTTGTGATGGGTTGCCCTAGTATTTAAAGATATGCCTCAAAATGTCCGCATTTACTTGAAATATCTCTACTGTTTTCTATATAGAGTGAGAGAGACAACTGAGTTTTTATAAAGTAGATCCCCTCAGCAATTATGGGTTATGTTTATTCAATGTCTGCTGGATACTTCAATGGCAGAGATTGGAGCCGATTGTATTTTCTATGCCTGGGATGACAACTGCATGCTTGGGCCCTCCAGGGGTGTTTTGGTGGCATTCTTTAACTCTTGTTTTGTGTGCAGAGCCTTGGAGAGTCTATAGAAATGGATTTTTGAGATGTTCTAAAATTTCCCCCTAGAACAGGGTAACCAAAGTGAACCAGGTCAGTACTTGTACAGGCTCTTTAATGGATGGAGTCTAGGATAAAGTGTTCATTAGCCTCAGCTGGGTCATCAACACATGAAAATGACCTTTCATCCAAACTCTTAGGTCAAGTGTGCTTATTTCAGACCCAGTGGTTTAGGTCTTTAAATGCTGTACTTTGTTTCTGTTCCAATAAAAATCACTAGAGTTTATCTGTTATCTTTTTTAAAGTGAAGTCTTGCTAGAGCAGATGTTTTCTTTATTCAGTAAGCTATTCCAAGTGAATTGAAACATTGACAGGACATAGGACTCAGGACATACATACATAAATGAATTTATGAACACCTTCCTTATACACTATAGTAGAAAACACAGGAAGTACAAATATTTTTCAACATACAAACTTTTTTACAGCATCGAAAGAGAGTTTTTAGCTGTAGGAAGTGGAAGAAGCTTTGTTTTAGACGATATTATATATAGAGCACTTAATTATATCCATCTCACAGCATAGATTCATGTAAACTTTGAGTCATCCATTGTCCCAAGAGAGACAGGAATGCACAGTAAAAGGATGAGAAAGAAGAGCTAGTCCAGAAAGCCACACACCACTGTAAGGACAGGCATCTACTGTACTTTAGGCTAGTAAAACCACACCAGGGTACCTTGGTATGATTTTGACTTGGGCAGCAGGGACAAATGGATGTCTGTGAAGAATTGTCTGTATCCCCCCTAGTTATGTTAAAAGTGTTTGGACAGAAGAGTTTTTTTTTTTTTTAATTTTTAAATTTTCCTCCTCCCATTATGGCAGCCCATCCCACAGAGGACCCCATCCAGTGCTTCTGCCTCACAGCTCCTGATGCCTCTTTCTCAGCAACCTCCACCTCTACTCCCCTTCAGCGACTGCTCCCACAGCCACGATTAGACCTTGCCATCAACTGGAGTTGCTCTGTTTTTGAAATCCTGAACTCTGAAATTCTCCTTTCTGACCACAACCTCTGATCCTTCTATCAGTCTCCACTCTTTCATGCCCTTGAAACACTTTCTTTGGTCTCATTGGGACTTCTGTCTCTTGACCTTTCCTTATGTTAGCAGTATACCACTCCCTCCTAGCTTCATCCCTCTCCCTACCCGTTCAAGCAACCATTTCAACCTTGCTCACAAGCATTCAGTTCTCTTGTGCCTTTGCTTCTTGTTTTATCTGTTTCTCCAACGTCTGGCTAATGAACTAGTGCTCTCTCTCTCACTCTCTCTCCTTTTCTCCCTGCCCCCTCTCTCTTCATTTGCTCCTCTCCCTGTCTCTTCATTTCTTGTCCTGGGCTTCTAAGCACTATGTAAGAAAATTTTCTGGCTTAGAATGGTCGATTTCATAAAAATCCAGGATTCCCAGCCTTGCCTAGGTGGTTGAGGCTGTTTTAGTAATCCCAGGGCTAGGGTCACTGTGCACACACATTGGGTACCTCGCTGGCTTGCAAAATTCCTTGAAGCCAACCTTGCATTTTTATGACCCTGAGAAGGAGAGCCTCCTTGAATTTTGTGTCTTCAGTGCCTCATTGGTCTCATCCTAGTTCTGACCCTGATATCCGCTCATCTTTCCTTACCTCTTTTCATGTGTCACTGGAAGTGGCCTTCATCACTTTCCTCAATTGTTCAGTTTGTGCACATATAAAAGATGACTTTCCTCTTTCAATAGAAAAATGCTGGGGAAACAGATTTGAATTCCCTCAACTTCTCTGAATCCTGCCACTCAGTGTATCCAGCCCTTGAGCTAAGATGTTCTTTCATCCCCTTCATCTTAAGATGTTCCACACTCTTCTACTCTTGCTCTTTGACATCACTTCACAAACGCTATAGGATCTTCAACCACCAATTATCTTCTTCCATTGTTGGATTAATTACCTATAAATATTATCAAATCTCTTATTTGCTTAAAGTAATGCTTTTCCTTAGCTTTGCCTTCCTCATGAACACACTGCAGTCTTCAGTGTGTGCAGAGTGGTTTAGATTCTTCCAAATTTCCCATTTGCTGCTCAGGGAGCTCAATCTGATATTTGATCTGACTTCTACTCATTGCTATATCACATACTCTCTTCGGGTCCCTGGGGATCTACCAATGGCCACACTCTAAGGTTCGTCTTCCCCAAACTCTCTATGGCACTGTCTCTTTGACACTGCTGTGCCTGAAGTTACAGCTTGTTTTAGTCAGCTTTTTCGCTGCTGTGACTAAAGGACCTGACCAGCACAATTAAAGAGGAGGAAGAGTTTATTTGAGGGCTCCCGGTTTCAGAGGTCTTAGTCCATAGAAAGCAGGCTCCATTCCTCAGGGCTCGAGGTAAGGCTGAACATCATGGTGGAAGAATGTTGCAGAGGGAAGCAACTTACATCATGGTGATCAGGAAGCAGAGGCAGAGACTCCATTCCACAGATACAAATATATATCCAAAGCCACGCCCTAATTCCCACCTCCTCCAGCCACTCCCTATCCCTTCAGTTACCACTCAGTTAATCCCTATCAGGGGATTGATTCACTGATTGGGTTAAGACTCTCACAACCCAATCATTTCTCCTCTGAACCTTCTTGCATTGTCTCACATGTGAGCTTTTGGGGGATACCTCACATCCAAATCTAACAGTTTTTTCCTTCTGGCTGTCCACTCACCTCTCTGATGCTTCTCTCCCTCAGTCGCCCCTTTTGGCGTCTCTCTCTTGCCTGGCCATTGCATGCAGCATGCTCCTAAGCACCCCTCCCCCAGTAGACTCCAGGCCATTTTTCACACCACACTCTGCTCTAGAGCCACGTCATTATTTCCAGCTGGGACTTTCCTGTGGCACTCCATACCCAGTTCTTCAAGCTGAATATTTCCAAACCCAAATTGTCTTTTCACTTTTTTTTTTTTTTAACATTTATTTTTTAGTTGTAGGTGGACACAATATCTTTGTTTTATTTTTATATGGTGCTGAGGATCGAACCCAGTGCTTCACGAATGCCAGGTGAGTGCTCTACCACTGAGCCCCAGCCCCAGCCCATCTTTTCACTCCTTTTTAAAAACTTTTTGCCTTCTCTCCTCTCCATTGAGCATATTCACCTGGTTAATCAAATTGAATCATTTTGGGATTTTTTTTCCTTCCTCTGCTTCTTATACCATCAGTGGAATCAATCTTGAAAATGTTTCCTACAATTGACGGATCCTCTTTCTACTGTTGATATCTTAGTTTAATTTCTCATTATTTTGTGATAAATTCAATAAACTCTAACTGATCATTTGACCTTGCCTGTAGCTCTTCTATTGCTAACATACCAGGCTCAATACTATAATTCCCTGATCAAAATCCTTTTGTGAGTTTCTGTGGACTACATGAAGCTTGAATCCAACTTCCTAAATGTGGTGTTCAGCATTTTTCACAATTTGCCTTCCCAGGATCATTCTCTTCCTCTTCTCTGTCAACTCTACATCCTCTGGACCTCCTGTAACATGGCTTACTAGCTGCTTAGCTGCTTTCTGAACACATTTTCATTTCCTAGAGCGTCTTTCCAATCTTCTATTTCTAGCCAACTTCTATTCATACTTCAAGACCTCTTTCAAATGTCACCTGCCTCAGGAGGCTTCCATTATCTCTTAGTTTTTTTCTCCTGGCTTATAATGACTTGCCCTAACCTTCTATTAAAGCATGTGATCACTGTGCTGGAGATATCTCTGGCTGCTCCATTAAGCTGTAGAGTCCTTACTCTCAGATTGAAGCCTTAGTCCCTTTAGTACCCCTTGCAACTAACAGAGCTTTACACATAGTAGGTATTAAAACTAGTTTCCTGAAAAAAAGAAATTGCTCCTACTGTGATACAAACTTCATAGGTGACCATGGGCAGTTGTTTATCTTGCTTGACCTCAGTTTTCACCTCTGTAAGAGAAGGGAGTTGGACTAGAGAGTCTCAGGTTAGACTCTGTGCTGGCAACCATTGGATTTTGGAGCTGCCTAAGAGGCCACTGGGGAACATAGAGATGAAGCTTATTTCAGAAGTATTAGAAGCACTGCAGAAAAAACCACTTGTGGGAAAGCAAGGAAAAGATGAGTCAAGAAAAGGGCAAGATAAAATGAGGAATCGTTAGGAAGAAAGAAGTTGTGGGAAATGTGTTTCTGTTGAATCTTGTGCCTTCAAAATCGTGTAATTTGTTAGTAACCATTTATGATGTGTCTGCTATGTGCAGGCTGTAGTACAGCATGTTGTGTTGGTCACAGTGCAAATTTAAGACATGATTACTGCCTTCAGTGAACACAGGCTCAAATCAATTAGAACCACAGATATATAAGATATTACAAACATGGTTCACCAATGTTTAATGTTAACGAATATCAGAAAAAGAAATCTTTTAGAGATAGATGGACAATCTCTTAGAGCGGCTGTTGGCACAGGCAGCTCTTTCATGTGAATTATAAAAAAAAAAAGTGTCCCTTCTTCTGGCTTGGATTATGGGACAAGTATAAGATTTCTGTCTCTATTGGCCACTGCCATGGCCTGTTCAGGGCAAAGTCCATGCAAATATTTATAAAGGTGCTGCTTCCACCTTTCCTTCCTCAGCCAATGTCTTAGATAAGACATTCTGAGGTTGGTACCATAATTCCCAGTTGTACCATGAGGATCACTGGTTAGGGGCTGGCCTCCATGTTGCTGATGCCATCATAGTAGGGCTGGCCAAATTTATGTAGGGTCACTGTGTGCTTTGCTCTGTTTTTCTGGAATTTTCCTTTCTTCCTGACTACACTGAGTTTGCAGGATTTGTTGGTTGCAAGTCAGCATTCTTATGCCAAAGGAGATGATGCTGGTATGAAAACCCATTTCCAATGACCCACTTCCCTTCCCTAGACATCAGCTTTGCTTGACTTGTCCCGGCCTGTCTGGGTCCTTGCCAATGATACAGTGGTGGTGGGCTGTGCCCAGTAAATTTCCTGGAGCCTGGCTTGTGCCTTTTGTTCTGCTGGACACCCTGTTGAGAGGGTACTTGGGTGGTCAGTGGCCTGCTGTGTGCTCTGACTTCTGGGGTTGGGAGAAAGCCTGTGAGTGCCAGGAAGGGCCTTCCAGTGGACTGAGCCACCCTCCAAGGCTGCCGGGCCTCTTTTGCTTCCTCCTCCATCGCTCATTTCTCTCTTTCCTCTCGACTTCATTCCCTGGTGGGCTGGCTGGGAATCAGCAGAGGGAAAAAGTAATTGAAGTGCTTAAGAGGAATTGTTTGGGGGAGGAGGAGGCAGGGTCAAAAGGAGAACAATTAAGAAGCGATGTGATACAACTGTGTGGAGAAGAATTTAGTATGAATATAATGATCAATTTCCTAATAATTAGGTCTCTTAGACGGCAGAATAGTTCCCCAAGAGGCAGTGGTGGGAACCCCATTGCTTGGTCATTTCTAATTAGACTGGAGGAGCACTCATAGATGATGCAGCAGAGAAGCCCCCCCACCCCCCCCCTACACTGGGGGGATGGCCACGTGACCCAGGGGGCCTCTACCATCTCTCATTTCTATGATTCATTGATGAGCACATAATTCACTGATTAGTTAGGCAGCCAAACTTTCAGAGGTTTATTGGTTTCTCACCTCACCTATGCCCCTTTTAAATTGACCAGATCTATGATCTTCAAAGGGGAAATTCAAGGCAGGCAGTGACCTAGGCCAGGGCAGGCAGTGACCTAGGCCTCATTTCTACAAAATAAGTTTAATCCCCATCCTATTCTTCATCAGCTCTGTAGTGGGTGTGGGCAGTCTGAGGTTTAGCCAGTGATGCTTCCCTCCCTACTATGAGTCTACGGAATACTTATGGGCTTTATCCAGAGACGGTGTGTTCTCAACCAGTGTCCACTTGTCAATCAAGTGCCTCAACAAGAGTTGACTCTGCATTCTGGTAAGTGATCTAGCTCTGGGGCCAGCCTGCCTTGGGCTGGTCCTGCAACTCTTTTATATGTTACTTGGACTTCTATGGCTTCTTTTCCCCATCTGTAATATGGCAGCCATAAAAATAGCTACCTCATTTGGTTAAGATTAAACAAGATAACATTTCAGACTCAGGACTGTGCCTGTCAAGTTCTCTGGATGAATGCTATCATGGTGGTGGGTGGCCATTATTATGACTAAATTATAATCACTGTGCCAGAATATGTCCTCCTTTAAAACACTCAAATTTGTTAGTGCTCTATTTGCCATATGCTCATAGAAAGGGATTGACTGTTCTACTGGGTATAGTTTTGCATTTGAGCATTGGCCTCAGCAAGCATTCATTGAGTCTACTGTGTGCAAGGGAAGAGATAGTCCTGTCCTAGAAGGGTGAATAAGTGTGTGTGTGTGTGGGGGGGGGGGGCTTGGGGAATGGGGTGGCTGTGCGCACATCCTTTGGGATAGAAAGGAGAAAGTGCATAAATAATGCTCCCAGAAAGTCTGTTGAGTGCCACAAGAGAATCTCTCCTGTGGGAATCCCAAGGCCACAGTGATCTTATCTGATTGGGGCATAGCTAGTGGTCCAAGGAGAACACATGTAGGAAGTGGCAACTGGGGCAATCCTTGAGGGTTGGTAGAGAGCATTTCCAGTTGACATGGATCTAAGAGATGACAGGGACATGAGGTTCACAGGTCTCACAGAAGGACTCAGAAGCCCAAGGGAGAACTATTTACTCTGGTGGGAACAAGGATAAGGGAAGGCTTCTGAGGAAGGAAAGCCAAGGAGAACTAACCATCCTTTCTGAAGACCATCCACAGGGGCATGGAGGTGGCACAGCCAGGGACAGAGAGGTTCTGTGTGCAGCTGGAAACCAGAACTTTGACATTTCCTTTTCCTTCTTGGGCACCTTCTTCAGGACTCTCACCCTGCTTGATGATAGGAAGCTGGCTGGAGTGCAAGTGGACACCTCTGTGACAGCCTGGTGCTCATCAGAATGGGCCATTTTCTTTCTTCCTTTCAGGTCTCTAAATTCACCATGGTAGGGTGTTCCTGGGATTTATGGAGATGATGTGGGAACACCCTATCTTTTTCTCCTCTCCCTTAAGTTAATGGAAGCTGTACCCTATAAGAATCTGACTAAAATATTACTATCTGGTGTTCCATAAAGAACATTTTTACATTCTTGGAGAAAAGAGGTGGCTGAAGTCATTTTCCATTAGAATGAAGAAAGGGATGAGGGAGGGAAGGAAGGGAAGGCATATATGACATGTCTATAATGTCCCCAGACATCTTGCCATGCATACAAACTTCTGTTTTCTCACTTGCCTTACCATAACTCTGCAAAACAAGAATTCTACCCATATTAAAGATGAAGACACTGAGGCTCATGTAAGTATTTTTTCTAACTCCAAACCACATACTGTGTTTCCTCCTCCATGGTGATCTCCCAATAAGAGACTCCATTAGAAGGCTCCAAGGAGATTTAGAGAAGATGATCCCAACTTAAGTTTGGCTCAGCTTCTCCACTCTGTTCTATGTACTTTGATCCTAATCAGGGTAGCAGGAAATAATGGCACCGAAGGATGATGGACATTAGGTAAACCTTGTCACCAGGCGGGGTGTCAGGCATGGTCAACTTCACGGTGATCTCCTCCTTACACTTAGAGAACCTTTTTCCTTCACTATATTTCCCATTGCCAGTGATCTACAACTAGGAGACACACCTGCATCACTTACCTGCTTAATATCAGTCATCTGGAAAAGACTGGGCCTCTGACTTGTAGCCTATGGTTTGCTGGGGAAGGCCCCGCAGCGCCTCTGTCTGCACCCTGAAGTCTGCCATATAGCTGTCAAATGCAAGGGGCACGACTCTGAATGTCCTCAAATACACAGACATGCTTCATTGCCAGCCCTCAATAATACTGAGGAAGAATTCGGGCAACCTCTGCTTGGAAGAAGATCCAAGATGCTGTTGTTTGTCCCCTGTGTGACATTTGCTTTTTTATTACTTTTAAATTCCAAGGTTTTCACTGAGTTGTTTTCTCCCCCTATGCCTGAAATAGAAATGTTCTTGAATTTTCTCTCTACCAAGTGTCCAGGAATCCCATCCCTTCCCCATGATTGTCATCCCCTTGTCCCTAAAACATCACACACCTATCCTGCATTTCAAAACACAGGGATCAGGGAGAGTCCCACCCAGCTCTAAACCTTGACAAGGTTCACATCTTTCTCCTCTACTGCGGAGTTGTGTTTTTTTGG